>JAMPIT010000472.1:11431616-12863232 GCA_026261815.1 Monarcha castaneiventris obscurior | reverse complement strand
CTGTCCTATCACATCAAAATCGGGCGTCCTGAAGCTCTAGAGACATCCATAACTCACTGAGAGAGTCAGTGCTGTGTAATGAATACAGACAGCCCTCTGTCCCAGTTTTGACACTGTCATTTTATAACACATTTATAACACACTTTATAACATTCTCTCTCTGAAATAGGAGATTGGGCAAAGGGAAACCACCAGGGTGGCTTGTGGCATAGAAAAAGAGCCTCTATTGACAACCCTAGGGTGCCTGTTTGTTTATTTTAGCAAGAAGAAAAGCAGTGGGTGACTTGATTACAGGGGATAAGTATTTTTACAGGAAAAATAGCAATGTGCTAATGGTCTCTTTAATCTGTTGAATAAAAATGTAATTAAATAGTGACACCAAAAAAATTGAATTATGAGGCATGACTTTACTATGAGAATAATTCATTGTTGAAACAAACTACTAAAAGAAGTAGCGGATTCTATTTTTTATTTAAAAATAGCCATCTTTATATAGAAGAAAATAAAAACAAAATACTTTAACTAGGCCTAAGCTAGTGGATTTAGCACAGGAGTGAATTTGTGAAGTTATGTCTGTGTTACACAAGAGGACAGAGCAGGTAATCTCTCTAACAAATGTTTTTGGGCTGGCCTTAAACCCTTTGAAATTCCAGCTCAGCCGAAACCACGCTTAATGCGCTGCAGCCCTGACTAACCTCCTTTGGCACAGTCTGCGGGCAGACCTGGCAGCGTCAGCATTGGGGCTGTGCTGGTTTTGGAAGCGGCGGGGAGGTCGGGAGAGCCCCTGGGAGGAGTGGAGCGTGCCGTGCCCTGCTGGCTGTGGCTGAGCAGGAGCCGGGCTCTCCGTGGGGCACAGAGTCCCCTCTGCCGCCGGCTCGGGCTGCGGAGCGGCGGGCGCGGCTCCCGGGACACGGAGGCTGCAGGCAGCGGAGCTCAGCTGTGCCCCCTCCCTGGAAAGGCTGCCTTACAAACCACTGGGGAAACACAGGAGTGTCTGCACGACATCCCAGCTGCCGTCTTAAGGCGTTCTTCTTTCTTTCTCCTCTGCGTTCTGCAGAAAGCTACTAGCATCCTGGATGCCTTAGTTATGATGACAGGGTCAGATGGAATAAATGTCATCCTTCTGTTCCATTTCGTGTTGTTGTTTGCTTTGCAGTATGATTATGAGTATGATGAGAATGGCGAGCGAGTCGTTCTGGGAAAAGGGACGTACGGCATTGTGTATGCAGGACGAGATTTGAGCAATCAAGTCAGAATTGCTATTAAAGAAATCCCAGAGAGAGACAGCAGGTAAAGTAACTACGGCTCATTCCAAATTATGAGTATGACATGATTTCATCATTAATGTGGTCAATCAATTTGGTCAGTCAAGGAGTGCCCCTTCTACTAAGCTGCCAATAAATTACCTTTCTGTTGTACATCCCTATCTTTGTAACTAGATATTTCCAAGCTGTGTAGATTGTGATCACAAATGAGAATTCAGATGTTTGCTGATTTGGTACTAGTATTTTTTCTTTAAAACAAAACAAAACCTAACAACAAAGAACCCTGAAGTGCAGAATCTCTCTCCAACACCTGATGATGAGCCCTATCTACTTAGACATACTCAGGCATGTCCTTACAAAAGACCCATTGGGATTCATGATTTGTGCAGTCCTTTAAAATTCTGGGTCTGAATTGTTGATAAAGACATTTTTCTTTCTTGTTTTTGCACCATTTGTTTTGAAGCCTCATGACATTGGAATAAAGCATGTGGAAAGATCTCTTTGGTAATTATTTTTTTTATAGCAGAGTGTCTGTATGTGTAACTCTCTCTCCTGTGTAAAGGTTGCCATGTAAGGACCAGGCACTTCAAGTCCTTAATATTTTTGTATCTGAAGGCTTCCAGTATATCCTATTTTGTATATTTAGATTTCCACAAATATTGTGATAAAAGTGATATGAAATATAAAGTTAAGAGTTTTCAAGTGAAACTGACTGTCTTAAACTGTCAAGTTTAGCTCAGTTTCTTTTTCAGGGTCTGTCTTGTGGGCTTTCCTTTGGTTATTCTGTTCTGACTTGGTTTTTTCTTTGACGTTTAAAAGTTAATACTTCTAAATCTTTTGGAATTCATTTATAGATTGGCTATTCAAATGGATATATCATCTAATAATTTTTCCATTCTCATAGTATTTTAAAGGTACTAAAATTTTGATTATGGAGAGGAGAGTCCTTCCATCCTCTACATTCCTATTCCAAATTGAACTTCAATATATGTTATAATTTCCCAGAAAATATGGCCTCATTACATAAAACAATCTCTTGACTCAAAATAGTTGGCAGTTTTGTGTATGTTAGAAGAAATTTGCTTGTAACAACTGTGGTTAATAGAAAGATAGCCTGAATACAGCAGTAACTACTTTAAAGGAAAAAATCCAGATTTTTCTTCTCCAATACCCATTTTAAAATAATTTTCAATGGAAAAGGTTTCAGGTTCCGTGTGCAAAGCATACCACAAAAGAGATTATTAGGAAGCTGTCAGTCTTTCATCTAAGCTCTCAAAAATGTTTAGAGGCTCCCAGAATTAATTTCAAGTATTATTCTTTTAATGGCGAAGTAAGAAAAATTTATTAATTCACTTCTGGTTAATTGTAACCTGATCTTTTCACACTTTGAAAGAAGTCTATAGAAAGAAAGCAATCTCTGAAGTTAATTTGTATCATTTTAAAAGTAAGGATTACCATCTTTTGAATTTGTAAAAAATAATTAAGTTCTGGGTCAGAGTTGGGCTGGAAATTGAAATATTTCTGTGCAAAAGGTGGTGAGTCTTCAATTTTGCTGTATGTTGAATAGAAGGTATTGAATAATTTGCTTGTCAGGAAATGTTGGACTACAGAGACACATTCTGCATTCCAACAAAGAGGAAATCAGGAAAAAAAGCCAGGACATCTGTGTGAAGGAACAATCATCTCCTGGAAGACTCAGACACAAAAAGGAAGGGTGGAAGCAAGGATATATAGCCTGGGAGGAATACAGAAAAATTAGATATTGTCTGAGCAGACAGGGATCAGGTTAGGAAAGCTAAGGTACCTAATATAATTAAATCTGGCCAGGGATGTCAAGGGCATCATGAAAAGCTTTTCTAGGTACAATGGTGATTAAAGGAAGGCTAGGCAAAATGTGGACTTTCTCCAGAAGGGAACGGGAGACCTGAGTATCTAGGACATTAGAAGGCTGAGGTACCTGACAGCTTTTTTGCCTTAATCTTCAACAAGTGCTTCAGCCACGCTGCCCAAGTCACAGGAGGCAAAGGCAGGGATTGGGAGAATAAGAAAACAATCACTGTAGAAGATCAGGTTTGAGACCATCTGAGGACCTTGAACATGGACAAGTCCATGGTGCCTGAAGAGTTACATCCATGGGTTCCCACTGACTGGAAAAGGGAAATAGCCCCCCCTTCTTTTAAAAAGGAAATCAGGAAGACCCAGGGAACTAAGGGTCAGTCAGTCTCATCTCTATGCTGAATATGATCGTGGAACAGATCCTCTTTAAAACTATGCTAAGGCACATGGAAAATAATGAGGTGGTTGGTGACAGCAGACACAGCAACACTAAGGGCAAATCACGCCTAACAAATTCAGTGGCCTTCTGTGGCGGGGTTACAGCAGTGGCAGATAAGGGAACAGTGACTGACAAGGCCAGCTTGGATAAAGCCTTGAGCAACTTGGTCTAGTGGGACGTGTCCCTGCCCATGTCAGGAGGGTTGGAGCTTTCAAATCTCTCCCTAACTCCCACCATTCTATGATGATGATTTAGAATTTTTGTTCATACCATTTAAAGTCTCCTAGTGATTAAGTTCTAAAACAAAAAATGCTTCATCCTAGTGAAAAATTTTCTTATGGCTTTATTTTATTTGCAAAGTTATTTTAGTTGCTCAAGTCTCAACTGTGCTGTTAAGAAGTACAGGAAAAAGAATTATAATGGTCTTGCTGCTGCTGCTCAGAATTAATGTCTCATTAACAGAACTCAGGAATACAATCTTTGATTTTGCATTTCTGTATGACTAACTGTAGTCAGAATCTTTATAATCATGTGGAGAGGTAAGGCAAAACTCAAATTAGTTTTTAGTAAACAGACTCAGAGTTGCATAATCATACTTTTCGTTAGCCAAATAATTATTTTCTGCAACAGTTTTTCTCCAGTGGGATTTTCAGATGACTACCTTTTTTTTTTTCTTTTCCCTACACTTTTTTTTAAGAGTTCAGCCTCCACTAGTAGCTTGATGCTCCTTGGGGGAGAGGTGAATGCTACCTGTGCTAAAAGGGAGTGGAAGTGACTGGTACTTTTCCCATAACAACTTCAATTGCAAATGCTGCAACTACTTTTCACATTTGGACTGACAGAAGAAGTCTGTGTCCTTCATCTTTCAGCGACCTTGAAAGTGTTGCCACAGATGTTAGTGCTTTAGAGAAGACAGACACCAGACTGTCAGCATACTGTCATTTGTACATTTTGCCAGAAATACACAGAAAATACACAAAATCTGGCAGCTGACCCACCTCCAAGAGGAAGTGTTAGGGCAGGCCTAAGTTAGGAAGAGCATCAGGGTGGACCTAATACATCAGTTCAGCACATCAGCTGTTGAGCTCTGGTGGTGTTCCATACTGGAGAAAGATCCTGACTCCAGAAACTTTCTTGGCAAAAAGACTGTTGAAAAGCTTATCTCTGAAAAATACTTTGCCTTGGACTAAATTGCACTTGAGGAAATTGTTTTGATCTGTTCTTCAAAATATCTCTCCATTGATGAGTTCTGTTTTCTTACTCTGATATCCCGTCTTGCCTTAAGCAAAGACTTCTACTTTCATTAAAATTTAAATGGTGATTCATTTTCATTATTGAGGTGTTTTTATTTATACACTAGTTTTATAGTTTACTAGTTCACTTTGGCACCAACATGAATCCAACCACTTTCACAACTGTTTATTCTCTTGGAGTTAGACGGGAGTGGAGTTTATTTACCATAAATTTTGTTTTCCTCACTCTGTGTACATTTGTAACATTTCCTGTGGATAAACACACAATATTATATATATTTTAAATATATGTATTTACATACGATTACATAATATTTTTGTATGTGGTGGTCGCAACTGGTGTTGTTAAATTCATTTAACAAATAGTAATTTTCAATGTAAGCTGTTTCAAGGCTTTCTTCACCAAGATGAAGAATAAACTGCTTCTTTGCTCTCCAGGTACTCCCAACCTCTGCATGAAGAAATAGCTTTGCATAAGCATCTCAAACATAAGAACATTGTCCAGTATTTAGGTTCTCTTAGTGAGAATGGCTTCATCAAAATTTTCATGGAACAGGTGCCTGGTGGTAAGTTTTGGGGGAGACTAGTTTGGTGGTTAATGGGTTTGTTTGGTTTTTTAGCATTTTAAAAGTATGAAAGCCTATAATAGGGTCATGAGACATATTTCATACAGGTGTAATACTCTGCAGTGTCTCTTTCTGAAATCAATGGGGGAAACTGTCTCTTCAAACTGCTTGAGGCATCTCCTTCAGTAGTTGGATAGGATGTGCTACAGATAAAGCTCAGATCATTGCTCTAGCAGGTGAGCTCCTTTCACTACAGATCAGTGGTGGACTGGCCCTGGCTGGATCCCAGGTGCCCACCAAAGCTACTCTGTCACTCAGCTGGATAGGGGAGAGAAAATACAAGTCTCATGGGTTGTGATAAGGACAGGGAGAGATCAATCATCAGTTACCATCACAGGCAAAATGGGCTTGACTTGAAGATACTAATTTAATTAATTGTTAACCCAATCAGAGTAGGATAATTAGAAATAAAGCCAAATCTTAGAAACACATTCCCCTTACCCCTCCCTTCTTTCTGGGCTTTAATTCACCTAGGATTTTCTCTCCCTTCTCCTACCAATGGTGCAGAGGAATGGGGAATGTGCTCAGTTCATCAAAATTGTCACTCCTTCCTCCTCAAGGGGAGGACTCCTCACTTCCTTACCCTGCTCCAGCATGGATGGGGTCCTTTCCAAGGGAGACAGTCCCCCATGAACTTCTCCAATGCAAGTCCTTCCCATGGGCTTCAGTTCTTCATGAACTGCCCAGGTGTGGGTCCCTTCCATGGGGTGCAGTCCTTCAGGAATGGTGTGGGTCCCCCATGGGTCACACGTCCTGCCAGCAAACCTGCTCCAGCATGGGCTCCTCTCCCCATGGGGCCACAGGTCCTGACAGGAGCTTGCTCAAGCCTGAGCTTCCCATGGTCTCCCAGGCTCCTTCGGGCATCCACCTGCTCCAGCTTAGGGACCTCCATGGGCTTCAGGGCAACATTCTGTCTCACCGAGGTCTTCACCGTGGGCAGCAGGGGAATCTCTGCTCTGGTGCCTGGAGCACCTCTTTCCCCTCCTTCTTTGCTGACCTTGGTGTCTGCAGGGCTGCTGCTCTCACATATTCTCACTTCTCACTCTGGTTGCAATTGTTGCACATATTTTTTTCCCATCTGTTACCCCAGAGGCATTGCCACTGCTGCTGACGGGCTTGTCCAGTGGCCAGAAGCATCTGGCATTGGCTCTGTCAGACACAAGGGAAGCTTCCAGCTGCTTCTCACAGAATGCCCCCCAGTAGCCCTCCTGCTACCAAACACTTTCCATGCAAACACAACACAAGATAGAGATGATCTGTGCTCATCCTAGCAGAGCAGCCGTAGCCAGACTCCAGTGGTACACAGCACAAGAAAGGGGATCTGTGATTGTTGCCTCTGTTCGTGACTAAAGAGCTCACAGCAGCCAGACACGACTAAAATCCCACTTCTTCAGCTTAGCTCTTTCAGAAACTGTGGAGTTGGTGTATGTACATATGCGCATCCACCCTTTTTCGCTCTTTTACAGCGTTCCCAGGAAAACTTCTCTCCAGGCATAGGAGGGAGGTGGGCATATTGATTAAATGGGTTCTGATTTGTGTGCTTGAGGAAGCATACACTTCTCTGCTGCAGCTGAAGCCAGTGGAGATACTGACCCTCTTTAATTGCTCAGGCCAGTGGTGATGCAAGTAAGCATTTGATTGGACAGGACTTTGGTTATAGATGAGATGCCTACACTTGGATTGGGACTGATGTTTATTGTTACTTTTTTCCTTTGGGGAAGAAAGCAGAATTTAATTGGATTTTTATTCTCACTTTTTCCTCTCCGAAATTATAGGCAGTCTTTCTGCTCTTCTACGATCAAAATGGGGGCCATTAAAAAATAATGAGCAGACAATTGGCTTTTACACCAAGCAGATTCTTGAAGGATTAAAATACCTCCATGATAATCAAATAGTGCATCGAGACATAAAGGTAAGAATTTGCAGAGAATTAAGCCTGATAGTGTTATGTAACTGCAATGTTATTTATTCGTCCTGTAATTTAAAAACTTGTTTTTTGAAAACACTCTGCTATTCTGAACCATGGGTTAGGTAGGTGATTTGTTGATTTCAGTTTGCACCAACAAAATATGTTTGGGGTTTTCTTTTATTTTAGAAAAAATTGACATATAGCAACTTAAAATGTGATGAAGTAGTTTTTTTTTCTGTTTTCTAAGACATGACTGAACTTTCATAAAATCTGATCGAAGTGAAGAAGATTGTGGATGGGATAATTAGCAAGTTCTTCTCCAAGGAGATTGCAGATGATAAAATGCTTGGGTTATTTTTTTAAAAAAAATAGCCTTTGTATTCTTTAACTGAATTCTTTCTGGTGAGGGGGGAAATTCACTTTGAGATGAAGTTTCTATTAATGGGATTGCATAAGGCAGGAACACTGTTGATTTCCCTTTCATCTCTGTTAAGAAGTCACTTAGTAAAGAGTGCATTGTAGAAACAGGTTATGCAAAAAGTCTTAGATGAAGGGTCTGCAGGGAAAAATAATTGCTCTGCATGTTCTGTTCCTCAGGGTGATAACGTGCTTATCAACACATACAGTGGAGTGTTAAAGATTTCGGACTTTGGAACTTCAAAGAGACTTGCAGGAATCAATCCTTGTACTGAAACTTTCACTGGTACGTTGCCTGAGGAGATTTTCTTATCCTCACTCGAACTGTGTATGTAGGGTCAGAATCCACAGATGCTGAACTTTCATTGACTTCAAATCAGTATAAAAGGTTACTGGAAGAATAATTTTTGGATACATAATCTTAAGCTACACGCTGTACTTGTATGCACCATTCAAAGAGAATGCTGTTTTAGATGTTCCGCTTGTGACATCAAAGTCCTCTACAACAGAAGAGTTCTGTCTCTCCTGTGCTTTATTTGAATCTGTCTCCTTTGTGCTCATGGCTTTTTTATCTTGCTGGTCTTTTTTCTTTCATGATTTTCTTGGACATCCTGGCTTCATCTCCAGAATTGCTTATCTACAGAACCTGTTGTTAAGTTGCTCCTCCTTCTGCTTGATAATTTGATTTGGTGTTAAATCATGCAGTGGCACTGCATTAAATAATTATCTAAAATGAGAAATGACTGATATTTTAATTCCATCCTTCACTCTTCGATTGTGTTTGTAAAAGGAACAGAATGCAGAATGATGTGTCAGGTTGATTCCCTTACTTCAGAAGAAAACGTTCATATCACATACTCTCTTAGGTTAAGGTTTCAGGTTTCTCTTCCTTGTCCTCTTTGGGTACAAGTCAGAGTGCTTTTCCAAACTTTAGTCTTAAGATATAAAAAAAATAAATGAAAGCTATGTCTGATTCAAAGCTCATTGAAACATTTAATAATTGTCAATGACTTTGAAAAGCGATATCCAGATCAGTAGATGATACCAAATTCTTTTAGCACAGGTAATATCTTGAGCAGTATTTTGAGTTTTATATAGAATGCATATGGGATTTTTTGAATTTTGCATAATAAAAGGGGATTTTTTTAACTCTTCTGCTATTGCTCACTCCTCAGTCATTTTGTTCCTCTTGTCCTTTAGCTATCTATTTGCAGCATTAATACACCTAAATAAACAAAAAAGAGTGTGTTTTAAACAGGTACCCTCCAGTATATGGCACCAGAGATCATAGACAAAGGGCCACGTGGCTATGGGAAGGCTGCAGACATCTGGTCCTTGGGATGCACCATCATTGAGATGGCTACAGGGAAACCCCCGTTTTATGAACTGGGAGAACCACAAGCAGCCATGTTTAAGGTCAGACATCTTCCTTTTACAGCTCAGACTTGTATTTCTAAACACAGGAAATCTGATGACTCTTTTGCAGAAGCTGGAATTAGAGGTTGCAAGAAAAGGAGATAAAGGAAGTGCTTGGATTGTGAGGATGTTAAGAACAATAATCTGATTCAACTGAGAGGGAGTGCTGTGTACTTTTGAATAGATTAGTAGAGAGATGGCAGCTATTCAGCAGCCTGGGTGTTTAAGAAAAAAACAACACCAAACTGAGAAAAGAAGCAGTTTTCAGCTTTGTGAGAGCCTCTACTTACACTTGCGGTATTTTTAAATGTAACCGTTTATTCAGTTTGTAATGGGTTTGGGTTTTTTTTTTTTTTTTCTGAATTAACAAACTAGTTGTATAAAGTTAGTATAAAAACCTGAGAATGATATACCACTTCTACAATCTGAGCAGTTTTTTGATGTTGCTTAGTGTTTGGGGGAAGAACAGTTCAGGTCATTGTCTCTCCCTTTATTTGTCTCAGGTGGGGATGTTCAAAATACACCCAGAAATTCCTGAATCCATGTCTGCAGAAGCCAAGGCTTTCATACTGCGTTGCTTTGAACCAGATCCTGATAAACGAGCTTTTGCTCATGAGCTACTTGTAGATGAATTCTTGAAGGTTTCAAGCAAGAAAAGAAAGTCTCCTTCAAAGCTCTCAGGTAAGCATTGCTAAATTCAATCTGGAGTTTTTCTCTTGCCCATGGTACTGTTTCCTGAAGCTGTTGATTTAGTGTTTAAGATGAACACAGCAGATCTCCATCCCAGGTGAATGCTCAGTTGCAACCTTCTGTACCAGCAGCTTACTGCAGAAACATTGTTGTAGCAGAATTCTGTTATCATGTTGTCACAGAAGTCAATTTATATAAATATTTCTAATAAGGTTTCTAAAAGTCTGTGATTTTGTGCAGCTTTTATGATTGTTGGATTTTTGTTTGTTTCAGTTTTGTCTTTTAATTTGCGTATGTTTTCATTGAAAGAACACTTATATACAGTATATTTTGTGTAGGTTAGAACATGCTATTAAACCTCAGTGGAGTTTTCTACACAAGCACAATAATCTTTGTCCCATAGAAAATGTGCATACACTGCATTATTTCTGTTTCATGAAATTTCATTTTCAGGAAATCTTCATTTCCTGCAGTGTTCTGCATTATGGAAAGTAGAAAAGGAGTTTTTAGAGCAGGAATAACCTGTTCTATGGTGTATGGATATATACTTTGGAAAATATCTTCTGTATATTTTTAGCATGATGCTTAAAGAAATAAAAATATCAGGTAAAGGAGATGATATTAGATGATCAATTTTAATGTGGTTTTCACCCCCTCAGAATAAAATTAAATTGCAATAAATTGCATTTTTGGAAACTGCAAACAGAAGAATTGAGATAGTCCATAAAAACGGGAAGTTATCCTTTAGACTATGCTTATTTTCTCAGTTAATTTCAGCATCTTTAACTTTCTTTTTTCTTTGCTTTTCTCACACAGTCCTTTCAGCTAACACAAACGGTGAGTTTTAACCTACTTCTCTATCAAAAACATACCTGTGTAGATACTGTAGTTATCACTTATTCTGGTATAATTTGTCAGCACTAAAAAGAGAAGTGGTCATAATTATGAAAATAAGTGACCTCTGTCTGTTAGGAACATCTGATTCATCGTGCATATCTGAGCTGCTGTTTTTAATCCTACCAGCCTGTGGCTTGATTGTCCAGGCAGGTGGGGGATACAGGCTTGAAGGACTGTGCTGTTGTCTATGGGGACATTTGATGGAAATGCATTGGCTGCTTTATACTAGCAAGAGAGCCAAGGTTTGTGGAGAAAAAGAACACATATTTTTTTATTAGACTAAATTCTGTAACTGAAAAATCGGAATGCATTTGAGACCCCTTGTCAGACCAGGACACAGGATACTCATCTCTTTCAAGAAATGAACGGGGAGAGTGCAGAAGGGAACTGAACACACACATAGTTACCTTCATGCTGAATTGGTATCAAAGTACATTTGGAAATGTGCACATTTGAAATAGATATGAATAGTTTCCTGCAGCCGTAATGTGTGCTCTAGATTTAAAACTAAAAGTTCTGACTTAACTGCATGTGTATTATTATTATTAGTCAAAGATTATGAATTAATTAAATTTGTTCAAGTTAATCTGATGAAGAAATGCATCTTATATGTGTAATAGTATATATACTCACATGTAGTGTATATATAAATATATTTATATTTATATATACCCATGAAATTAAGATCTTGGAAGGTCGTTGGATGACTTTATATGACTTACTGCTACTGCTGGAAGTCAGGAGAGGCACGTTCACTTCAGTGTTGAAGTTCTGTAAGTGAACTCGCAAGGAGTCCAGCATTTCCATCTTTCAGGAATAAAAACATACCTGAAAGATAACACTATTCCAGATGAATAAGCTTTAAGAGTTTTTCAACAGTTTTTTCTAATATTTTGTATTGGTGTGTGGGAAGGCTGGAGTTTTTCTGTCTCCTCTGAAAAAATAATCTTCACTTCAAAACTCTGATGTTATTACTAAATCCTAATTTCTGAATATTCCTATACAAATAGAGTATCTTCGGAGCATATCCTTACCTGTCCCTGTTCTGGTGGAAGATACAAGTAGCAGCAGTGAATATGGTTCTGTCTCACCTGATACAGAATTAAAAATTGATCCATTCTCTTTCAAAACAAGAGCCAAATCCTGTGGAGAAAAAGATGGGAAGGGAATCCGGTCGCTTTTTCTGAGGTAAGGAGCTATCTGACATTTTTGTTACATAGTAGGTTAGGAATGTGTGCATCAGGAGGGTTTTTATAACATTTCTTTTCACTGAGTGTCTTTCATTCAGCATCCCAGATGAACATTTTGAGGATCACAGTGCACCTCCTTCACCTGAAGAGAAAGATTCTGGGTTTTTCATGCTGAAAAAGGATAGTGAAAGGAGAGCCACCCTCCACAGGATATTAACTGAGGATCAAGAGCAGGTGGTGAGGAACCTGATGGAAGCTTTGACTCAGGTAATTTCAGAGGGCAGCAAGAATTTTATGGAATTTTAAGACTTCTCTGCAATTACCTGGAACTCTTGAAATTAAACATAGTAAAGCAATTAAAAAATAAATTTTGATTAAACTAGAAAGCATACTCCATGTAAGCTTTCACAGTTACTGTTTTATTTGGGATACTAAAAATAGGCTTTGAAATTGTTTGTGCTGCATTACACATGCCTTTTGTGTTTGTAATTACTATGTATATACCTGGGTATTAGTACTGGCAAGACAACAGAAAAACATGTTTTTCATGATATTCTATTTTGCCAGACAGAGGGAAGTTTAGGTCATTTGGCCTGCTCTGGCCTTATGTTAGACTATTGTACAGAAAAAATGGGGCTGACTGATAGGCCATTGCCTTGTAGCCAACAGCCACAACAGGGGAAAGAGGGGGCTAGGGAGAAAATAAATTGCAGCTATTCTGCAGTGCAGTTGGGACCACATATGGAGGGAAGCTGTAATAGTGGTGGGAGCTACAGCAAACAGCAAAATAATTGCAGAGTGACCTTTTGGCACTCCTTTGTGGGGATGATTCATTATGATGATGTATCAGTTCAGGACAACACTGAAGAAATAACAGGTCATGACCACACTGCTCAATGTTGCAACACTGTAATTGGATGACAAGGTTTTTTGTTCCTGTTTATGTGTGTGTTAGTAGTTAATTGATTCACTTCATTCTCAAGGCTAAGCACTGCTGGTCTAAAACATGTTTGTATAAAACATAACTCATCTTCTAAACATGCTAGTGTTTAGAAACTGATGCAAACCAATATGATGATTATGTATGTACTACAGTTAATGTAATTGGAAATTGCTGCCATGCAAATAAAAACAGCTTCTAACTCTTGGGAGAGGGGAGAGTAACCTGCAGCTATCCTGGTAACTACAGAAAGTGTTAAAAGAGAAGGCAGTGAGAGAGATACTTGTGGTCTGTGATTTGCTAGAGTGTTGCTGTAACAGACAGTTTTTGCATGTGTATGCAAGTAATGATCATGAGAGGCTGAAACTCAATCACAAATCCCAGACAGTGTGCTCTGTGTTTCATGCCTTTCTCAGCTGGGGCTGGAACAGCCTGAGTGAGAAGCAGAGACACAGAATTTTAGAGCCAAGGAGTTCAAAGTTCATATTCATGGACCTGGCTGCCCTCCAAAAGGATGCAGAGCTCTGACTCCCAATGACTGTTTCCTGCCTTGAGAAATGAAAGAAATTACTAATAGAACAAGCCTAGCTTGCCTATTATACCTCATCAGGATTTAGGATTTGATAGAGTTTTTCTCTTCACAAAAACTTTTCACAAGAAAGGTTTCAACAAAGCCATTGGGTATGATGGCTAGGGGAGGAGAATGCCCGTCACAAAATGGGGCACTGTTTCTAATTACCAAGTCCTACTGCTTGTCCTGTCCCCATAATGCCTAGTGCCTTGACGGACTTGGATCTTTTAGTCCAGGGCTACAGTGTGCATTTACCTATCTGCCCTAATGGCTTTTTAATTATTTACATGAAAAGAAGATTGGCTACTGCAGAACTGTGAGAGATCCACTTTCATATAGAAAATCATCAGGTGAATTCTCCAAAGCGGATCAAGATCAGAGGCTAGGATCTTTTATTTCAGGCGGATGTTTTAGTCAGTGGTGTCTTTGCTCTAGAACTTTTGCCTTTTTTTTTAAGCTTCTTTCTCAAGTAATCAAATTATCTTTGTTTCATCCTGATCAGAATTAATTGACTGTAGTTAAAAGCTCAGTGTTACTGGCAAACAAGAGTTCTTGGTGTCTGGCCAGCCGTAACATTCATGGCATAAAACTGGCAAATGCAATAGAACCAAACACCATATGTCCTTCTCTTACAGAAATCAATGTTGGATATCCTTAGCCTATATAAATATTTACTTAACTTCCTTCAGAATAAGCATCTAATACTTCGTGTTGAACAACAGCCCTGTCCTAATTTTAGGATTTGGAATTGAAATTTGCATTCAGTCAGCATAACTTTGCTTATGAGAGCAAATACAGCACTCTGCTTCCTAGTTGCTTAGGCTGGTTTTTCTGATGAATGCTTTTGAACTTTTCACTTTGGTAGCTCATGCAAAAACACAAAAGCTTTCAAAAATAGGCATATGAATATTTATACTAAAAAGGTGAGATCTTTGTAGACCTGCTTTAAGAACAACTAAGTGTAGAAGTTCTGTATTAAGGGAAATTAGGAAATTATATAAGAAACAACCAGTCCCTTTGTGAGCCTCCTGCATAGCGTTGACTAATCCCTTCTTTTAAATACTGCTGTAGGACTTCACACATTGTCTCTGAGGGGCACACAGAAATTAGAAGCACTGCAAAGTATGTGTGTTTTCTATTAAGAGTAATTTGTAGTATCCAGCGCACAGTGTATTTATTCATATCTTTTCATTGCTGCACAAAGAAACATACACACTGTAGTGTGTACACATTCTTCAGCAGCTGGTGTAAAGTGAAGTCAGCTACTTGTTCGTGGGGTGTAGATCATACCTGTGTTACCAGCCACGGAGCTCTGTGCTGCTGCAGTTATGCTGCCACCAGTGCCTGACCTGCAGCTGCACCTTTCCCTTAACCACAGCAGCAGAGTTTCTGCAAACCCGTGTTGCCAACTGAAATTATTGGCTGAAGTCCTTCTGGGTGTATGTTTCAAAAGATGATTATCAAAACTATTTCTTTTCCTCTCTCTTCTGCCAGGGAGCTGAAGAACCCAAGCTGAAATGGGAACACATCACAACGCTCGTTTCCAGCCTCAGAGAGTTCGTACGATCCACCGATCGCAAAATCATCGCAACCACGCTTTCAAAATTGAAGCTGGAGTTAGACTTTGACAGCCACGGTATCAGTCAAGTGCAGCTTGTGCTGTTTGGTTTTCAAGATGCTGTAAGTTGTCATTTTTACTAAGAAATTTGTGCACCTAAACTGAAAAAATCTAAACAAACCAGGACTAAATAGAACTTGCTTAACTTCCACCCAGAGTTACTGAAACAATGAAATTTGAGGGTTTTGAACATCTAATAGCAAAATCTGAGCCCACAGCAGTGGCTTGGTTTGGTTGCCTTGAGATCCTTTGGCAGGACACAGACCCCAAACACTACTGAGGTTTTGCTGATTAAAGATATAGAAGGTTCAGCGTAATTGTGTGAATATTGTGACATAATAATAAAGCAGGAAAGCTTTTCTAAAAAAGCTTATTTTGGAAGGTTTTCTGGGAAATAAGACCAACAATGAATGTCAGGCTTATCCTACATAAATGCAGATCTCTGAAACTTCTCTTACAAACTAATGTATTACCCCCTATAGGAGTCTGTCTACCTTGCAGTACTGTATTGAATTCTTATTTTAGTATTTTTAATTAGCAGCAGATTTCTGCTACACTAGAAATTTTCATTTCAACTTATAATAAGCAGGATGAGGGGGAATTAAAATGGTTACTTTTCTATCAATAATAAATGCAAGATTTATCATTTCTCACATTGAGCAACCAAACACACACATGGGCAGCCTTTAAATAGCTAGTTTATGAAAAGCAAATGTTTCCTCTTCTTAAGGTATGTGTTTAAATGGTAGTTCACAAGCAGTTAGGCTTGATGATTAAGATGAATAATGAACATTGAAGGGTGCAGTTGTGCTGAGTATCACTTGTCCAGACTGAAGTAATGTAGTAAAAATGAAATGACGATCCAGGCAGGCATTTGAGGTGGATGATTCTTTTAGAATTTAAACCCAGGGCACTCTGACAAGTAGAAGAGCTGTCAGGAAGGATGGCATAGCATATAAACTGCTGCACAGACTACACTAACAAGAATTAGATGCTGTTTATGAAAAAAAAAGTGTGAAATGAATCTGTGAAAGAGCTCTTTCTACAAATCAAAAGTTTTCTCTTTGATTCTTTTGGATATGCTTTCAGCTTTCTTTATTTAGCCTCATATTAATACTCTTTTGACACTTTGAAGAAAAAAACAAAGCATACAAGGTCAAGAAAACCATGGAGGAGGTGATAGTACAAATACTTGTATTTATGTTCTGATAGAGATGTTGCTGGGCACCAGTTGTTTAGTAGTAATTGCCTGGGTTGTATTCTTACCAATAAAAAATTTACTTTCTGTTAATTTCATCATTACAAGTTGCTGTTTTTTACATGATAAATGTCTCTTTCATTGCTATCTCTGTATTATTTAACTAAACACACAGGAAGTTAAAAGAAAAACTTTGCTTTATATGTGTGCAAGCTTAATTCTTTTGGCCATACGGTAGATTTCTGTAGTACTACATGAAATCCAGGACAGTATCAAGACCTCAGATGCTGCAGAGACTGAGGTACTACTAAAAGTGAGGTAAAATATTTCCCTTGCTCTTGGGACTTAATAAGGTAATCTTAGCTTACAATGTTTAATAATCACAACATCCTTATCAGACCAACCAAGGAAAAGTAATTTTGTGATGTAATATAAATAACTAAATCATATTACTAGGGATTGTTGTGATCTTGACAAAGTTAGATTATGCTTCCTCAGTTCCCAAAAAAGCTGCACTTAGCTAAACAGTCAGTTTGGGAAGGTGCAAAGTGCTTGCACAGGGGAGTTGTGCTGTCTCAGAGGGCAGTGGGCAAGCCTTTGGGGCCCTTGGGCTGCTGCTGTCCAGGTGTCAGGCCCAGGGCTGCTGGCAGCGCTCTGAATCCAAACACAGTGCCCAAGTGCCATCTCGTGGCCACTGGCAATAGAAATGAGGAGACATAGGTACTGCTGTGCTGGGTTGACCCTGGCGGGCAGCTAGAAGAAAGCCCCTACCCAGTCATCCATTCGCTCCCTCCCAGCAGGAAGACGGAGAGAATTGGAAGAACCAAAAGTGGGAAAACTTGCGGGTCAAAATAAAGATTGTTAAATAAGTGAAAGGGGGGAAAAAAAGCTCATAAGTGTTGCAAAAGCAGTCACCACCAGCAGACCAGTGCCCAGCCAGTCACTGAGCAGCAGCTCCTTTGCAAAAAGCAGCCCCTAGTTTATTGCTGAGCGTGACCTTCTATCAAAGGGAATATTTCTTAGGCCAGCTGTGCCCCCCTCCAGCCTGTAGTGCCCCCACAGCCCCCTCACTGCTGGGGCAGTGTAAGAAGCAGAGGTGGCCTTGACAGTGCACAAGCTTTGCTCGGCAGTAGCTGAAACATGCATGTGTTATCAAGGCTGTTTTAGTCACCAGTCTGAAACACAGCACCATGTGGGCTGCTGTGAAAAAAATTAACTCCATCCCAATCAAACCCCGTGCAGGGACCTGCATAAAATACTGCATTACTGAATACTACTCCTTTTTGGCAGTTAAAATAATGTGATTAAGAACTTCTACATATCCTCTGAAGGCATCATTTGTGTAACTGCAGTCATTTTTTATAGAGAGGTTTTTATTACAATATGAGGGAATTGAACTAATCCCTTTTTTAGGAAGAGTGAAGTATCTTTTCGCCACATTTTTCGTAATCAGTAGTTGCTTCTATTTTTATAATGCTGTGAGTTGATAATTTTCTAAACACAGTTATATTTTTTGCTTCCTGCAACTGTTTTAAGTCCTGCTCCTGCAGAGTTTGCTGCTTTGGATTGCTTCTGTGCCTGGAAGACAGCACCGAGTTTTGTGCTATTGCTGCTTACTGTTGGCTGGGCATTTCCGTGTCATTTGGGAGCTGGAAAACAGTTCCATGGGGTAGAGATGTTTGTGCAAGTGGCATGGTGCATCCATAGAGGCATCTGAGAATATGGCTAAAAGTGGTTTGAGAGCAGGCTGTGGGCAATTAGGAGCAACCCATTGTATCGTACCATACTGATTGTACAAAGTAGAAGGAAAGAGAAAAGTGTACAGCACACAAATGAAGTTCTCTAATTGTTTAAACTAACATTAATTAACTTGTTTCAGAATTAAGTAGGAGCGGCATTACATTAGTTCTTTGATATTTCTTACAATTGTACTTTAGAATAGACAAGTATTGCTCAGAGCAAGCAGTGAAAGTGATGCCAAAAAAAGTAAAAAGATTAATTAGTTTCAGCTACGAGCCTTTCATACCATAGTCCTTGTTATTTGTCTTGCTTGCATTCTTTTGAAATTTCTCTCCACAGCCATGAAGGTTAAGTATCACAGACATCAAAAGTCACCTAACACACGAAACAGTATTTGATGAAAAATACAAAACATTGCATGACTTGTAATAAAATGGATGAAGTTGATAATGTTGCTATCAAGAAATAGTTGTAATCATCTGCTCGGATACAGCATCTATAAGTTTAAACACCTTATATAATGATGACATATATTCTCATTTTAAGTTGTGGGGTATGTAATATCTGAACTGAATTTTCTCTTACTAGGTTAATAAAGTTCTCCGAAATCATAATATTAAGCCACATTGGATGTTTGCCCTGGACAGCATAATCAGAAAAGCTGTGCAGACTGCTATTACAATTCTGGTCCCAGGTGAGTCATTTCTTAGTACTCAGCAAATGTTTATCAGCTGATCTCTTTAAACATGCTTTAGAGCTGTGATTATGATGCTTCACTTAAGATTTTGAAACCAGCAGTGGCTTTTTTCCTGTTCACTGTCTGTTTTGCAATTCAGAAACTAATCTGTGTATTGTTCAAGCTGTTTTGGAAAACACCTTTCCACAATATGTAATCTAAATGATTCTGCAACACGGTGAGTAGTAGTAGGGTAAGGTGCTCTGGGACCTGATTTTTTGAAGTGTAAAATGCTGCCTATTGCTTATGGTCAGAAGCTAAAAAATAAAGAACAAAAAAACCAAACCCCCAAATCCCCAAACAACCCCAAACCCTTGACTTGAAACCTGCCAAAACCAAACAAACAGGTCTGCAGTGCCTGCAGTTTGTACATTGTATTTTGAATGTGGAATTAGAATGTATGGCTTCACTGAGGGAAGGAATCTGTTTAGACAAAATTGTAGCGAATTCTGTTACTTCTCTACCTATTCCCAAAGTTAGTTTTTCTGCTGCTCCTTAACTTCTAATGATGAAATTAATGGTGATATTTTCAAATATGTCATTTAATGCTTTAAGTCAGAATATTTACATTCCTGTTTCCTGCAGTGGGATGAGTCTTAAATTATTATTAAGGGGATCTGAAAATTACACCACAAGTTACAGCTATTCCTATTCTCCTTATTTTCCATATCTGTAGCACAACCAACAAGATATAAATAGGGTTTCTGTGTTACTTTCAAGTCACAAAAAACCTCTGTCTTCTGACTAGAATGCTGAACACCTCTAACAGGCATGTACTTCATTGCTGTGTAATAGGAGTAACTGGAATTCCTCCTTAATAGTCTGTTCTTCCCCATACAGCTCAGTGTCAGCATTGACTGTAGATGGTCAAGCTTAAACAAAAGCCTCTGTGCCCCAGTAGCTTTCAGGCACTGATCATCTACTGCCTCCCTAATTGCCTTACCCTGCTTCTGGTTGCTTTCCCTTGCTTTTGTCTCACTCTTTTTTCTTAATTTTTTTTTTTTCTTATGATGTTGAGATTTATCTCTGGCCTTAACACTTGTAAAAGTTATGGTATATTTAAGGAATGGTACAAAGCAAATTTTATGCTGCCTGTTGGTGAACAATGGCGAAGAACTTCTGCATCCTGCTAATAAGAACAGAAGTTCAAAGCAAATTCAGACACATTTGCCTAGCAATATTTGGGTAACCGCTATATAATAAATCTGCTTGCCTTTATTTAGAGGAAGCACAGCTCTGTTGTTCTTATGTTCAGCCTTGAAGAAGGTATATAGCATTGAAATGAAGAGGTGAAATAGATCAAGGAACAAATGTTTCTTTTGTTAAGAAGAGAAATGTTCTTGTTAATTACTCAGCAGAAAGGGCATAAACTGAGTGTGATTCAGGAAAGAAAGCACATGGGGAGACTAGAGGGAGCTCTTAGCAGTAAGAAGCCATAATTGAAAGAAGGAAGAAAGATTTATATGAAATAGTTAGAATTAACAAACAGTTGTTGTTACAAGAATAGATTGTGTAGGAGTGTCAGATCTTGTGTACATATCTTGCATACCTGGTAAGCTCTGGTAGGTAGTTTAAACAGGGAACAACAGAAACCAGGATACAGCTTTGTGTTCACAGTTTTGTGGATGTGCATCATTTCAAAATAGGCAATGTTCCCTCTGATAAATAGAAGGGAAGTGTGCTGCTTTTAATATTTGGGAGAGGGGGCTTTTTGTAATTTCCGCTCTATCTTTGGATGCAATTTTTTGGTAAGCATAGTATTCTTATAATGATAGAATGCTAAATATGCTGGAACAGCAACAGCAGGAATAGCTGGGTATAAAAGAAATAATGGTCATTTGTTTAATAAAATGTTTCAAGTCAGACACATAAAAAAATGCAAACTACTGAGAATGGCATTAAGCAAAAAAAACTCTGCTGTACATAATACTTCAGCACAATTTGACATGAAATGGTAGCCCAATCTGGAATCATATTCATCCAGATGTTTGTTTTTTACAGCTCTTGAACATTCGATAGGCAGAAAAATAATCTGCATAAACCAAAGTGCTGTTGTTTTGAGTGATCTTAAAGCCCCAGAAAATATCTGTTCTCCTGTTACAGAAATTTCAGGTCTGCTGTAACCAAAGCTATGGGATGATCCATAAATAGTCACTTGGGTCTGCTTTTGTTTTAATATTTTGTTTAACATCTTTGGTGTTTTTTCTTTTGCTTATATTTTAATAGAATTGAGGCCTCATTTTAGTCTTGCATCTGAAAGTGACACAGCCGATCAAGATGATATAGAAGTTGAAGATCAAGATGAACAGCCTCAGAATCAAACCATCCAGCAGCCTTGCATTGTCTTGGAAGATGCAGTAGCTACCTCAGGTGTAAGCACACTCAGCTCTACGGTGTCCCATGACTCCCAGGCTGCTCACAGATCACTGAGTGTCCAGCTGGGCAGGCTAAAATTAGAGACAAACAGGTAAGTCTGGGCATTGGGAGACTGGGACACTAGCCTGCTTACTGCAGTATGTATTGGTTAGCTTTCAAAATATATATGCTGGAATGCTAGTGACAGTGCCAAAACTCCATAGCAGTGTAAGTTGTTCCTTTTAATGATGATCCTTGTTTAGCTGTGACTGATCACTTACATAGTTTTTTTAATTTCAACAAAACCATAGTGATGCAAGTTAAGGTCAGTCTTGATTTCAGGTGCCCTTTGAAGGAAGGTCTGAAAAAACCTGACTTGCTGCCAAACTTCTGTTTTTTCTCTCTTTGGTGTGCTCTGTATGGCTGATGAATGGTGTTATGTTTTGTTTCCATTAAGGCAGAACTTGCTGTTCTTTTCTACAGCTATTCTCAGAGAGTGAGCTCAAGCTAATAGACAGCCACACAGAAACTCCACAAGGAAACTGCTTCAGACTTGTCTTGTGCACAGAAATTACTGCAAGCAGGATCTGTCCTTACCAGCAGCCATTACCTTTTTATTAAATAAGTGTTTTTCATCAAAGAAAGATGGGGGAAATACGTGTTTTGTTTAAAAGAAGAAATGATCCAGAAATTTGGATATTGTAATTTTTTTTCAGAAATATGTCTTGCACTTTAAACCTGAAAAGTGATTCTTTGAGGTTTTGTTGTTCTTTTAAGAAATGTCAGAGAAAAATCTGTCTCCATTATTTTATCCAAGTGATCTTCTATGTACTTTGTTTTCTTTTCATTAAAATATACCAAATAGTCTGGTTGAAGTAGATATTTAGCTTTTGAAGCATCTGATTTATGACACTGTATTTCCTGCTGACCTCAGTAAATTTTGAGTGTGACCTTGATAGAAAGAGAACATGTCTTCATTAAGACAGTTGTTACACTGGTAAAACGTTCTTTGGAACTGCAGTTCCAATTGAAATTAAAATGTTAAATTGCACTTTACTTTTACATGTGTCCAAGAAGGTTGCCATAATTAGAACAATTCATTAGATTGTACTTTTTTTAGTAAAGTATCAGTATTTTGGGTTCCTTATGTCATATTTTTTTTACTTGTGACCACTGAGAAATATTTTAATTGTCTATTGATATACCTAAAGAAATACTCAATTTACTTCACAGGTTTATGGTGGGGAATAGCCACAGAAGTGATCAGTTTGCAGGGGTACATTTGGCTAGCACTTTGCTTCTTTAAATTTCTCAAATTCAAAGCCTTTGGCCAAATAATCATATCCAGTCATTCATGCAGAAATTTTGAAATAAATAATACAGACAATTGTTTGAATATTTATGAAAGCTTTATTGGCAGAAGCAGCAAGCAGTTATCAGGAGAAAATAATGGATTATTTTGTTGGCCCTGAAGGCCTTTTTCACCCAGAGTAGATAGACTAAGCATAAAGATGACCCGTCTGGATGGAATATCAGTCTGCACCGAGAATAACAGAGCTGTGGGGTTGTGTAGATGCACAAAGCAGCTCTGTTACCGTGCAGGGTGGACTTGTTAAGGTTTGTTAGCTCAGGTGTGGAAGCACTCAAGTGCAAATGTTTCTGGTAGGCCTGCATACAAGCTAAAAGTAGGGCTAGATGTTTTTACAAAGCAATCGTATGGGATTCAGTTTACCCCTGTGCAAAGGCAGGTAAGGGGCTTTTGTGGCACATTTTCTAACTGAATTCCTGTGTTTCAGTGTCCCAAATAAAAAGTTGCAGTCCTCAACTGGTATAAATTCACAAAGAATTTAATATATGAATAAATAAAAGGAAACACACTGAAACGGAACAGTTGTTGCATAGCTCTCAGAGGTTTCAAGAAAGGGATGAAGGTGCTGCAATCCTTTCAAGGCAGAACTTCTGAAGACTAAGAAGTCAATTATAGGTTTTTGAGTGTACTCTCCATGTCCAATATGACCAAATTCCTAATAAAATATTGTTCACAAATCCCACATTTTGCCAAACCACTTTTGTAAAGGAACAAATTGGCAGCAGTTTTACATACTAATTTTCCATTATATTTTGACTATTTTCTTTTGATCACCTTAAATGGTGCTGGCCACTGAATCTCTCCAGGTTTCTCTCTGGGTTTGTGTTATGAAGGAGGTCAAACATGGGTTTCAACTTATTTCTGCTTGACACTCTCAAAAGTAATTGCTTAGGGGAGTAGGGAAGTATTTTGCCTCCTCTTTTCTCACTCTTAATATAGCTTAGGAGGGCAGGGACAAGGTGCCTTGTATGTGAGGAAGGGACAGCCCTTGTGTGGTTGAGAATGTATTTTGCATATTTAAGAAATGCAACCATATGTTTTCACCACATTTTCATCACAGCTCTACCCTTTCCACCCCTTTGAAAATGTCTGCTGGAGAGATGTGAACTGGCATTTTTTCCTTACAAAGGTTTAGCCCTTAGTTTATGAACCACTTTGGTATTTGTTCTCAGTTACAGTTTTGTTTAAAACAGAGCATGGTCTGTAGAAATTTCACTGAAATTTTCTGCTATACCACTTGTTTAGTGGAGGGTGGTATGTTTGGGGCTCCTGTATGAATGTTTATAGCTTGATATAGGTCATAATCTATCTATAGTGAGAGATATAAAGCTGTGAAAGCTGAAGAAGTCTGTCCTTGTCTTTGACAGGAAGGTTTCCAGTTTAAGTATAGTAAGATCTTTCTTTTCCTGAAAATTTGAAGCTACTTAAGGAAATGAGTGCTTTGTTCCCATTACTTCACAGGTTATTGGAGGAGTTGGTTCAAAAGGAGAGAGATTTTCAAGTCCTCTTGCATCAAGCTATAGAAGAAAAAGATCAAGAGATCAGGAACCTACAGCTCAGGTCACAGCCAATAGGTGAGAAGAATTTTTAAGGAAAAATTTAATACTGTCTACAGATGAAAAAGTGCCAGCTAAACATCTGTTCATTTTATTGAGCCAGTCTCAGCAAAGATGCTTTATTGTGCTGCTTCTGGCAGGGTTTGTTCTGAAGTAAGAATGTATGTTGTGGAAACAAATTACTGGATTTGTTAATCACAGTGCAAGGAATGGTACGATTTAAATATTTTTGTTTGTGATTATATGGAAGAGCACAAGGCTCATATCCTACTGAATAAATATTATTCCTAAAGAGGATAATCTAGTATGTTTAGGTATGAGTTCCTTGAATTACAGACTGTTCCAATTGTTACAATTTAAGTTCAAGAGGATCTAATTGGTGAGATGCAAATACAACTTAAAGGTTACTGAAGGAAGCCGAGTTTGCCGTGTCTGCCCTGAAGAAGGTGGAAGTGCTAATGCAGTTTGATGTTTCTGTGTGATGTGCTTCTAAGTTGCTTCTAAGTGTTGCTTCCCAAAAGCAGTCTAAGGCATTGCCTGTGCAGCAATTGTGAGTTACACTGAACGGTTCAGTCAATTGATCAAAAACCTTAGTGTAGAAACAGTGACAGTGACAGCCTTGTACTAGTAACATCATTTTTAGAAGAGAGCAGAAAATCTCATCTGTATCAATGTTCACACTATTTTAACTGTACCCTTAACCAAGTAGAGAAATTAATGTACAACTGTCTATAAGTTGTAATTAAGTGTGTTCTTTGGAAATTGGCATTTATTTATTGGGGATACTGGTATTCTAAGCTTGAAGGGAAAGCTCACTGAAGAAAGTGCTTGAGGAGTCAAAAATGACAAGAGGTTGCTTTGGCAACACAAAACCTTGTCTCAAAAATGCTTGTTCCAGATATTCCTGGATTGTCTGTCTGTCATCGTCATTCCACTGGCACAGGGACCGAAGACCCTGATCTCATAAACTGGCTGAGAGTTCATGGAGCTGATGAGGCCACCATAAACAAGGTAGCAATGATTCTATTCACTGCCTGGCACAGCTGCAGTTCTGTCCTGTGACTCAGTTTAAAAAAATACCAAACCTTTTTAATTACTTTAGCACATTTTGAGAGATTAATTTGTTTTCAGAGGATAGGAAAAAGCCATGAATGTGAAGGCCTTCATAAATATACAGTATCATTAATAGTTCCTAAATCTGATTATGAATAAAGCAATAAAATATCCTGGTAGAGAGATACTCTTGGGCTTTCAGTGTCTTTACACACTGCAACATTCCTGCTGATGATACTTGGGATACAGGATGCATATTCACCCTTAGCTAGCTGTGCCGTAGTGAAATATCCTGAAGTAGATCAGTCTGCTCTGCAGCAAATTATATAACTTTAGAGGTGTTGAGGATTTCAGCTAATTTAGGAATACCTGCATGTAGTTATCACTCCTACATATCAGACCAAAGGTTCCTCCAAGTTCAATTACATCAAATTCAGATACCATTTTTGAAAAGGTAGGTCTTAACTGTTGCTTTTAATTTTCTCGTGGGTTAAATGTGGTATTACTTATGGTCTAATTTGTGCTCAGTGAAGTCTGTGATTCTGAGATTCCAGTGGTAACAATAGAACTGCCAATTGACAAAGGTTTTGAGTAGATGTAAAAGCATTACACCTTTCAAGTTGTGCCTGGTATGCTGATGCAGAGTATACAGTATAAAATTTAAGTACTTTCACTGTATTTGTAGAAACAATGTGGATTAATCTCTTACATGTACCACGTTTTAGCCCAGTTTTAGGTTTCTCCCAAATTTAACCTCCTATTTTTAGGGGCAGATGATCCTAAATTAGGAATTTAAATAACATTTCTAACAGAATGTTAATTTAAACTTCTTTCTCAGTTCTTGGCTGAAGACTATACCTTAACGGATGTTCTCTGCTATGTTACACGAGATGATCTGAAATGTTTGAGACTGAGGTAATGCTTCACAGTTACATGAACTGTGCTTTGTAAGAAGAAAAACTAACTGATACTAAATCTCTATTTATTGCATTGTGTAGCGTTAATTTAAATAAGTAACGCTTTCCAGTATGCCTTTGTATGCTGCTACATCCCTGCCAAACAGCTGATACTGTTTAAATTTTAAAATAAACTTTTTGTATTGAAAGCAAAATTTTAAGGTAAAGCATTTACATTACAAATGGATATCCCATTAGAGCCTTGCTTTTATTTCAAAAAGTAGAACTTGCAAAACTTTCAGTAGTTTACAATCATCATCAAACTTCAGAAACTTTACTCACAGACTGTAAGTAGCAATACATTTCACCTAATCCTGCCAGGTGTGTAGGTCACCAAATTGCATCATGTTGGAAGTCAGATGTGGGTTATGCAAGTCCTTTGGACCAGAAGTCTGAATTCCAGACAGCAGGCATCTGCCAAGTGGAAAGATTGCCCTGTCCTGTAATCAAAAAAGGACTCTGTTCTCTATTTGAGTAGTGCATGTTGAATTTCACCTTTGATCAGCCTTCCCACTGAATTTAATTGCTCAAAACTAGAGCAAGAAAATCAGAAAGCACCTAAATTGGAAGGCTTTCAGGGTAGAGAGTATCTTTGTACCTGAGTGTCTTTATGATTTTTCTTTACAGAGGAGGAATGCTGTGCACGCTCTGGAAGGCTATCACTGACTTTCGAGAGAAACACGCCTGACACTGATATTTTTCTTTGCTTCTCTGCAGAGATGAAAAGATTTCCTTTCAGCCAGAGCAGGTGTGCTGTCAGAAGGACTGTTGCACTTTAATCCAGTATTTGTTTACCAATGTTAAAAACACTGCAGCTTCTTGACTGCTTTTACTCCTATAATCCATAAGGAATCTGTAAACAACCTGCAACATTATTTTACTTTACATGTTTTTACATGCAAGTTTTTCAAAAATTTTTAGAAAACACACACACACACAAAAGTTATAAACTCATTAAATATTGTAGTTAAAGTAAGTAGATGTTAATTTCATGACAAACTGATGTAAGATTTCATGTAACTGTACATCACTGGAACAAAACCAAAATGTGACAACAACTTTTCAATTTCTTTGTAATATATCTCAATATTATCTGTAGTAGAGCTTCATAATTTCAATCATAATTAGATATTTTTCTTTTTGTGTGCAAGACCTAAAGGTAATTGTTACCTACTGCTCTACATAGTTTAATATTGTTTATTTTTGGTAATTTAAGTTCTATGGTGCATTTGTTTTAGAGTTGTTTATGTACTACTGAACTGTACCAGTTGTATACACCTGAACCACAGTAATGTTAGCTTGTTCTAAAGCTATCTCTGACATACACAATTAAAAATAAAAATAACCTAAGACTTACTTTTTCCTATATTTTTGGACTTCTAAAATAATAGCAATGGTGTAGAGCTGGAAAATATTGGAATTTAAAAAAAGAAAAAAAAAATCATACTGAGTATCAAGGGAACCTTTCTGACACATCCTAAACTTACTGTGATTTGAGTATGATAACCATAGCATCAAATATTTTCTTGGTTTTTCTATTCAGTCTAATTCCTGTACTAACAAGCCAAGACCAAACAAAATTCTTCTCTGGGTGCTGTACTTGACTTGAGAAATGAAAAGTCCTGCCTCCATGCACTGAATAGTCATTGTGGCCTGTTGTCTCTTTTTCTGCTTTTGTTTATCCAATGATTCTTTTCTCACATGTAATGAAAAAAGGGTGGTGGATGTTCCCTGTCCATCCACTGTCATTGTCACTCCACCATTCTAGCACTGGGTATCAAAACATTATTCTGGGCCAGCTGCACAAAATTCCATTGTGGGTAAGACTTGCCTGAACAAGAAGCTGCTTCTTTCTTCATAAGCCTTGATAACCAGTAAAAGACTTATGCTCTTAATTTTTCAGGTCTAGCAGGTATTTTCAAAGAAAACTAAATATTTTTTTAAACATAAACATGTTGTTCTAACATGTATACAGTAACTTTTGCTGGCTAAAATGCAACAATTATGTATTAAAAATAAGATAAACAGTAGATTAAATAATTTTAGTTGGATTTTTTTTACTCTGAAGATGGTTCTACTGATTTTTAGGCACAGATGTATTCAACTCATTCCAAAAACTTAACTACCTTTCACGAGAAACACGGCTACTGTTTACCAATTTCTACTGCCATTACAGTAGAAAACAATACATTTTCAAGGTACTTTTAAACACTAGAAAGACCAGTGGTGGGGGTTGACTTGTAAAACCCAAAACATAAAAGAACCTACCCATTGAGAAGTAACCCTAGGACAATGAACATGCCTAATTTGATTTTTGTGTGAAGCATGATCCTGTAGTGGTCCAGGTTTGAAAACCTCTGGTGTCATGCAGTATGACTAGAAGGCAATTGCACTGTTTACTTTGCAAGCATGCTCTCTCTGACTCAGGCTGCTCAGCAATGCCAACTATGTAAGAGAGAAGGGAATGTGATCCTGACTTCCTTTGAATGTCTCCACGAGACCTAGCCTGGCACCAGCTGGGAATTAACTCCTGTAGTTCATTGCTGGCTTCACCAGACCTGAGGTGGCTTCTGCAGTGTTGCTCAGCAATCAGTTCTGTATTCTCCATGGTGAGACTCTCTTGGGTCTGATCCATGCCCAGGCTGGGCCATGTACACTTATGCTCCTTGAGCAATTGCATTCTGGTCTGAATGTGGCTCCCTGAGCAGCACAGCTTATCCATATAGGTGCTAGATCTGTGCAAAAAAGCTTAAGTGAGATCCCTACATCAGGCTACTTCATATAGATAGTACCAGGTGTTACTTTTTACATCCTCAGAGAAAACATGAGGAAACACTTTGGGACGGAGTGCATCAGACAGGTCAGCCTGGGATTCTTCAGCCTGGCTCCCAGAATATGCTGGTGGGTAGATGCCTACATGGACCACAAGTGAGGGATTTGAGATTACATTAGCACAGGATTTTGCTGAGGACAACACTTTGACCTTGGGGCATACCACGGGGTTTGAACTTGGATAACCTCTTGGCCCTTGATCAGTTCTGTTGTAATCCAGGGCTCAGGCTGACTGAGAGACACCTTTACACCTCCCTTAAGAGAACACAGAAGTGAAAACTCGACAAGGCAGTGCTGTTTTTGCTGTCTTTTGCACCTTTCATCATAAAGCCCAGCCTGTTCTTCTATTACAGACACTCCCCTGCCCACAGGGAGTGTTTATCACCCAAGCCCCAAACCGCTTTTTTTAGAGCAAAAATGGCTCTCAGTGCAACAAAATATTAATCTTCCCTTCCCCTAGAAAACCTTGTGCTCTGAACTTAGCAGTTTGTGAAAAGAGGATGTTCTGCACGGTGGCTGAAGTTGGCTTGGTCTAAGCACACAAGGGTAAGGGAGCTGCCCCTGCCCTGCCACCTGCTTGCCTGCATCCACAGCTGCATCCTGTGAGTTCCCAACTCATTCACCCTCCTTCAGCTGTAGTTCTGATGATTGGTGCTACCTTCAAGCAGATGCAAAATTAAATGATGTTTCGATGCTGACTAGAACACTTTAAAGAGAAACAATCTTATGACCCTGGAAAGCAGCATAAAGCAAGTTAAGGCAAACTCATAGGAAAGGTAACAGGACCATGACCTTTACAGAAATGACTGATACATCGACAGGTCTTCATAGCGCCATTGGTTTTTTTTGGAACAAGGCGTTGCATGCAGCATTAAAACCGGCTGTTTAGGAGCACGTGCCGCAGGAACGAGTCTACAGCAGTGCAGCTCTTTCCCACACGATGCGGCGCATCGCCCGGGCTTGCGAGGCGGCCGCCACTCCTCCCACCTACTGCCGAGATGGCGAGCATCCCCAAACCTGTTGTTTCTCTCCCCGCCGGTACCGAACGAGCTGTGCCACTGCGGAGGGAGCCGCTCTGAAGACAAAAATAATAATCGCACCTGTGTGAACACCGGCGCCTCGGCTGCCCGGGCCGCCGCGGGGGCCGGGAGTGCGGGCAGCCGCCCCCGCACCGCCGCCGCATAAGCGCGTCCAGCCCGTGAGCGGCGGCTGCTGCCGGGCGGCCGGCGCCGGTCCCGCCCTCTCCTCTCCTTCCCTCACCTGCTGCCGGGCAGAGCCGCCGGCGGGGGCGGGGGACGTGGCGCTCACCTGCCCCGGGCCGCGGAGCCGCGGGGCGGAGCAGCCGCGCTCGCCGAGCAGGAGGAGACATGGCGGAGGCCGCGGGCAGGAGCGGCGGGCGCCGGCGCCCCGCAGGTGAGCGGCTGCGGCCGGGCGGAGGGGCCGGGGCCGGGGCTGCGGGGCTCTGCGCTCCCGGGGGCTGCGGGCGGCCCTGCGGAGCGCCAGCGGGGCCCGGCGGCCTCGTCCGCAACAGGTGCGGGGGCGCTCCGCGGCCGCCCGGCTCTGCGGGAAGCGCTGCCCTCCCCGGGGCACCGCCGCGGCCCGGCCGGGGGCAGCCGAGGGGCGGCCCGGGCTGCGGGCAGAGCTGCGCCCGAACCCTGCCCGTCCTAGCACCCCCCGAGCCAGCGCAGGGGCACCGGCGGGGCCACGCCGTCGTTCCCGGGTCGCCGCCGCTGGGGGTTTTGGAACCTTCGCTCCGCGGGCTTGGAGTGCTGCCGGGCGCCCGCAGGGCGGTGGGGCTAACGCGGGGTGCGGAGCCGTCCGGCCGGGAAGGGGTCGGGAGGGGGCGGCCGCCGGGCTGCGGGCTTGGAGCGGGGCCGGAGGTAGCGCTGGCCTCCCGCGGTAAGGGCGGGGGGATGCCCGCAGCCTGCCGCTAACCGGGACGGGGGAGCCCCGGCGAGGGCGGAGGGACGGCTCGGCAGGGTCAAGGTACCCGGTGGCTGCGCCTGCCGAGCGGGGCCCGCTGCGGGGCTCGGCTGCGCCTCCAACGCGTGCGAGCCACGGGCTGCTGCAAGCCCTGGTTTCCTGTAGCGAAAGCGGGGAGATGTCCTTGCGTCTCCTCTAAGGAGGGATGTACACTGCGAGAGCGTTTTAACCCGCTTTTATTTTGGCCCTAAGGGCGAGGAGGTTGCAGGGAGGAGATTTTGGCTTACGCAAGCGGATCGACCGCTGTATCACTGTTGTAGGCGCGGATGCTGTTTGTTTTTGCTGCTTGCTGGACTGTGAAGTCTGACTCCAACTTTTAGTCCTCTCCTTTTTTCGTTTTTTTTACCTCCCTCCACAGTCCAATTCCACTCACCCTTTGCTCGTCCTTCTCTAACATATGTCCAAGTTTATCTCTAAATCAAAGAGTGTGCTTTTCTATCAAAACAGCATATGAATAGGCCATATGGCTGTTGGCTAATTGATTGTGTTTCCCCACTATAATATTTTTAATACATGCTTTATGTAATGCAGGCATGCAGTCACAAGCAATGACTGTGGGCAGACCCATCCAAGTGCTGTCTTCATTAGACTTAGAAATATAGTGGTTTTGCTCAGAAATCCTTGCAAGTCACTTCCAGGCATCACTCTAAAGTTCAGCTTCAGAAACGATGTGCATCTGGGTTCCTATGTACTTCAGAGTTTGCAACTGCATTGACTTCACTTTCCACGGGAAGAACTGACTGTTTTTTTGAAGCCATTTCTAACAAACTCTTTTCGAGTTCTCTGCCTTACATAGCTGATGTGTCTTTTTTTTTTTTAACTGGATAGTCAGACTTTTTCTAATTACATACCAAAACTAGAAATGAGCGAACAGGTGACACGTATTTTGCGTATGCTCTGTTTTAAAAGGATTTATGTTCCTATATTTCTTCTGAGTTTGCTTTATAGTTTCATTTCATGCTGCTGTGTTGAACTCTTACTCATTGGGACATTTGTAGACAAAAGGATCTGCTTGCATAAATTCTTGAGTATATTGAATTTAAATTGCTTTGTGCTGTCAAAGTTCATTTGAAACTTCTTCGTCCGTGAAATGTCAGAGTTAAACTTCTGTGAAGCTGTTTGTTGTCTGTTGAGATCCTTTTGTATCTCCGAGTTATCACAGGGGCCGCTTTGCAGGCACTCACAAACAGGAACAATCTCAAAGTACATCAGGATCTGCTTCTGTGGCTCTTTGGTCCATCCATGAGCGAGCAGATGTGTGTGCCCAGGGAGGGGCGTACAGGCGTCTTTGGCCGCAGTCTGCTCCATAAGCGGAACACCTGTGCCCGGATCCGGCTCCTGAGGAAGGTCAACGTCCCATCTGTGTTTAGTGAAATTACCTACTGGTTGACCTATTGACTCTGTTTAAAAAAACAAAGCTTTGTGTGTGTGTTGTGGTGTGTGCCTGATTTGTTTCTTTCCTTGCCTCCTGTGGCTGCACACGTGGGCTGTCAGGGCTGATCCTGGGGAAAGCTTCAACATCGCCACAAGGGTTTCGCAGGGAGTGTTATGAGTGGCTCCCTTTATTGGCAGATGGTCTGCTGCAGTTAACTAGCTTTCTTTGGGTAAATGGCTTAATTATCAAGCTGAAGGGCTGGGGTTTTTTTCATAAATGTATAAATGGCAAAACGAGTACGGTGCTCAGGGGATATACTAACACATACCAGTTAGAATTTTTCAGTCATAGCTACTCGAGCATCTAATAGCGCTAACAAGCTCTTCAGTGATTCCTGAGATGAGCGGGGCCCTCTTGTGGGGAATACCGCACGGAGAAGCTTCTGAGGCACCTCAATTTATGGCTGCCCATCCATAAACATAGGCATGCCTCTGCCTGTGAGAGGTCCCCACGCGTGCTCTGGGCTGCCTTGGCCGGCTCTGTGCACGTAACAATTTGCTTAAACTGTGGGATACCAGAGAGAGCAGTTTGTTTGTATTGTTGCAAAGAAGCTTTAATGCCATATTTTTGTGTAGTGTTGTAGTTAGTGCTCTCTTATAAGTGAGCTTAGTATTACACTGTACTTTTTGCAGCAAAACAAATCTGCACTTTAAATGATGTCAGTGCCAGGTGGCTTGTGGAAGCCAAACTCTTGAGGTGCTTGCTCTTTAGCTACTGATGGGGCTTCATATCTGTTGCTTGCTTATCCTGATATTTTCTCCATCTGAGAATAAATCAAATTTCATCTTACTGTGTTTAATTTTTTTCTAACAAACAGATGAATTATTAGGAAAAACAACAAAGTACAGAAAGCATACAGAGGGCTGGGAGCTGAAGGCGTGCTCTGGTTCCCATGGCTCTATCCCAGCATTGCCAGCCTGTTTTGCTGGGGAGGATTTACCACGAGTGTGTTGTGACACAGGGGTTTTGTCTCTGGCCGGCTCAGGCGATTTATGTTCCTTCCAAGGGGAGTGCGAGGGCGCTGCTGTTCCCGTGTCGCTGCGGCCTCGGGAGGGGATGGACCATGGCCGTGCCCAGGCACCGGCACGGGGGGATGTCCTGGTGCTCCAGCACGGCTGCGGCACCGCCCGAGGGTCACCCCCGCCCCGGCTCCCTGCGCTCCCCCGCACCGTGGGCAGGGACTGTGGGAGTGCCCTGGGGAAACGGGGACCTGCAGCCAGGGGTTGTGCTCACAGTGCTGCGGGTGTCGAAGCCTGTGTGTGGTGGGCGTGCTCCAATTTCCATCCATGGTTATCTGAACGTTAGTACATGGCGAAGCCTTTCTATCTTTTAATATATAAATTGTGGATCTGCCGTTCTTCTATTGCCACCCTCCTCTGATTAAAACCTATTCAAACTCTGAAATTGTGTATCAGAGCTTATGATTACATCTTTGGCCCCACATTAACAATTTTTGGGGCAGTACTGAATGCAGAGAGGCTCGGATTTATAAGTATCTCGTAGAACGAAAATGATATAATTATATTAAAATCCTCATAGCAGCCATCCCTCAGCTTTAGAAAGCTGTTCAAGTACTGTGTCTTGGTATCTCTTATTGGTCAAGTAATGTCTGTGCAAGGACTGCACACTGTGGAAAAGTTTGAACAAGCCTTTTTATGTGCTCATTGTGTCATGGGAGTCAGGCTGTCTTTCTCCACGCACCTATGCCCAGCATTACTAGTGTAAAAAAAAAAAAAAAAAAAAAAAAGAGATGTGTGTGTGAAAGAAACCACAACAAACACAAACTCAACACCAACAACAATACAAACCTGTCCAAAAATTCCCCCACCCAAAAATTCAAAACCAAAGTAACTCCACACACACAGACACACAAAACCCACAAAGCCAAACCCTACCACAAAAACGAACAAACAAAAAAACTCACCCCAAAACAAAAAAAACAAAACCAAAAAAATCTGAGTTTGTGAAGAATCAGGCCTGTTAAGTGATGGTCAAACAGCTGGCTTATCTGGTACTTCCAGTACAGAAAGAGAACTTCTACTAATCTAGTTAAAGTAATATGCATTGCTGTTTTCCTTGGGCTTAATTTTGAAAAGAGATGTATTTGTGCTGTTTCAAACTGCAAATGTTGTAAATTCACTGCTTTCTGAGATGGCTAATACTTTATTTGCATGATTTATTATTATCCCAGATAAACAAATTTAATATTTTAGAGTTGAAAATTATTTGTGGTGTTAAAAGTAATTAAATGATCAGAGCAATAATTGCCTCAATTATGTAAATACTGTATAACCTTGCAACAACATACTTTCTTTTCCACTTGAAAAAAGTATGTGTAAGTCTACATCCACAATACAGGCCACAGTGTGCTGCTGCTGTTGTTGTAGTAACCCTCTTTGCATATCTATCCTTCCTTCAGGAAGAGGATCCCCTATATGTGACTTCTATTAGAGAAATGCAATGGCCTGCTAAGAACTATGGCAGAACAGGTTATGTGTATATTATATTTTTTTACCTTACACATGGATGAGAAATGGTGTATTTGTGAAACTGGTTCAGGTTTAATTCTGCAGCTCTCCTGTAGTGTTGGTTCTGGAGTCATGCCATATTTCATATGCTTTCATGAAAACAAGTAGAAGGTATATTTATATCCTTCTTCCGGGCTTTAGGGAGAAAGCTTGAAAATATGTATTGTAGGAGATCTGTCAGAGTTCAAGGGAAACAACCATAAGTTGCCTGCTAAGATGACATGCAGGACTAGGCTGCCTCACTGTTCAAATGAATGGAGTTAGAAACCCTGACCCTTGATGACAATGAGCTTCTTCAGGGAGGTGATGGAATGATTTGTGCTCCAGAAGGAGAGTCACTGTGAGACTAGATTATCGAGGGGAGAAATGAAATACTGATATCAAATATTCCTTGTTTCTCTATCTGAAACTCTGTGTTCTCCCTTGTCCAAAAGTCCAGACATCTTGGTCATCTTCTAAGAAACACACTGGGAACTAAGACATCAGGAAAGCACTGGTAATTAACACAGTTCACAGGATTCCATCCATCAGATACTGTTGGTAATAGAACAATGGAAAAAAATTTTAATTTGGTCTTGGCATGTTGCCTTTTCTTTCATGTCCACATTTCTATGAAAAAGCTTGGAGCCTTTTCTTTGAAGTATTCATTTCTACTGAAAAGCTTAGTATGTACATAAATGCTCTTAATTTTGAGTGCCATACAAATGCTTGGTTCTCTTGACACATATAAAACACAGGTGTTTTAAAAAATAAGCTTTTTTTTTTTTTTTTTTTTAAATAGAAAGAAGCAGTAGCATCATTGCCCTGGCTATTAGTTGTAGGGCAATTAGAATTGGTGACTTCTGTCTTCTACCAAATTCCTGTTTCCTACTGTCCTTTGAACTTCCAATTCCTCCCTCTCTTTTCTCATTTAACTAACCATTGGTTGAAGTTACATGATATGTTCTGTTATAGGGCCTGATCCAATATCATATAAATAAAGAGTGTTGAGTAAGAATGATCTAATATGTTTTTGATTCATCGTGGTATGCCTTGTGCAATGTTTATAATTAGTCATAGTATGCAAATCAATTTAATTAAAAAATGTGACAGACTTGTTAATGTAAGTCTTGTATTTGATTGTTTTATTGGTGTGTATGTGTGCAAAGTGTTTGTGAATGATGAGACTCTTGATTAAGTTCTTGATGAGTTCTTGATGAACTCCTCGTTCACATGCCTTTTTGTGCTGATTTGACTCAAACAGGGCAGGGCTTCCAGCCTTCTCAATTTTTCCTATGCATGGAAATGCACACAGGTTTAGTTTTCTTTGACAGAAGGGGAAGCAGTTAACACTTACCTTCTGTTCAGTCACTGCTGAGGAGCTCTTAGCAGCCCTTGGTCCAGTGTGTGGCACCGTGCATGTCAGAGGGACAGCAAACTGGGAAGAAAGTTTCCCTTCTTATTCTATAGCACTTTATGTTCTTACTGATTAATTCAAGGGACATTTTGTTTTCTTCCAAGAAAGTGAAAAGAATAAATCAATTATTATATCAGATGTTTATATACTGAAGTTGTTTAAAAAATTCAGTTACTGCAGTAAAAATAATTGTCTGGCCCTTTATTATCTTGTATTTAAAAGTGAGACCTTAGAGACATCTTTCAAGAGAAACTTAGAAACCTCTGGAAAGACAAGGTTATTATCTGTCCTTTTTGGAAAATAAGAGGTAGAAGGAAGAGAAAATAGAGAGCAGCAGTGGAAAAAATCAGGTGTTTGAGACAGTGGTTGGCTTAATGGAAGCAAGTAGTTTTTTCTGATACAGTGGTTATATTTGCTATTTCCAAGTTAACTGTAAAAAACCACAAAACTAGGTGCAGGGATGAATCCTGCCTGTCCTTTTAAGGCTAGTTTGTCTTGTCCTAGATTTACATGCTATTGAAAAGGAGTTTTTCAGTCCTCTGATGCTGAGTAAATAGCTGTTTTCTCATATGAGGAAGAAAACAAAAAAAGGCCCTACTTTCTCCATCTTTTAGGCCTGACTTCCTGATTTAAAACCTAGTGGAGTAGAAAGTAAACAGACATATGACTCCTGAAGAAAACTAGGAATAGATTGAGTTTGGAATTTAGCTCGTGTATGTGTATTCCAACATAGTCCTCTGAGGAATAGGAAGTTGGAGTTAATGGTCTTTATGGATCCCTTCAAATTCCAGATATTGTATGATCTAGCACTGCCTGTATTATGTATTTTTAAATGAGTTCTTAGAAAAAGTTTTTGACATAGATGATTAATGTTGAAAATGTCTATACAAAATTTGATTGTGTGTTTTGATGAGTAGGTATGTTGAAAATTTTTTGTTGTAATGTTTTTGCAGGATGGGAGATTTTAATTGAATTTTCCTGATCTTTTTTTACCAAGAAAGAAACATTTGGAACATAGTTCCTAGTGGATCCCTACTGTTTCATGCAGGGAAAAATGACTGTAAAGGCAAAATTCTATATCATTTCTTGTCATAAGTATATAAGACATATACATACCTTGCCCTGAACCTCTCAGTTAGATGAAAATCAGAAATAACAGTGAAATAGTGGCAGTCTGTAAAGGAATGGATGCTAAAGTAATATATTTACTTGATCTATTTCTTGATACAAAAGACATGTAAGCTGAGGGGAGCCTTCCACAAGGCAGTGGCTGTGGAATGTAAATTTTTGTGCAACTCATTATACTCTAAATCACAGTAATAGCTTGATGTACAGTTTGGATAATTTACAGGAGATGAAACAATCCTGTTAATGAAAGGTGATGGCAAATCTAGAGTTCAGCCATGGTGACTCGCTTCAACTTCCTTTTCATTTCATAGGTAAAGGGATCAAGTCTTAATAAGTGATGGTAAAGCTGAAACATCACTCAGATTTATGTTGTCATAAATATTTACATTTCCCATATAATGATATAATTGTCCTAATAGCCCTTGTTCAAGCTGCTGTTTAGGACTTGCCTATTAGATGATGTTTAGTGCAGGTAATTATACCTATAGAGTCCAGTGGATGCAAGTGGGCGTGTTTAAGTGTAGTGGTTTGTCTGATAATGAGTTCGCAGGTGTCGTAAAAAAGAAAACCCCAAAATGACGCACTGCCCTCAAGATACACAGTTGCCCTCACTCCATCTACTGAGAGAATCTCACTCCATCAGTAGGAGAGCTTAGCTGTGATTGTTTTTATATATATGATGACTAATGGTTACAGGGGAAAAAAATCAATAACAGGGGTTATGTAAGAAAATTGTTCCTTTTGTTTTGTCTTTTTTTTTTTTTTAAGCGTTTAACAGCCTTGTTACTAAAATTATCCACCCCTTTGTTCCCTCAAGGGAATGTTTCTTTCATCCCAGTTTTTGTATAGAAGCTCCCACGTAGATGAGACAAGGCTGAAATAAGAAAAGTTTTCCTGCTAGGGATACCTTAGGAGCTTCTTTTTCTGCCCCAAACCAGTGGATTGAGGAGGGGTGAGTTGTCAGTACAGTCTTTTTTTATGCAGTATTTTAATGTTTTTAGGAATGTTTTTCACAAAAAAAATATTTCTCCAAGTGCCTAAAGTTATGGGTGTTTTGTTTTTTTTTAATTATAATAGGTGTCTTCTATATGTAATAGGTCACTTTTTGGTAGGCATTTGGAAACATGTTGTGAGCTGGCATAACCACAGGGACCTTGAAATAAAATCTTGCTGTGTAAGCTGAATGTGCTGTTGATACTTTTCTTCTGTCACCTCTGCATTAGTAAGTCAACAGGAAGAAATATGTACCAACACCTCAGTCACCTGTGTGTCATTGCCCAAATCCATCTTCACCAGCCCCTGAAGCATCTAACTTGGTTATGATTGCATTTTGTACAGAGGGCAAGTCACTCTTATGGGTGGGTGCAGGAGATCCTGCAAGGACCAAGGAAGTCATCCTCAGTCCTGTAGCTGTTCTGCATGACTCCTGCAATAAAAGGAAATGGAGATGCTGAAACAGTTAACATACCTGTTAGCTGCGAGGCCGCTCCAGTCAGGTGTATTTTGTGTGTTATATACTTCTTATGTTTTCTGAAATGCCTTCTTAAGGAGTCTAGCAATTAAAGGTGATGAAACATATTTTTTAAAAGGGTAGGAATCCTTACTTAATGACTTAAAGCAGTGAAATGGGGTAGAGCGATATTTAATGAAGCTGTCCTATAAATATTGTTTTCTGTTGCTTTTGTTCTGTTGGCAAGTCTTGGCACATATGAAAAGTCATGATGGTGCTAACTCCTGTCCGCTTTCTGTGGCCATGTGTGTACTGTTATGTAGTGTTTGTGGGGGGCATTAGGTGGATGGGCATTAGGTGGAGGAATGAAGCTGTTTCTCTTTATGGAGTAAAGTAGTAGTGCCTGTATAAACGCCAGAAGGCAAATTGCTGAGCCAGGGAACAGCTTGTGTTAGAGCTTTTTTCCTTACTCTTCTGTCCACACCCTGTAGTACAAAGTGTCTCTAAACTGTAGACAGATGTCATCATGTACAGCTTCCGTGTACGCCCAGAGTCCAAGGCGTAGCCAAGAGGCAGGATGTAGCCAGCAGGAAATACATACATACTATAGGTGGGCTCTGGGCTCGGTTAGAAATGGTGCCCTCCTGCAAAATGCTTCTGGTTTGGTTGGGTGTTTTGTGCCTGTGCTGGAGAAGGAAGAACGGTGCAGCTGAGCCTTCAGGTGGTGCTGTGTTCTTCTCCATCCACTGTGCTCCTGGCTCACGAGCCTGAGATGTGCAAGAACAGAGCTATCCTGCCAGCTGAGCATGATCCAGGACTCCTCTGTAAAGAGCATCCCAGGCCACTGTGACAGTCAACATAGTTTGTGTCATAAACTCTGGCCCTTCTTCAATATCGTTACCTGTGTCAGTGAGGTGATCATGTACAATCAATCATATACATCTGTATAACTTGCAGTTTTCAATGAGCCACCTGCAGACTTGTCAGCTGATGTCTGTGCCATCTTGTGGTGGCTGATCAGGTTACATCCAGATTCTCTTAAACAACCCAAAAAACCACAAAACAAAAAAACCAACCAAAACAAAACAACCCTGAAGTGAGGAAAAATAATGTACTTTTAATATTACAGAGTGATTCTAGTGGGCAGTTTTTGTTTAGTAGCATTTTGAAAAGGTGAGCACACACTGAATTGGGGTGGAAGTGGATGACGATTAAGGTGTCTCTCAGCTGAAACATCCAGCATGTTACATAGTGGCATTTGCAGCTGTGAAGCATGGAACATTCAGATTGCAAAACTTGTGAGCAAGCATTCTGTCATAAATGGCTAAAGAAAATCCAGAATGCCAACATGTGAGGGAAATCAATTAACTAAAACTTCCCCGGGCTGTTTGGACTTTGCTCATTTTGCAAAGTGTATGTTAATGGTTGGAACTGTAAAACTAATGCTGCGGTACAGAATATTCAGAATTTTGTTGTCCCATGTTGTCCACACAAGCTAGAAATTCTCATTTTTGTGTTTTCACATGTGGAAAAGAAAGTTCCAACACCTGCCTGTAATTGTGGGTGTATGCATTCCTAATGCAAAAGGTATGTGCTGCATAGGAAGGTGATTAAGGGGGGGCGGGGGGGCGGTGGCACACACGACACCCAACACATGCAAATATAGAAGAGGACTCATCCTCATTGTTTTAGGTTAGGCTAAGATTTCTAAACATGAATAAGCAGAGCAGCTGAGCAAAAAGCAGGTTCATGCCTGGAGCCTTCCAGGCTGCTTTTCACTCAGTGCTCATCTGCTTGTGCAAGCACAGCTCCATTCTCCCGCTGCCTTGCGAGGAGGAAGGAGCAGCCCCTGCTGCCGAGGTGCTTCCAGCTCTCCACGAGCGTGCAGGAGACAGCGTTCCCAAGGCCGGCTTGCTGCAGCTGAGGAGACAGCACTCATAGACCCTCCTTTGATTAGGATGTGTCATTGTTGTCAGGGCAACTGTTAACAGCGGCGTATCATATTTTCTCCTCTTGTATTGCGTGCTGAATATTTTAGTGTGCTGTAGCTGGAAGAGGGTTGCAGGGAAGAAGGTGCTGCCACAAGGAACCTGGAGCTGTGGGCTGGGATCTGATTGAACAGGTTAACAGCAAAGAGCAGCATCCAAACCAATGTGCCTTTAATTAGGGCTTTTCTTCAAAGAGGGGAACGACTGCAAGCCTTTCGCTGCCGACTGGATGTTGTTATTTGTCAGCTGTTTGCATACTGCTTATCCATAGGGGATCTGTTACAAGTGCTCAAATGAACAGACAGCGTTGCAGCTAGCGGCTAATCAGGAGCTGGAGTTTCTTACTTTTTTTAATAAGCAAGAGGCAACAGCAACATGCCTGGTTCAACTACTGCCCTGCGACAAGAGAGACTGAAGAAAAGTGCCAGGCCAAGTCCCCCAGGTTTATTCACCATTAATGAAGAGGATGAACAGCAAAAAAATGGGAATTCCAAAAGACTGAAAGGTATGTTGCTGTTCTGCAGTGTGATCAGGGCTGCTGTGGGATATGCTGCACAGCAGGCACAGCGGTGTTTTATTAGCTCTTCTGTGTGCTACAGAGAGTCTGTAAGTGACTAGTGCAGCTTGGCAGTCCATGTTGGCACTCACAAATGTGCTGTGCATGATAGGTGTATTTAAATCCCCTGGCTTGTTATGCAATCAGCTGCTTTGGCTATGAAGAAAATAATACTTTTTAGTTATTAATCACATTTCTTCTGGTAGGGATAAGGGTCTTGCATCAGAAATATATCAGTGAGTTTCTGTGTGTTTACTTTGACTTCTGTTTACAGTCTGGATACATAACTGTTAAAAACAAGGTGGTTGTAGGCTTGGAGAGTACAGAATCCAATGCCCGCCTGTTATAGAAGACAGCTTTGCCAAAGACAATGTGAAACTGTCTATACTTCCTTTCCTGTGCAGGAGGGGCACTGTGCCTTTGGCAGAGTATAGAAAAATACATTGTTCAAAAATGCTGACTTTTATAAGTCTGACAACAAAACAAAACAAACAGAAAACCCAAACAGAAAACCAACAAATTGTTAAAGAACAATATTTATGGTGCTTAAGTAGGTAAGCAGTGGTGGCAGAGGGATGCCGATGACCACTAATTTATAGCAGGTCTGTCAAGCCTGTGTAGCCACTGCCTGTCTTGTACCATGTAATTCCTGTTTCCCACATGGATCCTAATGTTTAAATTGGTCTGGCAGGGATTCTGTTACTTACAATTGTGACTGGAATTTTTATTCTTTCTTTTGGTGCTCAAGCGATTCTATGTGAATGAGCACCCCTTTTTGGGGGGGGAGGGAAGGGATGGATTGCATCAGTGTTTGTTTACAAAACAAATGTTAGTTTGTAGCCTCAAGACACTGTTTTAAATTTCTGTTGTTACCATTCTACCATGTAACAGGAGAGGCTAGAAAGCATTTAAATAGCCAATTTATACTATGTGTATTTATTAGAGCTGAAAAATTTACAGCTAACTGATTTTTTTTTTTTTCTGAATAAAAAACCAGGTAGCTTGATAGCTTTTACAAACAAATTCAGAACTCAAGTTTTGTTTGTTGGCTTTTTTTTGAGTTTGCAGCTTGTACTTTTTTTTTTTTTTTCAGAATGGCAAAAACCCTGACTGGTTAGAGCTTCATGATAAAATGTATATTGCTAGTCATTGTTAATGGGCCTATTGTGTTAGGGTCTTGTGTACATAGTTACCTGCTCTTCTGTGTATTTGAAACTGCCCATATAAATGGAGATCCAAACTCTAGCGTAAGGTTATTGAGTTCTTAATGTTTTAAGAAGCATATTACTTTCCTTTATCACCCACTGGATGGCTTCCAGAGTCAACAGTCCATAAAGCTAAAAATCAATAATTTTCCTGGTTTTGTTCAATGGCACTGCTAGTTTCCCAGCAGTTTGTTGACTTAGTTACTCTTTTCTTCTTGCAGGAGTTATACAGATGTGCTTATCCTTTGTCTCTCCTGTTTTAACTAAGATTTGATTTTTCATTATTTCTTTATTTTCTCTTGTTGCCATGAAATGTAAGTAGATGAATGTGCACAGTAGCACAGTTAGCAAGCAAACAAATTCACGTAGTTTTAAGAAGATAAAAAATTGTCAGCTTACCTTGACTGCTCCTGGTGAGAAATAATATAGGAAATGGTACAAAATATTCTGGAACTATATTAATTTGCTTTTCATTTTACTAAATACTTAAAATAGCTCGTAGTGCCTCTAGGACAGAACACCGTTTGCACAGTGACACATGTAGGTAAATACCTGTGTTTGTTAATTTGAATGTTATCAGTCATTAGGTGGGTTAGGCTGCAATGCCTGGTAATGGAGAATGCATGTACTCAGGGTGCTGTTCTTCTCACCTGGTACCAAGTAAGGTCACTCCAGTGCAGTTCTGGCTGGGTGATGGACCCACGTGGGGCTTTTGTGAATCTTTAGTGTCTGTTGTTCTCTTGCTGCTTTACAGGGTTTGCCCTGTCTTAGTTCTTTACTTGTCATTTTTGCTCAGCAAGCACCTGCAGCTGCTGAGATGTTTCTTTTTTATTTTTTTTTTCTCTAGCATTCTAAGTCAGTGTCATTTTTTGTGGGAGATAGGGTAGATGTTGTGTTCATCTGCAGTTTCTATTATCATGCTGGACCTGTCTTTGTACAGCCATTCAAAACTCAAGAGGCCTTTAATGGATCTGATACTCCAAAGTAAAGAAATTCCTTCCTCCCTTAAGGGTATTTGAATATCATCACAAGGTTTAAAATAATCAATATTTTCATAGTTCAGGTCTTGTCTGGGTACTAAGGCTTGATTAGACTTTTTATGAGAGTTGTTTTTGTGATCTGGGGAACAAATATTAATGTGGATCTTAGTGGCTGGCATCTGTGAGATTTTTCTCTAAATTGATTTTGGTTTTGGCCATTCCTTTGCTTGTCTGGCTGTCTGCATTGAAATTGGAAAAGTCTGGTAGGCAATGAGTTTGTTTCTCCAGTGTAAACAAATAATGACAATGTTAAGGATTTTTATTTTCAGTCTGGAGGTATTAAAAGCCTGCAGTGACCTTTATAAACACGTGCTCCTGATACTTCCTTTCCTTTGATGTGAACTGTATTCACTGTTTTTTCAACAAATATTTTAACTTCCTTTCCTCCTCTTGGCTTTGGGACAAGGCCTGCATCTTTGTTATATGTCTGTATGGCACCCACTATTGCAGGGTCTTGAGATCCTGTTGTGTAGTAGAAGAGTGCAAATAAAAATTACTTTGAATATCCTTTTTTACCTTTATTAACAGTATTTATTCTCCTTTCCTGTTGTAACATACAGAAATTTTGCTACATAGTGCACTCTTCAAATACACTTTGTTGGTTTACAGAAGCTTATTTGCACTTGAATTGGTTTCTGGTTTAGTTACCAGCTTTCCAGAAGTTCTGTAGCTATATTCACAAAGAAACCAGAAAAAACAGGAAGAGAACTACACACCTAACAGCCTCAGTGCTTCCTTAAAGCTTGTGTAGTAAAACAGATATTGTTTCTGTGACTGAAGAGAGTGTGTCTGTATGGTTCTGTATGTAAATCACAAAGATATGACTGAGCAGATTAGTGTTTAATTACAGGTATCCATTCTATGTGTGTGAACTTCAGCTTCAGACATTCCTTGAATTCAGGCACAAACAATTCAAAAAGCCTCAGGATTTCCCTCCTCTGCTCTGTTAATTCTGTGTGCCTTGGATGTAATCTTAAAACCTCACTCAATTTTATGAAATTTTTCAGTGAAGCCTCCTCTCCTTTCTCAACTGTTGATAATGTTTCTAAAATTATCATTTGATGAGGCTGGAAAAGTAATGCTCATGCTTCTGGATTGTGCCTTTGAATACTTAATAACTGAAATAATTTTGACATTTATGAAAAATTAATGAAAAGTCTCAACTTAGCAATGGAATCCTTCACCACCCTGCTTATTTAAAACTGATCAAGGAGGAGGGGTAGCTCTAATCTGCTGATTGAGTATTGCTAATACAAAGCTAGACATACATGCCTTAGCTTTCTGAACAGTAGCACTGATTCTTTGTCATCTTGAAAACAAGAGAAGGGCTTTTTTCAGTCCTTTGGTGAGTGACAGTGATGTCAGTGATCACCAGTGATTACCAGCAGATTTTGTCCCTGTTGTGTGGCTGATAATGTTTGTGCATATTGCTCATTTCAGACGAAAGGTTTGTTCTTCCAGAGAGATGGAGATTTCTTCTATCATGACTGTTTGGGTGCTTAGTCTCCATGTTCTGCATGTATTAGTGAAATATATATTTGTTTTTAAACTTGGATTGTCTAACTTTTAGTTCAGTTGTTGTCTGTTACTGTGTGTCTATACCCAAAAGAAAAGGGAACTTGGCATCTTCAAGGGCATTAAACTGATAGTCCTGGAAACTGAAACTGTATACTTACAGAACAGGTACTGCATGGGGTGTGGAAGTGTAATTTTATCCCACGCTGCAGAGTCTGTGCCTCAGGCAGGATCCAGAATGACAGCTGAGTCTCTGGCTTTCACCACACTTTAAACCAGCAAAACTGCCTGGGATGGTGGTTCTCAATGGGGCCTCTTGATGCTAGTCAGGGGTTTGTTTGGGGCAAAACAGTGAGCAATTGTTAAAGGCTGATGAACTGGCTTACCAAAATCAAGGACTGGAGGTTTCTGTCACAATATGTAGCCTTATCTTGCCCATCTGCATTTGAGGCAAAGTGAGTGGAAAGAGTGCGTGGAAGGAAGGAAAGGTACCAATTCTCATTATGATGCTGGTTGTGTAAAGGGGCAGGGCTGAGAACCCAGACAATGTGGTTTGGCATCCTGCACCTTCCAGTGAGTTCTGCTAATGTTTCTCTGCACTTCCTTTCTTTCTGCTAGCCAAGGCCAGGAGAAGAGGGGTCCAAAAGTATCTCTGGTTCTTCTGGACATTTATTTACAGAATCACAGAAGCTGAGATGAAAGGGACCCACAAAGGTCGTTGGTCCATCTCCTGGCCTGTCACAAGACCATCCCTGAGAATCACACCATGTACCCAAGACTATTGTCCAAACATTTCTTGAACTCTGTCAATCTTGGTGCTGTGACCACTTCCCTGGGGAGCCTGTTCCAGTGCCCAACCACCCTCTGGGTGAAGAACCTTTTTCTGGTTCTAAACGAAACCTGCTCTGGCACAACTTCAGGCCATTCCCTCAGGTCCTGTCCCTGGTCACCAGGGAGAAGAGATCAGTGTCTGCCCTTCCTCTTCCCCTCACAAGGCAGTTGTAGACTGCAATGAGGCCTAAAAACAACTCTCAAAGTATCTGGGTACATTCTACAGAAAGCCCTATATTCATTGCCTGCAGTGCAGCTGTTGGGGGTACAAAAGGAACTTGCATTTTTTTTAGGAAACTGCTGCCTCTGTTTGTAGGGTTTCCCCATTCACAGCTGTAGATGCCAGGTAGCAGGAAACATCCCATTTGTAACCATGACAAAGAGATCCTAACATGAAGTAATTTATTAGCAGTAAAGTAAAGTCTGGGGGATAGCATGGAATATATCTGCAGACCAGTGGAGCAAATCTGATTTGTTCAGTCCCTCTGGCTTTCAGAGTGAAAGTCCAAGGTCTGAGGACTTGGCTTGTGCTGTAACAGCCTGTTCATCAAAGTGTGTGCTGGGATTACTGACAGTGCTTATCTGTGCTGGGTAAGAATCATCTTACACTTCTAGCTCAGCTCTGTGAGAAGAGGCTTCCACTGCTGATTCTGGAGGATTGTGTTCAGTTATTTTGATGACCGCTTTTTGGGGGCGAAACAACCTGTGGTCTATTCATGTGCTCAGGGAGCGTACTTGACATTGAGTACATCCATGGCAGAAGTAAAAGAAAAAAGTGCGATGTTGGCAGTCTTGAAAGTTTAAATTATTTGTTAAAGTGCAATTTAACTTGGCACGTGAACTGAGGATAATCCCTTTTAAGCAAAGGCTGAATTCTGAAAAATAATTTTTGTAAGTAAACGGGGTTATTTCAACTGAGATCTGAATGATAATATAGTGTTCAGCAGAACTGTCCTGGTGAGAAAGGGATGCAACATTCGACTACTGTCCTTGCAGGACAGGATTCTTGTTGAAGTTGCAAAAATATTGGTGTTCAGTTTATTATAGATAACTCTCAGGAAAGCTTTGTATAAGAAACACCACTCATGAAAGATTGATAGCAAGCAGTGAAGTTTTTTCCTTATTCACTATTACCTCTGTAAAAGTTGTGATTTTAAAAACCTGGAATTTGGTATATGATTCTGTGTGGAAAGTACATGTAAAGGGGATGCAGGTTCATAGCCATTTCTTATGGGAAAGAGAGAAACCTGGAAAGTGATAAATCTGTCCAAGAATCTTGAAATTCTCTGAGGCCTTGTTGCATTGTTTTTTCCCTGAAAATATGCAAATAATACTCTTTTGAGGACTTTATACAGTAACATGCCTTTGGAATAAGTTGACAGCAAGGAGGAATGGATTTCTGTGTCCTATTGTAATGCATTACACATGCCTAGGTAGTACCATGTTTTATTTTGCAGTGAAAAATTGAGGCAATAGCTAAGCACATGTTTTTAAAAGAAATATGTTGCAGTTCAATCCCCTGATGTTTTTGTGATTGTGTTTTTGTCTAGAGTCTTGGTGCTCTTGCTGCTGTTTGCAAAGCTTGTTCACGAACTGCTGTGTCTGTTCACTCCTTCTAAGTTGGCTTTGTACCTGGGTACGTAGCAGTCTGGATTTATTTTTAAGGGAAAAGCTTTTGCTTGTCATATTGAACTCCAGGGGAATTAATGAGCACTGTCCTAGAGCGTTGCTTCTGGGCATGAGTGGTGATGGAACTCTATGTATTACTAGGATCAGCTGATTCAGTGGGAGTACATAATTTTTCTTCCTACACAAGCTCACATGTGTGTGTTCTTTGCTTTCTCATCTACCTACAGAGTAATTTTTGTGCCTTTAAAATTCCTTTTCTTTCTTCTTTAAATTCAATCTGTACTTTACAGCTGGAGATCTTGTTTTTTTGTTATTTGAGAATGAAGAGTTCTGAGTGAAAGCATCTCAAAAGAGTCTTGTGGTATTATCAGAAGTCTCTTCAGAAGGGATTTGTGGATGTGGGATTTTTTGTTTGTTTGGTGAGACATGTGGTGATATTATTTAATCTAGTCTCCTCAACCTCAGACCATCACAGTAATATGCCAGACCAAATGCCACAATGACTGATGCAATTTGCTCTGTTGTAATGAACTGCCTTCAGTCACTGGAGGTGCATCTCACAGTGCACTGTTTTTGCAGCTAAGCAATACTTGAAATGCACGAGTTTTAGATGCATTGAGTTGAAGCATGAGTGGACACTGATGTCTGTGGGTCAGATTTGTATAATGAATGTAAGAGAGACTAAGGGGCAATGGTTAATAAGCAAATAAAAATGCAGATAAAATATCAGGAATTACATTAGGGAGTATTCTAGAACTTGGACTTTGAGGTGTTGTTGCTTGAAGTAAATTACTTTCCTTTTTTAGCAGAGTAGAATCATTTTTACCAAATTCTGCATAAAACTCTCATTGATTTATAGGTCTGACTATGAGGACCATTGAATAGCTAAATTGTCCCAAGCCCCATCTTAGTGTATAGATGTAGTCATAACTGCTTAGTCAAGTTCAAATCAAGAGGCATGACTTGGGATAGCATGCAGATGGTATAAATTTTGTTTTTATGCTGGCAGTTTTAGAGGAGAACCACTTGAATGCTAGGTTCACTTTCTCCTTTAAATGATTAACTTGCTGATAATGGTTACAGTAAACAAAGTTCCAGAAGGCAGGTCACTGCAGCTTAACCTGGATGCAGGTTTCTCCAGAAAGTAGAATTGTGTCCCTGCAGCAGTGGAAGAGACAAGGGGTTTGGAGCAGGCTATACCAGTGGAAAATTGAACTGCTCTGTCAGTACTGACACAGGCCTGTAGCTGTACTCTGTGTGTTTGTGCTGGGGAACTCTTGGGTTGTTTTGAATTAGATTAATACCTTCTGTAGTTTCAATGGGATGATGGTACAAGATTGCCTTTTAATGTCTGTTGAAGTTTTTGTTCCCTTTTATTCTGGACAAAGAGATTTTCATCCAGTTGTTTCAGATCTGTTGAAGCCTAGTTTTGCTCTTCAGCTCTATGGAGGAAACACGGATGTCTCAGGGGTTAGCTATATTTCTGCACATTTTTTATACAGTTTACCTGTGCAGTTGTCAACAAGACAGTTGTCAACAAGTTGTCAACTGGGTTTGGAATTAAAAGCTGGAACAAATCAAGCACAGGTATCTGCTGAGATGTAAAATGTGGCAAGTAGCAGAGATTCCAAATTATAGAGACCGTCCAGTGGATGCCTATCACACAGGAATAAAATTTCAGTTAGATGAAGCACTTTTCCTTTTCTGGTACTAGTGTCTGTAGAGATGGCTTCAGGGATAGCAGGAGTTTCCCGTTAGAAGTCACAGTTATGGATTTTCAACTGGTCTCTGATCTCAGTAAGTGGTCTTCAATGGTGCATGTTAGAGGCTGGATCTACAATCAATTTAACTCCTAGGCAAACTGACTCTTTGCCTCCTGTTCTGAGAATTACCCAAACCCCTCAACAATCCAGGAGAAATGGTCAAGGTACTGGAGTTCCCAGAAGGGACTCAATGTACTTAGAGACTGAATTTGTAGTTTGGTTGCTCATCAGTCTTTATTTCTTTTGTTTAATACCACTGCAGTATGAGTCTCCAGCCATGCCTACTAATTGGCCTAGTCTTCACACAGAGGTTGATTGATTTATTTATTGATTTATTTTCACAGCCAGCATTCTTCTGGGTCTTCTCTCATATGTGAACCTGACACAGGAATAACTGTCCTTCCACAATCTGGCATACCAGGCACAACTGCTCACAGATCTCTTCTGTGATCTGCTGCTGGCTTTTTGTTTAGCATTGGAGGGTAGTGGAATGAGGCTGGGGCCACTGCACACCCCTCCAGGAAATACTCCAGCTGGTGGAATTTTGTCTTCAGAAGAGCTTTTCTGCAGCTCAGTGCCATACCCACCTCATATTTCATGGTATACTGTGCTAAAAATGTGCTCTCTTTCCTAATCAAGAACAGGGATGCTCCGTGAAAGATCTGAGGGTAGTCAATGACACAGAAAACATTAAGAAGAGTTTTTGTCATCTTTCTCCTGGCAGGCAATAAGGGAAAGGGTTGAGGAAGTAACACTTTCAAAACTAAGTTTTCTGTAGGATGCCTGAGTTCTGATTTGATTGCTGGGAATAGGACTGTAGTGCTGATGTCCTAGGCAGACAGTCTGACCAGTTGAAAGTCCAGTGAAAGGTCCTCCACATAAAGTCTCATTACACTCTAAAACATTTTGTTAAGTGTGCTGAAGAGACTTGGGTGGGGTTTTTTTCATTCTTGAATTCCTGATCTTCTTCAGCTTCATTTTAAACTCCTGCACAGGCAAGGCTTATTATAGAAGTGCTGACAAAACTTGATTCATACTGTTGTATCTTAGTGTACAAAGCTATCTTGTTTCTCAATTCTGCTTCAGGAAGCTTTTCTGAAAGCTGTTTTGGAAATGCAGGTTTATCCAGTTACCCACCCTTGACATGAGAAGTCATTCTTTTACACAGCCAGTTCTAGCTTTGGAGTTATTTTCCTTTTTTCCAAGTCAATTTCCTCATTGCCTGCATGCTGACTAAATGCAGAGGTGAAAATTACAGTACTGAATTCTGGCCTGTATGCTAAGACACCACAAATCACTCTGAACACATTTGAGCTGTTTCTGAAGAGAGACATGCCATGTCAGTGGAGTTTGCACCAGTTTACAGTGGCAGTGTGGTGGAAAACAATCTGATGAACCTTCTTTCCTGTCATTCCTTCGTAATTGTAACAGTGCTTTCATTGAGGAATGTACACCCCATCTTGGACACGCAATCCATACAAATTCTAGATAATGCTACTTCCACTTGTCATGTGCATTCCCTTTCACTAGAAAAATGAAAACATGTTTTTCTCACTCTTATTCCCTGCAGCAAAGGAAGAAAAAGTAGGTTTTGTTTTGTTGGGTTTTTTTTTAACACAACCTTCTCTAGCCACCTAACTATGGTAGTGATGTGTTTACTTGCAGTCTGAAGTTCAAAATAAGAGGTAAAGAAAAAAACAGATGGCAATTGCCATCTGTAAACCAGAAAAGGACAGCAATAACCAGCTGCTGAGTGAGGTATTGGCAATAAAACCAGGTTGCAGACCAAGAAGTTTGTGCCTGTCGTGCCTGGGTTATCAGTGTTTTGGTATGTTCTTACACTTCCAATCTGTTTTTTCTGAATTATTCTGGAATGTATTGATCTACTTCTGTGCTAGTATTTTTCCTCTACCTGGTTATTAGGAAACACAGTTGTCATAGTTTGTGTCCAGGGAATTTCTGTGAGCCTCACCATCCCCGTGAGTTAGGTGGATTGCTGCTGTAAACTGTACCTCACATGCTTAGTGTCACTGAAGGCTGCATGCAGCATAGTCTGGCTTTTTACTACAGCATGTTCAACTTAAATCTTTGTAGTCAGTAACTGATGCAGTGCAGAGGAAAGCAGTACTATGCAGACTGTGCTGCTCACAGCAGAGATGCTTGTGGATGCCTCCTTCTTTGGTTAGGCTTTTTAAAAATTCTTTTCAGATTTCACATGTTTGTGGCATCTGCAGGATGAGCAACCTTCCAGGACTGAAATATTTAAGCTGATAGTATGATGGTTTGATCTTCCTTTCCTGAGAAGTGAAGACAGCATCTCCATGATAACTGTGTTGCAGTTCTGAAAAGGCTCCTGACCCCAAGGTCTACAGAGGTGATTTCTGCTCATTTTAGCTCTGCAAACAGGCCCCACTATTGCCTGTCTGTAAACAGTTCAGTGTGTTTTGCTGCTACTAGCAGTTTCCTTTAAGGGAGCTCTTAGCTAAACTCGGTGAAGATTTAGCTAACACTTTGAGAAAGTGCTGCTGTTTGGTCTTTCTTTAAACTCCAGTCTTAGATTATGGACTTTTCTTACACTTGTCCTAGGATTTCTTTTCAAAAAGATCTAGATAATTGCCAGTAGCAAGCTCTTATCACTAAAATCTAGTCCCAGATGGCTAAACTGAAGCTTCTTTTTTTTCTATACATCAAGGCAAGAGGGTTTGCTGGTGTCAAATTCTGCCAGCCAGTTTTCAGTAGAGTTCTTGGGCAGGGGTACTCTTAAGATGTCATTGGCCTCTTTCTGTGTTTCTGGCTTTCTTGTGGGAGAGGTGTGAGGGGTGTGGTTGGTTTTGTTTTGTTTTATTTTTTAAGTAGGGGAAACAGCAATATGGGTTTGTAAACCTGACCTGGTAAATTCCCAGGAGCTTTCAGAAGGAAGGGAGTCTGTGTTAGGGAGAGAGGTTATGCTCCCTATTCCCATTCACTTTTGTATGCCCTTTTCATGGCTCCGAGGAGTGTGATTTGACACACTTCATCCAAACAGTCACATAAGCACTCTGCTCTTGAAATTATATAAGCTAACATAGCTTTAGAAAGAAATAAGATAGGGAACAATTTCATGAGGAGGTTCACTTCTGCATTTCTGGTGTTGGTAACGTGTTTAATCAGTCCTTAAAGTGAGCCAAGATATTTCTTAAATCAAAGTGGGTTGATAGAGTTACTGTGTGCTTATAAATGGGATGTTCTGTGGAGTAAGCAGAATCCAATACCTTTAACAAGAGTAGGATTTTGAATTTTTCTCTGTGGTTATAAAACCTGTTGTAATGTGTGTCTGAGGAGAGCGGGACGGGAGTCATTTGCTTTCTTTTGAAAGACTTTTGCCGTCCTCATTCTCTGCACAGAATATCCAACCTGACCTCACTTTGGTGGACTGATGTAGTGCGGAGGTACACTGGCTGGGAGTGAGCGAGAATTACAAAAGTCAAGAGATTCACAGAATGGTTTGGGTTGGAAGGAACTTTAAAGGTCATATAGTTCTAACCCCCCTGCTGTGGGCAGGGACATCTTCCATTAGACCAGGTTGCTCAGAGGCCCATCCAGCCAGGCCTTAAGCATGCTCTTCCAGGGATGGGGCATCCACAGCTTCTCTGGGCAACCTGTTCTGGTGCCTCACCACCCTCACAGTGGGGAATTCCTTTCTAACATCTAATCTAAACCTACCCTCCTTCAGTTTGAAGCCAATCCTCCCTTGTCCTGTCACTACATGTCCTCATGAAAATTTTTTCTCCAGATGGCATAGCAATATATTTATAAAAACTGGGGCATGTTCTTCACTTGAGGAAAGCTTGTTTTTTAGTTTTAAAGCTGCTGTCTTCTGAGACTGGTTATTGGAAGATAACCAGTTATTGATTAGCAGTCTGTCTGAGTCCTGTGCTGCAAAGACTGCCTTTTCGCATTAAACTTCTTGTGACTTACAGAAAAAATATAATGTCTGGTAGCATTTACAGGAACAATATCTGTTTCCCTCTCTGGGGAGAGGGAACTTGTTTTTGCAGAACATCCTGACAGTAGTGATTATAATGAGAGCTTTCCCATCTGACTCAAATATTTCATGCTGCGTAGGGATTATTGAATATTACTCTGTGGAAAAAGAGTCAGCCAAAGAGATTCTAATTACTTGTGGCTGAGAAACAGTGCACCTACTTCCCATTCTCTGCACAGGGTTTTCTCCCTTTCTTTTTGTCAAACTTTCCTTTAGCTTAAATGTTCTTCAAATAAAAACAGCATTAATTGTATCCTCCGGAAGGATTTACTATGTAGTATAACATATGTATGTTTGTCAGATATATTTAATAGATACTTTTTTAACAAAATGTTTTGCCTGTAAACTTTTGAGAAGACTTTGCTACTTGCAAGTATTAAAAGATGTTGTGAAATCACTGTGTGCCTATGCTTAAACCTTTGCTCTCTGTTGCACTCTTGAATCTTTAAATGGGAAAATCCAATGAGATCTGGCTTTTCTGTTATATAACACACTGCTGTGCAATTATAAATGCTAAAGCCACGTTCCAAATACCTTTATTTTGTGCTGCTGCAAAGTAGTGCAATGTTGGATTATGTTTTATGCTTTGCTTTTTAAAGGGAGAAAAATAAAATGAGGAAAATCAGGAGTCTGTTGGTGTTCTGCATGCCTTTAAGATTAATTGGGACTTTGTACTGAAAGAGAAGCTAATTTGTGTTGAATACAACTCGCTGCTGAGTAAGTGGAGCGTTGAGGCTTATGTTAATTGGCAGTTGTGCCTTTTCTGCTGTTCCCCAGTGCTGTACTCGGTGACCTGGTGGGGCCGGGCTGGCATGGCTTGGATCTGGCCAGAGCTGCTCACACACTGCTGCTTGCAGAGCAGGGCTGTTTTAATGGGGCACTTGCATGGCACCATGGTCATGGTGCACTGAGCTCTGCCCGTCACGTGCCAGTAGAGCCAGGAGCTGTGTGTGCTGTGCTGCTGGTGGCCAAGCAGATGGAAATGGAGACTGCCTGCCAGGCTGGTTTGCTGGCTCTGCTGCCACTGCACTGGATTGCCTATTCACAGACTTGATGAGATGTAGATATGTACAACAGTTGTTACAATCTTCTAAACAGTTTGAGTATCTTTTGGTAAAGGCTATAGATACAGGACTGCCCAGTCAGCCTGGGAAATAACAAATTTTAAAGTATTTCCATTCCTTGTCCCACCCAGGCAAGACATTCTAACATATTATAGTGTTGTTTGTGATTTTGGTGAAATTTATTGGCTAAACTTTTTTCATCAGTGGTGTTTGTATTTCCACTGCCTGTGGGTACCTTTTGGAGGATATCTTAGTGTCAGAACTTTCCAAGCAAGGATTGCTACTGACTGCTGTGGCAAAGTACAAAGCAGTGCTGTGGTTAAGTGCTTTTGACATGAAGGGAAGCCTTTGTCCCTGTATCTGCCCTTGTGCAAGTAGGGCACTGCCCTTCACCCTTATACTGTGCCATAGGCGAGGCATCACTGATTACTCTTCCAATACTTGAAATTGTTTATTTGAGAAAGAATGATAGGTAAGTATTGCTAAGGCATTCCTCTACCCCCAGGTAAGCAAAGTAGGAGCACTTATCTATGGAGAAGATGGGGTATGGTTTGTTTTGAGGATTTTTTTAAAAAAGTCCTTAAACAAATACAGACATAAGCAGGTTATTAATGCCAGTGGAGTGTGGGAAGAGGTTACACTTCTGATTGCATCACAGGCTTTGGCAAAATGAAACACAAGGATTCTAGATCCTGTTCTTGCTCTATTGTGTGTACTTTCCTTCTAAGAGAGTGGGGAAAAAGCTCTGCTATTACCTGCTGTAGTTAATTCTACAAATAGATGGACACTGAATTTTGTAGTCAGCTGTCACAACTGGAAAGATGTCCCATGGTATCAGTTGAAGTCCCCCTGCTAAAGGACCTCAGTACTTCCTTTTATAAGCACTGAAAAGCTGGAGTTCATGTGTGCTCCTTTCCCATGGTTTTTAAAACCACTTCCAAAGGTCTTTTAAAAGAGAATTCTCTGAATAGGAATTGAAACTGAGAATTTAAAAAATGTATGAGGTAAAAACAAGGCTTACTGGTCTTGAAGTATTTAAAATATTGCATGGGTTAGTTGCAACTGAATGGTTTACTCTTTTCAGAGCTGCAAATGTTTTGCACAGCTGTAATTCTGCCCCATGTAGTTGTAACTCATGGGTAGTGCAGAGCTTAGTTTGTCCTAAGAAGAGGTGCTATGTGTGGGGAATTTTAAAGATGTCTGGCAAGAAGATGCATGCTTAGATTTGTGCAATACTATTAAAAAGGCTGGGCCTAGTTTGTCCCTGTTGTCATCCTTCTGAAGCAAAGGAAATTGAAAAAGTAGTGAATCTGACCACACTTAAAACACTGATATTCTTCTCTTGCTAATGGACTGAAAGCACTTATTGCCCTGTCTGGATCTTTCTGGCTTTATTGAACTGAACTGCATTTTGCAAGTAAACAATTAGTGGTCTAATTCTTGCTTGGAAAAAAACAACTGTACAATAGCCATTTCAGAGAATGAGAAAGCTCCCAAGGACAGGCATAGCTATGGTACCTCACGTTGCCTTGAAGAAATTGGTGTAAATTTCTCATCAGCCTTTGAATCCCAGATCTGTTTATCTTTTGAATTATCGGTGGGTCTGTACATCTTGCTATCACATCTAGTCGTATCTCCAAATAGTAGAACTATAAAAATTTTATAATTTTCCAGTGGAGTAGCTACTTTCTAAAACTTTTTTTTTTCTGGCAAGTGGAGAATTATTAGGCTATTAGGCAACTTGCAGAAAGGGAGTTTGGAGCAAGGCACTTATAAAATGAATGGTCTGAATCATCCCTCTCCTCAGTCAGGGCTGAGGCATTCTGGCAGGACTGCAGACAGGGCTGCTCCAGCACAGCCTGGTATTACTTGTATGGAGAAACAAAGGGCTTCAGTCCTGAAATACCCAGCCTGCTGCTCATCAGAGAACAGGGCTCCATAGGATTTAATGGGAAGATAGGTCAAGAGTGTCTGGCACCTGGAAGAGAGGCATTATAAAGAAGAGTTACTTCTACTTTAATTGTGTCTTTTGTTCTTGAAGTCTTGCTTTTTCACACTTCATGTTGTTTTATCGAAATGTTTACTTACCTGGGCTTCCCAGAAGCCTGCAATGTCTGTTTACGTGGAAGAGTGTCTATTTGTGTGCCAGTAGCTCATCTGACTCGTGCTTCAGAGCTTCCCAGAGATCAAAGCTGCATTTACAAGAACTGGAGAGACGCTATGCTGGACTGGGTCCAGATTCCTTGGGTTTGTTCTTATGCTATTGGCAGTAAATGTCTAGATTGTTTTGCAGCCATACCATCAATTTGCTGCACTGCTTACGCTGGGGGGACCTGGCACTGAATTAAACTCTGCTGCATTTATTTTATTGCAAACAATGCATCATGAGTCAGAGAGAGAGAGAGGTGTTAAAATGATGGATTGTGGATGTCATCCAGGATGTATAAAGTCAGCATTTCCAAACACAAAAGCTGGAAGCAACTGTAATGATACAGTTAGCCTATGCCTCAGAGAAACTCTCACAAAAAAAGTTAAGTGGTACACTCAATTCTTTGATATGTGGTCTCTGAAGTCTGCATTATTTAATAGCAACCGGGTCCCAAAAGTTATTGGCTAGCTTTGGAGGCTTGAGAGGCTTTTTCAGTTTGTTGTTTTGGTTGGGTTGTTGTTGTTGGTTGGTTTTGTTTTAGTTTGTGTGGCAGTTTTTTGTTTTTTCTTTGCGTTTTGGGTTTTTTTTGTGGCAAGTACTTTGACATGGGCTAACAAGGCTGTTGTCTTAGGAGTAGGAGGATTTGGCTGCAGCTTATGAACTGCCTGAAATAACACTTTGGGGAGTAATGAGGCTGCCTACTCTGCTACTGAATCAAATACTTAACTGCTGCATGGGTGTTCAGGCTCTACTCACTGTTCAGTAATTGCTGTGTTTGATAGTGTGGCTCTGTTTTTTAAATCTGTTCACCAAATTCCGTAGTCTAGAGCAGTTTCTTCAAAGAGTTGCCAAGCATACAGCTTAACTAACTGCAGGAGAGACTGTTCTTTCCACAGCATTTTGTCTGCTAGGAGAAAGGGACATAGCTGGAAGGAAAGGTGCACCAGCACGTCAGGCAAGGTGCAATTCCTGGCAGTTCTCACAAAAAAGATGTGTAGGTGTGTAGTCACCTCTAGATACAGATGTGCTTATTTAAAAAGTGAGTGGTTGTGTTTCTAAAGGGTACATGCAGCCCTTGGATGCACTTTGACACTATACTAAAGCATTTGGGAAAAGGTGTGTGCTTCCTAAGGAAAATGGCCTATCCTGGAACTGTTAGTTGAAGTTCCCATGTCTTTCCAGCAATAGCATCCTAGCGAAACTAATTTTAGCTGCTTTAGCCTGCAGTTCCAGGAGCTCCAAAATGATGGTAATAAACAGAAATATTTTTCTTTCTTTAATGCTACTTAACTGCAAATTATGGCACTTCAAGCTTCTGGATTCTACCTCCCTTTCCTTATTAAGGAAGCCTACATATACTGCTGCTTAATGCTAACTTCTTGTGATGGAAACTTGCCTACTTTTGCTCAACAGTGGAAGCTGTGACTCTCCCGACAGCCTCCTTCTGAAGAGTGTATCAGACATCATGGCTTAGGTACATAAATGTGTGGAATAACTCTTAAGTTCTCTCCTCTTCTAGGACACTCTTACAAGGGAAGCAAATCTTACCCTCAAGTAAATTCCCTCATAACCATATTATTAATCAATATAGCTGATAACTGGAGTCCAAATGTGTATAGTGACATAAACTACAGTTATACCACAAGAAATACTTGAAATCATATTGGCATCTTAAGGCTCCTACAACATAGCTGAAGAAAGTTCCTTTGCTAAAACTGTGTAATCAAATGTGTAATTATGGGTTAAGAACAAAAATTATTCTGCACATTTGGATAACATTGTTGGGCAGAAAGAGGGCTTTTTTCAGCATCTAATGAATTGTCTCAGACTACCTGGATCACCTACAGGTCTTGTTCCTGGCAAATGGCTCATGAGGACATAAAGAGAGATGTGTGTTTCTGTCCCCTTCCTTGAATGAGAACTATGGAACATTTCTGGTATCTGTCAGCTGCCAGCCAGTTTCCCCCCTGTCCAGCTATACTTTGCCTTACACAGGTTGTTTCAGGACAGCCATGGAAGTGACTGAGCTTTCAAAAGGGATCTTTACATTGTTGTTCTTGGTCTTAAGCCAGTGCACTCAGCTGTTTTCAGCTAATGCTCTTTGGAGTTTGGGGAGTGTTTTCAACATGAGATCTGCTCTCAGTACCAATACTTCTGTTTAATTGTTCTATTTGATGTTTATATACTAGCTTGCTCTTGAGTATGGGGGCATTGCCCTTGTGTGTGCAGTTGGAAGGACAGAGCTCACACAGTGGGCCAGGAGCAAAGCCAACAGAACAGTGAAGGAGCCCTGACTTCTGCTTATTCTCATGCCACAGTGAATATTGACTTCGACAGAAAAAAAAAATAAAATTAGGTTGTGTTATTACTGCCGGGGGGAAGGAAGTGACTGCTTGTTCAGATTTTCAGAAGCTTTTTCTGTTAATGTGCTAAAATAATTTTGTGAGGACATTGCATCTACAGTGAAAGCATGTCTTGCCAGGAGACTCTTCTGCCCCATAATTGTGATTGTTTCCTGTCTACCAGAAAGCAAGCAGTTAAAATATCCTCTTTTTGGTTTAACATGTAAAGAATAGGAAAAAATTTTGATTAAATCTATACATGTATGATAAATAACCAATAGGCTAATTTATTATGGAGGCTTTTATAGACACAAAGGACCAATAGGTTGTTCACAGGCAATTTTACAAGGCCCACCTGGAGAGTCAAGTCATTAAGTGGGGCAGGGCACGTCTGGAGTTGCCTCTTGTCTTTCTACTGCTCATCTGCCTAAAGGTGAAGCCTTGCCTGCCAGTGTAGGGCAATCCTCTGCTAATCTGGGGAAATCCATTTTGTCTCAGTCAGTTGATATAGGCAATGATCTCTTCACTCAGACTGAGCTTTCTTCCTCAGAGCTAACTTGGAGGAAGCATTAGGAAGACAGAACACTGCTCTCTCCACTGCAGAGATTAGCTCTGGTCACGCTCAGTATTTGACTGAGAAACACACACGTGTCAGTGCATCCAAAATATGTTGAAATGAAATGGCTGAAGTTTATGAAGATGAATCTCTGATCACATTTGCTTATGCTGAAGTAGTGACAGTTCTTTAGTCATCCACAGAGGTTTCTTGCCCTGTTGGCCCGATTTCTTGCGCATTGGAATGCATCATTCTTGAGCTTGGCAGAAGTTGTGGGCCTGTTCCTATGGGATTCTTCAGAGAAGTTCCCTGAAGAGCCTAAAAGCAGCTCTCCTGAAGTCCATGGTTATAATCTTACTTGCTGCCCTGCTTCTTCCTCACCTAATAATGAACTCCACAATATCATGGTTGCTGTGGCCAAGGCTGCTCCCAACCTTTCACATCTTCAACAAGGCCTTCCCCATTTGGTAGCATGAAGTCAAGCAGCACACCATTTCTTGTGGGATCCTCCACTACCTGTGACAGGAAGTTGTCATCAGTGCTTTCCAGGAACCTTCTCTACTGTTAGTCTCTTCTTCGCTGTGTTGCTTCCTCAGCAGGTGTTAGGGTGCTTAAAGTCCCCAACAAGAACCAGTGCCTGTGACTTTGAGGCTGCTTCAAGGTGCCGGTAGAAGGGCTCATCTGCTGCCTTCTACTGATCAGATGGACTGTAGCAAACACCCACAACAATGTCTCTCTTACTGGTCTGCCCTTTTATCCCGACCCTTGGCTCATCATCCAACCCAAGACAGAGCTTCATACATGCCAAGTGTTGTCGCACATAGAGGGCAACTCCACCACTGTGTCTTCCTGTTCTGTTTCTCCTAAACAGCACATGGCCCTGCATGACAATGTTCCAGTCCTCCCATCCCATGGGAACTATCCCATCATGTCTCCATAACTGCAATGAGGTCAAAGCTGTGTGACTGCACACAGACCTCCAGCTCCTCCTGTTTGCTCCCCATATTGCATGCACTGGTGTACAGGCACCTTACTGAACTATTTGATTGTGCCAATATCCCCGTGGGATACAAAGGGGTGCTCTGTATTCCTGTGCTGTGGTTACATCTTTGGCTGCTTTTGCTGGCTTGACGTAGTCCCTCTTCAGCCTCCTTTTGCTACTAGGATGGTTACTGTAGTGGTCCCCTTCCCACACCCAACCTCTTTTGAGCCTATGTCGCCATCCCCCTTCAAATCTAGTTTAAAGCTCTCTCCATGAGCCCTGCTAACTCCTGAGACAGACAGGGGCCTGTTTGTTGCCAGCAGGCCCCGTGCTGTAGAAACTGATCTAAAACACTTAGCACACTGATCTTTACTTGTTTACCTCCTTCAGCTTATAGTACTTTACATGATCTAGAAAAAAAATGCTAGATTTTCTTATTCTTTTCAGAAGGAGAAGAGCAGGAAGAAATCTTATTTTAAAAACAATTCAGAAACTGATTAGGGGAAACATCTACCGCAGCATGGGACAGTACTCTTGTAACGTCAATTCTATATATTTCTTTTCTTAAAACAGAAAAAAATCACATTTTTATTTTAGCTGGTCTTTTCAAAGAAAACCTCTACCACGTGTTTTAATACGTTATTTTTGTGTAATGTTTTGTGTAAATACACATATGTTCCAGCTCTGCATGGAAACAGCGTTCTCCCTTCTAACTCTCCCTTTTAAACTGAGCTAAAATAACATGTATTAAAAATCAGCTTCAAGGGTGGAAATTCATCTTCCTCCCTCTTTCCAGCCCTGGCCTGTTATGAACCTTAGTGCCTAAGTTTTCCTTGCATTAGTGCTGCTCAATCTTTATGGCCTGAATGTATCTAGGGCATTCTGCAGCTACTCCAGCACACTCTGTGGCTATTTTTGGCAATGTAGCTTTTGTCTGGCAGAGAGGGATGGCATATGCTCACTGCTGTGCATGTGACTTGATTTAAAGGTGAATGATGTGGTTTTGTTTATGTATTTATCAGAATTTTTAAAAACCCAACTCTCTATAGTGTGGCAACCCATACAAATTTAATATGCTTGGCTGCATGAGTTTTTATTCTCCTTTTTTATGTAATTGTATGCTCACTGAACTGTGTGTTAGAAAGTGAATTAGCAAGTTAATTTACCCTACATGTCAGTGGTAGAATAGCTTTTACCTCCTCGGGCCATGTGATCTGAACTGTGTGTGAATGTATCAGAATACCCAAACATTGCTTTTAGAACCACTGGGGGGGAGAAGTGTTAGTTTAACCTGTTCTCTCCCAAGGGTTTTAATTCTGGTTTGGAGTCACTATCAGTGGGGTGTTTTTGAACATGCTCTGAGTGAGCTGGGTTTTGGGGTTTTTTTGTGCGCTTTCCATATTTCATGTGCTGTACTTCAGGGGCACCTCTTGCAGAGAAAGTTACCTGCTCATCATCTGAACAAAGATAATAAAATTAATGGTAATTAATCTTTAGTATTCTTAGTCAAAGGTAATTAACACACTCTATTTTGAATTTGCAACTCAAACGACATAATGCTTAGCAATCTATTTCCCTAATATTCCAGAGAACTGTCAGGCTCAGTTTCATGGGAACAGCTCTAGAGCCTTAGTTACAATTCCTACAACAGGTTAGCCAGTCCCCCAGCAAAACTTGGTTTCAGTTGTAGGACTGAGGGAGGATGTTTGCATCAGAACCAATAATTTGAATAAATGAATGCTAAAAAGAACAGAGAATAGGAATTTTTTCATCTCAAGATGGAGATCCAAGTTGGGAGATGCTGCTGGTTAGTGCTCCTGGGATTTTCATTGCTGAGAGTATATGGGAAGGCTCTGACAGGACCACAGTCCCACTCTCCCAGGCTCCCTGGTTATATCATAGCCACATGGCTGCTTTTCACATCGAAGGACAGGACTTTGATTGCCTTTTTAAGCTCGAGGGGATGGGCCAGCATGCAGAGTGGGTGGGAGAAGCCCTTGTGCCACTTGAGTACAGTAGTTATTATGGCTTAGCAAATGATTAGTGTAGAACCAGAGTGTTTATTAGCTGTTGGTACTGAAATGGGAGGTATAAGGTTGCCATGATTTTGTTGGTGTGACAAATCTGATTTTAATTGTTTTGTAACAAAATATATAATGAGGGAATTGCAGGGGAGAATTATGTTTGGTCATATTACATAGATGTGTGCTATGTCTCAGTGTAAAGTTCAACATGACATAGAGAAGGTGGCCCTGCAGCACAGGTCTTTCTTAAAATCTGGATTAAATATGCTATTAGCTTTTTTTTTTTTTTTGGAGGATGAGGGAAGTTGTATAGCAGTTGCTATTTATTTGCTAGTAATTTATTTGCCATAGTATTGAGCAAAGTGTTGACATTAATGACTGCATTATGATTGTTGAAAAGACTCATTTGTTATCAAGCCAATAGAAACACATCAAGAATTATCCAAAAAAATGTTAAAATTCCAAATAATATATTTAATACTAAAATCTTGGAAAAGCCTAAGTAAACAATTTGCTTATGTACACATGCAAAAATTCTTTAAAATTGAGGCCCCATCTCAAATAAGTTTTTGATCTTGAAATGCTTATTGAATTTTTTAATATTACTGTAGCTGATGTTTGCATTAAGCTGTTTGAAAAGAGGGGTGACGTGTGTTTTAAACAATTGGAGGGCTGTTCAAGGCAAACATGGAGGCTCCACTATCTGACTTCTCCATTCTGTTTGGAAGCAGGTTGGAGCTGGCTGACCAAGGCCTCCTTCCCAGGCAGTGTGTTTTGAAATAGGAAGTGGGGCAGTGTGGTAGACAGCTGCCAGCACCAATAACTGGTGGCTTGAGCTGCTTAACAGAGGCTAAGCCCAAATCTATTGACGCAGAGCACGGGGAACTGCTCCACAGACTTCTCCCCCCTCCCTGTCCTTCCATATAATCTCGTGATGCTGTGGATGTGACAAACTCCATTTTGATCAGATGTTGGGCCAGAAATGCTGAGAGCGGGTCAGTTCTGACCTCAAAAGGATATCTTGATGGCATGCGTTCTCCATACTTTCTGAAACTGCACCTTTTTCTCCCGTGACACCACCTCCTTTCTACTTCAGGTTTGCAAAATTGCTAGCCTGAATTTTTTAAATGTAGGCTGGGAGATTGAAGCCATGCATACGGGGTGATGTGGATCATGCTATGGATGCACAGTAGACCTCTGCGGTGCAAATGAGTGTTCAGTACTGAATATAATGGATGAAATAGGTAAGCACCTTGCTCTTCGTATTTCCAGAAAAAGACCTTTTAAATAGCTTTCCAATTAAAATTTATAAATGGAAAACGTTATCTCTAGTTGTGGGATGCATGTAGTGGTTTTCCTTTGTACTTTCACTTTATAATTAACTGTAAGGAGTCTGGTATGATGCAAGGGGTTGCAGAAGAGCGATCTGCTAATATATATATATTATTCTGATACTCTGATTTTCTTTTTTTCAAGAAAGATTATGAAAGTGAAGCTTTTATCTTTCTGCAGTACCTGCTGTTAATATCTAAGTAATTCATTACTAATTGTTTTCTAAAACACCAGATTACTCATTAAAGTTGACTTCTTGGTTGTAAGTAGCCATATTCTTGATATATAGTGCAGTTATCTACTTGTTCACAACATTGTTCAGTCTAATTAGTTGTAACTTCAAATCTGTGAAACAGGAAGGAGCCTGTTTGTCTGTAATGAAGTCTTTTACACAAGCTAGGGCCTGCAGTTGCTAAAACAGCTGCAGTGCAACATCCCAATTCCAAAAGTAGTAACAACTTTTGTATCAGAATATTTCCTTTCTGTCATCCACTCTAGGCCAGACAACTGGCAAAAGACATTCCACGGTATGGAAGCACTGCCAGCGTTATTCCCTGAAGGGTGAATTAGTGGTGGTGCTTTTTGTAACTTTTAATCTCTTTAGTTATTCAACTTTGTACAGGCACAGCATGAAAACAAGAGCGTTATTTTGTGTTTTCCCTTCTACCTCCATTTAGGTTATTTTCTGCTGAATAAGCACAGGAAAAAGATTAAACCAAACAATAAACCATTTTTTGAGGAAGGCACTCTTTGCTGTTTCATTTTGTCATTCAGCATGTCTGACTTTTTGGTAGTTGTCTGCTGTGTTTACTCTGTAAACTTCGGGTTATGTCATAAGGGTGTCCTTTCTGTTTACTATGAACTGTCTCTGAAGTAATCACTTAATTGCTTTTTACTTCCTTTGCTCTAAGTGCTGCTTAACATACCTGAAAGGAGCCTGAAATTGAATAGTAGCTTGATGCTATCATGCTTTCTATGTGCAACACTTTCATCTGACCCTTATCTCCCCTCACAGATTGACAGCTCACAGTCCCTGTACAGAGATGGTCCTTTTCATCATCCTCTGTACAGGTGCCAGCTGCAGCAGTGGTTTTTTGGTTTTTTTGTCTTTCCCCAACAATTGGTGTCTGGCATGTCAGACTCTAGAGTTAATGTGGAGGGGTGGAAGTCAACACAGATTCTGCAAACTGAGGAATCAGCACCTCCAGAAGTTGCCTTATGTTCTGGTGCCTGCCTTAGCACACGGCAGTGATCAGTGAGCCCTTGCCCATCACGGAACCATTCCAGAGGGCACAGCCCCAGCACAGGATGCATTTGTGCTCATTGAACAATCAGAGGTCTTAGTGAATATGGCCTCATTTGATGTGTGCAACTTTCATTTGCTTGAATCATGGCTATCTTATTGGGATTATTTTGAAAGTGAATTGAGTATGAGGTTCTTTAATCTCCAAATAACGTTGTAAAGTTATGGCAATGAATAATCTGGGGGGGTTTGAATTCATTAGTTAAGTGGGGCAAGTGAAACTTAGTTCTGGAAATAAAGGGTTGCTAGCACTATCTGATGGCTTATTACTGTTCATTCATGCTTAACTATTTTCCTTGACTGTTAGAAGAATTTCTCCCTTTTTTAGATTCCTGGTCTTAGATTGCAAGCTTTTTCTATTGGGAGCGGAGAGTTCAGGGAAGCGAAAAATGGGGACGGTGAACTGTGGAGTAATTGTGAGGGTAACAAGCAGCAGAAGTAAGCTGGGACCACCCACCTCACTTTAATTTCAAATGTAATTGGGAACTTCAGATGTGAAAAGCTGTTGCCGTAATCTGTTGTATCATTGCCAAAGTCTTTGGAAATTTAATTCATCTGAAATATTAATATTGGTTACCAAAGCAGTGGAATTCTGCAGCTATCAGATAATGTTGGAAAGTAGAAAATGGAAGTATAATATAATAAGAAAAGCATTATTGGAGGATGGAAACAGAGATAGCATTTTGCTATAAGGCCTTAATTGAATGAATTCAAAGAAAACACGGCAAGTCTTTCAGCTGTTATAAATTAGGTTGATATAATTTCTTTTCTTACTGGCTATTTAAAAAGTAAATGTAATAATAAAATTACCAAATCAAACAAGAAATTCCTGTTTTAGTAGAAAAGAAAGAAGTATATACAGCTGCTATGGAATTCTTCACCACTTATAATAAGAAAATACTACGAAGTGAGGTTTTTTGACTTCTCTTGCTATTATCCAGTGCTTTCATGTACTTGTAAGCAGTGCTACAAAGTTAGAGCTGCTACAGTTCTTAAAACTTGTGTCCAGTGACCAACATTCGTACAGGAAACAAAAGCAGAGGCCAAGGCAGCGTAAAATGATGCAAGGGGGAGGGGGGGAAAGTGGAGTAGCTCGTACATTCACAGGCACATTTCTATATGCACATCCTTAGTACCTGTTTTCCCGCCCCTCTGGCCTAGTTGAAAGCAGACCTGTACTAACAGAAAGTTGGCATTGAATAGGGGCAACTAAAGTTGTCATTCCTATGAAATAAAAGGTTTGTCATAACTTTTCAGAACTAGGGTCATGTATTGAAGTATGACTTCACTGACGTTCTTCCTGCTTGGGGTTAGGGAGGTTATGATATTACTGGGATGAGAAGCTCATCATACATCTCCAATAACTGAACAACTTATTTGATCAAATAAAAATGATAGTGCTTCTTTCATTTGGTCTCTTTTTTCATCTACAGAGAAGATTGCACAGGTTTCTTGGAGTAAAAAGAAAAAATCCATAGATCAGAATATGTATGGAAAGTTTGCTTTTTCTGCCTAGGGAGATAGGATAGAAGCAATTTTTTGTCATGTATGCAGAACAAGTCACAGCTCAGACAGAAAACAGATCAGTTCCAGGTATCCGAATCAAAACAAACAAAATTGTTGTGGGATTTTTTTTTTTTCTAGGCAGTAAAAGATTTGAAATACCCATATTTCCCAGCAACTAAACATCTTGGAAAAATACATTTATCCACCTGCCTGAAATGTATACACTGTTCTCTGAAAGGGTGCAGTCAATGCATGAAGCAAAATGAGACTTTCACATTTGGTAACGAATGTTCTCTGGAAGTGTTCTCTTCCTAGTTTTGAAAATTTTAACGCTAAGTTGTCAAAATAAAAATGAAGCAGTGTTTGAAGTTCTGCCATATTTGAAATTATAATTATGCTATTAAATGAAAGCCTGAGGATAGCTGAGACTTAGACAGCCACTACACAATCTCCCTTTAGTCATGAATAATAAAAATGGAGATGCTAATAAATAGCTGTTGCTTATACTACTACTTTTATTAGTTTGGGGTTTTCTATGATGTCAGAGGACATCAATAGACACAGAAAATTTACAGGCTCATATAGCTTTGACTTTCAAGCTTAAGTGATATTTTTTAACACAAGGTAGCTGAAAAAGCATTTCAAATGAAATGAATGAATAGCTCTCTGCTATTTTAAATGTGTCTAGTGCTTTAAAAAAATCCATATAATCCTCTTGAAACAGATGGCTACAGCGAGTTAAAATCCCGTGCTAGGATTTGGGTTTTTACCTGGTACTGAAACCAATGTCATGACACAGGGATGCATCACTGAATTTGGAGGTGAAAATTTATTACAAAGCTGTAAAAAAAAAAAAAAAAAAGGGCTGTGGAGAACCATGGAGTCCCTTTGGATGTTGAGTTGGCTGTTAGATTTCTTTCTTTTAGTATGTGTTGTCTTTTCCAGACTATATTGGAATGTGGAAGTTGGTGTTAACTAAATTCACAACCTTTCCTTCTGTGAGAAAGGAAAAATAGGAAGCTAAGATCTTTAACTACAAATCCTGTAAATACTTGGGATGCCTAACTAAAGACAGGATTCCAACTGAAATTTTTTGTTTTGAGTCTATGTCAGGGTAACCCAGGAACACCTTAGGGGAGAGGACTGAGGTGTGAAGAGGAGGATGTTCATATTAGTCTCATCTAGAACTAAAACATGCTTGTATTTTCTTTGTTTAACAGGTCAGCCACCTCCTTTATCTATGGAACTACAGCAGTGTTTCTAGAGATAATGACAAAACGTTGGTGTTCTTGTCCAGATAACTGGAAATGATTTAATATAGCTGGTGATTAATGAAAGGAGCACATACTATTGCAGTGTGCTTGTTTGCTGCACTCTTTTCATTGTAAAAGGAGGCAAATGAATGGAAGGGTAAATTGTTGACACACATTTAAGTTTTTACAGTTAAGTCACTTAGTAGTTAAAATTTTTATCCCTGGTGCATTCCAGCAGTTAACCAGAGATTAATTTGAGCCAACAGAGAAGTAACAGACTCTCCTTGAATTAACATCTGAATTGCACTAAAATGTATTGAAACTTAATAAAAACAAACCCCTGTTCTGACTGTTCTACTCTCTATTTGTCAAGTGCACACAAGAGAATATATTGTGTTCAGCAGGGACAGGAGGAGCACAGCCCAAGTTACAGCCTCGGTTGGGCAGTACCCACAACTCTGAGGATGCACGTGTGCCCTGGTTGTTCTCTGCCATCCGGTCTCCACGAGTGCTCAAGCATTTGCACCTGCTTTCTCAATCAGTTTTGTTACCAACTGCAGCACTCCATGGGCTGCAAGTGTGTGAGTATTCACAGATAGAGAAATATTAAGCAGCTTGATAGCAGGTAATAAAGGACTTGGACTGCGGGGTAGTGGAGCCTGGTTTTTGGATGTATAATTTTAATGTGATGTCTTGAGATACATTCAGAACTTCCTTAGGGTCCCCTAGTTTCCAGTGTAGGTCTTTCCTAGCAAGCTGAAGGATAAAATGTATACTAGAATATAGACTTTTCAAGAGATGTTGGAGAGATTCTTTACTGAAAGCCAAGTAAGTACTTCAAGCTGGTAGCTCACAGTATCTGTTTTTTCTAAGGCTCTTACTGCAAAGCCTGCTTTAGTGTTCTTAGTTTATTGCTCTAATATGGACAAACAGTGCTTGGAAAAGAGCAACTTTGGCATCTTGGCAAGACCATACACATGTGAAAATGTCTTAGTATTCTGGGAGTGTTTCTGATTCCTGGTAAAATTTAGGATAACTCTGGGTGATTCTTAAGAAGGCATGTAGGAGGTGAGAGCTGATCTTGTAGATGCAGTCACTCAAGAAGCTGATTTTCTCTGGACTTCAGTGACAGGTTGCTGTTAGGCCTGTTGGCACATGCCAGATTTAATCTTTAAAAAGCTGGTGATGGGGCACAGTCAGAATTTTTTTTTCTCTGACTCTACTCACTTTACTGAGAGAGCTTTTCATCTTGATGACATGCCCCTATTCTCAATTTCTTAATGCTGCTTTAGCTAGACTGTTGCATCAAACTGCAGAGCAAGCAAAGAGTATGAAGAGGGATATTGGGACAGGGAGTAGGTGGTTTGAACGTGTTACATCCATTAGGAATGTCCTGAACAAGAAGTACTGCTGCTGGGTCTGCCAGATGAGTAGTTCAGAAACTAGGTTATTGTGAAATAACTTGCTACTGTTGCAGTTGCGGATTATTTGTGTGCTTTTAGCTGAGGAAAATACAGTGTATTTGTGCTAAAGCATGACCTTGTTTTGTGCCTTGATAAATACAACATCTCTTCTGCTTTGATCTGTACTTGTACAAAGGCAGAGGGGTATAGTGGTCTTAGGAGGGCAGATTTGGAGGAGGGACTCCAGTGAAACTGTTTAATTAAATCATAACCAAGTCCTTCCCTCAGCTGTACGTAATGCAAAGGTAGCTCTTAATCATGCACACTTTAATAGCCTGAATGCATACTTGGAAGCGAAGGTGCTATTCCATAGGACTACAGCAGACCTAAATAATCTGTAAAGGAGGCTGTGATGCTCAAAGCAGTTAATGAGTCTTTAGGCCCTTTCTGTACTTTCTGAAGTTTTCACAGTGGCGCAGTTAGACCCGGTCCCCTAAGCCTTGCAGTCAGCGTTAGCAAGCTCTTTTTGCTTAATGAAGCTGTGTCCCTAGACTCCCAGGGGCCTACAAACTTATGCATGATGTAGTGCCTTCTGTGCACCAGTTTGTCAGCCTGGAGTGGGTGATGTGCCCATGATTTATGAAGATTGTTCATCTGTCCTGGAAAAAAACATTTTACATATTCTGTCTAGTCCTGGTGAAATATGTGTATTTGCCATAACGGAAGCACCTGTAAAATAAAACCAAGGCAGGGAAATAGAGATTAGATTTATAAGGGTCTTTCCTCACTGCTTCAGCCTTGAAGCTGGCTGACACACTGGCCACAGAGCCCCCTAGGAGTTGGTGTAGTGTAGAGTGTGTATTAGCATCAACATCTGCCCCTTTTTTTGTTAGGCTGCCACTTCTGTCTCCTGGGCATGCAGAAGGATGTGCAGAGGGTGAGGACAGGAAACAACGCTAAGAAATTTGACCCTCTCTTTTTCCCTTGTAAAGCCTGAGCTCTGCTTTCTACTTGTTTTTCCTTTAGAAAGGTCTTCCTCACCATGTTGTGACTGAGTCCAGGGCTCCACATGCTATTGCAGAGGAACTTTATTTTTTCCTTTCCCTTCTGTAACTTTCTTAAATAACATTTTTATTGCTTAATCTACACGGCTCTGCCTGTCTGCATGCCTTCTCGTTACAATCTCTGAAGTAAGTGATTTAAGAATTTGGTAATTATGTACCTTGAAAAACTGATTTGTATAATCATCTTGCTAGACTCAAAACACCTGCTTGCTCTCTAGTTACTTTTTCTCTGTGGAAAGACTGATATTATTGATGGCAAAATTAGGAATGGACTCAGTGTTAGCTTTTGTGACTTTGAAGACTGTTAGGGATTGCTGCAGCTGAAACTTCTTCACAGTAAATTTTCTCTACCTCACGGTTACAATAGGAGGACCGCTTTTGAGTAGGAGAATGAATGAATTCTTGTTTGTTGAAATGTTTAAATTTTCCAAATTAACCCAGTGTTGCCTTGCTCTGATCTCTCTGGATTTGCTCTTCAGTCCTCAATCACTATAACATGAAGGGCTTCTGAAAATCCTACACTGTATGTCTGCCTGCATTTCAACACTCAAGTACAGCAATAATGTGACAAAGGCATGTCAGAGAAGGTGTTGATATCGGCTCTAAAATGCAGTCTCAGATTAAAGCACTTTGGGATGCTATGTTACATCGCTGTGCTCATACTCAGAAGAGTACTAATGATGTCGGTGGCACTTAGTAAGAGAAAATGCAGTTGTGAACACCTCTTCTACACAAAGCAAGCTGTAAAAACAAGTACACTGTTGCAGATGGTTTTATGAAGAAAAAAATCAACCCAAACAAACAAAAACCCCCAACCACAGATGAGAGAGCTGCCAACTGTTATGTAAATATAGAGAAATCCTTAGAAATCTGCACTAAGATGTCTACATATTTAATACGCCATTAAGCGCTTAGCCTTGGGAGGGAGGCCCACATAAGGCTTTTTCTCCATCTTCAGAGTTAGTAGTTCAGTAACTATTTCTCAGCTGGTCCATTTAAGCCTGAGCGCATGTAGTGAAAAGAACCCTTTCTTGGTTTGTGTGTGGTTCATTGAGCAAGGTGGCTGCTTAAGAACAGGAGTGTTTAGTGTTATTCGTCATGTCACCCTTTGCTTTTACCCCAACCGACCTTTCAGCTCTGCAGAAGGGAACACATGCAGTAATTAATCAGCCCATGCTTATTATTTCAGGTCACTTGCATGGTTTAGACAAAAGGAAGAAGAGGAATACAAATGCAAAATATTTTCCACCATTAGCTTTTAAGGGCATGGTGGAGCATGGCAATGTGGGCTGTCTGGTTTGTTACAGTGAGTTTTGGAGGTGTGCTGCCTGTGATGGTGTGGAATTATATGCAGTTGTCTGGGTAGCCACCTCTTAACAGGAGCAGCCAGAGCCGCCTCAGGCTGCTGCAGCTGTAGGGGAAGGGGCTGTCGTATCTTCACTGGAAGGGTTAAGGGCTTCGTGAGGTAGAGAAGGAATATCTTGAGCACTTCTTTGTATTCAGAATGTTTTGTGGTAGGAATAGTTAATAGCTAGTGGTCCATGGGACACAGTAAGATTCAGACCTCATCAGGCATGCAGAGTATCTGTAAAAATAACACAGGATACCTCTGAAAGTAATTTTACGAATGAATATGAAAAACATACATGTAACAGTATAGTTTATTATTTGTCCAGTGTTTCATGTGCTCAGGAATCTAAGCTCTCATAAGACCTGTTTTGAGAGCTTTTCTGAGGGGAAATGGTGACTTGTCCTACAGTAGCAATTAGACACTGGTGAATCTGGGACAAATTTAAGACTTTCTGGATGATAGTATTAGAATTAGAGAGGCATTTTCTTTCCACTCAACAACTAGTGTGGTTCCTTCTGATTTGTACTTAGCTCAGAGGAATCCAGTTGTTTTCTGTTCTGTCTGTCCTGGTAACTTGCCTAACTTTCCCATTTTGTCATACAGACCTAGAATAAGAGTCTGTTCTGTAGCAGTTAGGGATTTGTCAGTGAGTTCAGATCCATCTCCGATGAAGAGTTTGAATAGGCTATAATTTATGCATAATGGTCTCTTGGTTTAAGGAAGGGTTGCAGATATTCTGCATAGGAGGAAGTGCTTATAGGGTAGGAGCTTTGAGTACTGCCACTGTGCAAAGAAGTTTTTAACATATGCAAATATGTTATTTAGCTTCCTACTGAAGATGCATAGCCTGACTGACAGTGGCACCTTGTGATGCATGAACTACTTGGAGTACAGTGTCCTTCTCCCAGGTTGCTTACAGTCTCTTAATCATTACAATATCTAATCCCAGATTAGATGTTGAGGAAGAATAGTTGCCAAAGCCAGCCAGTGTTCTTTAGCTCCTGACCAGATGAGTCACTAGCATGTCTTTAAGAGATTTCCTTGGAGCGTCCATAGAAGATTATTGTTCTGGCAGAGGTCTGAGTGCATCACAGACAAATTCATGTCATCTAAATATAACATTAATTCTTCCAAGGGGAGGTAATTTACAGCCCTATTTTTTTAAAAATTTTTACAATATTATCAGAATGATCGTCCCAAATAATCATATTCACTACATGTGACTCAGCATGTTACCTGAATTTCTTCCAAATAGGGAATTGACAAGTGGTCTGTCCTCTTCAATATAACTTCTATTCTTTTGAGGTAGAATGATAATTGTCTTGGTTTTAAAACCACACTACTTTATTCCAGTATACATTCAGCAATGCTATGAGGGGAAAAATCAAGTGATATACATTCTGCAAGTGCAAACAAATTGCATGTTCAGCACAATCTAATTGCATAGGTCTAGTCTTCTACCAAAATAAAAATAATCTTTTCCTGGCTTATCAGAAGTTAATAAAAGCTGGAACTCCTTAATTAATATTATTGTTTCACATTATTTATCAACAGAATTCAGGAAAAAGGTTTTGAACACCCAACTCAGGATCAACTCTCATTGGTTTTTGAGACTGTTAGTGTCATCACAGTAAAGTCAAATGTAGACAAAATAAACAAAATAAGGGTCCAAATTAATCTCTTTTCTTGCTACTGTCTCAAATTAACTTTAATATATTTAAGTATATACATACTTATAGTTGCTTCCCAGTCTAGATATAGCAATAGCAGGAGGTTTAACTTGTATAGCTAAATTTAGACTGCTCTTAATTTGCAGAAGGGTAGGAGGAGATGACAGCTAGGACTACCTACTGCTAATTATGCAGGTATGAGTATCAGTTCACTGTGACACTAATTACTGTTCATTTGTGTAGTTTGAAAATGTGTGGGTTTGGCGTTGGTTTTTGTTAGTGAATTTTGGAACTTTAAAAATAGAGGGTAATTCTCTTTTCCTCTGGCTTTGCATAGTGACACCTATGTGGTGCTGCCCTGAATCAGGTGCTGTTGTTCAAGGTGGTGTAGAAATGCCAAGGAGAGGTCTGTCCAACGATCTGAACGATTTTTAAAGCTGTGTGGATGTTCAAAAATTGGCAAAGAATAGTGATTCTCTCAATAAATAGTTTAAAAGATCAGTCTGTTGAAGAGCTGTGGTGGTTAGGATGGTTTGTATGCTTTACAGGCAGCCTAATTCCTGTCCAAAATAGTCTGTATTGTGTAAGAACACTGAGAAGAATAATAATTTATCTTATGATGGCTGCAATGAGTTCCCAATCATTCTGTTCCTAAGACCTCTCTAAAGATCACATAAAAAAATCATATTCAGCTTTATGGTGTTGTTAGACAAAAGATCTTGTATATTTGTTGCCTTTTTTTTTTTTTCTGAATATATTTTTCTGTTTTCTGGGCCTTAAAATAAAACTGCTCTTGATCCCCTTCAAAAATACTCCCAAAAAAAGCTATGTAGAAGGTATGATACCATTTTTCCCATTTATCTGTTGTGATCTGTGCTGCAAAGCAGACTATGGACAGCAGAGTAAACACTCAGCGTGTGAGAGAATGCACCCCCAGGCTTGTGGTCAGGCCATGCATAGCATGGGACTTGTCAACTGAAGAGCATTGAGAGGTATTTCAGGCCCTTTACTGGATGGAAAGAGAAAAAAGAGAGGGGACAGCTCACAGATCATGGAATATTCTGGGTTGGAAAGGTCCCACAAGGATCATCGTGTCCAAATTTTAAGCGAATGGCCCGAACAGGGATTAAATCGACAACCATGGTGTTTTTAGCACCATATTCTCACCAACTGAGCTAGTCTCAGGGTCTAAGGAGGAAGGATTGTGCTCTCTAAAAAGGAATGGTTTGAATGATTGCAGCTTGGCCTGGGGCAAGTGGCAAGCCAATAGAAATGTTGGTGCTGCTGCCTTCAGGTAACTGGAGAGAGCCTCAGTCACAGGCTGTAGTACTCACGGGTGTCTCTTAAACACTCTCCTGGAAGGGAAATGCTTCTAGCTGAGTGCTAGAAACCAGGAGATGACTTTAACACATTCCAAAACAATTCTTGATGGAGGTGATCAGTGAACTGATGAGGAGTCACGCTCTGCTGGACCTGCTGCTCACAGACAAGAACTGGTAGGTGATAAAAAGGTTGAGGGCACCTTTAAAGTGCTGTCTTGCAAACCTTGGTTTTGCAGAGTGTTTGTCTCTGGTTGCATCAGCTTTTGGCATTGATCTTCCATTAAAAGCAGGAGAAGTGCTTGTTGGAAGTAAAAAGTGCTGACAATTTTATTTTGGTTTTGTTTGTTTTAATTGCAAAGCTGGCACAGCAATAGGTGAGCACTGATGAAAATAAGTTAGTTGGCACTCCAGTTCTTGGAAGTAACGTTTTAAAGTGTTTTGGACAGAAACAGAGTGCATCTTGTTATTGTGTCCTCTATTGTATAGTTGTGATATGAATCCTAATTGTTCAGAGCCTGGTCAGTGATGTTCTGCTTGGCTGTGCTGATCAAAGGGCTGTGAAGCAAAGTGATCTCTTACACAGCAGCATCATGCTGCAAAGTGATTGACTTTGAAACATTCATTGTATTGAATGAAGATAAACCAGTAAGGTGGACATGGATGATGTTATTTTAGTCACATTCCATAGACCTTTAATAATCTTGTAGCCTGGAACCTCACTGGTGGTGAGCTACTCACTGCCCATAAAAATAGTTTTAGGAAGGTTTGAAGCAGGTTCGATGAGTTCTGTCTCCCTGTGGAATGGCAATGCACATGGGCAAGGCTTAAAGAATAACCTTTTAGACAAGTCCATTTGCATCCTAAAACCGATTTTCACAGTGCAATACAGGGAGCCCCAGAAGCTCTTATTGCCAGCCTGATCCCAGCAGTAACTGATCTATGTGGCCCCAAGTTTGTGCAACAAAACCTGGTGTGTGTCTCCCAAACAAGCAAAAAAGTTATAGCTATAATTTAGTCCAGCCAGGAAGGGAGTGTGGGGACCCTGCAGGTAATTTGTAGGAACCATTGCACAGTTGGTGTGGAGCCAGTTCCGTTCAGTGGTTGCACACAAGAAAACTTAATGGCTCTGGCAACCAGCCCCCCAAGCACTGTCTCTGTGAGCAAAGCAAAGGGCTGGAGGACAGTGCCTGAAGATGAAGCAGCCTCGAGCGCTTTTCCATGCCCACTTCCCCTGTTCAGGGCAGAGAAGGGAGGTGTGGTCAGCCTGTCTGAAGTTACTGGACCTGCTACCAGCAGCTATCAGGCATCCAGCACTATCAGGCTGCCTGCACTTTCAGAAATACAACTCCAGTATGGTGAACAATGCAGTTCTGCATAGAGTCAAATACCATGATTGCAGCGTTATGTTGCTCATCTATTTTCTGCTCCTTTTTCACTATTTGTGTAGTGCATATATTTTTGTGAGGCTTCTTTTTTGGTGCAGAAGTGGAATATTTGATGTGCATTAGAGAGAAATAGGTTGACTTTGAAGTATTGCACTGACATAAGTCACTTGCAATAAACACCCTAAGGAGACAGTCCATGTTTTCTCTCTTTTGGTTGACCAAACAAAAGAATTAGAACCAAGAACATGGTCTAAACTAAAATAAATCCTAGAGGTATAGTTGGTACACTATACCTTAGTCTAGAGATTCTTGTAAAACATTTACTCCTTAAAGGCCGGGACACAAAATATATAATATATAGATAGAATGTTCTAAATGTTATAAAATGCTACATAAAATATTGTTAACAAGTCCTCATTGTTTCTGGAGTCAAATTCAAACACCTTTCATGAAATTAAATGTTTAGCTTTGCTATCAGAGTGATTGGAATCTTTCATGTTTGTTGGTATGTCTGTCAAGGCTAGGCTACTGCAATGAAGTATGTGGCTTAGAGGTCTACATTCTTTGTTTTCTCAATCTACAATAAAGAGGAAGCCACTTTATTGTATTAAAGAGCTATAATTCCATGAAGCATTTCAGTGATGTTGTAAAATCAAGATGTTTTGCATAATAAAATAACCGTAAGTGAGAATTTTATCCTTCTTATGCTTAATTTAAATTTTACAAGGCAGATGGCAAATAATAAAGGTTGCATAACATTTCCCATTTAAAGAGTCTTGTTTCACTCTCTTTACAACTCTGATAGATTTAAATGGTTTGGTCTCCATTTCTCTTCTGCCAGGTTCTCTCCCTCCTTTTTATTTTGTTCATCTTCAGCAACTGGACCAATTGCTAAAGAATGAGATCTGGGAAAGCAATAGGGACTTTTTGCTTCTTGAAAAAAAATCTTAATATCAGTCTCGAGGGATGTCTTAAGGCAACAATGCTTTAATGAAAAGATTTGAAACTGGCTACAGTATGAATTTGGTTTTAAAGCTAGGCCTCCTCCTGACCTTATGAAAAGCCATCCAGACTAGTGACATAAAAAGTCACAGCTACTTCATGCCTGTCAGGGATGCATTCAGCATTTGAGTGTTACATTTCTGTCCAGGATTTTTGGCTGAACTGAGGCAGCAGCCTTTCCTCTCAAATGCTTTGGGCCAATCAGTGTTCGAATTAGTCACGATCCCCATGGAACGAGTTGAGCATGGTCCTCCCTGGAGCTCTGGGGTCTGAGGGGAAGCGGCCAGGGAAAAAAGTCCCAGTGTCTGCAGGCAGCTTTGGCACAAGGTGCACCAGCTAGGAGTGTAGAGGCTTGCATTTCTCCCGTGCTGCCCAGGTGCCTGCTGCTTGGGTTTGCAGGAAAAGTGCTGTGATGCCTCTAGGAAGAGGTGGGCATGAGGATGTGTTTGGGTTAGGACAATGCTGCCCAGAGAACTGCAGGGGTAAAAAGGAGAAAGGCAAGAGAAGAGAGTTGCAGTGCAGCAGCTTCAGGAACAAGAGAAGGAGGTTGAGGAGGCATGGAGGGGGATGTAAGATGTGGAAAGGGTCCAAAGATGTCATTCAATAGGATAAGAGGAACAGGAGGGCAGCTAGTGGAAAGGAATTTTGCTGGTATGTAAAGTTACCTATTTTTAATGCTTGTGTGTTTTTGAATTTAGGTGACTGATATATGTCAGTGCATTATTCGAGCTTCTGGTTAACTTTTAGGGTTTCAAGTCCAAGCACTGAAAAATTAGGAAATCTCAGTGAGAAACCTGACCCTGTAACTTGCTTTAATACAACTTATACATGATTTACTATCAAATAATTAAGCATGTGATTGTGTTATTGGAAATTAATAGCCCTCCCATCAGTAGGATAAATAACTGTGAATGAAGTCAGGCTTTGATCTATCTCAGTAGTGCTGCATACCTGAGGTTATGAGGATACAGCTTAATGGAAACTTCAAACATTTTCTGAGAGTTTGTAGTTTAGTTACTAGGAACAGTCCAAAAGCTGTTTGTGCATATCTTAGTATTAAGAATGAGAGGCAAAATACTGAACACTGGAGGGTTTTAGATTAAAGTAATATCTGGGTCTGGTTTTTATTTTTGAATGCTTGAAACTTGGTGCTAAAAAGATTTTTTTTTTATAGCATGTTGCTGTACTTACTCAGATGTTTTACATTGCATATTCTGTTGTGTCATCATTATAAAACAATTAAAAATTAGAGCCAAAAAGCAAGACAACAACTTTAACACTTAGTCTATGTTTTGTCTGTTAGACACAATCCAAACAGCACCATGGTGCTGTTTATCCAGTTAACTAAGGCATCAAATACAGTGACAATAATACTTTTTTTTAAGACCCTCTTTGATTTGTTGGATATACAGACTACCTATATATATATATATATATATATATATCAAACTAAAAGCAGTGGAAGGAGGTAAGGAAAAATTTATGTCACTCCTGTTAGGAAAACAGACCAAGAAATGTTTGGTTTGATTTATTTTCTGTAGCAACCCATTCTTATATGTGTTTTTTCTTCAGAGGACTTAATTTTCAGTGGTTTTTGTAACCCAAATATGGCTGAATCCTCTCAGACTGGTTTTGACATTGTGGAATGTCCTTAAAATAAATGCAAGTCAGTCGGGGACAAAACGTTTCTCTGAAGACTGAAGAGGGGAAAAAAGTGAAATATGTCTCCAAAGGGTTAAGAGCTGCAAATTATGGCAGTCAGGCAATCCAATCACCAAGAGAGCTAACAAGCCATTTCTTGGAAAGCTAATCACACCAATGCTTAAGGAGCTAAAAGAGAACCTGCATGGACTTGGAATGTTTATGATTTTATGATGTATGAAGACCTGTTGTAGTATTGGACTTAGGGCAAATGTTTGTGCTGCCAATAGAGTGGTCTGTGTCTAAGAGAAATCAGCTGCGCATGGAGATTCTATAGAGAAGCAAGTTTTGATTTTTTTAAAAGATTTCTGCAGGTGGTGCATTTGTGTGGAGAGTGTGGGGTGTGTATAAAGACAAGATGCACTTTTTAGTGGTGTGACACTCAGCCTCAGGTCCGAGAGAGAACCTGGGTAAAAGATATACTTTGGTTTTGATGATGAATTTTGGTGATAAATTATTCTTACAACACAAAGGCCAAAGAGCTCTAGTAACCATTTGATGTATTCATAATAAAGACTTTTTAAAAGTAACTGTTGATGTTATTGAAAGATTGCATGTAAGTACCTTCCTGTCGAAGTAATATTCTCACCTTTCTAAACACATACTCATTTATTATATTTTTTCCAAACACATGGACCTTGGGAATTACTGTTTTTGCAGACTCAGTTCTGTGCATGGAGTGCTGTAATGAGCAATTAGATTCTGCTGCTGCCTTTCTGCCTTCCTGCAGTACGTGGCTCTTCAGGAAGCTCTATTTCCCGACAGCTGGACAGCAGTAAAGAATGGCTCCCTGAATTGAAAAGAAATTTTCCAGTTTCCTATGATGTTTACTTTGAAACACAAGTTTTCCAGTAAGTGGTGTCTTGAGAATCTTGTTGAGCTCTTGCCTGCTATTAGCTGTATTTGTCTTCTGCCTCCTGAAATATGATAGTGTAGGCCTGGCACAGCTTTTATTTTTGACAGTGATTGAAGTGATTAAGTCATGCAACAGAAATATATTTTCTTAAGTCAGTGTTTCAGCTCTGTTCCCTGCTCAGCAGTGGTAGGAAACCTTCCTTTTTGCTTCACTGTTTCTGTATATATGCATTTTGCACCACACTAAATGCTTGTTTTATTTAGCTTGCAGTCATAGGATATATCTTTTATATAAAGAACAGGAGAAGAAACAGCAAATGGAGTGTTGCACTTGCTCTAAGTAGTTACAGGATCCCTTCCAGCAAGGCAGAGGCAGGCTACCAGAAAACTGCCTGTTTTCCTCAGGCAAGAGTACTCTGAATTAGAGTAATGGCTTGAACGTGTGCATCCAGGAGCTCAACTGCTAACAACAGCATGGAGTCTTTGTAGTTTTAACTGTTTCGGAAATAATTGTCTGTCCAGAGTAGGTTATATAAACAAAGCCTGGCTTCTGTGAATCTTCCTGCTGTCTTTAGTTGCGAGGTGGCTGTTGCTATAGCAACTTGCAGGCATTATTCATGTTTTATTTTTCTGAGGCCAGAAGGAGGACTCTGAACATCTCTGCAAAATTTGAGCTGCAGGGAGCATTCCCCGGGAAACCCTGCAGCAGTGAAATGATTACCTATGTTACTTGTATTGATCCCACTAACATGTAGGTTAGTTAGTTAGTCTAGAATTTATCTCTCTGGAAGAGAAATCCCAGCAAATGTGCCTTTTAGGCACAAATCTAAGTGGCCTAAAGTGTTGTTGTGTGAAGATAATTAGGTACCAGGAGCAGCGTAGCTTCTCAGCCAAGTCAAGCTCCTGCAGTGGAGTCTGGTGTTGACATGGCTCTCCCATGTTCAGTTCAGGGTGCCAAGTCAGGAACTGAAACCCACATGGCAATGAACTTTTTCCTTAGTAAACAAGGTTGTGGTACTTCGTTGTTTTATTTAAAAGCTGCATCTTGCAGAAAACCCTGCAGCTTCTGTTGCCAATTATAGCAAATTTTACCCTATATTCCTTTGCATGGAGCACTAAGTGCCTTAGCCTGTTAGCATTAAATAATACTTCTTCTTTTCCCCCTTATCCTCTCTTCTTGTGTTTTGAACATCCTTATTTTTACTCATTCTCTGGTAAAAGATTTGATAAGATCTTACCAAAGGCAGCTGTCAGGGCCTGTGCAGAGCAGTTTATTGGGAGTTGTCCTGTGAAACTAAACCACAATGGACATGAAACACTTTCAGTCTAAAGTCACTTGTCTGTTTGTGCAAATGTACTTTTATTTTGGCTGTCTGTAAGATGAAAATAGCCACTAAATCAATAGGCTGAGTTGAAATTATCCTGTTTCTCTTCTTGTGATGAGTGCCCATTTATTCTCTCCCAAATGAGGTAATTAAACAAAGTTACTCTTGCAGTGCAATCTTCTTCATAGATGCAAAAGGATGAGACTGAAGATGCTTTAAAGCAATTATGGGATGAAGGCCAGGAGTTCACTTAGTTCAGCAGATACAGTGGTTCTGAGTTTAAAGTAATTGAAAGCAGAGGAGGGGAAATTTTGGATAATGGATTTCTCTTAAGCTTTATTGTAGGTGACTTTTAATAGGGATGGGGAGTGAGGGAATTGTCATTTGTGTGGCAGGCTAGTAACTTGGATTCTAGTGAGAGCTGCTGTACTGTTGGTTGAAACCCCGTAGAAAGAAAGTGATTGGAGGTACCCAGAAGGTCAGGGAGATGGTGAATGTGTTCTAAAAGTAATGCAGTGGGAGAACGGCGCTGTAGTCTCACTTGTATAGTTGTGTAAGGTGGCAGTGCAGAGTAACCAAAGAAAGAAGGCTTTGAAGGAGATCAGTCCTATTTTTGAACTTTCTTATGCTTAAAAAGTTCACATCACTTCATTTGTTAAGTGTCTTATGCCTCTTGCAGCTGCTCTTGTGTGTGTGTGGGAAATGCTAGAAGCGCCCTAGTTTTAGAGTATGCCTGCAGTTGCACACACAGCAGAGAGATTATGAAAGCAAAAAAAGCTACGGAAATCCGTCTCTTCTATATAATGCCCACAAAGCCAGTACCTATCTGAATTTTCTCCCTATGGAAAAAAGCAGTTCTAAAACCTCATTTGTTTCCATGGTCTAAACCTCACCTGGCAAGGGCAAGGCTCAGCATCTGGATGTTGGTGAAAACAACATGTGTTTGTTCTTACACAGGGCACACTGAGACTGCACCTGAAAATGGTGTGCGTGTGTGGGGATGTCCCCACAGGGCAACAGAATCACTTGGTTGCTGTAGAAAGAAATTAATTACTGTGACACAGAAAAGCAGTAGTGCCTTGCTTTTGAATGATCAGTGTGCTGCCATGTGTGAAGAAATTCTTCACCATGAGGATGGTGAGGCACTGGAACAGGTTGCCCAGGAAGTTGTGGATGCCCCATTCTTGGAAGTGGCCAAGACCACTTGATAGGATAAGGCTTTGAGCAACCTGATCTCTAGTGGAGGGTGTTCCTGCCCATTATAGGGGGGTTGATAGTAGATGATCTTTAAGGTCCCTTCCAACCCAAACCACTGAATGATTCATTCTGTGATTCTGTGGTGGCAGAAATACCACCATTATGGGTCTTTTCTGTCTAAAACATGAAGTCACAGGGTTGAACTATGAACATCAGTGCACATGGAGCTAAGTCAGAAGAGTTGAAAGAGATGAAAGCATGGGTACGCACTGAGTTCAGTGGGGATGTGGTGACTTGTATGTCAGTGGGGTCGCAAGAAGAAAACACTGTGTCGGTCTGGAAAGCTCTGTGTTGGTGGGAGTATCCTAAATCAATCAGCAGATATTGTTCATTTCATGACATACGCATTTAAATTTAAAATATGTATTGCATCAAAAGAATGTTTCATTTTATTTTTCTTTGGTGGGGAGAAGTGATTATGTCCTCTTTTTGCAAAGCTGAGAACAAAGAGCGTTGTTTTCAAAAATTACTGTATCTCAAGATCAGATTGCTCAATAGAGGAATGTATAGCAAAGTATCCATTTTCCCCTTCTCTCCATGCCCACATTCACTTTACTGCAGTTGCTATCTCACTAACACTCACAGGCTGCAATATGCTTTGATCATTGTGCCCTCTGAGCGAGGATATCAAATAATGGATATCATGCAACTCAGGTTGCTTTCTGCAGTTCAGGCAATCTCACCTTGGAATCAGTGTGATATAGAAAGCAGGCTTGTCTGTGCCTAATTCTCCATTTCTCAGCAGTAGGTGTAAGCTTCATTGTGACTTGGAATTACTCACAGGAATTACCTCATAGTTTGGAGAACGATCTCTAGTTGAAGTCCAGAAGAGTTTTTCATCTAGAAAATTGTACAGGTGCTCCATTTCATAATCTCTGAGGTGACCTTCCATGAACAACTATTGCAGCAATACACTGACACTGATCCTGGGTATGGGAATCTGTCTGACATCGTGGTAGCAAATGCTGCCTGCAGCAGTGAGGAATCTGAGGAGGAGAAGCAGCTGGTACTCTGCACCTTGGCTGAAGGTGTTTGCCCTTGTGTAACAGTCTCACAAATAAATTGCTGCATTTTGCACATTGCCTGCCTTTGGTGTTTGAAGAGTACATGGCCTAAGACAGGCTGCACAGCACAAATTGCTGCCTGTCTGGAACTGAGGTTGTCCTGCATGCCCTCAGGCAGTGGCATTTCAGCTTTTATTTTGGTGATGTGTAATTAAAAAGCTTCCATTCACTTGTCTCATCTGCATCGGGGTGAGCTTGCCAGCCTTCTGGTCAACTGCAGAACTGGCTTCACAGCACAGGCTTTTTCAGCAGAAAACAGGGACCTTTTTCCCAGGGTCCTTTCATATTAATACCTTGTTTAATATTGCAGTGTGATGATGAAATATAATTATCCAGAGCATATGAGTGTCAACTTTTTAAAAAAATGCTGTTACAGACACTGTGTTCCTTTTATCATCCTTAAGAGATTCTAAGATCTCCCTACCAAAGCACTTGATTTGGTATCTTCTACGTTATTTAATATTTTAGGATACAATGCTTTTTAAAGCTGACATAGGCATAAGTAATCTTTTATAAATATGCATCTCCCAATGGAACAGTTACACAAGTTTAATCTTTAAAAAAAAAAAAAAAGAAAAAGTTGTCCCTTTCCCTAAAGCCAGTTGCATCATCTAGGTTTATGTCTGTGGATTCTTTCCAAAGAAATCTATTAATGCTTCTGGTTTTAATGTTTTGCAATTGAGTGCTGAATTAGCTGTGACAGTTTTAAATCATCTGTTTATCTTTCTGGTCTACAATATGATGAAAACAATAGCAACTTCTATACCATTCCATGAGTAGTAAACACTAATTCTGGGGAGTTTTCACTCTGCTTTGCTCAGCCAGGACATTAGAGATGAGGAACATTGGTAACAGTGCTTTGTTTGGCAGCTCTGATGGTAGACTTCTATGATAAGTGCCGGAGCAAAAGGAACTGGAACGGTCACTGCAGCTTGGTGTCATATAATTTATTTATACTTGCAAACCAGACTGGTAAGTTCCACACTGTTGGAAGTATGAAAAGATGTATTAAAGCATTAAGCTTTTAAGAATTGAAAATATTTTAATATAAAATTAATTAATAGGTGTGTTTAAATAAGGCATGAACTTTGCTTTCATGTTTCAGTGAATAGAAATGAAACAGATATTCTGTCTCTCTTCTGACTCAAACCTCTAACTTGCAAACGCACTTTGTAAGTACTGCTGTTTGGGCTGTAAAAGAACAGGCATTTTCCATTTGCGGATGACAGAAATTTCTAAAAGTTTTTATCTGAAATTGTGAAGACTTGTATTACCTGCATTAAAAAAAGCAAACTGATCTATAGTCTGGAAGTACTCTTGCTTCAACTTAGTTCCGTCAGAAATCACTTCAACCTACTTCCCTTAACAAGAGAATCTGAGTGTTGACATCTAACCAGAATTTGGTACATGTCTTTATTGTTTCAAAACAGAAATCTAGATTTTAGTTTTAGAACACTGGAGTGCATTAGATTAGATCCAAGCCTTCTGCAGAATTCATGCAGTTCGTACTGCCTCACTGCTGTAGTAGTTGGGAAAACCTTGCAAATCTCCTGAAATAATTTCATCAGTGTTGTTAATTAGAACAAAAAATGGTAACAAAAAGATTTTCATTTGATGGTATAGCCATCCCCATCCTACCAAGAGTTTTCTGAAGAATTTAAATTAAGAAGCCTGAAGGAATTGGTTTTCATGTGTTTCTATATTTCTTCTGACGTGGTCGTTCTGTTAGAGAAATCTTTCTAGTGTCTCCTCTGAACCTGGTGTTCAGTGCTTTCAAGAGGGCTTGGGGTTTTTTGGGTGGAATGGAGTGTGGACAGTATATGTGTAGAGTTTCCAAGCTGATGCTTCAGTTCTGTTCCTATCTATATGCTCTTCCCCAAAGGATTAACCTGAAAGAAGGGCAGTGCACCATCAGTGTCTTGGTTTCCCCATTCCCTAGAAAGCTTACATCTCCTGAGAGCAAGCTTCTGCAAAACGCACGTTGAAGTTGTGCCTCTCCTTGTCCCTCCTGCAACCTATTGCCAGGTCCTCCAGTCCTCCAGTCTCCCGATACTTCCCTTGTTTCCCATCCTGTTGCTCTAAGTAATCATAACATCTGAGCTCGCCCCCAGCGCTGCTCTGAGCCTGTCTGTTGAACTCCCTCCTGAACTGGTCTCTGAACCTTCCTGGAAGCACCAGGAAGCTCTTTGTCCTGAGTGAATGGGAGCAGGGGTTTCTTACTGTGCCCTTTTGCTCCTGTCCTCAGCAGCTGCTCAGGGAGCATCTGCTGACTGCCAGGACAGCACATCTGCTACACAGGAAGGGCTCTGCAGCAAGGGCTTTAAAGGATGAAGGTTGCTTCAAAGTGGTCTGTGAATAGGAGCTGACTGCTGTCAGGCTGCTTGCTCTTTGGAGGCCAGCAGCAACCCACAAGGCACCATTTATTACTTCTGCAGTGAAGGGAAGTTTTAAGTTGTTGAAGAAGGGGAGAAAAGGAGGAGGTTTTTTTTTAATAAAATTTTTTAATAAAATGCTGATGCTTAGTTCCTGTGCTCCTGCACAGTTTAAGTGTCAGAGTAACTGGCTTGGACACAGCTCTTCTGTGCAGTACGTACAAATGGGTTTTGGTGATGAGAGAAGGACATGGTTTGGCTTTGTGTTCAAACTGTTGTGTTTGGGTCTCTAATCCATCTTCAAGCCTCTCAGCAGGGTCACATTGTAGCATGTGTTCGTTGAAGGTGAGAATTTCCTTCCTATCTTGTTTTGAAGGACTTGACTTTGGTAATGGTTATGTTTGTGTGCACGGGAGTTTACAAAAGCAAAGCCAGTGCTGGTGGCAGTACAATTTTGGTTCACTCAAAGCACTGTTTTATAATAATCTTCTGAAAAGCGTATCAGGCCCTGAACAAGATTAGGGCTCCAGTGTACTTACACTGTGACAGCAAGGAGTAGCATTGACTTAGTGTTCAGCTCAGACACAGATGGTGGAAGCAGCAGCATAAGAAATTTGGTCTGTGCAGTGCTCAGTACAGTGCAGCAGCACCAGAAAACATTGTCTGCAGCTGTGCTGGAAGAGGTTGCCAGGCCAATATTCACCCCGAGCTCTTCTTGAGGGGAAGTTTCAGAGTCATTATTGACAAGTGGATTTTGGAAACTAGCCTCTAACAAGTGGGTTTTTAAATGGGATTCTTTACAACTTATTCTCCCCAGCCCTTCTAAATAAGAGAGCAGATCACAATTTTGTCCTGACTTACTCTGAAGATTTTAATATTAAACAACCAGATGCTTGTTTTTTACCTTTTTATCTATCAGCTATACTGCATGCATCTTGGTAATTTTTGGCCAGCCGTAGAACTTTGAGACCTCTTTATCTCTGGAAAGATTACTTTCCTTTGTTCCCAAGCTTACAATTTTAAAATGCAAGTAAAAGGTAATTATGGGGTACAACTATCTAATGAACGCATTACTTAATTCTAAAGCAATAAATTACACTAAAATATTACTTAGTATATTGTTTGTCTAAATATATATAGTCACTATTGATGACACAAAGAATATGAAATGCTAAAGACTTACAAAATATATTTTTACTGAAAATATGGAGAGTAGTTTTTACATGTCTTATTCATAAAATATGGATGTAAGAAGAGGCTAAAGTCACAAGCAGTGGCAAAGCTTTAACTTGTGTTGAACTCTGCTTTTCCTTGTATTCAGCCCCTGGATCATGGCTCATGGGAATTTGCTTGTAGGATAAACAACCCAGTTTTGCCATTAAAGAGACTCTTCAGTCTTAAAGTTCAGTGATGTTGCTTTAGAGCAGAACAGCCAGTTGCTGAATGTTCAGATGCTTGTGGTGAGCCAGGTACTCAGGATTTCGGTCTTAATGTGTTTCTGACTTTAAGCTAATAATTTTTGTCAGCTCTGACCTGTATCTGCACTTTCAGAACACTCCACCCAGCACAGCAATACCTCTGACTTGACTGACATGTTAGCTAGCTACTGTTCCCAGTGGCTAGAAAAACTGCTTAGACTAGACCCACTTCTTTATTATTACTCCTATAAACTTAGAATTCTCTGTTCTCTGCTTAATTCTGAGTAGTTCAAACAATGCGTTCTTTACATTGCGCACGTCAGGCGTGACATGCAATATAAAATAAGCAAGTGAACTTAAAAGTGGGGCTTTTGTTTGGGTGGGGTTTTTTTTTGAGCAGTGTTCATAAGGAAGTAATTGGAAGTAGCAGGATTGGATGCTAAGGAGTAAAGAATATATCAGTTCCCAGTTAGCTCTGTTCTAAATTTTCCAGTTTAATGCTGAATTTCCTCAGCTATGTATTGGCAGCACTTTTTTACTGAGGCATGAGTTTGTTCCAGCTGTCATTTCTGATGCCTTCCCTATCTCTCAACACACTCCCCCAGCACTCTGGCAGCTAAAAAAAGTAGCTGTTCAGTCATACCAAGGGGATTAGATCACAAGTGGCAGGTACAGAATGGCTAGATTTTCTTCTTTTTTCCCTGTAATCCCTCCTCCTCTGATTTAGCTATTTCTTTTTTCTTGTGGCTGCTTCTCAGTACTTCCCTCTCACTTGTAGAATCAGAGCAGGAACCTGGAGGGTGGTCTCTCCCCTTGGGTGCTCGGAGCACCCTTTACCCAGAGGTGTACTTGTGCTGTCAGGCACACATGGCTGCCTGCAGGCCTGGGGCTCTCCTGTGCTTGTGCTCTCATCCACAGCTGTGCAGCCCTTGTACAGCTCCCTTTTCCAGACCCGTGCCAGGATTCAGTTCTAGGGGGGCTGCTGTGTACATCCTGACCTTGACACATGTCTGAGCAGCACGTCTTGCTTGTGGTCCCCAAGTGCCCCTTCACCCTGTGTTTAATCTCTTGAGGATTACACTTCGGGGGGTAGAGACCTTCTGGAAATAGAACTGCATCTGTCTTATGGCTGATTCCCTTCTTCAATGGAACAGAGCTTAAGCATCTTCTTTCCAGCTCCTCAGCCTTGCTGTGGTGCCTTTGGTTTGCCATTCACCTCGCTGGGAATAGCTGGTTCACATTGTGCAAACATGTGCTTGATGTGCCACAGTCTGAAAAACAAGTGTTTGTATTCTGCACAGCTCTTGTGTTTTTTAAGAAGCCTGTCAAAATGCCAGTGTGATGCTTCCCATCTCAATGTTTGGCAATCAGTGCTTTTTCCAGGGTCTGGGTGAATGTTCTTTCTGCTTTCCAGCACATCCTCCCGGGGGATATAGTTCTCAACTAAGTTTTTCCCCTTGAATGTATTATCTTGTCTCTCAGGCCAGTCTTCTTTGTCCAGAGCTTACCTGGCATGTAAAGAAGCACTGAACAGCTTATAGCTTTCCTCCTTTCTTGGTATTTTCTATGGGAATTTTCCTCAGCTTTGAATCTTTTTAATATAGAATTTCTCTTTGCACTTGTTTTGCTCCCCACTGCTAGTAATTCCTACTTCTGCTCACACAGGCCTCCTTTGGACAAGCTGGAGATAACTGGTTTTGTTTCTTCAAGAGAAACACCTTAGACTGTAAGGTTATTAAAGGCATTTTTGTCTGACGGATACTGATCATGCAACAGCTCTTTTGAAGTAGTTCTGGTTATTATAAAGTGGGTTTTTTTCCCTTTTAGGACATAAACTTTGGTACAGGTACTTGGTACAGAGTTGTTAACTGCTGTAGGAATTGACTATAATTATAATGGCTGTATGAGACATGGGATGAGCTGACATCCTGTATGAAATTGCTCGTCAGTCCTTCTAGAGCTTGTACTTATCCTGGTAATAGAAGTATTGACTAAAACTGTCTGATTATGAACACAGACATATCGTAACTGATTAAAGATTTTGAATAGATTTCATTTCCATTACAAAACTGCTCTTTTAGGAGCAATCTGCCAGTTTTGTACTTGTCTTGGTATGTACTGAATTCTGTCCTGCAACTGGTTTTACTTGAAAGCTCAGCATTTACAAATGCATATTATTCAGCAACAATACATATATATTTTCTTGCCTTCCCCCTCCCCCCCACTATTTTTTCTCTCCACACAGAGAAACTGAGGCACAGCTTTCTGTTTCATGCTGTGCCATATAGTAATGGCAGAGCTGAGAGAGAGGAGCTGTGCTTCACAGAAAATTATCCTTCTCTAACATTTCTCTATGCAACCTTTATTCCCTTATGTAAAGGTAGTGGTTCAAGATAAGCAGCAAAGCAAGTATTAGGTAGTTAAATTATAACTCTTCTAGCATCTGTTAGGTATTGAAACTGGTGTTGTCAATATTTAGGTGTGGATTTTAGATGTTTAGTTGTCTGATTAATCTGTTTGTATCTTAGAGCAAGAGGTATTTTATGCGGGAGTACACCTACACTGGTTACTAAATATTTGTGCCAATTCTTATTTGATATCCAGCATCATTAAAATTCATGGTGTGCCATCTGTTCTTTTCATCACTTGTCGTATGAGTGGTCATATGAATGTGTATTCAAACTCTGTCACAAAATATTCCAAGGAAATGCTAGACAAGGAAATATGGGAAAAAAGTATTACTTCGTGTAATAGGCTTTTTTACAAGTGTATTTTCTGGATGGCATTTAAACCACTGTTCTGAAGTTAATGGAGTTGCATAATCCCATGGCACAATGCTGGAAGAAAATAATGCACATACACAGTATGAAAGATGTGAAGAAATTTGTGCTGACAGTATTAGAACATCAGTGTACTCACTAACTCTTAGAAACAGTATTTTTTCTATTTTATGACAGTTTCCTCTTCTGTGTGATGCCCTAGGCCAGGCTGATGGGAACTGTGATGTAGTCCCACTGAATTACAGTGGGAGTTTTTCTGAGAATGTTCTAAGTGGTTGATACATGCAGGATAAAAGCTTGTTTTACTACTGCCATACCTTCAAGGGGGAGGTAAGATATAAAGAGTTTAGAATCACAGAAGCGTTAAGGTTGGAAAAGACCTCTAAAATCAAGTCCAGCTGTTAATCTAACAGTGCCATGTTCACCACTAAAGCATGGCCCCAGGTGCCACATCCTCAAATTTCTGAACACTTGCAGAGATGGTGATGCTACCACTTCCCTGGGTAGCCTGTTCCAATGCCTGACTACTCTTTCGGGAAGAATATTTTCTAATATCCAGTCTAAAGTTCCCGTGAGCTTTAGAGGCCATTTCCTCTCATGGTGTTCCTTCTTGTTCTGGGAGAAGAGGACAACTCCCACCTGGCTACACCCTCCTTTCAGGGAGTTGTACAGAGTGATATGGTTCCCCCTGAGCCTCCTTTTCTCCAGGCTAAACACCCTCATCTCCCTCAGCTGCTCCTCATAGCACTTGTGCTCCAGACCCTGCACCAACTCTGTTGCCCTTCTCTGGACTTGCTCAACTACCAGGTATGGATTTTGATAATGGTAGATTCTACCAAGCCTGATGGTGCAAGTGTTCAGTGATGGACAAATTATCTTCCAAAAATGGATCCATCTACCCACAGGTCAAACTCATCTTTTGTATGAGACCTTTAAAATGGCAAATACTAAAATCTTATGTTGGGCTGCCTTTAAGGTGTTACAGTTATTGTAATTTGGAATCAATATTTGTTAAGTTCAGGAGTGGTTATTTCTTTTGATTGCAAGAGACTCAATACAGATGACAGGGAGAGGAGTGTCTGACAATTATTTAAGATTATACACATTTTAATTGGTGAGATGGTGTGATTTTTGAACACTGCTCTTGGCATAACATTGCTCTTGAACACTAAACGTTTGATAACACTCTTTTTCTATTTTCCTCACACACCTTCCCCCTGCAAAAAAGCTACAGTACATGTAGCATACAGGTTCTTCCTACTACCTTTTATCCTATCAATTAATCCTGAAACTTGCCTGTGGAAGGAGGTAAGCAAGGAAACAAAGACTTTTGTGAGGGCACGAAGGGAATGAACCCACTGAGGTACTGAGTGCAGAGTGTATATTGTTAAAGCTGACATGCATAAGAAATTGCTTGGAGCCTTCAGAAGAAACTTGTTTTAATTATGTTTGCTAAAGTGGATCTAATACAGTAATGCCTGTTTAGCTTTTAAATCTGGAGTAATCAGGGTTTTTTCCAACTTTCATTTCTAGTGATATTTTTGTTCAACTGAATCGGTGTCTTTCCTCCCCTAAGCTTTATTTATAACTGTCTTTTTATCCTTGCTTGCAAATACTTTCAAGCTGTTTGTGGAAGGCTTCTTAGAACTCTTACAGTCTGCCTTTAGGCTGTTCCCAGATTGGTGTGTTCGGGACTCAAACACTCCTGTAGTGGAACTGCTGGATACAAAGATGAGTAGTAAGATGAAAAAAATCATGGCATCTAATTTCTTGGCTTGTTTTTTGATTAGAGACAGATGCTGAACCAAGGATATGGTTGTGATTTGAATAATAGTAATGAATCATCTGGGTTTTTTTCTTTATCAAGGGTTGTTGAAAGGGCGCTCAGAGCTCCAGAATTAGATCTTGTTCTAGGCTGGTAGGGCCTGATCAAACATCTTTTGCAAATAATGGGAATATCTCCTTGGTTAGATTTCATTCAGGTCATTAACAGTCCTCTCTTCAGTCCTGCATTATGGGTGTATTAGAAATTTGTAAAGAAGTTTTTTACCAGTATCTTGTACCATACCTTTAGAAACCTGGGATCTGCAAGTCATCCTTGACATCTTATTAAAACACATGGTTAAAATGCAATCTTCTTGTGGCTCTTTCTTCAGCTTGAATCAGGAACTTGTGTCTTCAATGCTTTCTGTGTAGCCTTTGGGTTTTTTCTATGCAAAATTATGTAGAATGGCATTAAGGTGAAATCTTGGAACGGTGTGATTTTAAAAGGAATCCAGCAATATTTAAGTTTCATTATAATAAGGTGAGTGACCTATTATTAAGTAAAATCATTAATTAATATCTTCTTTTCTTCCTTATTTTAGCAACTGAGGGTTCTGAAACACAGGATAAGAAAGTCAGTTCAGGACAAAGCAACGCTGGAACTAAACCAGGTACACCATTCCACATGCTCCATGTTTCAAGGTTGTTTGCCTGAATGGTGTATGGAAAGCACCTGTTGTCACAGAAACATCTAAAGTTAGTTGCTTTTGTACCTCACTTAGTGTTTCAGTCAAAACTGGTGTCAGTGACTGTTCATATCTGTTAGATAGGCTGGAATCTGATTGTTTGCAATAAAGCAAAACTGAAAAAAATCTACTTATGTTTTAGAATAGCTTAGGAATGAGGGTTGGGAAGTGAGAAAAGACAACAAAAGCCACTGTATTTGCATCTGTGCATGAATGAGAATTATGTGCTGTAGGCAAAGATTTGCAGCTTTATAAAAATGTGATTCTGTTCAGGCGTTTCTTCACTTACCACAAAGCATGCTGTATTCTGTAATGTGCTCTATGCAGTGAGCAAATGTTTCTCATTACTTCACCATGCCTCACGGGTACATTGTGTGGATTTAATTCACTGTTTGCTTACATGGTAGTCCTTGGTGTCATGAGTCTGTTCCACTTGCATGCTTAGACCAAGATCCGGAAGATCACTTAGATATCTGAATTCTGCTTGTGTTGCATTTCAGGTACCCTACATTAAATTATGCAGTTAAAAATTATTTTGCTTAGATGCCTGAGAAAGCAGAGGTGCTTGTGTTGCTGAGGACTAGGCACACTGTAGCATCCCCCTTTCAACTCCTTGACAGCTTGGCAGCTCAGAGACTGTTTTGTACTGACGGACTCTTCTCTGTCCCCAAACTGGGTACCTTTGGCCTCTGTCCCCAGAGGGGAGGAATCCCAGTGCTGTCTGTGTTCAGATCACACCTCACGTGCTCTGCCAGGCATCCTGGGTCCTGCACAAAGCACAGGATTCATGGCTGCTCTCAGTCAGATAGGCAGTGGGGAAAAGAGGAGAAATTAAAGCTAACATTACCTCCTTCCACAGCAAAACCAGAGCTCTTCATGTTGGACAGTGTTCAGTACTTTATTCTGCAATAGTTTAATCCAGTTTTCATTTCTCAGGATGGAGTCTTAACTGTTCCAATGTTCCCTTGATCTATGCTGGTGTGTAGAAAGGAATCCAAAATTCTTGGGGCTGGAGCGAGGGAAGGCAGAGTGTAGCTGATAGTATGAGCCACAAAAACTGGCCATATGTACAAAGTGCATAGGAAAATTTTTAATTTAGGAACTTAATTTGTACAAATATCAACTGTGCTTAAGAGTTTGTTGAATATTAGTTCTACAGAAGATTTGTAAAACTTGATTTTTCCTTTTGTTGATATCATTAGAGACAAAACCCTACTGATGTTTCAGTGCTGAATTTCTGCAAGATAATGTTCACAGCTTCTAAGATTTTCAAAATTAACTATTAACTTATTAAAATGAATTTTGAACTCAGTAAATGTTCTAAATATATGGACATAAACTGTTTTCATATGTAATTTAGAGGCTTAATTTCCAGCAGCAGGTATAAAATTGATTTCTCTTTTATAGAATTATGGCTTATTTATTCTCCAAACATTCCTATCATACAAATGCTTAATTCTATGCTTGTTACATAAGTGAAGGGAAATAGGTGGTTGAGTGTGAGTTCCCACATATTGCAGCATAACCAGACTGCAACTTCCAAAGCAGCATGTGGGTTTTCCCAGAGTGTTGTCTGTTAGGCTTTGCATATGCCCAGTTGGCAATTATTTCTCTAAAAAATGGGAAATTCTTGCAGGGTTTGTTGCAGCTGACGTTTCCCATCTCCTTTCGCGGTAACTTAAAGCTTATGGTCTGATGACGAGTATGAACAAGATAGAGTACAAAGTACTTTGTGTGCTTGTCCTGGTATTCCTACTGAATAAGAAATGCCAATCCCCCAGGTATTTTCCTGGTGGGCTTTTAATGAGTAGAGACATGAGAAATAAAATGGGGAGCAGTCCCAGTGAACTCTCTTTTTTTGCCACAGTTTGAAACTAGTGATGCTGTGCACTGGAGGTGCCAGCAGAGTATCTGGATTCAGAATGCAAAGGTTGGAGGTTGGTCTTGTAGCCAAACTATGAAGGATCATTTTAAAGGCTTAGTGAAGACATTTTAATTATCAGTGTAAGACTTGCACCCATAATATATCCAGCATCTAGCAGAGCAAATGCAATGATGGTCTGCTACAAAGGTGTTAACCTCATCTTTGTGCTAATATTGATTTAGCTCTTGTGATCCCAAATGTATGCAAAATCGCTTGTTACTGAAGACACGCTTACACTCTGCATAGCCTGCAACTTAATGTGAATTCTTTAGGATTGTTCTAACATCCTGGGGTGTTGGGAGAGGGGCTGTTCTTGCATGAACACTATCAGGTGTGTGATATGGAAAAAATAATTGGATATCTTTGAACAGAGTGGCAGAGGGCAACTTTAAAAATTTATTTTATTCCTTCCATTGCTTATAATTAGGAATTCTTAAGGGAGACCTTTTCAGTTTGCCTGTCCATGTAACCCTCCTGTCTCTTTGAAGAATTGTTGCCTCTCCCTGATAGGGAAATCTCTCTTCTCAAGAAAGGGGAAAAAAAAACCCACTGGAAGGATATTCTGAAAGAAGCAGGTTTCTGCATTTTTCCCCAGTGCCTCATCATTTTCTGCCAACTCAATGTTACATTGACTTTGCTGACAGCCCTTGAAGGGAATCCATGTTTTCCAGGGGAAATGTGCATTATTCCACAAGCACTAATTACTCATGCTACAGAAGTTCATGTTTTGTGAATCTCGTGTGCCAGTCACAAGAGAGAAGGAATATTATTACCCCTTTGACCCGTGTCTGCGTGCTGAAGGGGCTGCGTGCGAGTCAGCGCGCTGCTGAACATCAGCCAAATGCTAATGTGCACCATGCAGTGGACAAATCTCTGCCACGGCACGGCTGAGCAGTGGCATCAATGGCAGCACCGTGAGCTAGTCAACCAGCATTAAAGTTCTGACCTGTAACTGGGTGATGGATTGCCTTTCTCTTTGCTGGTGACTTGTTCACTTGTTGCACCTTTCATGGGGGCTGTTGTGTTTGAAGGTTCTCCCTGCCCACTGTGCCATGGGTTTTCTCCTTGCAGCTGTTAATTTGCATCGCTGTTAACACTCTTAATTGGGGCTCTAGTCTGACAGTTGTTGAGATAATAGTTTTTCACTGATTAGAGTTCAAGAGTAATTAAACTGTAGGTAGCTGTTGGTGAACTGGTTCACCCAAGAAATCCTGTCATGCTTATGCAGAAACTTCTGTTAGAGGATAAATGCACATTATTGATTTTTTTTAAATCTAATTCAAATAACTATTCAAAATTAGTCTAGCACAGCCTCACTTTTGCAAATATCTTTAACCTCAGTTTTATGACCCATTGTATTGTTTGCTAATAACTTTTTTCATAGGTAAGCAGCCTATACACAAGTAGGCTGACTCTGCATGTTTTTACAAGTTGCTTACATGTATATTTACAGTGAATAGTGAAAAGACTCTGTTGTCTTGTGCACTTTCATGGTGACAATATTCTAGGTAGTTCTTTATCTAAAAATACTTTAAAACTGAGTTTCCTTCAATACTAAAATAAATCAGACCATTTATTTATACCCAGAAATCTTTTTGATTTTTCTGTGGGCTTTTTGTTTATTGTGTTCTTATGCAAAGCAGGCTTTTTCAGTGCTACTGAAAAAAGCATAAAATTAAGAGCTTTCCAGGTTTAACAGAACAGGCTGAGTAGAAAATTAGTTTTGGCAGCATGCTGAGATGAATTGCTAACTTGGATTTTGTTCCCTTTGTCTGGAACAGCTCCATTGCTGAGACTGGAAGTCGGATGCTAGCTGTTCAGCACTTTGTTGTCTTCCAGAATCATCATTGAGCAAGTGATGTTTTTCCAACCAAATCTGAATTTTTAAAGTCAACCTGGGCTCAGACAGAGATTTTTCATATTATCCTACTCTTACTGCTGTGATCCAAGTGGCCAGTTGCAGACAGTTGTGAAGTACTCATGTAGCTAAATTTCAATCGACAAGATTAGTTAAAGCTATCATCTTACTTGACTGGTATTAAACCAGTCCATGCATGTGATGCCCTCACTGCCTTTAATGTATTTTCCAGAGTTTTTAACACATGTGCACACAAACATCCTTTAGGATCAATATGCTGTTTCCAGAGGCTCAGCCAGAACTACTTTAGAACTACTCAGCCAGATCAATGTTTTGATCCAGCCTGTTTTGCTTGGGTGCTGGGGTTCTTGTGTCATGAAACAGGGCTGCTTGGTTGTTCTGAGGCAATATCAAGGGGAAGATGATGCTTTATTGTAGTAGATTTTCCTGTGGATGTGTTTTGGAGAGACAGGAATAATAGTGTTTTCTCAGAATGCTCTCTAGCAGTCAAGTTGTTTCAGGCTTGGAAACAAAACAAAGCTTCTTCCTGGGCTTTCACAAGCAGTAGTCTGGCTGGGTATTCACAGTTACACCTTAGTCTATTCTGTGGAAGTATTGTCCATCTTAAAAAATATGAATGCATTCTAATTATCAGTTTTCTGGGGTTTTTAAATAAGATGGATTTCTGAAATGTGTTCTATTTTAACAGAATAAATAGAGTTGTTTGACAGCCATTTTCCTGAAAGTTTGGGTTTGGTAGTATTTGATTTTCTGCTATGTGCCTAATGCTTCTCTCTCTCCACTTGTAGATCATCCAACAGTACTAAAGGTTGATGACAGGCAGCGGCTTGCCAGAGAACGGAGAGAAGAGCGAGAAAAACAGCTAGGTAAGGCCTGCTCTGATTTTTGTTTGTTTGTTTTCAATGACTATCATCTCCATGCAGTGTTATTGCCAGTTTACTTTTAGGGGCACTCAGTAAAATGATAGATATGCAATAGTGTCATTTTAGATACACTACAGTGTCTTTAAAGTAGATCTTTTAGTTCATCAGTACTGTATCTCACCTGTTTTGTGAATGTGAATGAAAAGTAGGTTTAATTCTGAAATCATGCAAGGAAGCTTCTCTGATGTAAATGGAATTTTGAAGTTGTAGAATATTTTACCATTTAAGGTTAGACTACTTAAAATGTTGAATACCATAAAACAGAATTGCAGAATATGTTGCCAATGTATGGTTTGAATTTTTTAATGTAAACTTGGGGTACTTTTTTCAGGTCAGACCTTTAGTAGGTGTCAAATAGATGTGCTCAATGTCTTACGTCACCTGTGCCTGAGTATGTTTAACACAGTTCAAGTAAATAGTGAAGGCTACTTAACAAGTGACTACTGATGGGAAGTATATTGAGTATGGTGGTGAGAGAATTGAGAATTATGTCAAGCCAAAGTGGTGGCTTTCTGAACAATGTTTATATGGTTGGCTGCCACAAAGTTCTGTGGCAATTGGGAGGTTGGGTAATACAAGTATTTCCTCTTTTTTATATGTTTACTCTGATTTCTTTCAATGCTGAATTGTTCTTAGGACTTGAGAAACAGAAGTTCTTTATTTCCTGTTTCTACTTTCTGAAAGTTTATTGAACTATATTATAACTCCAGATAGAGTTATGCTGCTTTTTCTAACCTGAAGAGCCGTAATTAATTGTCACCTAGGTCTTGATAGCATTTATATCCTCCCTTCTTTCCAACACCTTATGACATTGCAGTAGCCATGCACTAGGATTGTTTTGGGGGGAAAAAGGAAAGCTTTGGTTTTGGCTTGCTCAAGGGGTAACATGACAGGATGTTTGCTAATCCCTGAAAAGCTGCTCCTCGAGTTGAGGTTGATGGTATGTGTAGGTTTAGTTTCTTCAGGTTTTGGAGCAAATGGATGTTACTGGCCCATTTTAATTAATTTTTCTTAGATGTTGGTTCTGTGTCTTGAATTTGTTTTTTTCTCAGGTTTGATCCTTGTGAGATAACAATGCTTTACTCAAATGCAGAGAAAGATGCTTTCCTTGAATTTAACTCAACTCTGATTTTTCTAGCTATTGATAAAGTAGCATTTTTTACTGGAAGGACATGACTTCTGTTGAGAAATGTGTCATTTTGTGTGACATGTTTTAAAAGCAACATCAAAGCAACATCAGGAGTTTTTATAACTTGACATGGAATCCTTCATTTCCAAGTGGGAGAGTTCTGCATGTCCCTATGATGTATGGGTGTATTGTGTTTTCTCACATGAAGAATTATTTTGAACTAACAAGAAAATTGAAAGTTGCATTGTACTTTCATCTGTATATTTGTCTGCTATGATTTAGGAGCTCTCTCTCGAGATTTGTGTTCCAGTACAGCAAAGCAATGATTTTTACAATGGCATGCAACTTTATTTTCTTCTTTTTTTTTTTTTTAGTGCAGAACCTCGATAATCAGTCACTCATGTCGTGTGAACCACAGCAAAGAAATTCCTAAGCTGTCGCTCTTGAACATTAAGTTGTATAATATTGTTACATAAAAGTGTCTTGCTAAAAATTAAAATTGGATTTTGTTAATACTGGGACATCAGCCATACAACAGTAAAGCAACTGAAGGAAGGAATTTTTTTCTTTTTCAATAGAATTAGGTTGGATTTAAACTTAATTCCTTTCCTTTTGATTCAGGGGATCTGTCAGGTTTAGCAAAGACTTCTTTTTAAGCAGAAGTTGAGAATTTCAGTCATACCTAAAGTAAAATTATTCTTTGCTGTAAAAAAAGGAAAGGACAGTGTTCAGTTCTCTAGGTGTAGAGCTGGTGGTAATTTTGTTTTGTACTTTCAGCAACTTGAACTCCTGGACATCATGTTATCAGCCTTTTGAGGAAAATTCATTTGACCCTTCTGTTAAGAACATGTGGAGTACCAGTTTAATAAGGATTATGTTTATTTATTGGGCAATATTCTGATGTTGCAGGAGAGTTGATTTAAGACCATTTACTTCCCCCCTTTTTTTACTCTCAAGTTTTGATTTTTTTTCAAGTTCTACTGTGCTGTGATAGATTTGGCTTTCCTGTGGTAAAGTGGGTTGGTGTGTGCTCTGAACTCTTGAGGATTTGTTTGCACCTGAAAATAGTATTTTAGCAGTCTGATCCTACTTAGCACACTTGGGCGTCTAATTCTTGTTTTTAATGAGAGTTCAGAGAGTAGGAAATGCTGTAATTTTTGTTGTCTGGATATACATAGCATATATGTGCTGGGAATGTCTAGGTTTCTGCTGTTTCTTGAGGATCATGTTGAGCCACCTAATTGAAAAGATCAAAGGAGCTTCTACAAAAATGCCCCTTTCACCTTTAGTATATTCACGTTCTGTTTTGGACCCTTCTTTAGAAGGCTACAAAGGGACATAGAAGATAGACAGGGACACAATCAGCAAATCATGCCATCAAGAAGGAATAATTTTTTTAGTTCCTTCACTGTAGGAAAGGCGTTGCTTTTCAAATGCCATCCCAACACTTCTAAAATATTAATTCTTTGACATTTTTCTGTGCAGTTTATTTTGCATGACTGAAGTTGTATAAATTTCAGGGTGGGGGCTTTGCTTCAATCTTTTTATTCTCTTGACCATTTGGTAATGTGTGTATTGCTGATATGCACATTCAGACCTTCAAAGGATTATTAGGGTGATCTTGCTTGAATTTCTAAATAATGGTTTCAGTGTTGTCACTTGCTTTTTAGTAACCATGCTTTCATTTTTGTGCTCTTTCCTGTAGCGCTCTTTCCCATAGCACCTATGCATAAAAGTTAACATCTGTCCTTTAAAATACAGATATCGGATCTCTCTGTGTGAGACTTAACCCTCTTGGATTGTGCAAGACGGAAATCCCAAGAGAGGCAGTGGTAGGTGAGGGTGATGGCTGTCAAATGGGGCTGTTCCCAGAGGCCAGAGCAAAGGGCACCATCACATTTCTGGCTCCAGCTTGGCACTTTACATGTGTCCGGCTGAGCAGCTGTGCTCTGGCACTGAATGCTGAGACACACACAGGTAGGAACTGACTTGTTTATGAAGGCAAACATGGTAGATGGCCTGGTAAAACTGGAAAATTTTACTGAAAATTACTGCTTTTTCATCATGCAGACTTTACCCTTATCTGCCACACTGATTGTATCTGTACTGCCAAATTTAACAGTGCTGAAGAGCATTCCCTGGTGCTAAAACTTAATTGTTCTTGCTATAAAGCTATTATGATTGGATCTTGGCAGGGTTTTGGCTCCAGCCAGCTAGCTGTCTGATTCCTGATTCCCAGACAAGTTTTGGGAATTGGCAGGGAAGGTCCGTGGGCTTTTCTGCATGTGCTGATTAACTGCTGTCATAATTTTGAAGTCTAGTAGTAGAGGTGAAAGTTTTTCCAAGCCAGTTATTGTCTGGTTCCAGAGCAGAGACCTGGTCCTTCCTAACTGGGAAGAAAAATCAAGATGTGTTTTTCAACAGGAAAAGTAATTGAGAATTTAAAATGGGTTTCATTCTGGTAACCTTAGGTAGTGGACTAGCAAAGAGGAAGAATTTTCATGTTATTACTTAGCAGTATCTTTGTCCCTGATTCTTGAGAAAACAGTTTAAAGTATTACTTCTGTGCATGTTTTATCTACACTAATCCTGCTTGAAGTCTGACCTTTTTTTAATCACAATTTTGATCCTGACAAGGACATGTGGATCATTTAATTTCTGGCGTTGGGAACAAAAAATGGTAATACTGCCTTTTGATTTGGCACACCTCCTTAAATGAAGAGCAATTAATCTTAGTTCTTAGAATGTGTCTGGGTTTCAAGTTTGCTAAATTCATTAAATTCTTAATACTTACAGGCATAAGCATTAAAATAATATTTTAAAAATCACGTTGTCATGCAGATTCCTCTCTCATTTGAAAGTGATCATTGGCAAAATAGTAACATTAATAAAAATTACAATTTTTTTCTGTGAGTAAATTCCTTCTGGTCTGTTTTCTTCCCTGGCACTTATGGGCAGAACTTTGTCCAACATTTCCACAGAAAGAAGCCCCACAGAAACTGGGAGTCATTGACCCCAGCATATGAATAATTTTGGGATCTCCTTGGAGAACTTAAATGTCATAAGGGTTTATAAGACAACAAAACAATTTTTAAGGAAGACTAGTTAAAAAATGTCTGTGATGAATGTCCCTCAGAGCATGGTTGCTGGGGAAAGGTTGGCTTAGAGAATCTCACATTAACTTCACCTTTAATTACAGCTCTGAAGTTCACCTTCTAATTCGTTCAGTCAGCCACTTCTGTGTAACGTCCCCATTTTCAGGAATGGTTAAAGCATCACCGATCCATTTTACTGCTAATGCAGCAAGGAGGCAATCACAGCCTCAGTGCAGAGCTGGCACTGAGCAAAGGTGAAAGAGCGGTCAGAGGAGAAAGCTATTGCTGAGGTCAGTGCTGTAAAGTTGGAAAAGATCAGTTGGCTGGAAAGATTGACAAAGACTATAGGATCTTTACTCAGGTAAGCTGTCATCTGAGGTGGATTCAAAAGGCAGACTGAGAAAGCAAGGTGCTAGACTGATCTACTGCCTTTATATAGGCAGTAAACCGGAAGAAAAAGGACTGAGGTGAAGAGACAGCAGAAGGGACAGAAAAAGAGAATCTGGGGACACATTGTTTGCTTCACACAGATAAACAAAAACTAAAGGCTTTGACATTTAGTGCATGCTCCGCCTTCCCTCACAGCCTAAAACCCCTGCAAAGAATAGTTCTGTGTGTGTATGGCTGGGGAAAGAAGCTACGAAATTGTTTCCAAAAAAGAAACATGCATGGTGTGCAGCTAACCTCTTCCACATTACATTAGCTAATTCCAGTGTAAAATTAATTGGTTTCAAGTCTTATGTGTCTCTTAATGTTGGAGTGTCTCTTTCTTGATTGACTTTGTTTTCTCTTGCTCTGTTATTCACTTCAGAAGTGTCAGAAACACAGACTTAATTATGTTGCTTTGTAATCTAATCCAGCATTACTAGTTTAAAAACAAGCAGAAGGTATTTAACAGCATGTCTAGGGCTCAATTTCTAAATCATGTTTTTATGCTCTACTTTTGTGTCCTTGTATCACGTGACTGTGTTCTAATGTATTGACTGTACTAAGGAATGAAATAGAAAATGAATCAGGCTGTGACTTTTGTTTGCACTTTGCAGCTTTAATGTAATTGTTCCTATGGAATTTAAACTTTCAGCATGCAGATGCTGTCTGAATGATGACCAAACTTTCCTTGAATGAATCTTGCATGCTGTCAGACAAGGGAGAGAAGGATCATGAACCTGTTAATGCTCAGGCCCAAGAAAAGGCCTTTTTGTTGGACCATACCCGCACTGGATTTCAGTGTTGGCTCAGCACCAGGCAGAGCTCTTAGCACAGTTTCTGGAGATGCCATCATAAAAGTTGGTGTTCTTCCCTTCCACATCCTCATATTGTCTGCTCTTTCAGGTAGATGAGACCTTTTAGAGATATCTTCAGTTTCCTGTAGGCTCATCTGCTGATTCTTTCTATCAGCAAGGCATTTGATGCTGTGCTTCTAGAAGCACACCTGTGTGTCCAGAATAGAGCTTAATATGTCCCTAAATTTCTACCTTAGAGCAGAGGTCTAAAGAGCAAATATTTTAGTCTACAAGACAATTTGTTCATTTCTGTTTGGGGTACCAGGAAAATGTTTCTGTAAATGCATAAACAGGAACATAAGAATGAAATAAAAATGTTATTTTGAATTTCTTATTTTTCCTGAAGGTACCCTTATATATCTAAGGCCACAAAATTGTCACTGTATATACCTACCTTACAGGTGGCAAAAACTGAGCCCTTAAGTTCACAGAAGAATGTCAGTAGTGCATATAGGAAGCAGTGAAAACAAAGCAGATGTTCTCCTTTGATTCTCTAATAAGATAAAATGTAGGAATTGATACTTGAAAAAAAATTAAGAGTAGTTAAGATTATTTCTCTGTCTGTGAAGAAAGTTAAATTCATGAAAACAGTTATTACACTTTTTTCAGCAAATGGATGTATCATAAATCATACTTTCATGTGCTTGTTAAATACTTGGTCCAAGCATAAAATTAGTAACTTCCTTATGTTAGCAGATGGGCACATATTTTCTGCTGCCTTTTGCCTGTAGCTTAAAGATGGTGGAAAAATATAGCTTTTGTATCTGCTTTGAATCAGAGCTATTATTTTTGTTAAAAATTATTCCAGCCAAACACTTCCATTTGCCTTGGTTAATCCATCACTAATATATGTTTCTGTTACTGAGCTGTCTTGCTGTATCACAAAAGTGTGATTTTTATCATCCCTTCCCTGAGAAGCAGAAAGCCGAAGATAAGTGTTCTACCCAGAGGTCCAGCATTCAGATTGTCTTACCAGCACTAAGAATGCACATAAATATTTTTTCAGCCTTTCTCTTCTTGAATTTAGTCTTAAAAGTTCAAATGTTCTATTTCCATTACTTTTTCTAAACAACATGACAGACTGAAACCTATGGAAATCACCATAAGCAGTGCCTCAAGAAAGTCTAACCATTTACATTAAGACAGAAAGAACAAATAATCTCCATGTCTTTCATAGGCAAATTAATATTCCAGTGATATCAGTTAAGAAAGCTGTTGGGGTTTCTTTTTTGCTTTTCTTAATTTATTAATTTTCAGCAGACAGCTAAAGAGCTTTTTCATGCTGGGTTGCCATTGTAAGCAGATTCCAGGCACAAAGGAGCCAGTTCATCACAGGATCTGTGGAAGTCTTGTGGCTCACAGCAGTGGCTTGTCTTGGTATGATCATTAGTCTGTACATAAGTGACTATTCATTAAAAGCTGACATGCTGCAGCTAGCTGGATTTTCATGAGATATATGCAGTTATGCTTCTTAGATGCTCTTAGCTCTTTCAAAGAGAATGGATTTTTCAAAACTTCTGCAAAATGGTTTGATTAAATTCCAGTTTTGATCAACTACATTGTTTGGGTTACTTAGTGTGTTCAGGGTCCATGTAACAGGGTGTGTGCGCTGGGTTTGGGGTTTTTTTTGTGGTAGGTTGGTTTGCTTTGTTTGGGTTTTTGGGTTTTTTTATTCATTTATGAACCACTATGGTGAAAGGATTCTGTAAGAGTCTAGAGCATTTCCTGTGTGAAGGTAGCACTGACTTAGTCTGCAAATATACGATGTTGCATAGGGGAACAATCTAGTTCCACTCTTCTGGGTCCCAAAGCTTTCAAGGCAGCAGTGGGGAGAGATCTAGAGTATCCTACATCAGTGGTTTCATGTGGACTGCAGTTTAAGCCTGCGTTCTACATAATTCATGAAAATTCAGACCCTGATACGGAGAAAAATTGATCTTGCTTCTTGATTTGTCTTGATTGGATCTTCTGAAGCATGTTGTTTGAAGCTGTGAAGAAAAGGAATTATGTGACAGATTAATGTTTACTTTTAGACTTCTTTGGTGGGTAACTTCCTTCCTTCTGTTGGTCCAGGTACTAGAATTCTCATCCCAGCCACTTCTACCATAAGATATCTGTATTGATGAATAAAGGTGAAAGTTATGATAGTTTTATCTCTCTTTTATTTGTATTTTTTTCAGCAAAATATTACAGAGAATTATCATGGTTTGTATAACAGAAGTTTGTTTACATACATCTGACTTCAGTATTTAGGCATTTTAAGCTAGCAAAAAATCCTTTCTTCCATGAAGAAACTGTATGCTCAAATAATTTAACTGTTGGCAATTCATAATAAGTAAATTGAGATTAAATGAAATCAATGTGTGGCCAGGGTACATTTTAATACATGAGGAGAGATAAGGATATTATGTATGTCTGAAGAAAATTAGTTCAAAAGGTTTCTCATCTACCTTGGTTATTCAAAATGTATTAAAGACTTCATTGCATAAAGCAAGTTAATACTTTTATTTCTGGTTTTTCTCACAGCTGCGAGAGAATCTGTCTGGTTAGAAAGAGAAGAGAGAGCACGGCAACATTATGAAAAACACCTAGAGGAACGCAGAAAGAAGCTGGAAGAACAGAGACTAAAGGAAGAGCGAAGGCGAGCAGCCGTAGAGGAAAAGCGAAGGCAGAAACTAGAAGAAGAGAAGGTAAGAATGAATGTCATGAAAACACTTTTCAACTTCTTTTGCCTTAAGATACAGTACTATCAACCTTCTTCCTCAAGAACTGATGTAAAAAATGCAACATGAGCCATGGTCAATATGACAGAGTGTGTGGAAGGATTTTAAGGCTTGCTTGCACAGGTACTGCTTCTGTTATGAATCAAATGCAGTGAAGTTGAGCATGCCTGGATTACAGTGTATGGCGCTGCACAAACTCATGCAGAAAAAGCACAAGTTGGGTCCGGTTTGTATGGTTATCTGTTAATTCTTAGCCATTCAGTTTTAGGGTAGTTAAATATAAGTTGCTCTAAGAAAACTTTTTAAAAATGAGTGTGTAATGAAATATGCTCTTGGCTGATTTGTCTCAGTTAAGCTGGGAAGTACGTGCAGTGTGATCCCATGTAAGTCGCCTCATCCTTGTGAGTGTTTTGTCTCCTATCTCTCCCACTCCTCTGGTATTTAGTAGATGGGAATTAGCACTAGGATGTGTTTGTGTAGTGACAGGGCCACTACACAAGATCTTACCTTTTCAAAATTTCAGTTAGCATTCTAACTTATTTATGGCTTACTTGCTGCTTAATTTTGTTCTAGTGTGTGTGTGTCTCAGTAGGCAGCACATAAGCTTAAACACAGCTGTAAGCTGCCAGCTTGTGGAAGGAGGGTAGCAGGGTTTGATGAGATGCAGTTAAAAGCCCAATAGTATCCAAATGTATTATCCTGTTGTACTTAAGGAACGACATGAAGCTGTTGTACGTCGCACAATTGAAAGAAGCCAGAAGCCAAAACAAAGGCCAAACAGGTGGTCCTGGGGAGGAGCACTGCACAACCGCATTAATAACACAGGTAAAGAGGGAGGCTTGCTTTGCCTGCCAGTTTCCCTTCCCCGCCAGCTAACTGGAATTTACTTTTCTTCTTCTGAAAGGAAGGATGATTCCGTGTATGTTAGTTTGAATTCTTTGCTCTTGGTCCTACTATTGCTAGCAGTGGCATGTTTGTGACATTCTTGTGTAGCGAAAAGATAACAAGGAGAAATCTGAACAAAAGTTATAGCTTGTATCAGGAGTTGACTAATTCTTTAACTACCTGGCTACAGCTTCTCGCTTTCTGCTGCTTTGCTGCTGTTCGTGTGTGTATATGTGGGTGTGCTTGTGCTGTGTCAATCTTGTGATATGAGCTACTGTGGCAAATGCTAGCTGTGCGCCTCAACAAGTAGGTCTGGTGGAAATGGCCAAATACTGAGATTAAAGTAGACACAAGGAAGAAAAATTGTTCTATGTGACAAGCTGTCTGTGCCTTGTACTGATATTTTGGGAAATAGAAGTTCCTTTTCTTCCCCTAAAGAGACTTAAAGATTGGCAAATTAAGTTTAAGTGAATTTTAGCTATACGCTTTTCTCCCTAATTATCTTCTCTAACTTAATCTGCCAATCATTAATGTGTATATGCCCTGTTAAATATGAATCAAACCCCCAAAAAGAGAACTTTACCTTTATTTATTTTGACAGAAAGTGATACTTAAAGTTCTTTTCTTCCTATTCAAGTTTCAATGTGTCCAACCTTTCATCAGCGGAGAAAAAAAAATTGAGAAAATAATGCTCTGAAATCTTTGTCATGTATAAATTCAATAAACAGTTATTTTTCATAAAAGGTTACTTTTTTGCTTAACTTTGTATAACTTATTTGATTTTTATTTTATTTTCTGTGAAAAATCATTGTCTTGCATTCTGTCCCTAGGTTATTTTTTTGAATCATCATTCACCTTTCTCGATTTAGCAGGCCTGGAGCACCACTTCAAATCTCTGGGTGGTGCTAGAAAACCTGGTACATAATGCTGTGGTTTGTTATTCCCTTACCCATAGCTAGTTCTCAGGAAGTGAGATCATCAGTAACTAAACCACCCTCATGTAGTTGCAATGCATGCTTAACACCATGCTGATAGATTAGAACTGTTGGTAGTATCAGATTTTTCATTATTGTTTATTTTTATGGTGGAGAGTTACTGCTGGCTGACTCTAAAGATTTGGCACAATTCACTGAAATGAAGCATAATATTCTATCTACTGGAATTCAAGGAGAGCAAATTTGAATATTTTGTTATTTTCTAAAACACTTTTGGCATACTGCACAGAGGATTTACAATTATTTTGCACATGAACACAGGCACATAACCAGCTGCATTGGCTGTTTCATTGCTCATGGGTATTTTAATTCCTTTTTTTGGGTTTTTTTTTGTTTTTTTGGATAAAGAAAGCAGCAATTTCCCAGGCAATAGATTGCATTTGGCCTATGCTACATTTATAGGATTCGTATTGCCAACATTTGTATGCAAATCCTTATGCTGAATGTCATTCATTTAAATAAGGTTCATTGACACGAGAAATGTTGTCATGCCTAATGGCAGAGGTGATTTTCAATATTGTCATTTGTCATCTTCAGAAAGCCAGTTTATGCAGTACATCCTTTCTGCCAAATGTGGAAACTTTATGGTTGTACTGATACACTATGTAGTTTCTCAGTGGCAGATGAGACATGAGATCAAAATCCCCATCCCATTCCCACAAATATTGTTCTGTTCTCAGGAAGCCTGAGTGTCATGTCTCCAGTAATGACTTGCACAGGGTATTCTCCAATTTACCTCATAGATCAATGTGGGATAATCTTGCCAGCCTACAGAGGTCTTGTTCTTAGTTATAACATTAGATGTCTCCTTTTAAAAACCCATTTCTGAGTTTTATTCCCTTCCCAGTATCAAGTCTGCCAGTTCTATGCCCTCGCCAAGTCATTCCAACATTAACGTTAGCAAATAATCACATGGGGTAGGGAGAATCTTCCTTCAGTCTAACTAGTTACAGTGAATCCTATATAGTTCATGGATATGGGGAGAGTTAAAGTATTTTTCATACACTTTATTTCTATGAAATTTTTTTGTACACAGTGAGTATAATTTAATCTATTAGGACAGAACAGGTAAATACAGTGTTAATACACTTGTCATAAATATATAATGGCAAATAATATTTCAGCAGCATCATCCTTAATGCTGTCATTGTCCTGAATTTGTATCTGCTTTGAAAACAGTGTACAGACACATTTTTGCACACACAGAATATGAATCAGCAGAGCAGTTATGCATATGCTCAAGCCTCATTGCATTTCAGCATGGTTGAGTGCTTTGCTGAGTAGTGCTGAGGTTCAGTGCATGCTAAAACGTAAGCAACAGCAGAATTGATTCTCACAGCATCTTTTGAATGTCAGATTTGCAAATGGAAATTTGTAATGGAGAATGTGTAGTCAATACATGGAGCTTGGAGCTCTTTTTGTTTGGGGTTTTTTTAGAGAGAGAAAAGAAAGGACATAGCAAACCTCCTGTGACACACATATGCACAAAGCGTGTGCAGTCTCTATTCTTGAAATAACCATCACCCCCTCAGCAGGGTGCAGATGCTGACTGCAGCAGTTGTGCAAATGATGTAACACTGCTAGAGAAACTGTTGAGAAACTAAAATAAAACTATAAAATCTTTTGTGTTGTGTATGTCAAGTAGGTGCATTATAAGTACCTTCCTCAGAAGCTGATATTTTTTAATGTGCTAAGGTGTGTGCTGAGTTGGATTGAGTCACTACAACTTCATTCTCAGCACGCTGAAAATAACTCTGTGGTGGGTGGTTTAGCACCTATACAAAACTGTAGGATTTTTAACTAAATCTTTTAATTTCTTTTGTGCTTACCCTCACTTCGTGTGCTAGTCTTCCCTAATCTTTCAGCATTGCACTGTCACAATATTGACCATCTACCTAGTAACAGTGCCCTGTCACCTTTTATTCAGGTGCCAAGGTGGTTTTCCAAGAATCTTGGTCCTTCCCTGAAGCTTTCTGTTGTAAGTCATGAGCAAAGATTTTCTGACAATATTGAAAGTCTTTCGACTGCAACCCATTGAGTGACAATGAACAGAATATTTTACACATTTGAAGCTTAAATTTTGTTGTGCCCAGTCTTTGAGTCACCTGTACAACGTCTGCTGAGAAATCCATTCTATTTTGGAAGTTCTTGTGGTAGAGCAGGAGTGACCTAGTCCTGTTTTCCTCCTCCCACTAGTGAGCTAGGAACTTGCACTATTGCATGTGGGCTGTCAATTAGCATTATCTCCATTTGTTTTAGATCGAGACAGGCGGTCTGTTTCAACAATGAACCTTTCGAAACATGTTGATCCAGTCATTAACAAGCGGCTCTCCTCCTCATCTGCAACATTACTAAATTCTCCAGACAGAGGTACAGTTTTGAAGAAAAAAAAGCATTAAAAGAGTAGCAAGAAAGAATTTTCTATACTGAGGTATTACTTTGCACATAAACAAGCTCCTGAAGTCATTTTCTGTACTTCATATAAGTGGTAGTGGAAAGACTTCAAATGTGACTGGTAAATGGTTGAACATTTTTTCTGTGAGAACAAAGAATTCTTGTTTTTTAAAACAAGAGAACTTACCTAAGCAATCCTACTTTAGCAAACAATAAAAGCAGTGCTTCTGTCAGGTTTTTAGTAAAGGAGGTACAACTGTTGAAAGAATACATCACTCCATAGTGCATGCAATCATGTGTGACCTTTTATTTGCATTAGACCACTTTGTCATTATTTTGTTTTCCTTTCTTTTTTGGTAATAGTTCTTGAATGTCTAAGAACATGTTGCATGAAGCTTTCAAGCTTATTACAATTTTTACTTTATTACAATTTTTTTATTACCATTTTTGGTTACTTTTATGGAAGAGGTGTGTGTGTTTCTCATATTGTCTGTTTATTGACTTTTTCTGTCCAGTTATTTCTCAAAGATTGCTTCATTTCAGTGTACATTTTTGGTGTTTACAAGTCTGAGAAATGATAAACCATCAAGCTTTTAAAAATTAACATAGCTGAATTGCTGCCTCTGTTCTGAGGACTTATGAGATTGAAGCATTGAGCTTAAAAGTTTTATAAAAGAATGTCTCTTGTGTAACTTGTGCAAAGAGCTTTACAGTAAAGTACTTGGTAGGGATTTTTTTGTCCTCCACTGAGAATGAGTTCTGTCCCATTTCAATCCATAAAATTGTTTTAAAAACCAGTTTTTTTAATGGACTTCTAGTTGTATTGTCTGGTCGATGTCATTATTTGTGTGTCTTAACTAAGTGCCAAGTTTGCTTGAACATGTGTATCTGGTTGATCTGATGAGCCATGTTCATCCTAGTGGGCTAACCTGGTTGTAAGGTCTGGTAACTTGTGAAAAATACAGTATTGCATTAGGAAATAATTTGTTCCTAAACACCAGTCATTTCTTGCTCTAAATGTTAAAATCCAGTCAGTTTTAACTTTACTAGCTTTTCAGGTGTGCATATTTTTTTCAGATGGTTGCTGTTCTTTGCCAGGGGATGCTTTTTTGAGGAAGGATCTTGGTGATGTGGGCAGGTGAACAGCAGCAGGCATTAAGTATGAAAGATAGTTTCTTATGGACCGTAACACAGTGTTTTAGCTTCTGCCACCCATTTCAAGTTCAGGAGAAGTTAAACTGAATACTAGGCAGTCTAGTGGTAAGGAAAGAAAAGGAATATGGAAGTGATGGCCCGATGTGAAAATGTTGAGGCATTCTTTGCTTGGCATTTTTACTAAAACAGCACAGAGCTCTTCAGGAGTCTCTTGTGACTTTCACAGAGTCCAAGAGAGAAAGTAAATCCAAATGCTGTAACTGCTTTTTCTCATGCAAAGTCAGATACCTAAATCTAGTTGAGCCATGTATCTGGAGAAATGCCACTAGTCTCCCCAGTGGCCTCAACCTCTTAAGGCAGGTGCTTAAAGGAAGGCTGTGACTGCCTGCTCTCCATTTCACCTTCCAGAGGGCACCCAATCACTCTTTGTCTGTAACACAGACTCCTACCTGCAAAACCGTGAGCTGGAGATAAGGATGATAAGCTTACCTACTAAGTAGGTTATAGCTGTCTACAAGAACTTGTCATCTGTTGTGCAGCACCTTTTTATCCTTTGAAGGACAAAATATATATATATATTTTTTTTTTTTTTTGGGTGCAGCAAAATACAAATGTTTTCATTAACAAATCGGCTAAAAGACTGGTTAATGCCATTTCAAGTGTTGCATTGCCATATGGCTCTTTATCACAGTTGCACAATTGGGCAGCTATAACAGCCTTCTCATTATGCATTTATGTTACTGTAGTTAGTGAATAGTTGAAACTGTAAAAAAAACATGAACACACACATTCAAGTGGAGAAAATTGCTGTTGACCAGTAGATTTTGGCAACTGTGCTCTTTAAGGAGAGATTAGAAAGGGGACAATACTTTTGACGAGGTATGAGTTACACACTTTAAGTTTTGCAAAACTTGCATCCTAGTTGTTTTCCTCCCCCTCTCTGCAGTGATTTTTCTTTCAAGATGATGGTCTCAATCACTGCATCACCGTTTTCTGCAACCATTATAGAAGACATTCAGGGACTCCAGTATTGTCTCCTGTTGAAAGAGCAGTTTTCCCATATCTACTCATCACCATATTGTGTATGTGTATAAGCAAACACCACATTTATCAATGAGAGTCTCCTTTGTGGTGCTCATCAGAAGGCCTGTTAAATCCCTGCCTCCCATCTGTTCCTACAACTAATCAAATGCTGCTGTTTGCTTACTTGCAAATTATTCTGCTGCTGCCAAGACAACTTTCCGGTATTCAGGCTGTATATCCTGAAGACAAATACAGATGATTGTAACCAATTTACTTTTGCCAACTCCCTGCAACTTCGTGTGATTTTCAGTTACAAGTTAAGTTATGAAGATCTTTAATCTGTTGAAAATAACCTGCTTATGGCTGTGGGTGAGGGTACTTGCTTGTACCAGCAAGGCTTCCACAAATGTGCTTCCTGTGTGAAAATGGAGCAATAAAGCCAAGAGAGTTGGGCTTGTTCAGCCTGGAGAAGAGAAGGCTCCAGGGAGACTTTACAGCAAAAGGGTCCTCCAAGAGAGCTGGGTAAGGATGTTTTACAAGGACATGTAGTAATAGGACCAAGGGGTAATGGATATTAGATAATAGGAAGAAAATCTTCACTCTGAGGCTGGTGAGATAGGTTGGTCAAGACAGGTGGAACAGGTTGCCCAGAGAAGTTGTGGATGCCCAGGGTCTGGCTGGATGGGGCTTTGAGCAACCTGGTTTAATGGAAGGTGTCCCTGCCCATGAGAGGAAGGATGGAACTAGATGATGTTCCTTCCAACTCAAACCATTCTATAATTCTATGAAACAGCCCTCAGAATGATAGCTTATCACATTATGAGAACAAATACTGTTTCCTCTTGTCCGTCAGATGGTTTTAAACACTAACTCTTGAAAATGTTACCCGGAGGCATTAAAAACAAAAATGACCTGACCTTGTTGTCTCAAAGTTGATCTTATTATTTTGAGAATGCTCTTTGTTTGGTATTCAGTTTTGCTCTAGTGTGGTTTGGACACCAAACTGAAGCTGTTCAATGCATTTAGTTGTTAATATTCTTGTACTTGGAACTAAGCGGGTGAAAGTTTGTCTGTTCTAGATGAATGGTGGTGCTAATCTGTTAAAGTATGTATTGAAAGTGTCAAGTATGATGTAACGCTCAGTCACCTCAACAGTGATGCCTTCAGGGACCTGTGCCTTTGGAAAATTCAGTATGTGTATCTAAACAAACTGATCTAAAGCCATTATAGAGATTCAGGGAGACTTCACTCCAAGGTCCTGGCTGAAACTACTTTGACTCTCTGAACAGGGCTTCTTGCTTATATGGAGAAGAAAGGTTTTGTAGGACTCTCCTAGCTCACGGTTGTGCGTATCAGCTAGCTCACTCCCAAACGCTGCCTCACTGCTTTAGTTGGATGCTGTGGACATGTGACTGCTTCCAATAGGACACAAGCTCCCCAGAGTTAGGGCCAAAAATATTTAAACCATACTCATCTTTAGGGCGAGGGACATGTGAGACACGGCAGGTGAGACTGGTATTCTAAACCATCAGTCTCTTAGCTGTGTCCTCTTGAGATTACTTCATCTCTGGGGCCTCATATGCGAGGTGAGGCCTGCGGCTGGCCCACAGGGACATATTTATGTTGTGACATTTACTTATCATGTACAGATAAACTCCAAGAAATGAATGGTATATGTAGTACTGATTTACTGGCCTAAAATATCAGGGACTGCTTTCTGAAGTTGTGCGATCTTTGTTAAACTACAGTAGAAGAGTTTCTCCAGACTCATCCATAATCATACCTGTGAGCCTCACTTCTAAAGCCTGAGACCACGAAAAGGAATCTGTTGTCTTGCAACAGTAGCTTTAAACAGTGATCATACTGAGCACGGTGCCTGGAAATGAAAGGAAGCAAAGACTTTACCATTATTGCATCCAGTTTAATGGTAGTTCTGTGATTTCTTCATTGTTAAACTGCAAGCTTAATGATAATGTGTGTGCTGTAATGGAGGTCTCTGTGGGGTATTTTGTGTGTCTGTATGATCTGTACCATTGCAGAATGGAACCATTAATCACAAAAAGCTTTGGCAATAGTACATTGTGTAAAAGGACAGTCGTGAAGAGAGCCTGCTGTGTTTGAGAGTCCTATATTTCTATAGTAATGCCCCTTATTGAGTTAGTGGAATTTAAGGCAGCAATTTGAGAAGTGCAAAACAGCACTGAGGGCAGATTAAACAATTATATTTTCATAGGAGGAGATTGAGATCAGCCTCTCTTTTCATGGGGTTCAGCAAGGAGTAGATTAAAGACAGATTCAGAGTTTAGGTCTATTAAAAGTGATGGATCTCTTCCTTTAAAAATGCAAATGAATGTCAGGTTTATTACAGCCAGTCACTTCAATGAATGTTACAGAGATTGAGCCTCATAGATTCAAGCTGCAGTTTTGTTGCTGCAAATGCTGAACTAAGGCAAATGAATGCTGAGATGTAAGAAGACCTGATTTTGCTTGCAATATCAAAGTTATTGCTATAGTGTAAGCTTGCTAAAATGAACTACTCTGGGAACAACTTGAATGTTGTGGCTTGTGATGCTCATTATAAATCATTTTGTTGCATTGGAATATCAAGGAAATACCCAATTCAATACAGAAAGTAACTTATACAGGTTTTCTGGTTAATTCTTCACCATGATAAATGTTTAATTAGTATTTTTTAAAAAAAGTAAAGAAACCTTATAAGATAAAATGACTAAATTGACAAGCTATGTTTGCATTAGACAACACTGGGAAAAGCAAAGCAACAGTGTGATTGCAGCCAAGTCAACATGTAGTGCATTTTCAAAACAGAGCAACGATGCAAGTTGATTCTTTTTACTGTTCTACATGGAAAGTGATCATTAGCACGATCTTTGGACAGAGAATTAATGATCAAATATATTTACTGTTTTCTGTGGCTTCACCTATTACTGAGACAACCATAGCTGCTGAGCTTGGTATCTACAGTTGAGCCGCACTGTCCTTTTGCAGCACTCCAATAAAACCTCATTGACACAATTCTCTGTATAGCAGTAAGCAACCTGCTTTGGTTTTTCTAGGTAGGCTGGCAAACTTTGGAAGGTGTTTAAGTGTAACTGGAAGATTATATATCTTTTGTGTAGGAAGAGTTTGGGACACAAACAGCTCTGTTGAAGTCTGTATTTAGGAGTGGCAACTGTTCTCCTAGTAGGGAAGTTATCCTATCATTCCTAACACGGAATGTGGCAGATGTGCAAAATATCTGTATTAATTTAGTAACAATTTGCCATAATGCCACAGGCAGTAGCACAAATTAAATGTTCAGATGTACATGTTTCTATAGGAATTCTTGTGCTAAAAAGGGGTAATAAAAAATGCAAAACACTGAACTATTGTATGCTTTTGATCTCTGAAGGGCAGTTTCAAGATTTTCATGGTATGTAGCAGTGAGGAGATAGTACTAATACTCCTGCAGCATGTGATTATTTGTGAAGTGTTTGATCTAACATCTCACTTGTATGGTGCACGTTCAGCTCGCCGTCTTCAGCTCAGCCCATGGGAGAGCAGCATCGTTAGCAGGCTCCTGACGCCCACTCACTCATTCCTGGCTCGGAGTAAAAGCACAGCTGCATTGTCTGGAGATGCAGGTAATCCTATAAAAACAGAGGCTTCATGTCTCAGACACTTATTTTTGCAGATTCCCTGCAGGATGTTGTAAAGTCATTGATCTAATTATGAGTGCATGGTAGCATCCCAGAATGAACTTGAATATCCATGATTAGTGTGCATGACAGCATGAAAGCTTCTTTGTACAGTTCTTTGCTGTGCCTCTTTCTCTTTCTCCTACCACCTCTTTCTTACTTTTGCCCCTTCATCAGTGCAATAAATGAATACAAAACGTGCAGGGCAGCAACGTCACGCTGACCATGGCTGTTTAAGGAAATGCACACCTCATTGGAGAGAGCTGATTCAGCACATCCACTGCTAAAGCTGTGAGCTGCTTGCTGCAAAGGAGTTTCAACCCCTACCAGAGCACCCACATGGAGAAAGTTAGGCTTGTGTAAAGATAGGCCCTGGCTACTGTGCATTTGATACATGTGAAGTTAAACATGCAGGTTTAGTGAGGTTATAATAGTTGTAAAGTTGTCTGTCTACTCCAGAACAGCTCCCTGATGGTACTTACTGAGGGAAAATTAATGTGCAGAAATGTGATGATATTGCTAGGTGGTAATTGAAGGCCCTGGCAAAACTATTCCAAAGACAACCAGGGCATTCTTGCTTATCATGTATTTTAGGCAGGTGACAGCTGCCTCTTCTTTTACCATAGGATGTTTTATAATCATACACTGGGAACTTTACCATTACACACTCAGCACGTGCAGCAGTATATTACTGTAAGTCCAGGCAAGGCTTTCTTGTCTGATGTGGACAGGATTTTTATTCTAATTAAAGAACATAGAAGGTAAGAAGGAACAGAGATCTGCGAAGATTACTTTTAAAGAAGCTTTCATTTAAGAACTCTTGTAACTAATTAGGCTGCAGTACATTTCTGCAGGGGTAGTGCTGTAGGGGCAAAAATGTGGATGATATTCTGCAAATAGGTGAATTAACAAGCACAGAATTCTTTTTTGCTCTTCAAAAATGATAGCTTGTAAAATTAATGTCACCTACCAAGCAGCATATTGGAAATTCAGCTCTTCATTCGGGAATAGTTGAGAAGGTAGTATGAAAGTGATTACCTTCCTGGAGCAAGCATGAAGCTTTTCGTGACTGCTGTTGTTTATACTGCACAACGAAGTCTAAACTGAGTGGAATATTGAGAAAGGCTACAGGTAGCAGGAAAGACTGACTTGTCAGTTCACTCTGAGGTGATTCCCTGAAATACCTTCCTTATGCTAACTGGAACTATGCCACTGAGAAACATAATCCAGCTGCTCGTTGTTTTCCAGGTATTATTCTCTAGGAGCAATAGCTTCAGCCCCTTCATACAGGATGCTTCCTGGAGATTAATGATCAGGTGATAGCAATGGCTCACAGCTGTGCTCTGAGCACTCCACTCATCCCAGCCTGCCATTATTCCCTAGAAAATTACCCTGCCCTTTGGCTGTAAAAATAAATCACAAGGTAAAAAATCCAAACTGAGTTAAATATGGATTCATGTCCTTAAATTTTAAGTGAGCTATTAGGGACATCCAGCATAACAATATGTCTGGATCTTTTTTTTAAAAAAAGTACTTCAATACTAAAATGTTTTTTCAATGGCTTTCAAAAAGCTCTTCTGAATAGATGTAATCCTGTTAGTACATGAATCATTGGAAGTGCTGCCTAAAGCATTGTTTGGCAACATCACAAATGAAAATGAACTGTTTTTCTTTTACTACTTGTGATGTCATCCTTGGTGGTAACTTCAGATAATTAGCATGCAGAAGGGGAATTGAATCACAGAGAAGAAGCCACATAAATTATAAGTGGTGTAAAACTTACATTACGCCACTGCCTCCTATCTGGTTTAGATGCCCTCAACCAAAATACAAACACAAACAAAAATCCCTATTTTCTTTTTTCTTGCTTGTTTTTATGTTAGTCATAATTCCTCATTAAACATAAATCTCTATAAACTCTAAGGCAAGCATTAGTGCCATTGCTGTAACACTTACATGAGACTCTTTATTCATAATGTTAATCTCTTGGTGCAGGAGAATTTGCAGCATTAGTACTGTTAAGTCTATGAGCTCTTCCTGTAACAGCAGCTGTGCTTTTGTAAGACTAGAAGAATTAACTGTATGTGGAACTGCATTCTTTCAGGTGTGCTCAGAGAGGGATATACAGGCAAGAAATATTGGTTTGGTTTGGGTTTTTTATTAAGGAAATAGAGGATTTAAATTTCTTTGATGTGGGAAAAAAAAGAATAGGAAAGATACTATATAGAGCCCCTTTTTTTCCCTCAAGTAACATGCTGGATAATAATTGTGCTAAGACTCAATTAAATGGCCAGAAGGGACAAACGGGAGCAGACAAATAAAGCTCTGCAGTAACAACATAGTTTTTCCCAATCTTCTCCTTCAGTTAAATCAAGAGAAAGTCCAAGAACACTTTGCTGCAAGAAGTTTCCCATGCTATGTTTTGCAGTTAAGGCTCTCTTTGAAGATAAAATCAGAACACTGTATATCTGATACCCGCTATTGTCAGGTCTTTTGGTAATAGTTTTTTTCCTTGTGCAAGCCAACAAAAGCTGCAATCCTGGTTACTCAAACACTAATTTCCAAGCTGATTTGTTGTTGTCAGCCTGCTTTTTTTTTTATGTGTAAAATAGTTTGCTGTTGAGAATGTATTTGAGTAAGTTGCTTTTCTAGCAGTATCAAGAAATATGATGGGTTAAAATACTCCTAAAAAGAAAGAATTTTAAAAACAAATCACTTGCTAAAAATTGTAGACAGCAATTTCATTGATTTCCTAGTTGAAACTGTTTTGTGTTGTTAATGGGTTTTGATCTTTGTGTGTGTCTCCTTTAATTTTCCTTCACTTCCAAGGCAATTCGTAGACATTCTGATTTTAGTTTGATTGTTTTCTATTCTGAATGTAATTGAAACTCATTTCAATGCATGTACTAAGCTGATCTGTCAGACTAGCCATTGTTTCTACTGCTTTTTCAGAACCACCAGTTGTACAAAAATTAACAGGAGAACATTGATACTATCTACTACCCACTATCATGTCACAATTCTTAATTTTTAAAAAAGAAATTATTAGTTTACAAATGGAAAAGTGCATGAGCGTCTATTGAACTTGCATCCTTATTGTATGCATGTCCAAGCTAATGTGTCAAATGATGGTTCTGACTTAATAATTAGTAATTTCTCTATGTATTAATACCTTCTTTCTTTTCTGTCTTTCTCGGTCTTTTCTGTTCCTGCTGGCTTTCCTCTGTCAATTCTCCAATGCTACTCTGTAACTAAAACTAATAAATAACAAACCCAACCAACACCGTAGTTATCCCCGTTTGTCCCCGTTCAGCATCTTGCAGCCCCCTCAGTCCTCTGTCCTACAAGGCCATGAACTGCAGGAATTCAGGAGAACGAGCAAAACTTTATGCTTCTACTGATGCTGTTGGGCGTCGGAGAACAACGCACCTCGCAGGGGTAAGCTTGGCAGCTGCACGTGTGCTCCCTGTCCCATGCCATGACCACCTCACTGCTCTGCTTGTTAGGGCTGGGATAGCTGCAGGGATGCTTCCTCCCCTCTGCTCTGTCCCCACCCTCTCCAGCTCGTGTCATAGTTGGCTGGATTTTAATTGAAACATGCCACGTTACATGGTGGCACAGCCTGATTATGCACCAAAGAATCCATGTGGAAAACACTGATGTTTTCCAAACATCCGTGTTTGCAGAGTAGATGACTTAGCTTCTCACAGAGGCAGTCACAGTGCCCCGTTCTCAAGTGGATTCTGTGCTGACTTCTAAGGCCCAAGATGGTGTTGCCACTTCTCCCTCAGTGGGGAACTTGTTTTCCCAGCAGGCTGTTTTCACAAAGGTTCCAGAAATTGATGTCTTCTGAGGCCTCTAGAAAATTCAGCTGAGCCCCTAGAATAAAGAGAGGGGAATGCTTGCACTCACATGTCTCTACACACAAGTGCACAGAGTACTCATTTCATCTGTACTTTCTTAGGAAACCAGGCTAGTAAACTTTTCCTCATTGGGAAGGAAGAAGTTGGTTTAGGAGCATGTTTTATAAGCAAGGCTCTCTATGAACAGTAACCTTACTGTTCATTCTGAATGATTTAGCAGCAGTAAAAAGCTCAGACTGATCTGAGCTTTTAGGAAAATCAGAACAGTGTGATACAGTAGAACAAACTCATGTTGACTGCGCCCCAATCCAGTGGGATGCAGTCAGATCCAGTTCAAATTAATTTGCTGAACCTAAGCAGTTATATTTTTCCTGGTACTCTGCAACCTGCATTAGTTTAGAGTGCGAGAAGAGTTGAATTCATCTCTGCAAAGGATTGTGTAAGAGGTGCTTGCGTTTTTGTTCAGCCTGATGGGCAGAAGGTCAAGAGGCAGTGCTGCTGTTGGCATCCTTGTTGGAAGCAGTGTAAATCAAAGTGGCACGAGTCACAGCCAGTACTAAATCTTTCAGGCAGAGGGTAGTACACTGAAGTTTAAGCTAAGGTATGGCACTGGGATGTATCTCTAGAGAAATGTCATGGTATGTGCATAGTGCATTGCAGTCTCCTGGCCTATTGGTTCTTCCTCTTGAGTCTTTCTCATTGCAAGTGGTTTGGGGTTTGGCTTTTTTTTTTCTTCTGAATTAAAAAGAGGAAAGGTTGTTACTTTTTGTTGGAGGAGGTGATGTAAAAATGTTGTTAACATAAAATGAGTGAGTTAAGGGATGTTTCCAGTAGCTTGTATGATGTGGAGAATATTTTATTCTTCTGCAAACTTTTGTATGAATTGAGCTTTTTACTTTATTGATATGAAGAAAAATTTTCTGATGTTCTGCTTTCAGTCCTAATAGAGCAGATCCAATAGAGAGTTACTGCTAGCAAGCCAAAACTCTTGTTCATTGTAATGCATTTATGCTAGTTGTGTTTATTTTGATAACTCAGCACATCGTGTGCTCATGAAGTTGTTTTCAGCCTTTCTTTTCCGGTTGTTAACCTGGCTTTTAGTTCAGGGGATGAGCATTGCGCAGCTTTCAGCTGGTGAGGCTCTCATGCTTCATGATACAGCTGCTGCAGGGGTTGGGTTTGAGCCCCAACCAAGGTGGTGAGCAGCAGCTTCTGCATTATGCTGGCTGAGTGGCAGCTCAGTGCACTTTCCAGTATTCCCATTCTTCAGGCTCCCAGAGTCTCAGCTCATTATTCCAAAACCATGAAGTTTTTCATCTGTACTTAAATAGGGGAAGTATATAGATGCCCAAATTCTGATATATTCCCTTAAAGCAGTAGTTCTGTTATAGCTCTGGTTTGTATTATTAGAAGTGTTTCTCAACTTAGGATTTTGTTTTTTAAAAGTAAAGAATGAAAAAGGAAATCACTTTCATGTATAAGAACCAATGGCAAAAAGTATGTGCTGTCATCCAAGAAAAGAAAGAATAGGGTAACTGGTGTACCATATTTGAGAGCTTTGAGGACATCTCGGGTGTTCCCTTGTAAGCATGAACCCAAAAAGTTATGCTATACAGGAAAACTGTGACCAAGTATGAGCTGAGGGCAGGGGGAGTTTGTTTTGCTTTTTCTTCGAATGAAATCCTGTATTTATGGGAAGTAGTGGAAGATATTCTGTGGCAATCAGCAAAGATCAAACTATGAAAGGTTATTTTTTGCCTGTGTAAAAATACGCCTCTGCAAATTAGCCCATTGCATCTTAGGACAGTAGAGAATGATTAAGAAGGATTCTTATTGTCAAATGCATATCTACTGACAAAGATGGTGTCAGGTTACAGGAGCTATATTAATAAACTTGTTAAACAAGCTGTAGAAACCACTTAGTCAGCACTGCTTTTTCTCAGCCCCCCAACTCCTCATCCTTAACTGAGCTTGCTTTGCTTTCTTTAGCTGTGTGAACTCTGGCTTGACTTTGTCTTTTTGTTTGCTGAGCTATAGACTGACAAAAGAGAAAAGGACCATTTGTCATCCAGCTTCTCAGCCAACTTTAAAGGAGGTCATTTTACTTCCAGCCTCAAAGGTAGATCATCAGCTCCCTCTCCAGTTTGGTAAGTCAAGTACACGCTTAGCTGGACATGAGCGATAGGCAGCTCTGATTGTTCTATTAATTAAATGTGAAACAGGGCAAATTTATTAGATGATGTAGATGTTTTCTCTCTGCAAAAAAAGGAAAGACAGTCCTAATTTAAAAAAAAATCTTGCCACTTCTCTGGAGAAGGGGAAGGGGCAGGAAAATGCTTGGTTTCATCTTTCCTGGCTGGGCTCAGTGGTCTCACATCTGGAGAATTGCAGAGAGGCATTTTGCATGAAAGCAAATCAGTTGTGCCAGCAGTCCTGCTTGATAGAGAAACAGAGAAGTGGTTTTATTTTTAGCTGCTGTAGTTGTAGAAGAGATATATAGGTGGAAACCAGCATTGTCACTCTTTGATTACACAGGCATGCGTCAAAGTCTTTGCCTTTTTTACCTGGCACACCCAAGCAGATAACTTCCCCACCTGGTTCCTCCAAAGTTTCCTCTGCTCAGACACGTCCTCCCTCTCCTGGCAACATCCGGCCAGTCAAAAAAGAGATCAAACCAGAGGGTGAGAAGAAAAGACCAGAAAAGGAGGCTGAAAAGGCCAATGAGGTGAGGACAGAAGAGAGTCAAGGAACTTCAGCAGGTGCTGGAGAACCTGCAAGTCAGGAACAGCTCACTGCCCAAGCAGAGCCAACTCAAGGTAAGGAGACATATTACTTTAAGATAAGGAATATGTTAGAGTCTCTTACATTTCTCCTTCCCTTCCTCTGAGATGATGTAGCTTTTAGTAGTTTTCTGTCAAAGGTTAATCTGAATTCTTCACAATGCTCCTGCAGATGTGTTCATTATGAGGAAATTGTAGACAGCTTAAAGCCCTCCTGCTTCTAAGTCAAAACAACAGGCCGAGCTGCCTCACACAGTATGGCTTCATAAGCCTCTTCCCTGCCCTTTTGGACTGGAATTCTGTCCCCCTTATCATAACATAGCTTCTTTACAAACTGTTGGAGTAGAATAATAAAGGTCTGAAGACTTAATGGTACAGGAAGCCACCACATGAGGTAGTGTGAGCAGTGAGGATGTCTAGCTCTGCTAGACACAGTGCACTGTGTGCACTGCTAGCTAATGTATAATATTGCAAGAGGACCACATCACAGGAGAGATCAGCAGAATCAAGTGGAATGCAAAAAGCAAGGAGAAGAGTAAAAAGGAATAGGGAGAATTTTTAAGGGAAAATGAGTTATTAAAAATAATTACCAAACAAACAAAAAACCCACACCAAACCCTACCAACCCTGAATAGCAGCAATGCAGAAAAGGATGCACACAAAAATTAAAATAATGATCGTAAAGTGTAGGAAGGGCAAAAGGTAAATCTGAAAATGAAAAAATGTAGGTTTGTTCTAGCAGACATTTTAGTTCATTCTAAATATGGCCTAAACTGTCTCTTGCAGATGAGATAGAAAGTCCAATGTGACCACTGGGATCCACAAGCTGGGTTAGTTAGGATTCTGAACTTAAAATTCGTAGACTCCCCTGTAGTTATCTTTCAGATAACAGTTTTAGGTACTAGTAATCTTGCATTTAACTGCAGCAGGTGTAGTTTGGGCTTGTTCTGTGAGAAAACCTCATGTGAATTGATTTATCCTGTTTTATTAAGTTCTGTTACAGTAGTTCCTGTCTGATGCCTGGGTCCTACCACACAAGGTGCAACCGCACAAAAAGCTAGATATTTACAATACTAGATGGATGTGTCTGTTGGTCATAGCCATATAAAGGAGATTTAATTGCCATCTGTTGCCTGCTTCCTTTTGAGGAGAAAGCTTCCTTTTAAAATAATTTCAGAGATACCACTGAGATAACTTTGCAAGTGTTTACAAGTTGTAGTTCCCCAGTACAAGGTGCAGACCAGAGAAACCATCATGCTTGCTTGACTGTTCAGTTCAGGAGGAAGAGAGACTCCACTTCTCTGCAAAGTTAGTCAATATTTGAGTTTGGGATGAGGTCTCTTAGTATTGAAAGAGGATATGTGTGATAAAGGTATTCAAAAGTCAAGCATTTTGTATTCACAGCAAAGAATACAAACAAGAATATAAAGTGGAGACAAATGAAGGAGAAGAATACTATAGTCAAAGTGGCGAGCAGCCCTTCAGGTTGAATGACTTTTCCCAAAGCCAGAGGATGTGGTGGTTGGGACCAAAGATGGAGACCTCAGAGCATTTTACATGTGAGGTTATAGGATGGCTTTGTACTGCTGATGGAGGCCCCAGATGCCAAAACTTACTCACTGGTTGAATTCAAGAATCTGGAAAGGTGCAAGAACAGCATTTGGGGCTAGAGGAATGTTGCTGATTCTCCTGGGACTTTGTTGCAGGTGAATACAGCTCATTCCCTACAGATAACAGCACTGGCCTTTCACTGGTCTGGCTCTGCTGCCTTCTGGCTCTGCATTCACAGGAGCCAGGAGGTCAGGAGGTAGCAACTGCTGATGAAGCTGTTCAAGCTTTTGCAGGCAAATCTTACACAACTTCACTAATACCAATGAAGCTTTAAAGGTCTTTTGGGTGTTATCTTTTCTGACAGCAGGGCAGGTGTGTATTAAGCTACTTGTTATGCTGCCAACTTAGCACCTAAGGCAAGAAGTGAACCCTAAGCAGCACAGAGTTGAGCTCCCTTCAAAGCAACAGCCCTGCCTTGGCCCATGTCAGTAAATTAAAAAGGGCTGAGGTGCAGGAACTCTGTCATTTATACTGTTTACAATTACAAAGGCTCTCTGGTATGTTTCTGATCCAGGCTGTAATTGCAGCCTCTCATTTTCTTACCTTTTGTCCCCAAGGCTACTAAGAGCATAGCTCTAAAGTGCTCCCAAGATTTAGAGTGATCAAATTGCCTACCTTTTTATATATCAACATCTCAGAATTTTCTGAGTTCCCAGCTACATCTTGGAGGTTAGCCCAGGACTGGGCTGTTCCCTGGGGTTGGACTGAATACCTGCTTTGGTAATGTGAGAGAATAGTCCTCCATTGCACTAGTACTAAACTGTGCCAGCTCACCTCAAGGTTAGAGAACAGGCCTCGGCAGTCTTTAAATTACTGGTGTAGAAATATAATTTGAATTCACAATGAAAGCCCTGAAGCAGTTACAGAAAGACCTCTGTAGTTTTTAGCTGATAGAAGAGGAGAGCAGAGAGGTCAGCAGATGGGAATTCAGCACATAAAGCAACTTAATTTGTTTGTTTACACAATGAGGTATAGAAGGTGGGGAATCAGGGAGGAAATCCCTCTTTGGAAGTTGTTAGTGAGGTGGGGAAAATTGTCACATCCCAGTGGGTGGTTGGAAATGCAGATTTAAAATCATCTTGCTGTTCCTTGTGACTTATTTTACATATATATTCCTAGGGTTAGAATCTGATTTCATTGACAGTTCAAAGTCTTCCCTCTCCTTGTTTGTCTGCATTCCCAGATGGGATTACTCTGGGAATGCTTCCCTAAGTTAGCTTGTATGTTGGTAATGGTCCCTCAGTGTCGAGAGAAAAGGTGATGTACATGTGCTAGAGAATGCCAGGCAAACTTACAGAAATATGAACTAGTCTTTACTTGAAAAAAACCTGTAACATTTTCTCTGTCACATGGACAAAGCTGGCCCTGAATAAAGAATTGATACGAAGGCACTACTGTGATTTGAACACAAGCCACAGTTCACCAACAGTGGCAAAATTAAAAAACCTGTGTCCCATGAGTTTCCTCAGGTTGGAGCAGCTGCAAAACTGATGAAAGCTGGAGTCCTACCTACCCTTGGTACAGATCACTTCACACAGTTGATATTTGAGATCAGCAAGTCACCAAAAGTGACTATCCCCAGTCTGGGTCTGATCTTCAGATGTAGATGACGAGACAGAAGAAAATATAATTTCACAATGTTTCATTTCTGCTTTTCAAACAGAATTGGGCAAGCTTAAGAAATGTGATGGTAGGTTCTTGCTGAGTCAGCATAACTCCTGTTAGGCAGCTGTCAGCATTTGTTCTGACAGAAAACTTGACTTACCCTTTCAGCTGCAGCTGCTTTCACATACCCTGTAAAACCAAACTTCCCTGAAGGTATGTGAACCTCTAGCGTCTAGAAACATCTTCCTCCTCTGAATCATTTAAAAAAAGACATAAGCTTGAAAATGCTTTGCAGTACATTTAAAAGTATTTTCTGTTCCTTTCAAGAGAGTGGCATCTCGGCTACTGTGTCTGTACGAACTAATTTTCTTTCCCCTCTGTTTCAGCAGCCAGCCCATCCCTACCTCTTGCCCCACCAGCTCCTTCTCCAGCCCCAGCAGCCCCCAAGCCCTCTGCAGGTACAACTGACCCTGAAGAAGCAACAAGGCTGCTGACTGAAAAGAGGCGCCTTGCTCGTGAGCAGCGGGAGCGGGAGGAGCAGGAGAGGAGGGAGAGAGAAGAGCTTGAAAGGTAATTCTAGGCCTCTGCAATAGAGAAGATATGTTTTTAGCAGCTTCCTGTGTGTATTTTGCTGTTATATATGAAGCACAGCACTGAAGTCCAGGAGGCACAAGTTCCTCCCCAAAACCATATTTTCCTGTTGGGTTTTTCAGTTGGTGCAATATATACCTAAGCAGATCTGTAAGGTTAAAACTTATTCTAAGTAGTGCTTTAAAATAGGAGGGGAGGAGAGAGCAGATCCTTGCAGTTCTGATTCATTGTTTCCTCAGAGATTACCAAAGCTGTAGTTGTTTGCTCCATCTAGAGAGCTCTGCATGGCTATTTTTAACTTTGTGATTGGCACAAAGTTTCTTACTTTGAGTTGTAGGATCTCCGTCGTGGGTGGTGGTTTGGGTATCCCGCTGTTGTGACTTAAACCTCTTTGTTTTCTCATTTAAAATAAAGATCCCCCCGCCACACACCCTCCCAACAGTTTTGGGGGGTAATTGATGTTGCATCTCACTTTCTAATACCAAATGAGTAGCCCTTCTGGATACTTATGGCTGTGGCTACAGCACAAGTTGAGTGCTTTTTTAGAGGGCTGCCATGCCTCTAGAATTTGTTGGACTTCTTTAACCACTTTGCTGATAGGAACAAGGCAGAGCCAGTTACAATATCCTGGCTTTCCAAAAGGCTCACAATACCGACTCTCTCAAAAAGAGTTTTAAAGAAAAAAAGCTGCTGTGGCGTAAGAGTAATATGGTGAATATATACTAAGACTGAAAGATCAAAAATAAAAAGTAAAGAATAATCATCTTCTACACTGAAAGGAGCTTCCAGTGTCTGTGTGGTGCCTTCATAAAAGAACTTGAAAGGAGTCAAGGCCAGTGAGGTGATGTTGGTCTTCAGTGAGATAAGTCAGTTGTGAACAGGCTGAGACATATCTTGTGTTGCTGAGATACCAAATGGAAGCTGGATTGCTGTACTGATAAGCATAAAGCAATGTGTATAGCAAATAATCCTAACTTGACTCCTGTGGTGGTGGTCCCTGGGAGAATTATTTCTGAGGGAAGAGATCTTGTCTGGAGTTGAATATATGAAAGTATCAGGTGAGTCATGGTTGACAAAGTAAATGAACTGTTACAAGTTAATAAAAAACAAGAGCAAAATGAAAATGTCATTCTGAACAAATCAAGATAAATCTACATTTTGAATGCTGAGTTTTGTATTTTCTTGGGATAGTAAAATCAGTAAAACTAGAAAAATAAGTGCAGACAGACATGAAGGAAGATCACAAGTGCATTTTATTTCCCATATGAAAATCAACTAAACAGATGAGGATTCTTCAGCTGGGAAGATAGGCTAAAAAGTCCTAAATAATTTGGGAAACATCAAAGGTCAAGAGGAAAAGCTACTCACTCCATAATACAAGGATGAGGGGCCATTGGTAAGGTTAGGAGATAACCTTCAAAAACCAGCAGAATTAGATACTTTTTTTAAATCATTGCCATGAGGTGAGATGGGTGCCAAAAATGCATACTGTTTAAAAATATGATTATATGAAATAGCAAAAAGGAGTGTTTTGTAAAATATATTAATCAAAGATACTATTTCTGATTCTGAAAGTATGTGAGTCATAGATCAGGCAGATGTTTGCTGGAGGAGTATTGGTGTTGCATTGCAAAGTTTTTTATATTCCATAGGGCTTCATGTTTGGTCCCTATGGGAAGCAGGACAGACAACTTAGGAATAAGACATCAGTACACCCTCTATCCAGTTGGGATAGCAGTGCTGGGTCAGGAAACTGGTGGTTTGGCTTTTCCCCCTACTTTTATTACCTGTTTTTCTTATGCTTATTTAATGGTTGCAGGCAAAAGAAAGAAGAGTTGTCACAGAGGATAGCTGAAGAAAGAGCTCGTCGGGAAGAGGAGGAAGCTTGCAGACAAGAAGCAGAGAAACAAAGGAAGGATGCAGAGGAGCGAGAAAAGGAGGAACGGCTGCGCCGCCAGGCAGAAGAGAGGGAGCAGAAGGAGAAAGAAGAGATGGAGCGCATTCAGAAACAAGTATGCTTCCCTCTTGGAATTTCTGGGCCAATCTAGTTGACAGTGAAGTGGGTGGAGCAGCACCTCTTACATAGTACCTGCATTAGAGCAATATCTAAAATATAAACACTGTCTGAAAAATGTTGGGAGTAGTTCCATAGAGTAGTTCAAAGAGTAGAGATATTTCTACTTGACAAAAACATCAGGTAGGGAGTTGAGTTTTGGTTTGGTTTTTTCCCTCCCACTTTACAATGTATTTAGAACAAATCCTTTCTTATTCCTCATAAACTGTGATGCAAAAAATCAATAGAGTTGTATTGGGGAATTTTGATAAATCCTGTTATACCAGAGAATTCTTTGTCCCAACAGTTGTAGAAAGTCCAGATGCAAAGATAACTGGTCACAGTGTTAGAGATACAGTACTGCTGAGTTCTAATCCTATGCCAAATACTGCTTTTGTGTGGGGCTGGTGGGAAGGGGTAGATGTAATCAAAATTTGGAGAACCTTTGCGTGGCACAATCCTCCTGAAATCAGAGGAGCTAGTCAAAAGACATAAGAGTAAATAAATGAAAATTAAGTTTTTCAAGTACTTTCATTTTTGATGGGCATAATGTTGGTTTACTGACTTCAGGAGAGGCTGTAGTAAGCATTCTGGATAGGATTCTTCTCTTCTCACATGTCCTCTTACTTCTTGCATATGCTTTATTCTTCCACAATCCAGCACTTCAATTTGCCTTGTAGACACGTGGTTTTGTTCTGGTCTATAAATGTATGCTTCTGATAATAAATAAAAGGATTGATGATAAAGGATTGCATTAGTGAATATGGCTGAGAAACTCCATTCTCCTTTATCAGAAGATGTGTGCTACTTTCTTTGAAATGTTAAACTAAGTCTTAACTCAGCTTAGCACTCAGAGATAGCACATGGTCAAGGCTTTTTTGGATGTTACAGATGCAACAAATGATCTGTTGTAGTAGTTCCATCATACAACACTTTCACTGGCAGGGAGCAAGGCCCCTCTACAGTATACTCCAGACGAATTTTGCATTTCATTAAAAAAGCAGGAATGGAAAGTTTGTGCAAATGGGCCTGTGGCTGTTTGCCCTTGGTCTCGTTGAACAGTTACTCTGTTGGCCAAACAAAACATTCTACTGCATTTGTTTTACTCTCAAGAACATCCACCACGCAAAACATGGATCTCTCTAATATTTTCCTGGCTGCTGTTTTATGCTGAAGGCTAGAAAATTTATTCCTTATTTGTCATCTGGTGTGCTCTGGAATAGGCACAGAACCAGACATGATGTTTAGTTCCACAGTCTTAATGCCACGCAAAACATGGAGATTAATCAAGGAATGTGCAATTCCGTCTGACAAGATTTTTGGTGACTTGTAAACCCCAAAAGTCTCTTTTTGGGGTGTTGTAGATAGGCATAACTAAGCATAGAGTATAAAACTGTCCTTGAGTAGTAAATTATTCCCCACTTCTTTTTCTTTTACCACCAATGTAGAAAGAAGAGGAAGCTCGCCTGCGGGAAGAGGCCGAACGGATTCGATTAGAACGTGAAAAGCATTTCCAAAGAGAAGAGCAAGAGCGCTTGGAAAGGAAGAAGGTAACTCAGTCCATGAAGAGAAACTGTGATTGGTTTTGCCTTAGCAGTCTGTTTCCACCTCAGCAGTAGGAAGTCAATGATATAAATGTGCTCTCATAAAAGCTGCAGTCCTCATTGGCCTGATGTGACAATGAAGGGAATATTGCCAACAGTAATAAATAATTCACCTTTTTTGCAATAAACAGATACAGCTGATAAATTACAAGCAGTTGTGGTTTGGGAGAAGGATATTCAAATTAATGCCAGAAAACTTTATTTTACCCCTTTACATTTCATTGTAGAGGCTTGAGGAGATCATGAAGAGAACTAGGCGTGTAGAAGCTGTAGATAAGGTCAGTGCTGCTACTCAACATGTGTAAATATTGAACACATTTCGGTTTTTTTCCCTAGTGCCATTTTTAATTTGCAAAACTGTGCTTCCTTTGTAGAAATCCAATGACCAGCAAAATGGACATATATCAAAGGCAAATATTACTGGAGAAGCAGGTATTGTGTTTAACTGTGCCCTGAGCACAACAGCTGAATAAATGCCTAGTTAGCACAAGGATCTGAGAAACAGTTCCGAAACTTGGCATGCTAATTGCCGTAAACTGTAAGAGGAGAATAAATGAAATCTTAGCAGACATAAATTATTTAGCCTTTCTGTGTAGGTAGTTAGCCATTACTAAATGAGTCCAGTGCTTTAGCAACTTTGTCACATTTGTGTTTAGCAAAAGGAATTTTCTTAACAAGTTTAATTATTTATAAAGTGAAAGGAAATTATTTGATAATTTGGATCACAAAAGAAACCAATGCTACAGTTTCTTTCTTATGTTATTTCAGATGTGGTTGTTGCAGATTTACTCCATTTGCTTAAAAGGTTATTTCTTCTTAGTCATCAAAACAAAGTGTTAATTGTTCTAAACATCTCCCTGTGACTTCTTTCTTCCACACCTGCTGCCTTATTCGCTTGGTCTTTATTTCTTTTTTTGACAAAATTGAGCTACTACAAAAGCTTAGTCTTCTTGTCACACCCACACTCTTATGCTTTCCTTCTACTCCATTCTCTCTATTTTTTTTTTAGGGATTCTTCTGTATAAGACTTTAATATTTATAATAAAGGAAGAAAAATAAAATGTAGCTTATATTCAACAATCTCCAGGTGTGAAATAGCACTGTTTAAAGATACTGAAGTCAAGCTATCAAATGGTTTACCCTATTGTAGCATAACAAATTAAATGACACTAATCTTTTTTTCCTTTGTATTTGGGTTGAGTAACAGGGAAGACAGCAGCACTGACTGATGGATGACTTTTTTTCCTTGATGTTTAAAGTGAACATTATAATTAGCACTGTCAGGAAACATTTTGATGCAGATTTCATGACGTGTGTTTGTTATTTATTTACATATTATCTTGGGTCAAAAAGTTTGCGAGCTACTAATACAGCATTCATCTGGGATGCCATCTTTGTCTGCAGGCACTGTTGAAGGTGTTACAAACCATTTAAATAATTCCAGAAACTATAAAGGACTCCATAACCTTTGGCGAGTGTTTTCCCTCTAGAAATAGAACAGAACTAGTCTTCTGTCAGTTTCCTAAGGCAGAGGAGACTTTGGATCTCCATTTCCCCAAGCCCAAAGGAAGGCTGGAGTCCTTGAGTGACTGAATAAAGAGAAAACTGCTCTCAGCCTCAGGGCTGCTCTACTGTTTGGCTTTGCATTATCTATATATGCCACTGAGTTAAAGGTATGGATTAATGGGCATATTCTGGCCACACAAGTTTCCATATTGCACTTTAAAAGACCTCTAACTATCCACAAACAGATTGTTTTTAAAATTTTTTCTTAAGTCTTACTGTTTGCCAAAAGCTGAGGAAACCTTTATGGGAATGGCCAAATCACACAAGGAAAAAATCCATCACCTTTTGGTCATTTGTTTGGCCTCTGCTTCAAAATAGGAGATTCGTTTGCATTTCTAAAGCAGAACAACTTTTGGTTCTGCTTTTTCCTTTTAAATATTACAGCAAATATATTTTCCTGTTATTCCATTTGTAGAAGCACAGAAACCTCTATTTCTAGTATCTTCCATATAAAAACTTGCCAAAGATCAGACTAAGACATTCAGTATAGAAGTCTTCAGCCCACATTTAGAGTACAGTGAAATAGAGTAGCTGAAGGAAGGGCTTCTCAGATGAGGTTTTGGGTAATGGATATAAATGTGTCCAAGCCTATGAATACTGAATAGTCCTTGCAATTACTGTAGCAGATGTTAGAGTGGGTGGGGTGCAGTTGTTTCCTTTTACTGACCTGTATATGAAATAGAGCGACTCTAGATACAATGCAGAAGGCTGTAATTGTACTTTAAAAGGAAACCACATGGTAGGCTAGAAACATGTATCATGTGGTCTCAGCATGAGGGACACAGATAATCTAATTTTATGTAGCTCTCTGCAATGTTTTAGAGTAGTAATTTGGTATCCTTCCCAATGGAGATTTTATTTCTTGATTTCTTTTTGAGTTACTGGAATCAAGAAATACCAATGTATGGAATTAGTAATGTCCCAGTGTTGTTCTATTCCATTCTCTGTTGCTGTTTGAAAAGTGCCAGCATATCATTCTGTCAGATATCAGCCTCTTTTGCCCACTGGCTTATGTGTTGGAATTGTGCATGTGACTGTAAAATGTTTATTCTTGTTCACAAAGCTATGGCTTTGAAATCTGTGACATTTACTTTGGACCTGAAAAAGGGTTTAGGTGCCCAAAAACTCAACAAAGGAGATGGGGTTGGGTAGAGAGAGAGGAGAGGGGGGTGGGAACTGTGGGGTTTTTTTTTAAACTGTAACTCGCCTTGGCTGTGCTGGCTTTTGTAGAATATATTTTACCCTGATCTACAGGGTAGATGGTGCTGCTTGGTTTCATAAAATGTGTTTTCTCTGTGCAGTCGCAGCCAGCCCTGCCTCTCCCGTGGAGCCTGCAGCAGGCCCTCAGCTGCAGCACGCGGTGCCAGCTCCGCACAATGGGACTCCGGCCGCCTGCACGCGCGTGGCGGCTCCACACCAGCCCCCCGTAAACGTGGACAGGTAAAACTTTGCCAGGTGTCAGGGGAAGCGTTTGGAGGATGAGGGCTACTGGAGTAATAAATTATATCCAGATCCACGTGTTCAATAACTAAATAAGAGGCAGCTGTTCAATCCGCCGTGTTTCCTGGTTTTTATCTTGTCCTGTGTTCAGAAAAGAGCTTTATCATACTTCAAATAGCAGTAACCAGTTTTTGCTAACTGATAGGGAAAAATTTAAAAGCAATATAGCATGTTCTTTGCAGTATTTGGAACAATGTGTGTTTGTCAGCAATTTTTACATTTTTTGAAACTTAATGGAAAAGGAAATTTTTTCTATTCCTTTCCCTGAATTAAGCTTCATAAAACCCACTCTGGGCTTGCACTGCTTATTTTCTTAAGAATAATGGAATAATGGAATAATTGGAATAAAGACTAGTGTGCTTTCAGCCTAGATGTTTTGATTTCTGAACTGCTCGAAATATTAGCAAGTGTTGCTGTAGATATGTCCTTGGTGTGAGATATGGGACTAGTCACTTTGGTTAAGCATTTAAAAAAAAACACCTTTGTTCCTCCTAAGTAGTATTTGGGGAGACAGATATTATATGTTGGGAGCTCTCTGTAGCCATGAAGCAAGTCACTCAGACTTTGAGAAATTGTTGAAACACTTGAAACCTCAGTATTGAACCGAGTGACATCTGTTACATAAGCATGAGCTGTCAGTTATTTTAATTTTAGTGATGCAGAAAGCCAAATAATCTCACAGTCCTTTCATGTTTTATGCAGGTAGTGCCAGAATATGCATGGGAAAACTTGAATGTGGGAAGCCATTGTGCAGTCTGTAATGGACAGTATGCTTCAGGGTGTGATTGGCACTAATTGAAGGAGGAATTTGCCCTTTCTCGATCCCTCCATATGCCTGGGGGATCTTAGCCTGCTGTCATGCTGACAAGGATGCTCCTGCTGAGGGAAGTTCTGTCAGTGACACTGAGCTGCATTGGATGAGCTGCACAGAGCTGCCTCATAATTGTCTTGGGCAGCTATTAAAATGTTAATCACTCCCAGCCTTACAAGCACCTTGATGTTTGAAATACAAAATGTGCCACGCTAATGAGTGCTGTCCTGTACCATTATAATCTGCGTGGAAGGAACCTCAGAATGCCCACAGTGAAGAATGAATAAATGCGATCAAAGAACACTGGCAAAAGTAGGAAGAGCATGTAAGGTTGTGGAAGGGAAAACTGGCATGCCAGGTTGGAATGTGTCTGCTTCAGAGGTGCATCCACAGTGTCCGGGAAGGTGAAGTCTGAAGCACTTGTTAGTGTCCCATGGATTTTGTCTCATGGTAAAAGCCACGGATGCCAACACCACTGCTACTGCATCTTGTGTGCTGTGGTTGTCTGGCAGCCAGATACACCTGATGTGGTAGCACACACGGGGGCAGTGGGTACAGGTTGTCTCCTGAGTGAGCACCTCACTCACAACCAGCCCTCAGCAAGATCTGGCTTTTGCCTGAAGAAGACTTCATCATGTTTTAAGGGCAAGAGTGCTGAGATTTCTGACCAGAAGTTAAAAAGGTGTTGTCGCAGTGTCAGACACGAACACGCAGATTCAAACAGCAGGTCGGCAGCAGGTCACCGAGCAGAGCGAAAAGGGCTCTGCCCACCTTTATTATCACACTTTTATACCTCTTCTAAAACAATCATACATTGGTAGATGAGGTTAACACCTCTAGCATTTTACAGGATAGGAACACAGTCTATCACCTTTCTCCGCCTTGGAGAGGAATGATCAACAATGTAAAAGTTCAGTAAACAATCTTAGCCGGTTAGAAAACAAGAGCTATGTTTATAGAAAGAGCATGAGAACTTCTACTACAAAAGTAAAAACATGGAACACTGTGAAAACCAGGGCGACAAGGTGTTACCTGGGGAACTTGTGTCATGTGCTTGTGTGGGTGAGAGGACAGAGCGATGCAGAACCCTACAGCTGCCTAATCCACAGCCCACTTGCAGATTCTTGCTTGTACTCCATCCTCTAATTCTTTGCCCAGGATAGATCGTGTCTGCTACTTCTTAGAGAAAGTTATTTCAGTACAGTGGTTTACGTTGACAGTGCTTCCCTTATGGTACTTCCTCTGTAATTCCTCTTTTCTGTGCTGTTTTCTACAAACACTTGCAATGCAGTGCAAAATGCCTCAGTGGGCACAGATCACCTCATGTGTCTCCATCCTGTGTGCGTGGAGTTGGGTCTGGGTAGGTTAGATAACCAGTTTTTAGAAATATACAGTTGGCCTGAGTGATTGCCTTCATGTCTTGTCCTGGAAAAGAAAACTCCTCATTGCTGGCTGGTTTCAGTGCTGTTGTCTCAGTGGATTAAAAATAAGCACCATTTATCATCCAAAAGTCTGGCGTCCATTTTGCTGTTAATGTCTATCTATGTCTCCTCTGCAAAAATCCTCTCAATAAATGAGGTGACTGACATTGTCCTTCAGATCAGAAATAGCAGCTGTGAAAATATTTTGGCATTTTTCAAAGGCCTGAAAATCTGTATTTTATTTTTTCCTATTCAGTGATGATTTCCGATGAATGATCGGAAACAGATATACTGAATTCTGGCCTTCTTTTTTTATTTTTTAGTCTCTTGTAATTCTAATTTCAGGCTGTGTCTACATAGAGTTTTGGCTGAAATTATCTACAACAGATATAATTTTCGGTAATTTTAAATTTTTAGGATGTTCCAGTTCCTTTAAGTAAACTGGCTTCTCTTTTCTCAACATCTTCCAATCTATCTTGTTAATGTTGGTGTGTCCAGGTCAAAATGTGAAGCTGCATAGATGCTTTTCAGCTGCCATGGAGATGTCCTTCAGATGCTTGCAAGATTGTTATGTTTGGTATTGCACTCTGAACAACTCAGGCAACTTTTTTTTCCCCTCTATTACATAAGTGTCTTGCTACAAGCATACTTATGGAATATGTTAGAATGCCAAAATTATCCAGTTCTTTCTGCAAAATTGTATGCCTGAAAAGGACATCTCTGGTGTTGCATTGGACACTTAGACAACATTAAGAATGTAACATAAGACAGAAAGAACAGCTGCAGCAGGTCAAAAGCCCTTTTTTATTTTTTTTGTGTTCTTTGCTCTAATGGCCTGTAGCACAATGTAAAGGGAAAAAAGAGGTAATTACCAGGAGATCCTCTGGCCAATGAAGGGTTGCTAAGCATTGTGGTCCAAATGCAACCATAGGCTCAAGGAGTCCCTAAGCTGCTAATTACCAGAAGCTGGAGGGCATACCAATCTCCTAGGAATTTATCTAATCTCCTTTTGAGCTTGTGGCCTCTAAGATGTCCAGTGGAAATTAATTCCACTCTTCTATTTTCCCCTTTGTTTTGTCTAAATTCGCTCCTCTAGCAATTAGGTGGATCAAGCAGCATAAAATCTAGAAGATTTTATACCACAAAATTTTGAGTATTTATGGTCCTTTTCTGTACCTCGTTTGTGATTTTAGACACTCCTCTGTCTCAAAAGGCATCGTTCAAGTCTGAATGAGTCCTGGTCTAACCCTGTGTGTAATATTGGCAGTGCAATGACAAATAAATAGGAAATATGAAGAATTATTTTTTTATTAAGTCAGCTGATAAATTGGGTAGAAAAATTCTGTTTGCAGAAGCAAGAAGCTTCTTCATTGCTCTAATACTTGTTGAACTACAGTGCTGTTTAATTTATCTGAATGAGCAGTTGCTGTCTTTGTACCTCTTGCTTACCCCATTCATCAAACTTGGCATGTTATCCTACCTCTAGTATGGTTATTGGCAGTAGATGGGGATAAAATAAGTAATAGGATACTTTATAGTGAATAATAACCTAATGACTGTACATTACAGAGCAGGTTTTAATAGACCTGAAGCATTTCACAGATTCTTCATCTTACAAATGTGGATCTCTGGCACAAAAGAGTGATGTGGTTTAGGAGCTCTCCCAGGCAGCCAGCAGGGTTTCTGTGTCTGCTCTCAAACTCAGTGCAGTGAAATACATTTTTCACTTTGAAATTTGCCCAGCATATGCACAGATGAAAAAAAAGGGAGTGCCTTTCTGAAAAAGAACTGGTGATGGTTTGAAAAAGTGAGAAGGCTTGCTATGAACAGCAGCATGTGATTCTCACAGGAAATCTGGGCTTTGGATAAAGCATTGCCACTTTCAAAAGAGCAATGATTGTTTTCTGTCTCTTGGGGAATACTGTAAAACAATTATTTAATTGTTTGTGCAGAGTTGTACACACAAAGAAGCCAGCAAATGAAAATATACTGTATGCCAATTATAAGCGGGTTTCTTTTTAAGACTAGTAAATGTGCTGTCAGGAGAAAATTAGCCTGTAAAATCAAGCCACCTACTGAGAAATGGCCAAAGGAAATTGATAGCCAAGTTTCAATCTAGAAAAATTGCATCCGAGCTTTTGTGGCTGAAACATTTCCAAACAACCTGAATACTTGTGATGTGGTCCAAATAGGGAATAGGTACCCATGGTTGTCAGGATCTAGCTGTTGAGGGCCTTAAGAAGCACCTGTGAAAGATCACAAAATTTTTGAGTATTCATTGAGTATTTGCTCTTGCTTGAGGAGCTTATGGTCCCGTTACTGTCATCCTGTTCACTGAAGTAGCACCTTAGTTTCTCCCCTCTGGCAGGATAGGACATGGCATCTGCAGAGTGAGAGGGATTTGGCAATTGCAGCACCTAATAAAGGGGTTGGGAGAGGAGGAGCAAGGCTGCGAGACATAAGCAAGTGTCATTGGGGGAGAGTACATGTAATTGCAGTGTCTGTGCTTGTGCTGCTCTTGACTGGGGGAGATGTGCAAGAGCTCACTCAGAAGGCATCTCTGTCTTGTGGGAGATGGAAAATGAAAGTGCAGATGGACAGGAGGAGTTCTGGGAGAGGGCTCTTGTGGCTTGGACATGATCAACAGGAGAAGTGTGGAGCTGGGTAGTGCCTTCGAAATAAACCCTAAGAGCTTGTATGGGAGGAGGGACTGAAAGGAGCACTACATTGACAAGGGAGTTTGTTCTCTGGAGAAGTGGCATATAGAAGAGACTGTTCCAGAACTGGTGGCAGGAGGTGATCCAAGAAATAATAAAAATTACAGTGATCTTATCCAAGGGCAATCACATTGATTTGCAATAAGAGGAAGGGTACAACAAAGACTATGAGATCTGAAAAAGATGTTAGAGGCTGTAAATTGCATTATGTGGGTGGTTCCAGGTAGTGGTGGTGCTGCAGGAGTTCCCTTACTGCTTCCCATTGCAGTCACTTCTCAGACTGCAGTGTCCACACAGCACCCTGTAGTTCTGGCTGTCATGAAGCCAAAGGTAACTACTATGCCGTGGGCCTGAGGGAAGGAATACCAAGTACTTGGCTGCAAAAAGAGTTTTTCCTACTGTGGTAGATGCATAGTTTTGTTTTCACTGGCTAAAAGAATGCTTGGAATTGATGCAGACTTCTCTTACATTTGTACTACAGCTTTGAGGATGACTAAATTTCTGTTCTAGATAAAGTATGTAAGAAAAAATTTCTGTTTTTCTTTCAGCAACCTCAATCCAGAGAAAAACGCAAATGAAAATGGAATGTCTATGCAGAATGATAACTTTGAAGAGATCATGAACCTGCCTATTGGTTCTAAACCATCCCGGCTGGATGCTATGAACAATGATGGAAGCAATAGTCCCGAAATTCCTTTGAATCCTATTCTAGCCTTTGAAGATAAGGGGACTCTCTTGCCTCAGGTAGATAGTGTTCAAACACATCAAACAGCAGGTAGGTTTGCTGTGGTTCACTAACACTTGTAATGTGTTGTAATTGACAGAGGTCCCAGAGCTCTCAATTAATAAAAGTTGATTCATTTAAGCATTTTTAAACTCCACATTATTTAGGGACAGGAACATGTCTCCTCTTTGTAAAGCTATGCATGCCAAACACATATAGATGCAGTGCAAATGGTGGTGAGGCCTTGTCTTTTCCTGGATGAGGGCTTCTCATATATATTTTACTTTCTGCTGTTTGAGGTTGTTTGGAAAGATTTGCCCTGTGCTTTCACACAAAAGTGATAGGTGACAGCTGCTGTTCTGACCTTATGATCAGCAACTGGGTTCCAGTTTTGCATGTGCAGTGCTTGACATGCACATGCAGAAGGGGAGCTACTGCTTTTTAAAAACTACTTTTAGAAGTTCTGGATGTACTTTCCTCATTGAATTCTTGCAGGCATGGAGGGATGGTTTGCAGGACACTGGATTTTTCTGAATTATATCATAACTTTTCAAGAATGTTAGGTAAACAAATACTAATCTAGCAAATTAAATTGAATAGCACTTTATTTTTCTCTGGCCTAAAAATGCAATGAAAATAATCTTACAATAAAATAATTGCATAAGCACATAACATTTTGAAGTAAGAATTGCCACTCTGACCTGTCGTTTTTACCTTCTGTTTTAGAAGTGATCTGATTGTTTCTTCTGAAGAACCAAAGGTGATAGGAGCATCTCTGCAGTCAGTGGAGTTTCTTCCATGCAATGAAGGAGTGTTTTATTTTTTCTCTCCAGTTTTTTAAAGATTTCTTGAATATCTTTTTTGGAAGGACTTTAGTAAAACCAGCAGAAGAAATGAGGGGAATAGACTTGGATCACCATTCTAATAGCTTTCATCACTAGAAAAATCATGCTTCACGTGCGTTACTTAATATGGCTATTTCCAACAAGCTTTTTTTGTTAGTAAATGAATATTTCTGCATTCCTTAAGACACAAGACACTGGAATCTGAAAGTAACGGGCTGATTTAGGTGGTGGGACTGATTTTTTTTTTTTTTTTTTAAAAGGTGGGTGTTGGTTTAAAAGGCATAATTATAAAATTGGCAAAGAATCTTTTACACTTTGTGGTTCTAATACTTGAAAAATAAATGCCTCATTGCTCTACAAGTAGAGTTAATGGGGTGTTTTATTTAAACCTATTGGTTTAAATGTTATTGCAGAGAACTCTAATTATGGGGGCAAACTATAGGCTTCTGTATCAGGTTCTTGTAAATGTAATTCCTACAGGGACATTCTGTAAATTGAGATGTCACTATGATCTTCTCACATTTTCTCTAAAAACACAAAACAAGACAGGTTTTAAAATGTGAAAATTTGAAAGCATTATTTTTTCATGGACAAGAGGAAAACCTATTGTTCTCCTAGATGATGTATTTATGAATTTCGCTCAGTACAGAAATAAATCATTTAATTGAATAAATTAGACAAATGTGGTAAAAAGATACTGCAAACTTGATTTTTTTTTTTAGTTACATCCATGTTCACAATACCACAAAAGATGTGTATGCATATGTGCACACACGTGTGCACACACATACAAGGAAATACCTTGTTCTGAGTCCTGTAAATTGCTGCTGTTCCCAATGATGGAAGACTTTTCCTTTGCCTTATCAGACTATTGAAGACTGTGTGAAACCTGGGATATTTGAGTTTTGGATGATGATGCAGGTTTAGGGATTTTTGGGGTTTGCTCGTTTCAGAGCAAATGGAAAAATGGTCATTGTGCTTTTTACGTAGTGTGTGGTTTTTATAAAGCAGTGCGGTCTGAGTGATAAGAGGAGCGATGCAGGTTGCTTTCTCTTCAGTTTGATGCTGATTTCTACTGTCATTCATTGCTCCATCCCACACTTTTGGTTGCTGTTGTGCAGAACTGTAAAATCTTGCACGTTTTTGTGCTGTGCTAAACAATGCTGTTGGAGGCAGAGCTCGCTCTGGGTGTTTGCGTTTGAAGCATCGCCAAAGACTTGAGGCATTGCTCCCTGAATCAGTGAGAAGATCCTTGGGTAGGGGAAATGGAGGTTCGTGGGCTCTCAGCTCCTGCTAACAGAGAATCTACCATTAAGATTCCTGCACTTGCTTTTAGTGAGCACTGAGCGAGGCCTCTAGGAAGCTGTACAGAAAGTCTCTGCTAGCAGGAAGAAATCCTCTGAGACAAAAGCTGAAGAATTTTTGAAGAAATTTCTGCCACTGCCAAGTGTTCATCTTATAGAGGAGATGCGATAAAAGCAATGGAAATAAAATGAAAGAGACTTCATCTGCCAGAATATTTATGGAAAGGAAAAAACAGCCATTCAGTCAGAGTGCTTTCAATAGTAACTTGTGACACAGTAAAATGAATTGGGTTCCTTTCTTGCTTTCTTTAGTTTTCCATGTACATAGCCACAATATTTTGAAGTGTTCAAAATATGTAGTTTTTCTTTAAAACTATATATAGCATGTAAGTACCAAATAAAACTTGTTTGAAATATTTATTTCTACTTATATTTTCATTTTCTTGCATAGTTGAAGCAAGAGTCAGTCTCTGATGGAAGACTCTTCTGTCTACTCCTGGTCTGCTTAAAACTTTGCTTCAGGTTTTCTCTAATTTCTTTACTGGAAAATCAGTACAGAGTCACTTGCAACTAGAAACAGAGCAAAGAAACGGGCAGTAACATTTAGCTTCAGTTTTAAGTCTTAGGATTCATTTAGGATCAAGTGTAAATTGTGTTGATCTTGAGCTATTTAGGATTGGTTATAAATTATGCTGGTCTGTTTTTTGGGAGATTTCAGCACACTTGCTTCACTGTTTGCAGCAAAAATGGGCCTTCTTTATTTCTCATATGTACTTTGTTTTTTGCTGTGATTTTTTTTTTTTTTTACAGGGCTGGATTAAAACCAGTTTATCGTTACAGTCAGTCCAGGTTTGCTTCAAATGAGGGAGAGAATTTCCTGTTTCAGGGGCCTGATACAAAATAAAACCAAGGGAATTGAGAGTGGAAGTAGGTGTATGAATTTTTAAGAAAAGGATTTAATATTGAATTTTAAAATATTTTGGTTAAGCCTCTTTTAATGCGAGGTAAATAGTTTCTCTTCTGTTGAGTGTTGTTCTTGACAATAAAATATGGTCTGGGAGGAGGGCCCACTCCTCTGCCTGCTGTTGCAACTGGTTGTGTTGTTTTCACTGTGAGGGGAAGGGGGAACTACTTTGTGAGGTAGAAGTAGCTGGTGCAGCAGGCGCAGACAGCTGTTCTGGGGGTTTGGAGCAGTGACCTTCCTTCCCCAGCAGAGCTGTGTGCTCTGGGAAGGCTCAGCTCCACGCTCACGCCTCCGCAGCAGAGCATCGATGCTCACAGGGATGAGGCTCGGTGAGTTATTTCAGTACAGCACAATTGCTGCATTGCTCACCATTAGCTCTGCTTGCCTCATGCCTTTTGTCTCCTCAGTCCTGATGAAGAATGCTTTGCTATTTTCTTTCTTGCTAAGACCTTGAAATAATGTTTGCAATTAAATACCTAAGAATACAGATACAGGACACATTCTTATATCATTACTTAATATTGCGCTGTTTCTTTTTGGAAACTGATCTAAAAACACCCATGGAGGTGGCTTGAAATTTGAGATTTTTTTGTTCCTAGGTGTGTCCTTCAGTCAGTCCTCTGTTTTAGTAAGTCCACCTGCACAAAGCTGAGCATGTGGTTTGTCACATGAAATTTCAAAAGAAAGTTCCTGTCACGCATGAATACTGAAAATGCCTTATTGCTTTATCCAAAGTTTCTGTCTACCCTATACTTTAACAGGCCTCTTTACTGCACTGAGTGTGGTTTTGGTTGCTTTTACTTGGTTGGTTGGTTGGTTGGTTGGGGGTGGGGTGTTTTTTTTTTACCAAACAGTACCATTGGAAAGAACTTGCAGATATTTAAGGAATCATTATCAAAAATGCCTACCCCAAGCACCAAAATTAAGCTCAGAGATTTGACCCACAATGAAATGGAACACTGAGCTCTTAACTGACAGAATAACATTTTAAAACTATTTTTTAAATCTCACTTTTATTCCATGTTTGTAATCAGTATCAGCTCTAAAGCTCTATATGCACGTAAGAGTTATAAGACGGTCAGAAGCACCTCAAAAGACAGTGTGCTGCTTTTGACTGGGGTAAAGTTAATTTTCTTCACAGTAGCTCGAGGGGGGCTGTGTTTTGGGTTTGTGCTGAGTACAGGGTTGGTAACACAGGGATGTTTTACTGCTCAGCAGAGCTCGGAGCACGGAGTCTGCCTCTCACACCTCCTCACCAGCCTGGGGCTGGCACAAGCAGTTGGGAGAGGAGACAGCTGGGCAGGAGACCCCCGCTGAGCAAAGAGACATTCCATACCTTACATTGTCATGCTCAGCATACAAAGCAGGGGGATGGAGGAGGAAAGGGGGGATGTTTGAAGTTACAGAATGTGTCTTCCCAAGTAACCATTACACGTGATGGAACCCGGCCTTCCTGGAGACAGCTGAACATCTGCCTGCCCATGGGAAGTATATATGTAAGAGAATGAGTTTAATTTAAACGCATGACTACCTTTATTGTTCTTTAACTCCTTTTAAAATAAAGTATCAATATCAAAATATAACAAAAATTCCTGATTTTTCCAAATATTTTCACTCCTCCCTTGTTGCAAGTAGCTTTGGAAATAATTTAATATTTGTAGAACACAGAGTTCTGTACTTAAACACAAATAACTTGTTGTTCCTGCTGTGTTTTGTACTTGCTCTGTGCAACATTTCCTTGCCTTAATGTGCCTTTGCTCTTCTTTCTGTTGGAGTGTAGTGCCTATAGTGTGGACAAGGCTCAGCTGTGAGGCTTCACCCATTCTTGTTTCTTACAAATTTCTTGCACTTTCTGAATTGTCCCTCAGCAGTTACTTTCTGTAATAACCTGTTTGTCATTTTCTACCTCTATAGTATGGGTTGATTCAATTATTTTCTAAAGTCCCTGGATTGTGCTCTGAAATACAGGACATGGAACAGAAACAGAATAAAGATGAATGCAGAGCCACCTGCATCCCTGAGAGATGCCTCTTCAGTGGAATCAGTCTGTTGCATGAATAAAACCTCATTAATACAGTGCTGGTTTTTCTGAAGGGGGAGATGAAGAAACCAAAAACAAACCATGGAAGGTTAACCAAGCACAGCGGGTGTTTTTCAGCATAGCCAGGTCCTCAAGCACACTTAAGCAGCCAGCCAAATGGTCCAAGGAACGGTGTTTTGACCTGCTCCAACTCTTGTTATCAGGACATCTCTCTTGTATGATGCAACTGCAAGTAGCAGGAAAATTACAGGGACCAATGAAAAGAATTGTTTCCTCTGAAAGTTCAGGCTCTTGGATATGGTAAGTTTTCATAAGCCATTTGGATTAAATATTAACTGTCTTCATGGCACATAGCTGCCCTAAGGAGCTCTTGAGTTTCTTCTGTTTGTTGACGGACTTGCTCAAGGAGTTTGGCCATTTGGCTTTTTCTGAATGCTAGTGAAAATTCTGGATCTGAAGAGGAATAACAAATGTTAGGCAACCCACTGTCTCCCCCTGCGTTCTAATGCAGATGCATAGAAAGCTTATTTTTCAGGTTAGATGCAGTTGGTTGGTGGTTCTTAACTACAAGGAAGGCAGAACAATAATCTTCTACCACGCAAAACAGATACAAATTCAGTTTTCATCCCTACAACCATTCAAGATTGTTGCTAAATTTTCACAATTCAGATGCATAAATCTCCAGATCCAGATGCCAAATTCAGCCTTATGCAGCAGCTGCCTATCAAGCCATAGCAGGGCTCTGGCTCTGGCTCTACATACGTAAAGATATGTGCTGTATACAATTATTACCACATTATAACTCTCATAAGTACTCAACTTTTATCCAAAGACAAGAAGACTAACCAAACCCAGAAAAATACTACAGAATGGACTTTTAAGTATGAAGATGTGAGAATTCCCAGCTTTAATATCAGCTAATCATGTGATTTCCTTATTTGCTTGCTTTATCAAAATAAACTAAAATCACATTTGAAAAACATTTAGGTTGCATCTAGTGCCAAAAATTCTTATATTGGATAAAAGCACCTGTACCTGAAGTCCTGTTTCCCTGCTGTTCAGAAAGCCTTTAGTTTCAAAGCAAACAAACAAACCCCTCCTGCCTTTATTGGGAGATACTCTTAAACATCTGCTTTAAAATAGGTGAGGTAACAGCCACCTTTGAGATTATTCTGTTGCTTAAGTGAGCAGAGCTAGTCCCCTAGCTAGGAGGAGTTTCCACTGTCAGTGGTTGGACTCAATGATCTTAGAGGTCTTTTCCAACCCTAATGATTCTGTGATCTGTTACAAAGCAGTGCCTGTTTGCTGCTGATGGGTGCAGGCAGCTTTGGCAGCACCCCGGGGGCCCAGCCCAGCAGGAAGGATGTACCTGCTCGTAGTCTGCAGAATGTGGAGATGCCCAGCTGCTGAAAGCGGACCTCTTGGTGGGTAAGAAAATTCTTGAGGTAGGCTTGAATCTCTCCAATGTGATGCTTCCACAAAATCATCATTTTTTCTGTATAAATGGGAGAACCACTGGAGATCAATATGAGCCTTTAAAACACTTTGATTTTTGTAACAACATTTATAAGATCAGTAATGACTCATCCACCTTCAGCTAAAACCAACATTACTGCAAAGACTGGCAAGGGACTTCCCTGTACTACAGCTTCTGACAATACTGCTGATACTTGAGGTAAATAAAAAACTGTGTGGGCTGCTGTGCTGGGAATCTGATCCCTGTGCAAGGGGCCTGCTAATTCACAGACAAGCCAGCCTGTTATGTGAACCTATCCATGAGGTGATTGTGCTGTTGGACTCTGCTCACTACCTGAGAGACAGTCTACTCTGATGCAAATCCTCCATGCTAGAATGAAACAGATTTGCATTTTCCCTTACTGGGGAGTCACTACAGATTTCAGTTTTTCTTATGTCTAAGGTCTAAAATCTAACCATACTTTTCTAGAGAACCAAGTGGCAAGAATCATCTGAACACCTTTTTCTTGCAAGTGTTAAAGGGTCCCAGCTGCATGGGACATGGATATTAAGCATAAAGCTGTTTGTTTTCTACAGGTAAAAATAATGCTCTTTTTATTCTCTCTCATTGAAACTTTAAAAGTTTTGGCTACATTCTTAAAAGCCACTTTACTTCACTGCTCCTACTAATTTATTCTAGAATTATAACAGCAGAATTTGGTTCAGTAAGAATTTTTTCTCTTGCTGGTCAGGGAGTATAGTTAATCTAAAATTTTGGAACATAACCTCTGCTATCTGTGGGGAATGCCATCACATTTTACATACTGAGAAAGTCAAACAGAAAGATGTAACCTTGTCTGAAGTGACCCTTGTCTGCAAGAGGTTCTCATCTCTCCTGTGGTGAGGAGTATCTTAATTGTCTCCCACCTTCCTACTTAAGTTGTTTCTAAGGACCTCAGCATTGGCTATGGACCAGCCCTGCAGAATGGCAGTGCTTGAAGAATCAGACCTTTATCTGTGGTCCACTTTCATCCCTGGACTTTCTCATGCACTCAAGGACTGTTTTCTTTCAAGGGTGACTGTAGGCACTTTAATAAATTTGTAGAGACCAGATTGGGGGTGATAAAGGAATATTAAAGGTTGTTCAGTGCCTGACAGTTAACTCCTTTGGGAAAAGGCTAATTTCACTCCAGACAGCCATAAGCCTTTTTCAAAGCACAGTTAATCCTGTGTGAGTTACCATGACCAATCATGTGCTGGATGACAGAGGCAGCATGAAAGGATGGCTCAGGATATTCCAGTTGGCCAGCCAGTCTCACCAAGCACTTTGTCAAAGGTTCATCCATCCACTGGACCATGTGTAACATGGCTCCTTCTGGAAGGCAGAAAGGCAAGAGAGTAGTGGGTAAGCAGGAACTCCAGTGTCAAAGAAATAATGGTGAGAGGTCTGCCAGAAACTGCTGAAATAGGGAATCCTTTATGCAACTGGAGAGGCCAAAAAAAGTGCTGAACTTGGTTAATAAGTATGTTTAGGTTGTTAAAAAGGGTCATGTTCTGAGGTTATCCTCTCAGTAAGGTAAGGCCGTGGATTTGATTCATATTTTGTTGGCTTTATGTTCTGCAAGAATGAATCACTTCATGTGCAAATCCACTCTTGGCCTTTTGGGCTCAGTCTGTCTGGCAGGTACTGGGCACCGCTTGCAAAATTAAATGTGACGTGTTGCCAGCTGCATGGCCATTACACCAGCTGCAAGAGGTGACTTGTTTGACAGACAATATCCAATACTGGGGCATGTTGGGAAAATTTACACTCATCCTTTCTGCTATGAAGAGTGCTGTACCTTTCGTGAGTGCCAATTTGGTATCTCTGATAAAATTCATGTGCAAAAAATGTCAAGATAAAGAGTTACTTTATATTTTAGTCTTTTTTTATATTAGTTTCTGCTATGGCAAAATTATTTCAGCCCAAGAAACTGGGAAATGTTACAAATAGAAGTAGACAGGCCATGTACAGCAGCAAAGTTCAGCACAAAAAGATTTCGAATAACAAATTTTAAGCAGCTGAACAAAAGCGCAGGCAATGAAGCCTACATGTCCTGCCAGTAAATTGTATTTTGCTCCTGAAGCTTACAAGTAAACTCACAATGAATTTAAAGGGAAAGACTTGGGCTGTGTGTCCAGCTATGCTCCATCTCCTATTTAAGTTAATAAAGGACATGATTCTCTGATTCAGCCATTCCTGGAGGGTTGCTGCCCTACCTTGCTTTGCTAGCTCAGCAAGGCAGGATGTCACGTAACGAAGGGAGTCTTCCTGAGTGTCCGTCAAAAGCATGGTCTGGAGGAGACCTTCGACACAGCGGCTCTCAGTGATTCTCTGCCAAGAGAGAGATTCATGTTTAGCACTTCCATTATGGTGTCTGGGGGCTTCAGAAGTACTCCTACAGTACTGAGGGCTAGACCATCAGTAATGGAAATGTCCCCTCCCAGATCTACCACAACCAGCTGACACCTTGGATTGTTCAGAGATCACCTGTACTGAGATAAATATTCTATAGACTGAGTTGAAAACAGATAGGAGATTTCGCCTGTGCTGACCTGGATTAAAAGCACATGAGACCAAGAAATGAGTTCTGAATGAGCTGGCTGGAGGTGACTGGTTGCTGGTGAAGTTGAATCACAAGGTCATCAGCTCTCTGGGAGGCCCTAACAGTGGAAGCTGCTCATGGCTCCCAAAATGAGCTCAGGTGTCTATCAACAAAATTTTTGTGTTCGCTCATTTTATGCTGCAGTTTTTTAACTTGCTGCTTAGAGGTCCAAGATGGATTTGAGACTGCTGCCTTTAAGCTCCCACACTCTGTTTGTGTGCTGCTGGCACAAAAACACCACTGTTTTTTTTTTTTCCTCTTGTGCCAAGGACTCGGAAGTGTTTTAGGGAGTGTTCCTTAGAATTGACCCTGGAAACCTGGCACTCCCACTCATGTCTGTGTATTCACTTATGCAGTGAGAGCTAGATACTCTCTATATTATAAAGCTTTATGAAGGTGAAGCAGCTCTCAGCTGATAACAGGATAATGTCACAGAATTTAAATACTTCAAAAAAAACAACCCTATTTGTCAAACTTTGAACTTATGGTCCGTTTTTACTCCTACTGTGGGCCTTGAGTTTGAGGGAATCTACTTTCCTGCAAAACTTGATTTCACAGCTATTAGAGATTTATATATTCTTATCTTAGTGAAAAAAACATATTTTTCCTTCTGGCTGGTTTATATCTCTGGAACTAGTAGTAATTGGATCATGAAAAAAGAGGACAAAAAAAGAACTGAGTCTTGAAAAGTGTGTACTAGGAAGGGGGACGAAGCAGAAATGAGGATTTAGGTGGGGTTTTTCCCTCAATATGGATTGTTACTGGTGGTACTGTTTGATTAAGGTACTTTTAAAAGGCAAGGAGAAAGGAAGTGCATATGTGCATATGGATTTCGAAGCAAAGTCAGCAAGACAGATCCTTACAGAATTTTGGCACAACTAATATCTCGCCAAAGAGGCAAAATGTACATCAATAGCTAGGGTTCTATTTCACAATGAAGGGCAGGTGAAGCATGAGAGCCAGGAAATAAAGATTCAGTTCACAACAGACCTCAGATTTTCCTGAATGATTCCTTTAATTAATAAGAAATATCCTTGCTAGAAGAACTTTTTATACCTATGATGCAGTCAAATTAGGTAACCACATAGCAAAATTTCTTATTTTAATTAGCTTATTTGTATTGGGAAAATATGAATAAAACTGCCTTTCATTATGGCCCTTTTATTCATACCTGCAATTTTGTGTAAAGTATATAGCAAATTGGCACGTGTTTAATTACCCACAGAATTTTTTTTTTTTAATGCTGATTTGACATAAGCACAATGGCAACCTCACAGGGTACATATTTCAATGACAAACATTGGGTACCTACCTGGCGGTTTTTGGAAAGGCTCAGGTTTTTGATGATGCAAGCAGTATGTCCAACAATCACAGGGTCAGTTTTATGTGCTGCCAGTAACGACCCCAGGCTCTGCAGTAGCTCAGCACATGCCAGAGTGTCCTAAGAGCAACCAGTATCATCAATTAAACAACAAATTACATCCGATATGGACAACACAACACGACTTTGCAGTGAGCTATGGAGAGATCGAATTTAGCTCTGCAAGAAGAGCATTAGTTTTTTTATTTAAACCAAGGATGTGGCTGGGTCCAGTGCTGCTTCTCTAAGTGTGGTCTGACTGGCACTGACTATAGAGCATTTGCTGTGGAAGGCTAAAGTCTTTAAGGTCCTGTAGTTTATTTTTGTTTCCATCAAATGCCTCAGTGGGGTCATTGCTAGTCAGGGGAAGGATGTGTGATCCTGACTGGGAGGAGAGGTGGTCATGGTAGGTGTGAAAGGCAGAAGTACACAGTGAAGTAGCAGCAGCAGCAGTGTGTCCTTGAGTACCTCAGCAATTTACCTGGCTAAAATAATGGGTTGTATGTTTTGATCTGTCTGTGATCAGGCACCTCCTTGGTAAACATGTTCTGAGCAACATCTTCTTTACACACATATCTCTGCTGACTGATGATATTTTAGAGGTACTTTACTGGGTATATCTCTCTGAATGTAGCCTTCCTCCAATTACCATTAATATTAATTGAATCCCAGAACAGCCTAGGCTGGAAGGGACCTTGAACATCACCTAGTTCCAAACCCCCTGCTGTGGGCAGGAGCACCTTCCACTAGGCCAGGTTGCTCAGAACCCCATCCCACTTGGCCTTAAACACTTCCAGGGATGGGGCATCTACAACTTCTCTGGGAAACCTATTCCAGTGCCTCACTGCCCTCACAGTAAGGAATTTTTTTTCTAATATCAAATCTAAACCTACTCTCTTTCAGTTTGAAGCCATTACCTCTTGTCCTGTAGTATCAGATCTGAGTCTGGATTACTGCACAGGTGGTCACCTCAATAAGAATATGGATTAAGGGGGCACTGCTGTGTGTAAGAGAAACATGACTTCAACAGACTTTGGGTTAGGTCTACAGGTAAAAGCAAAATATATCCTCTTGGGCGTGCTTTTTCTTTCAGTCTCCTTCCCTTAAGAATTTAGGAGTTTTTTATTGCAGTTCTTCTGTTTGTTCACAATGAACTATAGTATTTGAGCTACTTGGCAACCAAGACACATTAGCAAGGGAGTTCAATATAAAACAAATCATTGCTCCTATACACAGTTGCAAAAAATCACATCATTCTGAAACTTGTGAAATATCAGGATCACTAAAGTAGTGTTGAAAGGCAGATGTCTTTAAAAGTTAGTTTAACTTGAATCTTTCTTTTACTTAGGTTAAATTGCAAAAGTGTATCTTATTTTCTTTTAATATCAGCTGACATCTTCACTTAGTTCATTCTAAGCACTGTCACAACCAGCAATCCTAAAATAAAGCGTGAAAATAAATGGAAAGGGCAGTGCTATGCCTAAACACAGGGCATTTAAAGAATCCTATATGCAGACATGACAGTAGATTTTCCCTAGTCTTATTTTTCTTTTTCTTTAAAGGAAGAAATAATATAGTTTTAGATAATCCAATTAAATTACAGTTGATGACTATTTTCTATGCTTTTGGGCCGAATGTCCTCTTTTCTATGTAATCCCATCAACTACGATACTTGTATTTGATTTGCTAAAGCCTGGGAGGAGGAAATTTTCTATGCATTATAAAGGAACTTTGTAACGACTTCCCTGCCAAGATCTTTTGTTTATTTAGAACTACATTAGTAAGTGACAGTACTTGAATTTTGCTGAACTTCTTTTTTTGGCTGGAATACGGATGAGATCCAGATTTTATTTTCTGGCTCAATCTCTTGCACAGTGCAAGAGAATCACAAGAAAACTGTGAGTAAAAATAGATTGAGTGGTTCAGATGGATATTGATCTAACTTCTCCCAAGACTAGAATATTAAAAGAAAAAAAAAAGGCATTCCAGCAGCAAGTGTGCATACAGTTGCAATGCTGCACTCACTCCTTACACAGGGATTTCTTGACAAGGTAAATATTATCCCATTGACCAGTTATCAAGAAGGGAAGGCAAAGTTATTTTATACCTGGAATGAAGAGTCAGTGGCACCATCTGGAATAGACAGACCCTGACTTCCAGGTCTTTTGCTCAAAGAAATTTGATTTAAAAGACAGTTTTCTCACAAAGCCTGATTCCTTAGTGTTTCAGGGTTGGGCTGTCCTTGGGAAATCTGAATAAAATTCCCCTCGCAAAAGGGAAGTTTTCCAGCTCTTGCTGGCAATCCCCGTCAACAGCCTGACCAGGAGATTGCAAAAAGGGGGCTGAAGCAGGGCGAGGAGCTCCTGTGAAGCATTCCTGGGGGACTGCTTCATGGTAACAAAAGGGCAGATGGATTCTGCCCCATTGTATCCTGGGTAGCATTTGTAATAATTCAAGCATCACTTGACTTGGTTGTAAAGGTTAGCTTTGTTCAGTGGTTTGTTTTCCAACAGTTGTTCCCATGGAGAAGTCCCTCTTTCACTCACAGAGAATTCAGCCTGAGCTAGAGAAAGAAACCTTGAAAAGACTTGAAAAACAAGCCAGAAAAGGCATGGAGATGGAGAGGCAGGATATGAATACGGAGAGGTCAGCCTCTTCTCAGAGTGCCCAGGGCTTGCTCGCACAAAGCAGCAACATTCAGTAGTCAGAGCTGTGTTTGCTCACTAAAACAAATTTAGAGATGTAGATACTTCTCACTGGAGAATAAAGCCTCAAGGGTGATGCTTTGCTTTACAGCCTCCTGCTGCTGACCCTTTTTCCCTCACGAAGGATGGGCTGTTTCACCACTGGTGTACCAAGGCTGAGCTCCCAGTGCCTTTGTTCCCACTGACACTGACCACGTCTCTTTGTGGCCGGGGGTTTGAAACACTGGTAAAGACAAGTTTCAGGATCAGGGAGAAAAGGATTTGTGGATAATCTTTGCTGGGAGAACAAAAAATGTAAATGGTGTTCGGAGACAAGAAAAGCAAAAGTGAGTGAGGACCACGTTCCAGCATAATGTCTCATACTGAATAAGGCATTTACTGTGCAAATGGCCTTTGACTAACTTAATGCATTTCAATTGCAAGCTTGCTGAGAGCAAATTGTGTTTTGATTGTATGAGGCAGTTTGACAAGCAGGGAGGATGTTTGGTGCTCATGCAGCTACTGTGCCTTGAATTGCTCTGTGCACTAGTTGCTGCTTCGCAGGCATTGAGCTCACCCATTTTGTCAATCACATCCCAGAGGTACAGGAGGTGCAATTCTGGTTTGTGTACAGGCAACTGAACTGTAATGCACCAAGCTTTCCATACCCAGAGTAAATTTCCAATCAGGCTGAGTGTATTTCAGGCACAAGAAGCACCTAAGGCCACCTGAGGATACTCAGACCCTGTCACTACTGCTTGAAGCAATGTGGAAACGTTCTCATATATTTTTGCCTTATGCACCCAACCTCTGACTACCTTCAATTGCTGTTGCTAAGCTTAAAACACTTACCAAAAACCTTTCACATTTATGTTCTTAAGGATGTCTTTAATTACTGCAATGAAAAAGTTTATTTAAAAACAAGAGTAATTTGTCAGTACTTGCTGTAATTTATTTCTAGTCAGACTTCATGTATTTCCTAGTGTTGCACTATTAATGGTGATGTTTGCCCTGAACGTGGGCAAAAGAATCATTCCATAACTTAGGACATGAGGATACACAGTCCTAGTGAAAGTCCTAATGCATTAACTAAAGATAGGATTTCAAATTCTGTTAGTCCCTCTTTTTGTTTTGATCTGAATTCAAAATATATTAGTATTTTTCACACGCACTTTTGAATAAAGCTGTCCATATAGGTAAGTAATGTATATTTGCCCTTTATTCTGCACTTAGGCAATTTAAATGTGTGCTCTAAATTAGTTTTTCTGCTTTTCAGTGTTGTGGGGAAGCTCTGTGGCCAAGAAATAACTTCCTTGTTTGCCCCCATGGTGGCAGCCTGTCATGGTGCTGTGTATGTCCTCCCCCTCATACACCATCTGGAGACTTGTGGTCTGGGAACTGAGAGGACTAGAGGGAGTTGTAGGGAGTGCAAGGCAGTATCCACATATCCAACGAATCTGACACCCATCTCCCCCTCTACTCTCTCACTAGTCTGTCCTTTGGATCCTACTCAGCACAACAGATGGCTCCTCAGGTGTAGTTAGTGACAGTGCAGATGCAGTAAACAAAGCCTTGTTATTTTGGGTGGGACAGAGAAGGGTTGGGAATTCTCCCAGATTCTATTGGTCATTCTCACAACACATTTCATAGGCAGTTTTACCATAATAGAGTGTTACCCCAGGTGGTGGCCAAACCTGCTCTTTCCCCTCTGTTTTTGGGAAATGACCTCCCCTACCTGGTTGGGAGGGTGCTGGGACAGTATCCAGAGCAGAGCAATGGAAGCACGACGCACATCCTCGCTGCCAGAGGCCAGGAGAGAGCACAGCTTGGGCAGGACGTTCTCAGCAACCATCTCGGCCTGGATGTCTGCTGGTGTGGGAAAACAACTGAGGTCAGGGAGGCTCAGAGCACTGCAGGGAGGCATCCAGGCTCTGACTCAAACAGTTGACTGTTGCCTCAGTAATCAAATTAAAGGGGACCTCCCCGTCTCCATGGGATGGGGCAATGCCAGATGTTTGGTTATAAGAATAAACCCTCATTTGTTGTGGTTCCTTTTGGTGAGGGATTAATACAAGCTTGATGGCAGAATGTAGGTTTGGGCACCCTCAGTCTGTGTCTCAACCTCAAAAAAAAAGAATGAGCGGAATTTTCTGAGTCCATCGCTGGCATAAGACCAGGTAAGGGGGTGGCAGCTTCTGCTGCACAAACAGAAAGACCTCCCAAGCACCACCTATCTCGCAGAGTTAGCCAGGGTTAACCCAGTTAGCCTGGGTTAGCCAGGAGAGAGACCAGCCATCCCACTGAGCTGTTATACCCCACTTGCCCCTGCAACCTCAGTGAGCGCACTGAAAGGCAATGCCAGAGTAGCCAGCAGATGGAGAGGCAGATCTAAAAGGTCAAGCACTCCAAGGGGTTTCAAACATGCCAAGGAGCAGCACAGCACTTCCTTCACTCTCAGCTGCTCTGTAATTGTGATTGCTTGAAAATAAAGCACCTCTACATTTTCTAGATGAGTAACTCTCCCCTGGAGTCTGGGGCTTTAGGATTGAGTGTGCTAGTCCTCTGCCACCATCTCCTGAACACGCCATAAAAATGAATCTTGGGCATTTAATAGGATAGGGTTTTTTAAGAGAACGATAAATGCATGGGAGAAAATTACATTTAATGATAGACAGAATCATGCCTTGGAGAAGACAGGTCCCCACTCAATAAGCAATTTCAGGAGACAGTCTGTCCTAATTGGGTTTAATGCTTAGGAAACATGGAAAGGAGGGAAACTGAGCAACTCACTAAGGCTCTGTGCCTAAGAACACCTCTGCTGCCTCTCTCACCTTCTCCAGATACTCCCCTTGCTACCTGGGAGCTCTAAGACAGATTTAGTCAGGATATACACTGCACCTTCCTCTTCCTTTAACATCCAGTTAAAATGTAGAAAAGAGGGTGTCTCTTTGCTTTTAATAGGAAAGGTTGCCAGCCCACTGTGCTCACTCTGAAAGGCAGAGAGTGAAAGAAATAGTGTGGTTTCTTCAATCTCCAAGACATTGCTTACCACTGGTAGCCAAATTTCTTAGGCAAACACATGCCTGGCTTGAAACCTGCTTGTGCCAAAGAGGAAAAAAAAAAAAAGAATGAGAGAGAGGTGGAAAAAGAGCAGTCTCAGTAATGCACGTTCTTGCCTATTGCACACAAAATACACATGACAACACTACCAAGCTATTACATTCTCTTCAAGAATAAATTTTGGCACATGATTTTTTTTCAAAGTTTTAATTAATTTTTTTCAACCTCCTAGCATCAGTCATCCTATTGTTGATGAAGAATGGGGTTCAAATGTTGGCTTTTTTTTAGAATGTCTGATAAGTTATAGGAAAAGGAAGGGAAAGAAATTGTCCCATTTGCTTTGCCCTTTTTTCACCTCTCTTCTACACAGAATTTCAGGCTCCACCCTGAACTGTGGTTTCTTGAAGTTTCTTTGATGTAGCTTCCAACAAAGCAAAATTTTCAAGACACTATTCCTTGAAGCCACACAGTAAAAGTTCCAGATACCAAAAAGAAAAAAAAAAAAGTAGCATAAACAGATGTGTCAGACACCTTCTGTCACAGACACAATGATCAAAGACAGAGCCTGGACAGGGCACTTCTCACATGATGTTTCATGTTAATAGCACACAGGCCATCCTAGTCTAAAGGATGTGTCCAGGGCTGTAGAGCAACTTTAATAATTTCCCTTTGCTTTCTTCATACATTGACCTTGTAGAACCCATGTGTTTTCTATTATAGGTGTCTTTTCTCATGGGAAAGATGCTGCATAGGAACAGAATGATGTGAGGCTGAAACTGGAAGTCCAAGTTTATAGCTCTACTTGGATGCTAAGTCTTATCACAAAGGGAAAGTGAAAGCTTTACCTTGTCCACAGGAGAGGATAGGAGAGAGATCAGTGTCCGCAGCAGGAAGCTGTCACTGGGTCTCAGCAAGGCTTTGTGGTGCTGAATATTGGCTGCCACATTGCTTAGGGCAGCACAGCTGTAATACTGCAAAGAACCAAGAAAAAATGTAGAGAGAGAGAGAGGTCAGAGTAATGATACATTGAAGAGAATAGAAACAAACTGGAGAAAAGCTCAGATTTAAAACTGATGAAAAAAAAGTGCTTTTTCATCTTAAGGGTGTTTCTGGGGTGGGCACAACATGCTGTATCTACCACAGCCATCCTGCTGAGGCATGTTGTACAAACTCATTAGGACCCTGGCTGTTTGGGAATGTGCTGTGCTGCTGCAATGACAGTACATTGCTGCTGGCAGCTAAGTTAGGTCATCTGCTTCTACTGTATTATATGTTTACATTTATTTACTCAGGCTGGATGTAGCTATTGCCCTAGCATGCCAAAAGATCATTTCCAAAGGATCTAAACATTAATGCTAGGGTGGATTACACATAGAAGAGTATCTATTACTAGGAAGGTATAATTAGAAGAAACAGGTTGAGCTACAGAGATGGAAATTCTAAGGTGAATCTGAGAGAAATCAAAAAATGCTGAAAGAGTTTGCAAGAAAGCAATTCCAGAGGGTCCATCCCTTCAGACATTTAAAACAAAATCTGAATAGAGATAATTAAACTGACGGAGAAAAAAATTCTGTGCTACTCAAAGGACTAAATGAACAAACTAGCAGGGTGTAAGGCTTACAAGTCTAATTCATAGTTTATTTATCAGTATACTTTTGCATCAAGATGAACTCTCTGCTGAGTGTGTAGAATCACAAAGAGGTGTCTGTGATAGGCATAAAATAGGAAGATTTACAGATTTACAACAAGAAGAAGATCTTTTCAAGTTGTGTCTTCTCAGAACACTTGGTAACATTGCTTAGAGTGGAAGATCGAAGTTAGGATCCAAAAAGCCCCTCAAAATGAAACAAAAAACCAAAACCCAGAGGAAGAGACATATCTGCAACTTGTCTAATGATCCAAAAGACACAAGAAGGTAGCCACACAGAAACCCTGTGCACGCATTAATGTGTGCTGGCAGAAAAAGTTTTGTGTCATAAATTTTATCCTGTGGAGTTAGACAAATTGAGTCTTTTAATATACATTATCTGAATGAGCTGAGCTTCACCAAGATGCCTCATGTTTCTCCACTTCACTAGAGAAACCTTTCCTCCTCTCCCCATTTTCATTTCTGCATACTGTGGTTTGTGCTCTCCTTACAGTCACAATGTTACTGTTTTAAAATCTATTTTAGTCATACCTGGACTTCTGAGTCAGGAGATTCCAGCAGCAAGGCAAGAACTGGTAGGGCTCCTTCCTTGCATAGGACTTGTTGGATTTTGTCTGCCATTAAAAAGAAAAAGGAAAAGTGTCTTCCTGCTTCTCATCTGGAAGCACCATTCAAAAGAGATGTGCAGTCCTTGGGTTCTAAAGAGCTCTGATGTTGTCCAAATATATGCCAGTCAGTGTTACTGGAGAGTATATAATTTAGAGCTTGTGTAATGCAGCAGTATGCAGATATTTTAGCAAAAAGTTTATCAGGTTGTCTGATTAAGCTTTTGATGGTTTTATGCTAAAAACTGCTCTGAGAATCTGAATTGCTGGAGAAGCTGAAAAGCCTCAGGTATGATCTTCACTATGATTTCTGTGTTTCAAAAACTAATTATTTAAAATATTCTGAATAATACCAGAAATGTAATATCCAACTGTATAAGTTCCTGCCAACTGTTTCCTTCCACAATACAGAGTTCAGAGATGTTACTCATGACTTTATCATTTAGCTCTGTGGAATAATCATATTATCTTGGTAGGTGAGATTTAATGCTGGTTTGTTTCACAGCTAATTATGGTAGTCTACATATAATTGCAGAGGACCAAGTACTGCTTTTGATAAAGCTGCTGGCAGATATTCCAGGAGCCTTTAATATCTGACCCATAATAGTTATGCTTAGCATATTCCAGCATTGAGTTAGTCAGAACAAGCAAAAAGTTCTTAAAGCTCGACTTTGTTGGATAAGCTTCTGAGATTGCTTTAAAGCACACCAAATGTGCTGCTAACTTTTTAGGCCAAGTTATTTCTTTAACAAATGGGTTTTTTTTTTCTATTTCTTTGACTGATTATTTCTATATTCATACACTAGCCCCTTGGAGTCAAAAATCAAGCCTTTCAGTTTTGCTACTAGCCAAAAAGGCCTGTATCAGCTAAACATAATCATCAACCTGTAGTACCAACATGAATGCCATATGCAGAGCAAATAACTCGTTGCTCAGATATGCTTTTATTCTTGCCTTAACCCTTTTGGATTATTTTTCTATCAGTGAGTTTTCTTTTGGCAATTTAGGTAACCATCAGTCTGAAAGTACCTGATTGTGTGAGGTTCAGAATAGCACCAACTGCATTTTGTTGGACTCTGGGATCATAGGACTTGGCAAGAGACAGTAGGGGTGTAATTCCTCTAGCAGCACCAATAGCCTCTCGGTTGGACTCTGGAGAAAAGAATTAGAGAAAGAAAGAAATACTTACTGCCATCTCACTGTGAGCCACAAGCAGGACAACTAGCAGGAGTAGTTCTTTGGTGCTCCCTTCTCTGATTTTTCTGCGTGCTCAAAGGAAACTATTAAAAATTCAGAGAGTTTAACAGGAAAGAAACCAACTCATGACTTTGGGACTAGCCACAAATCACAGCTGGTTCAATGCTCTTGGTTTGTGACTAGGATAATTAAAATATCCTTAAGTTCCTTTAAACAGGTTAACGAAGTGTTGTACTTGCTTCATACCTTTGGTATGTCTGATCAAGCTATTCACCATGTGATAACCAAAATCTGTATCATTAACTGCAGGTAAGATTTAATTAACTTAGTAGGGTATATTCAGGGCCAGTTTCTCTTTTGGATTGTCCTTGTGTCACTCACTTGACAGCTATAAATAATGCAGAGGTTTCTAAAGACAGAACTTGATTTAAATATTGGAAGTGGAAAAGATGATGCTTCTCTGATTTGGTAGTGACTCCTTGTATTAAGGAATGCATTAAGTTGTACAGTTGTAATCAATATCCTGGTGTACAAGGAGAACTCAAAAAAGATCTGCAGAATCCCTTAAGACTCTTGGATGAAAAACTGGTGGAAAAAAGAAAAACTATAATACTTAATGCTGTAAAATTAACAATATTTATAGACAGTTTAAACAATGGTCAGTCTGTGGAAGTTTGCTGAGAGAAACATGAAGCAGACAGAGCAAAAAAAAAGGTATTTGGATGACATCAAGTCTTCAGGTGCTAACTAACTTTGAGAGTTGTGAGAACAAAGCTTTATACCTGGAGCCTATCTAGTGGGAAACTGACATAAACAGTTTATCCAGGATATTTATTCAAGTATAGTTCTGATAGTATCAGTTTAATATTTCAGGGCAAGTAATTTTCTGTCTTGCTATGAGTATATACTCAAGTAAATAACTTTTATTCTGGAAAAAAAAAGAGAAAAATAAACATTATGGAGGGACTAAGGTATTTAAAAATACCTTTTCCATGTGGAAAGCTATTATTCTGGTGAAATATTCAGGTCCCTTTCGTAGACAAGCCTTTCTCTAATCTAATCTGCCTACATATCGTTCTTTTGTTTCCCTCAGTAGAAGGAGAAAGTCTTTTGTATGGCTCCAGTTGATGGAAACCAGTCTGATGTGATGCAAACTACTCTGCTGAGTAAAAGAGAGAGGTAAAAAGATTAAGAATTCAGATATCGCTGCTTCCTTTATTCTTGTACACAACACACTCCATGAATGTTTATGCATGTGGAAAAGAATCTTACATTTGAGAAAAGGGATTACGAACATTTGGACAAAACTTGGGCAAATTCTTTCTTCTATCAGATATTGAGGCTGAACACTTGTTTTGCCAGTTTATGATGACAGAATGGATGGGGAAATCTATCTCACCAAGATGTGTAACTGTATTACCATCTCTGTAAGAGACGTGGCAAGATAGATGATGTTTCTCTCCTGGACCACCATTATCTTAAATAATGCAGTCCCTCCACTGATGCCCCTTGGAATGCTTTTAGAAGGAAACCATGTGTTCAGATGCTACTCTAAAGTGGGATAATCAACAACATCTACTCAAGCTGTGTTTGAATAACTCACTAATTTATAAATTCTTTCCACTCTCTGACACTGGTGTGCTTAAAAATTTCCCTGTCAAAACAACTTTGAATGTGCTTCACAGCCAGTGCATCCTGCTTGTTTTAGCTTAAAGCAGATGTTCAGGCCCCCCTAAACCCTGAAGCTGTGAACATTTAGTTCTGTTCTGAAATACTCTTGAGTTCTTATCCCAGAACTGATTACTTTCACTCACTGACTGAAAAGCTGCAGATAATTTCAAATATGCATGTGTCCTTTTGCTGCATGGACAAATCCTGGGGTTGGAACAAATTAACCTTCAAATAACTTTCATCTGAATGGGTTGGTTTGCTCATCTTATTTTCAGCTCCCTATTGCAGCAGGAAGACAACCCACTCTTCACATGAGCCGCAGTAACCCTGCTAAACAGTTTCACTCTGTACATAGTCTTGCATGCTCCTTGCAGCAGAATTGAGACCATTCTTAGATGCAGAATTTTAGTCATCTTAAAGCTATCTAAGGATCATCCTAATTTGGTTGCGCTTCCATATTTATCTTTTTTGCATAAATGGCTATCTTGAAGGATATGACTGAACAGGATACTTTTCTCAAGCAGACACTTAAAAATATCAGAGTCTGTGAGTTCAAATTAAAATAAACCCTGGAGAATTGCCTCTTGCTTTAGTCTCGTTGCTGTGGTACCTAAATATAGTCTGAAAAACAAATAAATTGATCCAGCCCATTTAAATCCTGGTTAAACTGGGACAGAGATCCTCAACACTGATTTCCAGGCAGCAACCCAGCCTGTGCAGGAATGCCTTCCCTATGTTCAGCTTTGAAAGCCCCTTGAGTGCTTAATTTGGAGTACTTGTGCTCAGAAGGACATTGGCACTTAAGGGAGTGTGCAAAGGCATTAGAAGACCACAGGGAATGAAGGTGGACTGGATCTGGAGTAGCTATATCCCTATATTCCAGGTTAAAGACATCTAGAAGGGTAAGAGTGTCTTCAGGACTAAGTAACATCCTTAGGTGCCCAAACAAGTTGCTTTCCCCATGGACTGTTTGAAACAGGTGAAAGGACATCTCTCTGTAAATCTTCAGGGGCTTAATTTCACTGACCCTACACAAAGAAAGTCCTTCTAATGCCAGGTACCTTAAATTTTAGTGATGGCGTATCTAATTAAGACCTTTAAATGACACAATTTGCATTCCACACAAAGTAATGTAGTATGTAGAATTCTTAACCTGACTGTAATAATACACAATGCTTAAAAATAAGCTCCTAAGGGAAAAGTGTTTAAAACCTGAAAATAAAAAAAAAGGCGGGATAAAATGCAAATCAGCACTTTCATGTGGTTGGATCCTGCTTATCCACTCCCCCTTTGCAACATAAATACCTAAATAAGAAATTAACGCTTTCATCATGCTTCCCTCAGCCTTCTGGGACATCAGACTGCAACCTCCCATGCTGGAGAGGGAAGCTGGCACAATAAATGCTATAGGGAGAGAAATAAATATCATTCATGGCTTTTCTACAAACTTGTACATAATTTGTACAGTAGAACTACAAGTTTGCACAAGGTAGAACAAGACAGACTAACATGATAACATTTCTTTTGCTAACTGTGGCTGAACTAACCTGTCTGGATAGCAAGAAAATATTAATATCATTATATGAAATATGCATGGTTAAGCAGAAGTTGATGACAAATGAAAGTAGTACATGACGGGTAACAAACTGACTGAAAGCAAGCTGGCAGCAAGTTTTGCTGAATGGGAATGACCACCTGGGAAGAAACTACAAATGGAATTCCATGAGGGCTGGTCTGTACTTGTTTTGAACCAGAATACGAAGACATGAACGTAGAACTGTCAGTGCAGTGGAGGACCGGAACATTTTACAAATAACAGACAAGTTAGAAGATTGAAGCAACAGAAACAGAATGAAACCTCTACAAAATGCAGGGATATGCACTTGGAAACATTTGTGGTAGAGCCTTGATTACTTGGTGTCTGCTGGAAACAGCAGCAGAGGAGGAGAAAGACTAAGTGATTAAGTCAGCTGTAGGATGACATCACCATGGCACAATCACCAAATCTGCAAGTGTTACCATAAGATGTACCAAAAAACATATTTCCTCCCTATGTGGCACAATAAAAGGCACAGGTGAGACCCCAGCTGAAATACTGCACATTTCTGGTGACTTCTCTTTCAGACAAGATGAATCCAAAACAGAATTTCTGCAGCATTTATCTCTATCTTGGGACTGTAACAATGCCTGAGGCCTGTGGTATCATGATACAGTACATGCAAATGCTATGTTCCATTCCAGGAACATATCATTTACACCCAGAAGGACTCTGAAGATGAATGGAGAGCCTCACTTACAAGAGGAGTCTTAAAAGAGCTTGGTTTTCTCAGTCTAGTAAAATGAAGGAACCTCTTCAGTGTAGACATCAGAGAGACAGAACTACTGAAACAAAAGCCAGTGTAGACATTAATTAAGATAAGCCAGTCATGAATACATTTAGGATGTAAATCAGAAAAAGGTTTGTAATCATAAGAGCATGAAGGTCAGAAACACTGAGAAAAATAACTGAAATGTCAAGAGGTTGAATTTTTGATGTGGGAATACCAAAACTGGCTGCTGTGTCTTAGGACTCTTAAACCAATTGCAAATAGGTTATCTCATCTTAAAATATGATGGAAGAGTTGAATGAATCCACTGCAGAGGATAAAGGCAAAGAGAACACTCACCTGAAACAGCCAAAGTCATGATGCAGGCACAGGAATTACACTGGACAGTGGGATCCTCTGATTCAAGCAGATCCAGAATTGGCTCAAGTAAACCCATTTGGACAACTAATTCTTTGTCAACTATTCATAAATTCAAAAAACCATGGACAAATAGAAAAGTAAACAGTTAGTGATTTTTTGGAAAGAATACATCATGCATTGACTGCTTTGGAGACCTATATTATGATAATACAAAATAGACCTAAGATGGAAACATCCTGAATGCCACTCTCAGACCCTAACTTGGTTTGCTTCATTCCTCTTCATATGCATGAAAGAGTGTAAGAGATGTTTAGAGGTTTTAGGCCTGAAAGTCCCCAATAAGGTTAATTTTGGAAAGAACAACTGCAGCTTTCCAATATGTTCACAATTTATGCAGCACTCCCTCTGACTTTTCTTTTTCTTCTGAGGTCTATCCTTTAAATATTATTTTTTCTTTGTAAATAGTGACATGATCTTATTTGCAGCAAAATCCTTAGAAAAGGAAAGCAATGAAAAAGGCCAGATTTACTGAACACTGACCCTGTCTTCTGCTGTTATGGGACTGTGGGGTGGAATACTGGTTCAGGTGCCAAGGAGTGCAGCAGTAGATGCAACAAGGACTCTGTTGATGAGGTGTGTCATGTTCATACCCTATCAACATAAACTTTACTGGGAAGTTCTTCTTCCACATCTCCTGGATTCTATCTCATATCTGTTTTCCCCTTTAGTTACAGGAGCAAGTGAATCTACTAAGAATTTAAACTTTTTTTTTTTTTTTTCTCTGCAAGCAATTTAAGACTAAGATCCAGTTCATAAATAATCCAAAAATGAGCACTGTCTCATACAGAGAGTTTATTTCTAAGAGCTGTATCTGTTGTTTGAAAGGGAAACTGTTGGCTGTAGATCCAGGAATGAGAATAGAATTCCCACACTGGTCTGGGAATAATTTATCAGCCTTTGCACACAGATCCAAGAACTCTTGCCACATGATATAATCTAGCTGGAGGGATCTGATATATCTCGGTGCCACCAGAAGCTATGTAGCTTGCAGTCAGATCAGGAACTAAAAAAAAAGGAATCTGGATTTGTGTAGACGTGCCCTCCTTCTGTCTGAGTCTGGCTGAAGAGATACTTCTTCACCTCAAGAGAGATGTGTAGTTAATTACTCACTATTTCCTTCCAGCAAGAAGTTGACAAGGGACAAGGAAGACATCTGCTGCACCTCCAGGTCAGCAGAACGTAGCAAGGCATAGAAGGGTTCCAGATGCTCCACAGGCAGGGGGATGCTCACTACAAGAATGAGAGGAAATATTCATGAGTCCCATTGTTCACTGCAGTCACATTTTTCTCTTGATGGACTTAAGCCTCAGGTGCTCCCATAGACAGGCTAAGTGGTATTCACCTTCATTAAAATTCCAATTTTACTAGCGAACAGGGCAAGTTTCTGAAGAGGTTTTGAATAATCAACTACTTCAAAAACATCATGGGAAGGGAAGCAGTGTGCCTTTCTACCAAACAAGTAATTCTGCCTCACAGCAGGTCCTTGTGCTGTGGCTACCTGCACTTTTTATCCAGCAAAAAATACATGGGATAAAGCTATTACACCAAGTGACTGAATATTCTCTTTGAAGTAAAATTAAAATAAACAAATAGATAAATAAATTGAAACCTGCTTGTTGCTAGTATTTCTACCTTTTTGTAGAATCCAAACTCTTGCCGGTATTTTATTTGGGATATCTAGGCCGACTCCTAACCATTAACAAATTACTTCAGGAGCCAAGTGCTCCTACAGAATAGCTGGGACAAAGAAGAACATTTCCTTCATAAATCCTCACTACAATCTGGCCTCCAGAGCTTTGTCCTCTTTCAAAAGTATATAATAAAAAATATTAACTGGTCACTATGTTCACTTCCTTTCACCATATTTGACTGTGTTGCTTTCAGGAGATTCAGTACACACTGACTCTAAATATTTTGGGTTCTGCTGAGTGTTACAGAAGTATAATGATTTCATAAATAACAGTCTTTTATAATCATGAGAGATATCTCCTTATAGCAGAACCCAGAACTGACTCTGCCTATATGGCAATGGTAGTTTTCCATCTTCCTTGGCAAACAACATAGCATGAAAGCAAAATAATAACTTGCTTAATGAATTCAAAGGAATTTCACAGTTTGAAACAATACTTTTATGTATAATTACATGAAAATTTTCTAATGCACTGAGATAACTTACGGTGCTGACTCATATGCAAGTAATAGAGGGCAGCTGACTGCTGTAAACCTGGGTTTTCTGAAAAGGATAAGGTCCTCAAGGCTTCCAGAGAGTCCTTTCCAAGTGGAGACATTTCAAAATCTAAAGATGTAAAATGACAGCAAAGGCTCAATTACATCTGAAAAGGGTTAGTTTACAAAAAGAAAGTAAAATTTACAGCCAACCAAACACATAAGGATTTTTGTACTACAACAACTCTGTAAAGCCCATCTATCTTTATTCATGTTTCCATGGGCAGAAGCAATAGATGAACTGGGAATAACCTGTCCATGGCAATGCCTCTTGTAAAGCTCACAAAGCTAGTGATTGAAAACAAGATAAATTATAACCTTTAGACACTTTTATGCTATTTGATACAAATGCAGGTGTTCTTGTTCTCCATAAAAGTCTTTATCTTTTTCTGAATCTTTGTTAAAATATATCTACTGAACACTGTGTTCTTAGTTAAGAACCATAGAAAGGGTATATGTTTCTAATTTACCACATCTTAAGTTCACTGTGTTTCCTGTCTTGGGCATTGAAATAAAGGATTTAAGGGAATAGCAACATGGACTGCAAATGGGGCTTGCCTCAGGCTCATCTAGCATGAGTCTACCTGTTCTCGAGTGTGATAGCTCCCCTATGAATAAACCAGATGTTCAAAAACAGTCATCAAGCAACAGCAGTCATGCATGACTTCTGTAAGTCACTGTACAATACAGTATGTGGAATGGAGCAGCAGAGAGGAAAATGAAAGGGACATTGAACCAATGAACAGAGTTAAAAAGGTAAGGTATGATTGACTGGTGGAGCACACAATTATAAGATGTATATTTTTGGGCAATAGATTACAGCTGTGCATTAATGATTGAAATATCTCTATGAAAAATATCTAGCTACTTTACCTCCCATGGGACAAAGAAATGCGAGGGATGTGAGGGGCATGAGCTTTCATGCCTCAGTGCAAAACACAGCCAATATCTCAAGCCATTAGAAGCTGCTGACATGTCAAGAGCAGCAAACTCCTACCTTCAGGATTAGGTAAGTGAGCTTCACAGAACTGCTCCATATAAAGATCAATTTTGTTTAATAATTAGTAATACACACAAAGAGAAGGACCTGTCTGTGTGTGCAAGGTTTTAGCGAAAACAAACAAAAATCTCCTCATGTGGTTTAATTCTGTTCCTTTCACTATCTGAACCTGAATCTGACTATCTGATTCTTCCACATATCTGTGGTTTTGTTTGGCAGAGTGATAAAGCTGAAACCACTCAAAATCTTCACTTGCTTAAAATATCAAAATTTGCTGCCCTGGCTAACAAATGAGTGTGATGATCAACCATGAAGTCTCTCCTTGCACCCAAATTGTCCAAACACTCTCTTCTTGCTTATTATATTTTGCTCAGAACTGAGGATAGGCTTGCTCCCTCTTGGAATAAAATACACAGGTGAGTGTTAAAGTAAGAGGGATGTTTCTTGGTTCTCCTTGTGAGGCTTCCCTGCCTCCATTTGCCTAGGCAGTAAGATTTGGCCACTCAGAGACTTAACCTTGGTTCTGCTTCCTGGGCGCTGTATGTGTCCTGTCGTGGACAGTGGGACCTCCCTGAAAGCCCACATTGTCATCTGTGTACTGCTGTCAGAGAAGCTCTAGGCTTCCTGCTGCCATACCCCAACTCCCAAGGATCTAAGACAGACCAGAATTTTGAAGACTCATCTCAGAGAGGAAAGGATCTCTCAAGAAAACATCCACTTAGTCTTTTCAGGGAGCACCAGTGGCTGCTACAAGGGGCCACTCTGGCCTCCCCTTCATTACACCTCATCCACCAACTGAGCTGGGATACTGCCAAGACAGTTTCCTATAGAATCAGGAGCATGCTAGCCTTTGGAAGGAAAAGTTCAGCTCTGGAAGATCTCCATCATATAAGAGGCTGAAAGATCTGTCCCTATTCTGGATATGAATGTCAGGATTTAACCAGTGCTAAAGGTGCAACAATCAGTGAACCTTAGCAGCAGCACAGGACCCACCACATTCATTGGATAATGACACTAGCTAACACCAGCCGAGGTTAATTCACACATGTACTCAACAACCAGCGTCACAGCAATTAGTCCAAAGGTTGTTCCATAACAGAATTTCAAACAGCATTAACCATGTCACAGCAAGGAACACAAGATTGTTTCATGTTCCCAAAGAGGCAAGTAAAGAAATAGTAGTTCCACATCCTTCACACTAATGAAAGTAGGAGCCTGTGCAATTTTGTGTAGTAGTTTTAGCCCAAAGCTGCTGAACATAAAGCAATATACCCAATTAGTTGTGAGACAAAGCAAAACCAAGCAAGCAATGACCCTTTATCTTGAGATGAGGACTGGTTTTAGATTGGACAACCAACAAAATACGCTCATCCAAGATGATTGTAGGAATGAAATAAAAAAACAAGTTCTCCTATTGATAATGTATCCTAGGACAGGACAAAGAGGACATCACAAATGGAAAAACAGGGGAATTAGGCAGATAACCTATAAAGCAAAGGAGATAGATGAAGAGTTATGGATCTACTTTGATTCAAGCAGAATCCCATGACTGTGATTAAGCTTGATATCTAAAATACTTGCACAAAAGCACAGTTGCTTGGAATCCTGAGAGCTCAGTGATGCTTGTCCCAGGGTGACTTTGATCTTCCCCATGTATAGCCCAGACATTCCCAGTATAAGTCCAAGTGTTCAGCCAACACAGAGGTGCACAACTGTGCACATCACATTGTGATCTGCCCGCTCACAGCTCAGCATCCAGTCTTACCAAAGCCTATGTCCAGCTTGGTCAGTTCCTTTTGCCTGACTTCAAAAAAGTAACTTGAATTTCTAGAAGGACTCACTTTTATGAAATCCATTTACATGGGTTATGTATTAACAGTGGTGGCAGAGCAAGAGAGTGACTGACCATTTCTACCTAGATCCAACTGTTGCACCACTTGAGCACCACTTGATGTCCTGTACACAAGGAAAATGCTCTGTAGCTCTGGCTTTTCCTCATCATCACCAAGCTGCTCAATACCATGCCAGAGCAGATCAGCCAGCAATCTGCTTTCAACCCACAAAATCAATCTCCTTGCTCTTTCACAATGCTCTAGAAAAAGACAAGTCCTCTTACCTGTCTCAATAAGCTGCAGAAACTCCTGTGCTGTCACCCTCTCATGAGGCTGTAGGATGGGCTTGTACAGCTGTCTGCTTTTAGAGCTGTTTTGTTTTAAGCAGGAGCATTTGCTTATCAGAGTTAAGCATTCCTTGATGCCTTGCACCAAGTTAGAGGACATCCTCTGAGCAAAGCCTACGAAGTCCCGCAGGAGCTGCATGCATCGTCCACATAGCTGACCCATTCTTGTTCCAACAGCAGCACAAAGCAAGAAGAAAAGGAAGGAGACGGAAGAAAAGTTTCTTCTCAATTTGTCCGCTTTTTGCACTAGCTTGCCTTCTCACTGTTTGTTCTGTCTCACGGATGCTAACACCACACCCACCATGTGCAGCTGCTGTAAGGCAGACAAGCTTCTGTGTCCAAAAAGCTACATTTCACAAGGCTGGTTTCTGCAGATCTCCTAGAGTTCATTAATTATTATTTAAAAGGAGTGCACTGGAGACACACTCAAACACCTTCCTTTTCCCTGAAGAAAAATAAAATAATAACCTAAACACATTTTGTGGAGAACAAACGGAGTTTAGGTCACGGAGCATCCACCAAAGCCTGTATGAGGCTAAAAAAACACTGGGATAATGGAAAATGCAACCTCAGTTTTTGTAAGGCAGCCTTTCCACATCAAGGTAGGCACCACCTTGTCTGTGCGTGTACAAGCTGCAGCTACCAATTGGAGAGAGGCAGATTAAAAAAAAAAAAAAAAAGAGCAAGTGAACAGGTTTTTCCAGTTTTTGCTGAAGCACAGATCAGAACAAAGGAGCTGTTGGACAAACAACTCATAACTCAGTCACCTGAGGCTTTGCAAATCAGCAAGAATAGAAAACAGAGGGGAAAAAAAAAGACGGTGGCCAAATGAATTTAACACTATTTTCCTCCTGTCAAGCAAGTCCTGCAGAGTGGGCTGGATAAGCTAGCAATGGGAGGATGCAAAAATTATCTGTGGTTTTCATGCAGAAAAAGGTTGTAAAAGGAAAACAATCACTTCTCCTTTTGCTTAATTCACCAGTCTGGTGCATGTGCCCACCCTTGGCTGAACAGTTTTACAAATGACCCTGGTTTAATTCTTGTAGCATGAAATTGTATTTGTAATATTGAGGATTCCAGTAAAAACTCTTTTGATTCATGGTCACCTTAGTTAGGGATCCTGTAGTACAGTACAGGTCTGCTGAATGTTGAACACTTTAATTAACTTGTTATTCACAGATTTGGTGGATTTATTCTAACTATTGCATTTGATTCATTTACTGGTAAGTTTTAGCCTCTGTCCTTTAATAAATATTTGTTTTCTAAAGAAATCATGTTTGAAAATCAACCCTTTGCTCTGCACCCATCTCCACACACTCATGAACAGGCTGACCCAAATCTCTCTGGTCTGTCCAACAACTGCTGTTTTTTCTCTTGATGTAATTTTCCTAAACACAAATACCACTTGTCACAAATAAGCCTACCTACACTGGTAAACCAAAAGATAGGAGACCTCTAATACATAATGCAATTCATTACAAAGAAGAGGGACTGATTTTTCTGGCTACTCCCTTGACCAGTTCTGCAAACCCACTGAGTTCTGATCTCTGTCTAGCTTCTTAATGTTATCAAAAGCGGGGCTAGTACTTCTATTTTCTCACCATGTTTTCTGGATCCTTTCAGTAGGGGTCTTCTAAAGCATAGGGAACCCATGTGAATGCCAGGTCCTACTTCTGCCACGACTTGCTCTTCACCTTTCCCCCATCATCTTCCACCCTTCAGCTTTCATCCTAAAAGCCTGTTATCCATCATATGCTCCTTCTGTCCCTTGCTCTATTCTGTCTAATGGACTGTAATGTTTAATTGTGAGATTCTTTAAAGGTACTTGAAAAATTAAAAGTACTTGAACTGTACTGCACTGAGATGAGAAAACAACAAGACTTTCAATGAGACATTTGCTACTAATGCCTGCATTTCTGTAATGTTCTTACTAAACATTTCAAAATGTATTGTGAACACTAAAACAGCTTTCCAATACATCTGTAAAAAAGATATTCCCAAAATGGTTCAAAAGCAAGTTTCAGAAGTGCTGAGCTCTTGCAACTCTGTTTTAGATAAGTGGGAGTTAAAGAAGTGTATGACACCTAAACATTAGGCTATAATTTGCCTGAAGGCATAAAACTCAGGTGTCCTGGTACCTAGTTTGATGACTCAGTCAGGAAATCATTCTTTGATTTGAAACAACTACTTGAAAGTCAGTGTAGAAGGATGATTTGTGGATCTTCAAACAGACTGTGAAATCACAATAGCTGCTGTAAAGGTAGAGGTTGAAACCATAAATCCAATGTTTTTGATTGGTTTCATGATCTTGGTAAGTTTCCTTATCTAATTGAATAAAATGTCAGCTTAAGTCTGCAGAAGAGGAAAAAAAATAGTAGTACCCTAATAATGTTAGACTATTTTTGGTTTTATTCTTGTACAGAACACGTTTCAAATAGTCAATGTCCCACAGTCCACATCTTGAATTTTGTCTCCAAAGGAAAAAAAAAATCTGTTCCTTTGTACAGTGTTAAAAAAAGCCTCTCCAAACCATTTCCATTCTGTCTGCGTGCAAAAGAGACTTCCAGGCAGCAACCTTACTGTGTGAAGGCTGTTCGGAATTCTGTATAAAATGCATTTGGAAGTTTAAACGTATTTGCCAAAAAATAGATGAATGCTGTAGCTAAATAGTACTTTCAACAGAAAGTTTACACTGGTCCAGCATTTAATCTGCCGTGTAGCTTCTCTGCAAATGACAGAAAATACTGCTCTTGGGCACAGTCCCTTAAGCATCTAACACTCATAGTAAGTTTATTTCATTTTGAATAAAAACCAGAGAATGTAAAAAATATATTTGTTCATCCCCCATTTTGCTCATGCAGCATGCCACTGCTTAAAATGCTTCTTGGAACAGAAATTCCTTTATCCAGTTTAAAATGGTGCATAATTTTCGGTCGCTCAAAAGTTGACTGGCACTGGAGACATATACACAAATATGCTTTCTACTGCTCTTTCATACATGACCTAGGGCCTCTTCATGCTAACAGGCCCCCAAGCACCCTCAGCCTCTGACATAAATATTGGGGGAAAAACAGTATTTGAGCTATGGTAGCAAAATTTTAGCTCCAGGTTCTGGATTTTAGAAATACTGTTATCCCTGTGGTTTTAATAAATGGAAAAAGGATTTTTGCAAAGTATAGGGGAGAGGCGGTGATTGAGAACTTATGAAGTCTTACTTGACTTGTGTGCCAGTCAAATAAGAAAACAGATACTTAAATGCTTAAAAAGCAGTAAATGGAAAGAATATACACAATGCTGGTTACTCACGAATCCAAAACTCTAAGAAATTGAACTAATTAAATTTCCATTTTATAAATCTGTCCCATGTAATTTTTTTATTGCAACTTTGTCTTATACACATTTCTTTCACACTCTTCTCTGACCTTCCAGTTCAAGGGTGAGGAAAGCACTGTACAGTTTAGAAATATGTACGATGGCTGTGCATTACTGCTTTTTTAGCAACAGATGTGATTCAACAGGTAGTAGATTCCCTAATGCCTAGCAGGTCTTTATTGTCCCCATACCTGCAGCTGAGGCCTCCTCACTTGTACTAATTCAGTGCTCTTTAAACTGGATCTATGAAATCTCGGGACTATAAAACACCAACAGAGAACTATCACAAATCGAAGGACTTATGTTCTCAAAATGGACCTACCATTAACAGAATAGTAGAATAAAATATAGAATTTGAAAAAAATTATTGAGGAAGCAGAACACTTGTAAACTCTGAGTCTAATGTATGCAACTTACATTACTACTGAGCTCTTTTATATATATATATATATATGTATATATACACACACACATACATATATACACAAAATACATATATATAAAAACTACACACAGGTGTGTGTGTGCGTGGGTGTGTGTGTGGGTGTGTGTATGTGTGTGTCTAAATATTCACTGCTACGAATTCAGGAGGAATTCAGCTGAACATAAACAGACAGTCATTCAAGCAGGGAGGAAGCCAGATGTGAGGACTTGATAGACCCAGATTTGTGAAAATCTGCCTGGGGTTACTTCACTGCAGAGATCTCTGGGCATTCACTGCAATTTCTGTAGAGTATAAAGGAAGTTGTTCTCACTGCATCTAATTCCTTGGCTGAGGTATTCGCCCATCCTCCTTCAGAGGGAGAGTGCCATCTACTGAAGCTTTCCTTTGCACAGCTCCCTTGAGCCTTGTCCCACTCATGGATTGACAAAATCCATTCAAAGGGGTTGTAAAACTGAACAAGGTTTTAAAAGGAAAAGCAGCTGCCATAGATGCGAATCTCTGTTGTAAAGCCCCAGCTGCACGTAAAGAACAGACCAAAGACGGTAAATACAACCACTGACTTGTGCAAGCCTGTGCTCCAGCCTTTGAAGAGATTAAAGACAACCTCACTCTGGGTTTCTTCACCCCTAATAAATCCTTGGAGCTGAGATTACATTACCACTTTGTAACTCTTAGGAGTGGCATTCCCTGAAGGCACAATCCAATTTCACTGCTGACTATCAACCATGGACTTTCCTATTGATTCCTCCTGTGTTAGTGCTCACAAGATGCACAACTACTCAGCTGACTCGCTGAATAGTGAGAACACCTGATAACAGCCACCAGGAGTCTGGCTTGGGCCAGTGATGACACACTATTATTGTGCTGCTTTGTCTTTAGGTATTTTCCCATTGTCTTGAGCTTCATACTTTGCTGTAAATTCTCTGGACTGTTGCTGTACTCAAATAAAGCGGCAGTTTGCATCCTGCTCAGAGCTACTGTCTCCTACGATAATAATAAGCACATAAATTGATTTATTTTTGGCATTTTTTATTGCTTTGTAGCAAAAGATAGTGTCTCTCACAGCTCAGAGGTGCCCACATACCTCAGAGGTTTGAACAAATTGTATAAAAAGAAAGTCAAATTTTACAAGGTAAATTATCACACAAAGTCATGGAATCAGAGGAGAGGGAGACCTGTCAAGCTGTGTTTCATATGAATACCCTTAGAAAACCACTGGTTTGATGTATTTCAAAGCACAGGTGCATGCCCTGATGCTTTTGCCACCAAGGGGCTCCACTGAAGAATCATACAGCCCATAGCTCAAACATCACGTTTGGCAAGACAAGGAGTGAACAGAACTTTGAAAGAACTTGCAGTAATTGTCATTATGCAAATATATTTGCCAAAACCTTACAATATATTTTCAAAAGGTTTCACATTGTAGTTTGTTTTTTCCAGCTGGGCAACTAGTATGTTGTCTTAAATACAACAGAGAACTGAGAGTAGAAGTCTTTCTCTAAGATGCATCCCCATGTAGCCTATTTTGGCTGATGTCTGACAAATCTTTGTTGGTGCCAATGGGATTGAGTGCACCCTCAACAAGTTTGCCAACAGCATCAAGTTGAGTGGTGTGGTCAACACACTGGAGGGAAGGGATGCCACGCAGAGAGACCAGGATAGGCTTGATGTGGGCCTGTATGAGCCTCATAAAGTTCAACAGGGCCAAGCGCAAGGCTCTACACGTGGATTAGGACAATCCCAAGTACAAGCACAGGCTGGCAGAGAATGGATTGAGAACAGCCCTGAGGAGAGGAACTTGGGGGTGCTGATGGATGAGAGGCTGGACATGAGCCAGCAATGTGAGCTCACAGTACAGAAAGCCAATTGTATCCTGGGCTGCATCCAAAGCAGCGTGGCCAGCAGGGTGAGGGAGGGGATTCTGCCCCTTTGCTCTGCTCTGGTGAGACCCCACCTGCAGGGCTGCAGCCAGCACTGAGACCCCAACACAACAAGGACACAGACCTGCTCGAGCAAGTCCAGAGGCACGTCACAAACAGGAGCAGCGGGCTGGAACACCTCTCCTAGGAAGACAGGCTGAGAGAGCCGGGGTAGTTCACTCAGGAGATGAGAGCTCTGAGGAGGAGATTGTGCAGCAGCCTTCCAGTGCCTGTGGGTGGGGGGCTACAAGAGGGCCAGAAAGTGACTTTTTACAGGGGCATGTAGTGACAGGACAAGGGGCAATGGCTTTAAACTGAAAGAGGGTAGGTTTAGTTCAGGTATTGTGAAGAAATTCTTACTGTGAGAGTGGTGAGGCACTGGCACAGGTTGCCCAGATAAGCTGCGGGTGCACCATCTCTGGAAGTGTTCAAGGCCAGACTGGGTGGGGTTTTGAGCAACCTAGTCTAGTGGAAGGTGTCCCTGCATGAGCAATTCTCAGAACCATTAAGAAACAGAAATTGAATGCAGCCAAATCCCACAACAGTTTTGAAAACCTTATAGGCCCTGGCAAATTTTCTTCTCTCACAGGTTCATTATCACAGATCAAGGAGCCTCTTCATTAATAGTGCCTTATTGTTGGTTACAGCAAAAGCTGTAGCAGATGTGCTGCACTTGAGGTACACATCCGTTACCCCTATGCCTACAGAAAGGAAAACCTTAACAGGAGAGAGGGATTTGTTTCTCTCTAGGCCAGACTCTTAACCACACTTTTTATTTCAGCACCAACTACCCGTTGGTTGCTGCCTCCATAGAATGCTACAGTTCAAAAAACTTAATAGCCAAAATAAATAAATCTAACCAGTACATCACTTTCCCTACACATGAAACAGTAAACCAGCATTTGGGGATTATGTCTGCTTCTCATCTTCCATGCCTTTTTCCTTCCATCAGTTGCTTTTGGCTGCCTCCCAGGCATTGTCCCCAGAATTCAAAAAACTCAAGTCAAAATGGCATATGTGTGTCCCGTCCTATTTTTTTTTTTTGTAGTGGGTTGGTTTTTGTTTCTGGCCGCAAAAATAATAGGCAGTAGCCTTTTAAACAATAAACCAGCTGTGTAAGATTCAAGCAACGTGAACTGCTCATCAATGTTCTCAAGTAAATGGTGCGACTCTTGGGAGCTGTCCTGTGCACGGCTATGAGTTGGACTCGATATGGCTCCCTTCCAACTCAGAATACTCTGTGATTCTGTGAATTTTAGGACTTGGCCCGCCTAGACACACCTCTTCGTGCACCAGTCAGCGGCCGCTCAGAGGCAGCCCTCAGCTGCACCTTTTTGGTGGTACACAAACCTCCCGGGCGCGCTTCCCCGACCGCGGCGCTGCTGCACCGCAACCAAGCCACGGCCGCCCGCCTGCTGCAAAAGGTGCTGCAGTAAAGCGCCGCGGCACCGCCATCTCCCTGCCGGTGCGCGGAGCTGCCAATGCCGCTGGATGCCGAGCCGCTGCCCGCGCCGCGCCGCGCCACGCACACAGCTCCTTCCAGGCGCCTCCTGTGCATGGATGCGCTCCCCGCCCCGCAGGTAACCAGGCAACGGCCGCAGGGGCCCTGCGCCTCGCATCGCTTCGGGGAACGAGAGGTCACAAGGCGGCAGCTTTTAGCCGCGGTGGTGCGGGGGGGAGCCGGGGCCCACGGCGGGCGGGACACGGAGCTCCCGGGCGTGGGGCAGGGCCGCGGCTCCGCGGGGGCGGGCGGCCCCAGCCGCCATCTTGCTTGCGGACGGGTACCCGAAACCAAGATGGCGCCCGGGCGGTGAGCGCGAGGCTGGCGCTTCCCCGCCCACAGCGGAAGTGACGCTCCGGCGGCAGCAGCCCCCCGCCTCTCCTGCCCCCCCCGCCCCTCCCCCGGCGGTTTTCGCTTTTCCCCGCGGGCTTCGCGTCTCATCCTCCGGCGAGACGGAAAATGGTCGCCCGGTTGCCCTAGGAGAGCGGGGCCGCCGGGAGTTCCGCCCGCCAGGTGAGGGAAGGGCGGAGGTAAAGGGGCTGCGTGGAGGTTTGGCGGGGCGGTGGCCCCGGCTCGGGGGGAAGATGGCGGGGGGAGCCTGAGGGGGGAGCAGCCCGGCCCCGCCCCCCCGAGCGCGCGGTGCTCGCGCGCCGCGCCGTCCCGCCTTCCCCCGCCGCGTGACCTCGGCGCTCCGCAGCCATTATCCCGATTATCCCGATTATCCCGCGCCAGCCGCCGGGAACGGGACGGGAACGGGCGGTCGCCGCCACCGCCCTGACGCGGGCACAGCTTCCCGCGGGAGCCGGGCCGAGCCGGTGTCGTTCTTCCCTGCGGCTGGACGGCGCCCCGGGAAGCGAAGGTAGAAGGGGAAGGGGCAGTGGGAGGCGGCAGCGGAGTTGCCTTGGAGGTGTTCCGCGGCTCCCGGAAACCTGGCGGGATGGGGGTGTGGGGGTGTGTGGGGCATGGGCGGCCCGCCGGCCCTGTTGGGCCTCCGCCCCGGGTGCGCGGCCTGAGGGAGGCAGGAAGGCCCGAGGGGATGAGGCTGTACGGTGCTGGTTACGGGAATGTTAAATTTCCCCGTTATCCTTGTGGGTGTGACACTGAAGAGGGAGACGGTGCCGGAGAGAAAGGATGCTTCCCGGTATTGGGTCAGCCTTTACGGTTGTTGGAGGAACTTCCCTTCGGGTACGGCTGTGGTTGAGGCGATTGTGCCTGAAGTGCCCCACGCCTCCCTGCGCCTCTCCTGCCCTGATTGCAGATGCCCGCAAAACCCTGTGAGGGGCCGCAGTGGGTTTTATGCCCCTTGCTGAAAGGGACTATTGTGTTCCTAGTGTTGATCATACTGTACTATGCAACCATTGCAGGATCGTTCCCGTTATTTCCCCTTTGCTTTGTAAACCCCCTACTTTTCGCCTTTAATTCCATGAAAATCAGATTCTTGTTTTGTGTGTCACGTTGATCCTTTACGAAGTCAGTACAGCCCATCACTTGTTTATCTCGGAGATCAAAGTTTTGTCCTCAAAGGAGCAGTTAAATTTTACTACAGAAAGACGTGAGGGCATGCAAAACAAAGGTGCTCCTGACGCTGCAAGTAGTCACTACTTAAGCAATGCAAATGTATAAAAATATCACTTAGAATAGTTGTTCTTGGTGTGGGAGGGATTGGTTAAACAGCGTGGAGTTGCAGGAAAATGCTGTCTAGCTGTTGTCTTTCTCCTCCCTCGTCCTCACCCTCCTCTCTGATAATCACGTTATTTTGGACAAAAGTGGGGCAAATGAGAGCGGGGTAGAGGCTCTGGCACTGAGGTGTGCTTCAGGCATGCAGCTTGTGGCAGGGAGAGTCGGAATTGCATCCTCCCACTCGTCGCTTTTGATGTTGAGTGACAGGCCGTGCTGAATGGCCGGACGAGGTTCGGTGTGTCACATATATCGGTGCTTGGAGCGTGAGTGCCTCTCTCCTGAGCAAGGCTTTGGTAGGTCCACCCGTGGGGAGCAACTTCTCAGGGGAAGGCTGTGGCTGACAGAATCCTGGGGGCAGGAGGTGGGAGCGTGTACCATGAAGAGGGGCCTGTTTGCATTGAGGATGCAGAAAACTTGGAGTGATCGCAGGAATCTAGGAAAAATCAACAGGGAGCTGTTTGGAGCTAGGGTGCAGATATTTGGATGGTTTATATTCAGGCTGGTTGTCAAGGAGAGACAATGCTGTAGGGTTTGTGGCATGCCAGAGAGCATTTTGGGGTTTGTTTATAGATAGTGGAGGTAGGTGAAGGAAGCCACTGAAGAAAGTGCTCTGTTTGTGTGAGAGTTTCTCCCAGAGGTATTCCGAAAAAGCGCGTTGCTGGCTTGTTCATTGTGCTGGCACTGGCCTCGTGCAGCTCTGTGGTAAATGGGATCTGGGAGGTGATGTGCCTGAAAAGGCAGCTTTTGTCCGGAGTAGTTTTCTTATGGATCACTGCTGCAGCCCAGCAAGCACCTCTGAGAGTGTCAGGCTTGGAACAAATGAGGGCGGGAAGGTTGCCTTTTCTGCAGCAGCAGTTCATGTAGCTCATCGCAGAGATTGTGGAAACCACGGTGTCAGGGCGTATGGAGACACAGCGTGGAAAACACACGCACAGAAATAACAAAGGCAGTCCAAAACAGTGCGTGTCCAAAAGCAGCTAATTCCTTTTTGTGTATGGACACATTTCTTAGACACTTGGGTTTCTTTGTTTTTTAGTTAGAGGAGAAATGTGGTTTTGTTTGCCAATAGTATTACATAAAAGACAGCTAACAATCATATGACAGTTTTGCAGAGGTGATTTTGCTGTTACTAGGATGCTGGTTTTTTACTTAATTTACAGATATTTTGTGTTGTTTTCTATATAGAAATTAATGAATTGGGGGGGAAAAGTGCCTTTGTATGTATTACTGTTTCCATGTTTCCAGCATATGAAATGGGGGAAATAATGCTTCCCACCTCTTACATATAACACAGACATAACAAGATAGTTTGGGCAAATTTGCCATGGAATCTTAGTATTTGTAGGACTCCAAGTCGCTGATGATCCAAGTAGGATGGATTTAAGTGACTATGAAATGCATTCTATTCTTAGGTGTGATGTGCCACTGCTACAGTTGTGGACATTAAAAAAAATAGGAGGGGGGAGGTAGAGAGTGGATAAGAAAGCACAGCAGATGTGCAAGCACTGAATAGATGACTTAGAGTTCTGTCTCATTAAGACTGACTTTCTTTATTTCAGTGGGTGTATTATGAGAAACTATCACAAATTCTGTGGAATTTTTTGAAGATTGTCCTATCCCCTTTTGTGTTGTCATGGTTGTATAATCGTCCGTCTTTTGAAGCTTGAATGAATGAAAACACATTTTGGCAACAGCTTGTGAATTACTTAAACAAGATTTTGATTTAAATCTACCTGACAGCTCTCAAGTAATGTTTAAGCAAGAGAAATACAGACTACTAAATAGCTGTAAATGAAGGGTAGCTAAAATAAGCTAAGAGGAAGGATTTTGCTAGTGTAAGTGGGTATAACTGTCCTAAAATGTCTTAAACTTACATGTGATGTGTAACTTGTAAAATGGCTTAAGAGATGTGTTGTATGTACAGTCTGTATACTCTGATAAAACTCCAACATCAGCAGTGTAGTGAAGACTCCTAAAAATAATATATAAAAGAAGCTAGATACCATTTTCCTTGTCCTTTTTATTTTTTTTAATTAAACGTAGCAAATCACTTCCCCCTTACTGCATTGCTTGTGGTGGGATAAGCCTGATTCTGTTGTGTATCTTGTTTTTGCTTGATGGTCACACTTGCTGGCCAAGATTGATTGAAGACAAAGATCCTGTTGTTTTTTTGGTTAAGAAACTTTTCTGAATGTGATTCAACAACTGACAGGTGGTGGACTAGCCAATTTTCAGAAACAGTCGTGGTTTCTGTATTAAGTCTTGGTTGTTTGGGTGAGTTTGGTTTTGGTTATTTTGACTTTGTGTGTTTATTTTGGTGGAGTTTTGTTTGGTTTTTTTGTTTGGTTTTTTTTGTTTGGTTTTTTGGTTGTTGTTTTGTTGGGTTTTTTTTTAAAGCTGCTTGCAAGTACTGTTAAAAAGCTTAAATACCACTAAGTTTGTTGCTTCTGAAGGCTATGCCAAGCTGGTTTCAGGGAAGCTTTGAGTTTGTGGTGCTGCCAAAAGAAGCAGTCCTGCCTGGCTGCTATTTCACTTTCCCTGTGTTGTCCCAAGTGTTTGTGGGCTGTGTAATGAACCATATTAAAAAAAAAAAAAAGTATTGAAAGTGATCCAGTATGTGGGTGCAGAAATACATAGACTGGCATAAGGGACATCATCAGGAATGTGAGGAAACACAGGATAGGAGAGATGAGACTGTTTCTTTAAGCTAGCAGAGCCACCTTACTCTGTGGAGCTGCAGCAGCTTCATTTGTAAAATCCAGATTTTTTAACATGTCGGTGAAATAGTTGAGAGCCAGACACCTCCTTTTGATTATTTAGGGTGGAAAGCAAGAGAAAAAGAAGCTTGAGTGGAAAAGAAGTGTGTGGATTAGAGCCCTGGCATTTCAGGCACAGACCATGTTCCTAGCAGTTGTGGTCCTCTCTTAAAAATGCTGGGTGTGAGTGATGACACCTTGTGTCACACCGTTGATGCACACCCTTGGCCGAGTGTGGCTGTCTCCTGAGAGAGCAACAAATGGTGCTTAGGAGCTCTTTTTCATTGCCCATTACTCCCTGTGCCCTTACTTGACCTGGTGTAGCCACTCCAGACTGGCCGTGAGCAGGAAGGGGCTGTGGGTGGTTCCATTTGCTGCTGTGAACCAGGATGTTGGAGGTGTGATGCTCTGAGGAATGTGTACTTCTTCTGTGGAAGTGTGCAGCATGTAGGAGGTTACTGTTGCAGACGGCTGTTTTCCTACATATTCCTGTTACTACCACAATTCTTTTCTAAGTGAGATTTAATAAAGGTTAATAAAATTCTAAATTCTTGCATATTGTAAGAATATTTACACAGACCAAAAAAAAATCCCAGCTATGTAGTCTTTGCGCTTCTGTTCCTGAGTGTTTGGATAAGTGGGTCTTGTGTGTCAGGGTTTGTTTATCCTATTACAATTAAATGGAAACAAAAACTACAAATAGTTAAATGTTTTTATTTGGTAGTTATGGCTTTCTATTCAAAGCTCTTTTTTTAGAGAAACATTATATCCATACTCTTCTTAAAAAGAATTTAATGGGAAAAGGGTAGCAGATACGTTTTAGCTGCCAGGGTTGGATGTGGTATAGGCAGTGTCTTGTTTAAAAACAAAGCAGTGTGGCTATTTTTCACCTTTGCTGGTTGCTAGAAAAGATTTCTAAGACTGCAGAACTGACTACTGGAGTTTGAGTTACGGTAATTTAAGATCTTGTCTTCTGCTTAGAGGTTTTAAAAGTGAAGTAACTATCTTGTTCTATATCCCCGGGATCTAAAGACTTGTCTAAATTTGGAATTTTGATTTCAGCTAACACCAGTTTAAGTCAGAAATATAGACTATTAAGTATTCATTTAAAATCTTGGCCTGAACTTGAAGTTTGTATTGCTTTTTCTGTACTAGACTTCTGAATGCCTTCGTTACCCTTTACTGGCTAATACCATCTCGCCTTTTGTCTAGACAAAATCTGAAATGGTCCGATACACTACTGTGCTCCTTCGGAGACTCATGCTTGCTGATGATGAGAAGTAAAAACTTAATCTTAATAAAGCATATATTTTGTAGAAATTGGAAATATCTTGGTCACTACTAGTGAATGGTAAGTGGACTTTTGAAAGCAGTGTTTATGAACACAAATGCTACATTTCTTCTTTTAGATGAAGAAAACACCTATGAACAAGTGTGAAAGTGTCCTTTAGGATCAGTCAATGTCTTATGCCTTTGGATTTAATTAATTGAATTGTTGAGCTGCAGAATTTCTGGTGATCCAGCATGTCTGTAGTGAGCTGGGATAAAAGTCCTGTTTTGTTGCTTGAGTGGAATTGAAAAAGGTGCTTAATGTTGAGTCAGACTACAAATGTACATTGTCTTAAGGCTTTGAGGTAATTAAAAACTAAGGCCAGTGAAAAATTCATACATTTGAGACTTTTTTTTTATTACAGTTATGCTTCCTTTTTGCATAACTGTAAAAGAGCTAATTTTTGAAGATGTTGGCTCTTCAGGTGAAATCATGTATGTATGCATTTTAAACCAGAAGTTATACTAGAGTAAGGCTTCTGTAAATATTGCAAGAGAAACCTAAAGATAAAGCTTTCACTGTTGGCCTAAGTTCTCATCCCAATTTTTTTTTTCAATGAGATAGCTCTAGTGAAGTGCAAAGCTGTGTGCTAGAGCTCAGACTGGTCTAGCAGTTTGCCACGGTCCTTTGTGCCTCCCTCTTTCTGGCTGCATGCTGTTATTTGCTCCATAATCCAGCTCAGTTTGGCCCTTCATTTAAGCCACTTTGATAACCTCGTTATATGAAAGTGGTTTCTAGGTATCAAGAGCTGGTCGCTGGAGGACCTGAAGGCTGTCAGGGCTGTTGTGAAGGTGAGGATATTGTGTTACACAGCCCTGTTAGCAGGGCTGATGGAGGAGTGGTCATGTGTGGAAGGGGAGTAGGATTTGCCACTTGGCAGTGGCTGGCTCTTGAGCTGCTCCAGTCTTAGTGTGCACCATCATGGAGTCCAAGAGTAAATTTGCTATTTCTTATGTGTTGTCTTTTCATGATAAACAGATTCATGTTTGAACCCATTTAAGCAAAAGGGTGCTGCCTTTTAGCAAACGTTCATGTCTTTGACAGTCTCACTTTTTGTTCTATAGGGATCAGTATTGCTGAAAGCACAAGTAGAGAGTTTTGAAATAACTGCTTCATTGACACCAACTAACAGCTGGAGGTAAGTTTAGCTTAATTTTTTTTCAAATGTTCTGATTGAGCTCAGCTGTTGAAAATTCAATCTTCTTTTGCTTTCCTATAATTTATGCTTGCAATAAGAAGCTGCAGTATATAAAACTGTCTTGTAAGGATCAACTGTACTTGTCATATGTAGAATGCAAATAATTTAAAACTCAGATTGGGTTATATTATAGACATTGTACATCTGATGTTTGGTTTGATAATTACTTGTAACAGAAAAAAACTCCACCAGGTTTTGTTTTTTGTCACTCTTGGAAAATTGGCATGTCTTAAACAGTTTTAAAGGTCTAAATTTATGTTGCCTATAAGTATTGATCCTAAGAGATAACAAGCCATTTTCTGTAAATTTAATTGAACTCAATGAATTGGAAAATACCTTCTAAGTATAGGTTCTGCAAATTTGCTTTTTAGTGGAAAGAGCCAATAAAAAAGAGCATTCAACATATTCTTCTTTGCCAAGGTAAATAGTTTTTTCTGGGTTACATGGAAGGCTAGTTTAGGTTCAGTTTTTTCTGAGTTAGCTTCAGATGAGGTTATGTCTCTGAGGCCATGCAAACTCTTTCAGAGAAAGTCATATGGGACAGGAGGAACCAGTTGATGGGGAAAAGTTGGTCTGTTTTTCTCTTTGGTTTATCTTAGATGTGTCTAAATTCTCTGTAATTTTGTTAACTTTAAATTAAACTCTAATGTTGTTTTTTGTCTTTACATAATTGAAATACCACACAGGTAACGAGAAATATTATATAAGGCAGCTTGTGACAGAAAGTGCTTGTTGTGTTGAGCTTATATTTTTGATACAGTAATTTTAGGCTCTAAAGCGTGTTTGCAATACAAAAGGTTTGTATTGCAAGGTTTGTTTGGGTTTTATCATTTCTGTTTTAATTATTATTAAACAATGATTATTGAGCATTCAAAGGCCTGAAAATGTGTACTTTCTTGTTCCTAGTTTGTATTCAAGTTGTCTAATGTGACACTTTTTTTTTTTTTTTTTTAAAGCTGGGCAATTTCAAAAGAAAATGGTAATGGGTCAAAGTTTTTATTAATTAAATTGGGGATTTTTAGCCACTGATCCGAAAAGAAAAGGAAAAGGTGTGTATTTTTTTATGGTTAGCACTAATTCTAAGTATCTATTATGACTGTACCTAAGAAGAAATGATACTTTATTGTGAATTAGTTTCTTTTAGTTATCATTGATTTATAATCAGTTGTAGTTTTCATAGCTTAATTTGTGCTGAAGCATGTTGAATCTTGTTGCAAGCCATATTGTTTAACTAATTGTTAAAATCTTTAAGTTGGCCGTGCATTTTACATGTAGATTCAAAAATCTAAAAAGATGCAGGATGGGCAACTTGAGCAATGAAAATTCAGATCAGAGTGAGTAGCTTTAGTACATGTGGTTAAGAGAAATAATACCTGTGGGTCAAACTAACAACTGCTGGACCAAATACTTCAAGGCTTTTCTTTGCTCATGTAAAAGGTGCATTGTAGAGGACTGTAAAGTCCTCCTGGAGAAGGAGCAGTGCATTGGAAATGCAAGGGAACTACACAATAGCTAGAATTTTGTCAGTATATATTAAGATGTCCAGAGTTATATTATTCTTCCCTTGATTTGCAGAAATGTCTCATTTTCTGCTGCTTCCTCTCCTACAGGATCCGTGTGCATTTGAATCTGGAAAAAACCTTTTACTCTTACACTTCATGTTTTCAGAGAAAGTGTGTACACTGCAGCAATGTTCAATCCTTTAAAATGTGGTTGAGCTTTTAATTTACTAATAAATGTACTTATATTGTCTCCAAAGCTCTTTTTGTTTAGCAAATGCTATTCTGCTTTCTGAGTATCATTTTAGTATATGCAAACATTGTTCATTAATATCATTTACATGGACTCTAAATAGTTGCTTCCATTTTTTTCCCTCCTCATTGCTTTTCCTTTTGGGAAGGAGTAGATCTACTGGCAAAAATGGGTCGATCTAATTCTAGATCACATTCTTCAAGATCAAAGTCCAGATCTCAGTCCAGCTCTAGGTCAAGATCCAGATCACATTCAAGAAAAAAGAGATACAGGTAAGTTGATGTCTTACTGCATGCAAAGGTGATTTGGTATGTTAGTTTTTGTCTGGTAAATGTTTTTCACTTGCATGATGCTGTGGCAGAAGTGAGCCTGGAATCTTATTTCACTTTAGGCAGTAGGTAAACTGCTTTGAGTGTAATTTCTGTTACTTTGTTTAATTTTTTTTCCCCTTTTCCTCTATCTCAAGAAAACTTCAGAATGCTAATGGTTCTTCATGATTTCTGGCCCTTTTGTTTCTTCCCTTCCCCTTTACAGGGTGTTTTTTTTCATCTGGTCTCTTTCCCTGTAATTTGTTCTGTATTTCTCATTAACCTTTTCATATCTGAAGTAATTTAACGCTTCAGTAGATAAGCTTTGCTGTATCTTGCCTTCTCAGTTGCCTCCAGTGTTTTCCTCATCTTAGTTACTAGTGGACATCACCATCTCCAATAAAATAAGTGGGACAATTGAATGTGTACTGCCTCAGCTGCTGCTGTCCACAGGCTGGCATGTTAAACTGGAGGTCACGCCAGTCCCTGTTCCAGGCTGTGAACTGTGGTGCTGGCTAAGAAGCTGAATGCCATGCTCCAGAGTGGTGATAATCTTTAGTGAAATGGCAGGGGAGACCACTGAGACTGGTAGTGTCTTAATCATCTGATGCCAAGTTTTACAGTCCTTAGCAGAATAGATGTGTTTATTATAATTAATATATGACAGAAATAATAAATAGAGATTGTAGAAGTTACTTTAAGACCAGGAGTCTGCATCCTTTACCATTCTGACTGCATTTGAGAAATCTAGCATTTTGTGTTAAGGCACTATTTTTTTTGGGTTTTTTTCAAATTTTTCAGTTGTTAAATGTTAATGCTTGCTTTTTAATTTTAGTTCTAGGTCTCGGTCAAGGACGTATTCCCGATCTCGGAGCAGAGATCGTGTTTATTCTAGAGATTATCGCCGAGATTACAGAAATAATAGAGGAATGAGACGTCCTTACGGTTACAGAGGAAGAGGTAGAGGATATTACCAAGGAGGAGGTGGTAGATACCATCGTGGAGGTTATAGGCCTGTCTGGAACCGAAGACACTCCAGAAGCCCGAGGCGTGGCCGTTCACGTTCCAGAAGTCCAAAACGAAGGTCTGTGTCTTCCCAGAGGTCCCGGAGCAGGTCTCGTCGATCTTACAGATCTTCCAGGTCCCCAAGGTCCTCTTCATCTCGTTCTTCATCCCCATACAGCAAATCACCTGTCTCTTCCAAAAGACGTGCGTCTCTGGAAAAGCAGGCAAAGAAAACTGAAGGGGCTCCTTTGCAAGACAGTCCCTTGAAAAATAAATCACAAGATGAACAGAAAGATACATTTGAGCACGACCCATCAGAGTCTCTTGACGATTTTAACAAATCATCAGCAGCTTCTGGCGACATTTGGCCTGGCCTTTCAGCATATGATAACAGTCCAAGGTCACCCCATAGTCCTTCTATTGCCACCCCACCTAGTCAGAGTTCATCTTGCTCTGATGCCCCTCTGCTTAGCACAGCCCACTCAGCAAAGGATACACCTCAACATTCCCATTCCATTCAGCATAGTCCTGAGAGATCTGGCTCTGGTTCTCTTGGAAATGGTTCTAGCCGCTATAGTCCTTCTCAGAATAGCCCATTGCATCATATCCCTTCGAGGAGAAGCCCTGCAAAGACAATCCCATCACAGAGTGCCCCCCGTGAGGAGGCTCGAGTGCGGTCGTTTTATCCTGAGGGTGGTGAACAGGAAACTGCAAAAGGTGGAAAGTTTATGAAAAGGTAAGAACCAAGTTATAAGCCTACTGTTGCCTCTTAAAAATGCTAATCTGTCCAAGAGTTTTGTCAAGATCATCACTGTGCCTTGGAAAATGCATTATGGAGCACTAATGATACTAGTCTGGCTGGAATTGAACTTGAAAGATACATATGCCTTTTCCTGCTAAGATGCTTCAAGGTCTTGACTGTTTGCTGATAGAGATAGGGACATGTATCCTTGAGGAAGAATTGGTTTGTGCTTTTCCTTTATGGTTTATTTTCTTGTACTCAATTTTTTACTGTTAAGAAAAATCCTAATTGAAGTAGTGCATCAGACTTGCTGGCTTGATAGTGAACTCTGTTCAGGTATTTCAAAATTTTAGTGCTTCATGTAGTTTCAAATGAAGATATTTTGGAAGCCTTAAAATGCCGATGTGCAGTAATTTCTTTATGTTGACATAAACAGCATCAGTTCCTAATTGTGTGGTGCAGTATGACAACTTTAATGTTTTGAATTGCATTACTTATCAAAGAGGATAGGTCTTGGTATTCTTGGAGTATAATGCTGTTGATGAGAAGGAAGTTCAATGTATGTTTTGCAATGAATGTAAAATTCTTCAATTTGTTCTTAAAAAGTTTGACATACTAATTTTTGAAAGTTGTAAAAATCTTACTGGCATTAGGCTGTTCCTTTCTAATGTGACTGGTGCTTCAGTGGATTTCTTACAAAACAAATTAGTGAGAAGAGTTGTAACTATGCTGTATAGGCTTGATTGTAGGCTTTTAAATTAATTTGTCTAGTCAATGATCTATTATGTAAAAAAATTACGGCTTAGGAGATCAAAAATACAAGTTCTCTTGGATTAGATACATTGGACTTGGTGAATGTATTTAGAACCTGTGTGAACATAGCATACAGATCAGGCAGTGGCTGAAATAATAATTGGTGTGTTTCTGTGTTTAGGAGAGCTGCCTTCTAAGGGTTCCCTGCTTGTACACAATATAGTGAATGCACTAAGCCTGTGCCAGATTGTGGAATTACCTTAGTAATGTGCAGGAGCTTGAAAATAATTCACTTTTTTTATGGTACTACTTCAACTCTTTCAGTAAAAGAAGTGCAAAAATGAATTGTGGTCTGAATTTTCAAAGTTCTTGTGAATTTTATGGAAAAAATTACTAGAGAGATGTGAGAGAGAATGTGAAACTGGGTACTGATTAAGAAAAAACAAACAAGTAAATTTCTAGGCATTCTACAGATAGGCATTATATTCTTCAGATGCCTCCATTAGTGCATAAATGACAGTGGATACAGTGTTAATGGTGTGCCAAGCATTGCATGCTAAAACTTAATTGCTTGGAGGAATGTATTTTCGTCGTCTTCTTGGTGTGGGATTGACACGAAAGAGGAATGCAAGTGAACTGGAATGAATGCAATCCAGAGTTACCAGTCTCTTCTTTGCTATCCACAGGTACACAGATGAAGAGTCTAGAGTATACCTGCTTGATAGGGGTAATACCAGGGAGAAGGAGGCCCAGAAGGAGAGAGGATCAGAAAAAGGGAGGACAGAGGGAGAAAGGGAATGGGAGGAACAGGAAACTTTAGATTTTTTCGTTGATAAAGAGACTGGGAAGGAAAAGTTTAATGACTCTGAAGGGGAGGACACAGAGGAGACAGAGGATTACAGACAGTTCAGAAAGTCTGTCCTGGCAGATCAGGGTAAAAATTTTCCTACTGCATCTCACCGGAATGCTGAGGAGGAAGGAACCAAATACAAATCTAAAATGTCAATCAAGGGCAATAGAGAGAGCGATGGATTTAGAGATGAGAAAAGTTATAAGCTTAAAGAGACTGGCTATGTAGTGGAAAGGCCTAGTGCAACAAAAGATAAGCACAAGGAAGAAGACAAGAGCTCTGAGAGACTAATGATGAAGAAAGAAACTCAGTCACCTGAGCAGGTAAAGTCTGAAAAGCTCAAAGAACTCTTTGATTACAGTCCTCCTCTACACAAGAATCTGGATGCGAGAGAAAAATCCACCTTCAGAGAGGAGAGCCCACTTAGGATCAAAATGATAGCCAGTGACTCCCATCGTCCTGAAGTTAAACTCAAAATGGCACCAGTACCTCTTGATGATTCCAATAGGTAAATTATTCCACTTTACAGTGTGGTTCTCCAAGTGCCTCCAGTGTGGCTTGTATTTATTTAAACTAGTGGTTTCTTTTTGTGTGTCTCTTTTGTTGTTGATGCATTTTAGACCTGCTTCCTTGACTAAAGACAGGCTGCTTGCTAGCACACTTGTCCATTCCGTCAAGAAGGAGCAAGAGTTCCGATCCATCTTTGACCACATTAAGTTGCCACAGGCCAGCAAAAGCACATCAGAGTCATTTATTCAGCACATTGTGTCCTTGGTTCACCATGTCAAAGGTATGTATTTAATTTATTGTACTGGGTACGTATGTGTGTGTACTTGTACGTATGACAAGTTCATTTAAGCTATTTGCTGTTTCGAGTACAGGGAGATTTCAGGCCTCTTCTAATGTAGGTTTACCCAGACTTTCTTCCTGTTGAGATATGAATGAAAATAATTAGAAAAATAATAGCCACAGAAACTAGGACAAAAAACCCACAAGCAGTATAGAGTATAATAGCAGGTATTCTATGTTTCTGGATAAATTTTTGAGCCTAGGTAGCATAGAAAGTTTGAATTTCTGCCGTGTAGTTTAAACATACTACTCCGGTCAATTTTTCTAATTTTTTTTTTAATGACTCTAACATACAATTTTATATTAAATGTTGCAGTGTGGGTTGACAGATATCTTTTTACTGTAAATGCAATGGCATTCCTTTTGAGCACCCTATAGGTCATTTCCAGATTCTTAATAGAAGGGGGATATTTTTTCCTCAGTAAGATTTAAGAAAAATTGTATATTAAATGGTAGTAAAGTTCATGGTGATAATATTCCTATATGACAATATTTTCAGGAATTTCACTGACAGAAATTTGGCAGTGGCTAAATAAACCTCCATTAAATGAGTTATAGACTAATTAGTTTCTGGTATAACAATAGTGGCTGTTTTATATAAACACCAAGAAAAACCCTCAACATACCAAGCACAACAAAAGTCCTCCCCCAAAACCACTGAAATCCAAACCTAGACCATCAAAGTAGATATATTTCACTTACATCATAAATCCTCTCAAGTCTTTTGATGGGAATTTGGTGGAAAAATAGGTAATTCCTAAAATCCCCTGGGGATGTCTGGAGTGTTCTTTAAATGCTTTTCTTTCTATAGCATTTGCTTTATTTCAGTGGACTGTATTCTTGCTGTTGTGTTAAATGTAACTGAGATAATACAAAGCTGATGAAAGTAATTTTGCTGTATCATCATAGTAAAGGGGAAATATGGAAATAATTAGGTACCAGTTTCAATGAATCTGTCTGTAAGCGTTGTTTTTAACTTCTAAGTATGGTTAAGCATTGTTAACTTCTAAAATTGCTGAGACTTGCGTGCTAGAAATATGTGCTGAAGTTCAGTTAAAAATCTAATTTTCTTGACATAATTCAGATTACTAAGGCAAAAATTCCTTCTTACTGAATTACTTATAAAGTAATAGTCAACAATCATGGACTGTGATAGTGTATTAGATTAAAAAAATATTGCGATACCTGTTTAGTGTATAATGATTTGTTGTGAACGTATCTATTTATTGATAAATAAGGAAATGTAAGACTCAATCCAGTGAGAGCTTCTGTAAATTTTTGCTTATATGGTACATATGTAGCTATAGGTAAAAATAATACTTCTGGAACTCTTACATGTTGATCACAGAATAGACTTTTTCTGTAAATTTTTGTATGTTGAATATCTGATAGATTTAACAGCCTGTCTGGTCAAGTTACTAGAATACGTACAGTTACAGTTGTTTTTGAAAGCAGAACATCTCTTTAAGTTTCAGATTTACTGTGGTCTGTGATCAGAATTTTTGTAACTTTTTTGACAAACTGAAGTTATGTTCATTATTGGTGTGATGCGACCAGTCTGAACAGCTCTTTATTAATGTAGAGCTGAAAATGCCCAGTGATGTTTTCTTTTTCATTGTAACTAGGTCCTGGAATGTGTTTTGAAATGGCAAAATCCATGTTACAAAAGTAAAATAGCTGTTGAAAGATACAGATGCCAAACAGGCAAAGTTGAACCTTCTGTCTTCCTGGCAAAAATGGCATAAAAACAGAATTGCTAGCTCAAATTCCTGTGTTTGATGGAATTATGATTGAGGCACTACCCTTGTAGTGGCCGTTTCAAGTTTTAATGGTTGGTTATGAGACAAATGCTGGATGCCGGGCGGTAAGTTGATACAGATGTATGTTGACCTGTTAAGCAGATAGCTTGCTTCATATGTAACATTTCATAGCTCATGACTTTATGTATTTCTATATTACATTTAAACACATTTGTTGAGCTGGTTTAAAAATTGAGTTTTGCTGTGGCTAATTTAACTGTCTCTGAAGGAAGGAGAAAATTTGTCAGAGAAGTTGTCAAGTTTGCCAAGATGCCAGATGCTTAAATGAATTTATTTATGCATAGGTGTGTTAATTGTATTGTTTATCATCACAACTTCCAATTAAGAAATTGTATTCCTTTAAGAACAGCCTTGTTAGGTCATTCATGTAGTTATTGCAGTGTGCATTACTTAAATGTTTTCACTTATTCTTATTTTAAGTTAAAGATGAGATGAATGGTAAAATGTACTTGCTGCTAGTATTCATGACTCAAAAGTAATTTCACTTTCTCTTGTGGGCGAAGTATAAAATAACTGTTTAAGAAATTGCTCTTTCTCTATCATTAGAGGAAAATGTCATTGAAAATTAACAAGTCCAGTCAGTAAATGATGCTTGAATTAGATGTGATACAGTCATGGCATAGTAGACTGGCAGTGATGCTGTGCACTGCTATTTTGTTTGGGTTACAGAGTGTGTAAAAATAGGGAAAATGCCACATTTGCTTGTCCTGATAAATTTATCAAAAATACTGTGGGTTTTGCCTGCTACTTGCCTTTCTGTCAGGAGTAAAATATGTGTCAGTTGAATTAAACTAATGAAACAGTGTTTTTTCTATTGTAACCAACAGAGCAATACTTCAAGTCAGCTGGAATGACCCTAAATGAGAGGTTCACTGCGTATCAAAAAGCAACTGAAGAACACTGCACCCGACAAAAGAGCCCAGAAATACATAGGTATATGTTAACTGCATATGCAGATGCTTTGTGTTTCAAATAATGTCTTCTAATATTTCTTTTGAGAACCCAAAATACTTTTTCTAATCTGTATGAGGTAATTCGTATAATTACAAAATACAAAAAACCCTTCTGTAAAAGAGAACTCATCTGAGTCAGGTCTGGCTTCATCTGTGGTTTTGTGACAGATGTCTTCTCTACCTCTGTATCTCATTTGGGATATATTTACTTTTCTCACATGCAGTGCTCAAATATTGAGGGGCATATGTCTTGAAGATGAAAAGAAGCCCTGTACATGCATCTTTCTTCTTCAGTGTGAAATGTTCCATCTCATACTACTTTAGTTTTTGTGTGTGTTAATTTTCAGCAGTTTTTTGAAAAATCTGAGAATCTAAAAGGTAAGAAGGTAGGCATGCAGATGTAGTGTCTGATTATGTGCTCTAGTTTTATGATGCAATGTACTATATTTGTGTTGCATGTGAGGCTACAGTATCCAACTTTACAAGTTTTCTTGTTAAGAACTTTTGACTTTACAGCAAACTATCATAGGTGCTGATGGTTTCTTGGAGGGGGTGGGCTTTCAGCTGGCTACATACTGATCCTTTTAAAATGAAGCATTAAACATTTTTCCTGTCTTCCAAACTGTATTTAAAATGTGAAACATCAGTCTGCCTATTTTCTGTTTTGGTGTTTTTAGCATACTTCACACAGAACAGAACAATGATTTTTAATTTTTAGTCTGCTTCTGTATTCTGACAGTGAGGTTTAGTAATGCAAAAAGTTTATTCTGCTGCAAAAATGCCTTGTTTGTCAGTTTTCTGTTGAAATGAAATATCTGAGGCTGTTAAAAGTCATGTACATGTATGGCAAGACACTGCTTTTATTTTACATTTAGGAGGATTGACATCTCTCCAAGTACCCTGAGGAAGCATACCCGTTTAGCAGGCGAAGAGAGAGTCTTTAAAGAAGAAAGTCAAAAAGTAGGTTCTAAGTAAATGTCCTATCTGTGCTTCTAAACTTACTAAACTTAGTCTCCCTTTAAATCTCAACTTCATCTTTGTGTTTTCTGTATAAAATAAAAAAATAATTTGTATTTATTACACCTGGAATACTTGTGTTTAGAATTTTTTTTCCTTTGAGTAAAACATGTTACCAAGAAGCTGGTTTAATGTAGCATGATTTTGTCATGTTAACAACTTGATTTGTAAGGTCAAGTCTTCTCCCATGCTTCCTTTCTTCTTGCATGTTTCTTGACCACTAAGCTGCCCAAGGACCAAGTGTAGGTTTGGGGCAGAGGGAGGTACCAAGGTGGTCAGTGAGTAGTGTGGTTGAACTGCAAGGGTGCTTGTGCTCTGTTGAAAACAATTCACCAGAAGAAATGAATACTTATCTCCCCAAACCATGGATTGTGGTCTGTATCATCAAAATCTAGACACCAATTGGCTTGATGGGAATGCTTGTTTGAAATTCTCAGCTGTTCTTTTTTTAGATGTAGCCGTTGCATGTAAAGCGCAAATTCAATTTGTGTGCTGAAGTTTGTTGAAAAATAGGTAAATTCTATCTTTTTATTTTAATTGATGCACAACTTGCCTTTTCACTGAGATTCTCTTGATGTTTTATTTCAGTATTTTGTTCCAAAATATATATTTGTTTACAGGGAGATAAAAAATTAAGGTGTGATTCTGCTGATCTTCGGCATGACATTGACCGACGTAGAAAAGAACGAAGTAAAGAGCGAGGAGACTCAAAGGGTTCCAGGGAATCCAGTGGGTCAAGAAAGCAGGAGAAAACTCCAAAAGATTACAAGGATTACAAATCTTACAAAGACGACAGGTAAATATTTGAAGTCCCTATAAAGGATTTTAGCTTCTAATTAGTCTTTTGTAATTGTAAGCTTAATTGCTTTCAATTTTCAATGTATAATGGAACATTTAATTTTAAACAATTAAAATTATTTGTTTTACAGCAAATATGTATTATCTGTCTTTTACACGGCTTATGGTGGATGAGGACAAAAACTTTGGAATAGCAAGCTAACACTGAAAAAAAAAATGACAAATTAATCTGTCCTATTATCCAGGCTACATCAGGAGGTTGGACTTCAATGCAGTACATTTCTATAAACAGTTTGTGTAAGAACTTTGGTTCGTTATGCTTGATTCCGCACTTTTTCAACTCATAACACCCAGAGTATGAGAATTTTACTGATACTTAGGTTTTAACATGGGTGAGAAGGGGAATTTTAAAATTTTTCTCTAAAGCCAGTGGGCTGTTTTAAGAAAAAAAAAAGTTAGCATATCTCAGTGGATACTGTGTAGAAGTGGTAAGAATTACTTCAGGTATGACCTTTCTTTGAATAGAATGTTAAAATCTTGTAAATTGGGTCAAGTTAATACCACTATGGGGTTACTAAAAGTTTCACTGTAGGAGTTTTTTCCCTGCTTTGTACTGTATATAAAATGAATTTTTACTTATGCTTCCTGTTTCCCATTTACTTTGACTTTGGTATCCACATTTTCTTCCACTGGCTAATTTCCCTACAGCCATCTGTGTAGGGAAGCCCATACCATACCTCTCAACAGTGTGCAAACTGAACTGTGTCAAGTTACTGTAAAAGTTCACCTTGAGGGTTTTTTCCCTTTAAATTCTGTTTTTCTGCCTCAGAAGAAAGGCAGATCTTAAGAGTAACAGAATCTCTTAATGACATCAAAATCTAGAAAAGCTGTAGTTTACAGTTTGCAGACTGCTGCTTTCCAACTCACCAGCAATGATATGCATTAAGTGCACTTAAATGTGTCAGAGGAGGCTGGAAAGTGGAAATATACTTCGCCTTAATATCTCAAATATGTAACGTGTGACTTTATAACCAGAAGGGGGTTAGTTTTTCATAAAATATAGAGACTCGGTTTAGTATAGCATGTTACAGACTATCTAGTATGTTTAAAATAGCACATAGTGTATTATTTTATTTTTCAGTAAACAAAAAAGAGACCAAGACCGTGCTCGGTCCTCCCCATCTTCCTCCCCATCTTCTTCCTCATCCAGTTCTCGAGAAGAAAAGGATTGCAAGAAAGAAAGAGATGAAGAGTTCAAAACCCACCATGAACAGAAAGAATACTCTGGTTTTTCAGGAGTCAACAGGCCAAGAGGCACCTTTGTAAGTTTTTCTCCTGTTCTTCCCCCAAATTTTGAACACTTCACCAATGGTAATAGTGTAACAAAGAAAATGAGGGAGTGTTGCAGTGATTCATGTTAGGCTTAGACCTATTCTTGAGTTCTTTATGTGATGTACCAAACCTGAAATATTGAGTCTCTTTTTTTTCCCCACCCCTTCTCAGTAGCAGTTAAATTATATGTAAATATGCATTAGCCTGACATTAGAGATCCTAGCATAAGGCTGGGGGAAAGGATTTCTTGACTATTCCTTGCTCTTCTGTAATAATGCTGTTTCTTAACAGGATCTGAAAATTCAGTGTTTTATAAATTTTAAATCTTAGGTCCTGTTACCTCTTAGCTCCCTGCAGCTTTTTTTTCCCCTCTCACTTTGGGTTTGGTTTTGCCCTCCTTTGGGTGTAATGCCTGCAACTTGTTAAATAGAGAATGGCACATAATTAAAAATCAATGTCAAACTTGAAACAGCTGTATTGAGGAGATGGTATACTTGTTATTTTTGTGTTCCTTTGGCTTGGACTAACCACTGAGCATGGAAACTCATTGATTTACCTCTGGAATGTATTTAAGCATTGTGATTTGGAAAGTGGCAAATTGACCACTATAGTCTTCAGAAAAATCCTAAACTTCCAGATTCCATGTTAATGTAGTTATTGATATATAATTGGGAAATGTAGAAGCATTAGGAAAAACTAGGAATCAATAAAGAAGGCCTTGAAAAAGACAAGGAGCTCTTAAAAACACCATACAACTCAAACCAAAAGAAAAAAACCAACCCACAAATAGACACTGCACATCCACCCCCCAAAGACCATAGCAAAACAGACCTCCAAATGACAGCTGAACACACAAAATAGTGCAAGTTCCATTTGGTTGGGAAAAACAGTTTTACATAATAAGCAGGAATAATTTCATAATTGAGTATTAATTCCTTAATGTAGCCTGTAATTAAGATCAAATAATGCTAAAATGCATTGTTTGGTATAAATGTTTAGTTGTGCATAAAATACGTTTTGAACTACATAAAAGGGTGTCTGAAATGCTTGTGGCATGTGCCAACACTTGAGGCTTGAATCTTCCATGTAAAAAACCGTGGCTACCTAGAGGAAAATTCGAAGTTCTAAATTTCTATCACTAAAAGTGCATCATTTCCTCCTTTCTTATTTTTTTATATAGTTATGCTATGGACCTGTGTGGCATAAGTATATAAATCCTTGGATGGTGTAGGCATCAAATATGACTATCAGCACAGTTTCTAGCTGTATAAAATAATGGCACAAACAAAACAGAAGTTAAACAAAAGGGAGCTCAAAACTCCATCTCCTCTCAAAGAGATTTAGTGGGAGAAAAATCATAATTGGTTGAAGCCTTCCAGCTTTATAAAACCAGACTGTATGTATTGTGAAAGAGATGCTACTTCTCATGCACTTGAGGTAAATGTGAACTGGAAATTTAATAGATTTCTACTCATTTAATTGCTAGTGACTGCCAGTTCTGTCTATGCAGTGATAACAGGTTAATGTTCCCAACAACGTTCATGGTCACACACAGGCTTTTGGGACAAAGTGTCTGAGCAGGTGAATCTAAATAGGCCAGGCCTGCTGACTCGGATCTCCTCTTTAGGGATACATCTTGGATAGTATCAAAAATACAGACCAGGTAGTGTAGGAGTGTGTTTGTAAATACAGGCTAATAGTGGCTGCATTCCAGTGAATACTGCTTTGCTTTTGGAGTAAATAAAATGCTTTGGTTGTGAATCCTTCTCCTAACAGGAAGCCTTGGAGAATGTAACATCTCCCCTATCCAGCAAGCTGATGTTAAATCAGCAATGGTTTTTCGTTAACTCTGGCTGATACACAATTCTGTTGGATTCTAGGCCTCTCATATATAAGCATCATGAGTAGTTTTGAAATACGAACACAGAAATAAGGATAAGTAGAATTTTTCAATGGCAATGTCATTAGTATCCATATCTGAAAGAATTCTGTGTAGCAGCTCTGTTAAAAGTGAGTTTTATAGAGAAAATATACTCTTGGTTTTTTTGTGGTGGTCTTGGTAATAACAAGCCCATGAAGATAACACCATAGTAGGTTTTATGTCCTGTAGTTCTTTACCTGAAAGATAATTTGGTAGAGGGAAGCATTAATAAAATGGAGAGGAAAAGTGTAGGTGTTTTTCTTAAAGGGAATCTGCTCACAGGACCAAATACCAGGAAATGCTGATACCTTTTTTTCTCTTTTTTAATCCTGTCGTAATTCTGTCTGCCCCCTGCCCCTCCCCCAAGGTTACTGTTTGTTGTGCCCTAATTTTGTAAAGCTATTGGAAATAAAAAAAGCATGTTGTATTTCCTCCCTTGTACAGTTAGTCTCTTGCTTTCCAAATGAGATTTCCAACTCTCCAAACAGTTTTTTAGTTTATTTTTGTTTTTTTTTTTTTTTCCTCCAGAGTATTGGATAGGTCTTATGAGCCTTCTACAGATTGTTTTTCAGTCTGTTTGATTTCAGAGTAATTTTAAATCTGTCCAGCATAAATTCTGCATCAGAAGTTTCAGAGCTTTGTCGAACTAAGTATGCATAATACTTATCTTTTGAGTTAGTTAATCATATACATTTTTTGGTCTATGTTTATGAAACATGCGTATTTTTAACAAATTAGTTTCCAGTCATGTTTTTCTACTATTACTCTGAAGATGCAGTTCTATGTTTTTAAGTAGGTTATTTATGGAAATTGTGTTCTGTAGTAACTTCAGTTTTTAGCAGTCTTATGTTCCCAAACTAACCTTTCTTCTTCCCTTGGATGAAGGATAAAAACTCATTTAATGTTTTCTACAAGCTAAGTATTTACATGCTGAGATAACTGTATGCATTACTACTTAGTGTATTCTGAGTTAAGGGTGTTTTTTTGCTGTGAGACTTTCTAGCCTAACATTTTAAAATCCCAGTAATTCATTATAAAGAATATTTAAGACACTCTTTTTCACTTCAAGCATTGCTACTCTGCACAGTACATACCACTGATTTTTTTCTGAGTAAAGAGTTTACTCATTTCAAATGTAATTTGGCCTAAGATACATTTTTGAATCTTAGATAAAAATGTTTGAGTAACACACAGTGGATATACTCCTTTGAAAGCTACACTGTTAGTGTGTATTCTAGAATCACCTTTTCATAACTGATACAATTGACTCCATAAATGACTTTTTTTCCCCCTGACAGTTTTGACCCTGTTTCAGTTTAGTTTTCCTCTTGGTTTTTTGTCTGTGAACAGCTTCAGAAGCTTCTTGTGACCTTTTGTTCCAACACACTGGTTTACTAGCAGTAAAATTTCTTTTCAGTGGTTGTGGGTGAACTTTATGCTAAGAACTTAAGTGTGTTTCAGTTAAGTTTATTAGAATCATTATTTCAAAATGAATGCTTGAATATATTACTTAAGGTAGTGTGTGAATTTGAAAATGGTTTTCCACTTGCAGATACTGTAATTAAGCACAGAAAGAGTATTTTCAGTAATAGAGAACTTGAACTCTATTTTGTGGTGTTATGTAAATGGATTAAATGACATCTTGGTTAATCAGTTTCGAATTAGGGGCAGAGGAAGAGCCAGAGGAGTCTTTGCTGGAACAAATACTGGTCCCAGCAACTCAAATACTACTTTTCAGAAGAGACCGAAGGAAGAGGAATGGGATCCTGAATATACCCCAAAAAGCAAGAAATACTTCTTGGTGGGTGTGGAGAACTCGATGTCTTATGCATGCTTTTGTTTTTTCAAACTTTCTACAAGTGTAGAAGTAGCATGCATGTATGGATAAGGAACTACAGTAACTGTGGAGTTATCAAGGTGGCTGTAGTGGTTGGTTCTGCTTATCTTTCATCTTTATGCAGCAGGCTGGCAGTAACTGAGGCCTGGCATGGAATTTATCTCCAAAACTTTCATCAGGGAATGGGGAAGAGAACAGGCTCAGACAAAATTTATTAAAACCAAACTTTAAGCAAAAAAGACTTGGATTTATGTCTGTATGACATTTGAGATTTGTCTTAGATTGGTCTGGAAGTCTGTAAAAGTGGAAGATCAGGAAAAGCTGACAGTATTTGTGCATGTACATAGGCAGACTCTGTTATGAGCAGTTTTCTGCTCTTAGCTGAGTAGTGTGATAGTCATAAGAAAATCATGGTTTTGATGCCTTTTTCCCATCTGGATTATGAAAGGAGGACCCTTGATGTAACCACTCTAAGTAGTGTAGCACAATGAATGTGTGGCCTCTGCTCCAGTTATTTCCTTAACAATGCAAACTTTGAAGGATATTGTTTCATTGTTGAAAAATGATAAGTAGTGAAGATGAGATCTTCTCCTATAGCATTATAGCTTGTCACAGATATGTTAACAGGTAACTAAGAAATAATGCAGTCCCAATTTGGCTTTTTGTGTAAGGAGTTCTGTCTTTCTACATGTATCTAAACTTTTCTGATCTGTAAACAGAGATGTGATAATCGATTCATTATACTAGCACAATCAATTGTACCTATTAAACTTGAACTTCTAAAAATATTTAAATTAAAGAAGCCACCCTTCAACTACTTCTGTGTTATTAAACTGCATTATATGGGTGTGATATCTGCTTAATAGTTCAGACTTCTTTCCAAATCACAAGTAAAAAAAAAAGTGTGTTGAAGCAAGTGTACATCACTGTTATAAATATAAACTTTTTTTATGTTAAAAAATGGTCTGTAGATTTCATGCAGTGCATGAAATGATTGTCAGAACTTACTGAACTATGTAAGGCTGTATTTGGTAGCAAGACAGCAAACTTCAGGCTTATTAACCAGAGAAACTCAACTATTGTTTGTTAGTGTTAGATTTAAACAGTTCAAACTTAATTTGTCCTACGTTGTGCAGGTGAGGCAGGTTTTCTGAAAACTGTCTTCAGTTACCTCTTCTTATGAAGTATAAAGATCTCCCTCTGTGCTGAAGTAAAAGTAATTTTTAAAAATCCTAGCACTTTCCTAGAGCTTCTTCTTTTAAAGTAGCAATTTTTCCCCTCAAAACTAGTAATTTTTAATTCTGACTGAAAGTTACAGACAAGTGATTTGTTACTAACATTTGAGTAGATCCACAGCAAATAAGGGCTCTTAAAACAACTTTATTGCTGTGGTTTTAGTTACAGCATCGTGCCTTTTAAGAATATACCTCATAATTATGATCTGAAGAGAGCTTAAAAGCAGTTACATTGTTTTATACATTTGCTATAGATTACTAACATACGGGGTATGTTTGAGAGGTGTCTAACCTTACTCTTTGTCTGGTGTTATTGTAGCATGATGACAGAGATGATGGTGTGGATTATTGGGCCAAAAGAGGAAGAGGCCGTGGTACTTTCCAGCGTGGCAGAGGGCGTTTTAACTTCAAAAAGTCAGGTAGCAGTCCGAAGTGGACACATGACAAATACCAAGGGGATGGGATTGTGGAAGATGAAGAAGAAACAATTGAGAATAATGAAGAAAAGGACAGACGCAAAGAGGAAAAGGTAAATTATTCAGTGAATTGCAGATTAGACAGTTCATCTTGCAGTGTGCCAACTAATTGGATGCATGTAGGGATCACTTTAACAGATTCTGGAGTTTGATTATTAACAGTTTACAACAAGACTGTTTTCTTTCTTTCCACAGGAATAACCTGGAAGAAAGTTGTAGCTGAAAGAGCAGCTCTTGCACCACCCACACAACATTTTTAATATGTTTTTTTGTTGTCAAATGAATGTAAGCATTTTACTTAAATTTTACTGTTGGAAAGTAGTTTAGAGAGATTGTTTTTGTTTTAAGCCTTTAGAAAAAATCATGATATAGTAAACTATGTTAATGATCGTACAGGTAGAAAGTAAAATATTTGTAACAACTTTTAAGAAATTTTACTGTTTGTTATATGCAGTGTAATTCTGCTTTGTCCAAATATATGGTCAAGTACAACTCTAAAAGTTTTGATTCTCCCCAATGTCTGTGTTTTATTCTGAAGTAAACTTACGGCTCTGCACACCTGAAATCTTGGAGCAGCATTTTTTACTGATCACTACTTTTCTGTTGCCTTTATATAAGAATTGTAATTAAGGGTAGTTACCCAGTCACAGCATAAGTACAAACAGTTGTGCAAAATGCTGATTGTGTGTTAGTTCACAAGAATCATATTTACATAGTGATAAACCTGGATTCTTATTCCACTCTGCAAGAGTGCAGCAAGAATTGTACTTAAGCAGTGAAATCGTTGCTCTTCATTAGTTGCCTAAGAAATACACATGCATATAAAGACTACAGTGAGTTTCAAGTATATGCTTTGATAGCTTAGTCATCAACAGAGCACTTAAGTTAAATTGGTGGCAGTGTCAATCTAGCTTCTTTTTTAGCAATTTTTTTACAGTTTGTTAGAATTGCCTCCTTAGTTTTTCTATGTGGACTTGCCTCTCCAGCTATGTTACCTGGCAAGAGTGAGTCAATCACATGTACAGCATTTAAGTTAAAATGAGAGGGCAGGGGCAGGTGGGAGGAGGGAAACGAAACAAAACACCACAAAAATCCCTGGGAAAAATAAAGCAAGATATGTTAAAACCTGAATTGGTAAAGACAGTTCATACATACCAGAAATGTGAGAAATGAATCTTAATTTCTTCAACAGATTTCTAGTAGTTGTGCTGCAAGAATTTTTGTAGCCAAAGTGCAGATGTTAGTCTTCTTTTTTTCTCTATTGTTTTTTTAAACAAAAATAACAAACCCACAAGCTTAGTTTTAGTAGTAGGTACACACTTAACCTCTAGAATGTTGAGCATGACAGTAACATACTTGAATTACCAGGACAAGGACATTCTAATACAAGATGATCATTTTGTTTTTCTTTCTCAAAATGCTGTAGATAAACTAAATCTTAATGTTATATGGAGTTAAAAGTGTAGCTGTTCTTAGTCACCCCTTGGAATGGCATAATATCTTCAAAAGTAGGGAAAAAAAAGAAAAGCTTTGATATAGTTTGTATTAAATACCTATATAATGTATGCCTGCTTCGTTGCTTTACTGTTAGGGAGCAGTCAATATCTGCCCTATCCAAATTAAACACTGGAAGGCAGGAAAACATAGTACTGTCAGTACTCCTGACTGTAGCTGAAGAAACTGTTTTAGGTTGCACTAGTCTGCTAGCAGCTGTGTACAAAGGGAAATAGGAATAATACTTGCCTTCCAGTAGTAGTTAGTTAATAAAGGGTTATTCCTGCTTTATGTTTTAGAAAGTTTAGGCCAACTATACTGTTGTTGCAAGATTTGCTTTTACATGTACAGTGCATCTTTTAATAGCTGTTTGAAATGATAAACTGAGTATTCTTTATACTTTTCAGCAAAACTCACGCAGACTTTGTGTATATTAAAGTAGAATAAGCAAAAAAGGGGAAAAACCAAACTAGGCATTAGGGTCTCAGTCTGTCCTAGTGAAGTAAAATTAAACATCAGTCTGAAACTAACAGGACTAAGATATGCTTGAGCTGTCATGACCTTAGAACAGGTAATTTTTATCATCTAGGTCAAGTTGAAAGTGGGTTGTTGTGTGTCATAAAGCAATATAATTCCTGCAAGGTGAGGCAGATTTAAATTTTGTATTTCAGCTGAATGTCCAAGGAGATCTGGTAGAGATTGCTCTGGTAATGGCATTTGATCCTACAAACCTGTCTGTAGGTTAGATCATAGAAATCCATTTTTTGCAATCCCTAATTTCCTTGTAGTTTTTCAGAAATGTAATTTGGTTACAGAACACCTGATGATAGCCATTACCATTTCTTGAAATAAATTAATTCAAATTAAGAGATAATGTAGTCAAAGATGCAAGTTGCTGTCTATGAGAGATCTGTAAGAAACAAAGTGGGAGTGGAGATTTACTTTTTTAATAAATCCAGATCTGGTGTTTCAGCACTCAATAGTCTTTCAACATGAATAGTGAATTTTCACTGTGATAGGAAAAAACACTTTCTGAGGTTTTTGCTTGGTGCTGCTACAGTAGTTGCATGACCTGTGAATGGAATTTTAGTGCATTTTGCATTTCTCTTCTTAAAAGGTAAAGACCATCATTGATGGTACAGGGGAAAAAACATGTAGACATGCTGGTATAAAATGTTTAACTACCTTTTGAATTCAGGTGTTCATTGTGACCCACTGCTCTTCAGCCACGAAGCACTTTTTAAGGACACCACACAGAGATGAAATGGATTCACAAAGTTTGAAGTTATCCCTGCAGTTCAGATAAAATCAGGCATACATTTCACTAGGCAAAAAAAAAAACCACCAACCAACCTGGAATCCAGTAGCTGTACTGTTAGTACAGCGTGCATTTAGTTTCTTGGTTTGGAATTAAATCTCACATCATCTTTCTTCCCAGGAACAATCAGCATTAATGTAGCAGTGGGCAGCTACATAAGAGTAAAGCTTTCCTGCGTTTGTTTTGTGCTTTTAAAGGAGGGCTGTTCTGAGCTTTGGCTCAGCTCCAGAGGTAATGGCTGCATTAAGCCTTGAGGTCTGTGTCACTTCTTTGTTTCTTAAAGCTGGCCTGTCACAAGATGCTTTTGTTCAGAAGATCCTGCAGGTCCCTTCTGTAGTGTTCAGAGCTGTACCTGCTGACTTTTAGCGTTTCTGCCCCAGTTCCCAGCTGCTTCTCTTATTCAGTGCAGCGATACTGCACTGATACCAGCGTTACTGGTGCTGGTGCAGTGAAACTAAATTGCCTCCGTTTTGCTGTTGCTTGTGAGACCCTCCCTCTTCCTGGCTTTGCAGTAGTGTTGTTCCCATCCCATTCTGTAGACACTTCCCCTTCTTTAGTAAGAGGGTGTTGGAGTAGGTGAGAAGTAGGGGTTTTTTTCTTTTTTTAAGACAAGTGCCTTAAACTGTAGTACAGTTTTTCAAAGTATCCATTAAAATGTTCTGCGCTTCTTCTCGTTTAAACCTTCCATGTCCCCTGAACCAGCTGTATGCTGTTACTGCAGTGTGTTACCAGTAGTGCTCCTTCTTTGTGTTTGGTCTTAGAGAATCCCTCCACCTGCCGAGTCCTGGATCAGAGTAACCAGCAATAATGTGGTAGTAACCACGGTACTGACAGTAGGAACAGCACCTGCACGGATGAGGGAAGGGATCTCCAAACACTCACTGACTGCATAGCTGGAGGAAAAGGATATCTGTATTTCTTCTCCTAATAGAAGCGCTGTGAGCACTGCTAACTTCCTTGAAGTTTTCAGCGTTTCTAAGAAAAACAGCAGAAATCTTTCTTACATACAAAAGAAGAAGTGCAAGATAAAAGAGCAAGTGCAGAATCCAGAGCCAGGTGTTGAAGTGAAGTCAGTGTAGTCAAGTGTTGTTGGGCAGCTGTTGTGCTGAGGATACTCAGTGCGTTTATTCTGGGTCTCTGAAGTAGTTCCTGGTTTGCTACATGGAAGACCGGAACCATCTCTCTTTAGCTCCTTGCCATGAATTCAGCGAGTTCACAGGCCCTGGTGCATTTCTTCTGTTGGCGCGTACTGCGTTCTGCCCTCGCAGACGCTCTGTTTTCTCGTGCGTGCACCCCCGTGGTCAGGCAGGCCTAGGCGCTGGCGGCGGTGCGCTATTCCCGCCGTGCCCGCCGTCCCTGCCGCATTCCCGGGAGCGTTCCCCGGGCAGAGGGGCGGGCCGGGGCAGCGCCGCCGTTCAAACCGCTCCCTCCCGACACCCCCCGCGGCGGGCCCGCCCCCGCCGCTCATTGGCTGCGTCGCGGGCTCTGCCGCCTTCCTATTGGCGGGGCTGCCGCGGTGCCCCGCCCCCGGCCGCGGGTGGCGCTGCGGGCGCGTTCCCCGGGGCTGCGGCGGGCTGGGGCTGCGCGGGCAGCGCTGCTCCCGCTTCCCGCCATGGCGCTGCTGCTGGAGCTGCTCCGGCGGCTGCTGCGCTGCCTGGGCTGGCCGCACCGCCAGGTGAGAGCCCGGGGGCGCGGGGCTGCCTCCGCCCGCAGAGCTGCGGGTCTCGCCTGCGGCCGCCGCGGCTCTGCGGAGGGAGGGAGGGTCGGCAGCGGTGCGGTGGGGCGGCTTCAGCGCCCTCCTTGCCCACAGCCGCCTTTGTCGAAGCGCGCTGCCTGCACGTGGGGACGCCTGGGGTCACTGCCCTGCCCTGCCCTGACACAGCCGCTCAGAGTGGCTCTTCTTGCCCTGAGCTGGGCGTAGGGAAGTCAGGAGTGCTGGCTGCTCGCGCTTTGCTGTTGTAAGTAAAAGGCGGCGTGCCCCTTCCCAGGCAGCAGTGTTTCCCGTGTGTTCAGAGGCCCGGGAAAGGTGCTCCGTGCGATGCTGAAGGAGCGCACTGATGCAGTGCCGGGCTGATGTTGGAGCGTGGGGCCGTGGGCAGCTCCTCAGGGCGGCTGTCAGCAATGAGGCTCTGCTGCAGCTTGTGGTTCTGAGACAATCCTGTCGTTATTTATGGGGAAACTACCAGAGTGTCTCCAGGAGTGCTCATTTGCCTGAGCTGCCCTATTTTCTTTCTGGTTCCGTTGTTGGAAGATGTTGGTTTTTTTGGCAGGCCGTAATTTTTGAAACTCGCATGTTTGGCAGCAGTATCAGACATACACTCGGAACATGCCTTCCTTCAGCAGTCTCATCAGGAAGGTATTTCCAGCAGTTATATGCTGTCATAAGGAAGTATCAGGCCAAGGTATGTTCAATTTATTTCACTTCTTTGCTAATTGTTCTTCCCCAAGACTTATACAGATGCATGTAGTTAATTAAATGGGCAGTATTTCAAGATATTGGCCTTTATGCCCCTTTAAAATATTCTTTGTTTTTGCAGTGTTTTACACACTGTCTGTCATACCAGTGTAAACCTCTTTGGACTTTCAGTTTGAGAAGAGCATTGAAAAGTTAGGTTAACCAAGCTGCATTATATTTAATTAACCTGTAACATGAAATGATTAAATAACTTTGATTGTAAGAACTGAGGGCTTTGATTTTGCTTCTCAGATTCAAAGATTTTTCCAATTTTTAGGTCACATCTGTTTGCCAAAAAAAGGAATATGGATCTACTCGAAGTGTTGTCCGTAGACTTGGGACAATTCTTTCCTTGGAGCCCTACCCCAGACCTTATTTTCAAGTAAGCAATTTATTATCATATGTATACTTCACCTGTTTGTATTTTCTTGTTTCTTAATTTGCTGATAGCTTTTCTGTTCCTTTTAGCTTGTATAATTGTGTTGCATCCCTTATACTCACTGTTTTCAATTTCCTAATAGTGCTGTTTAAAAATCCCTTTGGCTGAGGCAGAACCTTCAGTATGTGCCGAATCCAGTTTCCATTCATACTTTTTTTTTTGGTATTGTTTGTTTTTAGTTTGTTCAAGATCTAAGTCCATTGGGTTATGATGAACAAAGTGCAGCTCCAGCTCCTGTAGCTCCATCACTTGCTGATGTCGTGTGGGTGGCAAATGATGAAGGACAAGCATGTACTAGACTTAGGTAAGTAAAAGTGTAAAAAGGATTATTAGAAATAACTTTTCCCTCTTTTATGGTGTGTAATTTTGTGTTTAAGCTTGTTTTTCTTTTTTCCTAACCTTTTCTAGAAACATTTTGGGCTTTTTTGGGGGGAGGCACTTCCTCCTTACTTGAAAATTCTTACTATGTAAAGCATTCTTTTCTGAAAGATTTCTGAAATTGAGTCTTCTCTTTTCTTCTCATAGTAGTATGTCAGGTCTATTACTGGTGATTTAAATGATTTTCACTCACAAAGTATTTTGTGAGGGAGGGAGCTGGTTGTTGCAGTATGCTGTAAGATTCTTCCTATCTTTACCCTTGTAGTTCACAAGCTTTTTGATAAACTTTATAAAGGGGAAAGCAAGAAAAAATATTTAAATGTCTCCTTTTGGCTTTGATTTTTAGAATGCCATGTGTAAGCCTTGATGGTTGCTCTGATGGAAAACCAACCATAATTATCTTAAAAATTTAAAATAATTTTGAATACAGTGTATATAAATGTTTCTAGCTTTTACAGAGGGCTGAGGGAAATATTTGTACAAATTACAAAATATTCCAGGTACTGTGAAATGAAAAATTGTCCAGAAATTTGCAGACACAAATAGTATACAAGGTTTGTTTTTTTTTTTTTTTCCACTGGAGAAGAAATAGAAAGTTGTCTTGCTGTTCCTCTAAAGATCTGTTCAAAATCAGAGGATGAGTTAGAGCCAGAAGCAAGATTGAAATGTGGACACTCATATTGTCTTGTACTGCATCTGTATAGGACAATGTAATTCGGCTTCATATTGGCATTTCTTTTTCTGTGATCTTTGTGCTGCTTGCCAGTAATGAAAATACAAGAAATTGATGAATTCAAATGACACACTTTCCATTGGAGGAGTTGGATACAGTGTGCTTCATCTTATGTTTCCTGAGGCGTTATTGTTAAATTATTAAAGTTTGTTTGTAACAGCTGTAAGATACCAGGAGAATAAGAACATTGTTGAAAGAACAAATAAATCCTGGCCTGTTTTGTCCTGCTCATCCTGCTCTTTAGCTGGTCAGATTCACAGCACTATGACAATTCATTCTTTTGTTGTTTCCATTCTTTGCTCCTCCTCCTCTTCTGGCTCTGTGGGATGTTTTTCAAGAACAGCTATTCTAGTTGATATCTTTTCCTTCCCAGCAGTGTTTATAGCAAGGGGTTTTTGGCAAATCAGAAAGCTGTGCTGCAGGTCTAATTTGAAGTAAAAGGATGTTTAAAATAAGGGAAAATGTCTGGACTTTTTTCAATCAAAGCTTAGTGCATCTTAAGCGAATCAGGTAAATTTAATTTCTTTCCATGTTTCATGATGAAATCCTGGTAGTTCAATTTTATACTTATATTTTAAGTTTATTTCTGCAGGCACAGACTTGAAATAATTTTTTAAATTAAAACCTGAGATACATAGCACAATTTTCTAATGCTGTCTTCGGCTGTAGTAGCTTACAGAAGATGAGACTCTTGTTCTGTAAGTCTGTATTACACTGTATTATTGTCGAGTGCATTTTCTCAAAGATTGTAACTACTTTGCTGCTTGCAGTTTTCATCTTAGAGTTTGATAAATGAGTAAAATTTCTGAAGCCTAATTAAGACATCATTATTCTTTGTCTCTCCTGCCTTTCATATTCATGCGGGGAGAAGGGAGAGACACTTTGCGGTGTCAGTCTAATAGTTACTGAATAATGACAGCTCAATCCTACTGTATGACTTTATGGTGTGTAATTATCCCTGACTGAATTATCTGACTAATTCTTATGATGGCTTTGCAAAGATCTGCATTGTACTTGAGCAAAGGGAGACTTGAAACATTTTAAGCGTTATGAGTAGTTAAAAGTGTAGTTTCCTTAAATAGTTTGAAAAGTTAGGTCTTGCTGAATCACGATAACTTGCTTGAACAGCCCGAGTAGTTTTGAGGTTTCCATTGTTGGCTGAGCCTTTTGAAACTGTCTTTTTTTGCTTTGTAGGACTGAATTGAGGAGAAAAGAGAGAAGTACAGCTCCTCTTGACCTATATTCATCAATGCAGAGCATTCCGAAAAACAGTGCACAAAAAGACGGTGTTGATCAAGCAGCACTCCAGAAAATTTCTGCGCTTGAGGATGAGCTGACCTTTCTCCGTGCTCAGATTGCTGCCATTGTTTCAGCACAGACCTTGGGCAGCGCTCCCTCACGTAAGCCCTTCTGCTTGGAAGCAAACCACTGTTCCTTTTTTTGCCTTAGAGCTTGCCATGCCTGATACCGAGAGAGAACATCTTTAACTTTTCTGCCTGAAGATACACCAACTAAATTTACTGAATATAATATTTTGTTTTTCTTTTTGCTATTTGGTGCCCTTACTCCTTTCTAGTTTGTCATCTGCTTGCCAGGTTCAAATGCAACTGATTCTAAGCTTTATACTAATTTCCATGTTAGTGAAGGAACTTAGTAACATCACTATCTGTAGGCTACCAATAACTGTTTAAAAAAGTTACAGACTATTAATTGTCCCTTTGGGGTTTTGCACTGCTTCGAACAAGTTACCAAAATAATGGGTAGAGAAAGTGTTCTAAGTCAGTCAGGTTGGGGCTTTAACAAAAACAAATGCTACAAACAGATGAGTCCTAGGTAGTTGTCCTAGAGTCCTAGGTCTCCAATATCTTGTGACCTTTTTTTTCCCTTAAAAGTTTTGAATCTTAATTGTCTTACTTGCAGACCAACCCCACTGTGGTTGCTGAAATACTTGGACTGGTGCAAGGTAGTTACTTTTGTGCGGTGTTGTGAGGCACTTCTGTGATTCAGCTTTTCTGTTGGGTCTTCCTCTGTCTGTTCTCCATTGCATTCATTATTCTATTTTACATGTTTTGTGGTTATCTTTTGCTTCATACAGGTTATTGTAACCTCTAGACCTTTGATCACCATATGTAGCAGCAGGCTGCTTTGCTGATTTATCTAGTGCCTAGATTGAAGACACAAGTAGAGAAAATCAGAGCAGTGCAACACGCCTCAGATTCTGAATTTGTGGGTTTGAAGTAATGTTCTTTAAGTTTGGTTCTTCTATGTTTTAATGTGCAAGGTGTGTAAGAAAGGGCTTTCAGAGGGCAGTCTTATCTTGACTTAAAACTGATTCATCCTAGATGTTAATATATGTTGTTTTTTTTCTCTACCTGTATCCAGAAGCCTTTAAAACACTCAGCATTCCAGATGGATTTTACCCACTGCCAGCCATGACTTCTACGCCACTGTCCGTCTCTCACGAACGTAATTTTGTAATTCCCTCGCCTCCTCCACTTCCTTCTGGTGCACCATCTGGTGTTGATGCTGGTAATTCTGCACTGGAACTTATAAAACAGCGCCGAGCTGCCAGAAACAGTGATTCAGCTGCAGCTGACAGTACTGATCACCAGAGGACAAAGAACATTCCCAGTATGATGGATGTTTTGAAAGACCTAAACAAAGTTCAGTTGCGAGCTGTTGAGAGGTAGGTTGGATTGCATGTGCACCTCAGCAAGCCACAGGTACCTGAGCATCAGCAGCACTTCAGTAGCACCAGAGAACACCAATCATTTCAAGAGCAGCTACTGCTGACAAACTGAAGTTGGCAGCTTCTGAGTTCACAGTGTGGAATGTAAGATACTTGTGGCATGGCTTTTAGATGCATTTAAATCATGCTGACTACCACAGCATTTAAAACTATTCCGCTGTTTTAGTATGTACATCTCAAGCTGGTGTGGGGAGGTGAGAGGTTGTTTACAAGGTTGCATGCACAGTCCCAGGAAATTGATCTGAAAAAATAACCCTTCTGGATTCGCTGTGAAAGGCCAAAGCCTCGGGGAAATTTTGGAAAACTACTGTTAGTGTACCCAAAATACCCTGGTTCAAGCTTTGAAGTGTTAATGAAAACACGTGCTGTATCATTTATTGAAAATGTCTCATAAATTTGTATTTCAGTAGTGCAGTTGGATTATACATATTTTTAGTGGTCAGCTGTTTTGATGGTAAGTGCAGTTGACTTGTAACAAAAATGTTTTACTAAAGACTGGAACACCTCTTCTGGTCTCTGCAATGCTAGGTATAATAGAGATTACACCTTCAGAGTTCTTTTCTGAACTTCTTGGATAGAAGAAGTAAGAGAAACTGAGACTATAATGAATATTTGAAGCTCTTAATGTGGGAAGAATGTCACTTGGCAAAACTTACTGCATTCTAATTTCAGCATTTTCTTAACTGTGAGCTTTATCCCTGAAAATAACTACCACAAAACTTAGGCAAATAATTTACATGCAAGTCTAAAGCATGTCTTTATGCTTTTGATGACATTCTCACAGTACATAAAGCAAATATAAAGTGCACTTAGGTAAACTTGTGTGTTTCTTTTATATATGTTTTCTTCTATATAATTCCATGTATGGTGAGTGAAGAAAACGAGATGCTCAAGTTGACAGTTTTAATGTGTTGAGCAGGGGCATAATTAGCAGGAAGTCATAGGTTGTACATCCAAAATGCTTTCTGGATTTAGGCATCTACCTGTAGTCTGAAGTAGAACTTAACTGAATAATGAATTCATATTTTTGGGGGGAGTAATGATGATCAAAGTTGTTAGAATCTTTCTGACAGTAGTTTAATGTGTGCACTGCAAAGGGAAGTCCTCTGTTTTCATAAATTAAAAGCCTAAACATCCCAGTTTCTACCCCCCAAGCACCATCTTACACATTGTTCAAGTGCTCTTGAGGGCTTGTTTTTATAGGAAGTGTGAACTCAATCCTCTCAGGTTTTGTGTTAAACAACATTTACTGTAACTGCCAGGCTTAGAACTTGGTGTTCTAATATGCATTATTAGGTACAAATCACCAGCCTGGAGACAGCACTTTACTAGCAGAAGTCTGAACACCTCTAGATTTTTCCACCCTGCTCCCCCCAGATATCACAATGGTTAGAAAGTCTTCTTATGATTTATTGTCTTGGACTAGTCACTAGCTTCCACAGTTATGGTAAGTTTTGGGGTGTAGGTGCTGGTTTTATTTTTGAATTTAAATGAACCTGAAATGAATAAAATTTAAATCAAATTGTGTTCACAGTGATTATGAAATACTTTAGTGGAACATTTCCATTAACATGCTGTAATATAACTTATAAATGACTTGGTATAAAAACTGCAATTTTGCCCTTTTTTTGCTCATTATTTATTTGCAATATGTTAACTCTTTGTGTTGATTTACTGCAATTTTTCTTCATGTAACAGCATTGTGTTTTCAGGCTAAGAATGTGGCTGACAAGTTGTTCGGTGTAATTGTATCAGTTGTATTTGATGAATTGCTTTAAAGTTACAGTGGCATTATTTGTGTAATCAGGGATTTATAGGATAGGGTGTTTACAGAACTCGTGTATCTAGATTTTGGATCAGTCAGCACAGGATTAGGGTCAGGAGACAGTAATTTATTTTTCTTTGTTCATAGGTCTCCTGGAGGTACTCCTCTTTCTAGACCCAAAAAGAGGCAAAATTCAGATTGGGATCCGGTTGCTCTACTAACTCATGCTCTAAAGCAGAAGTTTGCCCATAAAAATTATGATGAAGATGATTCCCTGGACAAGGAAAATAATTCTTTTGATAGCTCTCCATTCTCTAGTCCTGAGATGCCAGTGGTATGTTTTTATATAAAAATGTGTGTATTCCTGAACTGACTGCTGTTTTCATGGATAGTTGCAGGATTTTCACAAGCTTAGAACTTCTCTAAAATATTTTAAGCCATCAGCCTAAGTAGTTACTTTCTTTGAAGTATAATCAAAGCGGAAAATCTCAAATTATTTTGGGTGGATTTAGACTGGTAAATGCACTTCTGCACGTGTAAAGAGGAAAAGCTTAGAAGACTGTTTTTAAAAATTCAGCTCATACCTGATTCAACTGTGGACATTAGCTTGATGGTACCTGGCAGGTATCCATGCATAGAAACTGTGTATTTAAGGAGTTATTGACTAATTTTTCAAATAAGGATGTTAGGAAGGTACAGAAAGGTCTCACTAATGTACACTAACTGTTCAGAAATGAAAATAAATGCATAGTCTGTAATATTTGTCTTTGAGTGTAGTTTCCACACGGTTTGAATCTTTATCCAAAACGTGTTGTGATTCTCCTGTGAAGTCCATGAAGAATACAGTTTTTCCTAGGAACAAAGAAGTGGTTGGCAGAGCCTTTGGACTAAGGTGATTCTGAGCACTGATTTCTGGGGATCAGCCTGTGCCAGCTGCCTCAGCTTATACAGTCCAGCAGTGCTGTTGGTTGGTTGGTTGTTAGGCATTTCCATGAACCTCAGAACTGCTCAGATGAGATGGATAGAAATAGGTAGCACTAAGTTAAACTGTCTCTCTGCTTAGCAATTCTATCTTTTTATTGTAAGAGTGCCATAAAAGATTTGGGCTGTGGCATTTGTTACCCTATTGGAGAGAAATAGTAATGCAGAACGTATAATGGAAATCCAGACATTCTTTGGAGGCTGCTCTTACATGTGGCTAGCTGTGTGGCTGAAAACTTGAGGAAAACTAATGTGTGTGTGTGTTCCTCTTGACAGCTATAATGATTTTATTTTATTTATTTCAGTTGCCACAAGGATTTACCAAGCGTATATTTTACAGACTGCAGTGTGTCAACAGTTGTGGTGCAGTCTTAATAAATTTCTTTGGCTTTTTTTCTTTCCCCAAGGAAAAAATTAAAACATCTTAAGAATAACCATGCTGGTATTTTGGATGCTGTAGACTATTGCACTTCATAGCTGACATACCTAATTCTAGATAAAAAGATCAAAAATAGCTCCTGGAACAGCTTGTATATGGAATAGCTTTTGTTCCAGGATCTGACAGCTGGATTGTAAAGTCCTGGAAGAGAGACTGCTGAAGGCCAGCATGTTCAGGAATAGGTACAAAAAAAAATGGAATTTTTCTGGTTAAAGCAGAATAATCTTAGGAGTTTGTAACCAAGCCTCTAATTGTTAACTGTTCTGTGTTTTGAAGAATGGATGTATTTAAACCAATTGCACAGACTTACTATTTCATTCTTTCTACATTGGGAGAAGTGCAGCAACTCTTCCAAAATGTTTTTCTTGTAAACAAATTCTAATTCAGTTTTTGGGTATTTAAATTAATACTATTTCTATCCCTGCTCCCCAGGTTGGACGCTGCAGTCTGAAGCCAAATGCAAAACCCAGCCTTACAAGAACTGATGGAGTTAAGCAGGTACCAGCATGGAAAGCGAGAGCTCATATTTAGTGGAGACTTCCAAGGAAAATTCAGTTTGTATAAGTGGTGGGTCCACTTTGAAACTGCTGTAAGGTGCTGTAACATGTTGTTCTAGAACTTATCTTTCCTATGCTATTGAAGTTTGGGTGTTGCAGGGTTTGTAAAATTACCTCTTCCTTCTCTTTGGTTTCTCAGTAGCCAGTTGTGTATGTGATGCTTTTACAAGAAGCACAGAACTGAGAGAAGACTTCCATTGCTATGGAGCAGTGTCTGTGCAACCTGGGAAGTGCAAGAAAGCAGTGTGTGTGTAGGGAAAACAAAAATGTATTGCTGTGGGAGCTGAGGTATATGTTCTGTTTGCACTCCAGTGTAAATAACAAGGAATTGTAAACTTTTTATTGTGTGTTATAACTACTGTATATCATGGTAATACTTTTTCATGAGTGGCATAGTTGCCTTGGTTTTCTTTGCAGTTTGCTGATGCAACTCCTTATTCCATGAGCAAACAGTTTTCTAATTTATTTTGGGTCAGGAGATGAACTTTCATGTTTGTGGAACTTTGTGCTGTGAGTAACCTGCAGGTCATCTATTAAATGCCTGCAATATGAGGGAGTTGCGTTCTGAGGTGTAAAAAAGAGCTTGTACAGAGATCTGCTTGTGCACAGTCCGAATTCCGTATGTAAGTAAATATTAATTGCTATTTGGCATGTGTATCTAACTCAGTTTTGTTCACAAGAGCTTATGAAATAAAACTTTATATTGTAGACGTGTGTGGTAGTGGCGTTTTGTGTTGCTGACTCTTTTGTATCTTAAGAACTGATCCTATTAGACAAGTTCTTAAAATTGAATTATCTAAGACTAATTAAAGAACAGCTTATATTTTTTTCTGCCAAAGTACTTAATGGAGCCACTTACTTTCAAATCTGTTATGATCCACTACTTTCAGTAGCTGCCTTCACTTAATCTTTTGTCTAGGAATCCTGATGTTTAAAACCGAAATCCTGTCAGACTGTTGAATGTCCCTTATATCCTGTGTCTCTTGTATTTCCCTGCTCACTTACACAGAGCAGACTGAAAGCTGCATCCTCTCTTACTGCTTCATCTTTTTTGCATAGTTGTAAGAAGTTAGTGTGCTAATACCATACTTGCATTTTGGTTTTAAAAATTATCTTTTTGCCTAAAACTGCAGCTTAAGTGACTTGATATATTATGCTTCTAAAATTAAATCTAGATGTTTATTTCTTTTGGATTTAGTAATTACTGATCTTTATCATACTCTCCCATTCCTTGATTGGTCCATAACCATTTGGCCTTTGCTTTCTTCCAAAATACGCATTTGCTGCTTTTTCTACCTAAACTTGACAATTGCCATGAAATCCATACAGAATATCCAGCTCAGCCCCATACTTGGTAATTTTACCCTCCTCCATGAAAGCTCCTCGTTGTCTTTTGTCTGCTGCTCTGGTCTCTGCTGTACAAGGGCAGCAGGGAGTGACAGTGACATCCACGCAGTGCCCACTGAAGAGGGCATGAAGGCAGGTGAGTCCCAGTGACCATAAGGGCTATGAATTTGCTCCCTCTTACTCAGTATCTGCAGTGTGGTGAGGTGGAGCAAGTTATCTCCTGGTTTATATCAGCATTCCTAGATCCAGGGGATTTTGGGCTTTGTGGCCATGCTGTTGTGGCTGACAAACAGGATGGAATTCTTTCTTTGAGAGGCTGAATTGTCTGCAAAGCCTTTGATACTATAGTTTCTCTTTCTCCCCTACATCTGTTGCTTTATGTCACCAGCAGTTTCTTCTCTTCAGGAAGAACTATGATTTTGGACTCCTTTTGCAATTTTTGTATTCTCCCAAGGGTTTGTAATTTAACTAGAAGTATGGCCAACAGGAGCAGTTTGCGGTGAGAATTTTGGCTTTGGAAGTGTCTTCATTTTAGAAGGAACTTCTGAGAAATTTCTCTTCAGACAATTATCTAATGTCAGAAGCGTCTGCAAATTTTAGTGAGGCATGTGACCCTTCTGGTTGTTGGATACTCTCTGATTTTTGTCATTCTGATGTGAATTGTGCAATGACAGAGTTATAGCTGATCTGCTTCCTTAGGGAAAAGAATAAGTCATGGGCCATGTGACTTTTTTTCCCCACCTACACATGTTATGAGAACAGATTCTTTGTTTTGTGTAGTTCCAGATGTAAAAAAGTCTGTGGGTGGCATCTGGTAACATCTGACAGTTTTCAATGCTAAGAAGTTCCAAAGCTTAAGAATAGTTAGTAATGAAAAGTTCTACCACTCGTAGCAGAGATTTTTCAGAACTGATGGGAAACGTGGCTTTGTCATCTCATTTTCTTTGACTGAGACTTCTCTTATCAACAGCTTGGAAGCAGTTTTGGGTTCTCTGAAGCTTCCTGTGCCCACCTGGAATCCATTTCCTGCTTTACCTACAAAGACCTTTGTTTGCATAAGGTCCCTGACTGAATTGCTCAGTCACAAGGCAATTCAGGAGTTGTACAATTGATCTGGGAGAGGAGGAAGAGACTCAGGAACATGAGTCCTCTATTGGTCTGCTGGAACAATCTTGTGAAAGGTTTTGCTTTCTTGTCACTGGAGAAGTCCGAAAACTTTACTCTCCTACCACTCCCAGTGAATTTTTGGGCAGGATGTCTTCCTTCACGAGATGCTGGGGTGGACACTGGAGTGAAAGGTGGCTTTGTTTTTCTACTAGAAAGACTTTAAAAGTATGTGTATTATATCCAATTTTTCAGCTGATAAAATTGAAACCAGAGTAAATGTTTCAAATGTTTTGAGTAAAAAGGGTAGAAGGAAATGTATAATGCAGTCCTTTAAAAGCATTTTTACATGTTTTCTTCTAGGAGTTCCTAAAAGATTTGAGCTTTTTATCAGTGAGCTTCCCATTGCAAGGAGAATAATGAATACAATCACCTGACAATTACTGTCAGAATATCACTGCTAACATATTCCTATAACATACCAGACCTGTCCAGATACTACTTGTGAGGGATAATTAAATCTGATATATAATCTCATATCTATTAATTATTATTATTATATATAATTAATCTATATAATCTCTCTGTATGTGTAGGTACAGAATTTTTGGATAAAGGCAGAGGAGAGAGTATGCAACAGTGTTCAGTGCCTTCAGTCTATTTTTCTTGTCAGGAATTAATTACATTGTTCTTTAGTCCCACCTAAATAGTAAAATGATATACAGGGTTCTTGAAAAAGCCAAACTGACAAAGGGATCCTTCTAAACAACTTAGCCTTAAGTTACTGATCAGATGCCTTGGGGACAGGAAGTTCTACAGGCAAGACTATTGAAACAACTGATGTCCCAGTGTTAAGAGAGGTCTGCAGCCAAATTTCACTTCAACTTTATTTGAAATGTGTTTGCCAGTGATTGTAGGTATCTGGGAGATGCTTATCATCCTGGTTCCTCTACCAGGTCCTCAGATCCCTACGTGATTTAGCAATACATTTTTCATAGTGACACTGACTTCAGCTACATCTGTATTACCTTCCAGGTTTATCTGAATAGTCTATTAATTAATTGTGTGACAATGTCCTAAAATGTCATACACATCTGTGTGAAAGGGAATAGTTTACAGTGGGGAAAGTGCCCTGCTGTGCCTGTTGTGTGCAAACAGAGAAGGACTGGTGGGTGATGTGGTGGTTGGAGGCATCTTGGGCACACTAATCACTGAATGCTAGAGTGATTATAATAAGGAAGGGAGTCAGTAGAACTGCTATCCTGGACTTCTGCGGGACAGACTGGCCTGTCTCGGAGACTGGCTGAGTGAATCTCTTGGCAGGCAGTCCCAAAAGGCAAAGGAGTTCAGGAAAGGGACATTATTCAAGAAGAAAATGCTGGTGGCAGAGAAGGAGGTGGTTTCCATGGGCTCAAAGATGAGCTGGTGGGGAAGATCAGCCTGGCTGGACAGGGAGCTTTGGCCTATGACCTTTGGGAGAAGGGGCTGGCAACTCAGGAGGACTACAAGGATTTTGTGAGGTAACTCAGGGAGAAAATTACAAGGGTCAAAGCCCAACTAAAACTTAGTCTGGCTACTGCAGTAAAAGGCAGTAAAAAATGTTTCTATAAATACATAAGTAATGACAGGAGGGCCAAGGAGAAGATCCTTTTCTGGGTGTAGGGGGAAACATAGTGACAAAGGATGAGGAAGAGGCTGAGGTACTTAATGCTTTCTTTGTATCAGCCTTTAGTGGCTAGACCACTTGTTCCCCAGGTACCCAGCCCCCTGAGCTGGAAGACAGGGACAGGGAGTGGAAATGAAGCTCCCATGATCCAGGGGAAAATGGCCAGTGACTTGCTGCAACACTTGGGCATGCGCAAGTTTATGGAGCCAGGTGGGAATCTACCCAAGGTACTGAGGGAGCTGGTGGAAATGCTCACCGAGCCACTTTCCATCATTTGTCATCAGTCCTGGCTAACTGGGGACTTCAGTAAAGCCTTTGACAGTTTCTCACAGCATTCTCTAGGAGAAACTGGCTGCTCATGGCCTGAATGGATGCATTGTGAAAACCTGACTGGATGGACAGGCCCAGAGAGTGTGGTGAATAGAGCTACATCCAGCTGGTCACTAGTGGGACTTCCCAGGAATCAGTCCTGTCTTTATCTCAATGTGGAGACTGCTGGAGGGTAGGAAGGCCCTGCAGAGGGATCTGGACAGGCTGGATCAATGGGCCAAGGCCAATTGTAGGAGATTCAACAGGACCAAGTGCCAGGTCCTGCCCCTGGGTCACAACAGCTCCATGCAGTGCTACAGGCTGGGGGCAGAGCAGCTGGAAAGTTGCCCAGCAGAAAAAGACCTGGGGGTGCTGGATGGCAGTGTCTGAATGTGATCCAGCTGTGCCCAGGTGGCCAAGGCAGCCAGTGGCACCCTGGCCTGTATCAGGAGCAGTGTGGCCAGCAGGACCAGGGCAGTGATTGTCCCTCTGTACTCGGTGTTGGCAAGGTCACACTTTGGGTTCTGTGTCCAGTTTTGAGTCCCTCACTGCAAGAAAGACATTGAGGTGCTGGGGCATGTCCAGAGAAAGGAAATTTAATTTCAAAGATCTGAAGATAAAGCATGTAGCTTAACTAGCAGGAATAGGATACCTGCTGTAAATTACCAATGTATAAAGAGGGAAATTTTGCATTATTTTTCAAAATACTTTGAAGTATGAAGCTGAAGTCACTCCGTGTTAACAGTATAGAAAAAACAACAGGTATTTTATAGTTGTATGGAAGAATTTTTGTAATAAAAGGAAGAGTCTTATAAAGTCATAAATAGTGGATATGTTGTTAGAGTCATTTGAGTTATGTAAAAAAAAAAACCACAAGATGAATTAATGTTTGTATCTGTGTAAATGATTCTGCTTTTGCTTCTTGCAAATTAGCCAAATATGAAAGGCACAATCTGGAAGAGCCTTTGACAAGCTTGCTGTTTGTAGATGTTTCAGTGGTTTAGAACAATGTCCATCATGCTCCATAGTTATGCCTTAAAACACTTTGTTTAGGAGCTCAGTCTTGAATTGTGGTGCTAGTTTTGGCAATATCTAAAACTGTATTGTGAGTAAAGGCTAAATATGACAGCTGTCCTACTTCAGAGAAATTTTGCCCATTACAGTATTATTTGGCTGTATTATTTACAAATTTTGATTATAATAATCAAAAGGCCCTTCTTTTGATATTCGTTATTTTCCCCAATAATCCTGCCAGCAAGATCTCTCCTTCTGCATTGGGAATTTGAATAATCATAATTTTTTTTTTTTTTTTTTTTTCACATTGAAAGAAAAACAGCATGGTGCTTTTGTTCTAGCTGTGTTTCTAGACCTCTTTTATATTTTCATTTCTGCTTACACTTTAATCCATCCTGGAAAGCTAAAGTAGGCTTTAAAAACAGATCATTTAAAACCAGTTTTTTTATGTGTGTCATCAAAAGTGTTCGGACTTTCATTGTTGTTGGGATAGATGTATTCTTACCTTTTGTTTAAGGCTAATTTAGGCATTCTATTTCAATGGGACAGAAAAAAAAGCAGCAGTCTGAATTCTCTCTTTAGGTAACAGGGACATAGCAGTACAGTCTGCAGGGGTGAAGCTGGCACTGGTTGCTTTAAAACTCGGATCAGCAAAAAATATCTTAGATTAAAATACATATGAAAATTTTTTAAAATAATTGATATAAGCAGTTGTTACATTTTGCAGCTGAACTGCACGTGTTTAGCCACAAGAGAGCAGTATCACACCGTGTCTACGTTGCAACTCTTGCACTAAAAAGGAATTCTGCTTTGTCAGCATAAAGTCTCACAATAAAATTTTAATCCCTTTATATTTTTATTTTTATAGTGATATACACTAATTTGTAGGAGTGGAGGTTGTATCTTACTAGCATTACAATGAACTCTACTTGTGTACATTTGGATTAATAAAAAGTCAACACCTGGCTAGTTTATTCTCTTCACAAAATAAATCTGCTACTTCATTTTCTGTGAGAACAGGCTGAAGATTTCATGTGGTGAGTTAGAAAAAAACTTGACCTGGCAGTAGTTTTTTCCTGAAAACATATCCTGTTTATCCCATGTAAAATGGCCATTGGAAATTTCTCATTGTGGTCCAGTACACATATAATGAGCACTGCCACAGAATTGCAAAAATTTGTACAAATAACTTCTAGCTTATACGAGTGAAAATATGCTGCTTTTTACTGATTAAAAGTCAAAGTGACTGTGTGGCATAGAAATTCACATTTTTTCTTTCAGATGAAAGACTATACTGCTCTTCTGTAAACCTATGCATTCCTTGCTCCTCACATGTACACAGTGACTTGAACAAGTTTAGGTGCATCCATAAATTTGGGTAAGGGGATGTTTGCAGAGTTGGACAAATTTTAACCTTCAGTAATGTCAATCTTAAAAGTGTCAACTTCATTCTTTGCCATCTGTGCTTTCTCTTTGGTAGTCCGCATTTTATTTAGTGGGGAAAGTTAAACTGAATTGATTGTTGCTGCTTCTCTGTTTCACTTTATAGTTCTCGTGCTGTAACACAGCAGCTGTGTTTGCTGGGAGGCAGTTGCCACTGAGCAACAGCTGCTGGTATAAAGGAGCAGTGGGAAGAAATTTAAAGTAAGCTTAGTTTTAGTTTTTTCCCCATGTTATTGTTGCCTTATGGGGGTTTGATGTCACCTTACAGTTTACAGCCTGTAAGTATTTGTCCTGTTTTTTTCTATAATGAGAACTGTAGGAATCTGTTAATAGTTCTGAAATAATAGAGGCTGTGTTTTCAACTGCTGAAGTGAGGGGTTTCTGTCCTATAGAATACTGGAGTTTTTTAATGTGTATTCTGTTGTTTCTTGCTCAATTTTGCCTGTCTGCTATTTTACTCACCTTTTTCCATCATCCATTTTCTAGCAGGTGTTTTTGCTTGACTTACATACCATGTTTGACTGTTGTCTACTGGGGCAGGCTTGAAAAGCCAGGCTGTTTTTAAACTCTTTCCTTGCTTGTAAGGAAATGTTTCTGAAGAAGGGTCAAGCTCAATGTTCTTGGTTTTAATTTATTAAGTGGGGAGCTCCTTACCAGCATGTACAGTGGGAAAATAATCTGTAACTCAGTATTTTGTGATAGTAAACATAGGTAGTTTGAAGTTGTACTTTGGTTCGACTGAGGTGAAATGTGGGCTTTATCAACACCCCTGTTCCTATCTGCTCATTTGACCTCTCTAATATTTTTTTAATTATTTGCTTGCTGCTTCTGTCTGTTCCTCTCATATGCACTGTCTGCACGTGTAAGAATTCTATTAAGGCTTTACTAGTTACATTTCTGACGAGTCTCTCTGTTTTTTCAAGATTTCTAGCAAATCCCCAGCCCATTTATTGTTTCTCAGCAGTGGCATTGCCTTTTCTTTTGGATTTGAAGAGTATAGTTTGTATTTAGTATATTAGAACAATGCAGCTGCTAGTGACACTTATGTTTACCAAATAATCTGCTGTATAACCTAGTTTGTCACTGAACTAGTTTTTGATGTTAAATTAGGTTTTTGAGTTCACAAATAAAAGAATATATTGAAGATACATTGACATAAGGCAAGCAAAATAAACAGAATTTGTGAGATCCTGCTTTGTGCCTTGTGAGCTCTCGGAGCTGTTGCTAGGAGAAGAGCATGGTAACAGTGCTCCAAGCTGGTAGTTGCCTGGGGAACCCACAGACACTTGAGCTATTTCTACACATCTGTACCAACTCACACTATTTTTCTTCCATGTACCCCCTTTTCCCTCCTCTCTAGCCTAATAAAAGGCGTGGGAGATCTTGACCACAGGACTAAGTCCTTTGCCATCCTTCAGCACACAGGTCTCACTTACAGTCAAGACTTAGTAGCTTCAAAGAAAATGAGAAGTGGCCAGATCTTGATTGAGCACCATAGTGGTGAATAGCTGGCCCAATACAGGTTGAGGATGAACATCACACCTGGTAATGGGCCCTGGCACTTTTATTTGGAAGTTGTTGCTGCTTCACTGCTTAAATATGAATCAAAGTCTCACTTAGGAATTGCATAGATTTTAAGAAAAGTGGAATGTATTTACTTAGAAAAAAATCAGGATCACTAATTACCACTGAAGTAATTATCTGAATGAGGAACAAGTTAAGCTCTGCTTACTGGAAGAAAAGGCTTTGAACTGCAGATGGCTAAGGAATTTAAATCTGAAAATTCTCAAGAAGCTAGCTGAAGGACATATCTGGCCCTTTATATTTACTTTGAATAAACTTTGGAGTAATACAGAAATTCAGAAAATTATTGTCATCTAAGTTTTCTTTTTAAGAAAAGTGGGGTAAGACACATGACAATTGGTCAATTGGCATGTATCAGTTCTAGGCAAAAAAATCAACATGATAGTATCCTTTTGCATAATTGGAAGTACTTAGATAACAGGACTGATCTCTTGTGACTTTATTGTAAAATAGATGTTTTAAATCATCTTTAACAAAAATAGCTGCAATAGAATAGCATAAACTAAAATATAACATTTTTATTACCTATAAAGTAGATGGTAAATGGATGTAGGACTGATTAGCTGGCAGATAATAATAATCACTGAAAGGAAGTATTTCTACTAAGATTATAGAGAATGGTACTGGGTTAATGTAGTTTCATATTTTTAGTAATGAATAAGTGATAATGTTTGTGGATAATTAAAACCAAAAATTACATAGAGAGAAATAATGAAGATGTGGATGATGGAAAAAGCCACAATGATAATGCCATAGCAGGATAGGTCTTCAGAAGGAAAGTAAATTCTATTACAGGCAGTTGAAAAACTATAAAGCCATTTCATTCAAACTGTATTATTTCAGAAAGAGAAAATCTGCTTGAATGACCTGATTTGTCTGTGAATGCATGAAGATTAAAAAAAGTGCTAAAAGCCTCTTTCTGTGACAGAGAAATTTAATGCTAACCAGTTGTAGGAAGTGAAAACTAAAATAATTAAATGAGAGTGCATTTCAATAATGAGCATGACATCCACAGTGGGAAGTGGTGATTCTTCTTTATTTCTTATCTGTAGTATATCCCAATGCTAGTTTGACAGAGACCCAACTATGGAGTGAAACAATTGTCACCTTTTGACAATGGTACCTTCCTTTTCTTCCTTGTATATTTATTTTCTAGTCTATTTATCATAGGTTGTCTCAGGAAGACAACAGCTCTTACTATGATACTTGTTTTACATCTCAAAAGAACTTTTAATTTCACAGAGGAACTTGTGCTACTCTTGAAGGTGCAAACTCCTTGCTGCTATTCAGATATTTAAGAAGACTTTATCGTGAATCTCAGTAAAATTTAAACTTGTAGATGTGCCATGCCAGCTGAAAAATGGCATCTGCATTATTATATAAGATGTCCCTGAGAGCAATGTAACACCCACAGGCAAAACTTCAAGCTGTCAAGTAACTCAAGAGTGATGATGTAAGCTCTCCCTTTAAACTAATGACACTGAAGTATCAGAAAGAAAGAACTTCAGTTGGATTGGTAAAGAAATAAAGTCAAAAGAAAAAAAAAACAACCCAAGACCCCAAAACCCTAGCAACATGTACAGATTTTTTTTAAGGTACCTGGAGGTGATCAAGTCACTTTTTCCACAAAACCATAGGAGTTGTGCTCCTTTATCGGTAAAGTAAAAGCTCTCCTTTCACATCTCGCTCTCTTCAGGATCTGTGATGTTTTTCTTCTTGATCTCTAACCTGAATCTGTTATTAAGTTATTTCTATTATAACAGCTTGTGGTGGGAGCAGTACTGGTGTCCCTTGTGCCATTCCTAATCCACTAGAGCGCTCTGAAGTGTAACCATAGTGCAAATAAATAAATTCCACCTCTATCTAGCATTTCTCATACAGCAGGACTGTTGAGTTGCCATAGTCAAAATGCCAGATCATTTTGTTAATGGTTTGTATTTCAAAACCTGTCAACAAATAGGCCTTAGTGGAACTGGTCAGAAGAAAATGGAGGCTATTGGTCACACAGGATTATATTACAACATGTTTAGGTCTTGGGCAGATGGAGGATTTGGCAAAAGGCAGCTGAAGTCCAGACACTTCTCTTAGGCTTCATCCTAAGCAAGGATTAATAGTGACATTATTGACTGTGCTTTCTTAAAACTGGAAAACTGAAATGCTCTCTGTAAAAAAAAGAAAATATTTCATACCATTGTAAAATACGCTTAATAAAAAGTGGGAAGGGAATTGAAGTGGATCTGAGCCTCAGGAAGCTGTTTCTCTTGAAATCAAAAAGCCAGGCATTATTACAATAAAACCTCCACATAAAACCTTTTATCTAGGGAGAACAACCAAATTATCAAGGAAGACAGAAAATAAAAAAGGGGTTATGACCTTGCATATGAGTCCTTGCTTCCACTTAATACCTTTCTGAGTTGCAGCAAAGTCTCTTAGGCCCCTCTCATGTCTGGCTGACAGCAAAGGCTCACATGAATTTTATTTACTTGCTGTGTTCTCCAAGTGAGCTCTGAGCTTCTTGCTATGTCTGTCTTGCATGAGGTATCCTACAGTTTCTGATCTTTCTCTCTTCCAGCTAAATCCAAAGCATCTCAGAGAAGAAAGAATTCCCTGTTTCTCTTGAGAGGGAGGCAGAAATCACATTGCTCTTTAGAAGAATATAACACAAGATTGGAATAATAATAAATGTCATCATTTCTCAAATCAAATTATTTTTTGTGTTGCTTGTGAAGCTGACCATAATCTGTTATAGAGGGGAGGGGATGAGGGCAAGACATCTAAGAAGGTAAAAATGAGGCTTGATAACCAGTTTTAGTCATCTCCAGACAGGACTCCTGATAGACCAAGCACAGAGGATTGTGAGGATTGAGTGCAGAAGGAAATTGACTATACAGCTTCTTATGCAAGTTTCTTCACTTTAATTGACTAATACCTTCAGGTAACATAATTTCTGTATTATCTTTGTAGCTATAATTCAGATAAATGAAGGAGGTGTATTTGCTCTGTTAAAACTTTAGTACACACCTTTAGGGACCTAAAGCCAATGTGCCAGTGTCACTTAGCCATTTGAGTGGCTGATGTACCCATCCCAAATCTCATTTGTGTTTCTGGATTTGTTTAATACCTGTCTTTACTTAGGCAGTCTTCAGAGTGCCACTGTTGTGGAAGATTTCCTTTTCATGTGGGAGCTGGGGCAGTCAACATGCACATCTGTGGGCACCTTAATTCAGCCTTAGTGCTGGTAAAAGGGACTTCAAAGCACCAAAGTGCAAATGGCCTCTCCTTAATCCCATGCAGAAACGGTGGAGCTGGTGGCAGTGACTTTCCTGATACACTGAGGGAAATAAATGCTGTGCAAAGGTACCACAGAGGGCAGTGGCTGTGTCCCAAAGTGCTTGTCATCTGCACAGAACCTCATCCTAGCAAAACATTACATTTTGTTTTAAACAAAGTAATTCCACTCACGTTTTGGTCTCTCAGCTGATGATACCAATGTATCTATTTTTTCTTCTCCTTCTAGAGGTTGACTTAAAATATATTTATCCAACACAAAGCATGGGAGGTACAAAACAGTGATCTTTGGGACAATACTTTCTTTTTCTTGTTGAATCTGCTCTTGAATCTACCATATGTTCCAGTGCTTCCTATTTTCTTTTTATTTTGGTTGCCTAACGTGGACTAGCCCTCGAGTTTGTCTGCACATGTTGGTAGGTCTGGCTATAGAAATGAGGCTGGGCATCAAATACATGTGTAGGTGTATGTAGCACTAGATTTTTCTTTTTGGTAGCTGTATTTCTTTCATAAATATGCTTATGTATGAGTTAAGCTCATAGGAATCCCCTGCACGTATAAATGGAAAATCTGGATTTGGAATGTAACAGCTGCTGAGCAGCCCGAGTAGGTCAGGAAAGCATCATTTTAAACTAATGGTGGATTTAAGTATTAAAGTGTATTTTCTTCAGGATTACGATTTTAGTAATATGTATTTGTAATCAGGAATTCCCTTTTTGTTTCATCTAAATGTTCAATCTTTTAAGCTTTTCTATGTGGTTAAAGGTTAATATATGCTTATGGCAGCAACTTCCATATGCACTGCTGCACTTTGTTCTACCCAGGTTTTGATTTGGGGAAAGCAGAAGCTCTCAGTCTGCCCAAATGTTCTGAGGTTTTTTTATAGGTGGTACTAGTGAAGCTGCAGTATTTTTCCCTCTCTCTCTCCTTCCTCAAGGTTTTTCGTGATTCAAATTTCTTTTTGCCACCCTTTGCACTTCCCACTCTTGTACTTGCACTTTCTAGAGAGGGATGATTGATATACAAATTGAATTTATCTCTGGGTGGTAGGAGTGCTGGAAATAATAGGACAACTCCTCTGTTTGCATGAGTTCTAATACTCCATTTTAGTTACGACTTCTTAAGACACCCAGATCCCCTTCCTAACCTAGTACGATATATTTAGAGCTTTGTATGGTACAGAATTCAAATCTTCTCTCTAAATTGTAGTACTATAAAATCTGACATGAAATTCATCTGCTGTTGCAATCCTTCCTTGTGTGTTTAGGTCTGCATGGCCCTGCATAGACACCCAAGGTAGCTTTTAGGAAGTGCTGCTGCTGGTAGCAAGATCCAGTTGTCATGGATTAAGGTGTTGCGTGGTGTTCAGTGCAACTCTGCCTAAGAGCCAAACTAGCCCAGGATACAGCGAGATGATCCACTGGTTTTAGTGGCAGAGCCACTTTCTCTCTTCTCTAACCCGTGATTCATTTTCAGTCTGTCTGTCCCTAAACAGCTGTTTGAGACTGTAGTGTACACAACATCACTAAAAGACTGACAAGTGTGGAACTGGGGGCACCATAAACCTGCTTTGTCCATAAAACCAAGGTAGTTTGTAACCACACTCATTTTCTCTTTATCTGTTCCATAATTGATTGTCACATACATATCTCATTGTTTCTTCTCTGGATGAATAGTTGCATTTCCAAGATTCTCCACCAGAACTTTAAACCATAGTTAAGTATTTGCCCAGGACAAAAATATTGCCATACAATTATTTTTCTTCTGCTGTTCATTGATACATTTTAACTTGCTGGTCTGCATTTTTTGTTTTGAACCATTAAATATCCACATCCATCCAGACAGTGCCTGTGCAGAGTGGGAAGATGAATTGACTTAGCTGTACTTGAAAATAACCCTATTAAATCTGTTATGGAAAAGGGAGTGGTTTTCCAATGCTGACTAGGAAGAACTGCTCCTGGAGAAACCATTGCAACTCCAGCCCTATATAGGACAGATCTCCAGGGGGCTTCATTTTAAAATCCATTTTGCAGTTCTGCTGGCATCTGGGGGACACATGAAAACACTGTGATTCTGAAGGGTGGATTTTTTTTTAGAAAAGTTTAAATTTAAAATGCTGTCTAAATAGCACTGAAACAAAATATAATTCCAGCTCCCATATTTGCATGGCATGAACTATGTGAGTATTGTTACTGAACACTTTCAGGTACAAATGAATTCTGGCTTTAGAAATGTGTCAAAGTCAAGAAGAGTCCTTGCAGTGGTATCCATCAATGATGACAAGTATTTCTCACTTAGAAATACTTAACAGTGTAGAACAGCAATATTTCTCATATTTTCAATTAAACTCCACAAACCTCTGCCATGTTGCACATGTAAATAACATGGTCTGAAACTGAGAAATGAGAAAATGGAGATTAAAACTGACCAATGATCCTAGAGAAAACTCATTACTGGAACTGAAACAATAGTAAAAGAAAACTCCTTTAAATACTTAACCAGGGAAACATTTTCCCTGGGGTTTGAAAATCCTTCTACTACATGCTTAGGAAAATTACATGGAAATGCTTTCCTTGCTGGGAACTCCATTTATATTCATGCAGCAAGTCTAAGGGGAAATTCAGAGAAAAGTTCTTCTCAGAAATACCACACTAGGAAAGTGATTATTCTGTTGGTAGGAAGGAGAGGCAGTGAGAGAATGGATGCAGTGGGATTTTTGCTGCCTCGTCAAACCAGAATGTCTTCTGCAAACAGAGGAGATCCTTCAATCAACTGGCTTTACCAAAGAACTTGGGACACTCACTCTTTTTTTTTTTTAATTTTTTTTTATTAGTTGTCATTCTTCAACATGATGAATACTTACAGCAGTATGTTAAAAAAGATACAGTTAAGTCTCTTGGCATCACTGCATAGCAGTCACAGCATTTTCACACAATCTAGTGCTTCCTTTCAGAATGATGCATATGGCATATATACGCACATATGGGGGCTGATTCTTGGTCCCAGTGAAGTTGGGGGGACCAGTGTTTGGCCCATAGAGTTGTATAAGATATGTGAATATGTATATATAAAATGCTTTACAATAAACATGACATATACAATCTTGAATTCAAAGATAAGCGGAATATATTTTACATCCAAGTCAAGCTTATGCTCTGCACTTAAAGTTTATGTACCTAAAATATTGGATGGATTATAGAAACAAATAATAGAGCAACAGTTTGCACCAATCAAAGTAATTTGAATACATATTCATGGCATGAAGCTTGCCTTGTGTTTTTGTTTTGTTATTTGGGGTGGCTTTTTTTTGGATGTGCAGGGTTTTAATTCAAATTTAATTACTGATTTTGTGGGCCATGGGGGTCAGGGTGACATCAGGAGGGGAATGGCCATACTTTATGGACAGCTGAGTGACTTAAAATGTAAGGCAATAAATTATGGCTGGTACCCTGGCTGGTACCTGCAAATAAAATTGTGACTACTTGAGTTTCTCCTTTCTGAGGAGAATTCATTTGGAAGGGCTAAGTGTGCATTCTGTGTCTAATTTGATGTAAACTTTTAACAGAAATTTGAACCACAGATTGCAAAAGCTGGTGAGATCGCCATGGAGTGTAACAACAGCCTTATCTCATTTACAGCTTTCTCATTAATTGTTGGGGAGACTTTGGTTTTCCTCATTAAAACCAAGTTTATACAAAAATAGTTGACCTGTGTTGTAGATTAGCTTAGATACAACTGCAGATCATGTATTTTTTTTTTTCCTTTTTCTTCCATAGACTCCACCTAACCTCAGCTACTCCTCTCTTTGTTCCTTGTATTCCAAAGGTACGTGTTGCCAATAGTCCTTTTATTCTCCATTTGACTGGTGGCTGGACCACTGACACTTAAAACCACAAAGACAGGTAAAATCTCTACGTAATGACAATTCATATGTATGCATTACTTTAACCAGCCTAAGATTTTCACTTATTATCACTTATTATTGTTGTTATTATACCATGAAATGAAATCTTCATTTAGAGGAGCTAGATTTTAATAGAATTGCATTTCTGAGGCATAAAAACATTTTAACATCCTGCTTTTCACAGCTTTTTTCCTCTTTCTGTATATGAAAACCTTAACTCAGTTTGAAAACCTCAAAATCTTTCAGCTGCACTGGCCCAAGTTAGAAGGATAAATAATTTACCAGGGCTTTCTGTAAAGTGGCTGATAGGGCTGACACCACCAAAATCTGTGTTATCTGCATAGCTTTACTATTCTGTGCATCAGCAGCCTGTTGGCATCCTGGGGAGAAACCCCATTGCAGAAATGCCCTCCAAACCAGAGAATACCAAATATGTGTCACACCTGCATGTGCTGAGCCCTGGTGCTGCTGGATCAGCTGCCACCAGTTATGGTTTCTACGGGAAATCAAATGGTTGCATTTTGCATTACAGACCCCAGGGGGTCTGGCTGCCAGGGCCTAACGTTTCCAAGCACTTCTGTCTGGAGCACCTGAGGCAAACTGGCCCAGGTCCAAACCTGTGTAATGGGTTTGGCTCACAAGCACAGAAGCATTGCTGGGGCTACCCTGAACCTATTTAAAGCACTGTTTCACCAGACAAGGTGATGGAAATCTAGCAGGTATGTTCAGTGCACCGAAATCCCCCACAGCCTGATAATTTTCAGAACAGCTTTTTAAAGTTGAGAATTTTTAACTTTGTAAGAGCAAACTTGTAATGGACCCCACAGGTTCCACTTGCAGAAAAGGTCTTGGGTTTAATGTGGCTGTAACAAAATTTGATTTGTAACTTAGCTTTCCTGTTGGACCTATTTTCTGGAAGCTCTTCAGAAACAGCCCAACAATGTTCTGTCAAGAGCTTTTTATGCTGCTAGATGCTGGGTTTAACTAAATTTCAGAACATTTTTAAAAAATTCTTTGAACTAGATGGAAAAGGGCTTCCATTTCTTAGTAAAAAGATAAAACGTGGGAAATCACATCCTTTTGTAGGGACTTAAGTGCTTCTAAGCAGCACATTACATCGCTGATGTAATGTCCTAATAATTGTCCTACATCTGTCAGAAGGAAAGGTACACCTAAAAAGCTGCAAAGCAGTGGTGCTTCCACCCCCACCACCCCCATGTGGTTAAGAAGACATTTATGTCTTGTAGTTAGAAAAAATTTAATTCTACTACAACTCTCTCGAGAGCCCTTTGCTTGCTGTGGTCCTTCTATTATGTGAATCCCATTTAGATTAGTGGGAGGAAGAAGGAGGTTTTCTACTGGTTGTACCTTACATGACAGTGGAGGGGCAGAAAAACATCGCTGGAGTGCTTCGTGTGCTCACTGTGCTTTGCACCTTCCTACTTCACTGGGTTTCAGCCTCTTTTCTCTGAAGATACACACAAAGAATTAGTGGAGTAAATCATCCTTCACTAAACTCATGCTTTTTATTTTCCTTTAAACATATTAGTCACCTTTTGAGCATGAACTTTCTCTCATCAAGTCAATACCCCCTGTACGTGAGAAAAATGCAATATATTTTCCCTTGCACTTTTACGAGTAAACATCTTATGTTTCTCAAACACCAACTTAAAAAGCTCTTTCTTTCTCAGCCTCTTCAAGGTCTTCACATCCAAAGGTGACTATCCAAACCTGACTACCTGGCCATACCTGCTTGTTCTTCTGGAAAGCACCTGTACAGATTCGATGCACGGGAGGTTCACAACAATGCTGTACTTCACCTGAATGCAGTTATTCTTCCTGGGGGCAGAGGAGCAGGGGACAATCCCTTTGGTGCAACGCAGTAGTGTCTGAGAATACAATCTCATTGAAATGGTGGAAGCTTAAGTAAAGTTTAATAAAGACTTTCCGAACTGAGGTTGTTCATGGCATAGTTAAGGCCAAGTATCTTTCACAAACATGAGATCGTAAAAAATTCCTCAGCCACTGTGATAGCTATGAGGATTTTTCCTAATAGTCTGACTACAATGCATTTTTTTCCTTCATTGACTGAGACTAATCTAAGAAGTCAGTTGAAGTATTCTTTTAATTAAAAGAAAAATACAAATGCATTTTGATGCTGACTAAGGAGGGAATGTGGGGAAAAAAATCAGCTACATTCCAACATCTCTGGAGAAAAGAGCCAAACTCCAGAAGTACTAGAATGATCGTTTTGTAGATCACTAAGCTATTTAGTAAAAATTCACACTCTTGAATAAATGGTAATCAGGTTGAACTGTCAAATCATGTGGTGTGGCTGTGGGGCTTGGGGGTTTTCGTGAACTTAAAACTTCAGGCTCTGTGAAACATTTGCCTAGACCGAATGTGCAAGGTGCCATGGATTAACAACACGGACCCATATGGAATGTGTTTGAAGTTTTCAAGAAGTTATCCTGCCAGACTTCATTCCTTAATGACCTTTGATACACCTTGGAAAGTGGAAAGGCAGTTCAGAATTGTATCTCGTAATCATATGATTTTGGCAGCTATCAGAAGATGAAGGATGCTAAAAGTTAAGGCTTTTATCCACAAACAATGGTGTATATTAATAAACTCTATACCATATTTACAAATGCTTTCTCTTGTATTAAAACTAACAGTATTCTGTTCACAGTGCCAATGTTTTTACAGGTAGCAATCATCCCACAGTACTCCAGTATTTTGGCATGGGAATCAGTAGCGCTTTGTATTTACAGAAAATGTACACATGAATATAAACAGGTAACTTGAAACAGTACTCAAAAGATAGATCTGCTCGTGTTTCAAAAGGTTTAGACTGCACTACACCTTCCCTTTCGGCCGCGAGGGAATACTGTTCCTTGCAATGAGAAGACGCCCGTCTTTTACCCAAAGTGGCATAAAAATGATTACCAAAACGAGCCTTGTTACACTGGAGGTGTGTATACGGAGAGTAACTTCAGTCCAAGGTTTATAGATCTGTTGTTTAGTGCGCAGAATACAAAAGTTAAAAAGGTTTTTAACTACTAAAACAACCCGACTCTCTGCCCTCTGCAAGCACCGTCCCGCTCAGTCCATGTCCTCTGGGTGCTGGAGATGCTGGTGGTTTAATGTGCAGCCCAGCTGCCAGCCTGGAAAGGTTGTGGCGCTCTGGGCCTATATACATATGTCACAATATGATTGTGGTAAATGAAAGGGTGACCAAGAGTGCCCCTCTGTGCCCCCTGTTCTCTCAGTGATCCCTCTGCTTCGTGGCAGGCGGAACTGGCCCGGCTTCCCTGATGCTGACTGGGACTCCGCATTGGGGCAGCTCGGGATCAGGAGTGGCAAATGGCATCAGGCATGCGCAGAATGGACAGAGGGGAGAGGAACGTGAAGATCAGAAAGAAACCCAGCAGAACTGTGGGCTGTTTGTGAGGACCCTTAGAGCTTTGCCATTTCTTCCCTTTACACGGTGTTGCCAACAGGCTCCTGGCTCTCCGGGACCTTGCTTGCTGCTGTGACCAAGACGGAGATAGCAGTGCTAGAAGGAAAAGTGCAAAGCTGCCCCTAAGGAGTCTCTTCTTCATTTAAAGTCTGTTCCTGGCTGCCAGTCACTTGGCCTGAGTGGTCGTTGCTCCTACTGCTGCTGTGCTGCTTGTGGAGCAAACTTCTCCACTTGGCCTTGTTCCTCCTGAGATGGTTTAGCATATTTTCAGACAGGGGAGTGTTGCCTGTAAACTGGGCCCACCTCTCAAAGAGTGGCTCAACGATGTATGTCATGAACCCTGCAGAAACACACAGGGGACACCTGGTGAGCAACAAATTAATTCCACAAGTGTGCTGCCCCACAGAGTGCCTTGAGAGCACAGAGCAATACAAGTGGCAAAAGCCCTAATAAGAAATAATGAACACTCAGACATCAATTCCTTTTTGAAATGCACAGCTTTTGACCAGCATACATGACAAGATATGGCTTTATCTGCATATGTCACAGTAAACTCTGTGATAGTCAGCGACCCTTTGAGGAGATTTCAGACAAGAAAATATGTGTTTAATCACATACTGGCTGCAAATTTTTCCCATGGGTATTTTTTCCTCTGTGCAAAGACTCCTTTCTTTTTTCTGTTGAACATTTTGCTCCGATAGGTTTCTTTTTGACCATTTTAATTTAGAACATATTTTTTAACTCTTATTGTATCCTCAGCTCTTACTGTTAAAACAGCTGGATCGGAGTGGGGCACGTGGTGGATAAAAGTTTCTCTTAGAGCTTGTGCCACAGTGAGATAAACATGGAGAGAATGAAACTAACACTTACCAATCTGGATGCTTGGTATTGTATCCTTCTGCTGATTACAAAGGGGACTTATTTCCAGTTCAAATTTTTGTTCCAGATCACCTGCAGAAAAAGAAAAAAGAAGAAGATATATTTCTGCCACTTTTATCTCTTCTCCATACCTATGCCACACTCTTACAGCATCTGCAACTGTGTGAGGAGTTGGAATCTTCTACCACTGATGACCATGGTAAATGTCTAAATACCTTAATCTTCTGGACATCTTCTTTTTAGGTGTCAGAGAAACCGATTATCCATACAAAGAAAAATCTAAGAAAAGGTGACTTTTGAATGAACATTAAATCTGAGCATGTAAGTGTTCTGAGAACCTTAATTTTTAAAATAGGCTCTCCCATGTGAAAAGTTTTTATGACATTCTACTTCATTTACTGATTGTTCCAATCTCTTCCTACCAGAAAATTGCAGTATATCAATTTTAGAAGAAATGTGTCTCCAGCAGAACTGCAGTGGAAATTAATACTGTTCTTGTGGAAGTGGCTCATAAAGGGAAGAGCATTGGAGCCTGGCAGTCCATAGCTGTGGCTGCACTAACAAACTAGTAAGGGCCAGAGCATGGACTCCTGCAACATGTTTCAAGTGTCAAGAGCTATGGAGTTCAAGTCATAAATGTGGAAAAAGGATGAAATTAGAAGTCCGTCTTATTATTGTGCTGTAACTGGGTATCAGGCTATGCCTGTGCTGCTGCACTGAGCATGTTTATTTCCTGGGTCATCCAGGAAGTCCCCAGAAAGGCATCTGCACAGAACTGTCTGGAGACAGCAAAGCAGTTGGCTGAACTCTGAGCCACCTTCATAGCAGAATATTTGACTAATTGGACCAGGAGGTCTCTGGTTCCAAATCTGGGACTGCCCTGAAGATTCCTGCAGGCAGCTCCTGCTGTGACTAGCCTTGGGGACTGTTTCAAATTGTTGGAAGGAAAACATGGCTGGGGGATCTGCTCACTGCAGATGCCACCTCAGATTGCTCCTGATGTAGAAGTGACCAGATTTGGCATTGAGAAGATGCTTGTAAACAGTCAGTAGAAATTATTCCTGCAGAAATGGTCACACAGGACAAACTTCTGTACATAGCGATGGCATGAGATGTTTTTTATGGAGTTGAAGGCAATCAATAGCAATGACCATGCTGGATTTAAGAATTCAGCAGAAAAACATCTCAAAGGGTCTCGTTTGCTGACTGCCATCCAGACAACAGTCACTTGTTCTGCTGCAGAGACTGCATGCCCCCATGCCTGCAATTACTTCACGCAAAGATTGCTCTGAGTTAAGTTTTGGGTGTAGGAATTTTTTTTTTTTTAAAACAAACACTCTCTGTCTGTGAGTGCAACACATTCATCCTTTGTGATTGTTAGCCTTCTGTGCCAGTGTACAATCCTGGTTACTGCATGAGGTACAGGACCTTTCCTGCCTACGGGATGGAAGGGAAGTGAGAGTTAACTGTGTGCAAGCTAAGACGTGCCACTTCCCCTCAGACAGTAATATTTTGTCCACCTGATTTACTAATAAGGATGTAGTGAGGGCTGGTTAGGCAAAACTTTCCTGTAAGAAAGACAGACCTGCTAGTTCAGACAAAACAGTGTATTCAACCCATAAAGAAACATTTTGCTTTAACTGGTTTTGTTTAAAAGCTCTTTTCTACCCACTAATAGTTTTGACTTAAACACTGTTGTGCTACTCAGGTTCTATAGCCCCATACGAAACACCATGTGCATTTCTAAGCCTTGCCCTTCCCTCTGCAGCATGCAATTACTTCTTAAATGTGAGCAGAGTATTTTCAGTTCTAATTGAGTACTCAGAAAGTATCAGGAAAACATTTTTAGCTTCACGAACAATCAAAAGGAACAATTTAGCAAAACTGAGACAAAATAACAGTTTCTCATGTTTACAAATGTGCAATTTGACTGTCTTCTTCTCATCTACCCCTCCAAAAATTTTTGACTGAAAGAAAGTTTCTAACTCCAGATATCCCCTCTGTAGCTGTTCTGGGTAGGAAACAGTTGACCTGTCTGCCTCAAAGTGTATCAACATTTTCTTGTCTTTCAGAAGTCACTTAATACACAAAAATAAGATTTGCCTTTGCATGGTAAGAACTTAAAATGATGGTCAATCTTTTTTGTTTCAAATTACTATAAAAGGAACTGCATGAATTAGTTCCTGAGAACTTTCTTGCTGGGGAAGACCTTCCAAGCAATTTTAAAACCTCATCCAAAAAACTAATCACTAATGTTGCTTCAAGATTAGCCATTTTCTTGAAAGATTTTTCTTACTAGTTCCAGATTCATATAAACAAATAAAGTTGCATTACTTATCCTGTGTTACTAACTGTGTTGACTTCTAAAACATCTGAGAACAAATTAAAGTATTTTTCTAGGAAAGGTTTTTATTAGGACCTGCTGTAGGCATCAGATGCTCCCTGAAATGTACCTGGATTGTATGTTTTATTTACTAACATATAGTGTAGATGCACCAGAACACTGGAAGATCGGGATCTGAATCTCTATGAAAATGGCCTTAGAAATGTTCGATAAAAAAAAAATGTTAAAACTTTGTATCTGTTCCAGAAGGAAGATTAAACAAAGCACTAATTGTGCTGTTATCTGTCTCATCTATAGTTAAAAATCAAAACACGAAACCTTATGGTTTCCAAATGTTAAATTTACTGCCAAAAAATACCTTCAAGCTCCATCATTTTGTGTAAGGGGGTAGAGAGGTCTACAAAAGCACTTTAAAGTGATAATGGTATCTAAAAGCATGCTATTTAATTCTGGGGGTGTTGCATCACTGAACAGGATTATACAGCCACTAGTGATAGTGAGAATACAGCTTCTATGTATTGTTCCACATGAGATTCTCCTTTTCTCCCTGTGATGCTTCTAGCTGGTCTCCTGTACTCAGGTATCCCCTTTCAGAGGTCTGTTTTAGATGTTAGACTCACAAATCTTGAGGGCTGTGGAAAAAGCTTACATTTGTAAGAGCTGTGCTGTCTTTCTTGGCATGGTCCCCCAACACATTAAAGGTGAGGTACTGCACCTCATGAGCTGAATACTGATTAGGCCTTCACTACACATCTGACTAACTAAACCTGCATTGGGCAAGTTGCTTATGTCTCTTCAAAGGCATCAAAGACATTTCACCAGCTTAAACTGACAATGGCTGAAAATTAACTTGCTGACCTGTTTGTCCTTGTTGCAGACTAACTGTACCAGGTACCAGCTCAGAGGTGGCTTAATTTTGTAGTGCAGAATGTTAAACCAATTGAGAACTTCACTGTGTGCTCTTCCAGTGTTTGCACCACTTGCCTTCAACTCTCAGGATGCTCTGAGCAATGAATTTAGCAGTGATTAAACTCTGCTGCACCCTGTATTGTAGCATAGCATGACCTTGCTTATGCAGATGGAGCCAAATGGTGTAATTACTGTGTTTCAAAAAAAACCCTGCTTGACTGTGCTCTCTGCAGGGGTCTGAAAACATTTGCAGTAGGTTCTAGCTGAGGTTTGGCTTGCCTTCTTCGGCCCTTTCAACAGCATGCTGGGAAGAGTGTTAGACCCCTTTCTCTGCATTTGCAGGCAGAAGAATGTGTCATATTTGGGAAAGAGCGAGGGTAAGGCTCCCATCAGAGTTGTAGTGGGAGCATGAAAAGTGAGACAAAACTCAGTGCTAGGATTTTGGGGCAGCGTGGCACTGGCACCGTTGCAGCTCAGAAACGTTCATGGTGAATGGAGGGTCTCGGAGAAGAACCCAGCCCTGTGCTTTTCAGCTGAATTCAAGTGCTGAGGCACAGCAGAGCCCTCCCTCCTGCCTGATGCTGGTAGAGGAGCAGTGAGGGCAGAGAAACACTTGTTGCTCTTCTACCCCTTCCCATTTTTCCAGTGAGGCAGCGTATCTCTGAACAGTTCATTCTCAAGGGACATTTCAAGGCAAGCTGGTTATGCTGAATGCTACCTCTGACTTGTCACACAAAAACCATGGGAAGCTGAGGTGAAAGGGGGCTGCTGTGAGTTGAAGAGACTGACCTTGCCGGTAAAACTCTTCGCAGACCCGTTCACTCCACTGTTTGCTCAGATCCCAGACCCGGCAAGGGTTGCAAATGTCAGCACACTTGAGTGCAATCTGAAAGCAAGAAGAAAAGTTGTAGTGAGAGAAGAAGTTACTGTTTCGCAGTGCTTCAGCAATAAATCTGTAGTCATGAAACTCCCAGGCCTCGCCAGTGATGCTGGGAAGGGTTAAGATTACCTTTCAGAGACTCAGCCTCACCCAAATCTGCCCTTTGAAAAAAAAGCATTTATTTAAGCTGCAAACAAAACTTTCATTCAGCCCTCTGCTTTACTGTAGTGAGAACAAGAGCAGGGCCACATTCCAAGGCTGCAAAGTGTTTTGGATATTCCTTGCAAGGAATAAGCCAACAAAACCCTCAGGCTGGCTCCTGCTGACTGCTTGGCTCAGCATCCATGGCTGATGACAAGGAAGGGAAGAGCCAAGCTGGTGTACTTGGGCATGATTTCTCTGCGGTCTCAGTGAGTGACCTGGCATCTCACTTCAATTACACTTCATCTTAATGTCTGCATATTTTTGTTTACAAAGCTAAGCACAGGGCTCTCCACACTGCCCCTGGCCTGGTTTCACTTAGTTAACTAGTACTTTTAAGTGATTTGTAGGGGAATGAGTACAGGGAAAGAGGTTTTTAAAACCAAGTAACTGCTTCAGAAAAATAAACCATGTAGTAGTCTGCCTGTCTTACTGCCTTGGAACAAAATATCATGTGCCTTGTGTTTTCACACACTGAACACAGTCATTCACTCTGACAGAAATCAGAAGTCATTCTGGCACCCGGGAAGAAAACATAAGAAATATTTCCTGTAAGAGTTCAGACCTGCGAACCAGCAGAGGGAAATCTCCAAGTTATTTTTCTCTTTGGATTAAGCTGATTAGCTATTATGTTATTGTCTGTTACAAGGACCTTTCAAACATTCTTTAGCTTATTCCAATCAATCAAGATTTCTTGATTTTTTCTTTTCTTCTTCCACAACTAATCCACCAGATAAGTAAATCTTCCTATGTCTGTACCCTTCTTCCTAAGCTCCTAGTGCATAATAAACCTTTTTTGCCGTAGTTGAGAGCTGTAATTCCTCTGCTTTTGGCATTTGCACAACCTTCTTGCCTCATCTGTCCAGAAATATGGTCAACCTGTCATCCTGCCCTGCAGAGTCTGTGCAGGAATCTCTTTGAGGCGGGACAGGTGGAAAGTTACTACATTTCCCATGCTGCTGGAGGGGGAAGAATTAACAGATCCACACTTCTTTCCTTCCAGCTGTCACCTTTTCTGTGACTTTGACAGAAGGAAAATATGTAGGTGTTTGTTTTATAAATGAAAAGGATTACTTCAGCTTCTTTATGTATTTAAGAATGAAATTAATGTAATTTCTCCAAAGAAGCAAGTATACGTAGCTACATTAATCACAATAATGCTTCAATAGGTAGAGATTTATTCTGAAGAGTCTGCTAATGACTGCAGCTTAGCTGGAAGAACCAGTGTGAGCCTATTTGATTTTTGAATAAAGCATGAGTTTTTCAATAGCTGGGCAGATGCACTAGAAAAGCATCCGCAGCCATGGCAACAGCTGTCTCCGCAGAGGCAGTTTCTGAGCATCCATCACAGGAACAGGACTTGGACACCTGATGTCAGGCTGTTCTGGAAAGAACACCAACGAGGGGGCTCTCCTTCATGGTGCTAGAAAATAACACCAGTGGAGTGACATTTGCCAGAAGAGAGAGAGACACTACAACTGAAGTGTTACCTGGCAAGAGAAGCAGTGTTCTGGAAATAAAATAATTCCTAGCTTATCTTCATTCCATAGCATTTGACACTCTCCTGTATCTGTTGCAGTCACAGCTTTTTAACTCAAGGAAATGACATAAGGAAACACTGGAGGCACCTTATGCTTGCCTGACATGCCAGAAGGTGGCAGAAGGAAAGTGTTTATGGTAATAGGTACGCAGAGCCTGATGTCCAGACATGCTATCATATACTACACTTAACATATACTAGGAAATACTGTGACCTGAAAAATTAATAAAAAACATTAAAAAACATTTTGAAGTTACCTGAAGCATAAAATGTCTGTCTTGTGCATCCTCCAGCCTCAAATCCTGATTGTCAAGGTGAGACTTTAGACGGATCAAAAACTCATTCTGCCTGTTGATGTCTGTTGCCAAGATCAGGGAGCCCAACTGCTGCTCTATGTCCTGTCTGCAATGGAAGAAAATAAACCCCTTTAGTCATGGAACCATTCAACATTAAGAGCTCAAAACAACCTGCTCTGGATCACTGGAGCTGGCATAAAGTTTCCTCTTTCTTTATGGATCCAGTCTGATTTGTTTGGTCAGTCTCTGCTGGGGTTTGCAGGGTACAACTGTTCTACCTGCACAAATGTGTTCAAGAAAAATAGATAGTGTAGAAGAAAAATGCTTGTTTGCACAGGTTGTTCTGAAAGCTTCTGAAAAATGCTAGGAAAGTACAAAAAAACCCACCCCGAAACACTGGCAGGTTGCATCAAGAAAAATGCTCACATCTTACTTTAGCTGCTCAGAGCTGAGCGGTGAATACTGCAACTTTGAAGCTGCAGTCAAAGTTGTGAAGGTCTAGACTGAAGTCCTTTAAAGTTGTTGGTCTGAGTCAAAGAATTTCTGGAGGGATATGGAGCTTATTATTTCCAGGTAACTTGGTTAAATTCTTGGTAGGCTCACCTGTGATTTATAATTTAATACTTCAGTGTGTTCACTGTCTCCATCTCCCATTCTTGGTGGGACTAACACTGCACAAAACCAGCAAGTAAAAAGCTAGCAGCAATTTGGCCAAGGTGCTCATGTTGCTGCTCTTTTTTTACTTCATCCATAAATACTGAACCACATTCCCTCAGTGAGCTGTGGAAGTCCAGAGAAGTCTTGATGCTCCTTGACCAACTCCTTTTATTTCCTGTTTTTAATCACTAAATCTTTCCGTATTTGGCTGGTCCTATGTAAAATGAAAAATGCCAACAATCCATCCGAACAAGTTCCACTTCTGCTGGGACTCCCCATGTTCCTGGTGCTGACAGTGGCAATTCCTGTGCTGCAGAAGTAGATTGGTCTTAAAAAACAGTTCCACTGTATAACTTTGTCTCACGATTTCATAGTGGCACCAAGAAGGGGCAGGAAGCTCAGCCTAGGGTGAAGCCTGGGCCTCTTTGCCAGTGCCTTTTAAGAAGGGAGAAGGAGGCCATGGCCTAGTTTCAGGGATGCATTTCTTCTGGTGGACACTTACGTGACCTCCTTGGGCAGGTGGGCGAGCAGCCGCGACTCTCGAAGCATGCCAATGGTAGAGCGCCAGTGGTGGTTCTCCAGCACAGAAACGTTCTGGGGAGGAAAAACACCAAAAAACGCAACAATTAGGATACTATCCGTGGTACAGGTATGGATTTGCCATATCACATGATACCCAGTGCTGGCTGGACACGCTGTAACGTGAGCCTAAAGTGTGTGCTTTTCAGCCACAGCTGGATTAGAGTAATTGGTCTAGATTTCCATAGTTAAGGACCTTGTGCTTCTGGGTTTCTTAGTGAAGGTCAGCCCTAGAGCCCTGTTGTTCTGCAGTTTTTGAGTCCTGCTGTGAACAGAGGAGCTAATCTCATCTGAGTGGGAGGTAGCTTGCATTCTAACAGATTTATTAACAAACGAATTAAAGCAGGAGTGCAAAATTGTATTTTTACCTCCTACTGATTCCAGGTTGACTTTTCAGCCTCTACAGTTTTAATGCAGAGTGGACAACAAGAAGAAAACTAAACTGCCAAATTTCCCTTTGAGTCAGGGAACTAGAAGCTGCCTGCAGCTGTTCAGTGAGAGCAAGAGGAGTAGCAATATTGCTGAGCAACTTGGTCTGCAACAAATTTTGACTCCTCTTTGTTTCCTTGCTTTCAACTAAGTGGAACCAAAGTTAGGTTGGAAAAAAAATTGCTAAGGAGCAGAAACCCAGTTTTCAGTTGTTGGTTATCAGTAAATTACAACAGATTTGGTGTCTTATGTCTGATGACTTGAAATTACTGTCCTAACACACAATGCATTTGCCAATCATCACTTGTTTAGTTCCCAGAGTACTTTCTACCACCAAATGCCTCAGAAATGTCACTTGTTCAGAAACCTCTATCATCTGTTCCCTGTTTTGGGCAGTTCACAGCTTTTGCAGTAGATGAGCACTGGATAAGAAAAACAAAACAAAACAACCAAACCTTTTGAGCAGGCAGCAGAACAACGCCTCCACCCTGCCCCTGCCAAAGGGGAAAGTGGAGTCAGAATCCCTCTCTCCAGCTACTGTTGATTTCTAGCTCCCTCATGCACAGTCCCACAGCTCTGAGGTTTTGCTGCCATAGTACTGCCCTTCCCATGGGACATGATGTGCAGCTTCCACTTTTCCAAGATGGACTGAGCAGTATTTTCTCCCTAAGTCTTCCCATCTTTCTTTGTAGTCCTGTCATATCTAATGACTGTTAAAACACTAAACATTGCCAGTAACCAAGATGCAATTTGCATTTTGATCATCTTGCCTAGTGCAAAGGTGAGAGTACAAATTCGATTGACTTCCTATTACAGTACTTTCTGCAGTGCTATTTGTTGCTTTTCAATTCACACAAACAATATTGCTTTGGTGTTTCTCTGGGTTTATCTGCTTGTTTCCCTCACAAAAATCACAGATACTGGGGGAAAAAACAAAGTAAAACCAACTCCAAAACTTTCAAATCATACAAAAGCCAATTCCTTTTCTTAGGAAGAGCTGATGGACTCAGATCTCAACATCAGTTATGCAATATAGAAATTATTTTTGACAGCAATTCTGTTCATTTGCCAACTTAAACATCCCTTTTCTCCTTTTGCCTAAATACATCAGGATGGACTTTTGCAACCCTACACTCTGACCAAGAAAAATAAGATAATTTAATAGGACATAACAACAACTTTTTTTGGTTTTTTTTTCCCTACCCAGTTGCAGAACTGAATATTGTCCCAAGAGCCACGCCAAGGCCACTGGCTACCATCTTCCTACTTAATTGGACAAACTCTACCTGTCACCTTTGGTTTCTGGGAAGGCTTACACTTGTTTAAGACAGTGCCTATGTGCACAGTTTCCTGCAACCCTGCTCTGACTGCATCCTTGAAACATCGTGACCGGGAGGATCCATCTCAGAGCACAGTGTGGCCCCATGTCCCTTCCAGCATGGCAGCCTCACTTGCTGTGAGGAGCTGTTTCAGCAGCACCTGCCTCAAACAGGGAATTGCACTCCATGGATGCAGCTGCTCCTTGGCCCTATGGGAGGCCAGCCAGAACAGGGCTTAGGCATGTGGGCATCTGAGAACTTTCCTGCATCCAATTAGTAGTTACTCATAGGAAAAAGCAAACTCAGGTAATCATCTCAGAGTATTTCCACTTCTCTAAGTTTCTGCTCTTTGCTTGCTACTATAGGGGGAACCTTAAACTGTCATTGCTGCTCTGTTTAGTCTCCCACACTGAAACAACAGGGAAGAGGTAAAAGGAAAGGTCAAGTTAACCAGCAACAACTGAGCATGAAGTCATATGACTCCCCTCTTTAATGTAAGGAGCCAGAATCCCTGAAGCGGCTGCCAGCAATTAGGAGAGTCAGCTATTCCACCTAGGGACACACTACTGCTTTGTTAAGACTAATTGCCATGATCTATCTGATCACCCAGGCTGGTGGGAGACAACCCAGGCAGGGGAAGTTTGTGTTCTGGCTTGCAGGCCAGGGCTCTCAGCTCTGCTTCACGTGGTGGTTTAGTTTTTTAAAAACTTGAGTAGTGCAGTTTTGCGTTAAAGGTTGCTCTATAGGAAGCCTCTGTCACATTCACAGCCCAAACCCAGTGGATTGCTGTAACAGAGACTTCAGGACTGTGACTGTTTAATTTACTTAAACTACCACAATATTTCCAATCTGTTACTTAGCCTGAGATATTCAAACTACTGCATTTGACATACACATTTGAAAAAGAACAGTAACTTGAAGAGAGGGAGACTGGCTACTAACTAGGTGCAGAGCAAACTTCAATTTTAATTCAGAGTCAAAAGGGATTGGAACTTCTTTCAATCTCTTCAATCTATTCTTACTCACTGAGCAGCTGGTTTAACTACACAATGTTAAATAGTCAAAAATGACACACTGAAGTGTTGCTTTAAGGAAGACTACGAAGTAGAGCTATTACTGATGCCCAAAACATAGTCCTATTTCCAGCTTACCTACATATATATTCAAGTTGTAAAGCGTCCTTTCATAGTTCTCTGAAACCTGTTTTGTACCACAGATGTTGTATATGATCTATACACACTTCTAAACTTTTATCCTTCATTTAAAAGCCAGACCGTGAAAGTTAGAAGCAAGGTCTGCAACACAGTACAAGGAATGCTGTTGTACTCCTCACAGGAAAGCTAAATGACCTCCAGATCATTAGAGTCACCTTCCATGCTCTCAACTGTCCTTGTAATCCTGGAGATTTCAATGAGGTGCTTTTATTTCTGTAGAAAATTATGGTGCATGCAATCACATGCAATAGACTCTTGTGGAAATTACCCAACAGATTAGAAAAAAAAGTGTCTTGCATCGTAAAATATGGATTTAGGTTGAAAATAAATATTGTAAGCGCTGAAGTCCCTGGTGATGTCACCTGTCTTCCTGAAATATGACTCTTCTCATACACGCACTTCAGAAGCTGTCAAACACTTTATGTCTTTGTCAAAAACTGACCTACCTCATTTTGCAAAACCTTTTCTTCCAAATGTAAATGTAAAGTTCTAATTTAAATGTCAAGAGACATTTAAAAGCAAAGAAATGCCATACATGGATAAGTCCACTGTCTCAATGACAGATGACTGCCAGCTCTGTTAAAACTTACATTCATTTGATCCTTTTTCTGATTAATCCCAGCAGTTCTGTGGCTCTGCTACTTAAAAACCAAAAACCTAAGAACTTAGTTTCAAGCACATGTTAAAGTACATGTTTTAAAGACTATTCTTTGAATCTAAATTTTTGACTAAAAATGCTTTCAGCAAAACTTTTTTCCAGCAGTTATTTTTATTGGCATCCATATACTGGATACTACTAAAATCTTTGGAAACAATATGAGATCATTTTCAGTTAAAACAACTCAAACTTGCCAGTGAATGTCCTTAAGAAGGGTATTTAAAATCTCATTTGCTGTTGAAAGATTGCATTTTCTGCATTGTCACTGCCTTTTCTAACCAACATTTTAAGTATATTCAAACCCAAATAACCGAGCAGAAACCACTTCTCCAAAATACTAATATTTTAGCTATACGTCTTTCAGATTAGCCTGATTTTTCAACCTAATTATAAACTACTGTTTGCCACTATTAATTTGAGAAGGAATTGTTTGTACCTTTTCACAAGGCAAGGGGTTTTGTGGAATGGCTCTACTCACTCCTCTTCAAAGCACCCTTAACATTCCCAAAGCACCCTGGGTTAAGCCCCTGGCCTTTCTCCCTCCTCACTCAGCTGGCCTCACATTTAGAAAAGACTGGAAAACAATGGACCAGAAATACAAGGGTATGATGTAATAAGCTGCATCAGCTTATGATGAGACCAGTCACAAAGTTTTCAGTGTTTGAGCACCACTGTGCCTTGGCTAGGGCTCCCATGTCCAGCCCATTCCTATGTCTGAAGGCAGGACAGTTGCACCATTATACAGTTCACTTTTTATAGGAAAACTCAAATGTTTGAATGGGGGAGAACAAGAGAGACTCTTACAAAGTAGTAAGCCCATCACAACAATATCTCAATTTGCTAAGTATGTGTATGTACCTATTACTGAGTCTTCTTCAGGTAGATTAATTTTTAACTTGGGATATTCTGTTTCTGACACCTTATCACAAAAGCTGAAGTTGACTCTTCCAAAGTGGCTGGAAAGCAGCCCAATGGTAGTGCTGGTCGACAGCGGCTGAACATGAGCCAGCTGTGCCCAGGTGGCCAAGAAGGCCAGTGGGATGCTGGCCTGGATCAGCAATGGTGCGGCCAGCAGGACCAGGGCAGTGACAGTCCTCCTGTACCCAGCACTGATGAGGCCACACCTCGAGTGCTGCATCCAGTTCCGGGCCCCTCACTTTAAAAGGGACTCTGAGCTGTGGCACTGAGGTGCTGGAGCGTGTCCAGAGAAGGGCAACAAGGCTCGTGAAAGGACCAGAGAACGTCTTACAAGGGGTGGCTGAGGGAGCTGGGAGTGCTTAGCCTGGAGAAAAGGCAGCTCAGGGGAAACCTCGTTGCTCCTTACACCCACCTGAAAGGAGGCTGCAGTGAGGTGGGGGCCGGCCTCTCCTGCAGCAAGAGGACTGGAGGGGATGGCCTTAAGCGGAGACAAGGGAGATTCAGATTATATATTAGAAAGAAATTGTTACTGTTCAGGTGGTCAGGCACTGGAACAGGTTGCCTGGGGAGGAGGTGGAGTCACCATTCCTGGAGGTGTTTAAGAGGTGCCTGGATCTGGCACTGGGTGATGATTTAGGGGTTACAGTGGCAGTGCTGGCTGAACAGTCGGGCTGGACTTGATGATCTTAAAGGTCTCTTCCAACCTTCACGATTCTGTGATTCTATGATTCTGTGATTCTAAAGGCTAGAAATCAGTACTACCTCAATTTTATTATCTGTGAATTACGGTTATTGCAACCAAAATTAAGATTTACAGCATTGCTCTGGCACATTGTATATGTAAGTACAATGCAAAGAGTAGAGAGATGTGCATTTATAATAACAAGGTGCCCGTGCATGAGAAGATTATACTCAAAGGACAGTTGTAGATAAAATACAGAGCTACAATGATTGCCAAAACCTCAAATATATTCAAAATGGACCAAAAAATCAGGCAGCATGGGTTCATTGGTAGTTATTGAACAAGAGGGTCTGTGTTTTTGTTTCAGGAAGTTTTCTACTACTGCTTGCCAGAGCTGAAAGGACGTATACCAGGTGAAGGACAACTCTGTACTTAACCCAGACTTATGTTTCTCTCTGAGATCTTTTACTGGCTGCTCTTAGAAACAGGATACTGGTCTAGACAGCCTGTAGTGTGACCTAGTGGCTTTCTTGACGTTCTTTCTTTGTATCTTGAGGAATGTTACTGTAAATGTCTACAACTTTTCCTTTGGTTTAATCTATCTTCTATTTCTTTCTTTTTTTAATGCAGTGTTCATTAAGTGTTTTATTTTACTACAGCCACACTAAGAAAAGATTTCTTTTAATGCAATACCAATTTAGAGCATGCCTTCTGCTTACTTGCTCACTGAAAGAAGATGAAATCTTGTCATGATTTTAAATCTCCTACCCACAGCTCTTCACCCCAGATGATCTACAGCAGAAACAACCCAGACAACTGATTTGGCTTAAATGTCCTCAACAAAATCTGACATTTTCAACTCCTTTCTCGTATCAGCTTTGTTTTAAGAAGTGACACCCAGCAAGGAGCTCAACTAAAATTGTCCACTCTAAAGTGCAGGATGACTTGATCAGCATCCTCCCACTGCCACATTTTGGCATTAAAAGTTCACTGCAAATTGCTTAAACTCTGCTTGACACCATTTTACACATTAGCAACTTGATGAGCAGTTTTACCTGGTACAGGCTGGCAAGGTGGTGTTTAGTTTTAATCAGAAAGGGTTGGTTGACCCCTGGGTGATCCACGTCATGAGCTGCAGCAGCAAGCAGTCCGAGCATGATGTCCGACGGCGTGAGGAAGCTGGCAAGCTGAATCATCACACACATTAATCACAATGAGAACATGATAGTAAACACTTTTTTTGGTAAATAAACAAACCAGCAGACATTATGGCATTGCTTGGTTTTGTGGGCATTTGTATACAAGTGTCAAACATAAATTTTGTGAACAACGTTTTTAAGGTGAGTGTTGAACAAACATCTATAAAGATACTAGACTATATAATCATGTTTTATAGTTTGTATTTCTTATCTCTTTATCACTCATGGCAATATAAGGATAGTTGTAATAGAAGTGCTTGAGCATAGTCTCAAACATTCAGTTTAAAAAGCAAACAAATATGCTGGCAGGCTGGCATATGTTAACATGCATCATAAGAGCTCTGCCCCACCAAGTATTTAGCAATACCAACAAAAGATCAGGCTTCAATTTTCTAGCATAGCACTGTGTTATAAAATGCAGAGTTTATCAACTTCTGAAATGTCAAACTTGGCTGTTAAATATCTATCTCAGCCCAAATTTATGTATTTTATTAGAGAACATAATTTACCTTTCTAACTTCAAACATTCAAGTTGGAAAACCTGTCCAGATTTTTTTCTGCTACATAGCTCATTTAGAAGGAAAAAAAGGTAGTCTTAGCATTTTCTGTTTGTGAGAGTGAGTAAGCTATTACCAGCCTGATGAGTCTGTACAGAGTACAGGTCTAAGAGACGAAAGAAGCATCCTGAGGTGAGAACTGATGAGCAGTATGGTACAGGTAGGTTCTGGATGTTGGCTGTCCTCTGCACTTCTTGGCAAGAAAAGACTTGCAGATCTTGCAGGAGATGAAAATACAGGAAAGGTGGGGCCTGCTCCTGTCCTCACTTACCATTGCTATATGCTGGTGAAACAAACTTCTAGCTCTAGAACAACATCCTTTCATTTAGGCCAAGCCAGAAAAGATTAGTTATGTTCTTATACTGTGGCTCAGCAGTGCAATATCACAGTGCCTTCCAGTAACACACAAGGCAACACCACCCTGATGCTGTGAGAACTTGCAGCAGCAGTCAAACACTTGTGCAGAGGACACCCTTGAAGAACAGACCCCTCTGAAGGGACTGCTTTCCCCTTTCCTGGTGTGGCACTGCCCAATCTGGTATTTTGAAACAGCGATGTGAGGAGGTGGCTGAGGCACAGACATGCATTGCCTGCTGCTGAGTTTGATGGGAGCAGAACTGCAGGCACCACTGGGTGGCTGGTTCACACCGTGGTGGTGGCTGGAGCTCATATGGCAGCACTTAGACACGATGCCTACACAATGAGAAATGACTCTCATGGCTTGACTGAAACCTCTGTAATCTGTAGCTGAGGCTGCTCCTGACTTGTTGCTGCACCATCACTTTCTGCTATCTAGAAGTATCTTTTGGGGTTTTTATTTCAATCCTGGGAAAAAAATCTGAGAACCATCTGAAAGCAACAGCAGTGTGAAAGGTTGTCATTACCTTGGGCTCCCTCAGATAGCAGTGCATAGCTTGTGTGACATCAGCGGCATGGACAGCATTGTGGTATGGGTTTTGGCTATGGTAATCTTCTTGAACCATAACTGGGAATCAAAACAGAAAACAAAGATCCTTTTGTCTCTGAATGCCATGGCCACAAGTGGGAACTGGACTTAAAATACAATCTGAGGTTTTGCAGTCAGCTGCCTAAGAAGTTTCTTCAAATAGCTGTAGCTTATTTAAATTGCTGCTTTTATTGGGATACCTTTAGAGAAAAAATGCATGAAAGGATTTGTGAGGCCCAAGGGGATATACTGGGTCTAGTGCATAAATCACCTCTTTCTTGCCTTAGTGAAGGCTTTCATTGAGGAGTAAAATAAACAAGGAAGAGAGGCAAATTTATCCACAACGGAGTGTAATTATTTAGGCTGCTGTCATAGGGTAGTAGTGTGCCATTAAGGCAGTACCACCTATTTCACAGCAGCAGAGAGTGAGGCCCTGATATCCTGCCATCATCTGTTATTTGAGTGATGAACTACAGCCAAAAGCATTCCTACATCCCCCAGGTGAAGAATCAAAATCATCATTGGGGTATTCACAGCGAAATCTCCTGTGACAATTTTAGTCACATCTATGTGTTCATTTTAAAATGCAGACACTCTTGCTTTAGTTTGCACTGCTGGAACTGGTCCAGTTGGACCAGGAGCACCAACCTGTTAACTCTCAGCCTTCCCTCAGAGAGAAAAATCATTGAGATGTGTGCTTCACACCCCTCTGCTCCTTGTAGCAGTGTGTGCACCATTATGTGGTCTTGGGACACCACCACGTGAATGCTGGAAGCTGCATGTGATCTTGCCTGAAGCGCTCTCCTAGACACGATCAAATTAATCAAATGGAAAGCTAACAGGCAGATTTCCCATGGCGCTCGCTGCCAGCATGAGGAGCGCCAAAGAAAGTCCAAGCCTTCTGTTTGTTTCCAGCCATGCAAGCATCTGGAGGTACAGTGGGTAATCCCTTAAACTGTGAGTACCACTAGCTCTAATTACCCAACTGTCCACTTCACGTCTGCCCACAGGAGATAGAAACAGCAGGGAGATTTTGTCTGTCTCCACACCAGAGGAATGCTTTCCAGAAGTGACAGTTAGACAGTCTAAAGAAGAGACCCTGCTTTGGAAACTCTGCCTGACAGCCTGAAAAACTGGCATTTAGCTGCTTTCAAAAAGTGTTGCAAAAAGTAATTGATTTTGGCCAATTTCTTCTTTTGGTTCACTGACAGCATGGCGCTAATATTTCTGTTGGCAGTAACAGCAGCAGGGGCTTTCATCAGCACTATTCAGTGTAGACAGCTTGATATAATTTGTTAAATTCTGCACATCGGCTTTTAACTGCCCTGGGTCTCAGTGGTCTTTCAGTCACTAAAATAATTACACTGCACCACAATTGTACTGTGCACGCGTAGGGCCTGCAGTGTCTGTCTGTCTGTGTGGGCCTAAGCCAGCCACATCTCTGCATGGTATACTTTACTTTAAATCACCAGACTGTGGTGCTGGGATGCTTCAGCTCAATCCAGAGCCTTCTGAAGTCCCTCCACTGACTAAGTACTGAACCAAGTACTTGAGTCCCTGCAAACTGTATGCTGATACATATCATAGATGTGTTTTACTAATACTTGCAATGACATCATCATTTTTACATAGATACACAGACCAAGCCAGTGCCTTCCCTGACGCTCTACTTAAGCACTAAACTTCATTCAAAGATGGCTTTGAGGTGAGCACTTACCAAAAAACCTGTGTAATGTAACCATGTCTAACTGGAAATGGTGAATAAGTCCATGAACATTGAAGAGGTGACAAAGGAGTGTTACGAGACTGTTTCCTAAAAACAGAAAGGAATAACTCTTAGATTCCCTTGACATGCAGTTACAAACCCAGCAAGGCTAAAAATCTTGGTAATTTCCTATTAGTCAGCTCCATCTCCAATGAAGTGAGCTTAGATGACACTTGTGTACTCAGAAGTCACTTATACGAATTACTGCGATATATAATCAAGACTTGATGGCACGGTTGTACCAATGGAGTTCCATTCTTGTGTCTAGATGCCATAAAGTCATGTTTGCTGTTTCAACACAACAGGCAAACTGACATGGTTTTAACTGGAAATATTTTGACAGGCTTGTCTGAGAGCAACATCATCTTCATAACTCAGGTCTATCTTCAGAAACAGCAGAAACAAGAGTGGCTTTTCTGCCACTTCAGTTTGCCATGCTGTACTAATTAATTAATTACTAAAACCCAGCAGTTTGGAAATAAATTTTTTATTTTACATATGGCTGAACAAAAATATAATTAACCCATGTAAACTAGCTCAGCTACAATTGCATCTCATAACGATGACACAGACAGGAAAAATGAGTTGCAGCATTTACAGTCTCAAGTCCCACTGTAATGTTGCACTTGCCTTACTGTAAATCCAACACTGGGAACACTGGTAAAATTGAACCTAACTACTATTACATGATCAACTATACATAAACACAGTATTTTAAAAAGCTTGCACTGCTTAATTCAGCAGCACCGTTTCCATAAATGTTAGAAAAAACAGCTCAAATCAACCAATCCATACTACATATAAACAAAGTTTGAAGGGAGTCTTTTCTTATTCAATGTAACTCAGGAAAGAAAATAAATATCTGTACGAAGAATACATGGAAACTTACTTGGTCTTGACTACTGAGCAGGGACACAGAAAGGTAATTTAGAAGAACTATGCTTTTCCTTCCCAGGCAATTTACAATCCTTTTCACTCTTCACTGCCAGTCACTAAGCTGAATGACCCTCTAAACCAACCTTTTCCTACACATTCTGACCCAACTAAACCTAATTAGACTGGTGGTGAGGAATGAGGGCTCTCAGTTCTCTGAGCACTACAGAAAGGGGAAAGGTGTGATCATGACTCTCTTCAGCAGTTACCTGATCAAGAGGTGTTGCCTAGACATTTGGGGGAAGGGGGATGGTTTTACAGGCATACATTTAGAGAAAACATTTCACAGATTTTTACTCTCTAAATAAATTTACTAATTTTTGCTGCTGAACAGAAGCAAGGATATCTTTGCTCACAGGTCTTTTGTATTGATAGAAATTGACTGATTATGGAGACCTGGATTTATTGACCAATGTATCTGACAGGTATATTTAAAATAGCTTGGGAATTTCCCAGGTAAATGAAACAGAAACACCTTCTTGAAAAGGTGACAACAACAAATGTAAGAGATTAGATTGATACAAAAGCACTCTTTAAAAATTACCCTGTAGTTCAGGAAAAACCTGAAAAATCTGCAGGATGTGATTTTAAGAGAGGCTAAATGTGGCGAATTTCTCTTCAGTAATCTGAACTGGAAATATTTAGCAAATAAATAATTTGGGATTTTTTGAATGGTCATATATGAGAGATATTAAAATAAAGACTTAAAAAATTTACTTACCATTTGTCAAGCGATCAAACAAGAAAATGTCAAAATCCCACATTCCCACTTTAGATAGCATGTGCTGGAAAAAAACAAATGTGAAAAGGCCAATGACTGGTATGTCACACTGTAAAGCAGATTTTAATTATTATTTCAGATTAATCAGTCACAGGATTGGTTACCGCAGCTTTAAAGTTTTGTTCGAGAAACCTATAGGGGTTCTATTTGAAATATCAGAAATCAGGCTGATGTAGCTGTACTGCACAAAATATCCCTTGCACTTTTAACTGAGGAGGTTTTGAACATCACACTAAAAATACCTTCTAAATGGAACTCAAAACAAGTAATAATATGAACCAAAATATTATGAAAATATTCCCTTTTACTGCACAAATTCTTTATTGTTCCTTCATGTCCCCGAATTGTCTGTGCAAATTCTCTTTTAAGGTTTTTAATACGGTGTTATAAAACCTTAGCTCTCAAGGTGAATATGAGTTACAATGTGCTAAGCAACGCTGTACACAGGAATAGCTTTGACAAACTTAGATACAGTGCTACTGTTAAGCCTACTCAGACATGCAGAAGAATCCATCATTACCACCAAATGCAGTGTTTTTACAGCTACATCAATTGAGTCAGGAGATTGATTCTGGACTAGCTGTATGACCTAGAGTGGGAGTGAATGAAATACACATTCACTCCCATCTCTAGTCTATATTCAAACAGTTTTGGATTTCTTAATTACTTTCTAACACCTGGCATATAATCACCTCTTGAAGAGAATAAAAACTGCTTAGGCACATAATCCCAATGCCATCAAATGTGCAAGTTTTGCTAGAAAATACCATTCAAAGTAAGTATAAGAGCTGCAAAATAAGATAATTAGATTTTGATCACTGTGAAGTTCTTTGTAGTCAATGTTCACTGTTTCCTAGCCTTCGCCACTATGGAGAGCTATCGTGGGTTGCCTAATAGCTGTTCCATACTAGCTGAGAGACACTCGTCTTTTTTAAAGTGGATGAACTGAATCCTGTGTCAGGGCTGCACTTAAATCAGTAACTTAACCAGAAATTCTTCATTCTTTAATAAATCCAGACTGTAATTTCAGTTGTTGGAATCTGAAAATTCTGAATAGATGTAACAGCATTTACTGTTGCTTTGAGACCTAAGCCTTCAAGGCTGTAACCAAAATAAGGAATGGACAATCTGTTTGTTGTGAGGCAGACACGTAACGTGGGTCATTTAAGAAAGATCAGCCATAAATTTGATTATCTGAAGACTGAAATAAAAGTGACACTCTCTGTCGTATTATTAAAAGAAATGGAGATCTAGAGACTTGTCTTACCCTTGCTTGCCCAAGGTAGTCCTCATCCAGTAGGTACAGAGAGGCTTGTGGTACAATTCCACGCAGTAACCGGGATGCATGGAAGTATCTCTGGAAACTTAACAGTCTTTTCACTTTTTTCTTGGTGCCGATTTCCCCTGAGAGTGTAGTATCTGTGAAAAGCAATCAGTACTAAAACCATGAAACCCAAGATGATGGATGACATTATCAGTTTAATAAGAGAAATAACAAAAACTTTGAAATAGTAATAGAAAAATCATAAAGTTCATGCTTCTTGCCAAGCCACATGAAGGAGCAGTATTCAAATCACTCCAGCATAATACCTCTGTTTATTTCAGAACGGAAATATGTTCCAGGAAAGAGAATACTAGAGAATACTAACGTAGGTCTTGGAAGATCCGAGTTCAATACATGCCTGCCACAGCCTTTAACATGACCCAGGCTCAGCCACCAGGGGAAGGGGGTGATAGTTCCCCTAACTGTAGGTGTCAGAGGGAGCCTAAATGACTAGGCAGAGTTAGGTACAGGAAAGCTGCTCCTACCCTCTGTGCCTCTGCTCCCTAACTATACAATTGAAAATAACATTACCTTGCTACCTCACAGGAGTGTCATTGGAATATATTAAAAATTGCACAGCACTAGAATAACAAGATGATCTTGGGTATAAAATCAAAAAAGTGACACTTCTCAAAAAAAGAGAACTCAAAATACAGTTTGAAAACACAAATGTGTGACCCACTTTTGGAAAATGAAAACAAAGAGAGAAAGAAATAAGAATAGGTTAATAGTCCTGTAGCATTATCTGCTATCCTTTCTACATATTAAAACAAATTATGAATGAAGAAAATGTTTTAGCTCTGCAATGAGGAAAGCAGGTATATTCAGATAATACAGGCATTTCTGGTTACACAACAGAATATGTTCTTTTCACTCACTACCAGGATAATTCTAATTCCCTAATGCTGTATTAGGAGATTTTCATATAGGTCTAAATGTGACACAAAAAATCAAGGCAGTTTTATACAGTGATTAAATCACTAATTAGAGTAATTAAATTACCTTATTGTTAGTAAGAAAAATATGGAGGCTTTCTAAAACTCATAATGGCTCAGGTAATTTCATTTGAACTTTTAACAGAACCTCAAATACAGCTGTGGTGTTTTCATTTTGCAGTCTGGTATAAGTTTTGGGAAAAAGGGAGGATAGAAACTTGAGAGGTGGTCAAAGGTAGCAAGATTCAATACAGTTTTATTTGTAAGACAAACCTTGTAAGACACTGAAGATTAAAGAGTCCTTTGAGAGAACAGTAAGGATTTCTTGAGATAAGAAGTTCATAGCAACTCACTGGATTTCAGGTTTAAGTAACAGCTCACGAAAAATATACATGCACTGAAGATGACTCTCTCTATTCTCTATTTTTCCGTCTCTTTTTATGAAAAAATACTGAATGTTTGTTCTGCTGTGAAATTAAAATATCATTTTGTCTGCTTTTTCTATGAGTGGTATTATTCTGAGAGGATTTTGAGAGAAGTCACTAAGGTTTTTTGGATCATAGGTGGTTCAGGATTTGAATTCTCTAACAGCAGATGTGCGAGCACCCTCTGTAGCAAGTTTCTTTCTTATTAAGTAATCCAACAGCTAAAGTCAGTAACAACATCAAAAAAAAGCCATCCTTACATACTGAGTATTGATATGACTTCTAACACCAGTAAGCCTCATGGTTCTCATGGGCAGCCCAAAGACCTCACTGAGCTTTAATAATATAAAAGCACAAAATAACTTCACTGCAACTTGACAAGCCATGTGGTTTCCAGAATGCAAAGAGTAACAACACCACTACTGTACCAGCCTGAAGGTCAGGTTTTCATTCATGATGTGCCAGCATCTGCCTTAATTTTCTCACACATTTTAAAAGCTGGAACAATTTCATGGCCTGTTGAAGGAGTGACTAACGTAGGTGTGAACAATTACCCAGTGGCAGAGACACGTGGAGGAACCAGAAGACTTGTTTTTGTATTTCTTTTCATTTATATAGGGCTGCTACAAAATGGCTGGCATTCCATTTAATTCCTGAATAGCAAAACACTCTTAAAAGAAATTAACTTTTTAAATTTGTGTTAGCTGTTTCTTGTCTTTCCAACTTTCCTGTTTCCATCTTTGCCCACAAACTCTCACTCCTTTCAGGTAACAAGTTTAAAATTTAAAGTACAAAAAACTACTTTTTTACATTAAAAACTAGAAGTTGCTCCCAGTAATTTTTATCTAAGTTAATATCTGTTTTTTTCAGTTAAAGACAGATGAATGAAATTACCACTTACACTCTCTTAAACTGTCTTTAAAACTCACACAGAGTTGCTGTGGATGATCTGAAGGTGAAGGTTTGGCCTGAGTCCCAACAAGCAGCTGTACACTGGATTACGAAGAAGTGGTTATTTTATCCTTTGGATTACTACATCATTTCAGTGCTATAAATAATACTTGCCAAAGCACAAACACATCAGATGGAAACAAATAACTTCTTATTATGAAACATATTTTCTCAATTGAACCATCAAACTTGCTGCCCATTGCTCTGTATGGTTGTCATGGGTCTCAGTTCAAATTAAGTCATCAGCAGACAGTGCCCCTGCAACCTGACTAGACGCTTCAGGTGAGCGCTGTATTCCAATATATTATGCAAAAAAAGATTACCAACAATTATCTGTTGTCCTGTATTTTCATTCATAAGGGAAGAAGTTCATAATACTGATAAAGAACTGTAGCAAAGGTATTTTCAAAACTGGGCTCTTGACAGGACAGCCCAAATCCAGCACTGCAGGCTATCCACATGGAAACTTGGGATGTCGACTTAAAAGAATATCATGTTAAAATCACATCCTTTGGGTCATTTCAGTAATAACTGATCTGCCTTTGAATCACAGGACTTATGAGCTGATTGCTATGACCCATAACAGATTACTGTGACACCCACGATAATGTACTTTATTATGATAGTGTCTTGCATAAAATTGGACTAAGACTCTGCCCTTCTCTGAGCACAACACACCCCAAACAAGTTTAATCTCACCAGCATTTTCTCTTCCCCTCCCAAGATCAGTGCCAAAAAAAAGAGAAAAGCACTACTATATTAAGTTGAGAGAAAAAGGTTGATTAAAACAGAAGAGCAAAAGGCAAAGCAGCCAAGAGTGAACACTCAGATTTTGCCCTCAGCTCAGCAGTTGCATCTGAATCTCCCAGAAGCAAAGAGCCATTCCTAGCATATGGGATCCACCAGCTGACACAAAATCAAGATGCAGTTTGAAGATGAAATTAAGGGTTTATGTGAATGACTTATAGCAGTATGACGAACATACTTCTTCTTTATTGACAACTGTAAATTTCAATTTAAATTGTAAATATAAAATTTTGATGATGACATGACACATGATACAAGTCATACAGTGCCTTCAGGTTAAATTTAATTACAAAGTAAATGAATCAAAAATATTACTGCAGATATTCCTAAACTTCAACTGTGGAACTATAGGTACTAAAACATATGCTACAGCATCTGGTTAAACAACATGAACTGCAAAGCTCACATGGGAAGGATTTAGTAATTATGTGCAATTCTGAAATGAATGTGAAAGACAAACAAGAATGTCTTTTGTTTATACCCATAAAACTTCCCTTGAGAACTGTGTTTAACTTTAATCATTGTGGCAACTTCTGAATGTTTTGTTTACCTAAAAACTCCATCATCTGCATCTCTTAAAAGATGCCCGTTCTCATGCTACAGAGTTCCTTCCTAGCACAGGGGCTGCAGAAACCCTCCTGTGACACTGAACAGAGTTATTGTATGAATTACACAGACATCTTGTGTGAATTACATACATGTTTACAGAAGTGTTCGTGCAAGCATTCCTCACAAAGCTCAACCTCTGCCTTCAAAAGCTCAGACAGCCTGAGCTCGCAGCGAATCTCCTGATGTGTTTTAGCAGGCGGCCAAAGTGGCTGCATTTTCCTTCAGGTAATTTGAGAGCCACATCACGCACGCTCACACCAGCAGACCGTGGATGATGTCTGCATTACCGCACGTGGCCCTCAAGAGGTTAATAAGCTGCAGGAATCAATGGCTGCCTTCTCTCTCCTAACACAGCTCCTCCAGTTACACTCATCTGCTCGCCTTAAATTGATCTATGGCTCACTACACACCAACCTCTGTTATTTCAGGGAAAGAGGTTTCCTGCACGGGGAGCTGCTACCAGTTTTCTTTCACATTTCTTTCACACTGCTGTGCTAGCACGTGCCCACAGGCAGCATGAATATAAAAATGATGGAGGTTACGCTAACAATGGTTGAGTTAACATCCAGAAATGATCACATAAATCAAATTTGGACAAGGGTGTACTTAACTCTGCACCAGACATTCATTACATTGTTACTGTTCTTTCAAAGTAAACAAACTTGGTTATGCATTCAAATAAAGCCTATGAGTTTTTCTTCACAGTAGTGCCTTTTGTTATTTTATTGCACTTCAGCGTACAATAAAAACAGGTCACCCAGCAGCATGAGTGGCTAAAAAAAAGGTTTATTAATTTTCGAAAGTGAATTGGTTCAGAAAAGGAAAATGTTTTTTCCCTCTTCTTTCCTAAAGGATGAAGAATAAATCAGGTCCTCAAGCAGCTACCTTTGACTCATAAAATTTATAATACCCTTTCCCCTCTTCCAAGGATGCAAAGGCATTCCATACACAGCCAGTGTATGCCTGAAGAGCCAGGCAGGTTGTGTAGGAAAGTGCTGGGGTATCTGGAAGACAAGGTGAGAGGGTGAGTCCTGCAATTTAAGGTCTGGACAGTCTGCAAACAGTGAGGACTCTGGGAAACAATTTGTCTCTGGTCGTACAATTTTCCACACTGGTTCCTGGCTTGACAGCTGGTTAGAAAGCTTTTATTTGAGAGCCTGAGAGGTATGTAATTGACTTAGGAGGAATAGCTGGTGTTTGTCCACTTTTTTTTTTTGGCATGTAAAACCATGCCATGCATTTAGATCACCTTTACTGAGGTCTTGTTCAGCATATTCATTGCATGCTTGGCTGCTGAATTTTTCTTATAAAGAGAGTGCATAGCACTGATGATAGAAAAAAACTGCTGTTCCAATACAGATTCATCACATTGTCCAAAAGACAACAGCAGCATTAGTACAGGTAGTTGAACTAACAGAGGTAATCTAAAACTTAATGACAAACTTAATATTTTAAATTTGAATTTTGGAGAAAGCAATGGTCAACTAGAAGAACAGAAAACCTCTTCTCTCTGCACTGTCTAGGCCTTCCTGGTATGTTTCACGTTGTAGTCCAACTACATCTCTTTCTTCAGAAAGAAAGCACTGAAGTTCTTAAGAAAGGCCTCAGAAAATGCACAAAGCACCAGAAGCCCATGTGGAAGGACTGTCACTTAAAAGCTTTCAGTCTAGTGCAGAAGGACCAAGAAGCTCAGATGAACACCCCAGTTCTACTTCTAAATCATCTGTGACTGGTGTAAGAAACCAAAAAGCATGATATATTTTAAAATAGTCAAGTTTATCATCTGAATATACACTGGTAACTGCAACTAAGAAGACAGAGATGAACACCTTGCACTGTATCACATCTACAGACAAAAAACTGTTGTACCAGAATCTTGTAAATGCAGAAATACTCATGAGACTTCCTCAAACTATATGGAATCCCAAAAAGTTGTGTTATAAATACTTTGTTTTAACTTGCTTCTCTAACATCTAAAATATTCTTTGTTCCTTGACTTCTGGTAAAATTAATTTTTTGGTGATAAGAGAGATCAAGTGCTCTCTGTTAGCTGCCATTTTTCATACAGGTTGCCAACAGCATTATTTCTCTTCAGAGGGGTAATCTTTTTTTCTAATTAGGCAGAAGCTGTGAGAAAGAGAGAGGGACCCTGGACGCATCAGAGAAAAGCACAAAATTAGAAGTACAGCAAAAGAACTTTAAAATTTTCTGGTTTGAGTAAAAACTCTGTTCTCCAAACACGTGCACAAGTGCACAAAACCAATGCAGAGCCCTGCTTACCGAGGAGGTACTCATGTGCTTCTCTGGCTAGTGTGAGAGGTTCTGAGACACCACCTTTCTAGATGACCTGGCTTTGGAGTTTCCTCTTCTTTGAACATCACTCGAAGTGATGGTGACTTGCAACAGCCCTGCTTCCAACCCATAAAGTTCCTGCACAATTGTTGGCGTCTTGAATAACATTAGTCATGCAGTTTCCTCCCCATCCCAAAATACATTCTTTTTGATACTGTTTGAAAGAGAATACAGAATTTAAGAATTATGCTGATAATCCTACTTATATTGAATAATCCTATTACAAGTTCTGGAGAAATTAGGGTTTCAAAGACCACTTAAGTAACAGAATATTAGCCATAATAACAGGAAGAGGAATAGATTAAATCCAAATTTAAGATGAATTTAGATGTGTTTCTTATCACAATTTGAAGCCTTTATTTGGGCTATCACTCATCTTTATGCAAACAAACATTTTGGCATTTTTTATTAAGCATCCTCCAAGTTCTTAGGAAATGGCATGTTGTGGTCTGTTTTGCCACAAACTCATTATCATTTCAATATGAACCTTTGTTCTGCCACTTCAATCTTTGTATAGCAGTCAGGACCTTTTCTTCCTAAAACTGCGAATGTTTTATAGCTGATTACAGTTTCTCCAACAGGAAATGGTGCATCCCCTCCTCCTTCACTCCCCTGGAGAAAAAACAACATAACCTGTAATAACAGCAAACCCAACTTTCATTTATCATTTTAATGATCCCTTCTCCTTGTTCTTTCTTTTCCTCTGGTCATTTGGAAAGTACCCTTGAAGTGTTATCTTCAGTACATCCTTTCCCTTTTCTAATCAAGGAAAAGAAGGTGGGGTGGCAGAATGGGTCACGCATTATTTGGCAACTTTTAAAGGGACATCTTCAGTTAACTGAATCCCAAGTCTGTACTAAAGAAATAAGTTACAAATGTGTGTAATCACATCAGTGTTCACTAAGACTTTGTGTGTGAAGCACATGGAGGTTTTTTGTTTGTTTTGCTTGCTGTCATGAGTCCTCCTGGAGCATTCATAACCCAAAATGATGCATTTTAGCATATGAGGACATGTGCATCTATCAGTTTTACATTCTGGCTTTCATTATTCTGCAAATGTGGCAATAAATCTAAACAAGGAACATGAATAGCAGGAAGCAGAATATACTTTTCAATCAAACCCTGTTACTAAATTTTGCAGATAACAACACTTACAAAAATACAAAAATGCAAACTCTTCCACCAAAAAAAAAAGCCCGAAAAAACAAACCCCTTACTGTTATTTGATGAAAAGAGTGAACTGGATTGACTTCCAATGACAGGAAGAATTTTTTAATATAGTGAGGAGTTACTAGAAAAGAGAACAATCTTCATACTGAAATATTAAGAGGATTCCAATTCCTCTTCCTTGAGTAGGTAACAGATAGCAAGGCCACACGCTGACCAGTTCTGGAAATGTTCAGCCCATTCAAACAAGCTAACCCGTTTAAGAAGTCTATGTGTCTCAGGGATGTTGATGTGTATCTTTTGGATGGGCTTATCCATGAGGAACTAGGGGAGGTATTATGTAGAAATAATGCAGACCTCATAAGATCTCTCCCTTTCTAATTTAAAAACCATCTGGAACTTTGGACTCATCTCCACAGTCTGGGTTGGGATCCGAGTAATCCAATCAGCCCTTGAAACTTCCTCACAAGACTTTTAGTGTCCTAATTTAACCTAGGTCAGAAATATCTAAAAAGGCATCTCTCACTCCCACTTCTTTTTCTAGCCAAAGGCAACAAAACAAGGCACTTAACCAAACTCTTTTTCACCTCACTCAATTGGGTTCAGGTTACTTGATGGCTCATTTTTGGGTTGGTGGCTGCGGTTAGCTTTTATTTTCACTGGAGATGGGCCCTACCTGAAAGCCCTGGAGTGTTCAAAATCCAAACCCAAAAATGAATGTAAATTTTGCAATGGACCCTTCTGCAGACAGGCAGAAACCACAGATTCAAATATCCACAGACTTTGGTTCTTTGAGATGGAGACATTTTCATGACTTCCTATCTTCCCTTACTAATCCTGACAACACTCTTCACTTCTCCAATACCTAATTCATCATATGCCTGCAAAGTATGTGATGAATTCATTTTATTTACAAACAAACTGAAAACCAGAGTATTTTGCTTGACTCAGATCAGACAGTAAATCAAGGACAGAGACTGAATATTACCTAGAATTACCATTTATCACCATCTAGTGTTAAGAGTATATGATCTGTAATAAATTAATTTGCCAAGCTAAACTTAAAGCAGGTGGGGTTCTTTTGGACTCAACTTCTGCCTACATGACAACATCATCAAAATCCTAAGTAATACAGAGACATACCTTTGGAATGTCTACAGACATGTTTTGACATTTTACATATTCTCAGATCCCACTCTGCGTTCCTGTTGTGCAAGGTGTAAGAAAACAGAAATCTCTCTGGGTAACACTATTTGGGTACAGAGATTCCAATTTCCAGGTCACATATATAAATACCAAAGTGAATACTGAAGAAGTGAATTAAATATAGTCAATTAAAGGCTAATAATTTTGTCATTTGCAAGCCAAAATTTAATCCAGATAAAAGCTTAGCATAAACAAGATGGGAACTGGAGAATTTAAGTCACAAGAACCTCCCTGTCTTCAGACTTGCTTGACAAGCATATTTGTAAACAATAAGTTACTTATCTCAGCTGTAAACTATGTTATTTTGTTACTCTATTTGATTGAACCTGGCAATACAACAAAGTATCTAACATAATTGCAGGAGGGTGAGGTCTTCTTGCTTATTGCTTCATGGTTACCTACAAGTTTAGATTTATCACAAGGAATTCCCTCAAACTTTGAGTTAAGGCAATGAAGAAATGTACCGTCACTGTCACCAAAAAAACTCAAAATGAGACAATGAAATCCATTTAAATCAATGTATATTAGTCACTGGTGGGATCTGGTTCAATGACTCACTGAGCAACTTTGTGAATCAGAGAACTAAATTATTGCTTACCAGAGCTATGCTCCTTTATTCCTTAAATCCAAACTATACTTTGCTAAAAGGAAAATTGGATTAATTTTCACTGCAGAAGTGTTTCAAATCCTAAATTATTACCCTGAAAATACTCAGTTTAACTCCTTTTCTGTCCCGTGAACACAGTAAGGTTCGTTTAATTCACTGAAAAGCAGAAGTGCCAATGAGCTGCCAACATAAATTTCAACCTGTATCAGGATCAGTTTCAAGCTTGAGCTACACAGTTCAGAGTAAAAATTTCCTAAAATTTGTGAGGTTTGGTTTGGAATTAATTGAAGAGAAAACTCTCACCCTATTTTCCTATAAACCTATAGCGCTGTGCAAAATATCTCTTATTTTAGGAGTTTGTAAAGTCTGATATTGGTTCATTAGGCCTCCTAGTGATCGTGGAGCCTCAAGTCTGTCACATGGGGCTTAGTTTTCTCTGGGGGATGTCAGGGGCCTCTGGGAGGAGGTGGTTTGGTTGCCCTATCAGGACAGAAGGAGGGCTGGTGGGGTTGCCTCCCGTGGGTCTCCACACCAGGCTGACGGGAAGCAGCGGCTGCCGCAGCTTCCCCTTGCTGCAGGAGAGGAGCTGCTACACGGCTTCCCCTCAAGATTCTGACTCGATGCCATCAACACAGAGTCTGCCAGGTCATGCAGGTCTCTACAAGTTGCAGGGACTAACTCTAGAGGCTGGGGCAAACATTCACTCCTCAGAAAGCAGAACCAAGGAGCTCTCGGTAACACAGGGGTATTTTACACTCATTTTGGTATTCCGGAGTCATCTTAAGAGCTCCCAAACCCACCAGTGCAACTATGCCTAGGAAAGCTTGCAACTAGGCAGAGAAAAGACAGGAAGATACTAAAGCCCTGCATCTCCCCCAGACAGCATTCTGAAAAATCCTCATGGTCCCGACAGCCTGGCAAAGACAAGGTGAAGTAACACTAACTTTCTATATTTAGAAAGTCACCAGAGGAAAGTGTAGATGGCATCAGATACATTAGCTCAAACAGCAAGAAACCAACATTAATCCAGTTGGCTTTGATTAGGGCTACAGAAGATCCCATTTTCAGAGTGCAGGAAGTTTTCTTATCCAAAAAGACTTGGTATCTTAAGTTACAGAGCAACTTTACTGTAGGACTCCAGAAAAAACAAAAGATATGGTCTAGTCAGTGTTAACCCTTAACAGACAAAGGAAGGAAAAATCCACTCATCTGACTGAATCTGCAAGTACACTAAAAAAGAGTTACATTTAAGTAACCTTTAGTCTGACACTAAATATCAATGCCCTGTATTTTTTTTTAAGTGTGCATTTACATAACGGATGCCAACTCTGTTCAAGAATGAGCTTCAGTGTTTTCCCTCACTTTAAAACAAGGCTGGTACTGTTATTTGGAACAGTATTTCAGATGAGAGATGGAACAATCGCAATTTGAGCTCAGTTTGTTAGTGAGAAGCTGGAGTAATATTTATGCTGCATTTGTTTATGACCTCTGAGGTTATTTACTATAAAATTTTCTCTGCCTCTTCCCTCCCTCACTCTAACATCTTTCAGTGTACAGTTGCTGCCTGCCAGTTACTGCCCCCAAACAAATGCAACGCAGTGACAAAATTTTACAGCAAGTATTAGTTGGGTACTTTTCAAGAAAGTGTGCAGTGACATTTATATATATTTCTTTTTGATAGCACCATGTTTTTTGCTGCTTATGTGCTTATGTTTTTTGCTGCTTCTGCACAGCGGAAATGGATTTAACAGACAGATGTAGATGGACAAATAATACAAAAGCCTGTTTACTTCCTGGCAAAACACATCTGCATGCTCTGACACTGAGCATCTTCATTTACTTGTAGGTCACCAAGGGAGCCAGGCCCAGTGCACTTGCCAGCTACAAAATCAGTAGCCAAGTATCTAGAAATCTCACTTCATTTTGCACTGAAAAATTAAGCCAACACTACTCCCTAGAAAATGGTAAATACATAAAAACCTGAAAACCATGGGAAATCCAAAATCAGGATCACTGCTTTCCTTTACAGAGCTCACGATCAGCCATACTGACTTATTTCAGATTATGGAAAAGCAGTACAAAGAGTAAGCTGGAAATCTCTGTGACAGCATGGGAACACAAAACCCCAGGTGCCCCACCCTGTTGGACCAGTGGTGCACACACAAGGAGGCACCACTTTTCAGGTTCAGCAGTTAAGGTTAGAGGGGTTATGTGGAGTGTCTTGCTCCTGGCATTATCAAGGCTGACTATTCACCAGAACATCCCTTGCCATGGACATCTCCCTAGACAGCCCACGAACAGCACCAGCATTTCCCAGAAGCTGGCAGGATTTGGAAGATGGCAGGATTCATCTACAGGGGTTAAAAGTGAAAGTCCTATTGCCAGAAAAAAAAACCTGAAACATTTTCAGTTTCCTTACCCATGAAGAAGAAAGAACACAAGAATGGAATTTTATACAAAGTGTATGTATTCAAAATAAAAAAGAAGTAATTTAGACACATTTAAATATGAAGATATATCCACTTCTACTCCATGAATGAAAACTGCTTTATTTTCTCTCACTCTTTATAAGGGCATGCATGACCAGTACTATTTCCAGCTAGCCTACACCTGATTTTTCTTCATGTTTTTCATTGGCAAGTCAGAAATAAATTGTCCTCAAAACTCTGCTCAACCAGTAAGTTATTCCCTTTGTCCTGGGAAAACTGATGGGCCCGTCTTCCCCCTTACGTCTTTCTACATCAGCCATATCAAGCTCTCTGGTGGACTTAACACCCAGAAAATACCTTTAATCAGCAAGACTGATAGCAGCACGTGGCTGGGTGGCAGTAACTGCTGGTGTGGACGAATGCAGTCCATCAGAGCCCAAGTCCTCCCTTTCCCAGGAGCTCCTCTTTACTCCTGACTCCCAGCCAGTCCTCCTGCTTTGCTTGTCCTCGCTTCCCCTTCCCCAGACACCCAGACAAGGAGGTACAAAAAGGAGAATTCAAGCTCTGGTTTGACAATTGCTCTTTGATGAAAAGCACAATTGCCAGAAGCATAACAGTGTCAGCACTAAAACTGTTGGGGTTTCGGTCTGTTTTGATGAAGACAGTGAATAACAGTTTTTTTCAAAGGTTACATGGAGGGGTCTGTGCAGTACACAAGGACAAATCGAGATCTGCTTGTGTCTGAACACTGAAGTTAACACAGCACCCAGGCTGAATGCTACAGGGCCCAAGACTAAGTGGTCACTGGTTTTTTATGTTATTTTTTACACACTTGCTAATGGGTTTGCATCAGTGTAGAGTCCATCAGGTGAAAAAAAAACCCAACAGGGTCTTGGTTTGTTTTTTTTTTTTTCGATTTGCCGTCCTTTATTTACAACAGTGGCAAAACAATTTCAATCAAAATGAGGTTAAGATTATTTTTAACAGATGTTCACTGCTGGCCTGACCCAAAATCCATTGACGTCAATGAGAAGACTCCATGGGGCTTTGGATAGGGTTCTAATTGTTGGAAAAATTAATGTTATTGTAAACCACTGGTCAGTGCTGTCACATGCTCCCCTTCTGTGCCAATTCTATATGACCGGATAACAGCCTCCCATAAATCTGTTCCAACTGTTGTCTAAGAGGCTAAAGGACACAGAGGTTTATCTTTTTAATTCTGAACTGCCCCTGCTCCTTCCCCAGCACACCCCATGGCCCTACTGTATTTACATTTGACAGATTGGGCATTATGGACACTATTCATGCAATCAGAATATTTTACAGCCAGACACTGAGTGGAAATAATGGAATTAATGCTGACTGTGTGAAGACAGCTGAGCTACAGATATGTATGCGATGAGACACTTTGGTTCACATATTTTCAACAGAGATTTTTATTTATTTTTATTTAAACACAGACCTGAAAGAAGGGTTGCACTTACTGTTAAGAAGACGGAAGTCTATAAATGGGTAGGAGCCACGGCGCTCGGAGACAACCCCTGTCTGACCTCTCACCCGTGCATCTCCTGCAAAACACAAAATCCCCAGAGATATTAGAAGGGGCAGCTGCCTTTCTCTGATGTTTTGATCTAGATCTATTTTTTAATACAAAGTGACGACATTACACTCCTCCAGTGGGAAAACTAAGGTCCAAAAAATCATCTCCCATGACATCCCTTGATAATTGGGTAAAGCAGTACAGCTGATCCTCTTATCAGAACAAAGACACAAAACCCCTTCATTGCTGGCCGGGATTAAACCACAACATTATCCTATTAAACAGCTTCTTGCCCAGCAAGCAGACTCTCCTTGCTTCAGGAGTAGTGCAGACATCTGGTTTTTTTTCTCAGGCAAGAACAGGTAGGACTCTAGGTAGGACTGTCATGGCTTCATACACAAAGCCTAGCCCAATCCTGGCCTAGGCTCACAATCCAACTGACCTCCAAAGTAGTGGGACTGGTCTCAAAATCAACCGTTGATGAAAAAATCCCCCCAAAAGAGTATGAAGATTTTTTTGAAGTTAGGTGGGTGGTTTGTTGTTTGTTATTTTGTTTTTAACTTTCTGCTCTTTGAGCACTCTGGAAAATGCAAGCCTTCTCCTCAAACACTGCAGCTGTTTCATGTAAGTGAAAACCTGATGTTGTCAGATAAGCATTACTCTGGAGTGTTAGTATGTATATTTAAAGATGATAAAGTGCCAGCACAATACTAAGAATTAATACTGCAATTCACACTGACTAGTTCCTGACTTACCATGTAATATTAATGAAATAGGCAAAACTAATTTAAGGAGAAAAATGCTCGTCAGGATGAATAAGAGTTACAAAACCTCTCTCCAAGTAGACAGGAAGTAGTGGGAAGCAGATGTCATTTTTATGTTTCCATAACTTTAAGTATCTTGTAGTGCAATGTAATTGTTTCTTTACAGGCAAGTAACAAGACCAAAATATTAAAAATTCTTAAATAAGATGAAGTTTGGAGACTTTGGAGGTTCTAGTTAGAGTCTGGAGACTTTGAGGTTCGAGTTAGACTACTCTAGTTCTTCACCATACTAATTCCTCTTGTACAGAAACAGAGACCACAATATTGAAAGCATACCCACTGCAAATCCTTACACAGCTCACACTGGAGTCCTCTCAAAGTTTGCAATAAATTATGAATTATTAGTTAGGTTGAATTGCACTTCCTCTGGGATACAAATATAGCATCTGACTAATCTAAACAATAATTTAAGAATTTGGCTGCTAGTACTAGCTTCTACTGCTTGTGTTTAAAAACAAGAAAACATCTAGTAACATAAAAGAAGGACCTAGTTAAATGCTGTTATTTTTTTCTATCTAATGTTCACTTAAAATGTGCTTACAATTATGTTTAAGGGAAGGAAGCCAAGTAGAATTATTAAGTTAAATATTTGAGGTGGAGAAAAACTTCCGTGCCCTCTAGGGGTCCTTAGAGATACGAAAGACACAAGAGTGTGCATGCAAATTAAGAATATTTCAAACACAGTCACTTTTGATTATAAATATAAATCTAGGTCCTCTCACCCTTACTTTCACTTTGCTTTTTTGTTTCCAGAGACAGAACACGTGTTCCCTGTTCTCGGCTCCTGCTTGCCAACCACTCTAAGGAACCAGTCCAAAACAACTCAAGCTGTTGTTGACCCCACTTACCCCTCCCGACAGCAGGGGCAGGAGGCGCAAACCTCTGCCTGCTCTTCAGCTGTTCCACTTCAAAGGTATGGAAATGCCATGGGTCTACCTTCATCAGCAGTTTAAAATTACATACAACCTGTGGCAAGGAAGGTATATGAACCCATCCCCCCGCGATCCTTGTGTTAAAGAGTGGAAGGGTGGAGCAAATAGCTGTAGAGTTTGTAAAACACCGACGCAAGATTCATCAGCACCCACGAGCCAGAGCCCATGAAGCAGCAGCCAGACTTAAAAGCCTTGCTCTCTGCCACAGGTAGACCCATCAGATTGGCTCGTGTGCAGAAAGAGTAAGAATGGCAAGCATATGGTACACATTATATAAACTCAAAAAAATCAGGCAGGCTTGAGCCTGTTGCTAATACAGGCATCAGCAAATTAAGAACGGGTGTGAATTCAGAGCATGCCTTGACCAAGGCTTTTGTTTTTCTGTAGGCACCAATGAATTAATAGGAAACTGCAAGTAATCCCCTGCATTACACACTGGCAAACATGTCACTTGGGACTACATCAGCAGAGACATTAAAAAAACCCAAAAAAAGCAAACAAGGGAAATTCAGACTCCAAAAATCTGAAAAAACACCCAAAGCATATAATACTATAAAGCCATCAAGACTGATTTTCTTTCTAGACATGAAATAATATATCTATCAAATCAAAGGAGGTACCATAGTTCTAGAGAAAAAGAAAATCACATACAGTCAAAGATTGCTTAACTCTGATCTCCATAGTATGACCCCAAATTTTGAGGAAAAGAACGTTAAAAGTAGGTGGACAACTTTAAAACCAAAGAAAACACAATGTAGGCTTACCAAAAGTAAACCACACAAGATACTTAATTACCTCAAATAAAATAGCTAACTGTTAGAAAGAAGGAAAAGAAAGCAATATAGTAGTGCAATTCAACTACATGGACCTTGTTAAACATACAAGAGAAGGCAAGAGATGAGTACAAAAACTGAAGACTAAAAGTAAGAAGATAACACAGTACACCGAAAGGAAGCTTTTGGTTGGGAACAATTACTCCATGATCTCCATCAACTTTAGAAAATCCTTACTGGGAATGGTCCTAAAGAATTTTTATTGATCATCCTGACACAGAAGCTCCACTGATACTTGAGGATAACACAATGCTGGGAGATACCAGATATTAACAGCTACATCGATTTTAAATTAAGTTCACTGCTGCTGTCACCTTTTCTGTCCCAACTGCTCTGGATGTTCCTGGTAGCCCAGCTTCCTCCCATGGTGCTGCTGTCTCATACAGAACTACAGACTAGCCAAATTAGATGCTTATGTACACTATTCAGAGCAATTCCAGCAAAGAGAGGGGAAGGAATGGAGCTATTGGTGCCATTAGTAAGAAATGTGAATGAGTTTCACCAACTAGCAAAGCCTAGGAACTGAATTCATGGCAGATTGGTGATGATTCCAATCGGTTATTTGTGTAATTTTACATTTTTTACAGACAATATAATTTTGGGTTGTCTCTAGCACTACAGCAATCTATATGCAGAATAAATCTGCATCCCTGCTGACTTAGGAAAAGCCACCAAAATCATTATATTCTTGCATGATTATTAACTTTATCCTGAGGGAAGGCAAGTTTCTGATGAGTCAAAGATGTTATCAAGTAGCTCTACCTCATGAATTTGTTATTTCAAAATACTTCACGAGGTGCCATTTAGTCTCTCTCTGCATCATTAGAGAAAGATTAGTTAGGAAGTAGTGGTGGGCTAAAACAACCGCACCTCCCTTCCTCCATTTTTTCTTGGCTCATGTATTTGGAAAATATTTATATACCTCCCTATTACTTTTAATTACATCTAAGTACACTCAACAGAGAGACTAGGAATAGGGTTTGCACCAGATATACCATTTATCACATGGGTTTTAATTTCCAAGAGGTAAGGGCCATTCACGGCACCATGCTCTGTGTTATTTTTTTGCTTTGACATATTACTTCGAGGCTGACTTTCACCAGTCTAGCAGGCCTTTCCATCTCTTTGTCTCCACCTTAAAAATCAAGCTAAACAGTCATTCTGACAATTTATGCAATTAGCTGTTCTAGATAAATAATCCTTTTTAGAGCGAAAGGAAGGATTCTGTAGTAACAAGGCAGGAAATTTTGACAGCTCATTGTGTTCCCAAATGAAACAAGCTGGGTGAAGGGAAATGGTCAGGGTACAGGTTCTCCTTGACTGCTTTGGGCTGAAGATGCAAGGCTGAAACATCTGAAGCTGCAAACACCAGGGGTTGCACCCTCACTGGCCCCAAGCTGCCACAAGAGCTTCCAGCAGGGACATCTCCCAGGGCCTGCTGTGCTTCTGAATTTTACTATGTCCTTGTTAAAATAGACACAAAAACAAACCAAATAAGCCAAAGCAACCTACATAAGGAGCCAGTGCTGTGACTGACATGCATGACAGAGTACAGGCATAAGAAAATTGGCTATGGGGCAAGAACCATGGCACTACTGCAGCCATAGCATCAAGGGCACTTCGAGGTGGTTCAGAAGGGTTAAGAAAAAATGAGGCAGCTCTTAACTGCCTTTCACATCTGGAGGAAAGAGCCATCTGCACCGAGGAAAACAACTTCTCCAAGACTTGCCTGAAACGGCATGAGATTCGATTTCACTGAGCAAGCACAACAAATTAGGAGAGAAAATAGGGCCATAGCTGTGACAAAACAACAGAGTAGCTTCATCCAGCAGAAGTCAGGACGAACCACCAAATTATTGATTCTATTTAGTACACAGCTCCATGTGGTAAGTCAGGAATACCACACCAAATTCACAAGAGGTTACAAGTATTTATTGCAGTCAAGCTTTCTTACAATCTTCGTTCCAGTATTTCTTAAGTTGACTGTTCAGCGCTCATACTGCAGTGGCTGACAACTTTTCATGGAAAACCAAGCAGCAGTAGTAAGGCCTCTTGGGGGCTCCATGGAGTCCATGGCTCCTCCACTATTTCAGTTAAGAAAAGGCTCGGGATTTCTGACCTGAAGGAAGAGGACTTGACGATGTTTTAAGCATCAATCTGGTTTTAGTGGAAAGCTTTCTAGAAGAGGTGTTGCTCTGTAAAAGTAGCAAACTCAGATGAAAAGTTACATTAAAAATGAGTACCCGAATAACTGGAATTATATTTTTATTTGAAGAGATCTAATGCTGGTTCATGGTGATCCAGGCTGGTTTGGATTATTTTCATTCTGTTGTATTAGTGCTATAAATGTTATTGTAAATTCTTGTTTGTAGAAAGCATAAAGATTTCTCATGTGCATCAGATCTTCTGAACAAAACCATTTTCTCTGAACGGACACAGAGAGACTGATTTAAAGGTTACAGACCCAGGACAACTTCCCTTTGCAGCATGAGAAACTGCAGCAGCTGCCTCACTTTATTAATTTAAAAGCATTGAATTCTTAAGCATGTAAACATTCCGAAATGTAAGGTTTTCCGTGCTGTTTGCTGCACGGTTCTACTATTTCTGCTAATAGTCCTAAAGAGCTCAGAAGTATTCATTTCATCCAATGTATTCTGCAGTTTATTTCAAAATACTCTGCAAAGGAAAGGAACTCTGGTACTCCCTTTTTACAAAAGGGGGATAAAATGATGGTGTAGAAAATGCAATTCAGTTTTGTAGACTTTTTACATAGAAAATCACTTAATTTCCCTTGTAGTTGTCCTACCCTGTGAATGAATTATTTTTATTACCGGTCTTGAAGTTCAGCTATTAAAAATTACCTTCCCAGCTGCAGATGAGACATTTCACGCATCCTTTGTTTTCTTAGTATTTTGAAGTGAATGATGGTTCTTAAGTTCAACAAGAACTACTGGTACTGCTTTACTGTACCTGCCAGCTCTCATTTCTGCCCTCCTTTACTGACCAAAATCCATACCATTGCTGTATCTTAACCTCTCAAACAGTACTATCACCACTCCTTGTGCCGATCAGTAAAATGCAAGAAAGAGAAGCTGTCAGTGTTCATAAAACCCTTCTCAGTGCTGGAATTCTCTTGGTATGTCTTACGTGGATATAGAGGAAGACCCTAGGATCCACAGGCATACCTTTAACAGCTGTCCCTTCTGACAAATGAACAAGTTAAATGAGTATTTTACAGACACTCTTGAAATCCTCTCTTAAACCGTATCATATGACATCAGTGAAAAGACTGAACTGATGTATCTTGAGGCAAAGCTCTTACAACATGCAGACTTTGGAAGAAGTTCTTGCAGATAAGTGAAAACCAGGAGGATGAGAAAACTGCCATCGAGAACCAGATAAGAGCATTCATCAGAAACTGAGATACTGAAGCAGTACCCACATTTCCCTCTTCACAGACCTGTTTGTTCATGAATGAGCAAATGTAGAGCCTGCAACACTAACATCTGACTGAAAAAATGGCCAGAGTCGACTGGACAGACATCAACTCTTTGTTGCATGAGCTAACAAAGGTAGGTTTCCAAACTGTCCATGTATTATATTGCACTGGAAATTCATTCACTTCTTTTTGAGTTTGATAATGGGCTACGAATTATTGCCTTACGGTCAAACGTATTTCACACTCTTCTAGGTTTAAATGAGTGGAGAGAAGTAGGTGCCTCCACGCAATGACTAATGCTTAAAGAGACTGAATTGCCTCTCAAAGACCCATGTTTCTGACTTTGATGCAGATGGAGCCTAAGACCCTTCTTTTCCTAAATTAGGTGCCATGATTATAAACAGAGCATAAGGGGGGAAGAATCCAAGACCTCACCCATGAGGATTGTATTCAGACAGCTGAGACCACACCAAACCCCTTACCTGTGAGTATGCCTGTGAGTATGACCTTCACTGTGATTATCCCTGTGACTATTTGGTAATAAACATAACCGATGCATACACCTGTAGCTCACCAATGTAGGCACACCCTCAAAACATGTATGTAGTGTGTACACTCGCACAGTGTAGCATTATCCCACAGCTCAGTTAAACAAAAACCAGCATTTGTTCTGGAACAGCCATAGGAGTACTCTTCTGGATAAAATGCAGTAACTTATCTCTTTGATTCTACTGTGTGATATCTATTTAACTTTCAGTATTTTCTAGATAAAAATACAAAAGTCTATATAAAAGTTTACATAAAGTGCTAAACCACAGGACACAAAGACAGAGAGTGAGCATAAGAATGGGAAATTTGCACAGCCTGCTTAATCAGGAACTTTTTCTTTTGAAGACATGACAGATTCAGATACAGAAAGGAGATTGCCAGTACAAGTTTTGCAAAATTCAGCCAATGGCTCTCACGTGCAGACAAGTGTTGTTACCTAGCAGGAAAGAATAAGGAGTTATTGAACTAAAACCAGGAGACAGGTCTTGAAAAAAATAATCCAACAAGAAAGAATGGAGCCCTGTATAAACACAGCATTTTAAGTGTAGAAGACTAAAGTCATCTATCACCACCTCCATACTTGAAAGGCATGGTTTAGACACCCATCTTGACTTCAGTAAATATTTTCCTTGCACTGTATTGTAAAGAGCGAGCCATCTGCTACCTACAGGGGCTAAGGTCAATAGTAAGAAAGGAAAAGGAAAGCCTGGGAGAACAGCAGCATACAGCTGATGGCATCTTGAGAGTCTCTGCTGTGATCCCAAATGGAAGCACTCTGGCTGACTTCAGGCTTACCATACCGCAGCTTCTCAGCAGGGTTGGGGCAGTCACAGAGATCCTGGGGCACTCTGCAGCCAACAGGATACTCTTAGTAAAGTGGATACAACCATTCCAAGTTCTAATGCTAGGAACCACCTGTTTGTATCTTGTAGTTTTGTATGGCATTATTGGTGGGGCACTTCTGTCTCCAAATATTGATCACTGACTTTACAGGAAAAGTGCCCTATACATAGGGCACTGAACTGTCTCAATATTCTTGTCCTCCTGAATGGTTTGATAGCTTGTAAATTGCTCTGCATTAGAGGATAGGAGCCATGTCAGCAGAATCAGGTTCTTGCACTGCCATCATTGCTATTACTCTAGAGCCCTGCTGGAAGGCAGCAAAACTTACTGGTTTTCCTACAAATGAAATTGACCTGTAACATCTTAAAAACTAAAGGATACATCCTGCAATGTTAAGAGCTGTAATAAAGGTAAAAACAGCTAGAGCATAGTCTTAGCAACAGGTAGTAGGCTGCATTACCATGGCAACTTTGAACATAATATCTTACTGTCATTCTACTCACATCCCTCTCCCAAATAAATTACAGCATAAATAAAAGAACATTATTAGTTATTCAATTTGAAATTTTTTGATTCAAGTCTTCAGCTAGACTCTCAACTACTGAAATAAACATGTATTTAATAATAAACTTCTAAGACATGTACACTCCCAATTCCAAGTCATTAGGCTTTCATTTTGTGTAAAAGAAAAACACAAAAGATCTGTGTTTTGTCTAAGACCAATGACAAAAAGACGTATAGAATTCAAATCTCTACACCCAGTGGATTAGGTGAAGCTACTTCTGTTGTCATTCCCCAAAGACAAGGATTTTCTTCACTTACACTGGTAAGTACACCAAAACCCAATCTTATCCTAAATATAAATTACATTTTCTTAACTATAAAACATTCTAGATATAAATACTCTTTCAGAGACCCTTTTTTATTTGCCTATGTATTGTAGCTTCAAACTGAATTCTCTCCAACATCTACATCTTATTTTATTATATGGATTTCTGGTTTGAAGATTGTCAATGCTTTAAAATGCTTTGGCTATGAGAACACAACTGGACTCCTTGAATCCATCAGTGAGGGTTTTGCAGTTGAAGAACAGACTCTTTTTCTGCAAAAAGTTGAGCTAATTTTCGAGCATTTATTCAACCAAGTCTGACTTATTTTTTGCATTCTCATTTCACACCCACCAATAATATTTATGTGATCTCTTAAGTTAACATTTAATTTTTTGTTCTACAATTTCCTCAAGAACCACTGTTTGTACATATATACATTTAATGGGCTGCTCTGACTGAACCACAAGGTATCATTCTCATATTCTGCTAAGGTACTATTATGTGGGCAAGCAGAAAATGGTTGATACTACAATCCATGTAAATCTAGCACAGCCACTGCTTAAAATTCGATATATTGTATATACTTAATGTATGCAAAATAATGATTGATATAATTACATAAATATTAGTGAAAAAATGCTGATAATTCCAAAGTGGAACAGAACAAGTGGAACTTTTTTTTTTTATGTTCAATAATTTCATATTAACATTTTTTGTTTCTGAGAAAGAGAGGGTATGCTTGGAAATAACATCCAGGATGATAATCACAAACCCTGAGTTCATTTCCTGGTTTCTTATGGAACAAACAGCTTTTTTTCCATGCCTCAGTTTTCCACTTCTATGTTTTGTTTGTTCTGAGTAGAGAGTGAGTTCTCTAATGCAGGGCCTCATTGGTTCAACAGTATTTTCTACCTGCAGTTCTGGTCCTGGTTTCTACATGACCACAATTCAAACACTATTTATCTCCTCTTTTTTCACAACCAACAGTTAAGTCAGACAATACAGAAGAAAATGAATACAGAAGGGTTTACTCGTGCCATTAAATCAAAATTTGCTTTCAACTCTTTAACTTGACACTTTAGGAAATTTCCCTCTATTTCCACAGCTTTGCCCACAAGATTTTGCCACCCCCTCTTTCCCATTAAACTACAAAAGGCACATGTTTAAAACCATAAGTAGTAATACAGCAATTGCCATTGACTACTTTTGAAAAGCCTAACATTAGCCAAAACCTCAAGTCTATCAATAGTTTTTACAGAATGGCAGTCAGCCTGTGGAGCCAAGTAGGAAAAGCACAAGACCCTCTGAATTTGCTGCCCTCTGATTTTGTGCTGAAATTGCACAGCTGCCATTTGCCTCACACAGGGAGACGGAGTCTCTGCTGATTGAGTCTGTCTCACTGTATCTAACACGTGGTGCTTGCACAACCCCTTAAGGTGCATCAGTACAAAGCCAGCGTCAGAGATGAGTGAGACACAATAAACTAAATGTGTCTCAATCTTGTGCATTAACCACAGGTTGATCCTTCCTTGTCACAGTCTCTGCGTGTTCTTTATCTCCTCTTTTCCGACTCTCCTTTGCACTATACATATATCTATATATGCACACATGTATCCCTAACTCTTATGTGACCTTCCTTCCTTGCCTCAGACTCAGCAGTAATTCAGCCTCCCATCTGCCCCCTGCCTTCTCCTGAGGCTGGAGTACTGTGCAGTGGTGGAGCAACCAGCCCAGCAGCACTGGCTGCTCATACTTCCCCACGGGGCTACCCCAAGGGTCTTCGTGGCTGCAGAGAGCAATGACAAGGAGAAGGAGGAGAAGGAAGCACTGAGCATTGGCTTGGCAGCACAGGGAGGTGCCTGTTATATCTTGCAGGAGAAGACTTTACTCATGACCTGAAGCTTTGCTCTGATTAAAAGCTGTATCTACATGGGAGACTGCAGGAAAAAAATATCTTGAGGTTAATAATTTGGATTATTTTTGTACATTATATATTGCAATAAATTCTTCTCTTTCTTTTGAATTCAAAAGTAGTATCTATGGTAAGTTACTGTGAATCTTCCTTGTTATTTTTAAATTTGGTCTAGTATACCTATGGAATGTACAAATACCTCCACTACTGATCAATAAGGCAAGAGAATTTTGTCCTAAATAAGCACTGGTTTTTAGCAATAAGATAACCTTATTTATTTGCTTATTCAAGATTAATATTTCATGAGCCAGTCCTAGGCTAGTCCACACCTTATCATGCAATACTCATTAATCATAAAGTATTTTTTAAATAAAAAGATAGCATTGGTAGGTAACATAACTATTCGGAATGGAACCTGTTCCATTTTGATGCTAGACACAAGAACAAAGCTGCGTCAAGTGGAAGCTGAGCTTAACTGTTCTACTGTTTGGAAAATACTTCTCTCTTCCTGTTTTTTACACTGTATTTTTCAAATAATTCACTGGATCTAAAAAAAAAACAAAAACAGAAACAAAAAACCCCACCAAAAAACACCACACTCAAATCATCAAATCAAGACCCTAATCTGGCTATAATTTAGCAAATATGCTACCTCTTACACTTAAATGGATCACTGACCTGGATCACTCTTGCTTTGTAGGATGCATTTAAAATTTAAAACTTCAGAAAAGGTTGGCACAAGAGAAAGCTCTCACTTTCAAACATTAGCATAGACTCTGTGCCCTGTTCCCTGTTATGGTTCAGTTGCCTTAAGTATCTGTAGTCGAAAGTACAATTAAATAGCAGTTTACCTTTTTTCTTCATGGCACATTCTTAAGAGAGGTAAGCACAAGCTGGCTCAAAGGAAAATAATTATCTACATATTTCTGTAATTACAAAACCCCTGATAAACACATCTAATTAGGTGCTTCCCATGGGCAAAGACTAGTTATTTCCCCAGAACCTGGTTTTGTGTTTGCTGGGATGGCTGAACCCTGACCATGACACAAAGCAGTGGCAGGAGCAAGTGGTATTTGGGTCTCTTCCCCAGCTGATGTGCTGGCAACCAGAGCTTCACTGAGCCTGGCAAACGTGCAAGCTGCTGCCAGGTAGCCTCTACCCAACTTCTTACAGCAAATATCTGTAAGAAATTCCACTCCAGCTCTTTATTCCAGAAACTGCAAAACTTTATCACCTGAAAGGAAGAGCAACTAGCAAGATACAGAGAGGGTTAAGCATGGCTTACCAAAACCAGGTCCTCTCAAGGACCTTTTACATCACCGTCTTCTTCCCTCATCCCATAATTATGTGCACTGAGTGTTGATTTCACTTTGACAAACAAAAATGTCCTGTAAGGGATCTGCACTGAACATCACCCTCTGTGAAGAAAGGCCAAGCCTACCTGAGGAGAGGGAAATCCTGACTTGCTCTGGAAACAAACAGATTGTGCTGGGACCCTTGCTGAGGAGGATGGACAGAGCAGGGGAGAGAAAGCATTTTTCTTCTTCCTCCTACTCTGCACCTACTTCCACAAGAAGTCAGGAAAAAGCCTGGTTTTCAGACAGTGAACTTCACTGCTCAACATTTGCATGAATACATATTTGATTAATAATCTTCCAAAACCACCATGAATGGAAAAACCCATGAATTAACATTCTAAAAATTGTACAAATGATTCATCTGCGAATCGGCCCAACCCAGCAGTCTCCATTTATGAACAACTCTACTGGAGCTACACCTAGACACTTTCTTCAATTCAGGCCCATTGTGGCATAAACCTTGCCAAAATTTTATTTACTGCATCAGCATCAAAAACAGGAGGCATATACAGGCAACCCACTGTGAAGGGAGCCAGCGAGGAAGCTTTTTGGGGATGTTGGCAGTCCAGAGCATGCTGCCATCATACCCTTTCTGGAAGCCAAGACACACAGTACTATCTTCCTGTTTAATGTCTTCCAATTACTTCATCCTTTAAGAAGTGTCATTAGTAAACATATTTAATTTTTTAACTTTAAGGTTAACTTTGTATTTGAAGCTTCCACTAAAAGCCCCATGCATTTCATTCCTGTTTTTAGTTAATACAGAAAAACAACAAAACCAAAACAGCATCAAAAATATTAACAACGTTTCAGATGTTTTTACATGAGAAATGCCTGGTCCTCTGATGGACAGCATACACTGCCTTTCTCCACAACCAGGACTGAAAACAGAAGCTGAGGCTTTTGTCTCCTGTGTTTTAACATACTCTTAGGGAATTCAAATAGTTGCTCAAGTCTCTCACAAAGAAGAGAGAACTGCAATCTAAAACTTGTAATTCAACAAATATAGATAGTTTTTTGGGCGGAGGCAAAGAATACTGGAGATGTTTTTATAAATCCCAAAGGAACAACAAACTATGCAAACAGTAATTTAATTTTGTTTTGTCTCAAAATCTACCTTTCAATTACAGCTTAGCAACCCAAGAGTTCTGTCTTAGATATTGAACAGATCCTTTTCTGAGCAATCCAGCTCCTCAGGCTCCTCCTCAAATAGTATTTTAAAGAAGAAAGAGCAAGACAGTGCTTCAATATTTGCTATTCACAAACCCCTGTAAATTCCAATACAGAATAGCTCTGGCAGAGACCTTTTGGCATGTGCATGTGAAGACACATAAAAAGTATTTCTCGACTCATACTCTTGTGCAATTCATACTAAGCAAAGATTTTTTTTTTCTTTTTGTTTTGCATTTGGTGGGGGGGGGTTTTGTTGTTGTTCTGAGAATTGAAAGACATAACAGAAAAATCCAGTAAGATTACGGTCTTTTTCTTCAAAACACATCAGCTTGAATAAACATTGAGTATAACTTAAAGCAACATTCGGAAAAAAATTTTGTTTTTCCTAGAATCTTCCCTAACAGTATATTCAGAAGCTGAGGGTTAGCAAAGAAAAATCAGGATCTGTATGAAAATAATCTTAACTAGTTAGACTCTACTTCCAAATGATATCTAATATAAAGGTTCTGCAAATTAGGTTTTAAATTACTACAGAAAAGCAGTTTAGAAATCTGCTAGAAAACTTACAAGGACCTTCTTTTCTCAAATATTTGGCTGACTGACTGAACCAGTGAAACACTTACCTAAACATTTGAAAATTTTTAAAAAGTTAAATTTTAATTTGGTGCTACACTGATGAGGAAGTCTATGAATATTTGTAAGAATCAGCTCATCATTATCACATTACTGAAGAATGTAATAAAATTCTGTCTATAGTTGTAAAACTGACTAATGTTTTGGACCAGGCTGTAATACCAGATGTATATTACTGGGAAAAAGATTGTATTCCATTAGTTCCCACACAAGTGTAGCAAGGTAATATATAGCTATTCAAACACAGATCCTGTATTGACTATGAGGTGAAAAACATTGATTAAAATTCTACTAGCCGACAGAACTGTGCCTAACATCTTAACAAAGGACATACATTCCAGTTCACCTTAAAGTAAGCCTCCTGTTTTATTCCTCCCCAATACCAAACAGCTGAGTAATTCTCTCTCCAGAGTGCAACACGATCCATTGCAGCAGGAAGGGATTGGTATAGAGAAAAATAAATCAATTCTGCCAGCACCATCTTATTTGTTTAGTACACTGCAGCTGTGAGCTCATAGTTCAGATTAGTTGTTTCAGTATGAGATGTTCCTATTCTCTCAGTCTTTTTGACATAAAGCTCAGCAAATATTTGTTGGGGTTTTTCCCCCTAGATATAGGAAGAACAGTTTTTCCTAGCTCTCAGATATCAAGTACTGGTGCCGTCAGTCCCTGTGTTGGCTCCCGCAGTTGCTCTGAGATCTGCTGGCCCATCTCCAGGTGTCCCACCAGCCCTGGGCACCGAGAGATCTCATGCACAAAGGCCAGTGGAGGTGGTGGCTACACGTGGTTACTCCCCACAAGGGAGCTGAACAGCCTGCTCTGCTTTTTCACCTGTAAAGACACATCTGATTTTTCTGAACTGACTTTCCATTTGTATTATAAAAGGGGAAAATAATTTCAACTCTGTGGAAATGGGAATGAGGTTCTGGGGGTGACCTAGTTGCTTTCCCATTCCTTGATCATCTCTGTGACCTCATTTTCCAATCTCAGTAACTACCATCATCACTGGGGATTCCAGAAAAGTAAATGTGTTGGTCTGGGGAGGTGTTGGGAGTAACAAGAAGAAAGGAACAGGTTGTCCTGAGCCTTCCACAGAAGGAATAGCTAATGCAGCACTCCTCCAGGCCCCTGGGGCAGAGGCAGCAGTCACTGTTTCCAAATCTTTCGTTTTCAGAAACTGAATGACTGCACTGCATTCAGATACTGCAAAATCTGTACATACTGCAGGAACCACTGTGGTCAGTGAAAAATCCAAGTTGTTGGTGCTGGTGAAGGGTGAAACAAACTCAGGCAAACAGGATCCTACCATTACTAAAAAAATATGCTATTCTGTTTGCATATTACTGAGGAGTCTTGAAATTTCAGATCAGAAACCGAGTTGGAAATTACAGCTTGTAAAAATCACATGTATTCAAGACCTTGATCCAACAGCCTCAGAACTCCATCTCCTAAAAAGAAGCAAAGACACCCAGCACTCCTAGGGACACTCACGTCAGGCTGTGAGGAAATTCAGCTGAGAGCAACACACTTTTCAAAAACTAGAGCCAAAAATTCACTCACATTTTTTTTTCCCTCTAATCAGGTAAATACCTGAAGTGGAACAGACAGAAAGTGCAAGAAATCGAAGTTAATACACACTTTCTAAAATGAAATGTATGTAACTGTTAGTAAGAAGTAAGCCCTGTATCCCTCCTCAACAGGCTAACACATACAAAGGAAAAAATACTACATTATATACTAATATCTGGAGATATTAGTGAAGAATGGAGAAAGAGAACCGGGTTTTAGCAAATCACTAAATTACTTTCATCAATACTGGTCTAGCAGATACAAAAGGTAGGATATCAGATTTTCTTTCATTATAAAATGAGCTTCTCAGAGAAGACCATACGTAGCTAAACCAGAATAGTACAGAGGCTGTTACTTGAGTTTCTTTCACAACTACAAGGTATTGGAAAAAGAAGCACCTTTGCCAACACCCTTTGTACCATTACTTACAATCCTCAGAAAATGTGAATAATCATAAAAATAACAGTAGTCACAGACTACAAATGTTTTCACTACATTTATGAGAGGGTGGAGAGAGCCAGGGGAGATCAAAGCCAACTATTTTATGTCTTTCCTCAGTGTTTCATTCAAGTGTCTTTCCTTCATGTATTTTCTCTGAGATTTTATGTGCTAAGTCTTACTTACTTATTTTCAGTTGAAATCAAGTACATTTCAGCTCACATGAAAACCTGTGTCATCTAATCAATACTGGAGCAGGCAGTGCTATGAGAATTTTTCTATAAATATTAACATTACATACAGTAAAAATAAACATACTGGAAAAACCCTCCTACACCACAAATATCTTCAGATGATTTCACATCCTAGTTCTTGAAGGACAACATATTCCCTGAGCAAAAGTCTTACACATTTGATAGATTCTGAGAAGAAGTTCTTTAACAACCTTAATTCTTTAATCTTATCAACAGTAGTAAATAGAACAGGTGTGAAATATATTTATTTTATTGAAAGCTATTCTGTACATGTAAGAAATCTTCATTTCTATCCATTCTTCAAAGGCTTTTATTATTTTACACAGTAAAATAAACTTTCAGTAAGACCTCATCTTTTTCTGTCACATCAGTATGAGTGAATTTGAGGGGGAGTTTCCCTTCCCAATATTTTTTTTTCAAACACCAGGCCCGTAACATTTAAGATTTGCCATAATTAATTTTATACCCAAAGACTGCCAATGATATGTGTTTGCTATTGTTTTTAAGAGTAAAAGTGGGTTTGTATAAACAACCCTACATCATCTGCCTGGCAAGCTATCAGCTCCATCTGTGAGCAGCCCTTCAGTTTGGAAGTTCTTGACTAATTACTGCAGACAGATGTTGTCCTGCTGTAGCTGCAGACAATGTAGATGCTCCTGCCATGTTAATTAACCAGCTTAAAGACATTCCTTTTATGGACTGAAAAACCTAGAAACACAGTAGAAATGCAAACCTCACCTTACCTCAATTTTTTTTCCTAAATGTAATTTTCTCTATATTCCCTGCTAGATGCTGTGGAAATTCAGCCTAGCTTGGCCACAAGTATGTTTAACCTCTCCTCACCCAATTAGTCCTTTTCAGATGGCTTTGGGCAACTACTCTGAGACCAGCATAATGGCATACTTGCCAGAGACTAATTTCACTGAAGTAGGCTAATACTACATGGCAATGATCCATGATTTCTCTGAAGGTTATACTGACAAAACAACAAGTGGCAAAGTTGGCCCTGAATTAAATCAGACTGTTACATGATTTGAGTAGCCAGGTGCCTGAACAATCCTCCAGTGGGAAAAAAAGCAAAGCACAAAGAAAGGGGAAATAGAAATATATATTTACACACATGTAAAATACGTTTATGTATATAAAATATATATCTAAACACATTTCAAAGATTTTTAAGACCTGATGTCTCCCACAGCAGTGAATTGGTAAGGTAGTCAAATTGGTTTTATCCAGGGAAACAAAGGTCTAAAGACTGCAAGTATTTAGGGAACATGATCCTTTCCTAAAACTTTATTTACTAGTAAGATCCTAGGATGAAAGAGTTTGACAAAAAGATTCAAATTGGGAAAATCAACTGTCCTTTCATTCTCTCTTTTACACTTTTATTATGTCTGAGAAAACAGATGTTCAGGGATTAACTGAAAGAAAACATATGCCCTGCCCCAGTTACATCTTCAAGAAACACCAAAGAATTTTTATGTGATTAGTGGCAAAGGTCACAAAATATGCAGGGTTTTTTAACTAGTATTGTTAGGGGATGCCTTCCTTCGCAAAGCCTTCTACAAATGGTCAGACAGAACCTGACCAGTCCAAAATACAGGTAGAACACCAGACTTCTCCAGTTAATGTAAGCAAGGTATGAAGCTCAAGTAGGCTCAGTTCATTCTTACACAGCTGTAATTACAAAGCCCATTTCATACATGGGAAACTAATACTGGAAACTGAAACTGACTTCTGAGAATCCATTAAGTCCAACTCCTTCACATCGAACACTGCTCATCCTTCACCCTACTATTAATTAGAACATTTAGTTTACACTAAGGTGTTTTGGTCTCCAAGAGACTTCTGCACTTCAGAACAAAGGTGGAGCAGGTAAGTGCTGTGCCCAAGCGATTGCAACAGACAAAAAAATGAAAGGAGTCATGATCCCCAAACATGACTTGTTTTGAAGTAAATTAATGTTGAAATTGCAGAAGTTCCCATATTTACACTCAGGTCACTAAATGATCCTACAACATAGCTCTGAGTTTCTGTGACACAAAACATCACAACAACATAGAGATTAAGGTGCAGAGCTGCACCTGACTTTTGGGATGCTCCTAATGCAGTCTAATGGAGAGGCAGCTCCTGAGTCTGGGCTCCAGTTCACAAACAGGCCATGTCCTAGTGCCACTTTGTTTTTCCACTTGGACCCAATAAAAGGTGAATCTAGTTGTAAGCGCGACTGAAGCCTTCCTTCTACCAGGTCAATGCCCACTGCCCTACAGGAATGTTTCACCAGCTGTAAGGCAGGGGCGGGAGACAAGAGTCATTAACTAAAACCTACTCATAACTAAGGGAAATACTGAAACAGAGAACTGAAAAATCAGACAAAAATTAACAGAAGAGCCAGGAGCAAACAGCATTTTGTCCTTGCAGTAAGTGAGCATTCATATAGAATCTATTGCATCTTCACAACCTATAAATAATTATCTCTTAAAAGACTTTTGAACCTCAAATTAGATTTCATTAAATGTTCTCAGACATCAGTATAAATACCACTTTAAAAAAAGGACATCTTTCCTCTGTGGGAGGTATTAGTTCCCACAGACAAGTAGAAAAGAAGTCGCTTTGAAAAAGAACTTGGACATTGATTGAGGCAAGACAGCAGTCAGCATATAAAGCATAGATGCTAAAGGGCTGCAATGCACTCAGTAGGTTACCAAACAACTGCACAAAATGAAATGGTAATGCACACGCACACCCAAAATGTGTAGCAGGCACACAGATGCTGCAGTACAGATGGCTGCTCTAAAAGATGTTAACTGCAAACAAAACACCCCACTGCCTAGAACATGATGTTCTTGAGTGTGTGATGGCTAGTGTGACATCTTTAAAAATATCTCATTTGTTAGGTACGAAAGATGATATGTAATTACTTCTTCACAGCTCTGCAGTAGGTCCAATATCCTTCCTCCTTTGTGTAAAAAATCTATTAGAGTCGACTCTGAGCCTCCATAATTGGTCTCCATTAGTAATGATTTACATGATATTACAGCTGTCACTGAATGTCAAGGTAATTTTCCTGTTTTCTTTCTTTGTATACCTTTATAAATTTTAGTTTAAAAGAGTACCTACTGTAAACATGTTCTAGCAGAGGAGACTGCTAAAGAAAAAGAAATTCTAAAGGACATGAGACAGTGATTTTGAAATATCTTGTCATTACAAAATTGACATTATTCATTTCTAGCTATGAAGACTTTGTATTTCTTTTTGCACCCAAGGAAACATCGTGAGGAGTGAAGAATTCAATTATCCCATCTGACAATGGCATAGGACAGGGTGGAACAATCTGTCACTCCGCTTGGAAACTTGGTAATGTGATGTTTTCTATTCATACAGCTTCAGAGCTTGCTAAGAAATCCACAGTTAATTTTCATAAAAGCCATTTCTTAGGATTAAATGCCAAAACTGGGTTTAGGTCCTGCAGGCCTGAAAGTTTCCAGAAAGAGGACAGGCCTTGAGCTGCCTCCAATTTCCAGCTGTAAACCTGGAGAAGAAGCAGATGTTGGAAATGAGGCTGCCTGCCACACCAGTCGTGTGTTGGATGGAGGAGTGGGGCACACTGGTGCATGACATGGCAAGCTGGCAGAACAGCAAGGAGTTGAAACGTCCTGGCTGTATACTGTGAGACACTGGACCCAAAAGAGATGTAGTATAAGCATCCTCTCATCCAAAGATCTGTTCTAGACTGAGATCGATCTGAACTTGGTGGCTACAGGAACACAGACTAAAGTACAGCTTCTCCGTGGGTGTGACTCATGCAGTTCCTCGTGGTGGTGGTGCTGACAACAGACTTGTTAAGAGTGTCTTCTCAAAACCTGCAGGCCCAAGTTATGTCCTGCATTTCCACATTTGACAAATGTAGTCAAAGTCACTTTGTAGTCACTGACCTCTAAGCAGGAAGGTTAAGATTCAGAAAGAAATACATATGACAGTGTTTCATAATGCCATTTAGACATGAAAAATAAAAGGTAGGAAGAATGTACTGGCTGACACAATTGGACTGCTGCCTTTAAAATTGTTCTTAACAGTAATTTAGACCTTGGTTGATTTTGTTTGTTTTCTTCTTTTCCTCATGGGTGGCTCTTTAATTTACACTTACTAAAGATTATTTGGGAGCTACTTAGGAAAGCATAAACTTAAAAAGGAGTAAGATCCATTGGAAATCTGCCCTGGGCAGATTTGGTTTCATTTTGAATAATCCATCTTTCTTCCAAACACAAGTCCCATTGATTATCACTATAGAGAAAATCTGCTTTCCTTTAAAAAGTAATTAAGAGTAAGTTCGAGTTCGCTTTTCTGTAGCCAACTCTTCACATCATAAAACAACCATTACCATTTACACTATTGGGTGAACTCCTCAGGGAGATTAATAGGGAGTTTTGAGGGCTCTGCTGTCCCAGCAAATGATGCTCTGTTATTCCTGAGGATCCTACCGCAGATCAGGACAGAACAAATCACAGAGAGCTAAATGGGAACAGCTGCAGCCACAAATGACCACGCTGTGACTGAATGGAACAATTCACTCCTAAGAGCTCCATGCTGTCTGTAACAACCTATCAAGAGTAGCATATCCCACTTGGAAAAAAAAAAATTCTGTCAAGTAGTAATTTTTCAAATAAAGTTCTTGGAAGCTCCAGACTACATCAAACATTGTTTGTCCCTAACAACCAAAGTGCAGAAAACACTGCAGTATTATTCTGTACTGAGGAGGGAGGCTAAGAGAAAAGCAGAAGGCTGTTTTAAAGATGTAATTCATTACTGATTAAAAAAAGCAAATCACCCCCCCACCAACCCACAAAATACAAAAACTATAAGCCTCCAACATGGCAGAGAAGTTTCCTTAATGCTTTAGCAAGTGGAAGGAGAACACCATGTATCCAGAATTGGGGTCACACACTAAGTATTAGGAGAGATATCAAAATGATACTTGAATTGTTAACTACTTCATGATACTTGAGTGGCAGACAGATGTAACTCAGGGGAATTTTGTTCTTCCTTTTGTTCTTCCTTTTGTTCTTTCTTTTACTTTTTCCTATTCTTATTTTTCTCCATCACACCAAACAGCTAAACATTCAGATCCCCTGAGTTTTACTAATTTTTTCTTGGGCCAAAATATTAAAAAAACCCCCACTTTTGTAAGGTGTTGGGCAGAAGTGGGGCCAAGTAGCTATGTATTGTGTTGGGTCTCAGTGTTCGGTCCTGCTGCATTGACTTCTCTCTCCTCTGGGATTCAGGCGTAAGGATAAAGGAAGAACTGTTCCCTCTCCCTGCGATCACAATGGGAAGGGACTGGGTTAAGCAGCAAGAGCTGTATTTGCTTGCCCTCTCCTTGGTTTGTTTATGCTGTCAGAGCTGCTGGGTGCTGGCAGCACAGCCAGGCCCGCCATGCCTGTTAGGTCTGGGCCTACAAGGGTGCTCCTGGCTGCTCTTGTTTGGGGATCATAAGAAATAAAGGCAGCTTGGCAAAGGGAGTGGACTTAAGAGCTAAGGTGTTTCTCTTGTACTGACAACGAGGTGAGGGCCCCCATGGATCTATACAATGGTATATCTGGGGAGGCCAACCTGGGGAACAGAAGAAGCCCCCACATCCCTCTGAGCTCTCCCAGCCTTCACATGTCCATCTGCTTCTCCCAGAGCTTCTACCCCTCTCCATGGCCTATCAAGTCTTACCAGCCTTTCTCAGCCTTCCTTGTCCTCAATTTCTTTTTACTGGCACCAAAATACTGAGCTCTGTTGCAATCAAAGGTGAGGACAGAATATGTATTCCTTTGCTCTTGGAGTAGCCAAATTTTGCCTTGTCCATTGAAAAACACTGAGCTGGATCTAGATCAGGCCATCGCAAACGAACCTCACCAGAGTCTAGCAGAACCTGAAGGCTGAGTGAAAATTCTCTATATCTAATACTTAAATGTAAGCATTTGCATGTGGGCTACATGTCTCAGCTCTCATTCCAGTCAAAGCAGTGAGTCAGTGGAGCCTAGAGAAGTATTCTGTTGACTCAATTTACACTGGCTACAGCAGGAACTTACGTACCAAACTTGAATACCTTGAAGCATCTTAACTTGGAGCTGAATCACTGACCCCTAGTGACCAAGAACAAAATTCTCTAGCACTACAATTTTAGAACAAGCTGTATAAGAAGGAGATAACTATGTTAAATGATGGGGGTAATTTGGAGTAACATGTAAAACCCCATTTGAATCACCCTCTTTTTTTTTTCTTTTCTTTTTTTTTGGAGAGGATACAATGAAATATTTTCAACCGTTACCTGACACAAAACTAATTGGATTGAAAGGCTATTAGGTCAACAGTACCAAGGGAAAAAACTCCATCCAGATAGGTTTTCAGCAGAAACCTATTTTGTGGATATTACTCAAGAACACTCCAGCTTTCGCTATGTTTTCTCATTGTAAATTCATACTTTCCCAGTTTTAACTCAGGAAGACAATAACATACTAATTAAACTAAACCCTTAGCAAGAAACTACTAACAGTAGTTTAAAATAACTATGCTCTGTGAAGTCAAAACTCAGAAACCACTCATTACCACAATAATTATATAATAATTGTGGTCAAATTCATTGAGCTCCACACTATGGTGCCCATATCTGAATATTTACTTCTAGCTTACCACAGTTCATTAACTACCATCTTATACATTCTTGAGCGGCACTACGTGAGATGCTTTCAGGCTGTACAAACCCATTGAAAGATGTGGAAACATCCTTTGTCATCTCGCCTAAATCTGCATAATCTTTGCTATCTGAAACTAATGAATAGTAATTTAAAAGCTCCATTCCAAATTCAGTCCCACAATGTAAATGTAACACCCACCACTCTTGTGAAGTATCTAATGCTTCTACTTCACTGCACCTGCACAGCAGTTATATGCAACAAGAGAAAATGAGGATTTTTACCAAGGCAGTAAAAAAATGATACTTGAAATGTGTGTGTGTGTGCAGTTTGAGTCAATATGACAATTTCCTCAGCTAACTGAGGAATGCTATTTTTGCCTAGCTGACGTCCAGTGCATTTTCATATATAGATGATGCTCTGCTTCTTTAATGAAATTAGTACTAAAATGAAAAGATTTCATTGCTGGAGATAGAGTTTTGCTGTAATTTCTTGCCTTTAAGATGAGTAGGCTAATGGAAAAGTAACATTTTCAGTCTTAGCAAAAAGTCCCAAAGAAAGTTACATTACATTTTGGCTGGATTGGAAATACTAAGGGAATAATCCATCGCACAGTATTTTTGTTCAGTTTCCATGAGATTTTGGGTAAAAAACTTTGATGGGCTTTGAACTGTAACAAACCTACCATCTTCAGGTCAGAGACATTACTTTAAGATATTTTTCTACCAGCACCTTACATCCATGGCTTTGACTAGTCCACATATGTATGCGGGAGACTGCTAATGCAGAACACTTATTTTCTTACAAATCCAGTCAAGGACCATGTAGACAGGCCTTGTATGATTCAGTCTTCATGTCTGTCCTCAAAAGAATATTGAGATAAGACTTCTTTGCAGGCTTTTGTACAAGCATATGTTTCAACTATTGTCAGCCAAACCCTGAAACTGTAGGAGAAACAATTAAAAAGCTAGAAAAACCAAAAAGCAGAGAGAACTTTTTTCGTGGTCTCAGACAACACTGTTCTCAGTGTGTGGTTTATCTAGGTTTTGGGGTACCCCTCTGCAATTTCTAAGAAGTGACTCTAAAATAAGAAAGAGAACAGAATATATTTGAACCACGGGCGTGCCTACAACAGGAAGCTGCATTTCAATACAAATTTTGCAAAGGTACCTTTCGTGACAGCAAGCAATTGCAAACTTTTTAAAATTTTTCTGAAACTTTGTGACAGGAATGTCAGCTTCTGGAAAGTGCCGAGATACTGACATGTTATCTCCAATTAATTACAATCACTAACATGTCTGCTATTTGTTATTCTGAATAGATAAATTTCTATGGAACAAGTAAGTGAATGAATCAAAGTACTTTAATGCATGAGCATTTTTATTACACATTTTGTTCTTTAAAGCACTGTATTAGGATGAGAGAAAGTAAGAACTGTTAAGGAAGGGAATCTTGAGTTGTTATGTGACTATTTTCTCTGATTTTCATTTTACACTTACAAGAACTCTGTAACTCTACGGAGAAGATGATGATATTCTCATTCCTGTTGCAAAGAGAGATGGGTGCATGCTGTGCTCTTCTAGAGAGGGTTTTTTTTTTCAATCTTAATGCTCTTGTTATCAATCTAAAGTGGATTCTACTCTTAGTAGATACCTATGACCACTCATCATTATTTTCTGATGTTCGTGGCTCAGTGACAAAGACTCTCATTAGAAGGAGGAACTTTTTTCTCTCATCAGGATGTTTGTCCACCTCTGGCCTCCTGCAGTTCCTTTTTTCATCTGCCTGTCTTTTCAAGAGAGATGTATAAAGTTCAAAATGTACAGCACCCAACACCCGTCTTTCTGCAATTTGCTACAATTTCTGCATGAACTCTGTGCCCCAGCATGAGCAGCACAATGCAGCCCATGGGAGGGCAGGGGGTTTCTCCAACTCAGTAAGTTGTGTGAACGTGTCTTTACTGCACAGGCGACTAAGTTTTTGACAGCTCAAGGATGATCAAAATTTTCAAGAGCCTGGAAGATACCTCTGCTGAAGCAGGAGGAAAATGGTGGGCAAATAAAGCAAATACATGCTTACCATTTAGCAACAGCTCTTCTCTCTTCATTATTCCAGTTTTTGCAATCTTCCTGTCAAAAGTTGTTTATTTCATACACAGGCACTGCTGCACAAAGCCCTGCTAATCTGCCCTTGCTGCCTCCTCCTGTGCTTCAAATATAACAAAAGGTGATTTTCTTTCCTTTTCTCTGTAATTGATTTAAGTGAAGGACGTGTTCTTTTCATTTAAAACCTTCTTTATACTAGACTGAAATACCATGTCTTAAATCCAAGCATTAGGTATTTATTAAATATAAACAAACGTACTGTCAAACCCGGCACTTGAAACAAAAAAATTCTCCTTTCCCCAACATCTCTCTGTGTGTTATTTATCTCCAAACTGCTGTGTTATTTGCTGTACTCAGATTCTGACCATTAAGAGATTGTTCTTGTTGATAAATACAGTGTAAGTTTCAAACTCTATCAACATCCATCTGCTTGCCTAAAAGCTTCTGTTTTGTTGTTATTTCTTTAAACACAGAATCATACAGCAAGATGAAACAGGTTTGGAAATAGAATGTTCATGCTTTCATGCAGACCACGATGAGATGTTCTATCTACCCTTTCAGAATTTCAGGCAGAAATAAGAGTTAATTGGATAGGTTTGTCTCTCTCATGAACCCAGTCACACTTTCACAGTGCTCTGAAACTGGCTTTTTCCTGCTTTTCCCTCATAAAGACTTGCTACCCATGTCCAGTCACAATGAGTTGCTGGAAAATTACGAAACAAAATCAGCTTGCTTGGGCTGATATTCGGAACATTCAAAGCCATAAAAAGGATTCACAGCCCAGAGTGATCCAACGGTTAGAGAAAAACAGAATGCAGCCTAATAATTTTCAGTGCCAACCCTGGTTCGATCCTCTTCTACTCTAAAACCATCTTCAGACCAAAACCCAGGACAGCTCCAGATTTGCAGGATGGGTGGGCCTGAAATGCACATGTACTCATCAGCCAAAGTGCGGAATAACTCTGAATTTTGACCAAGCAAATATATTTCTCCAATGACATTTTTTTCCTTTTTGATCCCGACTGGTTCCTATAGGATAAATCAGGTTTAAAACAATAGTGTTACAACTAAGAATTTGTACCCTGAGCTATTAAATTTCATAACTTTTTCATTTGCACATCCGTGCATAAGTATCAATCACTCCTACTCCTAACTATTTACTGTTGTGTTCAACGACAAAATACATAACCTTGAAAAGCCTTACCAGCCTTGCATTTCAAAGGCATTTCATAATTGTTTACCTCTTGGCTTGAACAGTAGTACTGTATGTACAAGGCCCTCCTTGAACTTGTGCAATTCAAAACTGTTTAGAAACTTTTTCTCAAACTAATTTCTTCAGGGGCAAAAAAAAGCAAACAATAATACTAACAACGTATTCCAACAAAGGATTTTTGTTAAGCCTTTTTGTTAAAAATAAAAAAAAAATCCTTTCTCTTTTACCCCAGAAAAGCAGTTTTCATTCCTACTTATTTCAAAGGAATGTCTGCAATTTTGCGGTATTATGCAAACTCCAATTAGCAGTCCACAAGGTGTTTTGAGAAACAGTGCCTAATGTGTTACAGACACATTTCGTGGCCAACCTCCAACAGCCTGAAAAAATACCCTTTTTGAAAGAAAGTTTGGGAATTAAGTCACCTCAATTTTACTGGGAAATGCTAATAGAAATAATTCTTCCAACAGTTAATATTTTTTTTTTTTAGTTGTTGTTGCTTATATGTTCTCTTACAGGAACAGAGCAGGATATTTCTGGCACCTGAGCAATTTGGTTTCCCTCAGTCTTTCCTTAAAATCCAGTTCTACAACTACTCACTGCTGAGCAAAGTGGTTAGTCTTACAAATTGTAGTCATCATTTGAGAGCAGTTCCAAAGACATCCATTGATTACATCTATTTATTTAGATCTGTTATAGGACCTAATAACTGTGGGGGTTTTTTCACCGACACTGCCCAGTGTAATAGGACACAGGTATTTAGGTTGCCCGCTAGGGTAACCTTCAGGATTGGGGTTTACAACAGTAACAACAGCAAAGGGTGGGGAACATCGTTTATTCTGGGAGCCCTCCTGGGCTACACCAAGACTCCCACTGGGCAGAATGTGCTGTCTGACACAGTTTACCTGCACTTTGGAAACAAGACTACACAGATTTAAAACACCCAAAGTAGCATTGACATACACAAGTGACAGTGAAGTTGTTGCTCATTCACAGGGCTGAGGTTTTATTCCTCCCCTCCTCACCAGAACCGTGGAAAGATTTTATGAATGCCAAAGTCAGAAGGAAGGTAAGGACATACACATGTGTATTTCAAACACTTGTGACTATATTATGTCATGTATTTTATACCCCTTAATTTCTCTCCCTGCAGAGGAAAAAACCCTCATCCTATTGTTAGCAACCTTTTACAAGTGATCCTACTCTAGCCAACTCCAATAAGCACGTTTTATTGCTCAATTAGTTCTTTATTTCTGTCATGCCTAGGAACAGAAGCAAGATCTTGAAAAGTTTAAACCTTTTTTTTTTTTTTTGGCTCACATTCTACATAAACTGTTTCTAAAACTCTCATCCTTTCTCAGTGACACATAAAAGTTTCTGGTCTCCTTTTTCCAGTTTCTAATCATGTCTCAACTCCTCATGAAACTCCAAGAGGCCCTGGCAGGCTCAGCTCCTCTCTGTCATTCTTTGCTAACACAAAGTGGGGCAGCATGGGCCTTACTGGACAAAGGGACAGAAGGGGCAGGGCTTTATTAAAGTTACTCTTGAAATATTTTAATTATCATCAGGATAAACACAAAGATGACAAGTATCTTAAACTGTGATATTTTTTTCCTGAAGGCATAAAATAATGTGCATATCTAGAAACAGCATAAATTACAGATCATCTGTCTATTCATTGTGTAAAAAATACTCAGTGGTTGAATTAGACATATTTATGAACCTCTGGGGCTGAGTACCATTTAAGTAATTAAATTGCACATCAAAACAGATTTTTGTTTTAGTTTTCCTGAAAAGTCAGCTTTGCTGACTAACTGCCGTTTTACTCTTCCTTGTTTTAAAGTCTGCAAAAGAAGAATACCTATTTAAAAATATAAAAGCCATAAATCAGTAAATCAAAAGTTTCAGAGGAAGAATTGGAGCTCCAGCTGAGTGATTCTTATAACCTTGGCTTTACTCTGTGCTTAACTGGTTCTCAAGCTGACAATATGGGGTCAGACAGCCAAAAACTTTCCCTTCTGGTTCAGTCTGGGAAATTGGGAAGGGCTGAGTCAGTCACAAAATACAGGGCCCAATCTGCTCTGTTAAAACAGCCATTTTGGTAGCTGGTGTTGCTAACAGGCCATTGCTTTCAACAACCTGAAGTGTCCCAGGCAGTCACCAGCGTTCAAGTATAAGGCAGGTGAAGTGATGGTACTCAAAGTGGGCATTGGTTTATTAAAGTGACTGCCCTGCTGCTGAAGGTGTCATCCCTCTAGCTCTGTTACCTTAGAGGAGCATGCAAACACCCCTAGCCTCCCTCAACGCAAGGCACATTAAATATGCTAAATAACCTGACTAATGAACTTGTGGGTGGTTTCCAAAGTTATCATCCATCTGTACCCACATGCTGCGGGCTGGTTTTAAAGGTGAGCTGCATAGGAGCCTATGATACAAACTGTTTTCACCTCACTAGCAGGCATAACAGTCTCTCTGCCAGAGGTCAGCACTGATGGCAAAGCAGCTCCAGAAGGAGAAGGGTTTGGCCCTCGTCTTACCTGTCAACTAACATGAAAGCTCTCTAACTCCATGCAGTTTCAAAGCTAGAAACTCAAAGACAAATTTGTATGCTTTCTCCGGCTGAATTACAGCAGTAAGAAAAATGGCCACTCTGAGCCTAAATAAAGTGCATTTAGGGCTTGGGCCCTATTTCAAGTTCTTATTAGCTCCTGGAAAGGTGCCACAGCAGCTCAAAACCTCTCCTGCCTGGAGCTGCTTAACTCTGCTGTACAAAGAGCGCTGCATCTGCACAGAAAGAAGACCGGTTCCTTTGGATTCCCTACTTGTGGCCCTGCTCAGCTCTGTACAACCATGTTCTTGATGTGCTGAGCTGCCTGAGCCAGAGATGCAGCTCTGGTCCCGATCTCCGTGTTCCCCTGCAGCCCAGGAAACACAACCAGATGCCACACAGCAAGAAGGCACCACCAGGCCACCACTGATCCGATGTACAGATCACCTGTGACATGTCAACACAGCCCTGAGCAGTTGTCTGAGTGCCTCATGCATAATTCATGCTTCCTTAAAGTGGTTTCTATGTGTATTTTGACCGGCTGACACTCACAGCTCATTTCTGATCTGTTGCACCGTGGAATCAAAGAGCTCTAAATGCTAGCTGACTTCCCCCAGAAAGCATTAAGTTACACACAGAGTCTTTGTTCTCCACACCTCCCCCCCACTGAAAAAAAAGCCTAGCAGCTTTCCTGTAAATTAGTTCATGCCTTCAGCAGCTAAAAAGGAAATAGAAGAAAGTCAGTTCCTTCCTCCACCCTGCATCTTATAACACTCATACAGAAAACCCAACATAGTGGTCACCCATCCTCCTCCCACCTCTCCTTTTCAAGCGGTGGAGACAGCTCTTTGAAAGCCATCTCCTCTGCTAACAGTTTGCAGGTTGCATTTCAGAGCCTGTCACTGGTGATTTAGGAAAATCACAATCCGTGGCTCCAGCAGCCTGACTTACTGCCTCTCTCAGCTGGTCAAGTGTTCAGGTGTGGTTTTCCACTCAAAGAAAGCAGGAAGATATGCTACTCAAGGCAGTGGGAGCTGGCAGGCAGCTCCTTTTGGTTTTGGGGTTTCTTTTCAATATTTCCCTCACATTTCTTTATTTGTAGAAACATCTTGCAAACAGAGACAGAAAAATTAAATATTTGCCCAGATTTTCCCTCACTCCATTGTAACATCTGCTTGCAGATTTTACATATGATAACAAAGGGAGAGAAGTACAGAGAAAACAGTTTTAATTGTTCCATCTTCCCCTCCCCTTCAAAGAGTGAGTACTCCTGTCCCCAAAGGGGACTGAATGCCACCCGTTTTGTGAATTGCCTCCTGTTCACAGGCCACCTTCCACTAGCATCTGTATCAAGCCTTAAAGAAAGTATTTTCTTATTTCATCCTTAAGGATGAAATAAGAAATAAGAAATAAGCCTAAAGTGGAGGTGATATACATCCTTACTTTCAAATAAGTTTTTGATTATACAGCACTCATGAGCTACTTTGATTTTTCTGGGAACTGGCAGATGAAGTGGCTAAGCCACTCTCCATCATATTTGAGTAGTTGTGGCATTTCAGTAAAGTTCCCACCAACTGGAAAAGGGGAAGCACAATCCCCATTTTTAAAAAGGGATCTTAGGAAGACCTTGGGAACTACAAGCCGGTCAGTCTCACCCCTGTGATCAGCAAGATCATGGAGCAGATCCTCCTGGAAACTACACGAAATGATCACATGGATATTAAGGAGGTGATTGGTGACAGCAAACATGGCTTCAGCAAGGACAAATCATGCCTGACAAATTGGGGGCCTTCTGCAATGGAATTAACATGTTGGTGGATAATGGAAGAGCTATTGACATCATCTGCCTGGACTTGTGCAAAGCAGTTGATGTTGTCACAAATAATATCCTGTCTCTAAACTGGAGAGACATGGATTTGACAGATGGATTATGCAGTGGATAAAAACTGGCAGGATGGTCGCACTCAAGAGCTGCAGTAAATGGCTCCATGTCCAAGTGACAAGGGGTGATCCTCAGGAGCTGGCATAGCTACCAGCACTGTTGCTGGCGACATGGACAGTGGGACTGAGGGCACCCACAGCAAGTTTGCCACCAACACCAAGTCCTATGCTGTGTTCTGTATGCTGGAAGGAAGGGATGCCATCCAGAGGGACCTTAACAGGCCTGAGAAGTGGGCTTATGCAAATGGGCCTATGCAAACCAAAAAGTCCAGCAAGACCAAGGGCAAAGTCCTGCACCTGGATAGGGGCAATCCCAGCCACAAGTCCAGGCTGAGTGGAGAATGGATTGAGAACAGCCTTTGTGAGAAGGACTTGGAGGGGTTGGTGGCTGAGAAACTTGACACGAATGGGCTGTGTAAGCTCACGACCCAGGTGGTCAACCATATCCTAGGCTGCATCAAAAGCAGTCTGGCCAGCAGGTCGAGGGGGGTGCTTCTGCCACCTTAGTTTGCTCTAATGAGACCTCATCTGAAGTGCTGTGTCCAGCTCTGGGGCCCCCAACATAAGAAGGACATGGATCTGTTGAAGCAAATCCAGAGGAAGGACACAGAGATGCTCAGAGGGCTGGACCACCTCTCCCATGAAGACAGTCTGAGAAAGTTGGGGCTGTCCTGGAGACAGAAAGGCTCCAGGGAGACCTTACAGCACCTTCCAGTACCTAAAATGGGCCTACAGGAGACCTGGAGAACAACTTTTTACAAGGGCATAAAGTGACAGAAGAAGATATGGTTTCAAACTGAAAGAGGTCAGGTTTAGATCAGATATAAGAAATTCTTATCTATGAGGGTGGTGAGACATTGGAACAGGTTGCTAGAGAAGCTGCAGATGCCCCATTCCTGGAAATGCTCAAGGCAAGGTTGGACAGGGCTTTGAGAAACCTGGTCTAGTGGAAGGTGCCCCTGCCCATGGTGGGGTGGTTGGAACGACATGATCTCTGAGGTCCCTTTCAACCCAAATCATTCTATGATTTGTAACGCAATGTAGCACTATGTAAGGGATGTCTAAGAAGTTGTTCTTTCCTCATTTCAGTGCAGCTTATTTTCACTCTATCCTTGTCCAATCCAGTCCAATTACTGGCTTCCCTCTTTAAGGAGATTTTAAAAGAGTCATCCAACTTTTCTGATATCCCATGGATTAGTTGTGCTCCCCACCCAAGCCATCTGTCTGGCATTCATGTTTTTACATGCTTTTCTTTTTATTATCATGCTGCTTTATTTTATTTAATCTCTGCTTCTTCCACTTCTGCCTCTGTGTGTGGCTCTGATGGTTCTGTGTTACTTTATCAGACTCTTAACTATAAGAGAAACTTGGGACAAAGTTTTGCTGCTGCATGCCCTGCTTGTGCTCACTCAGAAGAGGCTGAGGCTCTTCTCTTGATAAAAAGATGGGTTTGGGAACAGGAGCAGAACTTTTGAGAAACGGTATTAAAGCCAAACAAGTTTCTACTGGCAGCACCTTACCAGCTCATTTGGGAAAGCTGCTGACTCCTACAAGCCATAGGGTTTTGGTGATTGCAGTGCTCATGACCCAGTATACAATGAGGTTTTCATAGAAAATTAAGTTTCGGTATCTACTCTCTCCTTCTGGACAAAGGTGAAAGAGAAGCTCCTGCAGGGCATTGAATATATACCTCCTGGCTGAGACACACAATTTAAACAGCTGCTGGTTAGTAGCATGCCTGCCTTTGCACTGTGACAATCGTCTCAGTAGCATCCTCTATCCTAATTAAAATAAGGTGTGGGCTGTTATCTGGGGAAAACCAGGAGTTCTATTGACTTGAGGCAGGCAACAGATATTTATGAGCTATTTCACAAGCCATTTATACAGAGACATTTGTAGGGGACATCAAATGCCTGCAGACTCCAACAGGGGACAGTCTTACCTGCGATGTGCTACCCTTCAGTAGAGGAAAGGAGCAGTAAAAAAAATTCTGTCAGTATCAAGCAGGAAGAGGGAGGGCAAAGGACAGGGGATGCCAATTTTCTGTTGAAAGATGCATCAGTAGAAATGTATTGTGCACAGAGGTGGAGGTGACAGGAGGGGAAGATTTCAAAGACTATCTAAAATAGAGAAGAGGCAATTAAGACTAAAGGTGTGGGAACCAGTTAAGTTGAAGACAGAGATGCACATTGCAACAGAAGACAATTAATTTGCAGTGAGGTAGTCAGTCTGGTCATAATAATTTGGAAAGATGCTCAAAGGCATGGCGGCTGAGGAGTACACTAGGACAGACTTTGCAATATGAAGGGAGAGCAAATGAATATTAAGAGAAATCGAGGACTTGACAGTGATGGTAAAAAAGAAATCCTGTATTGAACTGTTGCTCTGCTTTTCTAAAATGAAGGAGAACTGGCCTGGTGATTTTTCTTACCCTCATCTCTCCATGTGATCTAGAGTCAGCATGGAAATTGAAGCCTAAATAGGAGAACAGGGGGGAAAAAATAAGCAGATGACCAGAAAAACACAGATTCTCAATGATGATCTAAACTTCAGTAGTTCTGCCACTAATTCATAGTGTTGCTCTTAACTCATGCTGTTAACAAGGTCACATGCAAAACGTTTTTCTGTCTGTATGACAAGACAGCTAAGTATAGAGCGCTCTCCCCTTCTAGTCATTTGATCCTATTCAAAACATATAATCTCCCAGGTCTCCAGTCTGTGCAAAGCCAGACATCAGCACATTTTTGGCTACAGGGCACCTACAAAAAGATTATTGACAGTCTTGTGAGGCTTGTGGTGCAGATTCTGTCAAGGGGCCAACATTTAAACAAGGTACCTTGCATTTTCATTATGAGAATTCCAGCTCACTATTAGCAAAGTTAGTTTAACTTTTAGTCTGTTTTGCCAGCTACTTAGTAGGTACTTAATGATGTGCAGGCTGGCAATGGGGGAAGGGAGGATCTATTCTATTGCTATTCCACAGGGAAATTAAATAGGCTTGCTGAGTCTGCTTGGTTAGGGGTTATAACTTTATTCTGTATTCCATCTCTTTAATGTAATTATTATTTAACAGCTATGTGCTTTCAGTAGATGACCACATTTTACAGATCACATCATATAACTCAGAAGAGTATTCTATAGGCAGCTTAAGCATTTATTTGACACAAATCAGGTAACTTCCTAGACACTTAAAGTCATGCTTCTATTTTGAGGCAGAACTTCAGACCTAGTTATTAGTGAAGATCTGAGCATTCAGGTTTTACTGATGATCTGTGAAATCTCATCAAGGATCATACTTTTCTAACAGGGAAGCCAGGCAGACCACTCAGTGAACACATCCCAGTCTGGTTCTGACAGGAAAATCCTATACTTCTGACTTATTTTCTCCCCAGCCAAAATAGGGTCTTCAGGCACATTTCTGTCTTACACTATTTATTATTTGCTGCACTTCACCTTGCATGCAGTATGTTTTTTGCACTCGCCCCACAAGTCCTACTATCCCTTTCATTTTTACAATGGGTAACTTAACTAACGCTCAGGTAAAAAAAGAGGAGATCATACTGAAACCTTCTGATTACTCATTAAGCTGAACTACTGCAGTCCTGTAAGAGCTCCTGTATTCTCTTGCCTGCAGCATGCCTTCAGCATGAACCCCCATGCTGCTGTAACTTGAGCTGCTATCCTTGATCTTTTCATCGCTTTGGCTGAGATGCACGAAGCTAGAAAAACTGATAAACCATAACTCACAACATGCTCCTTAAAAAAAAGTCTCTGAGAGTCAATGCATGACTGCACCACGCCCATCTCATCTGTGTCACCATGCCCTTATCCACATCTGCAATTATGGTTTCCAATGAGAGGGCAGGACAACTTGACAGAAAGAAGACGGGCAAAAAGCTGTGCCAGCACTTATATGCAGCCATGATTGTTGCCTTATTTATGACTGACAAGGAGGGAATTTGGGATTAAACTTGAGACATGTTAGTGGACTAAACAGCACTAAAGAAATGCCCATCTCTCCCTCCAACTCCTACCCATTGCTTGTCTCCTCTAAGTGCCCTCTCTGCTCCTCGCTGCTCTGCTTTCTTGAGAGTTCTCAGTTTGCTGACTCTAAGCAGGATGTTCAAACGGACCTTGCTTGGAAGTGTATGCTGACGGTGTCCCACCTAAAAGCCTCACTCCTCTGCCATTTTAGGGTGGTAGTTCTCAGCTGTGCAGTGAATTCTTCTCAGTCTCTTTTCCAGTGGTCATGGAAAGCAAACACATAGACTTTTACACACACAGAACCAAGTTCAAGAAAGGCCCTGAGGCAGTTAACCAGTACTAATTTATTCAGTTAGCTTTACTTCCCAAACAAGAACATGAAATGTACAGTCACTAGTGCTTCCAGGAAGAAGAGAAAGCAAGTGTAATAGCTATGCAGCACCTATAAAGTTCAGAATCTCGCATGCAGTTTTCTGTTTCTCGCTGTTAGTGCACCTGAATGTAACTTGTACCACTAAAATAATCTGCAAGCAGGGTGTGCAGAATTCTTTTCCTCCCTCCACCTCTTTTAATGAGACAAACTTGCATGTAAACCCCAAGCTGGATCAAATAGTTTTTTCTGGCATTTCACAGAAGCCCAGTCTCTCTCACCCTTTTATTCTCTCAGTTCCACTTGGAATTAGAAATGCAATTGCCCAATTACTGTGAAGGTAGCTGTTCCTGCAGTTTATCCACTCAGGCTGGAAGCAGGAAATACGAAATCTTCCATGAAAGCCTGTAATTATGAGATTTCCAGTTTAAGTTTTGCACACATGAACCTTTTGGAAGATGTTTGGATAAGAGAAGTTTGGAACACAGCTATTTGGATAAGCACCTGGGTGCTTCATGAACACAGTCTGATAATCCAGATAACATGCACAGATAACCCCCTGAGGACTAACTGCTGCTAACCTTAACTAATGGAAAGCTCACTCACAGAAGCACTTCCCATTAGACAAGGAAGAACTTAGACAACAGCTAATAAAAGGACAGTGGATTGTGTATGGAAGGCATTTTCACCACCCGTCAAAATTTTGATGGCTTAAGAAATGTTCTGCACCTGCATTTTCCAATAATTCTGCATGATTTTTAATTGAATATTCACCTGGCACATCTGTGTAGACACTAGGTTTTGTTTGTTTTGGAACATAGCTCCAGCAAGCTTAAAACTAATTCCTTCTACTGGATGAACCTACTTTACGATTTAACTTTCAAAAGCAGTGTTCAAACACTATTGTGTAGTACTTAGTTTAGAGTTATTCTTCTGTCTGATCTGTAATTCCAGCAGCTGAAAACAAAACATTCAATCTCAAGGCAGTGCTTAAGCAGCAGGAAAGAAGTAAAGCCTGCCACAGCACAGTGCGTTCTGAAAACCCGCCAGGACAACACTTCATTTCTAACTGCACCTGCACAGAGCACCTTTTAAGTAGGCCTTTGAGTTAATACTTTGTCCTTACCTTAGGTCAGGGATAGCAGGAGAACACTGAGATAGCAATATTTGAAGGGCATTACCTCCACACAAGCCAGAGCTGGCTACAGATTAAAGGATTTCATACTCTCCCACAGGAAGCGGAGTTTTGCACACTTCCCCTTGAGAAGGGATCAGAGCTGGGGAAGTTTACAGCAATTTCTCCAAATGGTCTTGTGTGCATAAAGACACACTTAAGAGTACACCTTCCACAGGGTTTTACCTAGAAGTAACATTGAACATCATGGTTTAGGGCAAAGCCCATCCATGTCCATGGCAAGACAGTCCCTGGCTTCACTGCAATTTCAAAGAGTTTCCTCGGTTCCTGGGACTGGGGAGCACTCCCACAGGGTTGCATTCCCAGAGATTACAAACCAACTGGTAAAGTTGTATTTCCTGAGGGAAATTTGAAGGATACATGAATTTCAGGATATTCTCTTCAAAGAGCAATGGAAGGGGTTTGCCTCTTTATTGCTACTGTAACAAGGGGCAGATCTGACGGCAATACTCTCAAGCCTGCTAAACCCGTGTTCTGTTGGACCTCTCTCTTTGTACACAGCTTAGACCACACTACCTTCATCTTTTGCAGAGAAAACCAAAACTGGCTGTCCACAGAGGGGCCAAGAGAATGCTTTTTCCAGGAGGTGAGCAAGAAGGATTTATCCCTTCTTTCATGCCAAGTTTGTTTGTTTGTAGCCACAACAATGACAAAAGAAATTTTATGTTGCAAGCTGAGGAAAAAAAATGAAGAGCTAAGACATTTTTGTCCTGTGTTTGCAAGTCTATACCATGGACCAGTCAAGTACTTAATGTAATTTATTCCATCATTTAGTAGGCTGAATGCTCTTTTTGAACAAGGTTAGGATGACTTACAAAAAGTTTTTAACAAAAGCTTGTTTTAAGCTGGATATCTCAAGAGTGTTTCACTTTTTAGTCCAAACAAAAGGGAGACAGGGCAACTAGAAAGTTTTATAGAATTATGGCCAGAACCAGATGCATAATTGCTGTGAAGAATCAGACTGAGGTCAATTGACTTTTTCAAAGGAGCTGCCACCAGGGAGTTCCTGCAGGACACCCCCAATTCAGACAAGTCTGTCCATTTGTAAAGATGTCCCTTGGAAATGTGGCAGTGGTGGGGCAGCATCTGAGCTATTATTGTGAGTAACGTGGTTTAGCACATTCTGAAAGCAGAGCTCTGGGGAGGGGGTCGGAATAGGTTATAGAGGAGAAAATGGTGGCATGGACACCCTTTTTCTTTTGTTGCCTGGATGGAAAGCCAAAGTCACACTTCCTAAAGCAGGACTACAGAAAGCTGTCTGGGATGCATGTCTCCAAGCAAACTCTTTTAAAGTACGATAGATCACAAACCAAGTTTGTTATGAAGAAGTGCTGAAACAGCAAGCACATTGCATACAATGCCTTCCTACTTTGGAAGCTGGAATGCAGTACTGAGACTCCCACAATGCATTTTAAACATTTCTCTCACAACATTTAAGCAATACAGAAAACCATCAACGCTAGGCACGCATGGCTGACATCACTACTGCTTTCGATTGGTAGCTGCCTACCAGTTTAATTCTTCACAGAGTACAGAGAACTTCAGAGGCAATTTATCAAAGATAAAAGAAAACTATCAGCTTTAATCCTAATGAAGCAAACAAGCATACAACAAATCCTCGCCCCCCCCAAAAAAAAAAAAGCCCAGCTCTGTTTGTGTTATAGTGTAATAGCTTTTCCAGCTTTTCCTTTAGCAGCAGTATTTTTATATATAAAGCCACATCTCTGGCTCCTAAGATTTAGGACAGCTTCACTGAAAGCAACAGATCTGGCCACCACTTCACAGCTCACTGGAATTTGCTCTATTTGTATTTATAGTTTTCAGCAGACTGCTCATTTGTCTCTGAGTTGACAGACCAATAAAACCTCTGTCACTTCTCTAGCACACCAGCAGCATTCCCTTCTTCATGCTGGCCAACATCCAACCTGGGCAATTACATTTTATCTCCTAACTTTATCCTGCAGTCTTAACTCTATAATATCAAATTTTTTTTCTCTCTTTTGTGGCTGAACACAGCTGAACAGCTGCTCAAAGAGCTTCTCCAAGTATTTCTGCAAATAAATTTTGTTTTCCAACATTCACAACAATGCAAACAAAAAATGTGCCAGCCAGGCAGAACTGAAAGACCATTTAGAAATCCCTGAGATTTTCAGATTATTTCTTCTCTACCTTTACCCCTGGTCTGGCTCCTATTTCGGTGGACATTGCAGTGGTTTAACTTGGTCATCTCAAAGGTCACTTCAAACTTAACTCTGAATATCCCAAAATCCTAACAAATCCACAACAGAAAATTTACATAAGAATGAAGTAGAAAAGAGTGGTTAAGCACAGTGGTTAAGTAGAAAATTTTGACTCTCAAAATAAACATGACTTCAATTGACAAACACATTCACATCAGCTCATTTTGACATGTTCAAATTATAGGACTTCTAGTATCAGTTCAGCTTCTCATTTTAAACTACTTTTTAAAAATACTTCAAAGTAAAGAGGTAGATATTAAACAAGGACCAGAATTTGAACAGTGACCATGATTTAGTATCTCAAAAAATTTTTTTTTAATCTTTGAAGACAATTCTCTAATTAGTATAGTCTTTTGGAAAAAAAACAGTCCCAAATCATATGTATTAGTAACTTATGTTCAGCTGGTAAACTGAAGAGTTGTGTTTGAACAGCACTACCCATAGATGTGGTCTGAATTTTATCTCTTGGTCTACATACACACACTACAGAAGTGGTACTGGACCCTGTCTAATTACACTGTTCTTAATGAGACCATCACACACGGTTCCACTGATTTAACCAGCTCTTCACGAAATAAAGAAGAGCATATTTCTTGTTCCCAGGGGCAGGAGTTTCAATACAACTGTCAGTGAGCAATCAAAGTTGCCACAGGTAGTCTTGATCCTATCAAATTCACATTCTTTGTCCCTCTAAGTGAAATGGATTTAACAAGTCTCAACATAAAACTTGGGGGGAAAAAAAGAAGAAAATCTAACTTCAGAAATGTGTATCAAGCTGCCTTCCTGCCTGCTGTGCATCTCTCAGCAGGACATAAAGCTGATTTCAATCTTAACAATAACACAGGAGACTGGTCAGATGCTAAGACAATGCCATTTGATACCTCCCACATTTTAGTTATTGCTGGGATCTACATTTGTGGTACCTGCACGCTCAGCACCAACTACTCAAAATGATGAGCTTTTAAGCTGCTAGCCAAACCCCCATTTGGTTCTCAGTAATTCGCAGATTCAGATTCTAAGCATTTTATAATTATTAGTTATTGCAGTGGAACTACAAACACAAGCATGAGTTTCAAGATGTCACAACTAAACACAATTCACCAAATACACATCCAAACAGATTGTTCAGAGAAGTTGTAGATGCCAGTTCCTGGAAGTCTTCAAGGCCAGGTGGGATGGAACTTTGAGCAACCAGGACTAGTGGAAGGTGTCCCTGTCCCTGGTAGGGGGGTTGACACTAGATGGTCTTTAAAGGTCTCTTCCTACCCAAATAATGTCATGATTCCATAAGCAATGATGGGAAGCGGAAGCGTGAAGTTTATTTTAACATGTGCAGCAAAGCTATTGCACAGCATGACAAAAATTGTTAAATACAAAAGAAAAATGAAGTAGAAGCCATGTTTCCTGGGATACTATGGAAGAACTGAGTCTTTGGTATCACAGGGAGGTCTGAGGCTGGTCAAGCACAGGACCAGGTCTGAGGCTGGTCAAGCACAGGACCAGGTCTGAGGCTGGTAAGCCAGGACCTTCCTAGAAAGAGAGTCCAGCAAAGATCAACTCTTCTAGGGGCCAAGGCAGCCTCCCTGCACAGTGGTGATCTCAGCAAGTGCAGCCATTTCTCAGCTACAAGTGATTCCAGCTCTTGTGGTTCAGCTCTGTGTGAGATCACCCGAGGCAAACTCGGGGACAGAGAGACAGGAGCCGTGTGTGGCAGTGCCACAGAGGCAGCTTTATTGTCCAGCAGTCCCTGGGAAGGGGAGGCCAGGGACAGCAGCTCCCTGATTCAGGGCAGATCCAGGGCCTTTTTATGGGAAAGGCAGGGGGTGGGGTAGAACCCAATTTACCAACTGGATACAAGGTATTGGCATACAGAAACAAGGCATGCTGGGGGTGGTTCACTTTGTAACCATAACCTAGAGAAAGGTTTCTTATCTCTGAGTCCTTTGGCCCCCAGGCTTCCCTCCTCCAAGGGGGTGCAGAGGACTCCTGAGTCAAAGGCTCACAGCCCTCCACACTTTGGGAGTCTTGTGAATAACGTTACGGAAGACCTTCCAGCAACCACTGAGGAAACACACATGATTTGACTCTGACCATTCAAACAGGTGTATCACAAGATTGCTCAGCAGACAGCTCTAAGGTTTGAAATAGCAAGCAAGAAGTTTGAATAGACTACTCAACTGTGAGGGAGACATGGGCTGAGGAGAAGAAGTAAACAGACACCAATAATTGGCAGAGATTTTACCAACTTTAATAGGAGTGAATTTCAGTTACTTGCTTGTTTTTCCGACTCATGGCAAAGGGACTCATCAGTTAACAATAAGCATGATGCATACATGAATCAGAATCTACATTTCTGAGAAAATATCTACCAACAGAAACAGGTAAGTGGAAAAAAAGATTCAGAGTTTTTTCAAAAAAACCAGTGTCTCAACAGACCTCAATAGTTCTTAGTAGCACTGCACCTTCTCTGAAAGTCTTGCATGTCTGCACATGTGCAAGACTCAGTACAAAAAGTCTCTCTGGAGTTATCTGGGATGATCACTGTAAGCTTAAGAGGTTGCTAATGCTCATAAGGAAGACTCTCAGAGGCAAACCTGTACCTGTTCCCTGATCAGGTTTGTTTAAAATGCAAAGCTACTGCTGAACTCTAGGAGGGAGTGATAAGAAAGTTAGGGTCATAAACAGAGCAAAATTACCTCCTAGGGGTCAACACAGTTTCAGGTAAGAATTATTTGAATAATTTGACTCTAATTGATGCCTTAGGTTTTAACTTTTATATTTTCAAATTCTGTGCTGCTTAGAGTGTAACTCTGAAGTTCCTTGTAGCCTGTAATTCCCGCTCTGTCGTACTAGGTAGACATAACAAAGCCTCTCCAGGCTTTGCCTTCAAGGACAGCCAGGCTGTTCTAGGCCCAAAATGTGTAAACCAAAGACTCTAAGGGGGGGAGCAAGCTGAGGGGAATTACATCATTGAACTGGGGCTTTAATTGGAGAATTAACCGTGGTGTGCAAATGAACCAAACCTATAAAGGTGTGAAGAACTCGTGACCTGTCGTCCATCTTGGGGTCCATTTTTTGGAGGCAGCCTCTGGCTCCTCCAGGGTGTACCTTGAAGGCCCTTCAAATAAATACCTGTCTTTATTCCCTTACTCTTGTCTAGTGTCTGTTTCTAGGTGGCTGGAGAAGGCATCATAATAATATCAGCACATGCTGTTATTTAATTCAAGTAAAAGGCATTGGCTTGCAAATAATATATTTGAAACACAGTTATGGAATGACATCGAATTATACCCATTTCCCACAGAAATGGCTTCTGACGCAGCTGGAGAGAGTCTTCAACAAATCTCAAGTTTTGTGCTGATTTGGTCAGGGATTGAAATAGGACGGGAAAAAAAGAGTTACTAAGCAACAGCAGGCCAGGAGCAGGAGAAAGGTCTGTAGTCTTAATTGATACTAACATTAAAAAGCAGTGCAACAAGAAGAGAAGGCTTAAGATGTGAGTTTTACTGCTTTGGAAGTGAAAACAAATCATCATTAGAAACCCCAGAGAGGCAGTCATTGAAATCTGAGTTCTTCATTCATCCCAGCTATATACTACATGATGTATTGCAAACGTGTTTCTTTGCAGGGACACTAAGTAGCTTATTCTCGGTACTGAACAAGATGAAAGACCCAGATTTAGCTCTCACATATGAGAGCCCAGGACACACAGATAGTTTTGCTCTCTACTCCTACCTCAGGATAGGGCAGTGTGGTATAAATTACAGCTAAATGGGTCCCCAAGACATTGCCATCCACAGATGTGACATCGTGTGCAGATATAGCTCTCCCTCCTCCATGTTATCTACAGGTACAAGGGTTGTGACTCTTTTAGAAAGCCAGCCCAAAGCCCAGTCCAATCACTCGGACAAGGCAAAGAAATTTGCTTAGCTAAATCTGTATTAACATGATCAAGCAAGCCAGAAATCCTGACAGTTTCCTTCCAGAATTCATATCTATTTCCTCTTCTATTGTAAGCAAAGTAGTTTCATGAGGATGTGATAACAGAACATGAGTTATCACATGAATACTTACAAATTCAAATGAAAAAGTCCTTGATGTGGAAAGTGCTGTGAACTCTACTACAGAACAATCAACCTTTATTTGCCTAGCTAGCAGTACCTCAAGCAGAAGTTATTTGCTTTAACTTCACCTGAAGAAAATCTAATTCCCAACTAAGTACTGCCTTTTTTATAAGATGTAAGTTATAAAGTTTTGTTCTGCTTTCTTTTCAGGAACCAAACATGTAAAAAACACCCCAAAAACACGAAGCTGAGTACCTCAAACTACTAAGCCTTCCAAATGATTATATCTTCTTCCCATTTCTGCATTCTTTGACTCTGCACTTATTTAAGTATACTAGATTTCAGCATTTACTGGTTTTCCCACATACTCCAATGTACTTAAAGTGACTAAAATGAAACCACAAGAGGGAAATCTACTTGGATGACTGTTGCTGAGGAGGAAAAACCAGCAACCCAGGTCTGGTTCACTCAAACCATCTGATGCTTCGTATTTAAAGTGTTGAGAGTTAAGTCATCTTCTGCCCTGATTTGTACTGGTTCAAGTCAGCTGAGCTTACAAAACAGGACCTGGCACCATGAAAAGGACTGTCCCCTCACAGGCTACAAGTAATGGCCATTTGAGTAAATGCAAGTTACTCACATCCTGCTAGTGGACTGATCTGTCTCTGTACATTCACGCTCATTTTTAGTTGCCTCCAGGAATCTGAAGGTGAATCTCATTTGTTACCTAATGAAAGTAATTTCACCAGATACAACACAAGCACAATGAAAAACCACCATTACTCATACATAAGGTGTAAGCAATGCAGCATTTCTTAGGTTGCTTGATTAGGGTCCATCTCTGAACACTCAGCATTCACCACACAAGCCTCAGTCTCCCTGGTTGGCTACAGTACATTCCCAGCTGATTTGCTCCAAGTCTTAAAGAGCAATATGACCTCCTCTTTCATTATCCACACCACTCTTACTTATTATTCTTTTAAACTGAAGTGATTCCCCAAGAGTAAGGTGACAGGTTGTATATCTTCCTCAGAGCCTGAGAACTATCTTCCCTTTTTAAAAACGGAAGGGGACCAAGCATTTTTTTTATTAAACTGCAAACATTTTAAATAATAGACATACAATGACCAACAGCCAACCTTAGCAGGCATTCAAAAGTGATAGACTGATACCTATTTAATATTCAAGTTTATACACAGAATTACGGAGAATACGTACATACACACAACAAGCACTTCGAAATACCTACAAAGAGGTGATTCCACCTAAGAAACTAAATTATTCAGGTACACAGTACCGTAAATTATAGGTCTCAATAACAGGTACACCAAAGGAAGGCAAAGGCATAATCTTTGAAGACTAAATGCATTGGAGGAATTTAGTGACCAAGTTGCAGAGACGAGATAATCCAGAGCTCTGAAGAAACAAGCCATACAGTTTCATTAAGTCTATTAAATCACAGCAGTACAATTACAGGAGAATAAAAATTATCAGCTGGTACTGAGACAACTATAGGCCTATGACCCTAACTTCAACAGAAGGCAAGAGGTTTTGAAGGAGCAAAGAGGTTGCCTCCAACAGAAGGCAAAATGTTTTGAACCATAAGCAATCTGGAGCACAGGTTAGGACGCAGAATAAACTCATAAGAAGTACCATGCTAGCCTGACAACTCATCTCTACCTAATGAAAATGCTGCAGGTCCAACCTGGACTTCCATAAAGCATGTGACATGGTGCCATATGTCAGCGAGATCGGAAAAAACTGACAGGCAAGATTTATACATTTAATTAAAAAGCACGTGCTCTTTACCCAGCAATATACCACGTTTAAAGAGAAAGTTGCGGGACAGGGCAGCGTTTCTCAAGTTTTTAATAGTGGCGGCTATCAAAGCACAAGTCGTAAGGGAGTCGCTCCGCTTTGCACAAGGGAAGCGCGGGCAGATCATGTGAAGGGAGCCCAACGCACGCAAAGATCGGGGAGAGGTTTGGCGGTGGAAGAGGACAGACCATGCGCTCGGACGGGCACGGCGAACACGGCCGGGGAAGCAGCGGCCGGGCTGCCCGGCGGCCCCGGGGCGCCGCGGCTCCGTGCGGGCCGGGAGCGCTCTCCGCGCCGCGCTGAGCCCGCTGCCCCGGCGGAGGGCAGCCTCCGAGCCGCGGAGATACTCGCTCTGGCTTTGAGCCGCGCTTTTATCACCCCGCGTATAAAAACCACGCAACAGATGGGACTGGGAGAGCGCCATCGGCAAACTGACGTGGCTTCAGAGCGGCACAAACTCCGGTGCGCCTGTCCCGGCGGAGGGAAAGAGCTGCCCAAAGCACGGGCAGTTTCTCAGCCCGGAGCCGCAGCCCGGCAGCTCTGCCCCACGACGGGACGGGCTGCTCCCCGCCACCCTCGGCCCCCAGCCGCGTTTTCCCCGCAGCTTCCCCGAGCAGCAGGGAGGGGGAAACCTACCTGCCGAACCGCCCAGGGCATCCTCGCTCTCCAAAACGCCTCTGTGCTTCGCCCCGCGGAGCTCCCCCTTGGATTTCCAAACGAGCTTTACCATCTTGATCATCTCGGGCAAGTCCCAGGCCAGGGTCCCCTGCTGATAACCGGGCAGGCTGCCCATGGGAAAGGGCATCGGCTCTTCCCCCGTCCTCCTCCGCCTGCCCGGTTCTGCCGCGGGGAAGAAGCGCTCCAGCACCGGCATCCTGGCCCGCGCCCCCCGCCGGGGAGCCGCAGCCACCCCCCGGTCCGAGCAGCCGCGATGGGCATCCAGAGCGGGGCGGGGGCGCCCGGCTGCCCACCGCCGCCGCCCCTCGCCCGGGGCACGCCCGGCCCCGGCCCCGGCCCAGCGGAAGGAAGGAGCGCCGGGCTCCGGCGGCGCTGGGCTCCCGGCGCTGCGCACCCTCAGCCCGCCGCCAGGCGCCTGCAGCCGGGGCGAAGCGGCTGCCGGGCAGGCGCGGGGCCGCCGCTCATGCCGGCGCGGCGCCGGGACCCGGGGGCGGGGGCTCGGGCCGCTGCTGCGGGCGGCACTCGGGGCAGCGGCACAGCCGCGGCTCACACCCGGCTAAGCGCCACGGCGGAGGCACTTTGACTTTATCCCTGCCGTGATGCCGCGGGGGAGCGCCCGCCGCCCCGCCTTCCTCCTCGCCCAGCTGGCTGCGGAGCCGGTGGGGGTTTTGGCCTCTTAGTCAAAGCCCGCCGTCACCTCGGCTGCCCTTCGGCGGGAGGAAGGGCGGTGATTCACGGGGCGCTGCGAGGGCCGGGAGCGGAGCACCAGTGCACTGGCGGCGTGCGGAGCCCCCGCCGGCCCCGCTTTCGGGCTCCAGCCCCACCGGGCACGCCGAGGGGCAGCGGAGGGGCCGGCGCTTGAGGGGTCGGAGAGGAGCAAGTTATCGACACGACGGGTTTGGGGCAGGGTGTGGGGTCTGCCCCTCGCCCTCATCGCTTCGGGGTGTAAAGCTCCACCTGAACGGGTTCATGTCAGGACACTGCCTGGTGGCAGCGGTTGCTCCCAGACTACGACGGGGAGACAATTAATCATCGCTAATCTTTAAAAACAAGGCAAAGCCGCCCGGGAGAGCGCTCTGTCTCACGCAGCAGCAGAGGTGGCGTGCTGGGGCTGCACAGCTGTCAGCGAGCGCTTCCCTGGGCTTGTGGGCTGCCTTTGGCCAGACCCTGTAGCAGCACCCGGCCCTTTTCTGGGATCCCTGGCCCGAAGGGGACATGCGATTTTCGCAACATTTATGTTGCCTTCATACAATATATCCCTTTTAGCCTGCTCGTGGTACTGGCCTGTCCTTTAGTTTATGGAGCGTACAGCAGAGGGATGGAGGCTGAGCACGAGCACTTAGTTTTCAGTAAAATTGCAGAAGATTTATTTAATGGGATTTTAGTGGGCATTATAACATTTCCTAGCATGCATAGTTAATACTTTCGTCTTCTCTGGGTTGCATTCAATGTTCTGCCTTCTCTCCAGATGGAAAAGTAAACTGTCAAACAAGCAGAATATTCCTTCACAGAGGAAGAGAAGCCGAGAGAATGAACTGAAACTTAGCACCCCTACATGTAGAAAACAGCGCACAAGCCTTTCCTCCTCACATTAACATCAGCAGGGGCAGCATGCTGTTTCCCCTGTTACAGGATCTCTGCCTTGCTTATCTTAGACGTTCCAACCTCAAACTGACAGCTCTAATGGTTTGCAGAAGTTTTGATTGCAGACTGTAGTGCCATACTATTAGCCTTCCACACTTAGTAGCCTTGCCTTGAAAATTGTGAAGCACTTCCAAAGTAGTGTAGTATTGTTGTTGTACTGATATTTTGCAGTCTTTTGTATCAGGATATCCTGACTCATTGAACAAAGGGGTTAAGAACAAAGAAATTGATGACGTGCAGTACAGTAGCAAAAGCATTGACACATTCATACAATCTGTGGTTATAATTTTCTAGAAAGGCAAATTTTATTAGCTTTCTTTTAATATAGTTTATTGTGATAAGGTGTTTCATACTGGTGTGTCTTGGGCAACTACTCTTTAAAGCACTGTTCCTGTCAAAAAGGGATAAACTAGGCAACTGAAATCCAGAAGACTTTGAAGACTCTTTGCCTACTGGGTGATTTAAACCTTACACCCGAACTACTTCATTTTGGTTTTGCGCAACAAGGAGTTGCAGTAACCTTTTTTCAGCTATTGTTTTCCCTCTTTGTTTACCTCTGTGCTTTGTGGTCCCCAATGAGGCAAAGAGCAGAAGTGCCAGAACACTCTGAAAGAAAAGCTATCCTTGTGCCATTTCCATGGAACTGGATGAAAAAGTGATGATGAAATAACTGATGGTGGCACTTAGTTCCATGGTTTAGCTGACAAGGTGATGTGCTGCCAAAGGTTGGACTCAATGGTCGTGGAGATCTTTCCCAACCATAATGATTCCACAATAAAAGATACCAGACATCTTGGAAGGGAGTGTATTCACAGATGCCCAGACCAATTTTTAGATGAATATCTGAATATTTAAGTGTTTATCAGAACTTAGCCACCAGCCCTCTTGATAGCAGCAATAAAAATCTTCTGAGATTTCGAAAGCTACACTACCCTCTTGTGTCGTTAAAACAGTGAAAGGTTTTGTATTATCTGCAGCTGGGTCACTTGGGTGTGTACCTGTCTTATGAATAGGATCAGAATTAATTGTTGTATTTGTTTTCACTTACATTTCTACTGGTGCAATGGAAGAGGCCAGTCAAAAAACAAACTGAAATACATCTGTTGTTATAGTTTCAGTATTTCAAGAAGCTATGTAATAAACTTAATGAACAGTATGTACTTTTTCTCTTGGAAAATTACTGTCATATGAAAACAACTGCGTTAGATAGCCTTGAGTTAATTTTCTTTTTTTTTTTTCTGGTTTCTGGCCAGTTTAAGGACCAGCAGTTGTGAATGAAAAAACATGTTAAAATTGTTGCTTGGCATTAATGGGTATGTTTGTAAATTAATTAATCTTATTCTTAATAAACTTACTCTTCACAGTTGTACTCCAATTCAATGATTACTTATCCTTGATTCATCCAAGATTTTGCTGTAACTGACTTTCTTTTTGTCTTTTTCATTATAAGAATGGAGCCACATAAGAGCTGCTCACAGGAAAGCCTGGAAGATCTATATTTGATTATGAGGAGTTTTAGCATCAAAAATCAGCTGTAGCATCACTCTCAGAGATTTCTAATTGACAAAATGCTCAGATTTTGCAAGTTCTCTGTTTTTCTGACTTGAGTTGTGGCATGATGATTTACCTACTTGAAGATGTGACCTCAACGTCATGTTTTTCATTGCATTTAAGAAAATCCATCAGAACTAAAACATATTCCTACACAGCAATTTACCCAGCCATTTGTAAGTGCATTTTAAGCAGTCCTTGAGCAAGCTCAGCTCACCTAAAATTTCTCTTTTGCATTCACACTTCCAGCCAGATTTGAAGGAAATAGTTCAACAGAGATGGATGGCGTTATTTCTACCAACTGCATTTCTCTCTGACTCCAAGTTAAAGAAGCTTAAGTGATTACAAAAGGAATATAAATGTATTAGCTCTGTCCCTCATTCATTCTGGGAAGCAATGCCAAAAAAAGGCAAATGGAGTAATCCGAAAACATGACAAGGCAGTGCATATTTTCTCAGGTAGACATGAGAACTGGAAAAGACTTGAGGAAAGGAATATTGCAGTGGGGGGAAAGGGAAGAGAGTAAGCTGACAGATTAATAGCTGGTGTTTCATAGTTGATGTCTCTTAAAAAGTTTTACTTGTTTGCTTATTCACTCCGAAGTTATGCACATAAGAGCAGCAGCAGCAGATTTGCATGCCAGATGGTAGAGGAAGTGCCTCGTGTATCTTTCCAGTCTACTGAAGCCTGCAGGGTTCTTGTTAACCCACTGCTCTGGTTTCCATTGCAAATCCCTTTCTTCCCTTTTTTTTTTTTCCTTCCTTCAAAGAAAAAGGAGGGAGGGGGAAAGAGAAAAAAAAAGAGAAAAGCCATAGTTTCTCTTTAAGCCATCGTTTCTCTCTTTAAGCCATAGTTTAAACTGGCAATAGCACCATCCTTTTGGCTTTGAGCTACCCTGTCCTGTGCCAAATATACTGTCTCCAGCAGCTCTCCCTCAACAAATCAGTCCAGACACACAAAAGCTGTAAAAAAAGAACGGTGAAGAAAGATCCTTGATTCTCCTCTTCTACACCCCCCAGCCTTTTCCTTTTGCTTCCTTTCTCGAGCTTCATTCCCCAGCAATGGTCTCCTTCTTGCCAGTACTGTAGGCAATACTGAGACCTCAAGCCTGCAGCGTTGCTGACAGCTTCCTTAGAGTACAGGCGCCTTTGCCTTTCTGTATTAACAGACTATTGTAAAGCAGAAGTCATATTCTATTATTCCTCCCTCTTCCATCTGATAGCTGATGTTTGAAAAAATGGCTCATAAATTATTAGCGTGGCAGAGTCATTACTTTGGGAAACTTTTCCTATTCTTTCAGCTAACCCACACTACTGCATTGTGCCACAACTTGCATTTCGAAACAGACACCTAAAAAGATTTTATACAATATATTTTAACTGTATATTATTTAAAAAAATTGGAAAAATACTCCCAATTTTTTGAGTGATTCACAAACATTAAGAAGTCCAAATGTAGAGACCAGTTTTAAAGACTATCAGATACTGATTTTTAGAAAGTGTAAATCATGTGTCTTTAGATGACACTTGTTAGTGGAATCATCTTAAATCAGTAGTTGCTTATAAAAGTTATGCCTTTGCCTAGATTTGCCTAGGGATTGTAGAGTCATGCAAAGACAATAGGCTAGGCCATTGCCTAGGGTCAGAATCAGGAGATGACACTATCCCCAGAATCAAGTTTTAGGAGGTTTCAGGGGAGTGAGTTTAATGCAAAAGAGAAAATGGCAAATGATGGGGCACAGTCTTACATATAAAGTTAAAAAAAAAGTTCTGTACATTTGCAGGGCAGCATAATCGGAGCAACAGAGAAAAGAAGAATGCAAGTGAGTAACTTTTAAAAGGGACAAGGGAACAGAGTGCCTAAGAAAGTTGGAGAATATGACAGAAAAATCATAAGCAGGCATAGTTATACAGAATGTTTTCGAATAACCTCCTGGAAGGTTTCTTTCATCACTTTAAAAATCATAGTAGAATTTTCTTATTCTTTGCTCCACATTTGTCTCATTCCAGATGTCTATTATTTCTAATGTCATTCTTACTAGTAAGAACAATTACTCTTAGTTATGTCTATCACTGCAATTACTTCATTAAATTTGAAGAATTTTGTATTTATTTGAGGACAGTTGCTATGTCTTTGCTCTAAAATGGACAAATCAAATTCTCTAAATTCTATTTTGGAACATTTTTTCCAACTTTGAAATTATTTTAATGTTTTTTCTACAAATTCTCAACAATACACTAACTTTTCTTTGATGCATACTAAAGGTACACAGTAGAAGATTTTTTTTGTTTGCTACCAACTCACTGTCAAGAGCAGTGAGCTGAATTTCTAAGAGAATGGTACAACTAATTAATTGATTTTTATTGCCTGAGCTTGGTGCAGTATCACGCCTTGAGACCCTCTCCTACTGGGAAATGTGGAAGACAGACAGTGGTGTTCTATGGGTTCATAATCTTTTGGTTGTTGTCAGCAGTTAATCAGACTCCTTGGAAAAAGGTTCTGGAAATGGAGGAATAAGGATTGCTTGAGTTCTGTAGGGCAAGGAGAAAATGCCTTTTCCTTCTTAGTGCAAGTGAGAGAGTAAATTTTTATGATTAGCAATTTGTACTACTAACTGAGCAAAAATGCTTGCAGTGAAGGAATAAACAGAAGTCCATAACTAATTGGAAACAGTGAGGTTGTGTAATATTTCCTTTGCTTGCTCAGGAAAATTAAAAGTTCAGCATACTGAATCTGATGATTCAAATCTCCCACAGTAAACTGCAAAATTCTATGTGGCTTTAAAGGAAATAGCAAGTAACAGAGAATATGCTCATCTCACCTTAATAAACCATAATAAGAAAATCATAATGATAAACAGAAAGGAAACTAAAAAGGGAATTGCCAGCATGATATTTAATTGTGTTGCATAATGTATCTGATGGACTCTGTTAGTTTATTCCCTCCCTTAATTCTTGCACATGAACAAAATTTACCTGATCCAAGGCAAAGTCAAGGGATTTAAGAAAAACTTATTGCATGAGTTTACAGAATGATCATTGCAACAGATGCTTAATGATGGACTAGGCTAATGGAGTGGGAGGTTAAGAACACTGCATCAGCTTGAAAATGTTAGTAGAAATCAGGTAGGTAGAAAATAATAACCTGTTATTTGGAACAGTGGGCATGCTAGTCATCATCTTTGTGAAATAACCCTATGATAAGAATAACCTCTGCATCCCACAGGATTCCCTTTAGGGAATAGGTGGAAAAAGGCTGAGTAGAAAAAAGAACTAAACAGGTGAGAGACACTTATCCCTTAAATGCATAACTAATAGTAAGTAACTGTAGGATCTCGATGAAATCAAAAGGATTGTTGCTATCTTTAAAGCTGAACATGTGCATACATATTTTCTCAGTTGGGACCTATGTATCTAAAAGTTATGGCAGCAGTTTGAAAGATGAGAGATGTGCCACATTTGAAAAGTTTCTTCTGTCACCTCTTACCTTAATGAGATGGCATGGGTGGCCTCATGGCCTGTGGTGTCCTTGCCCCTTATGGTATACAGAAAAGACTTGTGGCTATAATTTGGTCTTTTGAAACTATAAAAGTGAGTAGCTAAGAAATCTGCACTAAGTGATACCTAGTTTAATTTTTTTGTCAAAGAAAGCATAATACAGTAAGAATAAATGGAAGGTAAATATAAGGATAAATACAGATGAATAATAGTGCTTGCTCCGTCTTTTGTAAATCAGATATCACAAGATCTGATAACTAAATATTTCCTTTTAAAATGCATACTAAATAATATTTAACTAGGAAAAGAAGCACTATTTTAAATAAAGTCAACTTGTTAGATATTTGATGGCTGCACATATAAATATTGCAGAGATCTACTCCTCATTATTCTTCAGTCTTTATCTTTCTGACTTTAATAAGTAATGGTGAATTTAGCTCTTTGTATAATCCCATTTAGACCACATAATGAGCATTAGGATTCCATAGGTGTAGACCTCTCCCAAATTTATTCCTATTTGCAATGCAAGAGTAAAATAATACAACTGAATTGCATTTTGCCCACTGGATTCTGGTTGCAGACTTATTATTATCTCTGACTAAATAAGCTTGGGTCATGTCAAATAGCTAGGCCACTAAGTATTTCAGATTCAATATATACAGTTCTTGAGTCCCATACCTACACTTCTGCTCATGATGTGTCCACACTTTGTGCATCTTTATCCTGCCTGCACATCAGAATTCTGATGACGTGCATATCCCAAAGCTGACATTATTTGCCCTCGCAGAGGAGTGCTATGGCTTCGTTTCCCTCTTTGCATCTTGCTGACAGAAGTGGGTGCAGTTTGCTGTGGGGATAGACAGGAGATGCAGCTCGGAAGTCGTGGGAAAGGTCTGACAATGATGTAAAAATATCCAAGTGATAAACTAAGCTCCCTCTGACCTAGTTTCTCATGACTGCAAAATCAGGCCATATTTACTGTAATCAAGCTCTTTGCACCTCTTACAAATGCATTTGTGTAAATCTAGCTCCACTGGGATGAGCAGCTTTGGAAATGTACTGTCACCCCTGCCCTGGCATTTTATTACCATGCTCTCGAAACCCACTGATAATCATGCAAACACCTGTTGGTTCTTCACTACAGATTCTTCTTGATATGTTCATACTGATGAAGCTGTAGAAGCGGAAAACTCAGAGTAGATAGCCCAGGAGGAAAAGCTCTCTGTAAATGGTTAAAAGCATCCACTAAATCTGCAGGTGGAGGGGAGGCTTTCTGGAAAACCTGTTTCTCTCAGATGTATTTGGGCAGGTTGCTCTGAGTAATGCAGTTCCAGCTGTACTGTGCTTTCCAAGATGTCCTGACAATATGTAAAACCATAAATGTTTTCCAGTGTTTTCTAAGATATCTGTTACAATTATTTTTTTTTTCAATCCAGGCAATCACACGTCATTTTGACAGGCTCTGCACAGCTTTTATGATAGCAACATTACTTTAGATACAGAGCATCTGTAAGACACATTTTAAAAGCCCCAAACTGATCAATTGCTTAGTAAAAGAAGGAAGAATTCAGGTTATTTTGAAAAGATGGTCATGCAAATACTGTATTATATGCAGATTTTTCCCCAGACCTTAGCCACATATCAAAATGTTAGCTTTGGTCATGGTATTGACATCCATAAACATCTCTTTCCATCAGCAGCAGTGCAATTACAGAAGTTTTCAGGTGGGATTGTCTCCCTTTCACCACGTGTTCAGTACTAGGAACTACATTTGCTTGTGCTTTTTTTCTGAGGTTTGCAATATTTTCAACCTATTTTTCTGAGGTTTGCAGCATCATGTGCCAAATCAATTACAAGGCATCACTGGCTACTTAATATTACAGTTTTAAGACTTTTGGGTTACGCTCTTTAGCTTGCCTTCTGCTGACAGAGATCCTCTAGAAATGGCAAAACCATTTTCAGCCACCTTGGGATGGGAACTAAGTGTAAGAGTGATTGTTCCCACAATCAGTGTCTGCCAGTTGCAATCTGAAGATGCTTAATTCAGAAACCAAGCTCAGATCCTTAGAATGACAGGCACTGTCTTCTCTGTATAAGCATGGGCTTGTCAAAGAGTTACCCTTCTGTTTGGGGTCTGTAGAGTTCTGATCACACGCAGAGAAGCTGACTGAGGTAGGTTGCTGTGGGTTTCCATCAGCCAAAGAAAGAAAATTTTGATGCTCAAGGGAGCACTGAACTTCAGGGACAGTTGTGCTCCCCAGTTCTCTATTCACTTTCCATACAGCTCTGTTCATGCTCTTGACTGCTTTGAATTGTGGAGATGTTACAGAGTGTTTACTGTGTCTCAGAATCAGAGTTTAAAAAAAAGTCCAAACGATGGCCCAGGCTATCTTTTCACTTGTTTTTAATGGAATATTATGAATATACTAAATAAGTGAAATGGTTCTTGTTATTTTTATCGGGAACTTCTTATGCACTTCAATGAAACCCATTACAAAGTTGCTGGGTTTTTTTAAAGTATAATATCGATGTTCAAGTAATACCAGATTAAACTGATTTCAGCCACCACTAACTTTGGCTCTTCAGAAAGGGAAATAAATCCTTCAGTATTTCCAACTTCAGTTGGAACATTGGCACAGGAAACAATTGAGCAGGGCTAGTGTACAAGGAAGTGATGTAACTTTTACCAAATTTTCTGACTGTGTGGAAAAAAAATCCAGCATCAGTTGGCCTACTACCCTATTAAACCACTAGTTTCCTGTGCCAATGAATTGGAAAATGAACTGCATCTCCTTTGCTGACATTTGCCATCTACATCAGCTGTTTTTTTAATGGCTAGATATCAGATTTCCAACTATGCTGTAACGTGTGCTTTAGTAAGTCCAATAGGAAATACTTATTTAAGTCTCATTTTGGCCTGAACATAAACTTCCCTTTCTAGTCATATCAGAAACAGAAGTGTGTGCTGATCTAGGACTGCCTGCTGGTTCATTAATGTATTATTTTAAAAATCCTGGTTCCTTAGTTGAGAATACAATTCCTGACATAATGGTAGTAATGTTAGCAGTAGCCAATTGGAAAGCAGAATTTGTTTTACAAAATGTCAGGGTTTTTTTATTACAAGTCAGAAGATAAAACCAAATGTCCATCAAGCAGAATTAAAATTTTTGCAGGAAATTACTTCTGAGAAAATATTTTTTTCCTTTTGATGTAGCGAGTATTCTTTTGAGATAACCTCAAAAAATTGCAGTATAATAAGAGATCCTATAACCTGGTATTTGAATAACATTTAACCTGGTATTTGAATAACATTTGAATAAACATATCAGAATATTAAAGCCTAAATAAATTAACAAAACAATAGTGAAGGAAAATTACCAGAAAAGGTCAGAATGTAATGCTGGTTGTTTTCTTAACAAAATGAGAAAAAAGAAGCAACTTTTCCCTCACAGAAAAAAAAATTGTTGATAAATTCTTTTTTAGAAAAAAAATTAAAACAGTGCCTGTTCTAGGGCAGTATGAATCCACGGGAAAAAAACCCAGCTTGCTTGTTTCATCTTATTGAACATTTTGTCTATGGAAGTGCATGGAAGCCAGAGCAAGCATTGGACAATGTGAATGCAAGAATGAGGATGGGTTTGAGTGAAGAGCTCAGTGGCTTGCAGAGGAAGATCTGATAGCATCCCTGTAGCACTCAAATATCACAGAACCAGTAGTGGTAAAACCCCAGCCTTGGTGGCTCTGCAGCTGCTGTCCTTTCCTGCGGCTGGGACCAAAGGACATGATGTACTGTGATAAGAGGAACTGATAGAAATTTTCCTGTTGAAGGTTAAACAATGAAGAGATATACAGAAGAAAATGTGTAGTAAAAGAGAATCATAGAATAATTTGGATTGGAAAGGACCTCTAAAGGTCATCTAGTCCAAAGCTCCTGCAATGAGAAGGGACATCTTCAACTAGATCAGGTTGCTCAGAGGCCTGTCCAGGCCAGCCTTGAATGGTTCCAGAGGTGGGGCATCCACCATCTCTCTGGTCATATACACCTGTAAGTATATACACCTTCAGTGACTGGTAGCTATTTAGTGTGGTTAATTATTTTTAATTTAATTAAAAAAAAAAAAAGCAGACATTTCTTAAGCATGTGATGGTTTTCTAGATAAGGTGAAAAATATTAAGCTCATAGTTTAAATATTTAAATATTAAATGCAAATAGTAGTTTTATTTAACATGTACATCAATTTTAGGTTATTTTTGTCACTTCACTGCAGCATAGAGCCAAATATAACTTTCCTAATAGCTTTTTTTTCTTGAATACTAAGTGCCAATATATTTTAGTGTGTATGTGGGAGTACAAATCATTCGAATTAGATAATGTGGTAACAGATGTCTGTGTTATTGGAGCCTTATTTTGCTAGATGTCATACAGACAGGTCTAATTATCATTTAAAGGTCAGAAAGAAACAGGGAGGCTTTCACAATGTCAGCTTGCTTACTTAGCCTTCTACTCTGAATCACTGTAACAGAGAGTCTGTGTCTTCCCTTTGACTCAAAGAGGAACCATGGGAAAACAGCTAGATAATTTAACCAGCCAAGTTTTGTGCTGGTATTTGGGTAAGGTAATTGTACTCTAAATTATAGTAATGGACAGTGGAGTAGCATTTGAGACAGACCAAACGTCCTAAATTGTAACATTTGCTGTTTAACCATTGTGTAGTAGAATTTGGCAGATATCCAAACAACAAAATTTTGTTTTTGTTTTGCTGTTCAAAATGTTCCATTGCTTTAGAAATAAATAAATATTGGAGTCATCTGTGTACCCCAGTTTCTGCTGAGATCAGAAGTAGGATGAGAACGGTGCAGAAGGTGCTTCCAGGGAAGAGAATCTCATGAGAAAATTCCAATCTCAGGTTTTCTGCCTAAATTCCAAGATACTAAGATAAATTGAAACATTCAGAAATTGATTTTTTTTAAAATAAAATGCACTCACCAAATCTTTTGAGGTTTGCCTGTTATCTACTAAATGTATCAGCAGTATTGCTTGAAAAGTGTTGATTTTGCAAATTCAGTCTCTGAAGCTTGAGAAAACAGTAATGGCAACGGCTGTGTGAATATCTGTAAATTAGCACAATAACGGAAACAGGGTTTTTTTCAGCAGCTCTCATAATATCCATTCTCATTTAAGGAGTTCCACTGTATTGATAGCATTTTGTCACTTTCTGTCTCTTTCATACAGTCCTTATGGGAAAATAAAGGAAAATGAGCTGTGCTTTTGTAATGGTCTTCCATCTCTCCAGATGTCACCTGAACACTATCCAAAAGATAAGTCACAAATTACACATATTCTTAAAAAGTAATTTACTTCTTGTCACAGCAGATAAAAATTCAGCTCTCTGGTCTGTCACAGTGCCTGTGTGATACTGAGAAATCAGTTTTAATCACTTTGTCTATATCTAAGCTGCCTAAACTCTGGAGTTCCTCCTCCTTCTATAGCTGGCAGTGTGAGACAACTGAGAGCTGGGATGAGATCTAGAATTTATTTATTGTTTTTCTCTTTCCTCCTGGTTCCTCTGTGAAAAAGTCCAGGGATATAAGCTGCAAAAGCACCACACTGCACTGAATAATGCTGGTTGATAAGGAAACCAGAACTAAGTTGTTTGTAGCATCTGTGACACTGTATATATGTAATTATTATCTTTGCATAATATGGGAATAATGTTAACCTTTTACAAAGGAAGAAAATAATGTTAAGAATGATGAAGATTTAGTATGCTGTAATAACAGAGGCCTTACACCTTTTCCTACACTTACTGTGAAGAATCTGTCTCCAACATCGTTGCATACATATCGTTTAACTGTTGGGCTTGATCTAAAAGGTCTTTTCCAGTCCAAACGATTCTGTGGTTCTGTGAATCTGGACTATCAAGATTTATAGCTATCTAGTCACCCTCAGGGTACAAGTGCGATTGGCAAGACAGTACAAATAACAAACGCATGTTGAAATGTAGCACTGTTAGCCAGGTTCAGATATGGTGGTGTTTTCCCCAGGGAGTCGAGTAGGAGTTCATCACGTTGCAATGTCTGTGAGTCGTGCCAGGTAGCCCTGGCAGCCCTGCATGACCTTGCAGAGTGCTGTGTCCCCAGCTGACCTGAGCGTCCCGGTGTGAAGGACACGTGAGAAGACTTTCCCTGGGCCAGGGAGGGAGTACTTGCAGCCACCCCCAAAGCCCTCAGCAGGCACAGTGTTCAAGTGGTGCTATTGTTGTCTTTTTGTCCAGCCCAGATCTGGTTGGGCAATTGTGGTTGACAAAAAGAGTCTTGCATCTGCAGCTGCTCTTATTATGAATAATATTTTAAAGGGTTTTTTTTGTTGTCCAAAATCTTTTGATTATTTGTGTTTGATTATTTGTGTTGTATTTCCAATAACACCTGGGCTATTAGGTGAAGGTATAGTTGCAAACTGTGGTAATAGCTGTAAGCTCTGCAGCTCATCCATGGCTGAAGCGTGACTAGTACTGAAGAGGGTTGGATATAAATGCTATTTGTATCTCTGGAACTGGAATAGATTAGGAGCAAAAAATTTAAAATAATGTTGTGTCCAATCCAATATTTTGGTCAGAGAAGTGGGATAAGGATAAATTCTGTGCAGAACAGTGGGAGAAAGACCAATTCTAAGAATCATCTATCATTGTCACAAGTAACAAAGGCCAAAGTTACTTTATCCCCTTTATGGTTTGTGAGGAGTCATTTCCCTTAATTTAACACAGGGAAAAGTGCTTACCTAATTTATCTTTTGTTTCAGTCCTGTTGTGACTGGCAGATCAGCTGAAGGTTTCCAGCTGGTAGGCACAGCCCACAAGTGCAGCCTGGCCCAAGCTGGGCAAAGCTGTGGGCCTGGCTGGAGACTGAGATGCTTTGGAGGTGAGATGTGCTCAGAAATTGCCCTGTCTGGCCTATCACCAGCACTGTGTGAAATCAGCTGCAACAAATGCCTGCCTTCTTACCTAAATACTGAAAAAATTCTATTGCTGTTGAGGTGAGCTAGTTTCCCTTCACAGCAAGTGAAGGGCTGTGCACCTCTGAGAAGAGCTAGCACTTAAATGTGTTTTAACAAGAGCTACACTGGATGAAGAGCTGTGAAGCAGTAAGAAAGGGAGGCAGAAATTTCTGTGTGTGATTTCTCTGTTCCAGATGTGTGCAGCCTTGGGTGGGAAGAAAATCTTCCCATCCCATCTGAAAGTAACAGTGTCTTGTTTCTGAGAAGAGCATAGACTTTGGAAAGTTGTTATTGTGAATATCTGTAAACAATCTTCATGCATTTCTTTCACATGTGCCAATTTTCCACATTACTGAAGAAACTTATTTTTTTGTTAAATTTTACTAAGAATTTACATAAAACTCCTCCAGTTGTACTACACTAAACAGCATTTAAATGTATGAAATTCCTTTTCATCATGAATTAATAGCTTTTAAAACCTAGAAGCTAGTTTCCAAAAATTTGCTGATTTGGGTATCCTGATTCCACATAATCCAGTTAGAAGCATCTAAAATGAATTGATTTTCAGCAACTAATTAATAAGCATAATTTGACTAAAAGGTGTATGTTAATATGTTTAGTGTGTTTAATATGTTGCATGTTGGTATCATAAAATCATAGCCTGAGGTTTCAAGTTATGATGGAAAAGATATAATAGCTGAGGAAAAGGTATCATCATTCCTTAAAGAGCCAAGTTGCCTCTTAAAATATGTGCTATCATGTTTCTTGGCTGGACTAATTCCTCCCATGTCATGGAATAGGATCTGCATTCTCAGAGCATGTCCAATTTAGTGATTTTTCTCTATTATACCATGTAAAATGCCTTCTATGTACACACTGTTGTACCTTGCATTTTCTTAGTACTGCACAATGAGCATTGTATATTTTCTAGAAAACATGTATTTCCTCTAATATCCATGTATGTGGAGTAGGATTGTGTCCAGACATAGCAAGGCAAGCCAACAAACCCACTCCCACACATACACTTCTGGGATATTTAGAATTAAAAACATAAATATCAGGCAATGTGAGACTCCCTCTCTACACCTGTAGCTGCATTACCTATGATTATTGTTAAAAAAATTAAGGTTGGACACAAGTTGCAATCAAGTGTTTTAAAATTTCCTTAATTATTCTATAATCAGAATTGGCTGGTTTTAAACATGATGTGAACTGGATGTCTGGTTCTTCATCCATGTGAGCCCTCTCAAAGTCTTACTACCCTCTCTCAATACTGTTCCTCCTCACAGAGAAGGAAACTCTTGAACTAGTCACCCTTGGGTACCTTCTAGTTAACCAACAGAAACAGCTCATTTGATTCATAGGAGGTATTTACTTTGCCACACTTTATTTTGAGAGATGAAAAGAGCTGTCAAAATGCCCATGTCTTTCTGTTAACTGCCAGGAAGCCCCAGATATAAACTTTCTTACTGTGGATATATAAAGGTATAAAAGAGGTAAGGAGAAAGCACCCTGCTCCCCGTCCATTCAATGTGCTCTCTGTGAAGAGAATTTACCACCCTCAGTATTGTGCAATAGCAATTCCTTCTTTAGAGCTGAGATCCCCACTTTGTACTCTTCAACCAAGACCTTTCTGTGCCTTATTGTCTCCTGCTTTCTTTTCTTTTACTAGATGAAACCCCTTCTTAAGCAGTAATTCAATAAAGTGAGAGAACATAGTTAAACACTTCAGAAACAGGAGCATCTTTATTATAAAGTTCCATAATTTTTTTTGTAATATTGTTTTGTATGTTTGATCTATGCATAAAGCATGACTAAACAAGCCTAGGAAATATATGAATCTTGACATTTTGGCTCAGTACCAGCCTCTTACAAACTTTTCCTCACTTCACTCATCCAAAACAATGTAGAACTTCAGCCAGGGTATCTATATCTATATTCAGCTTATGATGGAAAAAACACAAATATTAACAGCTATTCCATAATGATGAGACAATGAAATGAAATACCTCCAAATAACTCCACTAGATTTTAACTATTTTTCCCCTATATAAGCCTGAGGAATTAAAACAGATCCCATTTAGATAGGCCAAGTTTTAGGGGACAGTTAACGACAGAAACAGTAATTACAGGAAAGGCTACCTCAAAGAGCCCGAGTTCCACATCAGTAACAAAATGTTACTGATAAATCAAGAAGATAAGACTACCTTTACGGACAAACGGGAAAGGGTCTAAAAACAGATACTCCTGTTAACAATGGGAAAATATCTGGAGAAAAGCCAAAGTCTCATTTATTTGTGCAGACTTTAGGGAAGAAGGTATAATGTATGGTTGCCATGCTAGGAATATGAGAAAGCTAATTAGCAACTGAGAGACTGTTCGAACAGAAATCTATCTTAAAAGGCAATGTATAGGATTTCTAGGATTTGTACATGATGAAGCTTCTGTAATGCTTATGAGGATGGTTTGTAATGAGACACACAAAAGCGTGTTTTAGTGTATGAAAGAGGGAGAGCACGGTAGAGAATCTGACTTCTTGTCACGTAATTGAGCAGAGTATTGAAGGAGAATATCAATTTTCTGGTGGTAGGAGATGAGAAGGACAAGGTTGCTGGGATCTGCAGCTGGCCTAAGCCAGAGGAATTACTTTGTTTGTTACAACCTTGTGAGCTTTCATGTGTTTGTTTCCCTGGGGGCAGGAGCTAAAACCTGCTGAGATGTGATAGTCCATGACTTCCTGGAAGCAGCAGATAGCCCACCAGATGGCTAAGAGCCTCAGCACACTGGGGTGGCCAAGACAGCAACCTTCCACAGTCTCCTGGGTCAGTCAATGGGTGGTGTGATAAAAACTCCCACTACAATTCTGAGGGAACCATTAGGACTGCTGGGACTCAGCTTTTGCACAATTTCTGGAGAGGGACAGGCAGTTGAGCAGCCGGAGAGCAGAAGCAGGGATGAGAGTTCGGTGAGGACAGAGGTAGCAGGCCGCGTAGGTCTTGTGAATTTTCCCATCATTTGGACAGCCCAGGGTGAGCCGAATGTGGCAAAATCAGGCACAATTAACAATGAACCCCACAAGTACATCAGTTGGAATTTTTACTGCCTTACAGGATGAAATAGGCCAACGTGTAGAGAGAAATTGATGGTGCTGGAAGGTGTTCACTACAGCTGCTCTCTGCTGGCTGGAGCTAAAACTAGACACCCACAGCTGTGGGGAAATGTATGTGTTCCTTGCTATTGTCAACTGATAACTTCCTGGACTTCTGAATTAGGAGAGCCTTAAGTTTTTACCTCACCATAAAATGAAATGCCAAGAGAATCAGGTCTGTAATTTAACAATAATCATGAAGCCAGTAAGTCACAGCTTTGTTTAAGTAAGACCTGGTTAGGTCACGTCTCTTAAAAGTAAATGAAAAGGAAAGATTAAAGTGGATCCAGCAGCGAACTATTATCTTTGACCACATGTTATCAACTAGATGGCCTTATGCCTTTAAGTCTAGGTTAATTATGGTTTTCTCCAACAATATCCAATTACATGAAGAATAACCTTGGCATCTAAGGCAGGAACCTCTGATATGCGTCACTTCTTACCTCAAGAAGACTGTTTATCAGAGTTATCAGTGCTGGCTGCTGAAAAATCAGCCTGCTATTGTTACATTCCCATTCAGAGCACGCTGTCTTCCAAAACATCCGAGCAGACCTGACAGACTGACAGCTGGGGGTACTTTGACATACTCTACCAGAGGGAACTCCTGGAGGGAATAAGCCAACTGCATTCATTGCACTTCCTCCTTCGTAGTGCGTGGTAACGTAGCTGGGGAATCCAAGGGAAGTCTCTCCTGTGAGAGACAAAGCAGCAAACACATATAGGAAATCTTCAGGTCATATTTCTGCTTTGCACTTATTTTACTCCAGGTTCTTGTAAGGCCAGTAGCTGCAAGTTACAAGGACAGAAATATCTTGCACTGTGAAAAAAAAGGCTTTTATATACAGGGATCAAGCACTCCACAAAGAGAGAGGCATTCAATTTTTGACTAGCCTTAGATCCCATAAGCAATAAAGACTGAAAAGCATTATTAGAACAAGTGCTATCATTAAAATGCTTCCTAGGAATAGATTAGAAGGTGATGTAGTTTTTACAGCAACCTCTTGTACTGTCTTAGAATAAGAAGAAATTGGAAAAAGAAGGCATGAACTTCACTACAGAATTGTTTCATTACTAGATGTTCATTACTAAAATAGCTATTTGATATATATTTGTTTTTTACCAGTTTAGCTATATAATGCACTAATTAACCAGGGATTTGCACTTAAATATATTTGTCTGGTTTGAATCTTGGGTTATTGCTTTAGAAACATCTACTGTCACAAAGAAAAATTATCTTCCCAGCCCTTTACCAGAGAAAGATAAACTTTTGACTCATAGCTAATAAAACTTTTGTTAATAATTAAATAATGTTGATGATTAGAAGCAGCCTACAGCTTCTATAAATGGATATTACAGATGAGATCTATCAGTCTCTATTTCTTAGTAAATGTGAAAACATTCCATAGGTCATCAAGATGTTACAGACTAGATCCAAAAAATGTTCCTGAACTGGGATTTCAGAATTCCAATTAGTATTTTGTGCTTAAATCCAAGGATAAGACCCTGAAAACTCCCACTAAACTTTTGTTTGACATTGAAAATACTTCAGCACTCTGCCTGGTGCAAATTTCTTGCCTTGCATTCTTGCTTTGCTTTCTTGTGTTTTAACTTTAAAACCCAGCTGGTGTCTGAAAGATTTGAGTTTGAGTGTACTCAAAGGAATCTCAGATTGAGACAGAGCTCAGAAGCCACTCCTGCTTTCACATTTCCATCCTATTTGCATACAGATAAGAAACATTTTTTCTGGAGTCCCCTTGAGCTCGCTCCAGTTAGTGTTCTCAGTACGTGCCAGGTACAGCTCATCACAAGTTCTAGCAGCGACCATTACAAAATAGGACTAGGAGGAAAAGAGATGCCTTTTCTTTATATAACAATAAAACTGAGCACGGAATTTATGTATCTGTTTAGCATTTACAAGGGTTATCCATAAATTGGGGAAGCAGGTTAAATTTCACTGTCTGCCAGGGGGAAGGCTTCTTCTACAACTTGTAGCTCCAAGCAGAACACCTCGCCTGCAGCATTAGGTGTACTGAGCAGGAACAGCCCTCCATGCAATAAAGAATTCAAGGTTTATTGTGTATTTGTGTGCAAGAATGCAATGGGTTTGTAGTGTAATGGTTGACATGCACCTAGGATGAGGGAGAACAGAAATCTTGTCTGAACTTCAGAGTCTTCTTGGATTTTATTACATGACATCTATGGGGGACATCTAGTCCAGAGACCACAGTTTAGGAATGCTTCTTCAGTAGCGTGAAGTTTTAACTGGAGCAGATTGAGCTGTAATTTCAAAATTTAATTTATTTTTGGTTTTTAAAGTCAGGTTTTTTTATTTAAGATTTTTTAATTTAAAATTTAAAGTAGCTTTATAGTAGCTCTTTATGGTTAAAAAATTGGTCAGGTGGTTGTGAGCCAAAGGAAATGCAGGACTGAGTGTCCTCTAGTGAACAGGGATTGTTTGCAATGAGTTTGTTCATATTCTTTTTCTAACTGTCTGATAAGCTATATACAGATGCTTTCAAAGTCCCACTGGGACTGGAGTGACTATTTCAATTCGTAATAACTTTAAAAGACTGAACCTGCAATTTTCCTGTTCCAGTGTTGCTGCTTTATTTTGTGGATACATATTTGAGTTCCCCGTTTGAATTGACATTTGCACTTCTCAGGCAGACTCAGACACAAATTGCTGTGATATTTTGCCCCGGAAAAATTGCAAAAAACTTGCCTCAAAATCTTGCATTACACACCGGCCAGCACTTTTGGGTTGCTTTATAGTGACAAGCAAAATATAGACAAAGAACTGTTCTACCAAGAAAGATGCATTCATTCTAGTGGTCTGGCTTCAGAAACTTGATTAAAAACAACTTCTTTGTTTGTTTATTTTTGCAATAGTCAAAGGGTAACTGGCAAGTGTTTGTGCACCAGCACTCATGGGAGAAAACAGCCTGGAACGTGGGAGCAGGTGTTGCATCGGCCAACTTAAAACAGAGGGAAGATGACTAAAACCCTCCTTCATTCTCATCTCTTGCCAAATTAAATCCAATTTAGAGCAATATGTTGCTACACATTGCACCAACATTTAAAGAAGATAAAACCCCTGACTTACTTATTTTAAAACTGAAGAAGTCCTGTTTTACAGTACCATAACAACTGCTCTTACAAAAGAGATGCCACAGGATCAGTGAGCAAAGGGCACTAAGAGCAGTTTTATATCTTGTCAAGCAGACAGCTCCTCCATCAGCGGAACACTCTCACAAGCTGCACAACAGCACCAACCTACAGCTGACACAGGAACTACATCAGCTCCATCCCTCCTGTTACATCATCCATGTCACTGCGTAAATCCAACTCCTCTTCCTTTATATCAGATAAGTTTACTACCACAAAGCTGGGTCACTAGAGATCTTACTTTTTAGCTCTAAGAGAATAAGCTTAATAAAGAAACATGGTAGAAACTGAAATTTTGGCTACTAAGTATTTTTATCAAAAAAATTCCTGAATTCCACAGGGATTTTTTCCATTTGTCAGAATGGTTTAGCGCTCATTTTCTTCCACAAACAAAATTTCAGTTTTCATCTGTAAATACTGGGTTCACAGATGCTGTAGGAATTCCTCGGGTGAACCTTAACATGTCTTTTTTTTTATCCCATTTTCTTCCATGACTGAGGTTACTCAGCCAAGCTGAACCTTCTGTGAGCTGTCACCAGGGACTCGAGTCATATGCTGGAGTAACTCAGTGAGACACACAGTGATGAACCGCCCACATAAAACACTGAAGCACCCAGACCTTTAACAACCCTGCCTGTTAAACACCACATCAACTTCTCTGAGTCTAAACTTGTTACCAGCCAAAGGATTTCCACTAAAAACTATTTGATTTGGGTCTCAAGTTTTCATCTTTTCCTGAAACGTAATTACAAGATCTAATTTCAGGAAGACAACTTTTGTCAAACATTTCTGAAGAAATTCTTTTTTTCAGCCAGCTTAGGTGCATGCTTGTTATCAAAAGCAGGTAAGTTTTTGAGTGGAAGAGAAGTGGGCATAGTGACAGCAAAACTAAGGACAGGAACTGAATGATGGGCCCTGCCTATGTGAACCTGTACTTCTGGTGCAGCTCCTACCAAGGGAGTTAAATATGTCCATAATATGAGATCCTGCACCACATCTTGTTACTCTTGAGGCAGCTTCAGCAAGAATATAAAAACCAGATGGATAAAGGTGCTAGTAGCTTAGTAATTCCTGCAGATGATCTTTCCATTTCGAGGAAGATTTCTGGCATGACAGTGTTAGAGGAATTTATGCTGTTTTGCAGAAGGAGGGCTTGAGGCTGCACAGCTGCCAGCCTAAAACCTTTCTAGATCTACTACTGGAAATTCACTTGAAATTAAACATCAGCAACACCCTCCCCCAACAAGGATTTGGAACAAAAAATGTCAGGTCGGAAATGTTCAGGGTGAAGAGAGAATGGTGGTGCTTCTGATTAAAATCAAAATCAAATTCTCCCCCATCCCATTCTAGGATTTCAGAAAGCTTTCCAGCACACATCTGCCTCCAGTTTCCTCTTTGTTTATTCAGTCATCAATTATCAAGAGACTTTTTGTTTTGTCTCAAAGAGCTGCACAATTTGAAGCAACTGTGGTATCTAAGATGGTTCTGCCTAAACCAAACACAGATTCCTTCATGGCAAAGAGAAACTGGTTTGGATTAAAATAAAAATATCCAAAACCAACAGCATTTTCTCTGTAATCTGTTCTGAGGGCTATTATAATGTCATTTTTCCCCATGAAACAATACACAGACTTCAAAAGCCCTGAGTCTTGTTCTCAAACAACAGAAAATAAATGAGATTTGACATCATGATTTATGATGCTTCCACTCCTTTTTTTAAGAAAAGTGAAATATGTTAATAATTAAAGTAATGCAAATTTGTGTTCTTCTGGTTTCTAAAGTATTATGACATGCACTTGCCTCAAGAGCCCTCTAGGACAAATGTAAAATGGCAGCAATTGCACTTTTGCCTTAAATATGGTAGCTCCCTGGACATATTATTACCTGTGATAAACCAGTGGATGAATGTCTGTTGTTACACTCCCTGCTGATAAGAAATTACAATGAGGCATCTGCCATTCATCTTCCCTTTCCAACAGAACTCTGTCAGTGACTGCCACTGTTGTTACATCATGTAGCTGCTGGCTGGGGACTTGAATAATTTATGCTACCCCTTAACTCACTTTCACATCTTCACAACTCCTTCCATAGGAGAAGTTCCATGGTGATTCTAATGGAATATTTACAGAATGGCTGAGTGTATTGGCAACTTTACTTGAGGTTTCCAAAGCAAAGCCACATAATACCAGTTTAACAATGATTTTGTTGTATTGCAGATACTGACCCAAGTTTATAAGTATAAAACTCGGGATACTAACAGGTAAAGAAACTAAGTTCCATTAGAAAATCTTCACAGGGCAGTTAGAGCTGAGGGAAATAAAATTTCTGTCTTTTTCTTAGACAAACAATGACCTTTCTCTTGACAAATGCCTGTCTCAACCATCAAAGTACCAGAGCACGTTCTGGGACTTGACAGAGTGCCCAGTCATGTACCTCACATTTAAATTTGTCTTCCTCCTTTTGTGGAAACCTGAAATACAGCTCATGGGGTAAAAGTGCACAGGCTTCTTTTTAAGAGTATGCTCTTACTGTATTTATTAACAAAAACAATCAAAGGACAAATGTATTTATATCTGCATGGGCTATCTTTACCTACTGTTATCTAACTGAAAGATGCTGAAAGTAACTGTCCCTTCTTCTGTCAGCATGATAATATGCTTCTTGTTATGATAATGTTATACAATTCTGCTGTCAGTTTATTGCACTCTTTTCAGATGAAGTCAATTCTAGTCCACTAGTCCTTGCTTTCTTCTAAGAAAAGTCTACCAAAAAAGTATATTGTCCCAGTATTTCTGAGTTCCTTTCATTAGCACTCTCTGTTATAAAACAAAAAGATACATTGATAATAATAATTTGTCATACTTGCATTAATAAAATGTGAGGTTTTCATTATTGTATGTCAATAAACAAAACTCTGCAATATGAATAATTCCTTTGAATTAAATGTTAAATTAAATTTGCTCTGTATTAATCTATAAGCTCAGTGTGAAGTTCTCATCTAGACTTAAAAATCGTTTTACCTTACATTTCAAAAAGAGCAAATTTGTCATTGGACTAAATCACATTTGCCATTCCCCATAAACCTGTCCTCATGTGAGTGTGTAAGAAAAATGCTTGATAAAGTTGTAGGTTGCATGCACAAATTGATGGCATGTGTACTCACAGTAGGCAAACGATAAACACATGCTTACAACCTGTCATAAATTAAGAATGATATACATTCTAAACATCCTCAGTTGAATCTTAACTGAGCTGAATGGTCCTGAGGGTAATTTGTGGATGCAGAATTCTGCATGTTAGAGCAACTTCTGGGTTGGAGTCCCAGTGGGTGTTGACTCTCTGGCAAGGTTCAGAGAAGCAGGAGCAGAAGAAGAGCAAATTGGCTGAGTTGAGCAGCCACAGTGGAGGCCCCCTGGTCTGTGCTGTGTATGCTTTGAAGGATTTTGTGTGGATTACTTCTAACCTATGTCCATGGATTAGATGCCTAGTAGCCGCTAGAATGCTCTAGAAGTGCTCCCAGAGCACAGGGCTTGCTCTATTACATGTGAAAATTGTCCAGTTTGTCTATTCCTAGACTGCTTCACAATGAAAACGAATTTGTAGTATGTTGGGATAGAATCTCAAGAACACACTTCTGAGATGATCTAAAACACTAATGTGTACACTTTCTTTACAAAAATGAGCTATAGAGTACCCTCTCTAAAATTTTTACTGTGGATTGATGTTCACAATATTCTGGAAATCAAAACCATATTTGACATATTACTGGTAGAATTTAGTTTTCATATCTAAAGATTTCACAATACAGTCAAATTTTCTACCCATGGGGCAGTGTGCTGGATCCCTTAAGCACTTGAAAAATGATTTGTCGTGCTTTCAATTTAGTCAAATTCAGGAGCTATTCAGATGTCAGAAAAGGTCCTGCAGCTATGTCAAAGGGGGTGAGAGAGAGAAGTTAAGCCTTCACAGAAGCAATGAGGAAAAGAATTCAGTTAATAAGAACATTTTTCCACAAATACTTTTTTACTAATATCTTCAAAACTGAGAATTTGATTTTATGTTAAAAAAAATAAAATATCTTGTAGATAAGGTTGATTAGCCTGTTTTTCTGTTACACCCTATACTTTACACCATACAGCTTTGAACATCATGAAAAACAATATCTGCACTTCAGGAGTAAGATTATTCTCCTCCAAATGCTCAGTTTCTTGAGGAGTCAATGGGGAGAAATAGGCAGTCTCTGAGTAGGATTCCTCAGACCAGTTTTAGACATCCGTTTTGCAATGATCTAAGTCTGAAGGAAGCACCTCTTTCTTGTCCTTTTCTGCTACAAAAGGGATGATTAGATGATGGCTGTAGACTTTAAAATTAAAGTTTTTTTACAGAAGTTTACAGACATTCTGTTAGACAAATTGCATCCCAATTGTCTTCATTATTTCCTCTGCAGAGTGAGAAGAATGCCCTGTGAGGGAATTCCAGTAAGAGAACTCTCTGAACTTTTCTGTAAGAAATACATTAATCTCTTGAAATAGCCAGCTGTGATTCAGAAATTCCATTTCTTGTTGCTAAGTACAATTTCCATCATTTATTACCAATATTCACAGTCTCACTCCATGATTTCATAAACCCAGAGCCTCAAGTGTTTGGATCAGATCAGGGCTTGAGCATGCACAGTGCTAGACACTGGGCTGACCCTGTCCTGCAAACTTACTTCAATCTACTCAATCTCCAGTGAGAACATGTAAATACATGCTTAAGTAGTTTGATGATCAATGCATGATCTAAGAGAGCAACTTAGTGCAACTTAGTATGAGATGTACAAGAAGACAACAGATTAGAAATTACAATTATAAAAAAATTTTAAAAAAGGAAGCTAAAGCCATCAAGGAAAACTAGTTACCCAACTAAGCAGGCAAAAGAACAGCAGAATTTTGATTTCGTAGTTTTCTTTTTCATAACAGAGATGAAAAAAATCCTACAAATACTATACTCCCAATTCTCAGTAAGAATGGTAAAATTATTAACAACATTTCTGAATAGCAAAAATTTTAGCTCCAGAATATGAGGGCAGAGAAGAATATAGGAAAATGCCTTCTTACCCTGAGAAGTACAGCCAGGAACTGAGTGCTTGAAAGCACAGGAATTCCATGGCTTTTCCATGACACAAATCACTCTTAAGTGTAAGTACACAATAATCCGTAGGACATTGCAGAGACTGTGCAATTCCAAGGTAGCACCAAGTAATAATTAAAGAGGGAAAGATTAATTGCTAGAGATGAGCTCAAACCACAAATAATAAATTTGAACCTTTTAAATCTAAGTTTAAGAAGTTTAAGTCTGGAGATTTCATTACACTTATGCTACAATGAAGGGATGGCTCATGTAAAACTGAGTAAGTGTTTTCTTCTTCAATTTGGTCCCCAATTTGGAGTTCCTTTCCCCCCTCCCCATCTTTTGAGAGAATGTTGTTGCAGCAGTATGGTTAGTCACAGCAATTTTCAGTACAGAAAGTACTTTGGGTGAACACAACCCACTCATAACGGTTTGGACAAAGAAGATGGGAAACTACGTGAAAGCAGTCCGTGTTTGGGCACGAGGTTAGGCATGAGGAAAAATCAAACTGTGAGGAAGCAGAGTGAATAGGCACTTGAAATCTATTTTCCAACAGGGGATCAGCAATAACTCATGTGACAAATACCATGAAATAACATATGAGATCATCTTAAGTAAATCAATCAAGCCACTGTTCCTCTGCTTTTCTAAGAAGTGCTTATTTAAAAAAAAAAAAAGGAAATGTCTGTGAAACAAAACTCAGGATTCTTCTTCTCTTATATGTGTGTGCTCTCCCAGATCTGGGGGCCTATTTCTTATCCTCCTGGAGTCGTACCCAGAATTTGTCCTTGGGCGGGGTCAATAGATGAAACAGGGTGCACTTAATCCCAACCTGTGTTGCCTTTATTTTGGTAGGCAAGAAAAAAGGGAGTGCTGTGAGGTTTAACTATACTAGGATGATTAAAGTTCAGAATTAAAAGCTTAAACTTTTACTAGATTATTTCATAAATGGGCATCAGAATGCAGCCCTTCTGTCTGCAGCATGCTTTGGACTAAAAGGGAGACACTCAGCTTTGCAGTCTGCTAGAATTTGCAAGTGCTTGTGGCCGTGCTTTGAGTGCAACTCCTGGATAGGACTTGGAAATCTGTAGCTTTTTCCTAAATGTGATATGTGGTGAGAGTCTCAGACAAGTCAAAAAACCTTTCTGATAGAAAGAGAAGCTGAAGAGGCAGGGGTTTGGCATATTTCTAGTTGGGGGACTTCAGGGCTTTTTTAATCATCTCTAGAGCTTTTGAACCTCAGCTGGATCTCCTGGTCTAAATGAATGGCTTTAGCAGATGTGGGCAACACAGTAACACTCTCTTCTCCAGAAAGCCATCATGCTGTGCTTACAGTATATAGATGCTGGCAAATCCTCATTTCTGCATTCTCTACAATTGACTCCCATCTCTTTCCTGTACCAGGTTCAGACATAGGATAAAACTATATATGATTCAAGTTAATGTTTATGCGATAGAAAATCAAGAACCATAAATTACATTTAGGAAAGTGTTTTATGTGCATGCTCAAAAGGCCAAGGCCAGGTTTTGTCTCCTTCAGCACCCTTCTGAAAGGTAGAATATTGCAAGAGAAGTAGTTTCAGTCTGACCTGATTTACAGGATACAACAGGATAAACAGGTGGTCACTGTCACTCAACTACCAGCCTATATAATTACCTAAAATAGTAATTAGATCAAAATTACTTGAATAATAAGATGTTATTAGAGAACTGCTCTCTAAAATATTCCTAGGGCATCAGAAATTTGAAATTTTTTTTAATCATTTCTTTCCCAAATTAATCAAATAGTCATGAAAGTAGAAGCTGGGTTTGATATTTACATTCTTTGTGGTTTTAGGCACAATCTTATTGTAGTAAAGACAAAGAGTTCCTACTTGTTTAGCCTGAAAGCATAGCACAGTGATGAAGTGGCACAATAATGGTGTGTGTACACCATAAAGTCCTTGACAAAGGAGTTGCTGTTGTGGCCTCATGCCCACTGGTTTGCCATTTTCTGCCTCCAAGCAACACTCCAACGTAGGCAGCCTGTCATCTCGGCCTTGCACATAAAGCATGGGGTGATACACCAAGCCTTTAGCCTGCTCTGTACCACTACGGCCAACAGGTCATGAGCATTTCAGAGTAAACAGGTGAGATTTAGAAAGTATTGCATTTCAGGAAGATACAATCAACTTGGGGAGGAGGCCTTAAGTGATATGAAGGATCAATAAGCCTCTGTTTCAGCGTTGGTAAGGACACAAAGAATCCACTTTTTGAATTTCATTTACAAGCATAGTTGCAGTATCAGGAGTTAAGTCTTATTTTTAAATTGTGTTAATATACTGGAATGTTATTTTAGAGAAAAAAGGGAAAAGTGTTAGAAGTTATTTGAAAATCCCTATTCAATTGGGTAGAAGAACTATAGTTTCATCAGTCCTATCTATACAATACTGCTCTCCTCAGAATGAATTGTTGGTAGAGAGTGGCAGTTGGAGTATGAAATGTAAGTGAAAAACTTGAAGCATTGACTTATATGTTACAATTTGAATGTATCTACATTAACAGGATATCAAAAAGAGACATGGTGTTTATCTTTCTGTATGCATTCACACCATTGCTTTATAAATGGAAAAAACCTGCGTCTCTTCACCCTGTGTTGCAAGCTGCTCATGGAATAAAAATCTCTGTAGCAGACATCCTAAGCCTCCCCTTTCCAACAGCTATGAAATTCTGAGTAATCCTGATGGGCAGTGTAGCGACAAGTATGGATTTCTTGCTAGTCGCTGTAGATTTTGGGCCTTTTCCCCATAAATACGTTGCTTAATTTTGAAAAAATTAATTCATGTGTTTATTGCATCTCATTTGCACAGATAGAATACTTAGTCTGCATAAGGTCAAGCGCACGTGTCAGCCTTTGAGTGACTGGGATATATATAGTCCATATTTTTGGCTATTTAGAACACCATTGCTCATGCATGACTATCAGTTTCAGCAGAAGTTTTGTGCGTGCAAGAGATGTAGGGTCACATTTCAGATGATATCAGTGAGGGCTCCAGGAAGCTTTGCACAACTACAAAGCTTCACCAGTGCAGAGCAATTTGGTTAGATGCCTCATTTCTTTTTCTCCCTTTGCTGCAGGGAAAGTTGACACATTTAATTACTCTTCAGTAGTTTTTTTCACCCATTAATGCATATGGTTATTTACCTGATCAAGTTTTGCAAAGTCAGTTATAATAGATTTTTTTTCCGCCACCAGTGAAGGTGCCTTCAATGGTTATATAAGGCAGAGACCAGCCAGAGCCTTGCCAGTACCCCTTCTCCTGGCTTTCGACACAGTTGTTATTCCAGTAATGTCTCTCTCTCTTAAGCTGTAGCTGCCAACTCTGTTCAAATGTGTGGTGGTTTTCTGCTGTGGGCAAAGAGCCACCAAGACTGAAGCTGGATCCACGAAACTAATTTCATGGCTAAATGACAATTCCTTTACCTATAACTCTTCATAGGCAACAAATAGTGGAAGAATGCCACAAACAACTTTTTTGGGGGGATGAAGGAATATGAAAAAGTTTGTTGCCTCAAAGAAACTAAGTTATGTATCAGTAGTCTGGAGAATATAAAAAAAACATGACACTACCTCAATTTTATTTTTTAATAATGGGGTTTTTTTTTGTTGTTGTTTTTGATTAATTTTAAATGTCTGTTTGTGAGGAAACTACATTTATTCCAAGCAAGGATTCATCTGTCTGCTTTTGCAAGGATTAAGTCTGCACCAAATGGGAAAAAAAACCTCAGCCACATCATTCCTGTCTGCATGGAATTTACAGTAATGAAAAGAAAGCACCTCAGCCTTTTGCCATGGGGTGTCTGGGAGCTTTGTGTTTTCATCTTACTAACCAACTCCTTAAGGAGGGCAATTCACATTTCCCCTGGAAGAATTTCTTCAGACAGCAGAGTTTGCCAGCAAGAGATGTGACCTCTTCAAAATCTACCCAGCATTTCATTAAGGAGAAAAGACTAAATCTGGTAGAGAAAGACTTCTTGCTGGAGTAACAAACTAAATAATTGAATAATTTGCATTTATCATCCATCCCCTTTACTTCACTATCATCAATTGGGTTGAACAAATTAAAACCAAAGGGATAATTTAATTTTGTATGTGTTGGGATGGGTGCAATTGCCCATTTTCTGTATAAACAGAATAAATTGCCTATATTTCTGTATAAACAGAAAAAATTGCCTATTTTCTGAATAAACAGAATAAAAAATATATATATGTATGAAAAACCCCAAAACATACATATATATAAATTGAAGTTTCTCTTCTAGTTGGCAGACCTTTTTCCTTCTGTACTAGTCCTAGAACTAGATAAGGGAACTTGCTTTTTCCAGGACAGATTCTTAAAACTCAGTGCTCTGCCATGTAGAAGTTACTGAGTTAGCCTTGGATGAGCTGGTTAAGGAAGTGAGAACCAGTAAAGTTGCTTTAACTTTGGACTCTTACAAGCTTGTATGCAATCCTTTCCAGCAGAGTTAATTAGCTGAGGCATCCAACCAGCAATTTTCACAGCAAACTAACCCAATTATCTCTGCATGATATGATACTGTGTCATGTCTGAGCCCAGAACATGTCTCTCTGCATATGGGAAAAATTAACCTCAGGTTGTGCCATTGAAAATAGCAGTGGGTGCTCTAGGGAGAGGGATAGATCCCTTCTGCCTTTCAGAATATGAATCTCTAGACTGATAACTACATTTCTATAATCTCAATTTTTGTGCTAACTATAATTTTGAAACTCAAAATCATGAGGAGTCCAGGGTCCTAAATTCCAGAATGCAGCAAAAAGCAAAAGGTTTCTGACATCCTGTTCAGCATTATCAGAAATTTTTTTCATGGCCAAATACCCTCGCTAACTTGAAAACAGTTCCAATCTAAGCAGAACAGTTCCGATTTTCTTCCTTGCCCTGGAAGTGCTGATGAGCTGCCATTATTTCCTGGCAGACTTGGAGATTCAAGGGAAACCTCTGATAACACACTTCTATTGACAGTGTGGTATTTTCATTACTTCCATTACTGTAGAACTTCAGCTTCTCATTGTACTTATATTCTTCTTCCTAAGAAGTGAGGAAGCACTTATCTCCCCATTTTTCAAAGGACAATGGACGTGCAGGGTTCAAAGTCTTATCCAATGCCGTACTCAAGAAAGCTGTGATATATTTAGGATCTGAACACTTCAGGTCTTCAAAAGGTTAAGGTGGGCCACTGACCAACTTTCTTCTGTGACAGTTATCAGGGTTGTGTTGCTTTAGCTGGTATAACATATTGTCCTGGTTTTGGCTGGGATGGAGTTAATTTTACTCTTAGTAGCTGATACAGTGCTGTATTTTTAATTTAGTATGAGAATAATGTTGATAACATAGTGATGTTATAGTTTTTGTTCAGTAGTGCTTGCTCTAAGTCAAGGACTTTTTGGTTTCCCATACTCTGACAGTAAGCAGGTACACTGAACTTGCCAAAGGGATATTCCATATTGTACAGCATCATGATCAGGAAATAAATTTGTGTGTGTGTGTGTGTGTGTGTGTTGGCTGGGAGCTGTCCATCACATTGGTCAGCAGGTGGTGAGCAATTGTACTGTGCATCACTTGTTTCTCTTGGGTTTTATTCCGCTCTCTCTTTTTCATTACCACTACTATTATTGCTGCTATTATTATTGCAATATTTTATTTTGCTTCAGTTATTCAACTGTTCCTGTCTCAACCCACAAATTTTACTTTTTTCTGATTCAGCTCCTGCTGCGGGGGGCTGTGAACAAGTGGCTGCATGGTACTTAGCTGCCAGCTGGGATTAAATCACGACACAGATAAAAGTGTAAAGAAACAAGCACACTATAAAAAATAAGAGGGAGAACATAATTTTCTGTGACGACTTTAATACAGATAATTACACTAACACTAAACATATTCTGGTCAGAGTACAGAGCTGTTATCTATTATATCCTCAGGAAAATGCTAAGTGACCATTTAATTTTGTTGTTAAGTTATTTTTTACACTTGAATTATTAATATCCATCACTCTGATGCTGAAAGATGAGGCATTAATCTGATTCTGTGCTCTTAATCTCAGGTTCAGTGATATCTAGCCAGTGCCTTGAAAAGTTACCTTCTTTCACTATAGGCATTGTAAGCATTTTGGCATTTTTTTATCTATTATTTATTTTTTCTAGCAGGAAGATAGGATTTTTACCGCAAACCCCTCCTCCTCAACCTTTATAGAAAAAGAACTTTGTACACATAATCCATATTACCTCAAGGAATGTGGATTCAGTGGCAAACCTGGCATTACTTCTAAAAAACTTTAAATTTGAAGCTAACCCAGAGCCAGTAGTATAAAGCAGATACGGACATTTTTTGACAAAACCAGCTGCTACCATTTTAGAGTACAGCTCGATAATGTGCAGTTTCCATATGGACTGATCTTGCATCAAAGATCCCTGAAGAAATACAGTCAGTACTCCAGGCTCCTGTGTTTCTTTTCTTACTAGAGTAATTATCCTCTTGTAGTTGCTGGGACTTGCCCTCTAGATTTCTCTCAGCACTGTGTCCCTATTACATTAAATGACAGCACGACAGTTTCAGCATATTTCAAAGAGGGAGCATTCAAGAAAAGCGTCCCTCTCTGAAGGCGCGCTGTGCTTTGTTCACTGGTTACACCCACAGACATCAATAATGTCAGCCGTGCATTGATCAGTGACAAACTCTGCTACATTCTCTTGGAAATTCAATTCCCTTGTAAAATAGGAGATTGGGCATTACATGACACATTCAACACAAAGTCTCAGGCCTTTCTGGCTGCACAGTTTCTCGTTCCTGCTCTTCCCTACAAGTTCAGTATGAAAGGAGGGGTGTCCAGAATGGACACCTTCTGGCTTTACAGCACTACCAGAACCACACAGACTTCTGTGATAAATTGACACAATGGAGCTGGTCCAGCAGTCACTCTCAGAGAAACCATAGTTTCTGCTGTGTTTGTACTCGTTAGTTTGTTCTTCCCACAGCTCTTACAGAGCCAGTTCTGGAATTGCACTTAGAATAGCTTCAACTCTCTATGTGATTTGGAATACCTTGGGGTAAAACGTAAAATTCTGTATTATATATGACAATGCAGTCCTTAATTTGTTAGAGACTCTGAAAAATAACAATAGCAGGCGAAATATTTTTTAATAAAAGGGATGGAACCTCTGAGAATCAGTTACACCTTTGGCATGTGCTCTTGGAGTCATTTTTACATTCCTAGCAGCTTCCTTACACAGCACAGCATATGTTCTCATTCTTGTAGGTGTATATACTGCAAGACATAGATAAGAATATATGTAATGGAAACAAGATCTTGTTCTTCTCACTTCTCCTGAAGAATTGTTTGCACCAAGAGGGATGTCAAACTCCCAATTTTGGACTGACTTGTTATAAAAATGCAAATGAAATGATGAATGAACCCATGCAGAAGGGTTTTTTTTTGTTCTCTTCTCTCCCATCCCCCATTCTTCCCCCTAACGCATAATAACATTTGCATGGATATAACTTCCTTAGAACTAAAGCATTAGGAACTCAGTTGTATTTACACTGTAGATTATAATTGGCATGATAAAGGATCACAAGTGTATCTTTTTTTGTCAGCTTGTTCCATTAAGAACTTCTAACCATGGATCATTGATGTAACAGATCATTATGGCCCATTGTGTCAGTTCATCTGTTGGGATCTGTGCACTACAAGCATGACAGATTTCCTCTGCAGCAATTATAGTCTATTGTGACAATAGGATTTAATGAATATAAACAACAAACCACACAATCTGTTATTACAGAGCACAGCTATGCACCCAGATGGGAATTAAGTTACTAGACACTGCCAGTTGCAGTTTAAAAAATTGTGGTGCTTTCATTCTTCGCATTATTAGATGCAATGCTCTGATTTACAGCATGTATTTATCTCTTCCCTGGCAGGTCAAAGTTCTTCAGAATTTAAAGCTTCATCTGCAAGTGTCCTCTGATTTAAGGTTTTTTTCTGGGTAAACATTATCTCTTAGGTTTTTAGACACTTACTCCCTACCTTTCACTGCAATACTAGCCATGCTGTTAATGTTTCAGTACTAGCATTGTAGACAAAACAAGCAACCACAATAAAATTGGTCACAGAAATTAATGAAACATAGCAGAATATTCCTGTACTGTTTCTAAAGAATAGACATTTATACTTAATAGTCATTTTTACAAAGCCACACCAGTCCAACAATCACAGTGACTGAAATTTTTCCTGAGTGGTGCAGCTGAAGGTCTGATTTAGAGACTTTTGATTCACACTTGTGGAATTAATACTGTCTTTAGAAGTCCAGATTTACAGCTTTTTCAGTCAGTATGTATACTGGAGTATACATACTTCATTTAAATAGTTGAAAGTTCACCATAAAGAATATATTAATGAGGACTACATGTGGATGAGCTATGTAAATGCCATTGTGGATCATCATGGTCATTATCATGTACTTTTGAGAAGAAATTCCCAATTAAACATATTTCTATATACACACATTTGAATAAAAAAGGGAAGAGACTCTTACCCTTACCTAGCATGCGAACACATTTGGCATTCTGGTCAGGACTATCAAATGAGATTTCTCCGCACCTCTGGGGAAAAAAAAGATATATTTTGTTAAAGACTCTGTGATAGTACCCCTGTCCTCATCCTCTGATACCTCTGTTTAAATTTTGGAACTAGAAATTTTCAAGACATTGTAAAAATATCAAAATGAAAGCCTTTGCAAGTAGCCAAAGTTTGAGAAAAAAATGGGTATTGCTAATGTGCCAAGATGGGTCAACACCGTACTCCAGGACGTTCACCAAGGAAAAATCAAGGTAACATCTATTGCCTTTGGATCTGTCTTAAGCTAACACTGATGTCTGCCCCTATCATAGAGGATGATTGTCTACCTAGATATTCCCAGTCAAGAAACATTATTAGAGTTATGATCAGAGTACAGAAGTTTTGGGTTGCTTTCAAAGACAAGGTATCAGTTTTGAGTTTATGCAGACAGGCCTGTCAGTTTAGCTGCCAGGAGCAAAATAATTGGTGTGGCTCATGAGTCTGATCCAACTTCAATTGAAGATAATCAGCGGACAGACCCCACTAACTTCAGTAGTGGTTTCTTCAGGTGAGACGTGAAACATTCAGTTCCGTCTCACTACACTCAAAGCTCATGAGAGGGGTTTAAGGACAGCCTCATATTTTATAGGTAAAAGTGGTCTATACTTCCTTATCTACGTACTTATGGTTTTGGTGTCCACAACCAAATGGGAATGAAAGCAGAATGAGTAAAGTTTGGAAAAATAACTGAGAGCTGTCCATTTCCCTTCCTCTTTCTTTCTCACCCTTATGTACTTTCTCCTTTTCAGCACCTATGGTGAAGTTATTAGTACTGGGTTTTTTTTTGCTTTTTGTAATTAATGAAAGTGTCATTGCAGCAAATATTAAAACCTACAAAGAATCAGGTAAGTAAAAAACCTCAGAGCATCAAAGAAGATTAAACATAGCAGCAGTTTCATAAATGAACAACACATTTGGAACTCACTATTTTTAAAAGACTCTTCACCTCCCTCACACTGAAATAAACACAAATAAACAAACAAAAGTCCCACACAGAGTCTTTTCATATATCTGTACATCTAAAAAGAGCAAACAGATGCCTGTATTAACCTTTCTAGGTGGGAGCACATACTACTGAAACATTGAAAAAGAAAAAAAACACCTTGCATTTCAAAGTTGATTTTACGAATGCTCTTATACCAGCTCCCTGTCAGGAGAAACAGATACTTGATATTTATTCTTCTAAGAAGAATGCTAAAATATAGGCGTCTTTTCACAGAAGTCTCCCAGCTGCTTCTTCTCAAGCAAGCATACAAGCAAGACAAACACAAATGGAAGAAAGCATGTAAAAATTCACTGCCCACCTCACCCCTAGAGTTATGCTGCTCTGTGAAAACCTTTGGTTATTTTTAATTCAGTCCCTCAGAGGTATTGTATGTTCCAGACATATTTATATAAACATCACATTTCAGGCTGGCAAATGGTGTCTTACAATATCTAACAATACTCACCAGTCCTAGTGTTATGAAATTGGGAAATTGGCTAACGTTCCCCAGAGCCCACTAAGATCCCACAGGATCCATTGTGAGGATGGATGAACTTTGAAAGCTTTGCAAGCAAGATTCAGATAACTGTATACAAGTTCACAGCCTTATTTGAATTCCCTTTATGCCTACAACTCACAGAACTGGTTGAAAATCATGTTACAACAGTCAGCCTAGGAGATTTTTCACCACTACCACTGCAGCTGGAAATACCAGGAGAAAGAGCTTCTGCAACAATTTAATTTCTGTTGCCAGTAAAAGTTCATAGGTACATGTAAATGGGATGAAAAATAAACTGTTAGCAAACTGCTCAGAGCATCTGAAAAGACCTAGTTGGATCCTGGATGTGTAAAATGGCACAGAAATATAGCAGGACCTCACTTTTGCTCCCCCAAAGGATAGAATTGTTTGCACATTTTTGCTGTTAGCAAATGTTTTCCATGAACAGGAAGCAAGGAATGATTTCAGGATTTAATCTTTGGGATTAAATTGGGACTTTGCCACAAGTGCTATGAATTCCTTCCAGGATTGGATAAGCTTCCTCCGTCTTTTCCCTGGACTGGCTTACTTCCTTTTCTGGTTTAGGTTTGTTCAGCCTGTTAGTACATTGTGGTTGGTACTGTGAGATGTAGCCAAGAATCTCTCCAGACCCAATCCATTACCAAACTAATCTTACAGCAGCTGCTCATTCCCTCCTGAAAACATCTAAGTTGGCTATAGAGTCAGTAAAGGATCTATTAGGGAGAAGGAATAGGAATTTGACATTAGGTGCTGGTTATTCTACTTTTTAATTTCAGCCAGTCAGAAAACAGAGCAAGAAGGAGGAATGACCTCAGACATATCTGAGTCTGGGATACGTTACATCTCAGTTTGGGCTTCATGACTGGGCCCAGCCATTGGTTGGACTGGCTCTGCCATATGCAATCCTGGATGTTGGGCTGGTGAGTTCACAGAGGCAGCCCTGCTGAAAATAAGACCACCAGTGTTCAATTTCCCTGAAGTGTGAGAGCCTTTGTTGCTGAAAATCTTAAAAGAACTGTTGTGTTTTGAATTGGTCAGATTTAACAAAGAAATGGGTAAATACAAGTAAAATTCAAGCCTCCAAGTCTTCATTTTACATTCATGTATTTTGAATAACTGAACTCTGGACTAGACTGGGTTTTTTTCTCTTTCTGTAGGAAAGGAAGGCATGGGTGCTTTCAGTGAATAATATTTTCAGTAATAAAGGTGTATTTATACATAAAATGCAGTTCATTACACATGTGAATTTTTTTTTAAATTTATATAAGAAGATTAATTAATTAATAAATTATCTACTCTCATCTCCCTTTTCTGAGATTGGATGCATGCCATGATGTTGAGTCTGTTACACAAGCTGCAATGTAGTAAGCTAGAATGGAACTTACATGTTCCCCATGCAGCAGCTGAAAGTGGAGTTTAAAATAAAGTGAAAAAATGAGAACAGGGACAAAAGGACTTGGAATTCAGAAGAAATGTGGCAGGAACTCAGGTCTTTTAGTGAGATAAGTAAATTGGAGAGCTTGAAGCCAGCCTGGGTGACTATGATGGCCCAGTACCACTTGTCAGAAAAGGGAAACACTGAAAGGCACAGGCACCATCTTCCACAGAGAAAGGCTCTGTTGGAGAGGGGTGTTCTCAACCAAGATGACCACTTTGAAAGATACTATGAGGAGTACACAGGAAAATGGGCAGTTGTCTGCAAGAAGCCCTGTACCAAAACAGTGTAAATAAAACTGCAACAAAGCAGGGCATAACTAACAGGGAAAAAGTTCATGCAGAGAACGGATGGAAAATCTACTCTGTGTACTAATGCAGTAACTCATCTCGTGTTACTTCTCTGGTATTGCGTGGTCATTCATAGGTTGGGTTTCCATTTCCAGCATGCCTGGGCTCACACCAGCTGCATTGGGGGATTTGAGATATGTAGCAATAAACAGGGTAGGTTTATATACCCCAGCCAGAATAAGCTCTTAGTTTGTTGGGGTATTTTGTTTTATTTTTAATGGTGTGGAGAAACCTTTCCCTATGAAACAACTGGTTTTGAAGTAATTCTCTTCAACTTCTATCTCTATGATAAACTCATGCATTACTTATTTTAAGGAGGAAGATGCAAATCAAGTAATTGAAATAAATGGGTCTAAACTCTTTTTTATAACAAAATTCAGCAAGTAAATGCCTGAAAAGTGCTTTTCATGAGAATTGCAGTAGGTGGCATGTTAATTTTCTACTTATTAAAGCCATATAATTAACACTGATCTAGCATTTAGCTATTTTAATCATTTTAGATTGTATAGTGTTTTTAAAATATAACAGGAATTTTTCTGGCATGAAATCTGAACGTGTGTAATTTTGACCTTTTTAAGCTGCAGACAACCAAGTCTTGTAAAGTAGCTTAAAAGGTTATTGGAGCAGTAACCATATTTATAGGCTTCTTCACTCTGATCTGTTGTGTTCTGCATGTCCTGAGCATGGTGTTCAACACGTCTCTTCAACATTGCAATAATCAGGGAGGTACTTGATGTACATGATCAGCCAAACATGACAACAAATATTGGATCATTTTCTTTTTGCAGGAGGTGACAGGGATTATTGTACCTCCAAATAGAGGAGGTGTGTTAAGTGCACATTGATTGCATGCCAAATATTTTTTAAGAATCTTTTGATTTCTTTTTTTAAAGTAGCCTTCAATTAGTATGCTTTGCCCTTACTAATAGTAGATAGAAGTAGATTCCACATAACAATATAGTTTGTTGAAAGAGCTTGCTCGCTCTTTCTTTTTCTTTCTTTCTTTTTTCTCTTTCTTTCTTTCTTTCTCTTTCTTTCTTTCTCTTTCTTTCTTTCTTTCTCTTTCTTTCTTTCTTTCACTAGAGAACTACATATAATTTCTTATTCCTTTAGAAAGTAAAGTTAAAAGATATGCTCATCAACACAAGCAATTAAAAGAATTTAAGGCAGAGCAAAAAGCTTCTATGCTTTTATGAATACATGGATAATCTCACAAGCAAAGAAATGCCACTGTTATTGATATTTCTGTTTTCCTATCACATTCCTTTCTCCATCACGTTTAAAAAGTATTTAAATAAAGTTCTCAGTATGCAAAAACATCATTCTATTTGCCCAAGGATTATAGCTGTAAAATCTGTTAGCGTGAAAAACAACTCTACTTTGTAAGTCGTAGCAAACATCTATAAAAAAACCAGTCCATTCATAAATAGCTGAAATCTAAGTGCAATATTTCAGAAAGAGTCAGGCCACGTGCCTTTCATCTTCAGGCTGCATGGAGGCCTTTTAAGGTTGATTCACCTGATAAACTATCAGAGTGTAGGAACTGTAGGATATCCAAGGCCTTGTGCTTCCGCTTCTGTCGCTCCTCTCTGACAGTGACAAAGGAAAGTACAGGAGCTACCAAAGCAGACTGATGTGTAATCTATCTTACCTGCAGCCTTTTCACTATCACCTCCCACAGAACAAAGGCCTTGTAATAATATCTGCTAGTGATTAAATAAATTTTTATGCAAAACAAGGAAGTTCCCTACCGATACTCTTTAATCTTGAGATGCACTTAAATGTCAGATACTTCTGAGTTTTACTGAACCTTTATCCATGGTCTTTGCTGGCCTCAGCAAAGGAAATAAAGGCACTGCTTTTATTTGTCTAGAGACAAAAGCTCCTTTTCTCTATATCACACTGTATTTTAATTTTAACAGGCCCAAATTTGATCAATTTTCTCTGAAGACAATAATGGCAAAAGCTCACCCTATTCATATGACCGTGAACTGATGACTGCATTCTTCAAGAATTTTACTTTACTTTTCTTACATGAAAGCATGTGTATAATGAATACAGCTTGAGAGTTACCTATATAAACATTCCCATTGGTAGCAAATACTATGAGAATCTTTCAGCTAATGAAATTGCCCAAGATCTATGGAAAACTGTGATTGGTTTTATGTACTGCTTCCCAAAGACTTATTAACAGTTCCCATAATGATTATAGATAAAATCTTATACTTGCCTGAAAATTTAGATCCACATTAGGCAAGTCAAGGGTTTCACTACATTGCGCTGAAAATTCCCTTGAACTGGCTTACATGATGTGTATGTCCATCCACTTAAAACTATGGTGTAATCACAGCATACTAAGGATTGCCTTTAAAATGCTATTAGCAGCCAGAAAGCTACATATTTCTCTATTCAAATTGCTACTATTATATTGCAACTATTATATTGCAGGTGTATGATCTTTCATGGGTAAAGTTTCCAGCTTCCCTATTTAGTATCAGCATTGGGACACACTTAAACTGAAAATTCAGGTTCTGTTAACACCTGGATGATTTTCTGCACAGTAGAATAGCTATATCTGGGCAGACTTGTTTTGAGAGTTCATCCCTTTCCAAGTTTTCCCACTGAAAGGGAAGGTTTCTCTTCCCTCCAAGAAATTAAAACATGTTGCTTAAGTAACCTTTCAACACTGTCAATCTCCAGCAGCACCCTGGCACTGAATTTCACTCTGGAATCTACTATGCCATAGACACTCAGCTAGTCTGAACAGAAGACACAGCAAATTAAGTAATTGCAACTAAATTGAGCAATAATTCCCAACCAACCATTGTTGCCAGTAGTCAGCATCTTGTTTGTGGGCTAAATAGCCCGAGGTGAACCTTTAGGCAGTTCATTTTATCACAAACCTGTGATTTACTATGGTTAAGAGTGGTTTGAAATGGATTAATGTTGCTGGAAAATGGATATAGCAGTTTAACTGCTTTGTTTTCTTCCTGAGTCAAGGAAAAAAAAGTTTAACTGTGTGTGACTTCATTAGGGAGGCGCCAGTAGCCTTGACCCTCATGAGAATCTGTCAGTGTTTCAATATGGCATCCCTACTTTTAAGTGTTTATAACAGGGGCACTGGGAGCCAAATCCAGAATTACTAAGCAATAAAAATGTTGGGTTTTAATAAGGAGTAAGTCACAGTCTAGTGTGCACTAACGGGCAAGGTATAACTTTCAGGCATGTTCTGAGGGAGTGCCATCGTCCATGAAATGTTAAAGAGCACACTAGTTTTTTACCCTCATGGGATGAATCTGTATTACAATTCATTTTCTAGTTTATGCTTAAGAATGTAAAACATCTGTAGATTACCTAATGGATCCTCCCACCACAAAAACAGTTCTAAGTGGGAGGGAAGATGGGAGGAAAATATCAATATTAGGGAAAAGGCAAATAGGTTCTCTCTATTTATTGCTGCTCTGATGTGAAACATCAAAGTTCTCTGTATTTAAAACATTTCCTGGACCGCATAATTATCTTTCCTTCTCTGAATTGTGGAGCTGGGCTGTTCTCCTAGTTGCTTTCCACGGTCACAGCCATTTTAACTTTCTATTAAAATATGTAATGGGAGGAAAATATGGGATTAATTTGTAAAAATTCAGGTCTCAACTTCAACCATGTTTTTGTCACATATTCCCCACCAATCTACCGGATCAAAGCCTCAGAAGTACCAGCTGACACACCGCTCTCTCCAATAAGGAAATCAAGGGTCTGTGGGAGAATGAATCTCCTGAAGAGTGTCCTCAGGCTGTTCAGAGGAATGTGGGATGAATTTTGGCACCTGCTTATTTGTGTGTGCCCACTGCATACCGTATGGTTTGCAAACAAAAGCAGAGTCTCAGGAAGGACGGACAGACTGGGTGCCAGAAAGATGACACAGGCATCTGCCGAATACGACTGTCTCCCTGACCGCTTCCTGAGCAGTACCAAGCACCAGTGGCCGCCTGCTTCTCAAGAGCTGGGCATTCCTGGCTCCCTAAAACATTGGAATATGCTGAGGCAGTCCTCTTTCATCCTTTCTAGGACTTCATTTTTAAGGAATAAAAAGGTGAGAACAACCCATGCCAAAAACATATCAACAGTTAAGTAATGTGCTCACTAGTCCACCACTTTCACTCACTTTCTGGCATACTTAGGTAACAGAACTGGCACTGGACCAAACAAACTGCATAGGAGAGAGTTAGAAGTCATTAAACAGACCTGAAAACATATGTGGAAGGTCTTGTCAAGTTGACAGCTTCAGCAGAAGCTAAAATAGAGTGCTTAGATGCAGAAGGCAGGAAACTATTTTTCCCTAGTTCCTTGCTTGTGCACTACACACTGCCTGGGTCTGAAGGTAGTAGGGTCTCAAGGACAGCTGCTCAATGACTGCAAAATTTGCCATCTTGTTAAAGGGTGCTCTTCCCTTTCTCTTTTCTCACTCTCTCTCTTCTTGCTCTTTTCCTAGAGTAACTTTGTCTGGCATCTGTAAGGAACTGGGTAAATAAAACTTTTTATGAACAAAGTCCTTTCTGCAGCACTCTGAGGCCCCATGATGCCCTAAGGAGACCCGGGCCCAGTTGCTGTGCAAAGAGGACACCACCAAAGGATGGCCACAGGCCTTCTTTTGAGTAGCTGTTTATATGATTTCGATGTGTCACAACATGAATAGCTCGTGTCAGACTCTGTCTCCTGGGTTTACTGCCAACCACTTAGAGTTTTACTTCCAAATTTGCTCCTGGTTATACTTTTCAAACATTTTGAGCTCTCCCTCATCGTACTTATTTTTAAGTTTTTACCATTATAAGCAATATTAATATATGAGTGCTATCTTCAATATTCTTCAATCTGCAAAATTGACCTGATAACAAAATTTTGTGGCTACCTGTCCAGCATGTTACCAAACACATACTGTAAAAATGGGCATCTATTTAGGTTGTTAACACATGCTTCTACAGTCATAGGTATCCATTACAAGTACTTATGTGTAATACTCATTGAGTATCTCCCTCACTGGAGATTTTCAAGAACTGTCTGGATTCAGTCCTGTGCAAAGTGCTCTAGGATATGCCTGAGCAGGGAGGTTGGACCAAATGACCCACTTTGGTCCCTTCCAACCTGACCCATTCTGTAGTTCGGTGATCTCTTACATCAGTGCAGCTTAGAAGAGGAAAGCAAACCAAAAAACGGAGTGACCTTAATAGTGAAAATGTGGCTTTTAGTAATTCAAGTACAGCCAGCATACATCATGTTTCTACATGCAGAACATATGGAGCTAAAAAACAGCAAGTGTTGTTTTGACAGGAAAACTTTGCATTTCAAATTTGTCATATTAGACATTGTGGAAGAACATCTTCTGCATTAAAAGAAAGTGTCGTTGGTACTAACATCTCTGTCAACTTTTAAAGTGGGATAGATAACTTATCTGGAGCCATATAAATGCTGTTATTATCAGGAAATACTTAGATGCTACTGCAGTGATCCCTGTGACCATATTTCAGATATAGGGAAATTCACATTATTTTGACACATTAGCTCCTGTTTCCAAGGTTGCAGTCTTTCAGAGTAATGCTAAAAAGACTATTTTTCTCCCTGAAAATAATTCCCAGAAGCATAGTGTTTTGTTTTGTTTTATGTGTAGAAGCATCAGTTCAAAATGCTTCTACATTTTGGTGTATTGTTGGCACGTAGTGCACAAAGCTGCTCTTTTCATTCACTTCTGAAAATACTCTGGTTATAATCTCTTAGCCAAGGCTACATCCATGCCTACCCTTGAGAAGGTAAAAGAAAAGGACAAAGTACCTGCAAATGTTTCTTTTTCTGTGGTAAAACTCAACAGAGGAGTTCACACAAGGAATGAAATGCCCAGGAGTTTACGCAAGAAATTAATTGCCCAGGTATCTTCCTTCTTCTATGGCAGTCCCAAAGCCTTCCCAAGTGATTTGCATCTTGATTGTCCATACAAAAATTGTACAAGCTTTTCAAACCGAAGAGGCTTATTTTAGACTGCAGAAACAACTAGAATAAAAAACAGCAAAAACACTCCATGGGAACAAAATGTTCCCTAGGTCTGCACTCAATGTCTTTTAGAGCCATCAATCTCTAGTCTAGAGATAATAAAGCCATCATACTTTCAAAGCTATCTGCAACTGCTGTCATAATCCTGTTTTGAGAGCACATATTCAAACAAGTCTGAAATTTTACTATAGATTTCACTTCCATGTGTAATCCAAATAATATCCTGACCAAATTGGAGGGTAAGAGACCTCCAAAGTCACTCTACTGCAAGCACTTTACCTGCCAGTTTTTGTTTTCTTAGTAAGTTTTCATCAATAAGAAACATGAAAGCATTTTAGACTTGGTTATGAACAACCACATTTTGCAGTAGAAAAAAGGTCATGTACCTCACATTTTGACTACAGCATACAGTAAAACACATTAAATAAGAAAGGCAATATTTATTTAAAAAGGCAGGGTACAAATTAATTTCATAGGATGCCTCTGTATTAAACCGGCTTTCTTTGTAATAGAAACAGGAAAAAGGAAGTAGTTACTATACTTCCAGGCTTTGCTAAGAGGCAACAACATCTACTATTTATGGGATCTAAATGAAGGCTCGAGAAGAACTTGGTTGAATGTGGTTCCCTCCCTTCATCTGGATTTATTCTCTTGAATAGACATGTCTTCCTTCTGTAAGTAGTAAACCTCAAGAATTTTGCAAAAAAGGCAAAGACGTGTCTCCTGTTACTCCCTATCCTACTAGATACTGCTTTGCGGGGGGAAAACTGGGAACTGTACTGCATCTGTAGAATTAAGAAATGTTAACCTGTTGACCTTTGTTGTCATGGGAACAATCTTACATTGCCTTTTGGCCTGGCTTTGCTCATACCTTCCACTCTTACCTGCCAAAGTCAACATGGTGAACATTGTACTGGTGAAGTTTCTATCCTATATCCCCTGTCTGTACAAAACCAGACAATGCCTTTGTTTTTTAGTGTTAATCAATTTGATTCTGACCAATACGCATGGCATCATCTCTCTTCAGTGTCTGTTGCCAATCTTATCACCACATAGCTGAGTTTCTTGCAGTGGATGAAACAATTAAGCAATGTGACTAATACCTGCCATATATAGTTTATTCTTTAACTGGTCCCCCAAAAGGAAAACTGGGTGCATTATCTATAATTTGCTTCTCAAAAGACTTTATTCTCTGATCTGGTTGTTTTTGTCTTGTGCTATTTAAGTGTGACTGCTATTATGTATTTATGTTAAAGATGGAATTCAAAAACAATTGGGTTTGAATTGTTTCCTTGAATTCCCAATTTTTATACTATAGGCTTCAGGAAAAAATATTCTCTCTGTATATTTTCAAACAATTGCAAAGATACTGAATGCCTTACCAATTTATTTCTTTAAATGAAGTCTCTATTTTGGTAGAACATCTGTTTTATAAAACGCCCAAGAATCAAGAATCAACATGCACATCATGTTTAAAACCATGATGGCCTGTTTTTGAATCCCACCTGAGGGAACTGAGCTCTAGATTTTAAGTTCATAAAGAAAGAGAGAGAGAGAAATTTCTAGAGATTAATTTAGCCCACCTGATTACAGAGAAAAGCCTGGATGCCTAACTCTTCATCAAATGAAGTTAGGAGGATTTAGCTGACTCTTAGTATAAACATTGGCTGCACATTTGGACCCTAAAATCAGTGTTAATTCTGAATGTTAGAGGTTGGTTCTGGATAGCTGGAAAAATGTTATCCCAGTCACCACACAACAGTAAGGTGGCTGTCAGTTAAGCAGAGCTAAGGGAATTGCAAATGGTCTCACTGGGAGGAGGGATATCCAGAATGTTTGGTTATAGAGGAAAGACAGCATGGACTGTTTAATAACTCTAGATTCATTGCACTTTTGTGAAAAAATTAAAAAGATGTTTTCAATTCTGCTATAGCCGCCATTATTAGGACTAATTAACCACTTGGGAAGAGTATGAGGTGAATAGCAGAATACAGCTGTGAGGCTCACAAACAGCTGAAGGAAAATATTCCATTTTCTTCACAGTAAAGAGAGCACTTTTCTGAAGCTAGGGGTAAATCCTGTTATTTCCTCTTAGCTTTAAAGAAATGATAAAGCAGTAAGCAAAATAATGTTTCCTATTTTCCTATTTTATATTGTTATATCCCTTTGTATATAAAATACAATTCTTATAATGAAGCATAAAAATACAGTTGTAATTTTATGGAGATAAGCATTGCTGAGCAAATTATACTTTGTGAGAAGTGGTGGTACATTTAGAAGCTGTGCAGTGCAGTGATGGAGAGCAAGGAGCAGAAGCACAAGCACCTCCTCTTAAAAATTCTCTTTTAAAAATATTTATACATTATTATGGTATCTTTAGTATTTACATATGGCAAGCCTTTGTCATTCTTCACAAATGAGTCATGGTTTCCCATATATTGCAATATATCCGAGCTATGTGACTCTGATAAAATTGCACATATTACAAGTGGCAAATACACATAATTTTACAACGAAAGAGCAATGACTTTTCTTTACAGCTTTTAGAAACTTTGTTTAGTCTTACTTTCTTAGCATTTTCAAGAATTCTTTCAAAAAAGATTTTACATAATACACAAATGATAAAGTTGCATCTAATTATCCTTGCTGACTTTATTTTAAAGCCTGAAGGTTCTGTTCATTTTATGCCACACGATCCTAATTAATAACTCAGGTGAAAATGCTGTTCAGTGAAAACAAGTTTTTGAGTGGAAATGTGCTGGTCTCCAAATAAAGGAGGTTCTGAAGTACCCCCTGTTTATATGGAAACACATGAAATTTGCATTTGGATGTAAACTCCTGTTGCTCAGGCACCTGGATTATGGATGCTGAGGCGTTTCTTCTATTTGAATGCTGGCAATGCAATGCTGACCTACTGACTAAAGTGACTGCAGCACTTGTCATGCTGAGACTGACACAAACAATGTAATGAGTTTTTAACAGGTCTCTGTAAGTGAAAAACGTTTGGTGTCTCTTGTGATTTTTATTATTTTTTTTTAGTTCTTTCCATTTTTTGTTAGGTTTTTGTTTACAGTATAAGCTAACATTACCCTTGAGGCAGGCAAGATTTTACAGCTAGGTACTGTACAGATGCGAAAAGGAGGAAAGGACTGTTTACACAAACCTGCTAAAGGCCACCAGCCCACTGAAAGGGCACGGAGTAACATTCCAGTTGCCTGTGATTCTGTGTGCTATTTCTTGCATTAACAGTGTGACTACATTTATCTTGTTGAGTAATGGATGAGTAAATACAGGAACTAATAGTGCTGACTGATGAGCACTCTCACCTCATAAAGTCAACTGAGCAACTTAGGCCAGAAAAATCAGATTTGAGCAGAGGTATTTTGAAAACAAATGTCACATTAGATCAGAAACTCTGTGAATATTTTATTATTGAAAGGCACCTGCGTGACTTAAGAGCACAGTTATTAAAATAGCCCTGTCCTTGATGAGAATTTTTTTCCTAATGAATCTGTAGCAAGTAAATCCAGCACATACAGGTAATGTTTTGGTCAGCACGAGAGACTCTGTTTGACTCTGATCTGCAGAGGGAATAAAGACCCTGGCTGGTACAGCAGCAGTTTTTTTTTCTAAAGATGACCGCACACACCAACCCCCACCCTCCTCCCTCCCCATCTGAAAGCCACCAGATGAGTCCCTGCAGTATCAGCCAGCATCACACATCAACAGCAAAAGGAACTGTGGGGAGAGGGTGAGCCTTGCCAGCACTGCAGATCAGATGGTCTATGCGGTGTTTATGATTGAAACATTCATTTTACTTGAAACTAATTGCATTTGTACAAAAATGTGAATGAGGACTCCCCTTCGAGGGGAAACACAGAAGGGTTTATCCTGATGAAATTTCTGTTTCCAGAAAAATCAGACTTGGTAAAACAAGCCATAAAACTGAAACCAAAGAGATTCTAATTTTGAAAACCATCACCAAGCAAAAACTCCTTAAGTTAAAAAAACCTCTAAGTCAAACTAATCTTCCCATCTGGATGTACAGTAATCCAGGAGGAGGATAAGAAAGTTATTGTGTGGGTTTTTCAATGTTTTTCTTGTGTTTAGTGTGATATTTCACAACTGTCTGGGGCCTCCTTACTCAGTGCATTGAGAAACATCCATTGCAATATTAGATTCTATAAATGAAAAAAGATAATAGTTTGACAGAAATGTTAGATGTCTCTAACTCAGGAAGTTGGCTACTTGAGTAACGCCATTTCCAGCCATTGCCAAATTGATCTACAAATGACACACAACCCTCTTTGGCCATTGAAAATCATGCTCCAGCCAGATTAGGAGGTTTACTGACACCTGGGCTAGTGGTGCTTAGAAATCCCAGTTTTCACAGAAAGGGACTGATGTAGGCAACACTCAGCATCCCCCATTGTGCAGACAAAAGAGATAGCAGCCATCGACCCAAATCCCAAGCAAGACTCAACCCTGCTTTTCTGATGAGCAGAAAGGCAGCTTTCCTCTCTACACCTAGCTCCTAAACCATCATCATTAAATAAAACTATGGTCTTCTACTGTTTTAACCACATAAGAGTTAAATAACAGGTCCTGTTCATCACTGAATGTCCACCAAAAACCAAAGCCATCACACATCAGTGGCTTTCCGGACATTACTGTGATGACATAGCCTCTCATTCAAGGTTGTCTGTTCACCTCTGTTTAGATAGACCCTGAATTGTTTTGCTGGTGCTCACTACCAACAACAGCTCTAACTATGACATGGGCTAGCGTGGTTAGTATTTTGAAGTATGTTGGTTTTCCCACAGTTATATTGCTTTAAGACAGAAAACTCTGTCCTAAGTTCACCTCCCTTCTCAACACGGAGATTCGACATTGTTGGATCACACATTTATTTTTATCTCGAGACTAGATAGAAGGGATTAAAAAAGCCTATTGTAATAACACAGAAGCCTGGAATAAGATTAAAAATGTGTCATTCCCATGGAAAGGATGTTAATCTAGTATCAAAAGGTGTTTAAGTTGTGATATCTTTGGAAGCTTACGGATGTCACCTTACAATGGTGTGATAGCTATGAATGGTCTGACTGAAACTAAACAAAGATGAAATTCAATGTCATCCTGATCCTGCTTATCCTTTACACATTATATGACACTAAAGCAGGGAATTTCAAAACAGTAAATTACTATAATCCCAGTGGAAAATCAAGGATGGAGGATTTCCTGTCCTTTGATATTTAAAATCAGAAATGCTGATGTTGTCTTTCAACTTACTTTTATTGGTTTTGCATAATACTTGAAACAATACATAAAATAAATATTTTATAATTTTGTTCCTGAACATTTTCACAAAATAAACATGAGATAGCCCAACCTTGTCTCCGCTATTGGCCTTCACCACAAGTGTCCAGGACATGAGCGTCTCCACCCACCAGCCAGCTACATAAAGGATTAATATGGTATTTTAAAAGGGAAAATCTGGAGCGTGCAAGGACTGCTTGAGAAGAGATAATGGGGAAACTATGCTGTTAGAGGGTTCTCCAACAGCCTTTACCAAAACCACGAGACACAGTGAAAACTCAAGGCTTCTTTTAAAAAGCGCTCAGCCCTCTGTAGCTAAACCAGGCACAGCACAGTAGTCACAAAAGTATATCTCCAAGGCTTTTTCTAACCATGTTGAAAATTTTGTCTAACCATTGTTTCAAATCCTGGCAACTCATATCTTACCTCTGGGAGACCTGATATCTGTCACTTAGCAAAAAATATGAACTATCTTACCTCACCTCCTGCAGAGATTACTAACAAAGAACACCAATAGCTTTTATACCAAAACACTAAACTTTCAAAGTCTGCCAGAAACACTCTTTATCCCATGCATCATCACAATAAAGCGGCTTTACTCCCAGAGAAGAGAGAGCATCATCAAACCTTCAAAGAAACATGTTGTTGACCAGTCACATCAATGATCTCTACTTCCAGAACACTAAAATTACCAGATATGTTGACCTTCTAAATCAGAAGAGGTTAAAATATTTTTAAACTTCTTTACACCTTATTCAAAAGGAAAGGAAAATGTTTTGCTCAGAATACAGCATGTACATGAAAAAATGTGAATTTATATGTGAAAACATGAACAAGCTACAGCCTCAGTTCTTCAGTTCACAATGTTTACTTATCCTTCTGAAGAGTAAACCAAGTAACTGATAGCAACAGCTCTGGATTACTGAAGAGGTGGACACCAGCAAATCAGACCAGTCTTTGGGCAGAATTTAGAATAAGGACCTGAATAAATAATTTAAATTCATACTTTAGTGAAAAGTACTTTCAAATATCTCATAATCACAAATTAATACTTTGTTATATAGTGTTTTTACATCAGTTTCTCAGAGCTGATCAGCGCTTCCAGTAAAGACAAAGTATTATCTGAAAAATAATTGTCTGCACAGATTTAGTAAAACATAATTGCCTTCTGAACTTTCCAGTTTGGACATTAAGGTGTTGTTTATCTTAGCCAATTAATGATACCAGGGACAGTTCTTTAAGGGCTACTGGGACAGAACAGTTCACATCCATCATATTAAATTTTGTGTAGCCTCCAAATTCTCCAAAGTAGCCCACAGTGACAAATGGAGTGAAACCAAGTCCACCTTGGGGGGATGAAATTGCTGTGAATCAAATCAAACCCCATAGATTAGCACAGTCCTCACCATTACTAAAATACAGCAAGGCCCTGAAACTGTCTGAATTACTGTGAAACTGCTTATCCCCGTAAGCCTGACAAGAAAGCCAAGCTCAGAGCCTCCCTTTCCCTGTTTGCAGTGTGAGGTTTCTGTGTTTAATTGCCTCACAGAGATGTTGTAAGGCCCACCTACATAATGTTTGCAAAGTAACATTTGCCGCGCACTGTAGGGCACATGGAAAGTGAGGAGGTGAGCCAGGCACTGGGGTGGAGATGGAGCAGGCAACTGAGCTCTGCATTCCTGTGCCTCTGTTTACTCCTCTGGCAGCTTTTGCACTGCGGCTGCAGACATTTAGGTAGCACAGCCTCGCAATTAATTAATTAATTAATTAATTTCTTGGCATAAAGCGTATTAAGGGCCCCTGTATAAGACTGCTGTTTACAGATGGCTTACAAGTGGCTGCTGTTCTCTGCTTCATGTTACATCCTGGCAGAGCTACTGCACTTGTACACAGAGTGGCATGGATTTTCCACTTTAGTTACCTGACCTTGAACAGTTTTAGCTCCTAAGGAAACTGCTTAGGAAATATGTGTGAAAACAGCATTGTTAAGGAAAATATTGTTACTGAATTGTAACAGTCCTTACCAGTGAATACTGCCGCGATATTCATGCACGCGTGTGGAGGAATTCACTGCAGGCTCACAGCAACTGGGGAAAGCCAGACCCATCTAGCATGAATGGTGGCTGTTTAGGCAGGGCACAATATTGCTACTGTTACAGACAGCTGGGAGGAAGTGTTAGAGAGGCATCATGGTCCACTGACTGCACACTTCTGTCTGACAGCTTTGAATGAGACCAGCAAGAAAAATCTTTGCCTATTAAGCAGTGGCAAACCCTGCTCCTCCCTGGGGAACAGTGAGAGCTGGGAGACAAAAATTCAGTTGCCTTAATCATTCCCTCCAGAAAACAAAAATATCCTATAATTTAAAGTTCCATTTTACCTTGCCTGTATTGGCTCAAATGCATTAAAAGGGCTGAAATTGCAGAAAGCTGGCCTGTGGTTTTTGCATCCTGAGAGTCTAAGCAGACACGTAGCTGTAATCTCCATGTATCTCATGTTCAGGCCATTTGGCTCAATTACTCTCAGAATAAGCTCGCCTGTTGCTGGCATCCGTGCACTTGCAAAATGCTCTCAGCACAGGAGCAAAGACTGGTCCAAATCCAGTTTGAAACTATTCAGTGCAGAAGGTGTGAGCTGGCCCCCCTGGTTTCATTACTACTCACACTAGGCAGCCTTCCCTGTTATTTCTTGTTATAGATGCTGTTATGTGCAGCTGCTGTGCTTTAAAACCAGTAAGCATGGCCAGGAGGTGACCAGCTCCTGTCACTTAAATCCACTGTACCATTCCCGTTGGGCAGGGACTCATGATAGCCCAAGTGATTTTAGCGGGTGGAAGAGTATTATCTCACAGACAAGTTTCAAGGTAGAAATCAGTGTAGCATTACGCTCAGGGTTACAGCAAGAAATAAGAGGGAGAAGCCTCCCTATATGGTCAAGTGCTTGAAAGAAGGATTGCTCTCCTTTGAGCGTTTAGGATGATGCCAGCTGTTGATGGTAGCTAATGTGGCACAAAAGAGAGGCTAAATTTACACTTTAACACCACTGAATTAACAGAATTGCAGCAATATTAATTTAGTTTGACTTGCTCTGAATAGTGTCCATAAAATTTGACTCATACTCTAGAAAGCCTTTATTTCACCCAGCTTGCTTTCTCCTTATCTGTTCTTAGAGTGTTAACCATCACACTCAGCATTTACATCATCCTTCTACCAGAAAAAAAATCAATGTGGTTAGAATTATCATTATTTTTACAAATACCTCATTGAGATGCATTTTGAATAAGAAAAGCATTATCAAATACATTTATCATATAGAAAGAATTGCTGTAGAAAGCCTTTGAAAAAGTAGTAAAATTTTTACTTTTGAGTAACAAAACATTTAATTTCAGAAACAGAGTTGCTCTTAAATAGGTGTTTGCTTGTTGATTCCTTTTTTATTTTGGGAAAATTTAAATTCTTTAAAATAGAACTCTCGGTATGCAATAAAGGGAAGTTGTATGTGCAAGGATCAGAAATAATCTGGCAATCTGGCATCAAGGCAATGTCTCACTGTTACTGAAAATACAATAGCTAAGAAAGGTTACTTGCCCACAGCTGCTGCTCTTTAAGGAATATTCTCTATAAGCATATTCTTGTAATAGTTGCTCACAAACACCCATAAAAATAACTGTATCCATAGAGAAATATGCTGTTACTTTGCAGATAATGCCATGGACCAGACTTTGTCCCTCTTTCTTTGGGCTATAATACTTCCTGAAAATAGTACAGATTGGTGAGAGAGTGGGATAAGTTAATGGATTGTGAATGTGCGTATTGACAACACATTGCTAAAAGGTATTTTCAATGTTTCCTATTTTTTCCATAACAGTCCTTAGAAAAAATCTGGGGCAAATCGATATTTTATTTTGAAAACGTCCAGACTTTTCTTCCCAAACATTTTCATTTTTAGTATTTCTCCTCTGTTGTAGGGCCTAACTTCTTGTTTTCTTCCTTAGATCCAATTTGCTATTTGCCTCTGATTTTAAAGGTCTGTTAAATTTAATAAGCAGAAGAGGCAAATCAGGGTCTTCGTTTCTATAATCCTTCATCTAGGAATTTTACAGTGGGGGGGGGGGAATATTGTTGCTATTTAGTATAATGTTATACAGTCATTCTTGTTTAGGCTGTATTTCTTCTCCCAGTGTTTCACAGCTTTGCAGTAATTTCCCAGCGTTCTCTGTTGAATTATTTCCCTTTATCTTCCTTTGTCTATAGACTGCTATACTTCCATCCATTCCTAAATGTTTTTCTTCTATCTCCTCTACCTGATTCTCATATTTACCTTTTACCAACCTGGACATTAACACAAATTGCTCCAGAAAATTATGTCCTGTAATTTACAGTTTAAAGAAATTGCAGCAGGCCACAGATGTACAGAAGGTGCTAAGGTAGGACACCTGAAATTCAGATATTTGAATATGCCATCATCAAAATACCTGCTCCATAAGTTTTTGACAGCAACTTTTCTCCTCTCCTTAAAGATGCAGTTCTGGGTATATTTATCATCGCTAAGCTGTTTGCTGCCTGTCTTCAAGGGTATGCTGACAAATGCACATCAACCTGATATGAACTTGGATCATCCTCAAAGAAAAAGAGAGTTCTAGGTCTGAAGATGGAAGGCAAAGAGGAGTTATCTGCTGAGCCAGCTTTGAACAGAGGTATTCCTGAGAGATCACAGCAGTGACAAAATACAAAACTTGATGAAAGTGACTTTTTAGAGCTTTTTTCATAAGCTATCTGTGATTTTAACATCTGGTCTTACTAGACTATATGGAATCATCTCCAGAAAATCCCTGCCTGTTTCATGTGGGAATATCTAATTTGAGAACTGGAATGGTCCTTAGGGGCCACATGCCCTAAAGATCTGTGCTTAAGGCACCAACATAATAAACATAATTCAATACCACACATAGATATCTCATCCAAAAGCAGTGTGGCTGCCTGATGTGCCACAAAAGTAATGAAAATATGCAAGTGCCCTCCCTTTTACTGCCAGCTCAGGACATCAAACATTGTTAAGCTACTGGAGTACACTGCTTTTCAAGTAACAAGTCAAGGACTGGTTTGCAATAGGGAAAGAAAAAGTGTGCAACATTTGGCACTCATGGTATTGTCACCTGGAAAGGAAAGGCTGCGGTTCAGATTCCTGACTCTGCTCTGTATTCTGCATTAAATAGCTATTGACCAATAAATATAAGCAATCCAGAAAGCAAAGACTACAGATCCTCCAGCCTTTGCCTCATAACATCATTGTCCAAATCATAAGGAATGAGAACTGTGCTTACTATCACTCCTGGTCCTGGTCCACTCAGTCTTTAAAGGCAGCAGGCAAAGAAGAACACATTCAAGAGATCATATGGAGCATATCCATACCCCAAACTGCATGTGATCTGGTGGCTGGGAAGGTAGGAGATGTCAATCTGTCACACAGCAAATCACTGCTCTCAGCACAATGTCATATAGAACTGGCTTCAATAGAGCAGCGACGTTGTTGTAACGTCAGTCACCTGCTTATATAAAAATACAGTTTTTCTGTATCTCAACAGTGGCAGGATCAGCTAACAAGTAAAAGGAGTTGCACTATGTGCCTTGGACAGAGGTCTGTACACGAACCTGTGAAAAGGATGATGTTCAAGAGACTTTTTTATTGCTACTTATCCCTTTTGCTATCTGAAAATGCTGTTGTCTCAGTTGGCTGTTTATAATTGGCTCAGTTTCTGTAAGCCTCAAAGAAAACTATTTGAAGAGCACCAGCCCTTTTTACTAGCATATTGAAATGCTTTCAGAAATTTTTCTGCTAGAAATCCATGCTTCAGGAAGATTCAGATGCAAAACAATTGTATAGCATAAAGGGAAGGCAAAAGTAGTCATTAGAGCTGTGGGTAGCACAGGCATTTGAACAGTTACTTAGCAACTTTTAAGGAGCCTCATTTATGGAAATGGTTTAAGAGTTTGGTCAGGCAGATAGATACATAATTTAGAAAGAAATAAATAAGGGGTCACTAGAATATAAAAGCCCTGAATGTTTGTTTACTAAAAATGGGAAAGAGAGGTTGCACTTTACACAGGTATTCAGGTCCTATAAGCAACACAATCCCTATGAAAACAGATTTTGTAAAACCCACTGTGGAGTAAAGGTGAATACTGATATTCTGAAGTATTCAGCAGCTGCTCCTGGTCAAATCAGCTCTGTTATTCTCTGGAAAGGTGCTGCAAGGAACTCTCTTCAATGAAACTAAAATGTTACTGCTAAAACTTTGTTTCACTTGCATTTCCAATACTGCATATGTGTTATTGTGCAAAGCCTGTGAGAATATGTTTGCATGGCAGATGCTCCACAAAATAAAGCTGTACTGTACTTTTGTTTGCCACTAAAAACATCTTGGAAGTTGGGAGATATGCCAATAATCATGAGGCAGTTATGTTGTTGAGAGAAACCACAAAGACTTTGCAAGCTTCTGCTATGCAATTTTTCTGCAATTCTAGTTAACAATTTAGTTTCCATAGTAGTGGTGTTTGCTCATTCTTACCAAAACAGTTGACCTGATTTATTAACAAAAGAAATGAGCCAAGTAAGTAACAGTCAAGTTAAAGTTGTGGAGTTCCAAGAAGGATGTGGGGAAAGAACAAGCTGCATGTGGTCACCACGGAGCTTTCACAAAAAAAAAGACCTAGCTAGGACCACTGCTTCATAGAATCATAGAAATAAGGTTGGAAAAGACCTCCAAGAACACCAAGACCAACCTTTGATCAAGTACCACCATGCCCACTAAACAGTATCATGAAGTGCCACATCTACTCATTTTTTGAACACTTCCAGAGATGGTGACTCCACCACTTCCCTGGGGAGCCTGTTCCAAAGTTTAAATATTCTGCTTGCTTAGCACTTGTTCTTTTCTCTATGAAAATCACTGGAAATTTTAAAATTATTTCTCAGTTGAATATGAGTTTATTCTGTGTTTTTACAGCTATTGTTCTTACGTTTTAGGAATACACTTCAAGTCAGTGCTTAAAAGGGAATCTATTATAAGGCCCACATGCACTCACTCTTCCAAGAGTGCCTCTTGTTAAAATATTTTTTACAACACAATAGCTGTAAAAACGTTTGGCAAAATATTTCATACAACTTCTGTGGTTATTTTGTATAGATGATAGATGTTCATCAGTGTTCATCTCAACTCATGACAGGTCCAGTCCTGCCAACAGACCACACAAATTCCAATTAAGGCCAGAAATCTTTTTTCTTCTAAAAAAGCCGAGATAAAAGTATATAATAAATCTTTGCTAAAAATATGTCACAAAGTATGTAATGTCATTAAAGACTGTTATCCGTGATGAAGTGGCATTAGGGCAACCTTAAACCTTATTATTTTCTAAGGAAATGTCATAGCTTTCCAGCTCATCAAGATTCTCATTGTCACCAAGTTTGAATATTTGCCTCTATGACTTAAGTGTTGCTTAGCCTCATTTAAAAATATCTAGTGACACATGGAAGTTAAAAATATGGTAACAGGAGGAATGTAAAGAAATATGGAAGTACGGATGTGTACATTGCTTCTGGACTCAGTTGATTGCAATGGTAATTGGAGACGGTGCTGCCGCTATTCAGATATAATCAGAACACATAAGAGCAACGGCTCTTTTTAAATTTCTAAATTTAAGAGCAGAACTTTCTTCCAGTTATCAATTCTGTCCTCATGTCTACACATTTGGGATGAAACTTACTTCTTCCAGAAGTGTTCTCAGTCTTAATTAATTATTGACATACAGACACCACCAATTTTAGATTCAAAAACCCTTATTTGCTTCATCACCTGAGTCTTCTAATCACTGATGGTCTACTGCCACAGTATAAAGAAAAAATGCACACCATACTGGATTAGCCAAAGAGGAAGTGCATGTGATATGATTAGAGAACTGACTAGCCTCTAGATGTGAGTTTGCCAGTTGTAAATCTTACTTTTTTTTTCCAGTACAGACTACTATGTGTTATTGCTACTGCCTGAACTATTTTTCAGTGAGCTCTTTATGTGATCGATAATTTTTCTGCATATGGGATTATGCCTGCTAGCATATATCTGTCTTTTACTTACAGATGAAAAAAAAAACCGATAGAAGACATCAGGTGTCAACAATTTGCTCTTTTTTTTTTTTTTCTATCTAAACTGAAGCAAAAATGGAATTGAAGATACAAAATCAAAATGGAACTTCGAGGGAAAAAAAAACTGCGGTGAAGGGGATAACTCATTGAAATCACACCTGGATTTCTGAAAACATTTTTGGTTTGTGTTTTAGTTTGCTATTGATCTGATACTTGACTTAATCAGGAAGAATTTTTCCTTGAGAGTAGGCAGTGTAGGCACCAAGAAGGCATGATTATGGTAAGTCACAAACTATTCACCCCTGTCCTCCATAATGCACCTCAGTGAGGTACTTGTTATCATCTTCTAAAATTAACTGATCTCCTCAGCTGTGACAGTGTCATCACCATTCTCCAAACTGGGTTTTACACTGCAGTATGAGGCCCATGACACCACTTCAAAGTATGTCAAGGCTGTATATTTCTCTGCCTTGTTTATAACTTGTCAGAACAAATTGTACTGTGGTGTAACAGCTTCAGATCATGACCACACTGATTATTAGTCAAAGCTACAAGATAAACAACTAATTTACTTTATCACAGTGAAGGTAAAAAAACAGGTGTTATCTTTAAACAAGCTACACCAGATAAAGTAATATGCACTGTACATCTGATACTTGTGTTCTATCTCTAGCAGAGCCTCCAGATTCCTTCTTGCTAGAGATCACTCATCTAGGAGAACCAGAGATTTCCTTATCTGGCTGGCCAAGATGCCAGAGTGATGCTTTGTAAAAAAATCATCAGGATATTGCACAGCATGTGGCTGTGGGCTTAATTACCACAGCATGCCTTATCTGGAACACCTTCTCTTTAACATAGCAGCTCCAATCTTGTCTTGTGGTCCTATAATTATACCTTCCCCATTGTCCCTAATAAAACTCTCTTTACTGTGTGTAGAAGGAGGCATTGAAAACTGTCAATCAAATATGAAGAAAATCATGTTCATTCAGTTAAAAAGAACATTGATACCTGAGAACCTACTTTTCAGAGCAACCTCCCTGAATATTCAGTACGTACAAACACCAGGGTTTTGTCCACATGGCATGTTCAAACATAATCCATTCTGCAACATTGTGCCTTAACAGAAACAACTTGCATTACTTGCATACATTTTTAATATAAATAGACATACACAGTACAATTAATTTTTTTCTAAATGTAGATAGTCTCAAAAGTTTATAGGGCAAACTTGTGAGTGGGATGTTATACTTATCAGTATCAGTTTACCCATTACCTGTCACAGTTTTCGTTTTTGGTGAAAGAACAAATAGCTCTTCTGATCCTTATAATGAAGATATGGGATAGCTAAAATATGACAAAGGCTGAAAGGTGATCTAGAGGAGAATTTTTTGCCCCCACAATCTTTTTAGGAGACAGTTGCTAGGAAGTAATTTCCAATAACCTTACAAAAAGGACTCTTCCCAGTCTTGCCTTACAAGAGCTACTCCCAGAGATGCCCATCCTTCGTGCTTTCTCATTCTAGTGTTGTCCTGATGTCAGAGGAGCACTTCTCTTCTTTTCTAAATTGGCTAGTGTTGCTTTTTCAGCTCTAAAAAGTTTATATAGTAAATATTTGGAGAAAAAAGTATAAAGCCTGCCAGAAAAATTATTCAACATTTCAACATATCCACTTCCCACCTAAACATAGTATAGCTTGGACATACTCCATGTAGTTTCAGGCAGAAGCAAGCATAACATATGATTTCAAATCTGAGCTGTCAGTTTTCCTTGACTGTGAACCTGGATCTAGAGTTAAAGGTATTTTCCAACCTAAACTGTTTTATATTATGATTTTCCTCCTTATCTAATAGCAGAAATAGTATGCTAGAGAGATGGTGTTTCCATGTTAAAGAGAAAACATGGGGACCACTTGATCCAGGTATAATACTTACATTTTACACATGGAAACTGATTGTTACCATGAAGCACAGTCTTAATAGAAAAATAAAATATTGTTGAAGAATCTTACTAACTTGTACAAAGACAGATTAAATGAAAACTTGTAAAACTTCAAGCAAAAGGAGCACTGTCCTTGCAGAAGACAACCACTAAGCATTAAATTTTGGTTGAGAGTGATCAAGCATTTCTTTAAGGGACCTTAATAAACAAATGTCAAAATATAGCAGAAGTCCTCAAGCAGGATAACTGGTATGGTAAAAAAAAAAAAAAGACGGTGAATGGTGTGGTTCATTTTGAAATACATTAATTGAGAAATAGTAAAAACCTGTTTATTTTCCACTTAGCATTACATTGTTTGATACAAGACATGCTCATTTCCCACTTAAAATCTCTGATGAAATAGACTTTCCTTCTTTGTGAAGAGTGTTCTGACAAAGAATTTATGGCAACAAAGATATGTGCATTTTAAGTATTTCTGATGTGAACATTTTTCAGCCAAGTATGGCTGCCTGTTTTTCTCACTATTCCAGCACAGACATGATGGATGGAAGTAGGTCCGCGTGAAGTATTTCTTGGAGGTGAAGAATCCAAAAAAGTGTGCCTCCCCACTATTAAAATGACAGTAAAATCCTGTTAGGTATTCCAAAATAATGCTCCAGAGTACAGCTGTTTATCAGAGGCATAAAATGGTCCTTATCCTATTTGTCTGGCAACGTTTACTTAATGTGATGGATAAAGGAATAAAGGAATGATAATCTATAATAAAGGAAACACTTCACAGCACCAGACCTCTGCTGAATCCCTGAAGGCAGGGGAAGCTGGATCCAAGCAGAAACCCACTGTTCACAGCAGCTGAAAAAAGCAGGGTAAAAGCAGAAGAAGTGCTCTGCAGTCGAAGACCAGTCTGTCAAATAGAATTTCAAGGAAGGGAGTTGTGGGTGCTGTTACCAGACGTTCAAGGACAGGTTAAGTAGGAATGAAAGAAAATCACCCAGACTGTAAGAGGCCAAGTGATCCAAGAGTTTTCATATAACTAAGAGTTTGTGAGAAAATAATTCTGCCGTGTATATCTATACATGGAGAACTTTCTCTAATTATAAACACTGGAGTTTATAGGCGCCAAGCCAGTGGCAGAATAACCAATGCAAAATAAAATCTATAAAATACAAAAGGGGGAAAAAATTTAAGAAAGGAAACAATTAGAGCCCTTGTGTGACATAGCAGTATTCTTTGGTGTCACCATTCATTTTTTAATCAGGAAAATAGCAAAATGACCCTAAGTCACTCCAGAAAAGGGTGGAAACACCATTGAGCTGACAGCTATCTAGTCAGGCCTCTAAACTAAGGAATCTAGTTTTTATGATCACATTTGCATACCTTATTCAGCCATGTCCATACTACACATAAACACTGACTTTTTTGTAGAGATAGACGACATCCCACTGTGAGTTTGAGTACAGTAACATATGGCAAATCCTTACAAAAAAAGTACATATTTAAGTAATACAACTGAATAAAAACACAATTGATACTGCTCTTTAGTTTAATATGTAAATAACTGGGATAACTTCAACCTCCAGGGTTTTTTTGATATTATGGAAATTTTATCAGAAAGTGCCAAAATGAGTTTTTGTAGTTACACAACTGTAATAAAATGGTATTGGTTTCTATTTTGCATCTTTGACTTTCTGGTTCTGCTCCAGTGTCACAAAGTGTTATGCTTGATTTCATTACTTTACAAATCTGCAGAATTGTTAAAACCCAAAATGATTAAATAAAATGTAGTATTTCCAAGTTAATTTAAGAACAGAAAAACAAACTGCCTTAGCAACCTAACATTCACTTCTTGTCAAACAAAATATCTGAGGCAAAAGTTTTGAAATTATTTTCTTGAGTAAAATAATTTCTTTTCTTTTTTTAATATATCACCTGGTTTTTTTCATGCTTTTTATTAATAATTTTTTTTAAGAAAACATATTAGTATTTCTTTCCCAAATTTAAACAAGCAGGAAAACTAATTTTTTGCATCTTATTCCAAACTGAACAATGCACATGAAACTGTTATTTCAGCAATTCCTTGGTTTGTCCCATTTTGCTTTTTTTCTCTCCCGTGCTTTCCAGATAACAAAATGATTAAGCAGAGAGATTAGGAAAAAAGCCCATGGCATTGAAAAGTTAAAAACATCTTTACAAGAAATGTGGGATTTTTTTTCCAAAATAAGGATTTTGTTTTCCAAGAGCAAGAATTGGGCAAAAATTCTAATTGGCCAAAATTGTGATGCTGAAAGGAATATTTCGCAAAACATCAGCCACTCTTACTAAAATCTCTCTGTTTCTTATTTGGAAATAATAACTATACGTAATTTCTTACAGATATATTATTTAGCTGGTCTTTGCTTTGTAAATCTGGTGACCAAAGAGTTAACAGGTTTTGGGAAGGTGTGGTGGTGAGCTATGGTGGAGAGCACTGACCAGCTCAAAACTGCCCCAAGCAGCTGGGGTTTCATGGAGTTCCAAGGAATTGCAACCACTTATGCCAGATCTAAATATATCTGCATCTGAAGAGTTTCTATTAACTAAAATAATCATACTTCAAACAAAAGGGGTTTGTCATGTTTTCCATATCTGGAGAGTTTAATTGCATCACTCTCCTTGAGAAGAGCCAAAACTAGTCTGGTCCCCACCTGTGACAGAAAATGTTTTATTTTTCAGTTTTCTGATGAAGAAAAAAATATGTTCAAAGAAAACAGAGCCTTTCCAGTAAAATCTTTCATCAAAATATAGCAGTGAGTCGTGCTGTGTGAAAATGGTGTATTTCTGTGATTGATTTCCGTGCTATGCATGGACCACAGACAGGATCCTTTGCCATTGTCTACTTCTGTCCACCTTCTTCATATAAAAGCGACACACAAAAAATAACAAAAAGAAGGGGATTTTTAAAAAGAGTTTGCCTTTTGTTAAAAGAAAGTAATGGAAAATTCTTGAAATAATGCCATATAGATAAAACATCAGCCCACCAGATATGTAAATAGTCATAGTATCATATTTTGGGCTGGCTCTAAAAAAACACTAAAGCCAGAAAAAGCTTTAGGAGAGGAAATCGAGTTGTTCCTGACACATTCCCTCAGCCAGGGAATGCTTAGCTGAGGGCAGAACATGACACTACCAGGGCTGCTCTGGACAGCTGTTCTGGACAATGCTAACAGGGCTGCTGTGACTGGGATCCCTGAAGTTTACAAGTGTTCTGATTCTGTTCACAATTAGCAAAAAAACCCCAAATAAATGGGGTCAGTTTAGAGACCCTTCTGCTTTGTAAATAATTTTATTAAAGACAAGGAAGAGATACTGTGGTAAAGACCATAAGAACAGAGTTGGGACATTTAAATTCCCCTGGTTAAGTATCTGTCATGGTTTGGGAATGGTATTTTCCAATTTAGTACTCCCACTAAAACCACGTGCCTCTCACTCCCTGCTTCCCCATCCTCTGCAGCACTCTGGAGAGGGAACTGGAGGCAAAAAAGGCAAATATCACTGAGTTAAGAACAGCTTACTGGAAACAGCAATGGGATAAGAAAATTACCAGTAACAGCAACAATACTAATGACAGAAAGATAATTCACAGGGAACCCCCCGACAACAGACCATACCAACCGGCTCCCTCTGCCACCTTTGCTCAGCCAGACCAGAACTTCTTCTCCTTAGAAATCTCTTCCCCTCCTGCCTCTGGCAAAAACATAAATTTTATAGAATAACCTCCAGGTCCTGGCCATGCCACCTCCCGGATACTGAAAAGAATTAACTCTGCCCTGGCAGGAACCAGGACAGTAGCTGTCCCCTTTCTGGAATTTGGCAATACTGTGATTTCCTGAGCAGGTTGCACTGAGCCATTTTTTTTAGCAGCATTTAATGGATCTATTAGCATGAATATCTTTTATCTTTGAACTTATTTGTATTCCTGGCCTCCTCAGCATCCTGTGGAAAGGAGTTCTGTGATTTAATTATGCATTGTGTGAAAAAGTACTTCCTTTTTGCCTAACTCTGCTGTCCAGCATTCTCATTTAGTGTTTCCTAATTCCTGCCTTATGAAAAATAGTGAAATTCCATACCTTTCAAAATTTCTAGGCCTCTGTTGAATCCTTCTCTTTCTTGGTGATCCCACCTCTTCCACCCCATCATTTTTCTTGACCTGGAAGCCAAATCCATTTACGCAGTGATGCTCAATAAACCCTGCTGCAACAGGAGCAAGTTGGTTGCATTCTGGCTGAACTGGCTGCCTGACCTTGTCATGACAATAAGGAACATGGCTAGGGTGGATGTCTTATTTAGTAAGCTTTTCTCTGAGAATCGAAAATGCCACCATCCACCAGCATTTCTCTCCACAAAGGACGGTTCATACAGATGGTACTTTACATTTCAGTAATGGAGTGCACTTAGGTCCGTGGAAATGACTTCACCTTTATGCTACAATTTGGGGGGAAACTGAGCATTACCTTTACTTCATTTCTTTAACGAATGTTACCAAATTCTAAGATAAGGAAGACAACCTCTAAAAAACCAGGGCAAAATTCCTTTCTCGGTTGTACTTAAATAATATCTTTTTGATGTCTATAAAATTACAAACTCCTAGTCAGTGCTTATTTGGTGTCTGGGGGAGGGGGAGATTCTTCCCTTTTTATTCTGGGCAAATGTTCCTGGTAAGTCACTATTTTAGCTTTGACTGTTTGGAATTACCATGGCAGTTGATTTATTTAGGCTTGAAATGATTTTCTATAAGCAATATTTGTCTCTGAATTTACATGACATTTCTGGCATCAGCTGCACAATTGCACCATAAAACTGGTTTATTTCCAGAACTTTCACCTTCCCTGTCAACACACAGCTGGAATGGAATGGAAGGCAGACAAATACAGCCTGTTTGTGAGGTTCTTGAGAGAAATATATTAATCAACAAACCCAATACGAAAATGTACAACTGACTTCTTAACCCCTTTGCCTGCTACAGACCATTTTTCACTTATACTGCTGACACTTCTGAAACATATTCTTGGGAAAGGGGGTGAAACTGTAACAAGTACGAATCTTGAAGCCATTTCTTTCTGGTTGCAAAAAACCTGGTCTGAGTAATTATCAACTGTGCCTATCATCAGCTTTGAAGAAAGCCGCACTTAAGTATGGATGCAGAAACTAACTGTGTTCTTGGAACTAATTGTAGCACTACTCAGAGTTGGGAGATAGGCTGCCGTAAGCCAAGTTTTGGGAACTTTCTGCTATGATAGTAAAAATGGAGGAACCCAGAAAAGCAGCAGCATCAGCTTATTTCACTGCAAAATTCATGGACGTGACATCTTACTGATGTAGAATGCAGAAAAAGAAGAGAAAGGAGGAGATACGGAGATCATGAAACAAAATCTAGTACCAGGAGCAGAGGTATGGAAGAAATGTGAACAAGAAAAACTGTGAATGGAAAATGCTGCCAATCAAATGGAAGGAGCTGTGTCAGAAGCTTAGGCACAGTATCTGTGGAAATTGGCTCAATGAATTTGACAATACCAATCTAACAAAGAAGAAAACCCAATGCTGTAGCAAGAACATGTACTGACTATAACAAATCTCATGAAGTTGGTATTTGACACAGAAAATGGGAAATGGGGATGTGGGTAAATTTGAGGGTGCTGCAGAATCATCATAAAGTCGACAAGAAAGGAAGTAAAAGGGGAGGTAGTTCTTAGAAGAGAATCAGAAAAGAGAAATCAGAAAAGCGGAACATCCTGGATTTCTCAGAAAATCTGATTGACAGTCATCTGTAGGTGCTTGAAAGTAGAAGATGATGATGAAGCAGGGAAGACACACGACAAACCTAAGGCAGTCTTCAGTGCAGCCACAGAAATACCTACATACTCATGTAGAATTTCCTTAGTGTAAATTAGACTTGCTTTCATGTTTAAATTCTGTAGACAGTGGAGGCAATCTTTATATGAAAAAACCATAAAAACAAAGACCTAGGAATTCAATCTTCTAAAAGAATTTGAAGTTTCATCAGCTTCAGAACAAATATATATGGCAAAACATAAATTCACACCCTTCTACGCTACCTTCTCTATTTAAATTTGCCTTGGATCTTAGCCAAAATATTAGTCATAGGAATCAGATCAACATATCAAGAATGAAGTCATAAATATATGGTCACACACAGATGGCAAAAAGATTTCTTTCAACCCACATCAGTAAATCAGGACTTGAGATCCCTGATTTGTGAACATGTAAGACCTAAATGCACTGCCTGAGTCAGAAAATGTTTCATCCTATCACCTGCATTTGTCCCCTGTGTAATGCACCAACATCCTTTCCACCACTTCACTCAGCTTTTATTCTGTCTGCTGGTTCTCATCATTCTGTCTGCTGGTTCTCAAGGAGCCCTTAAGCACGAGGCTGGGCAGTCAAGGTGTAAACAGGAGTACAGTGCTGGGTATCACTCATACTTTACACTACCTTCTCAAACACGCCCCTTTAGGATCCCAGCACGTGCTGAAAGGATAACAAGATGGACCTTGTCCCTCTGCAGAAGAATGAAATCCCTCTATGACTCTCTGAAGGTATGTCAGAAGGAAGAAACATTCCGTCTCTAGTAGAGAAATTGGTCATAATGAAAGACATTTAGAGCTTCTGTAAATTCAGTTTAGGAAATGGGACTGAGTTTTCATTATTTCTAGGAAAAGCTTATCTGCCAATGTAATCAATGCCATTATAGTTCTAAATATGAGTGCAAAACCCCTGTATGCTGCAAGAAGTTGACATTTCAGCTTCTTGTTTTCATGCTATCATCTTTTCTGCCTCATTCTATGACAGATCATTTCTAAATGATGGAGATACAAAATTACATTGAACAAAAAAAGCTCTTCAAAACCTTCATGCTACTCTGTTTCCTACCATATCATTTAAGTCCTAAAGTAAGTAAGGATTATGCCATGCTGTAATTCTGTTTTGAACTGACTGAGTGCCATGCAGGACATTGTTTCCTCTTAGTTATAGATTGACTGTTCTGAAAAAGTGCATTAGGATCTCAGTGGATAAATGGAGAAGAGCAGGGCAATGAAACAATTTGTTGTAGTTGTTGTTACTAATCTTTTTTGATGTGGTGCTTAGGGACATGGTTTAGTGGTGGACTTGGAAGTGCTGGGTAAATATCTGGGCTCAATCCTAAAGGTGGTTACCAATCTAAACGGTTCTATGGTTCTTTGATGTTGTGAATACCTCCAAGCTTTTGGCCAAAATATGTTGAGTACCTATTAATGGCACAGAGTATTGAGCAGACTCCTGCATGGTTAATGGCAACCAACTCCAGCATGGCTAAGGATGGGCTGTCAGGAAAGAATCACCCTCAGCTGCAGCATGTTACATCCTGAGATATCAGGAAAGAAAAAAAAATCTGCAACATCTCTTCCAATTAAATTTGCCTTCCAATTAAGAATGTGGTGATATATAATAAAGATCCTTTTCAGAGGATTTTTCTCCAGCTCTCTGCTCGATTTTCAGTAGAAAAGATGTCTTTGTCAAACAAACGCATGAGTTCCCAGGTTATTCCACCTTGTTCTGTGTTATTTCTTTACCTTGTATAAAAGTGCAAGAACTTTTCTTGTTTCTACAGAGCTATGTCTAGCTCATTATTAAGTCTCTTTGTGTCACTTAGAGATGTGCAGTACCTGACTTTCTGTTCCTGTGTCTGAGTTCCACATCTCTTCACTCTGTCACAAACAATGAAGTTGACATTTCCTTCAACTGAGAAGAGCAAAGCACCTTTAATGTATATTTAAGGTTGCCAGTCACACTGATTGACACAGTGGGCTGTCAGAAGCATTAACTTACAGGTTAAAAGGGGTACATTTATTCTGTTTGTTTAATCTCCAGTGGGACAAGTACCACAGAACATGAATCATTTATGCCTGTCAGGAACTTGCAAATCAATAGTAACCTTCTGTGATCCGCTACTTTGAGCTGGGTGAGTTCATAAATCTGCACTCAGTCTAAATCCACGACGGACATTGTTTAGAGGCTACATTAACCAGCCATACAACATTAATAAAACCAAGAAGGAGACATTTTCCTTGGCATCTGAGGAAACATTGCCTCCCACTCTTTCTAAAGGGTTTCTTTACTTCTTCAGAAATATCATATTGGAAGAACTTTGGGAACATTCTACTAAGCACTGAAAATATTATCACAGCTCTTCAACAAGTATTGCAGATTGCATGTACTTTGTCCCCTTGCTACAACAATTTTTTTAAAGAAAAGAATCTGTCAAATTTGAGAAAGAAAACCAATTTCTTTATTTGAAACCAAAGCTCATTAATCTCTGAGATGTGATTCTGCACTTGACTTTAAGTACACTACAGCACTGAGTATAAGAGCTAGAAAGGGTGAAAAGTCCAACCATCCTCTAGAGTCATTAGGTGCTTAGGCTGCAGCAATGGATGAACTAATTAAATAAAAGTGAATTAGACTGGAGCCCTTCTTGGAAAAATACTTGGCTAATGACTTTGATGAGAAAATATCCACATACATTTTCAAAGTGTTTCCACATTATGCAATAAAGTACTAATAGAAAATCCTATTCCCTTGAGAAATTTCTAGATCAGTTCTTCACAGGACAAAAGCAGCAAACAAGACCCCATTGTTGTGACTTCCAAGTTTGGAACAGAGCTTGGGTACCAGTATTTTCAGATTCTGCTTTTTTTTTTTTTTTTTGGTACAATTTTTAAAAGATAACATACAAACAAGCACCCAATTCCGATTATGCAGCCTTTTTCCTAATCAGTGCATACAGCTAGGCAACATAGGAAGAAGATAATCTTATGAAAGGATCATGAGGATGCAAGATTTCAGTAAAACTCTACCTGGATTTGCTGGAATGGTTCTTTTTGCAGGATCCCTTCTTCCATTTGCAGCATGCATGATCAAAGTATGGGAGCTGTATTATCTTTAGCCCTCTAAACTAAACAGCACACACTTTCTCTCAGTAAGATCTTAGATTCTAATTTATTCCCACACATTAAAGGGAAAAAAAATAAGTATTGTGTGCAAACACTGTGTGTGTATGTATGTGTGGGAGGTATTTTGCAATGTAGATGCAGCTGTTGCTTTGTGAGCTGCAGCTAGTAAAACTAGAATTATGAGCCGAAGGTGTCCACTTTCAGGTTCCCCTTGTGGCATTATGAGGCCCCCATACATTTTTGATCCTGCTATCAGCAAACATCTTCGAAGCTTTCTGAAAATTACTTTTGGCTTTGTCTGAAGGTCATTACCATACAAGACGAGGAGTTATTCTGTTGGCTGCAGTGGAAACCTGGATACTCCTACCTTGCTGTACTGCATCCATAATAGATTGAAACACGTTTCTTAAGTTTGGGGTTTTTTTTCTTTAAAAATGCAGGAACCTGTCCTTCCTCTGTTTAAAAAAATTATGACTGTACAAAGCATTTAAAAGGTAAGAACTGTCAATCTACTTCAGTTAAAACAAAAATTAAAATCCTCACACTCTCTCATGAGTCTGTATTTGAGAAAAAATCAAACTTCACAACCTGCTGAGTTTCTCCCCCTGAACCTCTGCCTGGTTTATCAGGTGAGTGACAGTGCTGAGCATTAACCATCATTTTGTCCCAGCTGCTCTCACAGAGTTCCTGGGTTGCGTCTCCTAATTTAGGAACAGATTGTTACTTTGCTTCATAAAGATGCAAATATGTCCCAACAGGGATTTCAAGATGAGAAACATATTAGCTTTACAAATAGCTCAAACATATTTTTTAAAGTGGGTTATGAATTTCTATTTGTTACTTTCTCAAGGCCCAAGTAAGAACTCAATGGGAGTTGTGTTTTAACATATAAATATCAAAATAATGCAAGTAATTTGGAAATCTAAGTTCCAGGCATTAAAAACTGGGAAAATCAGACCAGAGTATGCTCAGATTTGGAGAACAGGATTATTTGTCATCTGTGAAGATTATGCCTCTTGAGCTTTAGATGGATTCAGCTTTGATTCCTATTTTACAAATTAATTTATACTACTGATTAGCTGAACTGTTTACTATTGAACATAATCTGTCTCAGGAAGCAAAAAGCCAGGTCAGGCAGGTAAAAATTGACTACTTACACACTTACTAAATGGAAGAGGAAGTAGGAGAACAACAATTTCACAAAAAAAACCCCAGGAAGACAAAGGAATTTTCCCTGCCTAGCAAGAAAAATAAGAAGGTAAAAATACTGAACAATATGTGTATTATAAAATATGGGAGAATGCTTTTATGCAGTGCAAAAAGAAGATAAATTATTAAATTTGTAACTATTAAAGGCATCAAGGAGATGGAGGCATGGGCAGCTAACAAGTACTGATTACCCTGTAGAAGTATTTGTTACACAGAAAGAGAACCCACACTATTTGCTCATAGGGTAACAGACATAATACAAGGGTACCAGACCTGTAGCTCTTAAGTAGCTAGTAAACTATAAACTGTATATAAAACATCCACATTCTCAAAGAACTCTGAAGCACACAGAAAGAAAAGTACAAGAGGCTGAAATAATTAATTTTGACAAAATGTGAGACCATGAGCCCCTACCAGACAAAGTTCTTGTTCCTATTTAAGGCTGATCCTATCTTAGTTCGTCACAAGATATCCTGAGTTGGAAGGGACCCATGAGGATCATCAAAGTCCAGATCCAAGAAGTATAACCAAACAACTACAAGGCATATAAACGCAAAACTTCGGACAATGTCAAGCACTCATGACATTGCAACAGAGATCCTTTCTCTTGCCCTTCTGCAAGTCTTGTTTCAAACAGTGATACTGAAACACGAGCAATGGAAGAATATACAAAAAAGCTGGTAAGATCTTATGGGCAAAAACAATAGGTAAACGGCTCTTTTGCTTCTGCTTGGGCACTTCTTCTCACATGGAAATACAAAACTGTTACGTGGCCACCATCACTGTTAATGCAGTCACAGGTGGCAAATGGAACGGGTGTGCCTAGCGTAAAATGCTATTACTAGGTTGTGCAAATATGATAAAGGATAATATTTATATGTCATTTACAAATTACAACTATTAGGAAGATGCAATATAAACACTGAGCAGGCACTTTCCCCCTACCTGGAACTTATGAGAAATGCTCAGACAAGAGAATTGATTCAAAGTTTACTGCAGTCAAAGAGAGACTTCCCTCGTATTTTATTGGGCTTTGAACCTGCTTTTAAATCACAAATAGCTTTGCAGATGAGAAGAACATTATACTAAAGAAACAAGATAATAAATAATGAACTAAAAATTATTGACTTGAAAAAGATAAAATGCATTTACTTGTTATGGAATAATTTTCAGCGGCATTTTCAGTCTATTTTGCAGCATTACTGTATCCTCCTTCTGTCTCTGGCAAACAAAGGAGACACTGTTGTACTATATATTTATCACATACAGATTTCTCCATGTCAATGACTAACCAGGAGCCAAATAAGAGTTTACAAATGTAGTATAACTAAAAATTCCTCAATATGACAAACACAGCTGTGCAAGTACCACAAATACAATATGTAAGACTTAAAAGGTTTTTACAGCTCTAGTATTAAAAGTCCGGCTCATTAAGAACTAGTAAGCCTATTACTGTTATTGTCAAGTATGACATCAAATATTCACTGAATTCACTTTTCCCAACCTAATATAACTCCAAGCCTGCTGCTACTGTGTTATTACAACCAATACTTGCAGTAGTAAAATGAAGAAAAGCAAATTCTGTCATATACATGTATGAAGAGCCTTGATCGACATATACTTTTAGAACATTATGAGTTTGTCAAACTCTTCACAAAACTAGCATCCAACAAATATGTTGACTATTTCAGAAAACCCTATTTACATAGAACCTTGTACAAAACACAAAACCTTTTGATTTATTAATTATTCTGTAACTAGAATATGCAGTCACACTTGGAAGTTTCAAATATTCTATTGCTAAAAACTTACTGTAAAAACTTGGAGAGGAAATGTGAGCAAGTCGTGTAACTTTTTAATAAAATCTCAATTGATGCTGATAATTACATCATCAGGTTTCAACATATGAGGTTGCAATGTATGCCCAAGTGAAATTAAAATCAGCAAACTATGCATACAGCAATGTACAAATGGAAACACATTCACTTCCACTATATTGATGCAATTTCAGTTGCTACGCAGGAAAGAAACATGTTTACATATTCCAATTGTCTGCATCCTCTAACAGTGTTACAAACAAAAGATACTCCTGAAATTCAACACCAAAACCAAGATAATTGTTGCCAGCAGGTGACCAAGAATTAGCAACTGCAATTTATCCATATCTTGTGCAAAGTTTAAGTAAGCTAAGTAGTCAGCCCATCTCCTAGGTATGTGATTTCTTTCAGATGTTTCAGGTAGACATATTTCTAGTGTACTGCTGCCAAAATTATTAAGCCACAGCACTGAAGAGTTTGAATGGCACTTTCTGAAAAATTCCGCAGGCCTATTTGTTCTGCATTCAGATTCTCAGTTTCTTATGTTGGTAAGAAGTTTCTTGGCTGACTAGTTACACTGAAGTTAAAGAAGTTCCTAACAATGGGTATAAGCATAGTGTAGCAATCAGCTTTAGAAAGAGACTGTTTTAAAAGACAAATAATTTTTACTTGAGACGAGAACAAATCCAGCTCAGTTACACTGAGATAATAGACATAGAGCTCCACATTAATAGAGTGAAAAATAATTTTGTTGAGAGATTCTTTGCCATTTCTTGATCAAGATGAACCACATGGATGACTGTATTAATCAAACAGGACAGACTGGGACATGTCAGGAGATTTAATAAGTTCTGCAGAGTTTTGGTTCCTACCGTTGTGCTAGTTCCTCATGGTTATTTTGATATTCTGGCTCTGCTGTAGTTCACAGGAGATTTATTACAGAGCTCATTACATCCATTTGTTACACTTTAATTAAAATATTAATTAAAGATAACTGTAACAAGGGACCTGGGATATGTTGTGTGAGATCGATTCACAGAATGAAATGTTGCTTCTCATCTTCAAGTGCAGACTCTTAAGCAGGGCTGCCACACAGAAACAGGGTTTCTACTTTATCTGTAGATGGTAGGGACAACATACTGGGTTTTTCAAGGTTGTTCTTAAACTGAGAACTATTTGGGCTTTATGCCTTACTTGTAGTAAATTTCCATTTGTATAGATTGAGAGTCCTAGGAATTTTCAGGTCTGTAAATATCTGAATTATAAATTATGATTCATTAATAGTTATAAAAACCTTTGCGGTAGTAGGCTTTTAGAGCAGAGAATGTGCAGCTGATGCTTTTACATAGCCCTGTCCCTCTAATACAAGCTATTAATCAGTGGGTTCAGAACATTTTCCCTTCTGAATAAATCTAGCAAACACAGGCAGCAGACATGCTCAAAAAAATTAGAAGTTGTAAAGGTAAATTATGTGCAAATTAGAATGTGGCTTCCCTGCGGATTTCAGTCTTTGGAAGAGATACAAGTACCAACGCCTGGGCATGTACACACACATACATACACATAAACAAAATCAGGCCTTCAAATTACCTGTAGTAGCAATTATTTGGAACATCATAAGAAATGGGACTCTTATTCATCTTCTGAAAGCATAAATACTGACTGAAAGCATATGTTATATTTGAAACATTAACTATTGTGTTCCTTTTGAACTCTAATAGTGTACTAATGGATGTGCCAGAAAAATATCAAAGCACAGATGACCTAAAATGCCCACTAGCAAAAGGGTACCTTATTGAATGTGAATTAATGGATAAAATGTACTGAAAGAGAATTTGACCTGATTAATATAAGCAGGAATAGACATAATACAGAATATTATCAAAATATTCTGAAAGATAATAGAAACATAAATTACCTTCATTGTTTTGATAAGCAAAGACTTGAAATCATTTGTTAGCTTGGATGTCCCTGTGATGCCATGATGATTTTTGTCTTTTCTTTTATACCCCTGTTATACCTTTCTGCAACTTCTGTATTTTCGGTGCTTTTTGCCTACATTCTTGGACTTGTTTGTTAAGCCAAGAGACTAAACATTTTAGAAGCTTCGTAGTTAAGGTGCCAGGGTGCCCAAACCCCAAGGTCCTCTCCAGAACACATTTTGTAAACTAAGATAGAGCCATCCAGGGGAAGGCTCCTTGGGAGGGGGGGCTCATTTGAGCCTCTCATTGGGGAATATTTGATAGATATGCTAATTAGTAAGACCTGGAATGTAAGACCAGATCTAGGAGAGAGAGGACTTGGCGGTGGTGATGGTGGGGTGCACAGAAGTGTATTCGACCTGTTCGTGGTGCACCTAAGGATCCTTACAATAAATACCAAGGTAAAACCCTTTTCCCCCTTCTAACCGTGTTCGCCTCTTGATTTTTAAGACTAGGAAAGGCATCACCTGCTACAGAAAACTTGTTAATAGAGGGATGTTCCCTCTGTCTTCTTCCTAAATGATATTACTGGCATTTACATTTCCAGCTGGTGCCTGCTGGCAGTCCTACCACAGCTGTGGGGCTTGGCACTCCACCGGCCTTATGTGTGTCATGCTTGGAGTCACCAAATGGTTGGGGTTGGAAGAGACCTCCAGAGATCACCTGGTCCATAGTGTGTCTCTCTCTAACACACTCCATCAGCTATCTATACACAGTGCAAAATCTTTCCCAAGCCTTCTCTTCTCCAGGCTGAACAGTCCTAGCTCTCTCATCCTTTCCATGCATGACAGATCCTCCAAGTCCTTATTCATCTTTGTGGTGCTTCCCTGAACTCACTCCAATAATTCCATGTCTTTCTTACACTGGGGAGCCCAGAACTGCATGCAGTCTTCCAGATGTGACTTCACAGCATGGATTGTTAATAAGCTGTGAACCTCTAATGATCTTAGTAGAAGCTGTAATTAAGGACATTGAATTAAGAAGGCCTACAAAGTCTTTGTTAGATGCAATCAAGACTGATTCAAAGGTGGGCTAACAATTTAACTTAGCAAGCATGCATCAAAAACAATAATTTCTAGCGAAAGTATACTTTGAATTCCCCAAAAAGTTTAAAAGTGCTTTTGCTCTGAAGTAAGTATAAAGGACAACATCTACATCACTGAAAAAAATTTACATCTGAAAAAGTTCCATACTTCATTAGCTCACTTTAACATGCAAAAATTTAGTACCAGCCTATGCAACAATTAAGCAATGCAAATATCCAATCTTATTTTTGTATGCTGACATTGTTTCTTCTCTTTCATTTGCTACACTTGACTTTTGTTTCCAATTAAATGACCGAAGCAGTGTCTTTCTCTCTGTGTCATGTTGATTACACAGCAGCTAGAACAATAGAGATGGCAGAGGGAAACAGGCATAGCTGCAATGTAATCAAATACATAGGGAGCAAAAACATGGGAAAAATTGAAAACAAATATTCCCTTCTTTTCTTTCAGGTCTGTCTTTGGCTTTGCATTTTAAAGTAAAGTTAGACTTTGCTATGATACCATGAAATAATTTAGAAATGTTTGACAAAATTTGGTGTTAAAAAAGAAAAACTTGTTTTGTCACAAAAGAAAAATTCACTGGTCTACAAAAGCATTGATCTGTTATTTTATTTTACATATTGATAAGGAGTAGTCAGTTGTTTGTACTCTGTTCTTGAAAATCAGCACTTCAGACTTCCTACATGTTGTACTAGACAGAGATATTATGGATCAATGACTTTTTTCTTGTTGTATTGAACCTATGCCTAGTGCTGTTTGTTTTTACAAGTTATTCTCAGTTCATTCAGGTAAAAATTCCCATTCGCCTTCTAAATTATCTTCTGCTGTAAGTAACAAATCCATTTATAAAGATTTAATAAGGAGATCTCTAAGTAGGTCTGGAAGGCTAGCCTAGTTACTCATAATATTGACTCGAATATATATACATTTTAAATTACGGTATTTTTTATTGCTATAAGTCTTCCTACTGATAGCTTCATACAATTTTTAGAAAACCTTATATTTTAGGGAAGAAAACCCTTTCAAGATATTATCATGAAATGAAAGCAGCATATAACTTTTTTCTTATTTAAAACAAAGAAAATTAAGATAGTGGCCTGTGATTTTCTACATATAAGTATAAAGGATCAGTATTGAAGGGTCAAGTATGAGTCAAAGCCTACTGAGTTTGTATTAAGATGAATCACCAAGTACAATCTGAGTTAATCGCACACTTCATTTTTCCTGTATTCATCCCTGCCATTTAATTTATTGGGTCCTTTCTCCATCCTCATTTTAGTGAGTATTAATCTCTGAGATTACTCAGCAAACAATGTTCTTCAACTGACCGCTCTAACTCACTAGTACAGGACCTGCCACATCAGAAGAAACCCTAAAACCCTCTCAATAGCACCAGGTAGACACTGTTGATAGAGAGCAGTGACATATCCTGGCACATCAGACCTCAACCCCCCATGTGATGGGCAGAGCAGCTCCCAGGAACAGCCAGCCAGGGCAAATAAAGGTCACCAGTGGCACCATTTGGTGAGCTTGGTGACTTGCTACCCACGCTGAGAGGCACAGCCAGCCAGACCATGCATCAGGAAATGGTCTGAAAGCAGGCAAATCCCGGAGCACAAGTGTGACTACAGCTTTCAGGAGCCTGTAGAAGACATTGCTAAACAGGTACATAGACTAAATTTCCATCAGGCAGAAGTACACCTAGAACTTCACTATGAAATTAAATTGTGGAAACTGATCTGCCACTTCTTTTGAGCAATATATATATATCTGTATATTTATTCTGTGCATTTGTTGCTTCTTGATAGGATATTTCTGATTGTTAAGAACAATAAGTTTTGCTGCGCAAAGAAAGCTGCTGCTTACCTGCCTTTGGAACATACAGTGAGAGTAACTTCCAGGCTGAAATCAGTCTGTTAAAATATCAAAACAGCAAAGGCCAGGAAAAGTCTGAGAATGCCACTATCCAAATCTTATTAAGCAACTGGTTTTTTTCCTAGGAGTTAAACTATTTCCTAGCATTTAAATTATTCTACGTCAAACTGCATCTTTTATCAAGGCTTCCTACATCATGGGGTGATATTACAAGAAAAATGCACAGGTAATATTCCAACGTGGCTGGTATGAGTGGAGGTACAAGGAAAGGGAAAATAAAGAATTAGACAGACCACAGTGCCTGGAGGCCTCGCGCGCTGTTTGTTGTCAGACACTAATAGTCTAGTTTGATGTTTCTGAGAGTGATGTAAAACACGTGGTAACCTTTGCCCATTCCTTACTCTGGAATTCCCATGTACCAAATGCCACTGAGGCAGAGCAGCTTCCCTGGGATGGCTGCCAGCACTCTGAGTACAGCTTGCTGAAAATAAACCTGGTGCCAAGAAGATGCAAAGGGCAATCACTTAAAGGGAAAGCTGCCATCAGAGGATTAAGCACAAAAAGACTACAGCAACAGAAAGAGAGGAATATATGTCTTTAAAGTGAGAACCAAGTAACAATTTCAGAACAACTACTACAGTTCCTAGGACTTATTTAATTAGTTACAGTAACTTCAGGAGCCTGTAGGCAAGTTTATTTTAAATTTGTACTGATTTCTTCAGAATGATTAAGAATCTGAAATCTAGGCAAAGGCATAGCCTGATTTGCTGATGTGCTAGTGACAAGAAGATGAGATAATTCTGCCAAATTCATTCTCAAACAATTACTTGTTTGGAGATATGGCAAAGGCCTTGTAATCCCAGAAATTTATATTTGGCTCTTCAAAGTAAATGCAATAGGGATTATAGTTGCCAGAATATTAACATAGAACTTAAAACATATAAACCAGTAAGGCCTGGTTGATAAAACAGGAGAGGAGGATTTTTCTTATTATTGGACTCAGACATAAGCTGAACAGTAAAACTGGAAACTATACTAATTTCTTTATGTAACATAACCCTTTTCCATACATGGAAGATTACCACAAAGCCAAGCAGAATTCTTGCACGTATAAGAGGAGAATTTGGTTGTCTACTAAGTTTTCCGTACCATGCAGTTTTTCAGGATAGCCTGACAGGTTAAACACCCAGTCACAGACCTTATCTTTCATCTTGCGAGTTTGTATTAGATCCTAATTTCTTTTTCATAGCTACATTTAATAACACACACAATTAATAAGTGAAATCTTTCATACTGACATAAAATTTAGAAGGCTATAGAAATACTTCTGTTTTATCTGTCCATAGATATATTCTGCCAGTCTTCCAAAGCAACCTTTGCCTAAATATCATACAGGCTTTCTAAAAATGTTTTAGTAATTGAGAAATCAGTTGTTGGTACTGTGCAGTGGTATTGTTAAGACCTGCAGGGACACTGGCACTTGCTCAGTATTTAAATACTCCTAGATGTCTAGCTATTCACATAATTAAATACACTGTTAAAGATCTAAAACATTCAAAGTATTTAAAATGACAGTTCTCCATATAAAAAAAAAAAAAAGAATGACCATATTATTGCTCTTGTGAAACACATTCTCTGCAGGTAATATCATAATGATTTTTATTTCACATATCAAGAAAAATTGCCATAACAAATTCTCAAAGAATGTGTGAATGGTCCAGATAATTGCATGTAATGGGATATCACAGGGTAAACCACAGAGGTCAAAAAATACTGTGGAGGAAATAAATACTGATCTTCATTTTCTCTTGTTCCTAAAGGTCAAATCTTTAGGTTCTTCATTCTTCTCATAATTTTTTTCTATTTTATCCCTCATCCTCAAGGGTGAATACTTTCCAGTGCTGCACAAACTAGGACTGTGGTATCTGTTATATTTGATTTGTAGTCTCAATTACCCTCCTTTAAGCATGAGATGATTTCTTTGAAAAAATGGGAGAAATGTTTCTTGCACATGGAAAGTGTTGAGGAATGAGATAATCCTCAGTTTCTTAGCAGCTCACTTTGAAATTTCACAGAGATGTCTCCTATACAATCTTTATCCTGACGCTAGAGACAGCCTTTATGTCACCATAATCATGCAGCCCACCATTGTAAAGAAATCTGTGTAAAGCTTGACCCAAGCCCCTGAGAACCCTGATGTTTAACTGATTAAAATCTTTTATGAACAACTTGTGTAAAAATACTGGGGGTCAAAAGAACAAGACTTGAAGGAAACAAGGAGAAACAGTGCTGATATAGACTTAATATCAGCAATTCTATAGCAGCAAGACATTGACTTAATATCAGCAATTTTAGAGTCAGTATCAGATGAAGAAAGGTGCATTATTACAGATGTTTAAGATAGCAAGATACAGTCCAATTTCCCCCCCATCATTCTCTGTATCCACCCATTCCCATTTCTTCCTCCTCCACCCTTTCACTCCCTATCTGCCCACGCCCTGCCCGCACAATGGGAAGCAGAGCCAGGGCTTTTGGGTCAGAGAGGAAAAATTCTCTGTGGGAGATTCTGCTCACAGCCTGGGCTGTGCCCAGTGATGCTGAGGAAAGCTGCACTCTTAGCAGAGCTGTGGGCTCACTCGATTTGGCACTCTCTGCTGTGGGGGTGCCTATAGGAAACAGAGCTCCAGGGTATGTGAGGTTTCCACCCTGCCTGCTGAAACAAGTCCGTGCTTTGGGATCAGAGGGAGATGGGTACAGTCTGTACTCAGGGTGCATATGGTAGGTGAACTGAACACTTAAATTTTATTTTTTTAAATAGTAAAAATCAAATAGATACATGAATTCATTCTATTCTCAGTTCAAGGACTCTCAATCCCTACTACACAGAGCAATTTGCCATAACAAATTATTTATTTTATGAAATGGCAAATTTGCATAGTAGAAAACTCTGTCAACATAAACTGCTTAAACAAATGTTTGGTTGTTCTGTGGTCAAATAACTAGACTCACAGACAAAGAATAGAATGCCCAAGTATTATATTTAAACTTTAAATTATTTCTGAGTTAATAAAATAGACATTTTTGAGTTAGAAAATCTGGAATGACAAAAGCTTGAATCTCCAAATTTTGAAAGATCTATGCACAGATAGGGAAGCCATTTCCAGAAAGTAGCCTTTAATACATCTGCTTTTCAGTCTGTGGGGAATACAGTAAGGAATACTCTTACTTAAGTGAGTGTTACTTATCTGACTTACTTTTTACATACAGTATTTTCATACTCTGCTGCTACTGCAACACACTTTGCACCATAGTGCAAGAGCCTTAAATAATCTCTTACCTCAATACAATTTTTCCTAGGCTAGCATTTCACTTGGTATGAGTCTGAACATGATATCATGTTCCTATTTGGGATACAGAGTCTCTGAGACCATCTCTCTTTCACTCTCTTATCAGTCACAATCAGAAATGCTTCTGACGTCTTGGGATAGATGAGGCTGTACCTTCCTCTGAAGCCTGCCCACAGCACAGTGCATCGACTGCATGTAACTCTGCCCACAGATCAGAAGGACTGTGTAGTTGCAATGGTTCACAATCAGCAGAAAAAAACATTATTTTTCCTTTGATATTTCAATGTTTTAAAATTAGTTAGATAAAAGATTCTTTATCCCTAAATGTAATAAGATAACGTTTTAGAAGTAGCAAGCAGCTGTTGTGAATGTATTATAAAATAAGAACAGAAGGCTCACAGTTTTCAAAATGAGCTCCCCAAAACATTTTAAAGAAGTGGAAAAGTTTGAAAATTCTGAGCTTGGCCCTTAAAAGAATCTTCATTTAAAGGAAAAGTGTTGGGGTGACCAAGCCAAACTAAAACTGTTTCTATGCCTCTATTTGTAAAATTAATAATGGCAAAGCCTCTCTTAAAAAACCCAGCTTTTTCTTTATTCATCAATGTGTTTAGAAACATTCTCTGTCCAAATGAGGGTTTTCATTAACACATCTTTTTATATTAGACTCTAAGAACAGTGAATGCCATTGCAAGCATGAAGCATGAAAATCACCTTGTAATTTCTTATACCATACACAGTAATGCCACAGCTTAGGCTGACGCAATTTTGTATCTGCCTGAGATAAAACTTATATGACTGACTTTCCAATGAGCACCAGAACAGATTGCCCAGAGAGATTATGGAGTCTCCCATGCTGGAGATATTCAAGAACTGTCTGGATGCAATCCTGTGCCATGTGCCCTAGGATGACCCTGCTTGAGCCAGGAGGTTGGACCAGGTAACCCACTGTGGTCTCTTCCAGCCTGACCCATTCCGTGATTCCATGAGCTCCTCTTCCAGCTGCAAGGGACTACAGGAAATGCCAGAGGTTCATGTGCAAGATGGAGAGGGACATTCATTAGTAAACAACCTGCATGCTCAGCAAGTACTCTGAAAAGCAGTGAGGGCAATTTAAGGGATCAGCTGAAAATTATAGCATCACTGGTGACTTAGTAGAAACATCTGGTGGTAGGCTGACTCTTCATAAAAGATTTTCTGTTCTCCTTGTCACTGAAATCTACAGGTATCCTATTGCCCAGAGCCACCCCATCATTCTCTACACTACACATTATTTGTTGCCAGTGCAGACAAATATGTAGTATATCAAATGTGAGGGTAAAATATGCTGAATCTCGTCTCCTAAGAACCACAAGAGCAACTGTATTGACAGCGTTATTCATAGTTGATGTTTTAATGTAAATTAGCTAAACCAATTTTTTCTCTCTGCTGCACTCAAGTGGCATTTCTCTGCAGAACTCACTGGTATCACAATTCAGATCCCAGTTAGCCACAGAGGCAGACTTACTATTGTGACTTTATAAATTAATTAATGTCTTGTATACTTGCAACATGGGAAAGAACTCCCTGGTTCAAAGGCATTAGATCTGCTTGTGTTGAACTTAATAAAGTGTAAAACAGTTTAGGTAATGAAGAAGTTGTTAACATCAGATTGTGACTAATTTTCTGTCTGCTACTAGAAGAAAGAGCATTATTTCCCATGCCAGAACCTATAAATCAGTGTGGTGAAAACATAATTTTAAGACAAGTGTTCTCAGGAGAAAATAAGTGTAGCAGATTCAAAAAGAAGAAATGCCCTTTTAATATACTCTTTCAAAAAATGTCTCCAGATATTGAGGAATTAACTCAGAGGATTCTGAAATTCTATTAAATTCAGAGCTGAAGAAGTTCAACTGTTCAAAATATTGTCAACAGGTGACAATTATAGGGTGGGTAGAAAGCACTGAGACCTCTCTGCTAATTGTTTTCTATGTCTTAAATATCAGGATCTTTTGAGACTTTCTTAGAAATTGGTTTGCTTATTGGCATGATCAGCTTTTCATCAGCTATCATAAAAAGGTGCAATGCCAAGCACAAATTGACATTAAATGCTTTTAGTTTTATTCTTTTGTGAAATGTGAAAGAGTTTTCACCAATACTTAGAAAATAGCAGAAGTCAGCTCCAGCTGGTTCACATTAATAGTAAACATTATTAAAATTTTTAAAAATGATTATCCAAGTGATGCTCTAAAACTGTGAATATGGATTTAAAAATTCTAAGGTAATGAGACCAAGCTGCAGGAGCTTATTAGGTGGTCCAGATGACTGTGAGGCTGCCCCCCAAGAGGCTTTCTGATCAGCTGACATAATTAAACATTATAATCCTGCCTTTGTCATATTATTGGATTTGAAACAATGTTTGATATGGTGTTTAAGCAAAAAATAAAAACTCAAGCAGAGCTCTGGTAGAGAAGCCCTAAATGGCTGAATTTTGGGGAGGGATACCTGTAGTGCATATGAAAACCTCTCTTTAAATGTGTTTCGCAGTGAAAAAAAATAGTGAACTCTACAAGCAAATATTCATGCAGAAATAATCTATTCAGCACTATAGGTATCCTATAAATAAAGCATGGGTTCATTATTTTTCCCCCACTTATTTTGAAAATAAGAAGCAGAAGTAGAACTAAGTCTGTTGGGATGAGAGTGAGAAGAGGATTGCTGAAAGTTTTGGAAATTAAAGGTTTCAGTGACCTCTGAGCTTTCAATTCAGGTGCTATAAAATAAAAACTAAGCAGCCATTTCAAAATGCTCCCTGGGTAGGAGCCAGAACTTCACAAAATCATCAAAGTTGGAAGAGACTGTGTAGATCATGTAGTCCAACCATCCATCACTCACCTCTGCCCACAAGCAGGCACCCGAACGAAACAATGCCTCTGAACCCCTCAGTCCTCACAAGCAAGGTGGACATTTTTCAGTAGTGGTGAGATTCACCCCCCACCCCCCCCCTTTTAAAATATATCTGAGCTTTCTGCTTAAAAACAACTATTCATTGGTAAAAACGTTGTTCAGAAGGAGGTGCCTATTTGAAGAAAACACCGATCAAAAAGCTTTCTTGGGTGCAGGACAGAACTCCTTGGTTTGGAGCTGCAGGTGGAGATCTGCCTGAAACCACCTTCATGTGCCCCTTCAGCAGTGTAGAAGCTCGAGTTCCATGCTGGGCCTAAAGGTGGGGCAGTGGACTGTGGGTTGTCTCTGCCACCTTCCATGAAGACAGAGCCCAACCCATAAGGAACACTGCAGTGGTAATCCACCTCAGGAAAGCTGACAGAAGCTAGAAAGGAATTTGAATCTTTTTCTCCCACAACTTCTTGCAAGAACTAACAACAGGCTACTTCTGTCTGTCTAAGGCAGAAAGGGAAAACGTTTCCCATGCAACCTCTAACACACAGCAATGTTTCAGATACAGCCATTTCATTCAGAGACTAAAGGAATTTTAGCTCTTTTGAAAGCCTGGTCATTTCTATCAGCTTTGATGGTGATATATAGGATGGACTTCATTCAATATTCTCACGTTGCACTGGTGTTTGTTACCATACTATTGCAGAGATTATACTTTCACAGTGGACAGGATTGCTATAGTTACAGTTTCATGGTTCAAAGAGACAGAATGTTACAATCCTGCTACATGAAAAATTTCTTGTGATACAGCACAGGACATGTTGGTTCCTAAGCAAAATTACTATTTTCCTATTATTCCTCAGCTTTTAAAAATATTACTTACATAGTTGTGTCCTTAGAACAGATCGTGGTCTTTACTGAAAATGTGCAACGTCAGCCCCTTCTGTATTACAAATATATACAGTTTTGCAGATGCTAGCACATAAGCTAAAAATTAACTGTGGGGTTGTGATTTCAAATAAAATCTGGTAAACATTTATTTTCTGTGAGAAAGAGAAGGAAAGAAGGGTGGGATGGGGGGTTAGCGTGTGATGGAAGGAAAAGAATGCAACACAGCTTCTGTGGAACCACAAAAGTTGCCCTGTGGTACCACAGTGCTGAGGAAGCTGTGGAACACTGGCATGAAACAGGTATGACTCAAGGTTAATGAAACTAAAACTCGATCTAACCACTGAAGAGAAGGAATGCATTTTAGTCCTGAAAGCTCAGTGTGTCTGATCTTTCACAGGTATGAATTGATGGAGTCCTATTACACTCAGTGGAATCATGACATTTTACACTCTCATACAGCATTTCAATTTCAGTCGTGTTTTTATCTTTTAGTTGTTCTGCTTTTCAAAGCAGTTCTAGAAAAACAAACCAACTGTGCACCAGAGGAATTTGCTTGGAGAAAAAATACATTCCAGTTGTATCTTTCTAGCTGATACTTACAGTTTGTTCAAGAAAAGTATATTTTTAAAATTCGAATTTTATTTAGTATTGTAAGAGCATTTTCAAGAGTGCTTTTTTAGTAAGTGTTCTCAGATCTACTAAAGCAGAAAGCAACTCGCTGTCCTCCCAAGCCTTGAACATGCAAAGCTCCTCTCTCTCCTTCACTGATGTGTGCAAGTTCTTCTTTATTAATCAGGACTAATTATTGTTTTCCTGGCTGTCCTACAGTCTTCTAATGACCATATTGATTAAACTGGAGATACACTGCCTAATTACATTTATGATGGCCATTCTGATGCTACTTGAACATTTTTATTAATAGATACTCGGATATTATGGCAGTGTGTAAAACAAAAATGACTCTGCAATAAGTAATACAGAGCCAAGTAATATTCCAACATTTTTAACAGAAAGGGCCCTAGAAAACAGCCTGTTTCAACATGGTTTTCACTTAACATGAAGCCAGAAGTGTGCTTTCCCCATGAAGGTGTCATGCATCTGTTTTCATCTCTCTCTGGGTGTCTAGGTGAGGTCTCCTCCTCCATCCCAGCAGTCTGATATGCACCAAGCCCTCATTGTGTCTAACCTCCTCAGAGGTTTAAAGCCATGTGGTAAGTTGAGAAAAAGGCAAAACCAAATGTCAGGTGTTGCCCATATTTAGTGTACTTCAGTGTGCAGCCGCATACGTGCTCCTCTACAGAAACACAAAGCGCATTTTGTCCTCTGGGGCTATGTAAGCATAAGGCCCAATTGTCACTCTATACCCGGACCACCATACATAAAGGGGAAAATTGCTACACCCTTTGGATGATAGCTGCATTTTTGAGGAAGTACTGAGGCTTTTCATGTCAATGTGTTTGTTTCCAAAGCCCAGCACCCACCAGGGGATCCACATCTCTCTGTCCAAGGAATGAGTCCTTGCACACTTGATGGTAGGTCTGCCACCTCATATTAGGACAAGCACCAGAGCTTAGCCAGTCTCTATATGCCCTGTAGGAAGTGTGCTAAGCTGGGTAGGGGGAAAGACAAGGATAAGAACATTATTGTACATATCCTTTCTTTCAGAAGTAATGAAGGGCAATAGCCAACGGGAGCAGAGCTGATCACACAGTAGATCAATACCATCCTCCGGGACTTTCCTAGTTCAGTTGGTATTTCTTAATTTCATTTCTGCAGATGTATATTTCTCTAAGCCATTCCTGAGTTGCTGCATATTCAGTCAAAACATGCCTACCTCCCCCTTTATTCTTTGAAAGGTAATGATCATCCTGTTCAAAACATCTTTCCTATATACAGATGGGTTAGTATCATAGACCCGGCAGTGAATAACCATGCAGAAAATTGTATACAGGTCCTGACAGCTATTGCCCCACAAGTGTGTTTTTATGCCACTGTAACAATTAGCTGAAGTAATTTGACAGGAGATTCTGTGGTCTTCTTTTCAAAATCTTACACTGCCAGCATTAGCACACACCATAGCGAGATATTAGTTGGTGAGTTTTCTCATACCAGAAATTTTTGTGGGTGACTAGTACAAACCTACCAGCTACAGAAAAAAAATGCCTCTGCAACTGTTTCCTTCTAAATATTCGTTTCTACTTTTTCTTTAAAATGACCTACTCGGAGAGAAGTAAATCTTGCCGCTTGTGTCTGAGGGCAATTCTTCTTTAGCTAAAATGTAACAAATTTTTCTCTGTGCATGACTGGAAGAATCCTAACTGTTCATGCCCACCTATAAAGAGGAAGAGGTCATCAGCTATGTTTATCCATCCCGGCAACCTGGATATGTTATTTGGCTGGACAGCAAGCTAGCAGAAGAATATCATATGCCACCACAAGTCTATGTGACTTAAATAAGTAGCTAAACTGAGTTCTTATCCATCCTCACTCATAGCTCCTACTGGGAGGAAGAACAGAATAAACAAATACAACTCAATAGGACCCTTTCATTAGCTTAGTTTCTCTAGTTTGACAGTGTTTACATAATTAAACGACAGCCCTAGACTCTGCACTTTTCAAAGAACAGAAAAAGTGACAAATGTATTGGTATACATGGTATTACAGCATCAATGGAGTGATGATATCACACTATTCAATGCGTGCAAAAGAAATGCTTAACTCACACAACTGCTGGTTTTTGAGAATTGCCTCTGTCACAAATTTTCACTTACAGTTTTGTCACTGATGTCTGGCTTCTGGAAATACAGTTTCTTCTATCTGATCTGGCTCTGATTTGTTAATTTTCTACTTTAAAACTGGAGGCTTTAAAACAGATAGCTATCACTAGCCAGACATGAGCACTGTGAACCCTTGCAATATATCTTCTGAATCCCACAGTCTGTTACAGGATAACAGAAATGACAGGGTTCAGAGCTTCAAATATTGTTTTCTAACGCAATTTTTTTGGAATGTCACTATAGCAAGAATAAAAATTAAATTTAACAGTTCTCCACAGATTCTGGAAGATACAGAAGAATTCTTTTTGCAAAAAACCCTGCAGAAGTTGACTTTGCATTTTCAAATTCTATGAATTAGCTAAATAAATTGTCTTAAATGCAACAAATGCATTCTTTCCCTCTAGTATTTATACAAAGTAAATACTTCTGATCTGAAAAACTCCTGCTACTGTCAGAAGGCATGTTATTTGGATTCCACTCATTTACTATGAAACACAAAAGGTTACTAGCAGTCCTCATCTGATTGCATATGTGGTACCTGGCACTGTGACCCATCTTCCCAGCATTATTCATCTTTAGGTGCCAAAGTTGATGCACCTTGTGGTGGCCAGAGAAAGAAAAAGCATCAGAACTTCTGAACTACTTTTGTACACTTAGGCTGCATCTGTGTCCCAGTGCAGTCAGCATATAACCTCTAAATAACATCAATTCTACACCCTGAAGCTTGTGACTGAGAAGTGCAAATTTCACACTAGAGGTAAAGCCAGTGTTTCTCTGGAAGTATAAGAACTAATGTCCCTGCAAGGGTAAGCCAACTTGCTGGCTGAGGAGCAAGAAAAGTGAATTTTATAGTTCCAAGATCTTCTACCCAATATGGGCATGAGACGAGGAATACTGAACCATCATTTCATTACAAAAGACTTAATTTTGTTCTGGCATCTGGTAGGACCCCAGCTGTCCCTTTCACTTTCACCCTGGGACAAGCACATGGAATGCTGTAATAATGTCAAGCATAAAAACAGAGTAACAATGCGATGATGAACAATACTGAGTAGCTAAGAATTCCTTTTTACATAGGATATCTTCCTGGCTGCACCAAATGACTTGTTTTTCTGTTAGCCCAGAAACCAGAACCAACCTCATCAAGACCTTTTGGCCATACATCCACCTTGATTGGAGGAGAGATTAAGTCGTAAATATTTCTTGTGATTAAATAGAGAGGTGCCAGGTTTTATTCTATTGACAGTAATGGCTTGGTGAAGTAGCTGGCATTTTTGCTTCATATTGCTCCAATAAAGGAAATTACCAGTAAAAGAGTAGTTTTTTGCCTGAGATTGAAAAATTAGAAGAAAATCCTATATGTGTCATAGAATACCTGTTTTCAGACTATTTCTCATTAAAATATGCTTTAGGTATTGGTAGAAAAACCATGTGATGAGTGAAAAGAAATTAAATATGATTGAAAGCCTCAAATATTCTTCATAGTTGCAATGAAGACACTGGAAAAATCAGTCTGCTAACAATGACCTACCTAGAGGTCTGGTAAGGGCAAGCACAGGGCTCTGTTTCAGAAGGGAAAAGGCCATCAACAGGTAGGAAAGGGAGCTGCTGTTATAATGATATATTTATATACTATTTTACACAATTAAACATTTTACAATTCACGTAAGTGATCTGCAGTATATTGGCTTAGGCTTAGCAGAGTGTGCCTTGCTCTGATGGAATCACTGGAACTTCACTGGTGAGAAGTCCTGTCCACTCTATGGAAATAAACTCAGAAGAAGCAGCCATTCATGGGCCATGAAACTTCTGCAATATACAGTTTTTTGGAGACAATGTGAATGCAAGCATCAGTAAGTGTTTCATCCACTGCAATGAGGCCAACCTTGAATTGTATTTTTTCTAGATGCTGAATTGTGATTGTTCAGAGGAAACACTGCAGATGAACTTTTCTTACTAAAGCAGCAAAACTCATTTCCTCAGCTGAAGTCCACTTACCATGTTTTCTATTATTACCACCACTAGCAGTTGCTACGGAACACAGATGCACCAACATGTAGATAAAGAGCTCAAAAACAAAGCTTCTCTGAAAACTGTTTATCAAACAAAGTGAATAATTTAATTCTTAGAAATTATTATAAGCCAATATCTTAGAGATTATCTTTTAGAAACTTGAATATATTCATATAGTTACAGAGTTTTTCCTTACAGAACAGGTTATAGTCTCTGTAGACTGAGACACACTCTTAATTAAATTTACAAATTAACCATCTAACCAACATTATATTAGCCTTTCTAAACTTGAGGCTAGAGAAAGAGTACTTTAGTTTTTGAAAACAGCTGGCAGTTCACATAGTAAGAATGTGGGAAGGGCCGAGGAGGAGAGAATGACATGGAGATTACAGAATAACAACTCATCCAACTAAGCTTGACTTTGGGTTGTTGGATGATATGAGAAAATACCTTCAAGCGTCTCCAAAGAGATGGGGCACTAAAGAGCTTATCTGTGACAAACCTCTTTGTTTCAGCAGTCATCAGTGAAGACACAGCAAAGGAAATGGAGGAGCTGCAGTTATGCATTTGCAATACACAAAGTCCTTGTTTTCCCACTAGGCACTGCAGAATAGCAATTGTCCATTCACAGCACATAGCACATCCTCTGCATTTCAGAGCTAATATTTTTGCAGTCCTTAAGCTAGCATGTTTCAGCCTAGTGTAGTTAATTTTTTTAACCCTATGGGGTGCACTGTAGGAGCTAGGTGTGCTCATGTTCTGCTCCTTGTTAGAGAAATAGGTTTTTTCAGGTATAATTTTTAAAGTTACACTGAAACATTTTAAAATTGCAGAGGATTTGTATCTACAGCAATGTTTCAAACAGAGCTATAAAAAGTCTCATTACACAAATAGGAAAAATATTAAGACTGCTGGTCATTGAATATACCTGCATATTAATCCAATTAACAACAGAAATCTCCTGTGTTGGCTGGAGTTATTTTTAAGACCGTTCATACACACAGACACACACACACAAGCTCTGACAAGTGGCTCTTCCTCCTATAATTTAGAATCACACTCTCAAAAACAATGTTAGTTTTATGGTAACAGTTGCTTTCATTTACTGCAGCACACACTGCCCACTGTGGTGCTGCAACACTCATTCAAGGCAGATCACTGGCTCAAATATGAATTGAAGCTATATGCCACCAAACAGATGCCAGGCTACATCACTCCAGCTCCTGAGCAAATTTCCACTTTTCTCTGTCTAAGTAGCTAAAGCTGTGTGAGAATTGGTGTTGCTATAAGACGACCAGCTCTCCCCCCTCCCAGTAAGGATCTGTTTCTTAGTCAAAGTTCAGGCTGCTTCTCAATTTTGAACTTCTGAATCCAAAGCAAGTAAAGCAATCTAAGCATGTAATAAAAAAAAAGAAGCAGTACATGTACTCCTAAAAATGAGGCCGATATTCTTTTCTGCTTGACCTGTTTATTTCCAACTCTTCCTCCCTCTGCTCTAACTCTCAGACAAACTCACAGCCCCCTCAGGATAGGAACAAGTTTCTGTTTTCTTGTCCCTTCATCTAAGATAGCCAAGTCCGAGGTCTCCTCTCCTGCCACAGAGCAATAGGAAAACATATAGAAAAATCAATCACACTTTCTCCAGCAGGGTCAGAAAGGACTACCACAGGAGATTCTTTCTGCAACCTTCTGTAACCATCAAATGGTTAAATCAACATAAGTCAAAATTTTCATCTAGTTTGAATAAAGAGAAAAGGGGAGGAAATTCAAAAACCGGTTGCTGTAGTAACAATCACCAGTAAAAATCTTTTCCATTAAATAATAGTATTATCTCCCTCTCCCCCTTACAATTTTAGTTTCCCTTGAAAAAATAATCATGCTGCCTCTTTTAGATTTGCTGTACATACCTCAACCATTAAACAAGACATTTAACCATAGTGGCAGTTCTGTGACCTTTGAATGCCGTGAAATCTCTAAGCGGTGCAGCTTGTTCATGAAGACTTGTACTGCAGAATCCAGTAACTGCATCCAGGATTGGGAATAGAAATAAGTAACGACAGCAAACAAAAATTATAATAATAATAAAAAAAGAAGAAAAAAAAAAAGGAAATATTAAAAAAAAAAGGGGGGGGAAAGAAAAAGAAAAAAAAAAACAGGAAAGAAAACCTCCCCACAGTCCCCCAACCCAGGCAACAAAACCACCTTAAGAAGCGAAAAGGCTCGGGAGGAGAGCGCGCTCGGGTGCCAGGGCGAGGGCCGGGGCAGCGCGGCGCTGCTGCAGTCTGGCCGCCGCTGTCAGGCAGCGCAGCCCGGGCGGGCGGGGAGGCGCTGCCGCTGCCGCGGGCGCCCGGCGCAGACCAATCCCCGGCCCTGCTGCCTGCCAGCGCCGCCGAGAAGCCTTCTCTGTTTATGTTTCCTCATTTCGGGAGTGACGTCAAAGGGTTTAGTTTTTCCTCTGCATGTGCTATTAATTTTAAACGACTACTATGGGAGGAATGTGGCAGTGATTTAGGCAGGCTACTCTCTGCGAAAGGAGCCGGAGTCATGATTTAACTGCCCTGGGTTCAGCTCAGAAAGATTTTATATCCAGAAGTACCAGAAAGATCAAAAATATCCTCAAGACGTGGGGAAAGGCTGTAAATATGGTTACATATATTTAAGTATTCTTAAATATACCCAAGATATTTTCCGGGGAGAGCTGGGTTATCTCCATGGGTTGTGGTGCAAAATCAGACCTGATTCTGCCCTTGCCCAACAGTAAATCAGGAACTGCTTGTCTAAATTCAGCAGTGTCACACCAGTGTAAACCTGGCTAAAGAGATAAGACTGAGACTACTGTACACATCCTTTTATCAGTCAGCAGGAGCCACACTGCAGATTAGCAAACTTCTTTCATTACCCCATCCAAGTCACGGATGCAGTCACCCTTGAGGTCTGATCCGGGCAAACAACCGTTCCTTCCACCAGCAGATCACAGCCCAGCTGTGCTCACCTTTGAATTCTGCTGTGGACCACCACACACCCTTTTATTTCATACCAAAGTCCACATCAAAAGGCAAGCGGAAGGTAGAGCCTGGCTTTCAGTAAAACCACACCATTGCCAGTGAAGAAACCATGCCACTGAAGATTCAAGAAACAAATAACATTCATCAGGTTCAATTAGCGTGGGCAACAAAGGCCAAAACAGCACAAGAAAATTGATAGGAGGTCAGTTGGCAACAGTAAGTGTTTTGTTATCTGCATCATTCTAATTTTATCAATTTGTTCTTCTAGGTAATCATTTCAAAGAGCTCAGTCTGTGAGGCACAGTTCATTTCTGAAAAGTCTTAACAGTCTTACATTTAATTTTTAAACACAGAGAAGTGCTTTTGAAAATGGATAGGAAGAAAGCTCCTGAGAAAGAAATCTCACAGTGCTTCACAGAACATGTGCAAATAAAGTAGAAGTCATAGGAATGTCCCCATGACCACCGACTGATGCTACCAAAATGCAGCTCCAGAGAGCCTGAAATTTTTAATAATTTTTGCTTACTGAAACATCTGCCTGTGCCATCACTGCTAATATAATCATGTTCACAAACAAATGCTAAGGGTTATGGGGATGTAAATGCTGGAATAACATATCAAAAAGTATTTAATAAGTTAGAGATTTACAAAATCAATCAGAGCACATTAAGTTCACTGACTGTACTTAGAGAACTGTATGAAGCAATTTGAAATGCACAAACAGAAATATTATTCGTTGCGCACATTGTGTTTATCTTCACTCAGCATTGGGGCAGCTGAGTAACGCACTTTGGGAATTGCACTTCAGGAACCAGTTTTGGGAATGTCAGCTGAAAGTTAAACGGATTTCAGTGGGAGTGATCTGAAGTCTGTGAAGAAAGAGTGAGATTGATATTGTTTAGTCCAAAGAAAGGAGAGTTGATAAGTATTCTTAACTATATAAAGAGTATATTTCTCTGAAAGAAAATAAACAATACTAGATAAAGTTTATTCTTTGGCCTGGAGACATTATCTGGCCTTTAAACTTTTTCAACCTTTATGGCAACATAGCTGCATCTAAGCTGGTTATGAGTCTCAGACTGTGTTTAGAAAGCAATCAGGGCAGTGTCCAAAATCTGTGAAGGTTTGTTCTAGAAACATGACATAGTACATAATCAAGGTCCACTGTTTTGAGGTGTGTTCAAGCTCTGTTTATTTTACTAGAATAGATCCAGATGATTTGCAAAGAATTTTTCTCCATCTGAATTTTGATTAGAATAAGTAAACTGCAGCAGAGGAAATGTTTTACATGGGAAAAACTAAAGGTAGAAGAGTGAAGTACTGAAATAGATGGGCTATGATATTCTGCAGTGTCTTGTTACTGGCTATTTTTAAAAGTACTATTAGTCAACTATCGTTCATGAACAGTTTTGATATAGGTGATCCTACTGTGGAGTATAGATGTAAGAGTAGATTTCCAAAGTCTATATCAGTCTGATTATTTTCTTGGTTTTACATTTTAAGTTCAATCTCACAACATTACATTGCATTTCATCAGTTAGGGTCCAAGTACATTCCAGTTTTGCACAAAGTCTTAGATCTTGTCTCTCTCCTAAATAAATTAGAGGTTACTTCAGCCTCCTGGAACCAAGTGACATGTGAGTGGTCACTGTGGGTTTTGTGATGTAGAGGCTTTTTTGGTGAAAAGACAGAGAGTCATGGAAGCACTTCTGATTGCAGTTTCTATTTAGACAAAGAATCTTTATGCCTGCATGAGTACATGCAGGTAAGGGTGAGAATGATCTTGGTCACCTCAGCATAACCATGAATTTCCACGTTTGGGTGGGAAGGATTGATGAGAAAAAATGGGCTCCACCTAGCAAAAGAAAAACTTCAGCACAGATTTGCTAATCTGATTTGATAGACACTAAAATATCCTGTCAGGCTGGTGATGTACATGTCCAGATAAATGGGACCCACACTGGCCTAAACAAAAAGCTGTAAAAATGAAAACTCTGATTCTTTAAAAAAATGTCATTGGAGGAAGAAAAAAAAAACAAAACAAAACAACCGATGCTCAGCCTAGACTGATGTAAACTGTATCTAAATAAATATAATGGAGGGAGAACACTTAAAGCAAGATCAAAATTACAGCTTAATTGACATAACAGAAACTTGGTAGAGTCATGTGAGTATGTGACTGGAATACTAATGCCAAAGAGCACAGCTTGTTCAGGAGCCAGAGGAGGAAACAACAAGAGGAAAAAAGGTAAAGGAGATTATGCCTCGTGTCTCACTGAGATGTTCAGAATGCAGCAGGAAACATGCATTGAAATTTGGAGCAATAGTATAAAGCACAAGAATATAGGCATTGTTGGGGAATCTGCTGCAGGTCCAGGGAGATAAAATAGATAACTCTTTTGTTAGCAATTAGCAGGATTGTCCAAAGCACAGAACTTGGCCATAATGGGAGATTTTAATCGTGCAGTTCTTGAAAAAAGAGCTGAGCAGGATTCAGACACTGTGGTTCCTTCTCTCTGGAATAAACATCAGAGTATATATAGGAATCCCTCAAATATAGGAGCTTGCCTTTTTGAGCAATCCTACTTGATGAAATAACTTGACTTCCTTTTACAGTCCTGATTCAGCATTGGAGATGCTTTAATATTTTGTTTTAGCTATTCTCCTTTCTCAATATTAGTGGCACATCAAGACATGTTCTCTCTTACCATGGAATGGCGTTCCTCTTCACAAACCTACAATCCTTCCATTGTGGTCTTTGGAGTGGAAGTTGGATATTAGAGAGGCTACTTAACTGGCCTCACCCAAACCACACTCCTTATAATCCCTGAAATTTATAAAATTAAATTCATCTCAGAGCCAGTAAAATTTGTGTTTACATATGATAGTATGGCAGGCACTGTGCACAGACAGCCAAAAAGATGGCTCCTTCCTAAGATACCATCCACTTTCTTCCAATTTCTTTATTTTTACCCTGACCATCTTTAGGGAGGGCTCCAGAACCAGACCAGATATTGGTCTTTGTATTGCTGTCAGTGATATCTGAATGGGAGCTGGGAATAAGGAGTGGGAAATGAGGCATCGTTTTCAAGCTATCGCCACTGATGAATGAGTTCATGCCTGACTCTCTTCCCACTTTCCTCCACTCCCCCCAAAATTGCTCTGAAGTGCAAGGTTGTAGATGCTACAGTTGTTCCTCAAAGTATTTCTACTTTTCCTTAGGGCATAAACATGTAAATATGAGGACACTGAAAACTCTGTGATGAAAGTTGTCCTTTGTCAAATCTGCTGCAGCTTTCTTTGTCAGGGGACAATAAAGGTGGACAAGTAGTGCAGAGTCATGAAAAGAAAGGAAGGAAATGGTTGGCAACCACAGTCAAAGTACAGTTTCAAGGAAGTTTATGCTTATCCCACCCCATAAATATAGATATATTATCCTTGGAGGTGAGTTCATATGTTACACTGTAATTGCTTTTGGGAAACTTCTAAAGGCAAATTTCTTCAGGCTGAATTATGTGAAATTGTTCATCATGACTAGATGTGAATGTTCTGTGCCTGTTTGTTTACAAATCAGTGCCTTCAGATTAGTCTCGTTATAGATACAGGAGCTGGCTGGAAGCATCCTTGGTGCATGGTTTGTGGAACAGACTCCCTTACAGTTCTTTTCTTCTCCTGGGATCTGTGTGATGTTTTTAGTGTGTTTACAGAGAGCCTGTGTGAACTGTAAGAAGCTGCTGTAGGCTAATACCTGCTCAGGGTTGTCTGAAATGACCCAGGGCCATGTGACTCAGACAAGTGGAGGGAGGTGAGTGCATGATGTTGTTCAGAGTGAGGTGGTCCCCAAAGGAGGACACAGGCTGCTGACATTACTTCAGTCCGTATTTATTTGACCTAAAAGCTCCTGTGCTGGTACATGGTTTGGACTTCTCTGCTTCCAAGTGCTGTCATAAGAAGATTACACTGCTCCCAAGAAAGGTGTCTACCAAAAGGGAATGCTCTCCAGCTTTCTCAAAATTATACGTGCAATATTCTCTCTGGCTTTCCAGCCTTGATGCTACCTACCTATTGTGAGATATTTTTTCCTATATGAGCTAGAAATTCTCATTGCCAGTTGTTTCTGGCAAATAATTTCCCTTTAACTGTCCCCTATGCCCTATCAGAGTTTCCAATCTTCTTCTCATGGACCACTGAGTTTAAAAAACAGAGTCTTTCTTTATGTCATTCGGTTCCTTGGACCTTTCTCTTTCTGCTTGGACAGTACAAAGCCAAGGATACATGTATAGGAGAAAGGTCCCTCTCTCATAACAGTTCTCCATCTCATATATAGTTCAGGTATCTCAGTCTGGAAGTGGTAGTGGACAACAGCCATGATCTGAGCCCAGCTTTCTGGGCTGGTTCCCAGGCCATTTGTGGGACTTTAACACATTTCCCTGGCAATGGAGAAGACAAGGGCATTTGGGCAGACAGTCAGCACTGTGGATGTGTGAACAGCCTCCTATTTCACAGGGAAGAAAAGAAAATCTAGGCACATAGAGAGCTTTAGGTGCCCATGCACTGGTACACTCAGGATTTAGGCAGGTGGAGTACTGAAGAAAGAAAGAACTTTACACAGTAAGAATGAAAGACCCTAATTTACAGCAGGAGAATTAGATATGAACTATCTGTGTACCTCTGGCAATAATTTTTCTATCAAGGCTAGGGAGGAAGTAATTAGATGGAAGGCTACTTCTGTGATCTATAAAAGATTAACATATCCCATTACTGTTCTGTAAAATTTATATTATCATTATATTAAAATCTATAAAAATGTTGAAAGCTTCCAGAACCTTGACTTGGTTAGGTTTAACCTAAGAACATTTGGAGTATTGTAATATGAGTGGATTTTTAGAAAACATCTCCACCTACTTCTATACACTTATTCATAGGTTTAAGTGATGGGAAATATCCCTAAAACAATGGATTTTTTTTTTTTAATCAAAAGAGAATACAAATAATTTGTCATCTATGGACTAGATAGTTCATGTAAACAGCATTGGATGACCTCAACAAGCATTATATAGAATGATGAATGCATCAGGAAGAGAGCTTCAAATGCCCATTACCTTGAGGCAGTGATCTAGGATATTGTGTGGACCTTGATTTTCAGCAGATGTAACCCTTGAATTAATAAAAAAATAACTGCATACATGAATGTTATGAACTTATTTGGGCCCAGACATAGTCTGGTTTCTGTTTTGCAGCATTTAAATCACTTCCAAAGGGTGTCACTTGAATTACTGTTGAAGAGGAGAACAGCATGGTCTGCCCTCAGAGTCAGGTCTCCTGGCCACAGAGCAGTGGTAAAGCCCCCAAAGTCAGTGTAAGCCATCCCAGCAAAGGTGTGGTTGGTACAGCTACCAGAAATGCTGTATGCAGGCACAAAGGGCTTCACCACATGGGACAAAGAAGATGACACGCAGTTCCCAGGCATTGAAAAGGAAGGGTGAGAAAACAATGACTCATATTTGTTTTAGTGATCAGACCATATGCAAAACCATTTTGTTTTGTCAGACCCAATACAATAATATTTGACATTTGATTTCAAACCCAGAAAATTGAAAACAGAAAGGTGAAAATTTTAAGTATATTTCCTTACCTGAAAGAGAAAAAGCTTATTTTTTGGCCAATGCTGAGTACTTTTGTCTTCACTCTATCACTCATATGTGAGTGGTACAATTTCCCCCTAAAAATCAAGCATATTCAGAGAAAATTTTAAGTTGTAAAGAGCAACAAGATCAGCAAATCCAAAACTTTATCTTTTTAATACCACTGTTACTGATATTTCTCCAAATTCATCCAGCTCTAATTTGTGCAAGCAACTTTTTTAATCTCCTTTCAGCCAGTAGATTATTTCTATGAGGCTCTTGATTATTTAAAACAGTTAAAAAAGAAGAAATCAACCAAAACCAATGATTTTACATGCCACAGAGGAAAGAATAGAAAAACAAACCAGGTGCAATTCTGCATCAAAGGGTTACAAGAAATGCCAGAAAGTTAGTATATCAACCAGCAAAACTGTAAAAGTAAAGAAGTACTGCAAGAAAAAAAATCCTTGTTTATTCAATTGAGTATCTTATATTCTCTGGTCAACAAAAAAGAAAAAATAGGAAAAATAATCATATGGTAGTTTACAATTCAAAGCCTCATTTTAATAGTTAAGAATTTGTACTGTATCACTGTTTTAGACAGATAAACACAGAGGTAGATGCTTTCTTAAATGGTACTGAGGAATATGGCAAGCAAATCCTAGGTTTTCATTTCAACATATACAAACTACTAAGAGCTTTATTCTTGATTTTTCTGGGGTTTTTTTCTGACACCTATAACATTTTAGGTGAAGGTGAACTCTTTCTACAACTTTTAATTAATTTTACTAATTAGGCATTTTACTAAGATTTTTAGAATTTGAAGATTTTTTTCTTATTTCCATCTTATTTTCTGTGAAATAGGCATTACTTGAAGTGAAGCCGAGGCCAACATCTTCTAAAAAAGATTATTTAATCTAACAAAGATAATTTTAGCTTTCACATGAAGCTAATAACAATTAACTTTCTGATCCTATTGAATTGAAACATGGTAGTGTGATCCAGCAGGTATAGGCCTTGAGGATGAAAAGTATATTGAGACAGGTAAATGAAAATAATTTGGTTTTGCTCCGCAGCTAGTACTTGCACATGAATGGTGCTTTGGCCAGTTTTATAGCTGACCACCTGTTTTCTTCCCCCTCACCTCCTCATTCCACAGTGGGCATCACCCCTGTGTTTTGAGATTCCCAAACAATCTGCAAGCATTAAATGAGCTCTCTTCAAACATTCTGTGTAGTCCACAAACTCACACTTATTTCATGAAGAGTTTAGTCTTTAATAGACAGAACTGAGCACAAATTACTGTTCTGGTTTATGTACTTATCAGAAAGAGTTAAAGAAGAGTGAGTGTACAGTGCCCTGGCTGGTACCCGCCCCAGCACTGTAACTGCATGGATTGAGCAGTAACCTTAACTTCCTGAAGTCTTCAAGCATTTCACAATTTTGTCTCATTGCTTGAAATTGGTCAATGATAAAACTAGTATAATCAGATGGAAGAGGAAAACACTCCCAAGCCAAGCAAAAGGGACAAGTTTTCTTACAAACAAGAGTCAAATTCTCAGCAGACCTCAAAGTTAATCTCTTCCAGACTGCAAGGTTTGAGTCCTTATTTTTTGCATCTTTTTTTACCTCTTATTTAAATCTTCTTGGTGCTATGTTGTCTGAAATTCAAGTCAAAATGTAACTTCCACAGAAGAGGGACATTTTTGGGGTCAAAACTTTATTTCCCTAGCATCTCATACAAAAACATCCCTAATTACCATCACATACATGTAAAGCAGTCTGAAAAGTTGAAGCATATGTAGCAGTGTATGATCAATGACATTTATGCAGCAATGGATTGGTTGCTTTCAAAGAATGGTGATGATTTGCAGTGGTTTTCTATGCAGTTTGAGCCTTTAAATGAATCATAATTAGAAACTTTTTAAAGAGGAAATTGAAACTAATATGAATTCACTCAAATGCTAAAGATGTGAACACTAGATAAGGCAGGTAAGTCGGGAAAACAGTGGAAATTTATCGAAGATACGTAATGGATAAAATCTTTGAATGAAGTCAATGGGATTTCACCACTTGCTTCAACAGATTACACCTGCTGTACTTTACAATTATATACTTAGTGAGAATATAGTCAGTGTTAACAGTGTAGAGATACTTCAAGATGCTAATCTTCACATTATCACATATATTCAGAATCTGTACGAACGGGCTAAATAGTTAAGTAAGACACAAAGCATGTAAATGATCAGCTCCTCTCGTGAAGGCAGACTCATTAAGGACAAATACAGGTTGCTTTGATGTTGTGCCAAGCATCTGTAATTTTGTAAATTACAGAATACAGTAACATTTTGAGACAACTTGCCTTGGCAACGACATTGACAGATGACAAACCATTGATTTTCTGTCAGCTGCTTTCTTCCTCCGTTTTCACTTCTTGAATTCCAACCATCTCTGATCCACATCTTCACAGACCTTAACCAAGACCATGGCTTTCTACGGGGTTTCTAGGCAGTAGGTGAACTTGGGTGATGGAAGTCATTATTCCCTACATTCCTCAGCCTATGTATCACTTGGAGGATGCCTCCACTGCACTGATGTGCTTTCTGGAGCTGCGTTATGTACGATTCAGTTGCTCTTGTTTTGAGGACAGTGACTCCCAGACTCTCCTCTGGCAATCTGACTTCATCTATACCATCCATCAATATAGTGTGTTGATTTAAAACTCAGGGTGTATAAGAATGTAGGTTACTGAAAATGTGTCAACCTAGGTTACTTGTTTCTATGTATCATTTATAAGCAAAATGTAGATTATCTTACCTAAATCTTAGATTTTAATTATGTTTTATGCTGTCCTATTTATACATCTATTCCAGACTAGTAAACAAATGAAAAGGATGATTTGAAAAGATGGTTCCTTTCCTATGAAACACTATAAATATTAGGAAACATTTTTTCCATTTTTTTTAATGTAGAAATGTTATCAATTGGTAATTCTTGTAGGACATTTGAAAAATAAAGTCCAGTGACATTAAATGTAAGAAATTACAAATATACATTTTGAGGGACTCATTATGCATTCAATAAAAATTTTCAGGACAAAAACTGGCCCCAGATGGGGAAAATAACAATTACAACAGTTACACATGGATCTGACAATGTGAAGATTTCTGTTTACTTGCACCAGAGTCCTGTATTTATACAGCAGGTATTACAAAGTTATTCTGGCATTCATAGCTACTAAGGTCCCCTGTATTTTGGAGTCCATGTTTCTCCTTTAGAGAAATTTAAGCTGACTTTCTAATGGCATCAAACACGACTTCAAATAATGCTCCCTGTTACTGCATCTGACCCACCCTCCTCCTGCACACACACACTTTTGTTTTATGAGCAAGGCTCTTTGTAAGCTCTCCAGATTCAGCCTGTAAACCAGGCCCTTGGTGTCCCTGCTTTGCACTCTTAAACTATGCAATCCCATTCCCAGATGCTTGCAATGCCAAGGTAAATAAAATGTAGCTGTCTTCTATGGTCCTTCTGTCTGAATGTCACTTTCACAGTCACAAGGTTTGCTAAACACATGGAAATAGGTTTTTACAACTATTATCCAGCAGTAACTATTAGGAAACAAAGTCAAGCCAAATCAGGGTATTTAATCCATCTTCTAAAACTCAATAAATATTAAAATTATAGCTAAATAAAGACTGTTAAAATTAGTTTCTGTTCTGTGCAGTTGTCAGGTATGGCTACATATCGTGTGCTTCTACAGTTTGATTCATACCTGAGACTCCAGGTCATTGTGTAGTAAAGAGGTAACACAGAATCAAAACACTAGGAATTGCAGCTGTGATGCTCAAAGAAGCCCAACCACTCACATTGAAGAGCAATTCCTCTCTATCTAGGATATTTTTCTGTGATAACTAAGATCATTAAGCAACATGAAACAAACCAATCTCTAATAAGGGCAAACATGACATAAATGGAAACCACTAAAGAACAAAAATTAGCAGACAAGAGAGAAAATATTATCAACAAGAAATGTGAGAAGAGAAACTTATTTTTACCTGGTCCTGAATCTTTCCAATGTGCTTAGCTTCTAATCCTAAAGGCAAAATATCACACCCACGAGATGCATAAACAGTCTAAACATGACCCAGATTAAGGGCAAAAGCAAACAGGGGCCTGCACTGATACACAGAAGAAGTTGAGCTCAGTGATGCTCAGAGATTAACTCAGCTACACATTGAGGATCAGGAGAGATTTGACAGCCAACAGCAGCAGCATTGCAGACCACTCTCACAAACTGAGATACCAGCTGTCTGATCAGGACTGTGAAACACACATTGCTCTAATCAATCTTGTTGGTCTTTTAACACGAACAATGATTTTTATTTCTGAAATCACAATTTAGACTTCCTTGCCTACACACAAAATCCTCTTTGGACTGCAGCTCTGTATACACATAGACACACAAACACATACAACCATGTGTTTCTTACTCTTCTACAAAATTTCATTATTTACCATTATAAAGTTCAAATGATCTTTATCATATTCCAAAGAAAGGTGACTATTCTATGAAAGTACCTATTCCTTTTTACATTGATTAGTTACTCTCTGGAAACATTGTTTTGTGAAGGTTTCCTTTCACAAGGAGACTTTGTGAACTTTATGACTTTCTTTCAGTCATCTACACCGTCCCATCCCTGGAATTTCAAGGTCAGAGGACAGTGGGATAACATCTTGCAAAGTTAGCACAGGTTTAAAGAGAATTTGTTAAAAACTAAACTTTTTTAAAAAACATAGGATATCAAATGAAGGAGCAATTCTTTAACATAAGATGCTTTTGTACTAGTATGAGAATGTCTTTATCTGCATCTTCTCTTTTCACTGCTGTCTTACACGCATTTGTAAGTGCCATATAAAGACAGATAGAGGCAACAAGCAATTACAGTTATTATCTGAACTAGTATTAAGGAGCAGAAATGGTACTGGATGAAACACTGACATTAGGGAAGACATGAAGATTTGGTTGATATAAAAAATGGGAGTTTGGACTCAGGGACTTACATTTTATTCACAGCATGAAGCAAAACCAGACAGGTTTTGTTTATTGTTTGTTGGGGCTGTAAAGTTATGAGAAAGATTTTCCACTGTGACTGGGTATGGAAGCACTAGAAGCCTCCTGAGAAAGCATCTTTTGCCCAAACATGAAAAGCCCAAGAGACTGGATGAACTTCAATACAGCACTATAAATAATGAGCACGTGTCCAGGAAACAGTGCTGGATTCTGAGGTTTGCATCATGTCGTTCATCTCTACCTCACTAAAGAGTTCTAGGAGCAAAAGGTCTCCTCCAAAGTCTGCCACCATCCCTGTATCAGAACTTGTGCTCATGTATTGTACTCCAACTTTTTAGTTCCACTGTGTACAATGAAATTCTCGTATGGTTGCTGCTGCAGGAGGTTAAAAGTTTTTGTAGTAAATGGACAAAGGAGAGGAGAAATAACAGCAAGCACTAAGCACAGAATATAAAATCTGGCTTGGGTTGCATTCTGCCTCAGACTTGAATTTGTCCACTACATGACTACAGGAAGATCCCACCATGTGGCTTTTCCCTTACTCCTGCCGGATATATCCAATCATAACATGGCTTGGTTCTCCCTTTGGATGGTGTGGTGCTTTCCCAGGCTGCCCATGCATTGTAGAACAAATGGTGGGACATCTCCCAAGCCTTTAGGAGCCTGCTGATCACACTTGTCTGCACAACTTTGCATTTCTACCTTCAGATCCAGAGCTCCATAGGAAATGAGTTTGGGTAGAAAGGAATTATAGGAGAAAAAGCAAAGTATTGTGAGAAAAATGTAACCAGTCAGGTCTCTCTGGTCTCTGTATAGATCTGAAAGTAGAGTTATCCTCCCCTACCTGAAATACAAATAGTTTCTGAAAGTCTTGGAAGAACCAAAGGAAAGGTTTCCAAATCAGAAATTTGCCAAACATGATGTTTGCTCTCTTCCTCTCCAACAGAAACAATGTTTTCTGGTTCTCTCTGACTACAAATCTAGAGGAATTTATAAGTTTCCTCACAAGCTTGGAAAGGAAATGCTGTGGTGTGTGCTAGGCCATGTCAATCCAGGCAGATTCAGGCTGCCCATGATGGCTTTTCCCATGCTTTGTGCTGCTGAATGAGCCAGCTCAGACCTGAACAACACAGAAATGTGTCCAGGTAGCCAGGATCTATATGAAACACTTGAAGTGGAGCTTTACACCTTACTGCGGTAAGTCATAAAGCCACTTAGAACTTTGAACAGCACCACACAGCTACTTATAGAGTCCCTGGTTGTTCTTCTGAATGATGGCACAAGCTGCAGCTCATCAGGAGCCATTGTGTTCCCTGGAGGCAGGATTCAGCTGGGGAATTGGTGGCTCATTGGAAGTTCTTGCAGATAATGCATTCGCATTGCTGTGAACTCACATTCACATTGCATTCCAGAAAGAACAGATGGACCCAGCAGCAACTACACTCAGTCGTACTGGTAGCAGCAAATGGCTGTAATTGAGATAAATTTTTTTGTCTATAGTGTACTAAAATACTGAGAAGTAGTTTAAAATCAAAAAGTATATCCCACTAGCACTACACACAAAAACACAAAGCTGTTTCCTGTCTCAAAAAGTGGGTCACATATTTTGCTTGTGTTGGCTTAGCACCTATCACTGTAAAATCCTGGTCCATGACTCACAAAGTACCAGTAACAAGCAGAAATCTCTTCTTGCACTTCCCTGCTGCATTCTCTTATTGCAATGTGATCTGAGAGGACAAGGATTTCTTTGACCATTACTAGTTAGAAAGCGTTTGAAAGTGTGATAGGCATCCACATTCAAGACTATTAATATTTTTGCTGTTGAAGATTTAACTAACAATACCTATTAAGTAAAGCAGAGGTGCTCATGAAAGTGTGCAAGGCACAGAAAAATTCCTTGAACATCAGTTCAATGGAAGTGTGAACTACTTTGATGGCAAGATACACACAGCTTTGGCTGATACCCTTAGCTGAACTGAGACACTTCCATAAGGCCAACTGTAAATTTATTCAGGACTGAAGAAAGCTACTATTTATTAGATGTGTACAAGCATTACTGGGAAAGAGAGGTAATATTTAAGCTTTTGCTAATATAACATATGTTTTATAAATCTGAAACCCATTAAAGTTGGTATTGCTGTGGAAAAATAGAACAGGATGATGATAATTACTAAAACCACTCATTACAGTAATCAAGAGTGGTAAAGGTCATGCAAATGAACAACATTCAGAGAACAGGATATGAGACACTTACTTCTCTGGACGGAGGGCAGGGAAAGAGATGGGAGAAAATGTTAAAGGGGAGTGAAAAGGAAGGAAATGTGAGACAGAGTGAAAAGACAGCAAGTCTGTGTCATTTACGTCACAACTGCCTTAAACGAGAGCAGCCAGGAAGATGCTTCAGAATTTTTCCACTTTTGTAGCACTGAAATTATTTATGTATGAAATTTGTAGAGAATCATAATAATTTGGTTTCAGAGTAAAGCACAGATGTTTGAATTCGAATACATAGAACTTGGTCATGAGCAAGATGACAAAAAGGGAAAGTGATGGGAACAAAATAAACTGAAGAGATCTGATTCTCTTACTACAAATTCCTCTGAATGGATATGGACATTATATCTCTCAGTCCTTCCAGGGACTTCGCATCAGGCTGGCTATAAATGAAGGTGCTCAGCAGTTAGAGGGATCTTCCTTCACATGTCCCAACAAAATGTTACTTGATCTTTCCCCTAGGCTCAAAAAGAATTCTTTTCCATTTCTTCCAATTGAGCCTGAAGCTCTCCCTCCTCCTGCAGGTCCTCAATCGTTCCTGATCAGCAGAGCCCAGCAGAAACTCAGTACAGTGCTGAACCCTGTGTACAGAGATTCTCCTCAACCCATGTGCTACTGCATCCAAATGAAATTTCCAGAGAGGCCAGGGGAAGCATCTGCCTGGTAACTTCCAACAGGACTAGATATGTGTTTTGATAAATCCTGCAAACAGTATTCACTACATTCATATGTAGCAATGATTTGCTGCTGGCATATGTCTTAAAGAAATTTCCTTGAAGCTTTCTTCGTGGAATTCTTTCTCCTTCCCTGAGCTGCAAGAGCAAAATCAGAGGTATGTGGGCAATGTCATGATTTAACAGGCAATTTGTCAAGCAAGAAGTCACAAACATGATTTTTATTTCACTTTCTCAATGCAGCTCAGCCTCAAGAAAATAAAAAGCACAAAGTATTCTAGTTAAAATTTTGTCAGGAGATATTTCTTCAGGCTGAATTCTATACTGTAAGTAAGGTTTAAATAGCAATTGTTTTCTTTAATATTACACTGCAGAGATTTGATTGATTAATCCAGCCTTCCTCCTAGTTAAGTGAAAAGTGAAGGAAATCAGTGTCATCCTTTACAAAGAGCAAAGGCTGTCACACCAACTGGTTTTGTTCAATGTAAAGCTACAGGCATTGAAATTACATGCAGAAGTTAGGCAAAGACTGTGTGTAGGAGTTATCATGATGTTCTAATAATCCCTCAGTGTAAAGACATATCCTAGGGAACTACCGACTGAAAAATAGAGAGAATATGCACATGCACAAAGCCAGCTGTATCCTTACTGCCTTCAATGTGAGAACTAAAATCTCAGAGGTAAATTCATGTTGTTTTTCTTGTGGTACTGCCAAGTCCTTTAATCTCTGTGCATCCTGAAAATTATTTGTAGGTTACTCTGCATACTAATGCTTACCTCACTGTTTACCACATGTTCCTTTATTCTTGTAACGCAACAGAAGATTTTTGGAGAAAATCTTGTGAAAAAAACCCAACAGTAAAAATTTGGCTCTGAATATAGTTCAGCTGTGAATCAGCGGAGAAAAGCTACTACTCTGCAGTTGATCAGTCATGTATATTTTAAAGATTTAATATTCCTCCTGAATTCTAGTTTACCTATCCATAAACACACATTAATATAAACTGATGATAAAACATTTACAGGATTTCATGTCCCAATGCTCTGCTACAATTGATTCTTGAGATATACTATTCCCCTTGAAACACACAGAGTTAGTAATTTGTTAGTATTGTTTTCCACCACAGGAAACATCTGATTTGCTGTAATTAGGCAAGGCAGCAATACATGCCATCACTCAGCAAACTGAACAGCAATCGACTTTTGGGATCGTTTGCCAATCTTCAAGCATTAATAGGAAGCCAACATCGCTTCTTTTGACGTAATCTCTGTACAGTAAATAGGGCACTTGTGCAAATTTGATGGGCTTCATTAAAGCTTGTGGAGCAAGAAAAAAAAGGAAAAGATGGTGCAGTGTAATGGAGTGTAGCCTTGGGACATTCTATTCTGTGATAGTAGAGAGTTGCCAGGGGAAACTGCAAGATGCAGATGCCAAACATGTTTTGTAAGGGAAGAAACAGAGATAGTGGAATGGTGTCCTTTCTTGCTCCCTTCTCTGTGTGTGACTGCAGAGCTCATATCAAATGCTCATATTGCACCTTCTGTACTGTTATGTGTTGAAAGACTTTCCAGTTTTAAATTAAGTCTTAAATGAATGCTTAGCAGAAGTTTGTTAGTACCAAGTTAGAGCTTGGTTTGCCCAACAGCAGCCTAATTTTGAACTGCAATTCACTCAAATTCATGGCTACCAAGATTCATATTTGGCAGACTATAGACCCAGGAAGAGGAGTACAAACAAACGACCTTGCTTCCTGCTGATATTTTGTTTGGTTTTGTTTGTTTTTCTTTTTTTTGTTTTTCTTTTTTCTTCCCCCACCCCCATCTGACTAGATCAGCTGGTTTTGTCCAAGAAATGCAATCAAATTTCTGAGATGGAGTTGCAAATTAATATACGTTCTAAACTCCATTTTTTTCCTATATAGTACAATAAAGATAAGATTTTCAATCTCACTAGAAACAGATCTTTTTTTTCCACTGTGATTTGTACCTGAATCAGGTACCTTTATTAACAAAAGTACATATGAGGAATACAACTTCATGTAGATCAATCAACAAACCAGATAACCACAATTTTTCTTTTTGTTGCTTCATTTTAATGCATCTGGTTAGATTTAATAACTGCACCTGTGCAAAACCAATTCCTCCCTGGCACAGGTGAGCAAAGCAGAGACTGCACAGGGCAGCCTTCTCATAAACCTTGTACCTGAGACAGCCATCATGGCAGTTGCAGATATATCAGAGAAAGAAACCTGCTTCCTATGAGCACCCCAAGTAGTCATTTGCAAAGAAGCAGGAAGACCACAACAGAATTTAAATCACATTTTTTTCTAATGTGGCAGCAGAAAGTCTGCTGCCTTTGCTTATAACGTTCTCTCTGAACACAATACCGTACATACCACTCACCAGGCAGGGCAGGTTGGCATTGCTTAAGTGCTGGCCAATCCTTAAAATGCATAACTAAGCCAAACAGTAAAACTGAAAAATAAAAACTCTGAGGACAAAATAATCCTACTCACTCCACTCAAGGCAAAGTCACTAAATCCTTCCATTTATATCTAATGCACCAGCTGCCCCAACATACAGCAATCACCCCTGGATCACCACTAGAGTATTTTATACAAGTGTTTTTAATTTAGAATTGCATTTGTGAATATCCCCATAGCACCAGAAGAATCCTGCCTTGTAATTAGCAACTCCGAACACAGCTTGTAGAACACAGCTGCAAACCTTGTGATTTTATCCTGTCTCTAAGGGAAATCATGAAGAAAAACTTTCCTTTCTTTATCTCACAGCCTAAGCCACCTAGTAAGCCTGTAATTCATCAGGTTATGGCTCACAATGATGAGACATACTCTTATGTAGAAATTAAATTTATCAGATGCTGAACCACGCTGATCTTTACAATGAGAACTACTTAATCCGTTTTGATTAAATCAGCAAAGCTCCTAGTGAAAAACAACTGGAATATTTCAGAGAGAGCTACATAAGGATGGTTTCTTAAGTCAAAAGCGCCTGTTGCAACTTTGTTATAGAAAGAAAGCCATTTCAACTAGGAAGTCATGGATGTTCATAGATAATATCTACATTTGAGATGCTCTGCAGTGTTTTGACTACCATAGTCCTGTTTTACATCCCTGTTTTTGTATGTGTCTATGCTCTTTTCCCCAACACATATTGTATCAAGCTTTTATATACTGCTTTTACTGGGAGCCTTTCAAAGGTACTTGTGTATGAACACTACCTCTCTTACTGCCTTTGTGGTTTACAGCATGAGAAAGAGGCACAGCACTCCAGTGATTTATCTGAGAGAGTGGACAAGGTGAGACATACAGACGTCTGTTCTGTTCAGGAAATTATGTTGTTAGCCACACACAGGCACAAAGTGATACATTCCACAAGCAATTACTGAAATCAGAAATCTATCTGTCTATGAAATACTGCTACAAAGCCAAAACAAGTAAAAACTAACACCACCACAACCCCCCTCCCCCCCCCAAAATATCTGAGCACAAGTCTTGTTCCTAAATACAGTATTAATGCTGTGTTAAATTGAAAACTGTGTGGAGACTGGGGAAAAATTACTTCAAGTGAAATAAAAGAAAACTTATCAATTTTCAACAATTTCACCAATAGCACCAGTGGATGAATGGGAATTCAAATTACTTTTAGTGATTGAAGTATCGTATATTGTTCAAAGCACTGTAATTTTCCCAGATATTCTGAGATTGCGTTTAATATCTTTGATTGGAGCAAACAGCAGGTTCTAGACCACCTGATGAAACTGAATGGGCACAGATCTTTGAGGGGCTTTCAGAAAACTGTTCCAGCAGAAGGTATCACTGCCCATGGCAGAGGGGTTAGAAATGGTTTTTAAGGTCCTTTCCAACCCAAATCATTCTGTGATTTTCTTTTTATTTTGCATTACCCAAAGGCTTTCAACCTTTAACTGAAATGAAAGGCTCATAAATAGAAAACAATTCAGACTAATTCTACAAGAGTTATTACAGGTCTCAAAGTTATGGCTCAAAAAGGTCTGTCTCCCCTATATGGACTACCTGGGTTACAATTCAATTTGGAGAGAAAATTACATTTATTGGTTATCTGTAATCATTTTCCAATCTAGATATGGAATAGATAGTTAGCTAGGCACATATAAGGTTATCTATCATCTAGAGTCTTCAAATAGGTATAAGATGTGTTTTCCTAACAAAATACTATAGGTCAGAGAGAAGCGATGGACAAGTGCTACTTGAACTTCTGTTCTTCTGATGTGCAGCAGTTCTTAGTAAGTCATGAGCACAGTGCTAATGTAATTCTGTGATTGAGAAACCACCTTTACCTTCAACTTGTAAAGATTCTGGTTTGAGGCTGAGGCCCCAGAATAGTAGTATGCTTGTACTTTGAGCAAAGCCAACAGAGTCAACTCTGTTGAAGGCAGCCATCACAGCATCTGCTGCTGGCAGTGCTCTTCCCCCTTCTTTGCCCGGGTAAATATGCAGGCTATAACTTCAGGAAGAAAATATTTATTTCCTTCTTTACAGTTCAAAGGTTAACATTTCTAGTAATGTGTTGTTCTGAAAAATGAGGAGGTTCTCTATCTATGGAGAAGAACAAAAAGCAAGAAACGTGGTTTATGCTTTATGCCTGTTTTGAACTGACACAGCATTGGCCTTCCCTGTTGCAAGGTTAATATTTCCTAGCCATGCATTATTTAAAGGGTCTTTATGTGGGACTTAAAATTGGGAGAACATTAGTGATTCTCCTCTTCCCAGACTTCACATGTTCCAAAGTTTTACAGATATGCTGTCTCATTATCTGGATATACTTTGGATATACACATATTTTCTGTGCCACATATTACTAGAATTTTGAACAGAGGAAAACTGATTTTTTTCTTACACACAAAAGTGATCAAAGTGTAACATGTTTGGTAATGCCAACAACCTCAAACATGGATGGCCCATCCTTATTCTTTGGAAAAGTAACAATGGAAAAGTTCTAGGGAAGAGGAAATAGCTCAGCTTTGTTCTTAAAAAACCAAAAACCTAAAACACAAAACAAAGGAACAACCAAGGAAAGGAAGAAGTCTTGTCTTCCTGACAGGTTTTTGATGATGAGAATTGTTAGTGGCCTCATACTGGTCCCCAACCATGCTGTGACACAAGGTCAGACAAGATGCATCCTGCCTGGCCACCTGTTAGGAGAATATTTCTGAATAATATTCTGTCTGCACAGAAAAAATAACCTTGGGCAGTCAGAAAATCTACTGACACTCAAGTGCTCTGCCTCATAAAGTAAGGGGTTTTTTTGGCTAGGCATTATTTTCTGAAGAGACTGAAATATCAAGAGCCATATAACTGTTCTTCATACCATCACAATTAATTTTTAAAAATTTTCCAACATTTTATCAATGGGTGTATGTACTGGAAAAATTTCCTCTTGTTGACAATGCATGAGACTGTTAGCATGTATAAAACTGATGTTTAAACACTATATGTTAATAAATACCTGAGCAGCTTTAGATAAGCATACTATTTGCTGAAGAGACCACATACCTGTATAATTTTGGGAGCAACTATATCATATTCATCTGAGAGATGATCAAGTGAAAATGCAGTTTGAAAACCAACATGTAAAAGGCATCCATTTAAAATAAAATTACTTTTTGTAAAGCTTCCTAAAGTGCTCAAAGTAAATAAAGTCATTGAAACAACAAAAAAAAAATTAAGTAAATTTTTGCTCCTAAATTCATTATGAAGGAGCTTGAGTGACCCCTCATGCTGCATGGCTTTTATATGGTGGGCACATCAGATCATCTGATGAAAACTGAAAATTCATTCCAGGAGATTACAGAACAAACTGTTAATGTTTCTTTTGTCAAATCACAAGATCCAGGTGGTGATGTGTAACCTCCTGCTTGGAGCTGCTTGGTGCCTGAAGAGTGGAAGGTCACCAGCATGACAGCTATTTAATGAAGTGGTTTGGGGTGAATGATTTACAAGCTTGTAAAATTAGGCTTGGTCAAACTAGTAGTTAATAGTTTAAATTTGTGAACAACTTGATACTAGAAGGAATAAGATACATGTGCTACTAGGTATTGGGGTTTGTTTTCTTAACAAAAAGATTTTAACTGGGCAAAATATATACTACTGCTCAAACGATGGAGATTTTTGTGTATCCTAGTTTCAAAACGCTAGTTTAGATGGATGGCCCTTAGGCCTGATCTAGAACAGCTGTTTCTGATCAAAAAGTTTTCCTTATACCTTCTGTTTTCATATTAAATGAAACAAAATAGATAATCTTCAATTAAACCTGATTTTCTTGCTCATGTACTTAAGTTTTTTGTCAGATATTTGGGAAATCACAATGTAAGTGGGATGGTACTCTTAATTCTGACTGTAACCCAGGCGATTTGTATGTTACTTAACTAAATGGAACACATATATATTACTTAGCACAGAGACTGACAAACCTGGAGTCTAGTCAGAATATAAAACTATATATAGAGGTGCACGAAAAAGGAATTTTTTGACTACTTTATATGGTTTAATGCATCTTTAAATTATATTAATCTGCTAATCTGCCACAAACAATTTTTAAAACAAGATTTCCATGAGTTGATTTTTATAATGTCCTTTTGTGTAGCATAAGTTGCAACTTGTGTATCATGAAGTAATTACTTATCTTGCTTCATTCCTTGTTTTGAATCTTTCTATTCAGATATCAACGCTCTGGACATGTTGTCTCGTAGGAGAAATAATAAGGCTGCTTTCTGCCTGCATAATACCATTTCTCCCCCCTAAACCTTTTCCCTGTGCTCCCATTATATCAAAATGCTAGACACTGTTATTTCCCTGAGGAAAACCAAATTCTACCGTTATTCCTGCTTTTAATAGCTGTGTAAATTCCAGAAACTTTTGGTCGTCAAGTGCTTGATAACCCCTTATTAATCACAAAGCCTGCCTTGCTCTTCTTATACCCTTTTACAGTCAAAATACATTTTTTCTATTATTTAGTACTGCAAAAAAAATTGTTATTGATAAAGGATATAATATTTTGGCAGTACATATTATGTTAATTGTTGTTTTAAAGGTATTCTATTAGCTCTAATATGATGTTCCATGTCATATATATCGCTTCAGACACAGATTCAGTCTTAAAGAAAATTTATTTTCTTTACGTTTATATTTAAAAAAATATTTTCACTGAAGAATTAATTATTTGTTCCAAGCTGAAGGCCTAATCATACATGCTTAGGACAACAAACTCTCAGTAAAAGTACAGTACTATTCTATTTTTGAAGCATTTTTCATCTGCTTTGCATTAGTTTCAAATGTATTCCGACAAATATTTCAGAAAAACTCTAGCTAGTTTAAAACATCACATCTTCAACATGAAGTTTGCACTTTTTTATGGGTCAGTCTCACCAGGTAAGGTTTTTCAGTATAAACAGCAAGTGTATCCCAGTACTTCTTTTACCTTTCTGTTCAGTCTGGCAACTCTGCTATAAATACTGACAGTAGTGTTAAGCCTTTCTGATAGAGAAACAAACTGATTTCTGAATTTCTGAAAATTAACTTTGCTTATTTAAGAGCAGAACCAGCAATGCTAATACAAGCTTGTAACTTGAGTAAACATCTCTGATTACATCTGAGCATTCCTCCATTGCCTGTCTACCAGATGAAGACTCAATATAAGTAACTTGACTGGGCAACAGAGCTCTGCTTTGCTTCCTGGAGAAAAGGTAAGGGTTTAGTTCGTACCTCTTGGGTTTTCAAATTAAATGCTTCCAGTGTGATCCAAGTGTATCCAACATGACTCGTTTCTGAACATGCAGAGACATTAAAAAAGAAACCATAGTCTGAGGCGTGAACAGCCCCATTCATTGCAAGACTGTTACCTCATGTAAATAGTATTTTAAAATATCAGCACTCTTAACTGTTTTGTTACAGAAGGCATGTAAAAACAGATGGGAAATACAATGGGAAGATTCATGCAATGTGCTCTGAGAATTGCTCTTTTGAGAGAAGCATTTAACAGCACACAGTAAAAGAAGATTTCTTCTCTTTATTACTCTTTTTTTTCAAGTTCTTCTAAAGAAGACAGACCCAACCTTCAAAATGTGCTCTTGTCAAAGAGTGAGTTAAAGCAAGGGTCTGGCTTAGCTAAACGGTAAGGGAGATTCAGACCACTGGAATCAACTGCACATATAGGGAAAAACGAAATACATAATGTGATACATAAAGTTACTGCAACTGCCAAGCATTAATACCATAATAATCTTTACTTTTTGCTTTACAAACAGAGACTTATGACAAAGCCAGGCACCATGCAAAGCCTAGTTTAGAGCTGACATGATTTACCTTTGGTTTCATCACCATCACCGGCTAAACAACAGTGTTGGCTGCAATCTGTGCTGTGTAATGGAGGAATTTTTTGGATATTATGCTATGTAAGTCAATCTCATGATGGAATAATGAATCACCTGTGCCAATGCCCTGCACACAGAGATCTTAAAACTCATTTTACTTTTGTATTTCCTACTATGTATTAGGATTTCTGTTACTTCTAAAAGGCAGTTGCAGAATTTTCCTTCTACTGAAAAAGCATGATTTGCAAATTTTCCAAGACAGATTTTGTTCTTGTCTAGCTTGTACTTCTTAGAACTGACTTCTGGAGTACCTTCTGTTTATGCTGTCGTTTGAGAAAAATACACCGCTTTAGTAGATTGAACTCACTGACAGTAAAGGACTGTTATGAGATTTTTTTGCTTCAGTCCCATTTCTTTAACTTATTTAATCATATCTCCTTAAAAACATACAATATATTCATTTGCCTGTAATATTACTGCAGTGAAGTTCAAGAGTTCTATGAGACAAACTTATTCTCAGATATCTTTGTTAAATATATTTAGCTGCTGTCTTAAGCAGTAACAGTAGTGCCTCCTTTCTCTAAAACAGGAAAACCCAGAGATGAGCAACATGAGGACTGTAGCAAACAATTTTGCAGCAACTAATAATAAAATTTTGCAATGTCGTTATGTGCATTAACTAAAATATGGTCACTACTTTTCGTCCCTTATGCAGAGCTGTATGGTTTTAGAGTTATGTTTTGGATACATCTGACAAGACTGGAAGAGTGCCTGTTGTACTGTTACAGACAAATAATCGAAAGCTGAATCTTCAGGCCACTTATCTCCAGTGATTTTGACATGAGGTCCTTTCACTCTTCAAATTCATGTGGTTTGTGAATCAGAATATTTTTACTTGGTGTATGAAAAGTACGAGTTTTCTGACTCCACTTAACACACACCAGTTAGTCATCTTTAATGTACTTAACATGCAAAACATTAATTTTGTATCATCCTAAATCGTTAGCAAAAAGTTCTATTCAAGTCTTGGTGTTTCACAGAAACCTACTGTGTTAACAGCATTAACATGATGAGTAAAACTTAAAAGCTAATTAAAAGACATAATTTGACAAGTCCTGTTGTACAGATTCTACTTTTATAAATGTTATACAATTTTATATAAATTAGTATCATTTATATAAGCCTCTTTTAATTGATTTTTAATCAGTATTTTCACTTCTCTCCAGGATGTTGTTAGTCTTTTTGCCTGAATTAGTTTTTTCACTCTGTTAAATGGTGGCTGCATTTTCTTCCTGCCCTGTTGAGGTTCTGTAGCATTCCAAGACAAGTTCTAGAGCCTCTTTCCACGTGTCTGCAAAGGCCTCTTGCAGCCTGTTACCAGCCTTTTCTGATTATTCTTTTCTCTGCTGTGACACCAACAGAGAGAGGTGAAAATTGCCATCAACAACAGTAATGAAAAGGTTGAACATTTCCATTCCACCAGCAGTGAGCTGTGATGTGAAAGGTTCAGACTCCCTTCCTCCCAGGTGAAAATAATGTTATCTTCCTTAAAACTTCTTTGTCTTTTTCCTCTTCTGCCATCAATAGCGCAGAAATGAGTCACTGCTCCTGTCCCTACCTCTTTATTCTAAAACTGGAAACAGAAGATGCTCTGACTATTCTAGGAACTGGGTATTGGTCCACACCTTCCAAACACTTAGTAAACACTTCAGGGAAGGAAAGACAGAAGGTGCTCTTCTTGGAAGTCAGAAGGTACTTTGAAAGTGATATTTTGTTGGTGTAACATTGAAGCATTTATCTCTGAGGTAAAACTGGACAGAAAATGCATGTACTGGATAACTTTGTTATTTATTGTCTCTCTTCAGACTTCTCTCACAGTGTATTAATGATAATGGTACTTCAAAGACAAGGAAGAGATTAACCTATGATCCACTCCTATGAACTGTTCATCTTAGATAGACCCTTGAGCCACATCTACTGAACTGTCCCTTTTTGAATGGGCTCAGATCCTGGAACATCCTGTTAACTCTGAGGACTGACTGCCAGAATATGTGTGAATCATGTATTGTGAAGGGATGCTTAAAAAAACAAATAATAAAAATAAATTACTTCAAATATTGGAAGAAGACTCTGCAGTTCATTTTCATTACAGCAGTTGTTTATTGTGACTCAAGAAGTACAAATTCTTCTATAGAAATTTCTCCAATGCTTGAATTCATGCTACTCCCCTCTGTCTATGACCATTTTTTTCTTTTTTTGGTGGATTTATCTTGCTTGAATTTAACGCTCTACCTTGTATTGAATTAGTTGTTAAATTAATGCAATTCTAACCTCAGAACAGTGGCCTAAGAACATGGAGGAAGGATTTTATATAAGTTATAGCTGAAAATTATAAGGATACGTTTCCAAGCCTTTTAAAAAGTCTGCATGGCAGAAAACTTCAAGTGTCAGTTTGCAGTAAAAATGAAAAAAAGATGGGCTACACAATCACCAAGGGCTTGATATGCTACTATGTTTACAACATACACCAAACAAAGTGTCACGGTAATGTTTAAGAGTGCATGTGGAATCACAGAGTGCCTGTAAAAATGGTTTATGAAGTTTAAATTCCGGGCTTTGTAAATAAAGTCACACTGATGAAGTATCAAGAGGGGACAGGATTGTATTGCCATGAAATTCTGATTAGTTTTGACACAATACCAGATTAAATGAGCATATAATGGCAAAATCTGTGCTGGGAGGACCGCAGAAGTGAAGTTAAATGTCAGAAATATACACAAGAGTTTTCCCTTTTCCTGTTCTGGGTGCTGTGAAATTTTGATTCCCTTCACTATTTGAATCCTTTACATGAGTTTAAAGGCCGGATCATTTTGGGGGTAAAAGGAGTAAACATATGCAAATTACTGGTTAATAATCTAGTAAGATTGAGGGCTTCACACTGGAGCAGGTCTTGAAACAAGGCAAAATTATTATTATTAATAATATACTTTGGCTAGTCATGCTGGTATTATTTAGAATCCCATGCTCACATAATCACTCTTCAGACTCACTATTTTTCTGCTTTTGTGAAATCAAACATTTTTGATATCACTGTTTATCTCAGTTAGGATAAATTTCATGTATAATGACCAAATGTCACTTGTTCCTCTTTGAGATCTTGCTTAAAGTACAGTAGGGACTTTAATCAAATCAGCAAGATTGAGACCAACAGTAAATCACAGATATATTATGCTTTCTGCTTTTCTTACAAGATCAAGTAGTAAAAAAGGTTTATTACAAGATGCCACATAATCGGGTGGAAGAGGCTTTCAGCAGATACAAGAAAGGATTAGACATGCATGGAAAAAGGGGTCTGTAAATGTATCAGGAAGAGGCAAAGTTCTGCCCTCTGACATCTCTAATACAACAACTGGAGTAATGGTATAAGTAATGGGGTATAAGGGGGGTGGGTGACTGAAAGCCACCAGGTTTGGGTGCTCTCCCCAAGCTGCGTCTCCAACTGCCATTAGAGTATTAGGACAGATGGATCATCGATATGACTTAGTGGGACAATTTTTATGTTCAAATAAGTATGAGTGAAATTGATAAGGGACATTAAAATAAGATTAGTTTAAAAATAAGACAAAAGTGAGTTTGGTAACACAGAAGATAAGGCAGAACAAATCCTACAGTGGACACTCAACCACAGTGAATATTACAAAGACCGAAAAATAATATATAGGGGAAGAATAATTACAAATACACAGATGCAAAGAAGAAAATACAATAACATTTAGAGAAGGAAAAAGCAACTTGCCACAAAGAGGAGAGAGAGAAATGTGAAATATAACTGTTAAGAATCATAACCAACAACTAATAATCATAACCAGAAATTAATATAGAAATGAATGAGGGCAGTATGACTTCAGATTTATGTGCCACTGTTAATCATAAGTGAACAAATTATCTAGAATAATCAACAGATGAAGTGAAACTGATCTTATTAAAAATCTCCAGCTTGACTTCATGTGCTAGGTACTGGAGTCGAAGACACAAAGAGATATCTGAAAATATTTCTGAAGGATAGATAGAAGTGTGGAGGATCATATTTTGCAATAACTTTAGTAGTATTAATACTCAAAATTCCTTTAAAATAAACACACACGCAAAGTCAAGAGATCTAATTCACTGGGCTACTTAAATAGTGCTTCATTTTAAGTATCTGTATAACTCCACACAGTTTAATTAATTAAGCTGTATTTAAAGTTAGTAATACTCTATTAATTTTGTTTTGAGTATAGTTCTGAATACCTCAATAAACAGAGTGGTGAGGATTTGCATAAGAGCTTGAAATTTTTGAGCTTGAAATTTATGAGCTTGAAGTTTGTTACAATGAAAGTCCTAATGAGCTAGATACAGATCCAAGTTCTGTTCTCAGTTACACTGCTGTAAATCCAGAACAATTCTACTGATGTCATTGGGCTCTGGGGTGAGACAGACAGAAAAGCATGTGTTTCAGTACAAAAACCTAAAAGAAGATTTAGGCTAACACAGGATATGACTGGACAAAGTCAATGAATGTTTTTGCTCTAAAAACCAAGAAAATACTTTTCTCTCCTTCTAAGTTTGCTGTAATACAAAAACACTAGTCAAATTACATATCCAGCCAGCAAATTTCCAAACAAGAAAACATGATTGCATGTGCCTACAGCCCACCTTCACCCTTTGGAAAGAAATCCTATGACTTTTAAAAGCAACACATGAATGCAAATGCCAACATCCCTGCAAAATTTCATGGCACACATAACAGAATGAGACAGGAAGCTGCACAGTACCTGGTGCACCTCTTCAGTCCTATCAGTCCTGTTGTGTGCATCAGGCTAGCCTGCTCTTGGGTGAGAATTTATACTACTCATACTGTTAATGAAGTTATCCTGGATTTATATTGCTGAAATCAAAAGCTTTCTAGATGTTGAGAACACTACAAAGTCTGCTGTGACAAGAACTTAGAAGCTATAGACAAAGACAGCAAAGATACAGGGCAGATGATAAGGCTGAGTTCAAACTCTTTGGAAGCCTTATTTAATGAAGGCAATAGAAGGACATAGAGACCATCAACTCCAACAGTTCCAAGAGGAATTGTTCAGAGATAAAAGGAGAAAATGAAGCTCACATTTAAAGAAAGGTAGTGTCTGCTGAACATCATGATAAACCTCATTTATTATACACTGGAGCACTCTCTATATCCAGTTCATAGTACATCACTGTATGGTTAAGAAAAGTGGGCTGGACAAAGCACTGAAAGGATAAAAGTATAAAGTGTTAAGGAATTCTGCAGTGTAAATGGGAATAAACTGAGCTAACTTATAAAGCAGCATAAGTTTAAATGGTGTGGGTTCCCAATTCAGAGCAGGAAACATTTACCACATTTAATCAATCACAACTTTCTAGTTGCTTTCTTTGTCCTCTCCTTAGTCCATTAGCAACCTAGTAAGAGGATCAGATCACATCCCCCAAACGCAGTAATATTCTTTTCAAACTCCCTCATTAAAATGATCTCTTGATAGATATTTTCCCCAATAAAAAGTATTTATTCCATCCCTACTGCTAACAGTTCAGACTGACGAAAAATAACGTTCCAGACTTACAGGTTTTACCTGGACAGTGTGATCTTCAAAGTCTTCAAGGCTTTTTCAGGTGCCTGAAATGTGAGCTATACAATTAAAAATCAGTTACACCTGACTCACAGCTCGTGGAGTCAAACCTGTGCCCAGGCAAGATGCTTCACTCTGGATGTCACAGTGGCTCCCAAGGCACTTTTGGCATCCACTACTAAGGGAATGTCTTCAAGCTGCGAGTGCCATTTCTGCACCACAGGCTCAGCGGGAGCCAGACTCATTTTAGTGATGTCTACAGAGCTGGAGAGTAGAGGACTTGCTTTGGTCTAGACTGATCTGGTAGATCTGCCTCAAATTGAATTAAGAAGATTCTAATTTCATGTACTTGTCAGTCTATTTCTCTCAAACTACATTTTAGACAGTGAGTAAGCCTTGCTGCAGTATTTTTCACCCATTGGGGAGGTTTTGCAAATGAAATATTGTCTGTAGCTTCACCTTTTGTTCCTAATGTGATTTAAAATAATTCTTTTCATACTTAATTTGGATCAACTACTTACATTAATAAGCAATGACTAGTTAACTTGTAACATCAGAGACTTTCCAAACACTTTCCAAACACTCTTTGTTTTAGAATATTTGTTGCCTTTTGAAACCTCCTCGCTTATCTGTTACAATATCACACTAATAATGAGTCAATTTCTTGCTTATTTAAGTATAATCAACAAGTCATGCTGAAACCAAATTACCTAAGGACGTTTTCAGTTATCTTCTCTTTTCCCAAGTTTCTTGCAGAAGTAATGTCTTCTTGACCTATTGTCAAGCCAGCACGTAAAGCATATTGCAATCTCAGGTTGAGAACCTACTGTTGTGTTAGAATTTAGACATTAGGGGCAGATCTGACAGTGAGCTGAGGAGCTAAAATGCCAGTTTAGGTGTCTGAAGTCTTAGAATCATAGAATATATCTTGAGTTGGAAGGGACCCATGGAGATCATTGAGTGCAAGTCCCTGTTTCATGCAGGACTACCTAAAACTAAACCATATGACTAAGAGCATCACCTGAAAGAACTTGGTAAAAATGTCTTAGGTGTTGAGGAGACAGTTTTTCATCCTCGGCCATTCAATGATGATAGGAAAGCCCTAGGATTTTGATTTAGCTTAAATTCAAGTTAATGCCTAGTGCTTTGGTTATTTATCTTACATTGCTGAAAAAAGGGTTCTCACTTTGGCTGATGATTTCACAACTCAAATGAGATGCAAACAGAAGAGAGTTTTTTTCTAACTCTGATGATTAATGTTGATTTGTGTTAATCCCATGCCTTCAATAATGTGTAACAAAGCAGCTGAGCATTCCTCACAGGGCTCTGCTGGGTTTTTGAAACAGTCTCAGGTTAGATCTTTCTTTACATTGAGATTATGTGATTGTAATAAATAAAAGACAACTAAGCAAGCAAACAAACCCACAAGGCCAGAACTCCAGGTTGCCTTTCAGAAGATCCAGTCCTACTTATTGTTAACAACTGTAATTTTTAGAAAAATAAGGACTCTTAGCATATTCCTAATTTTTATTATTAGAGAAAATACTACAGCTGAAATGATTGTGCTTGTCCCGGTTTATAATTATATTCTCAAGTGTAGTGCTCCCATGATGCTGCTTGCCCTCACTTCCCTCCTGAGGGTGGCTGGAGAGGAGAATTGAAGGCATTAAAGATAAAGATCACAGGCTGAGGTAAGAACAATGTACTGGAAACAGCAATGAGATAATAGCAGTAACAGCAACAATACTAACAGAGGGTAGAAGAAAAGAAAGCATCCACAGAGAAAAAAGCCAACCGGGTTTTTTCTGGACTGGGAACAACCGGGACAATACTGGATGTCTCCCTCTGCCATGTTTTCTCAACAAGCAGGAATGCCTCCTTTCTGGAAAAGACTCCCTTTTCCCCATCCCCAGCAATGAAGTGAGGTGTTATAGAATAAGCTCTGTGTCCTGGCCATGCCTCCTCATGGTTACTGCAAAAAATTCACCCTGTCCTGGCCAGAACCAGGACAGTGCTATAGCACCAAACATTAAAAATCAAAAGAATCATGATGTCAATAAATTGGCAGAATGCTACAAAAAAGCCCTAGTGAATATATTATGAATAACATTAAAAGTTTGAAGTCAGTGGGAATTTTACTGTTCAACATGACAAGGTTCCACTGAAACAGAATATTTTTTATCTTTTCAGCATTTATCATATACTTATACTGTAGTACTATTCAGAGACTTGGTATTTTATTAATAGAAGAGTTGTGAGACCCAAAACTAATTCAGAAGTTTACACAAATGAGCATTGGTTGCATTTTGTCTTATTATTCATTATTTATTAAGGCTTTCTTGTAGCAATGTTATGTATTGACTCAGAGGACAAAAACAATAATGTGACTCAGTGAGTGACACTATATTCCATGTAAGTGAGCACAGAAAAAGCTATCTAAAAACTGAAATTTATTTGCATAAATTATTTGGTGAATAATTATGACTAACAAGGACATTAAAACAAAATCTGTACCATCACAGAAGATGGCAACGAAAAAACAGCCAAGAACAAGATAAATTATCCTGTGCAGAGTGCTGTAGTGTCACAGCTGAGCTGCCACTGGTCTTCAAGCTACATCCCACAAGGCTGGCTTGAGTATTTCAAGTTGCTGCTGTCTTGTCTAAATAAACCACTCACAATAAATGATTCAAACTATTTAAAACCTCAGAACACATCAGTTTAATGATAGATACTAACTCCAGCAGTTTCCAGCTATCACTCCTTACTATGCACTTTCAAAATATTTTTAATTAACATGTTTAATCATAGTAACAACATAGAGACAAACAATGTTTTACGAATGTTGGAAAAACTAAATTAATACATGTGAGTTATTTTTTCTCCGTGGTACTCTTGTTTGACACATGCAAAGCAAGACCAGGAATTCATTTGCTGCTAGCAATTTCTCCAGTTTTCTTTTCTCATTCTGCCTAGGTTTCCCTATGGCTGAACGGCAGTAGCATAAACTAGATTTAGAAGGAACTACCACAGTTTTGTGCTATGTGATGTCCCACTGGTTTTCCTGTGTGAATTTGCCATTCAACCAGATAAATCAAGTACAGTGTAATAAATCCAAATACATTTTAAATTCTCAGCCTGATTTCCATATTATTGGAGTGAAACACTGTCATTTTCTTCTTCTGACTGAAATTAATTTAAAAAAGGAAGTAAAATCTGCAGAAAATTAGGGCTCTAGCTGAGTTCTACATAAAGTACCTCCCCCCACACATCAATTTCTGCCCCAGGTTATAACTAGGTGTTTAAGAAAGCAAATGCAGAAAGTAGAAATATTTATATTAACATCTAGAACAACATGAAATAGAGACAGAAATTAAATGTTGTGGACATTGGTTCCTTAAATGGAACACAAAACTTCTCTTATATTACTTAACTTTTCCCTTCATGGAACATAAGCTTAACACAGCCTTAGGTCAGGATAAAAATATTAAAGACTACATCTTCTGTTGGGTGTCTGCTTCCACTTGAGAAGCCCTCCTTGCCAGGAATAAGTGCTGACAATTTGATCTGCTTTGGGATCCACTCAAGACTCTGCTTGCCCAGCTTTTGCTCTGAATTTTAACATTACAGCTGACCAATTTATGCTACAAAATGGTATTTATGTTTGAGCTATAGTTTCAAGTTGTGCTTTCCTCTCTATTTTTTTAAATTTTGTTTTGTTTTGTTTTACTACAAAATCATTTTAGCTTCTACCAAACAAGGTTTTGAATAAGAAAATTTTGTGCATTCCTGAAAAAACCAAGGCTTTTTCATTAAGTTACCCTCAATGATGCAATGTTTGACTTACTCCATTTGGGATTTGGTTGGTGCTGAGTGAACTTGCTGATCTACTACAAAACATATTGTGAAAACTCAGCAAGTGCCCTGGATCTACAATGTTTCTGTTCTCTTATAATGAGATTATGAAAGTGTTTGTCTCAGAGAAACTTCATAAAAATCAACACACCAAAGAATGGCCGTAATGTAAATTACAGTAGAGAGAAGATAGACAACTGCTTGGACAAAAAATAGAGGAGGAAAAATCTATTTCTGGGATAGTGCCAAAGGGCCTCAGTAAATTCTATTCAGAAGTAGGCTGAACCTAATTTCCTTGTTTGTTTTAAAAGCCTCACTGAGGATTTATGTAGCTTGCAGCGCTTGTTGTCAGTAGTTTCAAGTGGCCATGTCCACCCAAACTGCAAGAAGATTTCATGGAAATATCTTTTTTATTTTCACCGTCTAAAACATAGCCTGTACCTCCATACATATATTATTGTAAAAGGACAGGAAAGTTCATAGGTGCGTCATGATTTTGTAAAAGTAAACTTTTGAAAAACTTGAAATCATTATAAAATCTTTCCCAGATTTGTGTTTGTTTTTTCAAATGCCAGTGAGGGTCTGTATACATTATAGAAATATATTTATATAAAACAAAACAGGGGAAAAAATCCTTAATCTAAATGTGTTGAAAATGACACATTTTTCTATGGCAAGTTTGTTCAGTTGCTGTCAATAAGGTCATTATTTAACTGTTTTCTAGATTGAGACAGTTTATCTTATAAAAATGTTGTATTTTGTTTTTTAAAGTACATACTTTGGCTTGGCTTTTGCAGTGGAGTACAGCAAATCCTTTTTCTACAAACAAAATGTTCTAATTTACTGCCCTCGATAAGATCCCCAGGCTTGCTTAAATTGTTCAAAGTGTTAGAGGTGCAACCTATGCCAAAAACTATACTAGAATAAATATTGCATATATTTTCAATCTGTGGGTGAATGTAACACAAAACAATTTTGGTTGTTAGGCACATTGCAGGCGAGCTCTGCAGGCTTCCCACACACGTTGCTACCAAAGCGCTTCAGCCCTGACAGTTAACACCGTATGAGGTTCCACTCTTGAATTACCTTGCGAGCAACAGCTGCCAACTCGGTCTGGGAGTTTTGGAATATTCAAACCCTGTAGACCTGATGACTTGTTGGGTTTTTTGGTTTGTTTCCCTTAGCACCATGCTCTTTACATGCAATGAATGTCTGCTGGCTGTGAAGAATTTCTTCTGCATGCTTAACTTTCCCTCCTGGAAAGCCAATTTTGCTCAACTTACTTTCATTTAAAATCATGGGACACCTTCTTTTTAAGTGAAGCTGCTGGATTTTTCTTTTTATATTATTAATAGAATAAGCTTGTGTTTACTGAGACTATGAATATATAAATTGGTCTTCAGTCTCTTTCTAAAATTTCTTAGTGCTTAAGAAAATGGTTAACTGTCTATATAAGTTGACTTAATTGATTTTAGAGGAAATACAATCATTACATTGAAATGGGAATGGCCCAAAAAAAAATATTCTCCCTCCAGCAGTACTGGAAAGAAAAAGCAGCAGGTTGTGGGGAGGGAAAGGATAGTACGCCGGGTTTTATGCATTAACTTAAATTTATATTGGCTTGTTCTTTATTACACACTAGACATTTTCCAGTTTTGTTCCACAGTGGTCAGATGAAGAAACCTGAGATGGAGAAAACAGGCAAAGTAAGGATAGGCTGCCTTGGAAAGACACTGAAGACCAATGAACGCTTTATTTTGTTCTATGTTGCCCTGTATCATTTGTCCTATGAGAGCTCAGCGTCACTTGTGGCTTTGGAGCATTTGTCATAGCAACCAAGCAAATTGGTACATGCCTAACAAGGCAAAGTGTTGTCCAGTCATACTTCCTTTAGACTCTTGCTGTCAAAAAAGATTTGTAATAAAGGCTATAAATAATAAAGGTATAGCTGTATTCTATGGACAGAGAAAGAAACTTCAAAAAATCACTATTAGCACGTACATGGAGAAATAATTTTGGAAATAGTTTTGGAAATGTGATCTGTACACTTGTAGGATTGGAGAAAGTCATTAAATTAATGGTGTCAGAAAGCCTACATGCCACCTACACACCAGTAAAATCAAAAATACAGAAAAGCATATCTAGCTGAAGCAGTGCAGGAAATCCTAATTTTATTCAATATCCTTAAGTATTTTTTATTATCCTAAGACAATTTACATTAAACTCAGAGTCAAATCAAGGTCCCTAGGTGTTCAGGGTATTTTCAGAACCAAGTCCTGCCACAGGGCACCACCAAGAACATGTTGGCTTTTGGATGGGCATTCAAACGATTTTTAAGTACACAATCCTTTTTAAAGTGTAACAGCAATAGAACTCATTAATTTAGGTCATCTGACACAGGTGTAGCTTTCCTGCCTACTTTGGCCAGTGGTGCTACAAGAACATCTCTTCTCTTTAGCCTTATGCCTCTCCCAGAGCCGGAACTTTGTAGTTACTGTACAGCTCAAAGTTAGTTCACAGCACCCGTCCTCTGCATGTAACTACCATGCCTGCTGGGTTGTGCTCTTTCCCTCTGGTTTGGGGAAGTATAAAAGAGGTAAACATGGAAATTTGACAGTCTTATTGTTCTTATTGCTTGAACATGGTTAATATCTGAAATTGAAAACAAAGTATTTACAGGAAGACAACGAACTAATAGAATGCTGATTTTATTCCATCTACAAACACCATGTTTACATTTATTTGGTAGATGTCTCTGAGCATTTACTCAGTGAGAGAGATCATATTCACCCAGCCAAAGTTCCTTGGCCCTGGTTCATTCTTGGGTTTTGCCTCTGTTTGTCCAGACCTGTTTATCAGGTTCAGGAGGACACTGAGCCCACCCTTTGCAGCCCAAGTTATGTCATTGCCATTAATGGCACTCAAATGTTTGCGAAGGTGTGACCAATCTTCAATACATCCTTCCTCATTTAACTAAAGAGTTTATTTGCAAAATAAGCATCTCATAAATCCAGACTATTTTGCTGCTTTACTAAGCCTCAGCTCAGAGCAGCTGCTTGCTTTGCTGTTTTGCCCTCCATCCTTAGTATCCGTTCCTCCCATCTTTTCATCCTTTTTTTAAATAACGCCTATCCTGTCTTCAGTTTGTTTATATTTGGTCACTGTTTCAAAAGACATATTCTATTGCAAGAAATTCCTGCATGCAAATGCCCTTAGGTGGACAATTGCCTGTCAGTATCTTTCACCTGTGCTTTCTCTTTGAACAGCAAAAGAAATGAGGTGAAATGGCAATGCTGTCCTGTATTCATTACAGGTCTGTGAAATTTCTTCTTTACCCTGTCTCATTCTTTCCCTTTCTTCAATCACAAATACCAATGGGAGGCACAGAAAAATTGTGCCATTCACACACTCACCACATGTAGATACAGTAAGATAAGAGTTCAATTATCCAGAGAAAATGATCCTGATGCTAAAGGCACCAAAGGGGAGCAGGAGACATCTTAGCTGAGCACACAGTGCTGCCTTAAATGGCCATCAGAAAAGGAAGAGCGGACTGAGAGAATATTGATTATGTGGTAATGTAGGAGGCAGCAGGCCTGATGTAGTGTTCATGTTGACACATTTCAACAATCTTTTCTACCCTGTGACAACCATGCTAATCCTCCATGTGAGCCTGAGAGGCTTATTCACCCAAGCCTGGCCTCCCATGTAAAAAACCTGCGTAAAGAAATGGTAGGAAATAGTGTTTTGTTACAGCTTTGCTGTTTTGGGGGTGAATTGCACCTAGCCATCCTTCCAGAGGAAAATAAAGCAATATTCAAAGACAGTAACTTGCCGAAGAAAATAGAAAAAACTATTCCTGTGACAATCCCCATGTTAGGCTGGTGAGATAAAACAGCGTGTCTTGTGTACAGGAAAGATATTAGAAGTGTTTTTAAGTGTAAGAATTTTGTTCATTCACCATTCAAGGAAAAGGGCTTTCACACAGGGGAAAGAAAAAATAGCTTTTCTGTGTTGTTCTGGTTATATGTGGCAAGAGAATCCTACCTGTTCCTGGCATGGAGTGAAAAAGCAATGTAATGAAACTGCAGACAATAAATGACCTGAAGAAAAAGAGCTGAAAAAGAGAGTTATGCACTACAGAAATCCTGCTGTATGTACAGGATTACTCCTTTACTCACTATTAAGCATTCTCACTTGGAGGAGAATAGATGAAACACAATACAGCTGCAACAGGATTCAGTATGTAAATTGCTCTGGGCAAAGGTCATGTTGGGGTTTTTCTGTGTTTACACATATCACAACCACCACTGGAATTTCTGGAGACTGATATAACACAAATATTATTGCTTCTAGTACTACTTCTGTGGTAGTAAATGCTATGAAATCATTTACAGAGAGCAGATAACTGATAAAAATCTTCTGTAAAGGAAAAGATATTAAAAATGGCTGTAAATTACATGGGATGTATTGAGATTACAGCACTTGGCAGTTTAAGGTTCCTCTCTCCTATGGATAATTGCTGAATTAAGCTTAGAATGGCTGGTAAGGGGGTAGACATAAGATGTTGATCCTATTATCATGAGAACTATATCATCTATTTTATTGTGGAAAGAGGTTGAATGATAATCAGTAGATATCTGTTCAGCCCAGGCCAATATGCTACCTCTGGCATAGATGCATAGCTATCTCACAATTCCCAGTGCAGTCCTGACAGCCATCCCTTTAGTCTTGTGCCCAGCCTTGGGAGCATGAGTGAAAAAGGTGCCTCAGTTTTGGGATTGCATGGATCTCTGCCCTTCAGCATGGTTTCATTCTGGTTCTTGGGTTTTCAGCATCTCCAAGCAACTCCGCATTTCAGCCTGCCATTGATTGCTAAAAATGATAGAGCAGAGTAACAACTGTTCACAAAATTGGAATAATGTTTTGTCCCTCCAAAGCTGTATTTTCGTCACGCTGACAGTGGGCTCACTATTCAAAGCAGTCTGAGCCTGGACACAAATATCCTTTTCTGTATTAGTGGACAAGTCTGAAGTCAGGTCTGGAATCACACCTTTTCTTGTGATAGACTTCCCTACCTGAAGAGCGAGATCCTTACCTGCTAAGCTCTAAGCAGCTCTTCTTGCCAAGCACTAGACCCAGATTCTTAGCAGCTTCTCTTTTGAATGTGGTATTGTGTCTTTTTCCACCCTGCTCTCTCCCTTCCAGACCAGTTACCTCTCCAAGTATCAAGTGACACCATTCTCTCCAGGAATTAGTTTCTCAACTCCGTGTTGCATCTGGTGTTTATCCGATTCCCCACGCTGTCCTGGAAAGGGGAGGAGGTACTTTCCAACATGCACCATTCTCCCAAACTTTTACATGGATTAGCACTACGCCAAATTTCCCCTCCTCCAGTCTCCTTTTATCTGTTTCCCATTTCTTTTCAAACATGCAGCCAGTTGAAGATGCCCTGGCTAATATGTTGATATGAGACTTTCATGTCATGCTGACATGCTGTAATCTTATAGAAGAGAAATGAAACTATATCTTATTGTTTAAAAATTAAAAACCATATATTCTTCCCTCCCCACTCCTTATTTCCTTGCCAGCTTCCGATTTGATTGCTAGTTTGGTTTTTTGTCCTTCTTGCACACAGCACTCTCCCGAAAGATTCTGTGTACTTTTTTGGATGCAGAAAGCTGTAATGTTCCACCCACTGCATTGCAGTTGTGATTGAGAAATAGTCTGCAAAATATATAGGACTCCCAGAAGATCTGAGACACTATTATAAATATAATTAATGTTAATATCCTATGATAATGTTCATTTAGGGATCATCTATGATGTTAAATAGTGACATTACTGCTCCCCACAAGGACTGACTTCCCTCCTTTATTTGAAGAGGTTCACTATGTTTTCATTTCATTTCAGTTTGATTTTCATGAAAACAGCTAGCTGCTTATTCCCTAGTGACTGCTCTCTTACTGAAAAAAATTCTGTAAAAATATGCTCTATGCCCAAAAGGCAAAGCTTGTCTTCACTCTGAGCCCACGTGAGAGAAATGCCCACCTCCGAATGGCTCTCTCTTTTCTTGGCAAGTCTGGCTTGTGAGCCATCACTGCATGTGGTATAGTGGAGCTCACAAAAAAATCTCAGAAACAACTACCCTAAAGGAGTTCTCAAGGGGTCTGAAGAGCAAAGCCTACACTGTTACTAAAGGTCAAGACGCGGATATAATACTGTAGAGAATACAAAATCACAAGCTCAGATTTTCTCCAAAACATAGGCTACAATCACAGGAACCAAAGCGACCACCTAAGTTATTTGTATTGTTAGCAGATGAAATGTTCACATTTCATACTTTTCATGTATTCCAAAATGATTTTTATAACAATATGAATATCATCCTAACAACTGATCAACCTAGCCATGGTACGTTAATTTAAAGAACATTTTCTTAATTTTTTGCAGGAGTTTAGAATTAAGGAACCACAGTACAGAGAGGAACAGCTTTAGACAAGTGTCTAGCTGGAAGAGGAGGGAAGGCAGAAGGAAAGGGAAGGAGTTGAAGGAGGCAGAGAGAGGGAGGGAGGGAAGGAGGAAATGAAACTCCTTCTCTTAATTTCTGTCGCTACCCATCCCCACTGAAGCAGAAATTGATGTAATAGCTTAATTTTTTTTTTCCAGAAATCTTGTGATAGATTTTCCTTCCAAAAGCTCTTACACCTGGTATGCAGGAGAATAACAACAGAATTCATGACATATTCTTCTTTCTGTATTGTCTGTTTGAAAAACTAGCTCTGTCAAGAACTAGTTTATTATGTGAAGAAAGTGCCCACTTTATTTTCTGGCTAGACAAAATTCATTGTTTTCCTAGGGGTGATGACAGATCTCCCCTCTGTTACAGCTGAAAGCTGGCAAACAGCTATTTGATGCTGTTAAGAAAAAACCCTATAAGACAAGTAGGGAAAATGTAAGCCTGATTTAGAAACACCTTTAGAATGTGAAAGGCAAAAAGGTGTTTGTTTACAGGTTAGTGGGATAATACAAAGCAAAGCTGAGTGAAGAGTATTTCAACATTCACCTCTTTCATATTTATAAAAATAATTTTGGATGTGCCTTTGAACATCTCCATTATGAAAAGATTTCTAAGTGCCAAGCATAATTTGGGCTTTGTTCTTTTGAGACTTATAGTCCATGTCTGTAAGAATAAGATAATTATATCACTAAGAATAACTATGTAAGAATAACTATATATATCACAAGAGTATTTTATGTTACTTTGATATAGTACATTTTACATGAATTTGATATTTGCATACATGTGTGCACCTATGTAAAAGTTTCTAGAGAAAACTAAGTATTACATTTTCTGCTGTATATTATGTCTTATCGTCTTTACATTCCTTCTTTTTAACTGACAAACTGCTCCTGAAACTTCTTGAAAAGTCAAAAAACCATTGGTGGGGGACTGTGGTAACAGTAATTCAGTCGTGATTCAAATTCAGGAGTTCTATCCATGAGGTAAAATGACTATATAGAAAATAAGAAAGGTGAGCCTTTGCTCTACAAAAGCGTTATTTGTTTTGAGTTAATATTATGAAAAAGGCTTCTTAAGTGAAGTGCCAGGGCATTCTGCCCAATTAACAGACAAAATAATTCAGCTGATGAAGGATTCAGAGATATGTTGGCAATACTTTGCAGAAGACATACCAAACATCCTTCACCAGGAAAAATCTACGCACTGAATTCTGTGTCTTCCTCTTTGAAAGAGATGTGATGGTGACAAATCTGCCTTTAACAGTTGTTTTCCTTTTGAAAGATTATAGAGTGATTGGAATAAAAGCAGTGAAATTATAAGAGGCTTTCCTTTCTCTCTATTGGGATGTTGAAGCCAACATTCAACACTGATTTGAAACAGATTTCTTAGAATACTTGGAAAACTTGCCAGGTGTTTATCATCTTGACCAAACCCAGCACAGTATATCAGAAAAAAAAGAATCCTATTTGATTTTTGATCATCCTTCTCTTGAAGAAGGATTCTGGTCTGAGTGGCTTGACAGACAAGAACCACAAAAGTTATCTGTTCTGCAGTTGTTTGCTGCTTTTAAACAACAGTATATATAAATGAAGCAAAACTAAAACACCTGGGACCTGAGAAAATCTAAAGAGAGAGGATTAAGATTTTGCAAGCAAACAAATAAAGCAGGTACATATTTTTTTCTGGAAAATATTTGCTCCTATAATTTAATGTGTATTTAAAAAAAAGCCAGTCATCCATTCCTCAGTCATCGACATGAAAAATTGTGTGGAATCATTATGGAGTAAGGTCTTTGTTAATCAGTAAATGATTCATGTATAAGAGCAACTTAAAAAGTAAAGTGTGAATATTTAAATACATATCACCTCAAAACATCTAAAGTTATTTCTCAGCACAGAAAGCCAGACTAAGTTTGGCATCTCTTTTGTGACTGCATATACCTGTCAGCAATGGATGATGATCCGTGGCTAAGTCAAGACCTAAAATGCACTGACAATAATTTGTCTCACCTTTTCATTTCCACTCTGATCCCGATGCCAGACTCTGCCTTTACTGGTGTTTGCTCTTAGCTTTCCCCTTTTTCCCTACAAAATGGCAGCATCTATTTATGTTCTCCCTTTATCCTAAGGTATCAGTGTGGTGCTACGCTATACTAAAAGCTTTGATGAACCCTCAAAATACTTGAAATAATCATGGTGCTTATTTCATTAACATGAAACAAATCCAGGATCTCACATCAAGATAATTAGTTAGCTGGTCTTTTGGTCCAATCCATAATCACATCTGTGTTCAGACATACAATAAATTATTTCGTCAAAACCAAGGCTTTTGATTTCAGCTACAAAAACTTAAAATGAGACACTGACAACATGGAACAATTTCTGTGTTTTTCTAAAACCCCATTTTCCTGCACACATGAACAAAGGCGGCAGATATCAATTTTTTCAATCACAAATATGGGCAGAAAAGTTTGCCAAAAATAATTTCAAATATGTTTTAATGAAAATGAAGTGGTTGAACCTTTCCAATTGCAGCCGTTAGGAACATCAGCTGTAGCACAATTTCACAAAACATGCATTCAAAAAAAAATCAGCCCTGATCTTAAAAAATCTTCAGCAGAATGTATTTTCCATTCAGTTTTCAATATCTGGTAACAAAATAGATGTGAAAATGCATCAGAAAAACGCTGAATATAGTCAGATTTTGAGTTAACTATTTATCCAGATTAATTATAAAATTGTTGGTGTATTCTGTGGGGGTTTTTTAGATCCTTGCTATACAAGAAGGTTCAAAAATTCCTCTTAATACAGAGGAAAAGAATGTGAAAGGAAAGACCTTGGTGCAGAATAAAAGACAGTCTTAAGGTAAATTCTGTATTTTATGCTAATAAATATGCCATATTAATGCCACAACAAGAAACTAGTACGTAAGGCTTTCGCATGCAAAAAGCAGCAGACCAGCTTTCCATGGCTACTGCTCCTTGCTTTTCACACCCGCCTCGCCTGCCAACTGGATCTATCTTGAAGGAGAGACCTTAAATCCCTGCAAGCAGACTGTAAGGCACATGCAGTAGCAGCAGTGTACTGACATTTGCTAAGCACCAGCGTCCCTCAAGTGACTGGGAGAGAAGCCATTGACGTCACTGAACAATAGGCAAAATATTTCCTCCTCCTCCATAGTCCTGAACTGTAAACACCCAGCTTGCATACAGCAGGCTGAACATTTGGGGAGAGGCGGAGAAGGAGAATGTGAAAAACTCTCAACTGATGCTGCTGAAAACAAGCAGCTGTTCCTGCATAACCAGTCTCTCCTTATTCCTTCCATTTTGCTGTGAGGATTGCTGGTTCCCCCTTAGTGTAGGTCACACAATAAAGAAGATAAAGCTAAAATAAACTATAATTAAAAGGATGTCTATTGAACACACAAGGAATTTTTTGAAGTAAAATGCCTAATATTAATTACAAGTTTAAAAAAACACACTCTTTTTCTCCCTCTTTCTGTCTCTGCTATGCATAACTGCAGTATTGTAACAGTCATCCATGTATTTTGGACAAGGTGTGGTGGACTGAATGTAAGTGAATTTCCATCTCAGTCACCATCTCTCCATGCAGCTACATAATTACAAGTCTACCCCCTGTAGATGAGAATTATAATTACAAAATCACATACATCAGAATATGCTCTAGATTCACTGTAAAGACTGGTTTTAAATCCTTGCGTTGGAGAGTTGTGTTTATGGCATAGGCAGAAAACAAAAGGACAGAGTTAATCTTGAAATGGAAATCTAACTACAGCTTCTTGTGACTATAAAAAAAAATCTGATGCGCAAAATCATTAGGATTTGCCAGTTTTTTGACAGAATATTGTTCAATGGTATGAACAGTTAAACAGTTCTGGAAAGTTATAAATCCAGCAGACCTAATTCAGCTCTTTTCTTTGCAGCCTCTTGGAAGCAGCTAAAATCCTGCAATCTTCCCTGTTTCCAGAGCACCCTTTGGAAGATCCCTGGAGTGCAGGAAAAGGAGACCACTAGAAACAGGGAGTAGTGCGGTGCTGAAAAGAGGTCAGAAATCTTGTACCTCTGAAAAAGCTCAAGAAAACCCTTCAGGGAGCCCTGGAAGCTTCTGGAAGCCATTTCAGGGAATACACCATCTTACTTGGTCCATCAACGTGAACTAGAGAAATGGATCTCACCAGGAGTCCTCAGCCTTGAATTCAAAAGCCAGCATTGGAAGAAACCCTCAGAAATAGCTCCATAAAGATACTAGTTTTCTTTTTAGAGCCTTGCCTGAAAAAACCAGCTTGATGTGCCTGGAAAGGATTTTGGAGTGCCAAAGAAAATTATTGTTACCTGATTTCTAACTGAATAGTTATGTCTATGGAAGTCAAAGCGATCCAGGCAACCAGAATGCCTATCTTCCTCTTGCCTTATTTAGGCTTTTCTCCCTTTGTCCAAGGTGGTGAATAAGACTTCTTGGACATATTTGTTCTCAAACTAAGACCAAGGAATCACACCCATCACCATGTTCTGCAGAAGGCAGCATGTAAGAGCCAGGGAGAGGCACCTTTTTCCCTCTCTGCTGCTGCTCTCTGTTGAATGAGGCTGTAGGTGGCACATCACATTTGCAGCATATATTGATTTATGATTTCAAAGTGCTGAACAAACAAGCCATTTTTTCCAAACAGACCATAAGCAATTGCTTGTTATCCTCCATTTAATATGCAGGAAAAGTAGGTGGGCAAATAACCTAGTTTGCTGTTCAATTACTAGTGGGCCACGGTGCTGCACTAATGCTGCTTCATGTCCAGCTGCTGTGCTCATACTGAATTAGCTGTGCTGTTGAAAGTGCCCAGCTGAAAAAGAATGAACCTCATCACCTCTCCAGAGCGTGCAGCAACAGCAGACACGATTAATTGCGCTTCTGGGGCTTGACACCTACTATTCCACATGTTTTGCTCCGTTTGTTGATGTGCTGGCACTGAACCTTTGTCTGTGCTTTCACACAGAAAACAGTGGCTGAAATGCAGCTTCTCATCTTACCAGGGAAAAGGCATGTGGAAAAGTAACACTTTGCTGGCCTGTTTTCCTTTTTTTAGCTCTGTCATTTTTGTCTTTGCACGGGCTACTTCATGGTCAAATACTGTCCTTCTGCTGAGCTAGGTGGCAATATCAAAACATGTAGTGAAAGAAAATAGCTAGATTAAATGAATAAACTGCTGCCTGACATGACCATTTCAGACAAATATGTGTAATACTAGCATAAAATGCTGTATTTCTGATCTGATCAAATCTCACTCTTTCTTTACTTACCCCAGAAAAACCACCTACAATGCAAAGCAATTAATGCCTTACTGGGGACTGGGAAAGCCTTGTACAGATTTGGGAAGCCAAGTATGTTGGCATATATTTGGAAGCCTGTGTTTAGTGAGTGTGGCCTGGGCTGCACAGCTGAGAAGGTCTCTCTCTTTGTATATTCCCCAGTTATTCCCTAGCCCCAGAGAGGTGTTCAAGCAAGTGTCTTTAAGAATATTTTTTTCTACAGGAGGAAAACTCAGGCATTTGGATTTGAATGAGGCCAAGACCCTAGGACAACCTGTAAAAATATTTGCCACTCAGTCTCATGTCTATCTTGGCATCTTCCTTGAGAAGTACTATTGCTGGAAGCCAAGTGCAAACTGAGAGAGGGTTACATATTCTTTGGGGAACAGACTAAAAGAACAGCTTGGAATGTTAAGTACATTTACTTCATCCTAGTAATGCATTTTATAAGCATACCTTTAGGCAAACATTTGTGCATTTAAGTTTTACTAGTACAAACACTCAAAGAAAATACATCTTATTTTGTTTGCTTGCCCACACTGATGTGAACATCATTTGATACATTCTTACGCTTGGTGACTTCCAAGGTTTTCCACCTTTTCCCTTTCACACAGCTGAAAACATATTTCTCAGTAAATATTGTATATAGGACACACAAACATTTCTTCAAGCTACTTACTGAGGATGTGTGTTGAAGAAGTAAGAGATGGGGGAGTGGCAGAAAGAAAACCAAAGGAAAACTTCCCTCACTGAAGGAAAAATGCCTTTTACATTTTGAGACTTCCAAGTGTAGCTGAATGGATTTTACACAAACTCGCCTTCGGGCAGAGCTCGAGAAGAGAAAATGTTGTGAAAGTACTGGAAAACTATGCACTGTAATGAAGTCTCCTACAATTTAAACATCAGTGTATTTGCATAAGATTAAAAGTTAACAGAACGTAGTATTTCCTCTTGTTCCCATCTGAGCTAAAATGAAAGTGTAATATATTGAAAAGAATATAAGCAGCATTTTCCCTTCCATTAATTGTACTTATGACAATCAGAAAAACCAAAGGTAAAGCTAAGCCACATGTGTGTAATTCAAAACATAAGCAGACTCTTTAGCTTGTGCACAGTGTCAAGGCATACTTTGGTAAATAGCATCCCTGCACTCCCAGGAAACAACAGCAGAAGCATTGCATGGCTAAATTTTCAAAGACTGATGTATCTTTAAACAACAGTCTATAGAAATTTGTTCTACAGATCGTGATTTATGTTATAGGCGTGTCAGTCATATTTAATTATGGCTTTTCGTTCTTTAATGAGTCCTTCAGCAGTCATAAGAGGCAGGTTTATTAAAAAACAGGTTTCTATGTGTCCATAAATTCTTGGTATGCATAGATTAATTATTTAAGTATCCTGATTAGGATTTGAAAATCTCAACTTGTGGCTCAGATTGTGAATTTTGGCAACTATGGTACAAGCAGAGGTCTAGACTGAATGTATGTGAAGCACATATTGACATCTAAAGTAACTGGAGAAAAAAACTGATCCCCTTCACAAAACAGTTTTGACATGGAAATTAAAACTTTCTCTTGAATATATTCTTGAATTTCTCTGGATGTCACCTTGAATTCATATTGCTGTTGACAGGAATTTGCTGATGGGGCAGTATTTCTAGTCCTTAGGTAACAGCTAGATGTTTATTCCCAGCACAAGTACCTATGTTGTAATCATAAGGTGGACAGAGCAGTTAAAAAAGTTAATATAGTATAGAAGTGATAGAAATTAGATCAACAATGTTAAAAATCAGAGACAAAATAATGTTATATACTTCTTAGCTGTGGGTTTTCTAAATACTACTGACGTACTTGCCTCAAAATTTTATGCTCTCGTTCAGAAAAACCTCAAGATCTGTAAAAATAAGGCAGTGTACTTTCTACTACTTGGAATAATCGAGCCCACTAGAGATATTGGGAGAAGCATCTTGCTGATGCTTCAGTGTTTGGGAAAGTCTAGTGGCAATGTCAGTGAATGCATACCTAATAAGAGGTATTCAGAAAACCTTAGTGAACTATAAAAGAAAAGTTGAATTCAGTCTTTCACTGAGGACATAAATTAGCTTTCATCTAGTAACTACTGAACTGTAGAAACTTGACTGTACATCTGTTCAAGTCAGTACAGCTTTGACATGTTAAGGAAAGGAGCACAGGTAGGTCTATTTTTCTGTCTCTGACTAATTGCAAATTTAAAATTAAACATTAATTAAGAAACACTTTAATGTCCTGCAGTGGGAAGAGAATTTGTTCCTACAAAAATTCCACTATTCACAGCTCTCTATATAAGCAAAGCTACTTTTCTGGCCCTGTGTCCTGTGTGGTAGGTCACAGAAGATAAAATTTTGTAGTGGCAACAGTGGCTTTAGCTCACAGAATCCTACAATACAGCCGCAGTGATTACCTTGTACCAGGGCAAATTGGTGACATTTGCTTTGTTATGGATTACAAAGAGTCAGAGACCTACCAAGAAACCTCCTAGGAAATCTTATGCAGCCTGTAAATATTTGCTATTTTTAAAATTCTCCTAATATGTAGCAAAAAAGAAATAAAATTAAATTCATTTAAAACCTAAGAAATTCCATGCTGTGCACAAATCAAGCACTAATAAAGGCTAAGATGCTGACATGCAAGGTCATAGCAGCTGTTCCAAGACTTGGCTAACTCCCAAGGTTGCCTTGACATTCCTCATGTTATTTATAATTCTGGAAATTAAGAGCAGATTTATTTATTTAATAGAAGGCTCAATCTATTGCTCCAGAGCTACTTTAGTAGAAAGTACTGATATATATCAAAGGGCAATGCTTATGGATGGCTGGAACTATAAGGCAAGCAAACCAAGACAGAGTGGAAGTTCACCAGGACTTCTGAGATGTACCGGTGAAGAATAATGTATGTCTTTTGGCTGTAGATTCACTGTAGATTTAGATGAAGGACACGTTTTCATCCAGCATTTTTGTGGTTAATTTGCAACCAGGATGTTTATATAAAGTAAATAGCTGGAATTGGAAATTTGATTCTTTGCTTACCAGTAATATCTCAAACCTGAAGTGCATTTTGGGAGTTTAGCTCAGAACCTAACTTATACACAGCTAGCATTTTACTTTCACATCTAGAACTCACTTACTATCTTTCTCCTAACCCTGATTATTTCTTGCCATCAATATCTTTCACACAAATGCAAACGAAACAAAAAAGGTTAGAAAATATTATGAAAAAGTAAAATGCATTCAGATACTCTTTAAAAAGTGCAAGAGACAACCATTTAAACCCACAAAAATAGTACCATGGGGGTTAATTCTAGAAGAAATCATAGTATGAGATCACATCATAGCATATTTAGAAAGCAGTCTTTGGAATACCTAGCAATTGGTCTTTGGGGTTATTCGACTTTAGGGAGAGACCAACATTGTGTATCATCCTGACCTAGCAACTGATTCAGCTCATGAGGATGTGGAATGCAGTTATTCTGCAAGATATTGACCTAAGGAAAAAAAAACCAGGCAGTTCAATACCATGCCAATATTTCTTTTTACTTCTGATTGAAGTTTATCATTTTTTGCTACCCCTCTTCCTTCTTCAGTTTCTTTTGTTTCAAGACGACTGCATTGCCTACAGAATTTTACTGCACAAACTACCAGGGTTAAATTTAGTCAATAAAAATAGTTTAAGAAAAGTAGACTCTGGATTTACAGAAAAATGGACATTAAATCAGGTGCTTGCAAAAAGAGACCAGAAAATGAAGATACAGACAACAATTACATTTATTTTCTTTTCAAGCATTCTTGTCAAAGACTGCTATTAGTTGTGGCACTGCTTTACTTAGCTGTGAGAAGGAGCAATTTCATTAACCAAATTTCTAGAGGAAGCTCTAAGAGAAAAGAAGTTCAGCCTACAGAGAGGGAGCATGTTCATTTAGCACTTGCCATATGCCACCAAAGCTGCTAAGGTTCAGATGTTGAGCATCAAACCCTCAGAGTAGATATCATAAATGAAAATGCAGGGGAAAAAGGTAATTCATAGCTATCAATAAAAGCTTTGAGCCTTACTTGTTCCTAACCTTACTTGTTCCTAACCTTGCAGTCTCAGGCCATGCCAGTTCCAACCTGCCACAGAGCCATAATATTTTGGGAACATTTTCAGCTTTGCAAAGGTCAGAAATCTGAACAATGTCTTATCTCACAATAAATAGTTAAAGACAGGGGTCCTTTGTGTGTCTGCACTTTTTTTTATTAAAACCAATAATTTTGGGAATATCTCAATGGGTTTTATTCTTTTGTCAGGAATACTCACATAATCTTTTCCTCAGAGAAAAAAATATTTGTGAAAAATGTACTTTAAATGAGACTTTTTGTAATTAAGGCATTCAGAATATATTTTTTTCTAGTTCAGAAATTCACATTTTATTAATTCTTAAGCACTAGCATGTTTTTCATAATGGCATACCATTGTTAATCAAAAGGTCTCATCTGTATTTCTTGGAATAAAACCAAAGCAAAATCACATTATGCCTGAAGGGGAATGCAAATGACCTCTCTTGCTTATTGCCTATCTCATTTCAATTTTTTTTTTTTTTTTAAATGAACATTTGAATTTTCTCTCCTATTCTGTTTTTTATATGTACACCTACCATTCCACTGCCCTCTGCTGGAGGGAATATATCCTATAGCCTAATTATGGAAAAGTAATCTGTGGTTGACTCGTGGCTGGCATTTCTGGACCCAAAAACGGGACGTTCCTCTCTTGGTGAAGCCTGCAAGCAGTTGGCCTGTACATGCACAGATGTTTGATCATTATCTGTCTCCAGCGCAAATAAACATTCCATTGAAAATAGTAAAAACACCAGGTCAAGAAAACATGAAGACAGCACAATTAAGTACCCAAAAGTTAGGAAATGCCAGAGGTAAAATTTCCCATGGAAATGTGTCTCTAATTCCATGTGCATATGCATTTACAGCGTAGATTTTATTTCTATGGAGAAAAACCTAACTATTTTTCTACATGGTTTAGGGGTGCTCTCAAATTCGGGCAGTTTTTTCAGTACAGCTAGCCACAGGTAAGGACTTGTCTGAACCTGTTGTCTATATTAACCTCCCCAAAATAATGTCAGGTGCTTTTCTGCTTTTTTTTTAATTGAAACCAGCCCATCTATAAACATAAGGTGCCAATTAAATTAATTCTATAAACAGGCTGAACACACAAATTCAATGGGGATTGCTTGAATAATCTTTAATTAATAAATTATTTTGCAGAATAATACATTAGGGTACCATTTACTACTGAGTCAAATAACTATTCATAACTAGAATTTTGCAAATAAGTGAAGGACAATTAAATCAGGACTTGCCTCACTTCAGGCAGCTAGGTAGTTATGAAGCAATCACGGATTCAAACAAAGCATTAAATGAAAATGAGAAGATCTCTTTAATGCACTGTCAGTGGGAAAAATAATCAATATGATGGTTTAACATTTATCAATGCTGATTTAACATTTATCTTGCTGCATTACAAAATTTCTCCATGTTTTTTACCTGTAGAGCTGCTTACTGGAAGCTACTTTCAGGTCAAAAGCTGGTAAAAGAGACAGGAAACAAACAGCATCCAGAAAGTCTTCTTGTATTTCTTACTTCTGTTTTCTATTTAGTTTGCAATGACACATCTGCAAACCACTTTTCCTATTCTGAATTCATTCTGATGAACAGAAGAAAAATGAGAATCAAAGACCTTACTTGTTTCAATTTGAGATATTCTCACTAACTCAGATTTACTTACAGATTAAGAATGAAAAACTATATGTGCACTTCCAGGTTTGAGGTACTATATAACCTGTAAGTGACATGGCTATAAAATCCATTTATAAAATCATTTGCTTTTATTTCAGCTGCACTTTTACTATAAAACAACCGAATTTAGTCACAAGCTGCACACAAGAAATATTTTTGCTCAAAATAATATCCAGCATACAATCCCGTCATTCAAATTTTCATCAGAAACTTGTATTGTTCTTCTCTTGCAGCTGCTTTTTGTCAGACTAAATTTTATTTTACTGAGCATTGCAGTACCACTAGTAAACCCCTCCTGGCCAGAGTTTGTTAGAGACTGGAGAAGTCCTTCTCTTGTATTACCTGCAGGCAGCACAATATTCAGCAAGTCCCTTGGATCCAACTGGATGTGGTGGGAAAATCTAATTAAATGTTTTTGGTTTTTTTTGGGGTTGATGATTTCACGCTGCTCTGGAGCAGAAATGCTAAAAAAGCCATGTTAGACCCAGCCATGTTTTGCTGCTGAAAAGTCAGGGTACAGAGAGTACAAACACAACAGGCTCCCAGACCTCGAGCAGGGAGATGTGTAACCTGGCATCACTAGCACAGTCGGGCAGTGTAACTTCTCCACTTGAAGGCTTCAATCACAGACCTTTAAGTCTTTTCCCTATAATTAAAAGCCCTGAAGGGAAACAAAAACAATCCTGACTTGCGATGCTGAGGGAGATTTGTGATTTGTGTATGCCTGTTTGACAGATGCTTACCCGTTCATCCAGGTCCCAAGGCTTTCCAGAAAATGAGCCACAAAGCTGTTCCCCACTTGTTCAGGCAGGAAAATCTCCTGGTACAAGAAAATATTTTTCTTTCCCTTCAGCTGAACCTTTGCCTTTGCCATCTTCATGTAGCGGGCCTCACTTTAATAGAGATTATTCGCTGTGCATTTAAATACACAGGAAAAAGGAATTTCTGTAGAAGTACAGAATGACCTCATGCCTGTATCATTTTTCCCACCAGCCTATTTTGGAGGCAAAGATGGGATCCTGGGGTATGCAGCTTAAAGCCACCTGACCTACAAGACTGATGGACTCTTGGGGTTCCTCTCTTGGTTCTCAACACAGAGTAAAAATAATTAAGAAGCCCGTGAATGTTTTGTGTAATATAATATTTGAAATGCATGTGATGTTGCCTTCATCAGTGATTTCCTCGTCAATTTGTTGACATCATGGAATGCAGTGGAGTCCTGTGACAGCTTCTGAAATGAAACTATCTTAACTCTCAACAAAATTACTGTTACTTTGTGTGTGTACAGAACTAGCATGAAAATGAAGTTTAAAAACAACACAAAAAAACCAAACAAAACTTTAGGCTAACTAGAAGGTACTGGGGGAAGAATTATTGAAAAGGAGATTTTCATTTCCAGAACCAATTTAAATATTCCCTGGCTAAAGCCAGGCACAATAATACTGTTAGTCATCTAACAACACCTCACAACAGTGACACAGACAGGTGCGTCTCTAGTAAGATCTCTCACATATCTGCCTCACAACAGAAGAAAAATTATTAGTTTCTAGAAGCTTTGGGAAAGACACAGTATTACTCTTGTGTATATTTTTGCATCCTGATAAGTTATTAAGGGGAGCTATGTTAAACAATTTAGTGTCAGTATTAAAATATTTTGTTCTATGGTCATGGTGCAGGGGAACAGAATAAGTTGTTCAGTCTTCTGCCGTGAAAATTGTCTTTTCTCAGAAGCTCCTCTTGGTTCATTGCTTATATATTTCAATGCTAAACATTGAAATTATAGCTTTTATGAGACCATATGCAAAAGAAGAGTCTCCCTCACCAGTAGCTTGAAGTGGTCAAAGGGAAGTCCTGAATCCGAAACCAAGGCTCTTCCAGTTGAATTGGAAGCTCGGACATGAAGCAGAGCACCAGGCTGGTGAGCTCTTTGCAGCCTGTGTTGCTAAGGAGACCAGGAACTGATTTTGGAAAGCAATGTTAAGTACATTTATATAACAAGGAGTTGCAGGTTTCAGTGCAGACTTCTGCAGTAATATATACTGGATATGTTTGAGAGGGCTGGTTTTTTTCCACAAAAAAAAAAAAAAAAAAAAAAAAAAAAAAAAAAAAAAAAAAAAAAAAAAAAAAAAAAAAAAAAAACAAAAAAAAAAAACCCAAAAAACAAAACCAACCAACCAAAAAAAAAAACATATACAGGAGAATAAGTGAAGAAATATTTGAGACACCATAAAGGGAATTTTTAAAAAATATTTATATTTATTTATTTCTGCTCTCATGCTACTTGGGTAATTGGTAGTATTGAAGGAGCCAAAAGATCCTGAAGATAATAACTGAGTTGGTCTCAGCCAGGCCCACACAAAACACTGCCTGAAGGTTGTACCCTGTTCCAGACCCATTCATGTGGCCAGCCAAGAGCTGACAGGCAGCAGCCATCTCTTCAGTGAGGATTGTGAGCCATGAAGATGCCTCCTTTCTCACCCAGCAAGTAAAATGAGATATGGCTGCCTGGGACAGAATGGTTGCAAGACAATGTTGGCAAGCTGAACTGTTTTCTTTCCTATCATTAATGTGCAGGTGCATTTGATGACATGGGGTTTTCAAAGAAACAATTTTTCTTCTAAAGCCTCCTCTCTCCATGTGGTTCAGTTTTATCTTGCTTTTTTTCATTTCGGCTGTCCATTTAGAAGGCTATACTTCTCCCTTTTAGCTGAAAGGAGTTGTAGTGTTTTTAGGTTATATTCACTAATTTCCTAATAAATAGCATACTGATAACTTCCATTTCATTTCAAAATTTCAACACAAAGTAGTAAGACAATAACATCCAAACAGATTTCTGTAAGTTGTTTGACACTTCAAATAGAAACATATATTCAAAAAGTTCTCACGGTTACCACCAATGTTTTCTCATCAGTTTTGTAGTTAAATTGAGACCTTTGTTAAAACACTTACTGAGGAGAAGTTAATTCAGACAAATTAGATTTGCATCTAATTCCAAAAATTACTGGCCCTGTGGGATTATAAAACTGCTGGTCTAAAAGCTTTTGAGAGTACTTATTTCATATTAGAATGTACAAGCAGTCATATTAATATAGTCACTATAGAAATAAACACAATCAGTTAAATTTATTGACTTCATTTTAGAGGTACACAAGATTCGGTCTAACCATAGGAAACACAAATTTTCTTAAAATTGGCTACTAAAGTTAATATTAGTAACAACATATGTCCACACTTTCCTGCTTCCCATGTTTGGGAAAAACAGATATTACTTTCTGCTCCCAAAAATCCAGATTTGCAAACAAAATCAATCAGATTCCTTCTATGAAATTCTGCATTTGCAGAATAAGACACTTCAACTACATTAATTCTTGGAATTTAAATACCCTAATGAAGGCAGGAGTTAGATACTGTAGAAACACATTCAAAATGACAGAGTCTGAAACAAAGAATTTACAGACTAGCGTCACAGACAAACACCGGAAGAACAATTTCCCTAGTATGTTATTCGTCCAATGGCAGGAATAGGAAATCCTCAGGCGTTATAAGCCTCAGGTGATTTAAAATAAATAGAAATTCTTCAGGTGCATATTGCTAGTTCTATGTTCAAGGAGTTGACCACAACAGAACCAGGTTTGACCACAACACAAGTAAAATAAGCTCACACGACCCATAACACCTTGTTGAGGACCAGTGTTGTTGTAAGAAACCTAAATGGAAAGGTTTTTATTTAATAATAAGCACTGTCCATTGTGAAAGCCAAGAAAAATATATTTAGATATAAGAATAAGCGTCTTATATGCTGAAAGGCACAAACCAGTATTTCCTGGAGCTGGTGAAATAATAGTGGACAAAGCTCAAGTTCTGTATAATGCAATAAGGTCTCCTTAAATCCAAGCTGTTGCTAAAAAGTGTCTGACTTTGGAACTCTTTGTTCCTATAGTTCTGTGGCTATAAATGATAGATTGTTTCCAGCTTGTTTTGTGAATTTAGTGTATCTTTTCTGTCATCTTAAAGAGGTTGCATTGGTGGTAACCAAGAAGAAGGCTTTGTATTTACCTCACTGTGGCTGCCGTACTCTTCAGTAAAATTGAAACTTCTGGAAAGGAGAATGAAGGGGGGAATTGCTTGTTTTCTCAAGAGCAGGCTGAGCTCTGCAGAACTTTTTAAATGCAGAGTGGAAAAGACAACAAGAGAAAGAGTAAGGAGCATGAGTACAGGCTGGGATATTCCTGAGAGAACCGAGCTACTTGCCTGCAGCATTGCCTACAGATTCAAAGCTGAGCTCTGGAGGAAACAGATGAGAGAACCATTCCGAAGAATGTAGAAAAGGCTTCAGTCTTTATTTCAACCCACAAAGTCACTGGCAGCTGCTGATTTTAGTAGAATTTGGAGAAAGGACTCTCATCCTGCAAGAAACATTGGTTGGGGTTGATTGTTTCATGCTTCCTGTATCCAGTATCCTGATGTTCCCTACTTTCTGAGCCATCTTCTCCAACGGTGCTTGCTTTTGTGCTAATGTCATCAGTAATATTAGAGTTTGGAGACTTCCGTAGCTTACACAAAAGAAAGTACAACAGGAAGACAGCAGAGTGGTTCTCCTTCTAGATTTTAGCAAATTCAGTGTTTAGACAGCAGAAAGGCATAAGTACCAAGTAATTCCGGGCTGAAATATCAGGACACAGATATCCACAGTGTTCTGCTAACACATTTGTTATTAAGCTGCTTTTAGGATTATGGTCAGAGGAATAGGAAATGATGACGCTAAGCAGTTCAAAGGGCAGCTGCATCAAACAGCAGGTTATCAGAGACTCTGTGGAGGACTGGCTACCATCAAAAGGCTTGAAATCTGAATTAGAACTAACTCATCTGTACAGTGCTCAAAACCACATTCAGTGTCACAAATAGCAATGTTGTAGTGGCTGACTGGATCTTGGAGAGAGTTCTTGAAAATCAAACATTCTCCACCAGAATTTCTCAGCTGCCCAATATTTAGTAACTGTGCAGGATCAAGAAATTATGTTTACAAGCATTCTATTCTGCCTACACTTAAAAAATACCAAACATTTGTTTCCTAGGAGAAAAAGGTGAAATTACAAAAGGTTGAAAAATTTTTATTAGCATTTTTTTAACTTTCACCAACCACTTAATTTTTTTTGTTTCCATCAGACCATAGGCAAAATGACTAAATTAAGGATTTTCAGTATGATTTGCTGAATTTAAATTAATCTCTTTTTGTCAAGCAAGAGAACAAAGTGGGACATTTGATCTGCTTTATCAACAAGATTAAAAAATCCTGTGCAACAGATGTTAACAAACATGAACAACACTTTCATAGATTTCTGAAGTAGAGTATAAGGAAAGAAATTTGATCCCTGCTCTTCAAGCTGACCTTTAATTTGGTTGTAATTGGAATCAGATCACTTGTGGCCTCAGTCCAGCGTAGCGTTTCATCCCAGTAAGAGTATAGTAGCAAATCATAATCAGAGTAGTAATGCACTCACAGCCATATGCTAAGTTCTGTCTTGAAGGACCATAGGGCCTAAGAAAAGTAGGAATTCAGCTACTTTGCATTGTTTTAGGAATAATGGTAATAAGATAATACTGGACGTGTGAAGGAAAACAAATTACTCAGCAATTGAAAAATACCAGAACTTGTTACCAGGGCATTTTTCAGAAGATTGACAACATAATCTTTCTGGTAATTCATCAACATTGCCCGATTCTAAAGTTTACTTCTGTTTTCCAAAACCATGAGATTTAATGGGTTGTTTTCAAAAATTAATGAAGATTTGGGGAGAAATTTTCAACAACATGCTGCTTTAATTTTGAAAACTGGCATATTGATGATCTGAGGTGTACCTGCAGCAATACATTGTCTTTCTGCCACTAAACCCGAATACTTGCTCATTGCACTTTCAAACTTGTCCTTATACCCTGCTGAAAGTCATATCTCAGATTATTGCAGGAGGAAGGCTGTTGCCTGCACAAACAGTTTTTCTGGATTAGTTACTCTCTAGAGAACAGGTTTTCTTTGAATTTTTGTCCAGAGTCAAGCTTTTCACCACAAAATCTTAGAAGCAAAAACTAAAGTTTAATCAAGAAAAGCAAAAGCTAGAGCTCCTAATTTCAAGACTGGAAACTTACAAAAATGAAGAAAACAAAAAAACCCAATTATAAATTGTACCTAGCAGTATCACACTATGAGCCTTGAGGGATTATGTAAAACATTCTTACTCAAGGTACTTCATGCCCATCCTTGCTGCTACTCAGTATGGGTTAGAGCCAGTTTGAAGACCTGAGCAGCTCCCACACTGCTAGGGTTCATCAAAGACTTTTGTGAGTTATTTTCTCCCTTTACTCAGAACAGAACCTTACCCCCCTTTCTGATCTCTTCTCTGGCATTGTTAACGAGTAGGAATACAGTTTCTGGATCTCCACAATAATGAGTGTTTTGACTCCTGTCCCCCCACCCTGTCTTTCACAAGAAGCTATAACAGGAGTTTTAGCTTTAGATAATTAGCAAGTATCTGAAGTGCAAGGGATCACCCACAGTATTTATGCATATGGATGAGTATTGAAGGAGAAAGAAACTTACTTTCAGTGACTGTGGTTCTTCTACATTCTTCAGAGCTCTGTCCAAGCTTCTCCTGCAGGTGCTCCTGGTCAAAGGGAACTGCCCTTTTATCTGCCTGGAAAATAGAAGGAGAATGAAGGTGTAAGGGTATTATTCTAAGCCAGTTTAGACGACCTGACACCCTCAGAGCTGAGGTCATCAGTCTTCTCCAGAACAGACAACAAAGATGGATTAGTAGTCAGCTTGAGTGTCAAGGCTTTTTCACAGTTTGAAAGCCTATTGCCTATCTAGATTCAAAAGAAAACCATGTCTAGCCAAGAAATTCTTATGCATGTACAGATCACATTGTGTTTGTACCCAGAAATTAAAAGAACAGCAACTTCTATTCAAAACCTAAATGTGAGTCTATGGCTAAAATATGTTTGCGAAAAGATGGTGATGATGAAAGATGAAACTAGCTGCAGAAACTGGCAAGGTCATGATAGAAATCTGAAGGTAAAATATTAATTAACATGAATGGATATTTCAGGTTGCCATAAGCAGAAAGGGCACAGAAGACACTGTGGGGTCAGGGCTGAGTGCAACCTTCATATCATTTTACAGAGCTGGAAAAGTTAGTAGGAAACAGAACAAAACTAAAGAACTCCACCTCAAATGAAATAATGAAATGAATTGAATGAAATAATGAAGTGAATGAAATAATATAAAAAGCATTTTATTTTGGCAAAAAGACATAATATAGAAGTAGTTTTTTTTGGTCAAAAATGTTTCTCTTCCCTGTCTAAGTGTTCTGATTCAGCTGAGTAGCTTAGATGGTGCAAGGGACATAGGCATGTACAGGAAGAACAGCACCTTGCAGGCATATATAAGGCAAAACAGGGTCTGACTTAAGCACCTGCAATATAAAAACACATCATAACATGAACACACATGTAGAAAACACTCAACAGATGATTGCCTTCCTTTGCATGTTTCATCTAACGAGACTTATCGAATGTTTCCAATTTGACTTCCAAAATGTGTCCATCTAAGCCTAACTTTTAGCACAAGTTAGACTTTGAGGTGCTAGTCTGTCCTGAAAATTATACTTGTATTTTAAAAAGTTCTCCCTTTATGTAAATATTGTTGGCTATATTCTTGCCCCAAAAGGATTTAAAGCTTTGCTACTTAAGATTTCCATCAGTAAATACTTCTCGCTCAGCAGGCATTACCACACAACTAAATCCATTCTTCTTTTAAAAATTCAAAACAAGGAGAAGGTTGAGGGCAGTCCATGGCACAGATCAAAACCCACATTAAGTAACTGACTGAGGAAAATTGGAGGCATTTGGCAAAATTTTTCTTTCACAATAAACCACACAGAAACTTGATTTCATTTCTGAAGCAAACATTCAGAGGTTTCAAAATCCAGGTTTTTCAAAACTATAAAGAGGTCTTGAAACAGGTTTGTTCAATCATTTGGGGACAATACTTAAAATGACAAATACTAAAATGCAAAGCTGGAAGACCACCAAATTCCAGATAAGAGCTAAAAGATCAAAAGTGCTTTTGATTAGTTTTCCATTGCAATTGCCATTCATGGTATATAATTTTTTTTATCTAAGAAAATCTTCACAGTATTTTTTAATAAAAAGAAATTTCTACAAATTTCTGTTCCTAAAAACTGCTCTTTTCACTGTAGTCTTACCTCCCTTTGCAAAACATATAACAGTCATGAAATAACTCACATACAGTGAAGCAGTGAAGTCAGACCTGAGAAATATGAACAGCAGATGAGGGGGTTGTGACTGACTATATATTCAAAATACAGCAGTTGTTGTGGAGAAGAGGCAGAAATGCTTGTAGTGTACAACATATGGGTGTTGAAAAGTAAATAAAGGTAATACGCATAACTGCTTTGTTTGATTTCTTCTTTTTTTCCACTTATACCCCATCAAAACACAAGCACATTTTATCCCGAAAAACTTGAAAATGTTTTATGTGTTATGATTGACACTGTCTGGTTAAACTGTACACTCAACTCACTAGCTTTTATTTACCAGAAACACAACCATCTATATCTATTTTACTGAATTCTTTCAAGTATCAGGTTCTGCAGACCCAGCTGTGTAAGTACAGCTACAGAAAATTGTTTCCATATTACAGTTTGGTTTACCTAAAATGTAATCTGTAACTCTGGACAAGATATGTTATAACACTGTGCAATTTGGCAACAAAATAATGGATTAGTAAAACTTGAATTTGTGGGCTAAATCAACAGAAATAAGTAAGCCCAGCAAAGCCAGCCTGCAAGAGAATTCAGAGTCGATTTGGATAGGAGTCTAGCCAAAATAAAGGGATTAGCACTTCTTCTTTGAATAACTGCCCCATCCAGGAATTCATCCAATCTTTTTGTACTACGCGCCTGTGAAATTTGTCATAATGAGGTTTAAGCCCAGGCCAGAATTTCATGGGTATTGCAAAGAAAAAATATTTAATTTTACTGAAACATTTTGCCACAACCTACAACAGAAAGTAACAGAATCGCTTTCTTGACATCTTCAAATTACATCTGAGTGTCCCTTTAAGAACACACACTTTACCATAACACCATCTTGTTGCTGGAGTTAGAGAATGGAACAGTATGTCTTATGCTGGAAGTCAAAAAAAGGTGACTTAATGGCACTGTCTGGTTTAAAGAATTTTTCAGATGCAAGCCAGAAGCGAAAGAATATCTAGAGCCTGTGTTTTATCAGAAGGTAGGAATTGCTGTGCTGGCTGCTATGATGTGATGACATGAAAACCAGCTTTGTTTTTTGCTCTCATGTCTTGTGAGATAAGCCAGTGATTATATGCAAAACCTAAATACCCACTACTTCTACAAATGTATACAGTTCTCTGTCATCCTAACAAAATTAATGACAGATGTATGACTCTTTGTTTTGGAATGGTATACACTCTGTCCTCAAAAGTCTTATTTAGATGTGATTATCCATTCACTTGGAATCAGTAAGAACTGGTCAAAAACAGCTGAGAAGAAAGTGAGGGCTTCAGAAACGTGTTTTAATATCAAATACCAGGAGATCCTGGAAGTCTACAGCAATATCCTCTTGAAAATGTTGGTAATCTTGACCCCATCCCTCCTTTAGTCAAAATGGCTGCTGTGCTGATGCCAAAGCATACATTGAGTGGCAAAGGGAAGGCAAGGGAAAGCGTGGCCAACTGCTTGCTTCCAGCTCTAGTGAGCTGTGGTGGGAATGCGCACTTGCATTCCAGTACAGCTGGTCTGGTGCAGCCTCCATATAGAGTGACTATACAAAGCACAGTCACAAGCATGTTTTGTACTTCTCCGCTTTCCAGGAGGGCTATTAAACTCCTGAACGAAAATTAAACCAAAATAAGGAGAAGTTTTCATGCTTTAGGGAGAATCACAATAATGAATGATATAGTAAGCATTGCTGAGACCACACAAGCAGGGAGAACAGCTGGTGAAATAAAGGAGATGGGACTGAGAGGATACAAATCTTCCGCCTAAGGAAATAAGTGTTCATGTTTGTTTTGGGAAACAGGATTTCACAGAATCAGGTATCAAACTCACCCAATCCATACATCCTATTTCTGACCTTGCATTTGCTGATTTATTGCCACTTATAACCAGAAACAGAATCCTCATCTTCATCTTCAGGGTTTTCCCCTAGGAATTCTTCGAAAGAAAGCAATGAGACTTTTCAACAAAATGTAAGCCCAAGTTTCTAACTGCCCCACTGGAGTAGAGCACTCCAGAGAACTCAGATAAATAACTTGATTTAAGTATTCTTTCAGGATAAATCACACAGTGCAAAAATAACCATAGGCTTAGATGAGAATAGTGATTAACAGCATCCCAGTGTCATTTAGCACTGCTCTTGTCATATCCCCACTGCAGCTTCAGTGATTTATAGGATGTGTGTCTCTATGATCACATAGTAAACTATGAAACACTTTCTTACATACCACAGAATGACACCAGGATAAAGGCTGGAAGAAGCCTTCAAATCTAGTCCAACCATCAACCCAGAACCACCATAATCACCCCCAAACCATATCCCCAAAAGCCACATCCAGGCACTTCTTGAATACTTACACAGACAATGACTCCACCACCTCCCTGGACTACTTATTCCAATGCCTAAACACCCTTTCAGTGGTTTTTTTTTCCCAAATATCTAATCCTAGCCTCTCCTGAAAAATGTGGGAGTTTTTTATCTATGAAGGTTCAGATAGGTTTACTTGAGATGTGCTTTTTCTTCCTTGTTTTTTTTCATGCCAAAACTAATGTCAGTTCACTTCAGATGGCAATGAAGGATGGTTAAAAATTCGTAACAATGGAAATAATGCCAGAAGCATGTGCTTGTGAAGGAGAAGTCATTACCCAGCAGCACAGGCAATTCATACAAAGCTGTCAGGTGTTCCAGTGAGACAGAAACTCTCATTATTGATACTTCCTTTCCAGCTCAGAGAAGTCTGCCTTAGCTGGATTATGCAAAAAACCCAAGAGGAAAGTGAAGCAGACTAGGTGGCTTGGCAAATGCTGAGAAGAACGTGAGCATGCTCATATTCTTTGGGCACGTGTGTGCAAGTCCATGGGTGGATGTCTTTTGTTCCACCGCATTGTTTAAGAGGAGTGAAAGGGCACTGCCCACGCTCCCCTCCCAGGACTTGACCCGGTGGCAAGGGCCTTGAATTCCTCAGCTGAGAAGTTCATCTCTTTGCTTGAGCTGAACCAGATGAAAGCAGCACTACCGGGCTCTAACTTTGCCTCAGGCCCTTGCTTTTGAAAGAGTCAACCCTGCTGTTTCTCTTTGGGGCTTATTTCTGGTTTGAGAAGAATTGGCAAAAAGGAAAACCTTCCATTTTTCATTTGCCTTTGTAGCTTAGTAAGGAGAGAACATATATTTTTCATTTGAAAGTTCATTTATTTTAAATATCCAAGAGTTTGAATTTTATGCTTGAAAACCACAATCAAATCCCCCAAGACAAATCAATGCTTCCATAAAATGGAACATGTTTAGAGTAAGACAGCTTCTTGCAGTTTCATTAATAACCAAGAACAGGTTTTAGACAACTGGTCTGGTATTTCAGTAGCATTGGAGAGTGGCATTAGGCATTTGTATTCCTGGTGGTATCCCTGACCAGCTACCTGGGCAAGTCCTTTCACTTCATTGTGCATCCAGCTTCCAAGAATGATGCCTTTCCGTTGGAAGCTATATTGTGGATCGGGCAGGGCGGGCACTTTCTCATACATACACATTTTGTACTATGTTCAGCATGGTTAATTAAAACATACCAATGTTTTTGCACTAAATGTTAATGCAACTTCTCTCAAGAGGCTATCACTGAAATATTGAACATACTAATACCTTTCTTGATATGATCACCCTCTCCTGAAGAAACCTCTCAGCTGAAAGCCAGATCTCAGCTCTCATGCATGGAGCATGAGACTCTCACATTGTCTCCCAGGATTACCCTCCCAACCAGACCTCTATGTTACCATTATACTATGCAGTTCTGAAGCATCTCTGGACTCCCATCTGCTAGACACTGTTGGCAACCTGTTAACTACATGCATTTAGTATTTTAGGTCATGACAGGAGGAAGCCAAGGGACAGTAACACAGCAAGGAGATGTGCAACCCTTCCCCTATTAGTTGTTTTGTTGCTTTCGTTGCATGATCTAATGATGGTCTGATGCAATTTGTAAGTTTTGCAATGCAGAGCTGCCAACACAAAACATATGAGGAGACAATTGTGAGAGAGAGTAACAGAGCTCTCCACATACAGAAGAGTGTGCCACCGTGTTGGGATGAGTGTTGTTGGTGGGATTTTCTCTATATATTTTTCTTATAAGACCTGATTATAAACACTTTTTAAAGCACCCAAACTCCTCAACTTTGATTCCAATCATAGGAGTATAGAACAATTTGTATTAGAAGAAACCTCAAAGATAATTTCATTCCCAGCCACTGACTGGTATAGCTTTCACTAGACCAGGCTGCTCAAAGCCTCATTCAACCTGACCTTGAACACTTCCAGGGATGGGGCATCCACACCTTCTCTGGGCAACCTGTTCCAGTGCCTCACCATCCTCAAAATAAAGAATTTCTGCCTAATATCTAACCTATACCTACTCTCTTTCAGTTTGGAGACATTCCCCTTTGTCCTGCCACTGCATGACAGAGCGACAGTAAAACATTCCTCTCCAGCTCTCTTGTAAGCCTCTTGTATTGGAAGGTCACAATTAGATGTCTATATTTTTCACCCATATGAACACAAGCAAATCTTTTTCATTTAACCTGCATTTTATTCATCACAATCTCAGTTCATTCTAAAGTTAATCCTCTGTTTCTGAGACCAGATGGATTTTTTTTTTTTAAACATTGGAAGAAACCAAGGCTGAGTCAAATGGTTTCAGTGGCTTTTTGTTCTTTTCTAGTGTTGTCTGGAAGCAATTTTCTCAAGCTTTGTAATTTATTTGTCATCTTCCTCAAAATCCCCACGCAAGAAAGAATGAGAGCCTTTCTTTGGAATTAAAAACAAACAGAAGAAACCTTGACATTAGATTTTTATACATATCTTTCATATCCTGAATGTAATAAAGAGATGTTTTTAGTACTGATGGCAGGGACCTTGAGGAAAGTAAGTTATGACTGAAATCTTGTATTCTGGAGAGCAGAAGTGATAGTTTGGGTCTCCAGGGATTCAGTCACACATTACCTACTAAAACGCAAGCAGCCACTTATTTTTCTGTTGTAAAATTCGACATATAAAAGCAGAGTATGTATCCCAATTTTTAACCTGGTATTTAAATGTTGCTCTATACTTTCATACCAACAAAGCAACTCTACAATAAAAATAAAATCCAACAATATTTTCATTTTTCACAAATACCATTTTCTTATGCTTTTCTTTTTTCACAGTCTGGGTAAAGAGGTTAATGTTCTCATGAACACACAAGAAAATTAAATTTTAATACTATAGGCCCAGGAAAAAAAAAAAAAAACCAACTAAATTCAAAGCTGAAAGTTCCTGAAACAAAAAAAACTTATCTTTACTTGCTCTGTCTCTTTCTTTTCTCACTTACTCTTTTTTTCTATTTTCTTGATCCAGCTCACATGCTTCCACTGAGCAGACCTGTGGCAGGATGATAGAGGGCATAAAACTGAATACGTAGGTTCCAATTCATTCTTGGAAAATGATCCATATCTTCAATTGCATCTGGAAACTCACATGGACATTTGTGAGAATTCAGTTTGGCCTGTATGTTGCCAAAACGCAGTGGTTAAGTGTCAGGTGTCACATTCTGTACCAGCTATGGGTTCTGGATTGATTTAAATTCAAAGTCTCATAATATGTGCAAACAATCTATCTAAAAATGGAAAAAGCCCTGTCTGTGTTCAAAGTGCAACAAAGCCATTTGTAAGCCAAAGATGGGAATAGCTTTCCCCAGCAATACTGGAATGTGATAATTTTACAGCAGCCTGGCCTCAACACTAGAGTGTTTGTTAAACATAAATTATGAAAAATAGAAACAATGAATATGAAGATGTAGGGCCACTACATATATACTATTACTTCCTACAGCTCACCAAGATTAGCTCAGGCTGACTGGACTGAATGCCAGTCAATTAGCTGATATCCTTGCACGAGGATGGATACAATCACTCTTAAACATTACATACAAATTGCATTGAACTAATTTCTTGTTATTTTATATTCAATTCCAGTCAAATTCTAAATAATTCCAAATTATATGAATGGAGCCAATAATGTGTTGTCCTAAAATATTCTCCACGCATTATAGTAATCATAGTCTTCAGACAGTTCATTGCATCATAATGTGTTTCTCATGGAGAGCATAAACAAGCAACAAGCTGCATCTGGTAATAAAAAGAAGAAACCCCAGTCTAGGTTAGCTAATTGGAAACTATTTTTTCGTGTTATTTGTGACTGTGAGGAAAGGACAAGAAAGCTGGACACACCTGAGAAGTGGGCCCATGAGAACTTCTAAGTTCTCCAAGTACAAGGTGACGCACCTGAGTTGGGGCAAACCCAGACATAAGCATGGACTGGGAGAAGAATTCATTGAGAGCAGTTTTGCAGAGAAAGACTTGGGGTTTCTGAAGGATGAAAAGCTGGACTTGAACCAGCAATGTGATCTTGTAATCTGGAAGGACAACCACATCCTGGGATGCATCCAAAGCAGTTTGGCCAGCAGGGTGAGGAAAGGGATTCTGCCCCTCTGCTCCACTCTGATGAGGCCACACCTGGAGTGCTGTGTCCAGCTCTGGGGCCCTCAGCACAAGAAAGATCCTGTGGAACTGTTGGAACGGGTCCAGAGGAGGCCACAGAGATAATCAGAGGGCTGGGGCACCTCTCCTATGGAGACACACTGAGAGAGTTCATGTTGTTCAGTTTGGAGAAAGGAAGGGCCTGGGGAAAACTTTCAGTACCTAAAGGGGGCCTACAAGAGACCTGAAGAAGGACTTTTTACAAGGGGATAGGACCAAGGGGTAAATTATAATTAAATTTAAAAAGGAGAGATTTAGATTAAATATTATTAAGAAATTCTTCACTGTAATGGTGGTGACTCACTGGAACAGATTGCCCAGACACCTAATGAATGTCCCATTCTTTGAAGTGTTCAAGGCCAGGATAGATGAGGCTTTGATCAACCTGGTCTAGTGGAAGCTGCCCATGGCAGCGGAGTTGAAATTAGATGATCTTTAAGGTCCCTTTAAACCCAAACCATTAGCTTCTATGAAACTAATGAAAGTTCTATTGCATGCACAGTCACAGGATGCATCCAGAGACATATTTTCTAGAAAATATCAAGCAGTCCATGAAAGCATTCACCTAGAAAGTTGTGTGCAGCTCTTGTCACTTTCCCCCCCCCTTAATACAATGTGCATTCCCAAAGTTTCCTCCATTACTCAAAGTATATTCTTGTCTCTCACTAAAAAGTAATTTTTATAACTGAAATTTAGGTGGAATTATAATGTTAATTTTATATATTTGACAGCATAAAAGCGTATCAATCTCTTGCTGTTGCATGTCATGTAGTCCTTTTCATGAAGGAATCAAAAAGTGGTTACAATGCCTACCTACACTACTCCTACTGGGATCCTCTTTTAGAGACTTGTACCTCTGGTGGTTAGAAATTCTATTCTAATCTCCTGCCTAAGTGTTTTATGACAAGTTTAATAGGTATTCTCTTTCTGGTAAAATGCACCACCCCAATGCATTTATAGAGAACAACTGTTATTTCTTCTCAGTCTTCCGTTTGCTAGGTTATACAAACCAAGCCTTTTTTTCCTCAGTTTGTCCAACAGTCTCTCCATCTCCTTGATTGCCACTGCAGGCCTTCTTCACATCTGTATTTTATTTGAACAAATGAACCTAAAAAACAAGTGAGTAGAACTGCGTACAATTTTCCAGATGAAGGCTTCCACAGGCTATCTTTTCCAGAAGATGCCTGTCCAGATATACCTTGGGATGATGTTTGTCTTTTCTTCATAGACCCAACAAGTACAGGACTTGCATGTCCAATTAACTAACCTATGCCAATTCTTCTTCTCTATTTACTTATAAGCAGATACTGCACATCTATACGACAGAGGTTATCTTCATTATTAACAAGATTAGTACTCTCTACTACTAAATTTCACTTGATTTTAATTAATCTAATTCTTTCTCAATGGTTCCTCAAAAATAAGAAATTAATAAGAATTTAATAAGCAAGACAAGTTTAGAGATAAATAGAAGTAGGGATGCTCAGTGACTTGACATCAAAGATAGTGTTAAAACAGGATTCAGGATTTGAAACTTGCTAGATAATGCAGAAAGGTTTTGGTTGTAACAATGAACATGAAATACCTAGAAAACCACATTGATTTACATCAATATTTTTCACTCATGACTGGTATTATTTTCCATAAGTGAAGGTATTTTAATTCAGAAATTAAAATAATGTCTGCTTACAACTCCTGACTCATTAGTGCTTATATACAATTACAAAATAATCATGCTAAATGCAGCTTGTTATCAAATCTCACATCATTTTTCTGGAAGTTCTATGTTACTTTGTCAGGTTTTCTTCTATTGTTTAGATGAAGGGACAGCAGAACCCAGTGGTTACATGTGGAAGCCTCTACTCACCATAAAACATTTAATTTCATGGTACCCTATACAATATCTCTCAGTGTTTACTGTGCCAGGTGTGAAAGGCTAACATTTTTGTTATTTTTGTAGAAGCCACTGTGCATATTTGAATTTCAGATTCAGAATGTGGATAACGTTTCTTGTTGATAGGAGATTTGTTGTCTCTAACTTATAATTTTAGTAAGCATAAACAAATCTCTTTAATTTGTAAGAGGGTCACTTTTTCTGTGCCACTGACAGAAGATGTTTCCCAGTTACTCATTCTGTGTGACCAGCAAACCAATCTTCTGCAATATTGCTATTCGAGACCTTTAGAAAGCATTTCCTGTCCCTATCATGGATTCTTAATTCATAGTTTGAATTCTTAATTCCTTTTTGTTTTGATTGTTTTTGATATTTTGGGGTTTTTTGTAGAGAATAGGGAATTATATGAAAGCATTAAATAAAATTCCAGGAAATACTTAGAACTCCTCCTAAAATTTGTTGCATTTTCCTTTGAAAACCCTTGGGCCCAGAAAAAAAAAAAAAAAAGTAGTAGTAAGATGAAAATATTATATCCACATAATGTTTTTTATTTGTACATAAGTGTGCATTTTGTTTCTTTGTTACTTTTAAGGCACATTCCTGATTCTTGAAGATAAATTTTGAAATACCTATGGATCTGTATAAAAATTTCTCATTTTCTACATGGAGGAAATTTTTTACAATTTTTTTTTTAATTTTACAAAACTTAATATTTGTTCATATAAAATTCAGCAATTCCACCACTTTCTCTTACACAACCAAAATTTTCAAGCGGCATGAATGAGTCAGTAAAATCCTCATGTAAATAAGACATTTTAACCTGATAAAATCTATATTTTGTCCTTGTTCTACTGAGTCTACTGTAGTTTGCTATTTACCTGTATATTTAGTGAAAATAATTCCTTAACAGAGAACTGCTGTATCTGTGGGCCCTACATTTTAACCATTTAACTTCTAGAACCTGTTGTTTTAGTTTCCTTGATAAACCATTGTTTCATGTGCAATGTTGGCTCATATCCCAGCGCCAAGTTTAAAATTAATGATTCTGGGTTGTTTAGGCTGATAACATCCATCTTCTGCTTCAGTGTTGGTCATTGAGCACTTCAAAATATGTGAATCCAACGAGGACAGAAAGCAAGCAGCAATGGATAAGGAAGCAATAAAGCTTGCAATAATAGCGTGACTGTTTTGAAAAAGAAACACACCCATTTTGCATTCAGAGCAGAAATCACTTATGAGCAATCATAAGTAATTTTGTTGTGTAATTTGTTTATTCAGAAAATGTCTTCTTGTACACAAGCTGTCAGGAACTACACAGAGGTTTCAGCCGAAGGGCTACCACTCTTTAAACAAGAAGCAATTGTGCTTGGTTTCCTTCTTTGACACTCCTCCTAATCTACTCCAGATCTGACCTGCTCCAGACCCTGAGTTTTAAACTTGACAATCACTTTAGCCTCAGGCTCTTCATGGAAGAAGAGAATTTTCTTTTTTAAGTAAATTTTCTTTTGTTAAATTTCTCTGTCATATGAAATTATTTCCTGGATTTAATCATGAGAGAAAGGGAAAATCTTCTATCAAGAAAGAATTCTTTCTGTTATGAACATTCATATATTTATTCAAGTATGTATCCTAGCAAAGATGAATACTCTGTAAGGTTTAGACATTTTAGTGCAAATATTATGTGCAAATATAGTAGACAAAAATCAAGAGGCAATGGCTTAAGTATGTAACTGTCTTTTCATATGTAAAATGTTTTTATTTGAAAATATTTAAATTTGAGTCACTTTTCTGTGCTAGAAAGTTCTTGTAAGGAAAAAATTCAATATACCGCCTCTATTTTATCACATTCCACAACAAAAAAATAATGGAGTGTTAAACTAACACAGCTGTCTGAAATCAAATCTTGGTAGGAGGTCTTAAACTTATAGCAGCTTTCTAGCCTGTAAGACACTGTGCCATAAATTCTAGATCTGGTTCTGCTGTGATCTGAAATTTAATTGTGTGACAGTGGCAAAAGCACTTCTCATTCATTCAGCCACCCTTCTCACTCTAAGCTTCTTCTGCAGTAAACAAGGTAACAGTCATATAACAGTGATATCAAAATGTTCTTGTTTTGGTAGTGGCCTTTCCCATAATGATTTAAGGACTACACTAATTAAGAGCCATTTCCAGGAGCCTCCATTGAAGTATATTGCCCTGGGGATTTTATTTTTTTTTTTTAACTTTCAGAAATCTATTATGATTGAATCTTGCTAAAATGCGCACCAAGGTATAAATCAAAGTCTTTCCTCTAGATTATTTCCAAGAATGATTATCTATCAGAACACTACATGTTGTACTGTAGGGTACTGACAAAGAAGTTAAGTCTTCATGCCAAATACAATGAACTTTGTCAACAAAGAATGAGAGTACAGAAATGATCAACAAGGAGAGAAAAAATAAAATTAGTTTGAATAGTCAGTTTCCACAGAACTCACACAACCTCCCTCTGGAAAACTATTCAGGTTTTTAAAGGATGCTTAAAAAAGCCAATCTCCTCAACACACTGGAATAGTACTGTCTTATTAGAATTGAACGTGTCTCTCTCCAGAATTTTTTATCCCTGTATTTCAAATGTCAAGACAACTGTTGATTGTTTGATCTTTCCATATTAAAGGTAGGAGAACAGAGACACAGAAAAATTAAACCTTCTCCCCATGTTCACAAAAGTCAGTGCTGAAGGTGGAGAAACATCTGTTCTGATGGTGATAGGGGTGCTGAAGGTGGACATAAAAAGTCTGTTCTCCAGGACTGTGCCTTGCTACCAAAAGCAGGATGGTCACAAGGTTTTTTCAACACTGGAAGATCTAGGCAGACAAAGTTAGTATTGTAACAGTAGCTCTAAAATGAATGAGGGATAAATTGCTTGTCTAACACAGGCACACCTTTTGACTATCTTCAAGGAATGAAAACCATGAATAGCAACACCGACCAGGAATTTTTCTTTCAAATATTTTTAGTAAAATGTTGAAATAACAAATAACCTACAAGGAGTAAAAATATAAACAAATTGGGAACAAAAACTGAAATCTTGGTAAGGACACGTAAAAGCAATTACTGCAAGATTAACAATGTAACAAGGCAGAAAGAAAAATGGTCACTGAATTACTCCCAATTTTTATAAACATTGCATCCACGTCCCTTCTCAAGCAAGACTGTAAAGGGCAAAAACCGTTCTCACCATCTGAGGTTATAAGAACCCTCATTAAATCTGTATCAAAAGACACATCTTTTATTGCCCCAACAGAGTAACATGAATAAAGAAAATGTAATATAATGGGTACCAACTATATTGAACAGGGGCAGGGTTAGGGTTAGGGTTAGGTTTAGGGTTTATGGTTAGGGTTAGGTTTAGCATTAGGGTTAGGGTTACATTTAGAGTTATGGTTGGCCTTTGGTGTTGAGGGTTAGAGTAAGTGTTAGTGTAAGGGTTAGAGTTTAGCATTAGGGCTTTGGTTAGGTTTAGGGTTAGTGGTTTGGGTCAGAGCTCATATCAGGTTTAGGTTCAGTTTTAGTTGGCTGGGGTAGTTATTTAGGGTTAGGGTTAGGGTTTGTTAGTTATTTGGTGTTAGTTATTTCATGAAGCTTATATACAGTTCATAACCAATACACCTATAGTGTTTGCAAAGCAAAATCTCTTACTGCACAGCTCCTCCATTCCTGTGATCCTTTTGTTTCAGTGTCTTTCACACGCTTGATACAAGTGTTATTCAGTTGCTTTGTTGGTTGACTCATTTACTTGGATTGTTGCAGTGAACTTTATGTTAATTTCATGAAGACTTTTACCCTGTTCAGTATGGTTTGCTCTCATTATATTGCATTTTCTTTATTCTACTGAATATTACAAATTTGGTAAATTTATTCAGTGTATTATGTCAACTCAATTATATGTTTAATCTCCTTCTTTGTGAGCTATATTTTTCTTGGAATATGTAATATAAAAGCTCAGTATTTTCCCACTTACTGCTTGTATAACTTGCAATGTGTTACTCATCCCTAGCAAGTTAATCTGTAGCTTGCCACTTTCTTTTTCTGCTGTGAATGCATTTTATCATCTTTACTTCTAAAAAGGAGCCAAATAGGTTATTGATGAACAAGTCATTGTGCAATTTTAAAACAGCTGCAAAGTCTGAATTAAAAGTTTCTAATTTCTTTTTTAAAGAAACAATTTATTAATGTCACTCTGTTGCCAAGTCTTCTTTCTTTTAGTGTTATAGTGTTATAACAACCAAACAAAAGTAGAGGACTGAGACAGTGAGACAAGAGTACTTGTAAATGTGAAAAGATCTGGGGCCCAAAAAGTTACTGTCCCTCTGAGGTCAAGAACTGTTCCATCAAGAGTGCTCAAGAGCTGCAAGTCTGAAACACCTCTTAAATTTGTCTATCATACAGAGTAAATTCCTTGCAATAATCTCAAAGATGCTAGTTTAATATTTACCGTCTTTGTCTGGAAATACCCGTGCTTCCTGAATTTGTCTAGAAGATGCCTTCAAGGCATAAGGTTAGCAGATTAACCAGTAATCCTGATTTTCCTCAGGCTGCTCAGATTACAGGACTGCTGCCTAAACAGGAAAGGTGTTCTTTCCAGATAGCAGCATCTGACAGCAATTAGGCAAGCCAAGGTCTTGTATGTGAAATTACACAGAGATTACTACTGCTGATAAATAGATCTGCAGTAATTGCCTGGAAAGGGTTACCTTGTTGCCTTAAGCACAGTGTCCATATTAAATGCACTGGACATTTTCTATTTCTTCATATATGGACTAACACTAACAAAGAACCAAATAATTGTCAAAATGGAGCAGATCAAGTTGCTTACAAATTTAGCCAGAATTAATGATTGTTATGATCTTGTTAAATTCTTTTCCTCATTGCTTCATACCTGATCTTTTTTCCCGCTTGAAAAAAAAAAGAAAAAAAGTTTAGCTGTTTCTTTCAGTATGGTTGAAGAAATGTAAACTTTCTTACGCTGGCGAATATTTCACTGATGAATTCTAGTGCCTCCAAACCAAAGAACACAAACATAAAACTTGGCAGAATCTAAATAATTAACCTGCTAGGGCACCTTATGTCACTGCAGCTATACCGCCTTGGGTATTGATGCTAGCTCAGAGCCACTCCTGACACCCACTCCCTGCTGTGATGCGTGCCCATGGGAGACAACCTGCATTTCATAAGGGGACCCCACAAAGCATAGAAAAAGTCAGAAAAGGCTTTATATGTACCATTTTTAATCTGAGATACTGCAGCACTTGCTGGTTAAACGGTTGTGCAGTCTGAAAGCATGTGCTGCCCTGGCTCATGCTGCTCACGAGGTTTTGATATTGTTGGCTTGTGTAGAAGAGTGCCCTTGAGGAAGTACAGCATGTCCCACACAGCTGTAGTCCAATCTGATGGGATAAACTGGGGAATGCATACTGCCAAAGCACTTTATGAAAGTCAGTGCCTCTTTTATCTGGGATTCTAAGAAAAGGAAAGTGCAAATGTATTTTCGGTTTTATTAAGGTTAGCAATTAATGATGACACCCACAAAGTGACGGTGATGGCCAGAGTCCAGTGCAGCAAGACCTCCCACTGGCAGAGCACCTAGGGGAAGGAATTCAGGGTCACATCCTTTGGGCTTGTAGAGTTTGTCATTAGTTGAGCAGGGCTTACAAGGGCAAAGCTTCCCTTGCTGTACAGCTCACAACAAATGGAAATTGCATCCTCTAAAAAAGCCCTTGGACCCTCATTAAAAACCCCAAATCTCAGTTCATTATTTTGTTGAATTCACAGTGGATGGAAATACAAGACATACCCATACCAACCCCTGTAATCGACACTGGTGAGGCCACATCTTAAATCCTGCGTCCAGTTCTGGGCCCTTCAGGACAGACACTGAGGTCCTGGAGCAAGTCCAAGAGAAGGGCAATAGAGCTGGTGAAGGGTCTGGAGCACAAGTTCTGTGAGGAGCAGCTGAGGGACCTGGGCCTGTTTAGCCTGGAGAAGAGGAGGGTCAAGGTTTACCTTATCACTCTCTACAGCTCCCTGGAAGGAGGGTGTAGCCAAGAGGGTCAGCCTCTTCTCCCAGGTAACAAGTGACAGGACAAGAGGAAAAGGCCTCAAGGTGTGCCATGGGAGGTTGAGGTTGGACATTAGGAAAAGTTTCTTCACTGAAAGAGTGGTCACACAGTGGAACAGGCTGCCCAGGGAAATGGTGGAATCACAAGCTCTGGAAGTGTTCAAAAAAGTGTGTGGATGTTGGACCTTGGGGCATGGTTTAGTGGTGAACATGGCAACAACTGAGTTAAAGGTGGGACTTGATGATCCACGAGGTCTTTTCCAACCTTAATGATTTTGTGGTTCTATGAAAGGTGGCTGCCTAAACCAAAGGCTCTTCTTGTAATGTCTCTGGAGAGTCTATTTGGGATTAACTTCCTCTAGAGGAAATCTACCACCTGTCCTGGCTCCTGAAGGGACTAAACAGTCGCATCTGCTAGCATGAACAAGCAGAACTTCATCAGAACTTTTTTGAAAAAAGACCTCTCACATTATGAGAGGGATTTATAAATTTTGTCTGATGAATAATCAACACCTAGTACTATCTCAAGCTTCCAAATATTTAGATTTATAGAAATTTAGAAATTTTAATTTGGGGCCAGGGTTGCAGTAAGGCAATGCGGAGTCTAAGACCATCTTACCTTTCCAGGGAGCAGGAGCAAATCAGCATGGTTCATTCAATAGCTGCATTTATACCTCTCTTCTGAAGGCCACTTTCTGAAGTCACCCAGAGCCCTAACATCCCTATTCTCTCAACCAGCTGTCCCACAACTTCTCCCTTTTCTGGTTTACTTTTTTGAACCTCTGCACATCTCAGCTCAGCCACTTCAAGGCCAGCTGTAAAACACAGGAGGATCATTTAAGCTCCACAGTTGATGGTCCTGCCTAAAACCAGATTTGAAATGAGACAGAAATAATAGATTTTCTTCAAAGGTCGCTATCATTCCCCAAGCATTCACAGATTTTTTTTCAAAAATTAGGAGACTGTAGCCTCCATTTGCATTTCTGAGTTGACAGCACTGTGAACTAGAGTAGGTCCCAAGACCCCTGCGTGCGCCAAGCTTGGGAGCTCAGAAAGCAATCATACATCTATACCAGAAAAAGAAGAGAACTGGAGCTCTTACATAAATCTGTTTCTGCAGTAGATTTATAAAATCAATTTACAAAATACAGTTATAAAATAAGTGTGTTTTTTCGGGCCCAGGTTTCTGAAAAGCACTTTCTAAAAGCAGTTTTTGATGGGTGCTGAACACGGACAATAACTTGAAGTAGAAATATCATTATTCCACCTCATTCCACCTCAGTTTATGGAGTGTACAGTTTAGGTACTACTGTTCCACAAGGAACTCCAATGTTCTCATCAAGTGTACTATGGCAAAGCTGACCCATCCAATCTTATGAGAATCCTGAGAGCTTCACTTCATATCTACCATATGTGTGTAGGCTGCTCAGGTCTGCACTATTTAAACCTTAATGGCCAGTCCTCTCCTGCAGCTGATCCCATCTCAGGGAAATCCATAAGAAACAAAACACACACACAATTTTGCTCCCAGTGGAGTGTATGGGCCAGGGCAGATTTTGCCCCCCAAGTGTGACACGGTGCAGAACTTAATGTTGCAATTTGTAGTGAATGGGGTTTGCAATCACTGCTCTAGCACAGCCCTTGGTAAATGGCAAAGTAAATGATGGCAGATTCTGACAGTTTGTGTATACAATACCCTCATTATGCACTGGAAAAATAAAATTCCTTGCCTGATCCACATATAGGGGGAGTTTTACAGACTAGCAAATTCATGTGATCTGGGAAAGAATACTCTAAAGCACTCAAAAGAAGTAACTTGTAGAATAACAGACTGGGTAAATCTGCTCACTTCAGGTTAGGACCTGCTTTTCTAATTTGTCACCACTGTAGAAGCATCAGGAAGAAGTGCAGCTAGGGCTGGAAGAGCACAAAATGTAAGTTCCAACTATCAAGGATGTTTTCACACAGAACACAGAGTATAGTGTTTTTTTTTTTTTTTTAATGATGGACAAAATATTGACTCAAGCAATCCAGAAGGGAAGATTGAATACTACAAAAAAGATGTAATAATTCACTGTCTGTAAAAATTCACTGACACTAGTTCTAAAATAACTCCCATTACAAGCTAAATTTATATTTGTGTCCCTTGTTTTTGGTGCTATCCATGAATATCTAACTGAGGATGAAGTGGTTAAAACCTTCATCAAAAACAAAATACTGCATTACATGTGCTAGTGCTGACAGCTGTTGGGTTTACAGCCACAGAGCACAAAACTCTTTACAATAAATCATTTTTATACTTAACCTGTTTGAAAGTGATAAGGAATCCATATGACATCTGACATTAACAGTGAAATAGCATACTAAAATAAATGTCAAATGCTCACATAAAATTTAGAGTTCAATTGTACCACATAATGTCTGAATACTTCCAAAAAGCAATTGAGGAAGGTGGGATATGTTTTGGTTATCCTGTGAGGAGAAAAAGAAGTAACATTCAAATTACTCAAAACATATTTTTCACTTAGGTTTAATTTCAAGGCTAAGAGCCTGGCCAGTTTATTTGACCTGAAACCTCCAAGGAAATACTTCTAGTATACTTTATAGCTCTATTCAACTTAGTGGCATTTTTTATGAAACAAGTATTTTTGCCCAGATCATACTGCACACATACTGCACACACTAACTTCTCACAAGTTTTATCCAAGAAATCAGTCCTCAGAACAAATAGCAACTTTGACTGAGAATATTTCAAGTGATGTCATATACTGTCTAGCAGCTGCTGTACTAGTAATACCACAAAATAAATACCAACATCTTTTATAGTGATCTTCTTTCATGGATTTGAATGTGTTTTGCAATGAAAGACAAGCACTAGCTGCCACTTTTGCCCCCTCCTCATGTGCACATGTACTTCAGTGGTGGCTTATCTTGTCATTGCAGGAGACAAAGCAAACAGCAGGTGGAGGGAGCCAGTGCTGCAAGCAACCAGGCTCTAGAATTCTGCTTAGAAATTTCAGGCATCAATATGAGCTGAATGCTTGAACCACCCTCACCCAGCTTGACTGTTGGAGCACTGACTGGGAAAGGCATGTGAACTGTAAAGCTTGTCTGTTTTTCTCAGCTATCCAAGGAAGCTACGTGTCTCTCTGTATTAGCTTGGCCTCTCACATGTCCCTGCACCTTCATGGCCTCTGCAGTTCTGGTAGCATGATATCTTTGAGTCTAATAATAAAGATCTTTAACTTAGCCCCTTGAGTTCTGCTAACATAAACATCTGGTGGGATGGGTGTCGGTAATTTCATAGTAAATTGGCCAGAGCTGAAGGTCGCAAAAGCAGCAAGTATTAAAGTTTAGTTTGACGATCAGAGCTTCCTCTGAGACAGTGTTAGGGCAACTGTGTTATTCTTATTAAATCTTAGTCTTCATCCTATTTCAGTATTAATTTTCATAATAAATCAGGCTGTCTTTTTTAAACATACTCACCACTTTGTTACTCTTTTATTCACCTGAAAGATATTTCTTCCTCTTTCTTGAAAAGTTATTCACATCTACTTCTTGTACAGAAGGCAACCACCACACAGGGCCTGTTCCTCCTACTCAACCATAATGTCTATTGTGGAGTGTGTTCCTGGATTTGTTTCCTTAGACAGACGAGGGTTATTCTCTGATGTATCCTGCCCCTTTACTGGAGAAGGCCTCTTAATCTTCCCTTTCATCTTTCACTGCAGGCAGCTCTCCATTTTCCATTCCCTTTCCCATCCCTGTGGTTTATCTTTCCTGAAGGTTATAGCATTCTCCAGAGATTTAGTCAGAGGGTGGTAATGAAGACCAGTCTCATGAAATTAGGTCAGATATCTGTAACTTTTAGGATTAGCATAACAGATGCCATCAAGTGAGTTCATGCATAGGTACATGGCAGCTGATGATCTGCAAACCAGTATTGGGTTTCCTGATATTAATATTCTCTTCTTGTTCCCTAGTGCCCAAGGAATGCTGGTCCATGTATAGTCCTTCTCTGAACCCTTATGTCCTTGAGCAACTTGATAACCAGGGAGACAGATAAGCAGCACATCCCCAGCCACTTCCTCAAGTTTCTGGAGGGTGAGGGCTCGCAACTGCCTGTGAGGGATCAGACTCATTCTGAAACTGCCCTGAATTCAGAGAGTTGATCACAGGATGTGATCACCAGCACGGCACATTCAAAGTAGAACTCGCCCAAAGATTATGTAGTGAGTCCCTTTATGAAAGAAATATTGCTTAGAAAGACCTCAGAAATGTGATGTATAAAGCCAGCTCAGGGGTAGAACACATCTAGCTCACGGACTTGTCAGACTTTTCCTGTATCCACCTTTCCAAACAGCAGGGTATGAAGACATGGCTACTGTCAAACCCAGTTTACAGAACAATGCACTCTGAATGCCTGCTACAATCTTCCTGCTCATCTAATGACTTTCACAGCCTTTTAAAAGAAGTCTTTTCTTACTTCTCCCAAATGCCCCTACCAATGTAGTTATGTTCCCATAGCACTGTCATTAAACCTGCTGTTGTCCCAGGTCAACATCTCCTAACCTAATTCCAGTTGCTCTGAGTAAATAATTTTGCTACTCTATCTGTCTCTTGGCTCATTCCCGACCTCACCAAGAAAGTTAAGAGCTGAATAAATGGAAGCCTTGAGGCTTTTATATTGATGGATGAACCTTTGTTCTCATTCCTAAATAAATCTCACTTCCAATTTGTGGCCATGAACTGGAACTGCAAACTATAAAGAATGGCTCCTCAGGTGTCCAGGCTGTGGATTATGAATTTGCCAGGCAAGAATAACTGAAACATGGATAGACCCAGGGAAGTGCACTTGAGGTGTATGCAGCATATACACAAGAGAGGTAACTTAAGCTGTTGTATCATAAACATTTTTCTGTGTTAAAGTCCTGATATATACAGAACTTAGTTGTTTGGGGGCAGAGGAGCAGAAGGTAAGGAGTAAGATAAAGAGAATCTTTGAGATTTAGACTTGGGTTCCAGGTACATTGTTTTTCTGATAATAAACCTTTTTAAGCTTAAGAGCTTATACGTTGTTATTATCCCAGATTGCTTCTTCCTTCACCATCCTTGGAGGTGATTAAGAGGGGTCTGGATCTGGCGCTGGATGATGTGGTTTAGTGGTTTAGGCGTTACAGTGGCAGCACAGGGTAGGCAGTTGAATGTGATGATCTTACCTCAATGATTCTATGATTCCTTAGCATAGCAATCTGTAACTACTGATACACAAATTGTTTTGATATCAATTCATAAACATCATCATGGAAATTATTAAAAAACCCCTTCATCCACTTGTTGCCTCTGCCACTCTTAGCCACGTAGATCTTGCCTTGCCATTTACCTTTGGGGTTGATGACCAGATTCTACCCTATTTCTGCTTCTATTAAAATATTTTGGCACTGTTCCCATCCGTACTCTCTTTGTTAACAAGAAAGGAAGAAAGAAACTTTCCTTCTATATATACAGGCTCAGTAACAATCCAGTGCTGCATATATGATTCAGATGAAGATGGCAAAATCAAAATGAAAAGCACTGTATTAGTAATGCACATCCGGCCATTGGCATGATGTGCCAGCAACATAAATGAAAAGTACAAAGGAAAGAGGTTTGTTAAATTAAGTAATCCTTAAACTACATGAACTATGTATTCAGTTTGGCTAACCACAGGGAGACAAGAGCCTATTCTGAGAAAAGGCAGGAAAGATGCTCAGCATGTACTCAGCAAATAAATGTTTTCCTAGAATATATAAACTGAGAGATTTGCTTATCCTTTTGTATATAAAAAGAATTCCTACTGATACCACATATGCTTACATCAAGCACAGACTAATTTTTTGCATTGGCCATATCAAGCCTTCTTTGCTTTTCATGACACATGCTATAAAACAATTCTGAAAGTAACACGGATCTCTAATTATTTTTTTAGTACTTTAGCTAAAGCGCTTGTTATTATTTGTGAAAAAAATTTCAGCTGAAGAAAATCAGACTGCCCTTTCTTCCTTCCTCTCCTTCCTCCAGATGAAAAATCAAATACTGAATTACGCAGATGAAGGCTTTAGCCAACAGTTTCAACACCATGAAAGCAAGAGTCATCACAGTTAACATGGCTGTGAGGCATTCTATCCAAAATATCAAGGGTGGAACAAATAATCAGCATTTTCCCCTTAGAAGGAACTCTTCTGTTGTCTGACTTTGCATCCTTGAAACAATGGATAGCCCCATGACTTCAAAGGGATTACATGAAAAACAATGTATTTGTTGAAAAAAGGACAACAGATTCTGACTAAATAGACCATAACTGTGTCATTTTGAAGCATTTTGATCTCTTGCTGCCCTTGACGCATTTCTGCTGGGAGTAGACCTCTTTAGTGCTCTGGAGATCAAACCAGCATATTTCCTGAATGCTACACTAATACAAACATTTTTTGAGGAAAAATAAATAACTGAAACAAAAAAAATTCTATGAAATCTTGGTACTGTTGATATAACTGGAAAAAATATCCAGTGGTCTGAATCAGTCTTCCATTCTCTTACTATATATTGAGCCTAGCATTTGCCTCACCCGAGATTCACTCTCCTCCTTCTATTGTCCAAACCTGTACGCTATTATCCTAGTTTGGAGAGCTGCCCGCTACTAATATGGTTCTTAGTTGCTTTGAAGGTGTATTATCTGAGACTATTTGAGATGCAGGGTCCCTTTTTTCCAAGCTTGGTTCTTTGCAAGAGCCTTTATTGAGCCTCTTTTGATGTAGTTGTTCGCATTTCAGCAGTGAATAATGCAAAACTGAAGAAGGGCAGAAACTCAGCATTAATACATAAAACTTTGGGCGGTTTTACATTATCCAATACTTTAAAGGTCACATCCAATACTTTAAATACCTATTGCAACCCCCAACATAGACATTAAGAATCACACTCCAGGAACTCTCTTTCTTGTTTTCTTATTAGGACAATATTCCCTTCAAACTTTGTAGTCACATTATCATCCTCCTTCCTACCTAGACCTCAGGTTCCTGTACCAATATAGTGAGGCAAGAGCTTCCTTCTGTCTCTTACACAGATAAGCTGATTCCAGGTCCTTTTTCTCACTCCACGTGGAGCTGTGGTTTTCCAGACACACTGGCAGGCACATCTATGAGACCTCAGTCTTTCAGGGGAGTGTGTGTCTGCAGCCTTAGCTGTCTAGTCATGCCTTCATCCCCCATTCCTTCTCTCTCTGCATGAAAGGTGATGCACAAACTTAGTGAAAAAAAGATCCCACAAACAAAGACCTTGTAGGAGAAAAGGAAGCAGCCAAGAAATTCAAGTCGAGTGGACTTGGGAGAGCACTTCCAGGTCAGAGATTTCCACAGCCAAGCCCCAGTGAATGCAGACTCCAGGTCAGCACTAGAGCTGGCTAGGGGTAACATTCACTATGATTCACAGCCTGGTTTTGGATCCTGTTTTGTAAAAGGAAAGATGGTCTTTGTACTGGTGTCAGCACAGTGGCCCAGTCTCTGTCAGGACATTTATTCTGCCCTTTTGCTTTGAAGGTGCCCTCCCAGTTTGAGGACCATTTATCTGGGGTGCACTGGGTCAACACTAAGTGGCCAGCATTGTTTCCTGGTCCTTTCCTTGTCTCTCTGAAATACCTGAGGTACACAAGGTGACAATTCACACCTGCAGAGTGCAGACCCTGAGTTGTACAGCCAGTATAGGATACTCCACACTGCCATGAATGGATGTCAGGTTATAACATACGGCATTATAACTAAATACGAGAGTATTCGAAACACTAAAGCTCTACCCAGGCTAACACGAATTATGTGTTAGCTATGATGGCATCTTTTACATACAGTTTTGAATGGAATCACTATCCAGATGAATAATTTACAAAAAATAAGGGATACATACTGGTCTCCTGTGTTTTCTAATTGTGTGTTGTCGCGTGTTTCAGTAGCCATAGACAATGGTGATGAATTGCAGTGTCTGAAAAATATCTTGCTTTTTAATTCTGACAAAAATACGGAGTCTAACATGTTATGCTAGATAATTTGCAAATATTAAGATAATACAGTCTTTGTTCTGAAGCCCTCATGAAAAGTGAAAACCAGAAAAAAGGAACAGAACCACGTATAAGAGACAGATTCCTTGAGAAATTCAGGTTAACCCAGCCATCTCTGGCTTTACAAAATGTTTAAATAGGCTTATTTTACAGGGGTATAGGTTTGAAAAATGGTCAAACCCGGGAAGGTGGGAGCTGGAAGAAGCAGTCAGGTACTGCAGAAGACAGAGTCTGTCAGATGAGTAATCCAGAAATGACTATTTTCTGCAGCTGCTTGGCCACACTGAGTCACTGGTAAGTTCCAAATGCACGTTGTTCCCATGAAAATCTACCTGTGTGTGCATCACTGAGGAAATGCCACACAGGTCTTGGCGTCTCTAGCACAAGTCCCCATGACCCCCACTAGTACTGCAGTGACCTTAAAAGCAGTTTACATTCTGTGGATATAGAGGCAGCATCAGTCTCCAAATCAAATAGGAAATAAATATGTGGATTCAGGTCTCTACACTAATCACAGTTCTCCTGTTCTCTGCATCATGTTTGTATTACATTAAAGAATGCAGATGTAATGTAAATTACTATAATTCTGATTCAATGTTATTCACTTGCTAAGCAGAAAGATTCATAACTAAAATTTGTAAAAATCTTCAGGCCAAAAGCACAATAAAATCTTATATTTATATGGATTAACTATGTTGTACATATTTACCACTAGTTATTTAACTTATAGCTTAGAACATTACTTCAGTTCCTGAGACTCTTTTAAGAGAGTCAGAGTGGGTGCAAAATTTTGGAGTTGTGCCAGAAGGTTTCAAAGCTACCAGAATAGGGGGATATCTGCAATGATGATAATAAAAAAACTTTTACGTCAAATGACATAAACCAAACATTAAGTACTTGCACTGCTAGTGCAAAACAAGCAACAATCTTTTACATTAAAAAAAAAAATCAGTAACCTAAACTTTGCTTCCCAGTTGGGGTGTGGGGAATGGAATATGAATGAAACAATTAGCAAGAACATGCAATCAGTCTGGGATTCATGCCATAAAGTATGATTTAGGTCAAAAATCCAGAAGAACTCAAAAAAAGTCTTGGATATGTGTGGGTAAGAAGAACATCCAAAGTAAGCATTTCTAAAAGCCCAAAGGAGTTTGTGGAGGGAGTTAGGCTTCAAGGCAGATCAACATCTAACAAACATGGGTTAAGAAGAAATTTCTGTGGGCAGTTGATCCTGTAACATTTTCTGAGGCAGCTGATAGAGGTCCCTGTCAGAAACAGAATGCTGAACTACTGGCTGTTGGCATTACTGTATGCCACTCTCAGATTTCATGCTGCAAAGGGGAGATCTGTTTTCAAATGTCCCAAAATCCAAAGTAAACATTTCTGATGGTATTGAAGCTAGGAAACTTTCTAAAGGGCTACTTGGTGCGTGTTTGTATTTCTCTTTGAAAATTGACTGTTATCTTTGTTTTCCTCTGTTATATCACATGAAAAAATCCTAAAATACATGAGATGTTTCCCATGTAAACAAATTCATTTCTTCCAGAGGAATGTTATATGATGATAGGGTATGTGAAATGGTCTTAGTGATCATGTGGTCAGTGAGATCATGAGACAGTGTCTGCATTGGAGTTGAATGTATTCTAATCAAAAGTTTTTGGGATCCCCACGATAGAACATTGGTGGAAAGCAAAACCACAAGCATTGGGCAAACCGGACCTTCTCCATCTCCTGACGTCTTCAGGGCCTACAGCTTCAGTATAAAAAGTACACAGAGTTGTGGTTACTAAAACTAATTTAGCAGAAAATTGAACACGGTTTAAATGGTTTAAGAATGGCATAATTTGGCTAGTATGGGAATTATTCTACAATAATTCTGACAAATTATCCTGGGATGCAAATAAATTCTGTATAGTTGTCAGAAATCTTTGCCTCTATATACTTACTTCAGGTGTTGTTTCTGCCCAGCAGTTCATGGAGTGAGGTGACACAGGAAATGTCAATACTGAGCCACAGAAGCTGATTTTTCAACCATTATTCACAGAGACAGTAAGTGTTCCTATGGACTTTAGAAAAATTTTTACTCAGGCTGTTTGTTTTGTTAAAAAAGGAAATGGACTAGTGTTTATAATTCAGTATCCTTGTTTCATTTCTCAGAAAAAGTAATGCAACCACCATCTCTACAGATGGCCATTCGACAAGAAGATAAATCCCAAAAGGACAAAAGTAAACAAAAATTAATCCTGTTCAGTACTTTTGAGATATCAACTGTGTTCACTAAAGCAAAACAAAAATGGTATGGATTTTGTCTTAAAGAAATGGAGCCAATGTGAATATCCTGTGGACTCTGAAGGAGCAGTTCATTTACATTTGGATTATCTGGGTTTTTTTCAATCGTACATGCTGTGGTCCTGTGAGCAAAGGATAATTTTCCATGACCACAAGTTTCTCAAATAAAAAAATTTTTTTAAGTAACAGACCAGAACTTTTTTGTTTTTCTTGGAAATAGGCAGGGGGGGTTGCCTTTTTATTTCTTTTTTTTTTTTAACATTGGAATGAAAAATGATTCTTTCAGAGTTTTTGGAAAGAATCATTCAGAAGGTCTTCAAAGCCCAAGAAGTCTGAAGTTAGGCAGCAGTAGCTGCAGAAGTGTGACTTCCAACATGCACAAAAGTAAGTTAAAACTCAGTGGTTTAGACGACACTAACCAGTTCCATTGATCTTACTGTCATTTAACGCTTCATGCCATGTCTTAGACCAAAGGATGTCTGGAAAACCCACTTCCACAGATACGAATCTGTTCAAGATAAGTATCAGTTGCACATGGGATGTCTTCTTATTAGTCACCTTCAGTGACAACAACAACGGCAGGCAGTTTTGTTTGCTCTGCCTATGCCCTCTACTTCTCCATCATGTGGCCACCTTAACATGCTAACTAAGCATTTGAAAAGTAAAAGTTCAGTTGACCATATACATTCAAGACTTATATGGATCCCATGGGTCATCAAAGCATAGGAATGGTGCTGGGCTTCTTACAGAGAACAAGAAGACCAAAGTACAGGCACTGTTTTAGCACCTATATTTAGTCACCATTACCTGTGATAGAGCTGCTGCCTAGGTTACTGTATCTGCAGACAATTGTGAAGGAAAATGAATGCTTTTGATTAACACCTTGGGAACTGTAATGTAATGGTTTTAATACATACTTCAAAGCCAAAGCTAATAGTCAAACCTATTTAGATTCCCTGACACCTCCCATTTAATGGCTCTTCTTTCCAGGTACTTGTATCACTGCCAAGCTTCAATCATTTTAGATAAAATTTTCCATCTTAGCTGTCTTCATTGGATGAGTTTTAAATTTTTTGTTTGTTTTGGGTATATTACAGGAAAAATACCTTGACTGCCTTCAAGGACAAGGTTATGGAAAAAGAAGTTTTGTCCATGTGAACTGATTCCAGTGACCTTAAACTGAGTGTTTCACATTTCAGATTAAAACCTGGGACAGAGAGAGGAGTAAGCACACTTCATATCAAGGATGTGCCTTTTGGCATCCCTCTGAAATCTGACCCTAGTTGATTAGATTTCATACTGTTGGGGGGTGGTCTCTGCGAGTGTGTGTGTGTGTGTGTGTGTGTAGAAGGAAGTTCACACCTGTTCAACAGATTAAGATTTTAACAATTTAATTCCCCAAAGATGCCAACCGTAAGGGGCTGCACATGAGGTTATCATGACTTGTGTGCCAAATACAAAGTCTGAGCACCTAAACTGAGGTCAGCAAACACTTCTTTGGGTCTCCCAGTGATACCCCTTGATTTAGGGAGTTAAAAGTAGAGGAGAAAAAAAACTTAGTGAAGAGAGGGGAGTAAATTGTGATAGGAATAAGTCATGGGGTGTTACTGAGTAGAATGGAAATAAGAGATGAGATAGGCTATGAAAACAGGGTACAAAGGTCAAGGATAAGGATTGTCAATACAATTGTAACTAATGCAGTAAAGACAATCCTGGACAAGAGGGTTAAGAAATATAAGATAAGAATACTACCACCTTAAATTAACACATTTCATAGCCTCATATCATAGTTTTAATTTTTTTTAATATATCTTCGTTGTATGTAGTTTCTTGTAGAGATGAGACAATATCTCACATAGCTTTTTCACTCCCCTTCCACCAAAACCTCAATTTATTTATCTGCTGAAGCAAGTTTTGATAAGAAAACATGAATAGCTTCCAGTTAACATCTAAGAGAAACTTCTGTCTCTCAGCAATGACAAGAAATGTTGTTCTACAAACAAGTGTTCAGACACTCTGAATCATTGTAAATTACTTTATTTCAATCATTGAAAATGAGCAAGTACTGCGGATGATATAGATAACTTTTAAATCTGAGCACTCCAGGTTTAAAGAACAGAAACTCTTCAATGCTTTGCAAGTGATTTCAGAACAAGAAGTCTAGAACAGCACAATTCAAATGGATTCAAGTTCAGACAGTGACTTCACCAAGAAATACCTCATACTTCAATAAAAAGAAACTGCATGGCCCTGATCTAAAATCTCCATTGTTGTTTGGCCTTCAGTTATTCATCACAGAGAAGACTGTGCCAAAACTGGTTCAAGTGTTCAAATTGGCACCAGCATGAGGATAAAGGTACCTATCAGTCAGCCCAGTGTCAATCATCCCTTCTGTTCTCAGAGATATCTTTAAATCCTATCATTTTAGTAGTTTCTCCCTTCTGATCTTGATCTCAGGAAGATCCGTTTTTGGACTCTGAGGGAGATCTGACAAGCAATTTGGCCATGATTATACTTCCCCAAACACAGCTTCAGAATCTGCTGTTGGACATGTTGGGTGTTTGCTTCATCAAATGATGGAGAGCATCATTTCAATCTTTCACAAGACTGATAACAAAAAAGCATGACACCACTGAGTATTTTGATATTATTAAATGTTGTTAATAAAATGGCTGCTGGAATTCCAGAAGAACATAGATGACATTCTTCTTTTATTAACATCCCTGATCTCCAAATGCCACATGGAGGTCTAGAACATTTCCTTGAAGAACATCATACCATGATGTAAAATGAAGAGTTAGGTAATATTAGACCATGTCTTCCACTTCAAGACCTCTCTAAGGCGTAGCACTTATCTGGTGTCTTATGCCTTTAGAATACTGTTTATCATCACCTATGCCCTATTGGTAGATGTTTGTAGGTTTTATTTGCTCCTAAGTCACCCTGCTGCCCTTATTTGCAGAAATACGGAGCACTGCAGTTAGAATCCATATTTCTTCCTCACTGCTTAAGTCTTGTATTGTTAAATACTGCAAAGCAAAATATCTGTGTCAGATAAAATGTAACCAGATAAAATAGACTCTACATTCAGATAAACTGCTTGTAATGGAAAATTAATGGCTATGATAGGGTTTGTGTGATCCAGATTTTAAAAGACTGACTGCCAAGGTTTTGTCTGTGACCTGTTTTTTTTTTTTTATGAGAAAGAGAGCAAAAACACTAAACACTAAAATTCCCAGTTTAAAAACTATTCATAGTACCAACTTATCTGTTTCTTTTTTTTCCTGGGAAGAGCTAAAAAGAGTTCCCTTATATAAACTTAAGGCAACTTGATATCGGTAGAGTTTTCTGTATGTTTTGTTAACTGTACTGTTGAGAAGAACGTGACGTCAAAGATAATGGTAAAAATTATCTTCAAATACAAAAGAACATAAGTCTACTGAAAAAAGGAAAAAATACAAAAATAACACCCCAAACCCAAATCCTTAGCTTTTAAAAAGAATGAACTGACATTAACAAGAAAGGAAGAACAATATAGCAAATTATGTACCTTAAGACTGCCAAAAAATGAACCTACTTTTACTGCTCTTGAAAAGTATGTAAGTCAAGATGCCTTATTATGATGACTTGCATCAGTCAATATAGGGTCCAAGGCTGGTCAGAAGATAGAGAAAAAGAGACAGATTTAAGATGCAGGAAACAGGTTTCAAGCAGTATCTGAAGGCACTGCATATAATTCAGATGATAATCATTCCAGAAGAGGAAGGCTTTGAGGCTATCAACTTGTCTGGCACTTTTCAGAAGCGTTAAATTACCTTAAACAATCAGTAAAATCCTTTTTTTTCCTGAGGTGATATGTGAGTGATAAAACCTTTACTGATCCAAGTCCAGTAACGTATCATAAGATACATTCACGAAAGAGAACGGAAACAAGAATCAGGAATATCTAAACATTTAAACCCTCTAATCCTCTTTGTTTTGGGACAGTGGATATGGTTTTAGTCGTGCAATTAATTATACACGGGAACACCGATTGCCTTCCAGCATGACACAAAGCTTCACTCTGAGAGGTCACCAAATCCTGTCTCACTTTGTACATTTGCTTTTATTGGCTCCCCATGCCACCTTCAGCACCAGGAAGCAGATGGGACTTCCTTTCCATCTGGCTGCTGAGCAGGAAATGTTTGACTCTTTGACAGCCATGAGCAGACAGCCAAGAGCTGTGGTGGAAGAGCAGGACAGGAACTGACAGACGCTCAGACACTGCAGTCACTTCCGACTGGCAGCCCATCAGAATTGCACATGCACTCTGCTGTCCTACCCAGGACTGAGCGTTCTTAAAGACTAGAAATGTCGACCTCAGGTACAAATGGTGGAAATGGGACTAATTAGTCTGGAATTCTATCTTGAGAAAAATCACTTGCTCGCAACATCCAGATACCCACAGTGCCAAGATTATACTTGCTCTAGACTACATGCTTCCTTTGTTCTGTGTTCCTCCTGTCCCTGCCTCCTTTGTTCTACAGCATTTTTTGTTGCAAGTCCATACCACATTTTCACCGTGCAACCCTCCCTAATTAAATCTGAAATTTGATTTTGCTTCCTTGCTACATCAATACAGGGGAGATGCTTCTCATCTGTGTACAAAAATAAGCCCAGCTGGGCCTCAATAAGGAATAATTCTACAAAGCATTCAAATTCAGAATGACCCATTGCAAGTACTTCAATATAGTGTATTTCTGGAGTCCAACATGAAATAGCATTATCATGATTTTCCAAATAATTCTACACAGATCTATAAATACAAATAAAAATCTCCCATAATATTAAAATTAGTATCAACTAAACAGGCAAAGCATCTCTAGAGATCATGAAGTACAAGCCCCCTACTCAAGGCCAGGACAGCTAGACCAGGTTGCTCAGAGGCAACCCCCAGATGGGCTTTGAACAGTCTCTCTGGGTAACTTCTTTCAGTGTTTGATCACATTCAGTGTAAAAAGGTTTTTTCTTGTGAGTAAATGGAATTTCTTGTGCTTCAATTTATGCCCACTGCCATTTGTGTATCCATTGGATACAACTGAAATAACAGTAATAAATATACATAATGCTAATACATATAAAATATCTAGATTTAAAGGCATAAAGGAAGAAACCATGAGTCAAACAAAATAGGATGTATTATACCTAAAGATACGACACTTTTAGATTTGGGACAGAAGAAATTATTAGAATAGTTCATGTGATCCTAGAAATCACAGGCTAAGTAGTCTCATCTGGGGATTCCTTTATTGAGACGTAATTTTATGTTGTTGGAAAGGACATCTGATCATGATAGCACAGAAGGCAAAAACAGTTGCATATTGAATTAATTAGGAATTGGAAAACATTTTGCACTCTAAATTTCCTCCTCTTTATATTGATAGACACTGATCCCCCTGGTTTAGGTACCTGATCTATTTATTCATGCATTAATTTTCTATTATATGTTCTTAGTTTTGTTGGTTTTTTTAATTCCCAAGGCTCTGAACTGCATAATACAAATGAGAGAAAAGTCCTGCATGGGCACTCACCTTATTCAGTTCTCCGTCAGGGTGGTTGGAAGCCTAAACACTGTATACAGATCCTGAAGAAATTCTGTTTTAAAACTTGACTGATTTTTCTACTTCTGGTTCTGTAAACGTTTTTGACATTCGTATTGTCTCCTTTACACTTCTGTGTGATGGGTTCTGCCTTAGTTTCCGCCTTCATGACTATTGGTGAGGTCATATATAACCTGTTTTGCCTCTAAGTACCTGGTTTCTTAGCCTTTTGTACATTGAGAAACAAGTGGTGGTCCATTCTCCCCCAGTGTGGATAGACATATTTTGGGTGTATATTGAAGCAGTCTTTCTAAATGAAGCATTTCATTTTCTCTACTGTCAGGAAAGAAGGTGTTTTTCAGCATCACTGGAAGCAAGTCTGTTAGCCAAAGTCTGTATGTGATTTAAGCTAACTGGATCTCACCATGTGTCTTCTAGGAAGACTATGATTACTTTGTGCCTCTGCATGATTTCTGCTCTATTTCCAGATCACCGATTTACACTTCTGTATTATGTGGCTTAGTGACAACATTGATTTTATGATAAATTTTTTGGTCTGAAAGGTACCCTCAGAACATCAAAATCAGCTATGCTGTACCACAGTCCTACCTCTTTGCATACACCATTTAATTGCTGAAAATAAATTTTCCAGAGACATAACAGCAGACACTCATCAGCATAATGCAAACCACAGCAGAATACAAAAATGAGCTTTAGAGCATTTTTTCCCGTAATTTAAAAAAATACCTTGAATCAACTTACTGACCATGTAAGAGTTGAAATTCAAGTACTGGCAAATAAATATCCTCTACTTAGCCATATTACAGCTATTTTTGCCTCTTCGTGTTGCTAAAATATACTGAACAGAACTGGCAGCCCTTAACAAAAACAGATCAGGGATTAGTGTCGATTAATTCCTTGGCATCTGGGAAAAACTAAATCATATCATGACTGCTAAGGAGTCAAGTAGTTATATCTGACATTCAGTTCCATCATTGTAGGAAGCATTCAGAAACTATGGTTTACACGTATTCTGAGGTGACATATTAACAAGGTTAACATATTAACAATGACCTGCCCTGAGGTGCTGACAAGCAGTAACTATTAATTTTATGTGAATTGTAGTTTATCTCCTTATAAATCTCAGATAAATATCTGAAATATTTCAAGCTGTCCAGTACTAGAGAAGTGAATAATGAGACATTAATTAACTATTCATATTTCAATTTCTCTTTTCACTACATAAATATAGCTAGTTGCCAAAGAAATGTCTAAATAATGTGCGACAATGACCGTGTGACTATTTGCAAAGAATGGGTAAAAGTTTGTAATACTGCCCAGCAATGTAACAATTCAGAGATCATATGATTTAGGTTTTGCCATGTCTGTCTCGCTTTAACTATGATTAGATGTTTTTTTGTAATGGGGCTCACACCTAGCAATAATTCACTTGAAGAAAGGTGTTAGATCTGATTGTATACCATTATTAGGTCTCCTGCAGTATTACGACGAAATCTTAGGGAGGTAATGATGGAAACCAGCAGGTACAGTTAAGAGTTTATATATGTAAAATCTGTGATACTGAGTGGATCAGATTCTGGCAAGTCGAGATTAAAGAATTTTCTTGATGTAGTCATAGAAAAAAAAAATTCAAGTATATTCCATCAAATTCCTTATCAGATGATAAGGACTATTTCTAAGATAATTTTTCTACATCTAATATGATAATAGAACATCAAGAGCACTTCAAATATCTCTGCTGCAAGTACCTAAATTAAAAGGTATACTAGCCAACACTCAGAAATCCTACATTGAGCTGAGTTCTTAATTTCTAGTACTGCAAGATTCAGTCACATCTGAAGAAGCAGAAGTTTTCCCATGAAACCTAGATTGAAACTTCACTAGTCATTTACTGTCAACATTCTAATGTGTGAGGCAGATGTGCTTTACAGAAACAGACCATTAAGAAGCTCTTCAGTTTTTCAGTGAAAATGCTTCAGAAAACTGCTGTAGGTTAGTTCTGTCTCATATGTGAAGTCAAGTGCCCAAATTTACAGCCTACCCATACTTAACAAAAAATGAAAGTTTTACAGATCATTTGTTCATTGATGAGCTGAGGAAGATCAATGTTAAATCTTGCAGGGACTAATACTAGTAAGGAAGGGATGCACAAGACTTTAAATGGCCTATGGTTTCATAGCCCAGTCTTCCTAAGGAACACGTGAAATACAGGGAAAAATTGTTGGGGTATGGTTTTATTTTCTCTACAGAGCAGATAGAATAGGACTTAAAATTTCCTTGTTTATGTGAGAATCCCTTCAGTTTCCATTTGGCAAGATACTCCAATGGTTGATTACGAAAAATTAATATTCCATTATATTCTAATGGAAGTACATGTAACATTAGGAGATTGAAAAATAGACTTCAGGTCACTTAACTGTCTTTTAGTATCCACTATAATGAAGATTTAATTTTCCATGAGTTAGTTCAAAATGCTGAACTGTTATTGTGGATCTCTATTTCTTCTCTTTGGTGAAAACATTTAATATTATGATTCTGTGATTTAAGTGACACTACGTCTAAAAAGTTTCCAATTTAATTAATTCCCCTATGTTACCAACAACTCACAGCAAAATTAAGCATTCTGGAATTGCATTTTGTTTGTCCGTTATAGAAACACCATGCAATCAAGTATATCTACCAATAAAAAGCCCAAACCTCTTGAGTGATATAATTAGCTATTGTCTCCTCATTAACGGTTCAGTATCTTTCCTGGTAAAATCATTTTTAAGTTGGCTAAAAAGAAACACAATTTACACCTAAAAATTAATTTAGCCTGTATATGTGCATAAAAATAACCCTCACTGCTCTATCTTCTCTTTTCCATGATGTAGTTACTGTCTCTCCTGATTAAGTTATTCATCAGGAAGAAGGCATCATGAAGGATGAATAATAGAGTCAATATTTTTGGAACAAAATGTTATGTTATTACTCTACATTGATGAATTTCATGCTAATTTTAAAAGCAAGCATCCAACATGTTGCAGAAATTTACAGAATTCTTAGGGCGTATTGGAGGTAGTGGACAGTGTGTGGTAGAGGGTCCTGAAGAAAAACATTGAGCTGAACCACGTAGCTCTAGCTGAAGTACTACTGACAAAGATAGCTAAGACAGATAATTTAAAATTCATTCTGTCAGTCATTATGAAGATCACTCTGAAAATTTCAGTTCTTGAGTTGAGAATATGCAAACGTGATTTTTCCTTGTAGGACAAATAGAAAGACTTGCAGGTTTAAGAACAAATGCTTCATCTTTTTCTTTTCTTGTAGCCAAGCAGCTAGTTACATATAAAGTAATTCTTCTGATTTTCAGAAAAAAATCCCTGTGGCAGCACACTGAAAAATTATACTTTGCGTACAGGTGTATCTTTGAATACTCAAGAGAACACTTTTTTCATTTCACCTAGCTGCAAGTTTTTGAAAAATTATGTGAGACTTCATGACAGATATTACAACAATAATTATACTCCTAACAAATTTGGGACACTATTTTGAAGAAGCAAAAAGGTTAGATTGCTCACTGTGCACATTCCAGTATGTATATATTAATAATATTTACTAAATGAATTAAGTTTCTTCACAAGCTTCAGTTGAGACACAAATTACTCCCTCTTGTTCAGAAATCAACATTTGTTGTTTGGGTGTCATCTCATTGGATGAGATGGGCCTTTGGAAATCATAAAATCATAGAAGATTCTGCGTTGGAGGGGATCCACAAAGATCACTGAAGTCCAACTCCTATGTTTCATTTCAGGCAGTCTTTGGTTGCTACAGAAAAAAATCCCTGCTCTGTGTTTTTGAATATTTACTGATAAGAAAAAATAACAAAGCATATAATAGTGGATATGCTACATTACTTCTGCTTTTAGGTATAGGTTTATATTGCATAATCTTCAGTTTCGTAGTCATGTATCTGATTCTACACAATACTCATCAACTACGATCAGCAAGGGTTCCTTTCAGGGGTTCTTGAGTGCAGACTGTAAAACTCTGAGCAAAAGAGTCACAGACAAAGCCCTGTATGATTCGGGCAAACAAAACCTTACCCAAGTAGGAGGCTTCCAGAGGTGAGTCAGGTGACGTAAGGTATGGTGCACTAAACAAATCAGTGTTTAAGACCTTTCTAAAACCCTCTATGTCTAATCTGGTATACCTGGCTTTGCATAAAATTTTGGAAATAATTACATGACAGTATATTAGTTGTTGTGAACATCTTAATTTCAGCATTTTGTGCCTGGTATATTAACCATGACTTCATAAAATTCTTTCTGGGCATTTTTTTCTCTGCTTGGTTGTACACAAAAGAGGGATAAGATACTGAAAACTTTACAAGTTATGTTGCAAAACATCTTGGCTTCTGCTTCTTACCACACAAACATCATATTTAAGGAAACATGAAACAATAACACTGAAAAATAAGACTTTCATCAAGTATACTAGCAATTTGTTCCAAATAATAAGTATGTATCTGAATGCAAAAACTTGGGCTGTCTTTTATATTTGGCATGCACATAGAAAACAAGCAAAAAAAAAAAAAAAAACCAGACTAGAAGGTTTCAAAACTACTGTTTTACTGTCCAAATACTATTTTGGGCAGCTTACAAAAACCAAGCCAAACAACTGGAAATAACATAAGTGGGACATGGCTTGTGTTTGTTCAATTCACTGCACCCATATTCAATCTCAACTTGAAAATGAGAAAGCTTGAATGGGTTACTGTGAGCCTCTTCATTCTGCCTAAGTTCACTAAATTAAAAACATGTCTAACTTTCATGTGTTTCAGCACTCTTTGTTGTGAAGTTAAAGCCTCAGCCTCAGCCAGATTCCAAATCAGATAAATGTCCAAGCCTCAATACTACTGATCTCATGATCAGCTGTGAATTCTACCATTAAAGCATATGATTTTTGGGCGTCTTACCAACTGACAGGCTATAGAAGTCTGGAGTTACAAGACACAGGAGAATATTTAACTATTTTTTCAGCATTTAGACCCAAGAAAATATCTTCAAAATTTTCATGACATGAAATGTCATCTATGGGTATTGACCAGCACAGAAGTAAAATGAAAATCACGTAATATTTCCACAGATAGCAGTAGACCCATTCCTCTCATAAATCTCCCCTTTTTTTGTATTGTGTGGTGAATACACAACTTGGTATGAAGGTATAAAACAATGATTTTCATGCAATTGATTTTTAATAAACAGGGCAGTATCTTTGACATTCCTAAGAATGAGTTTTTCTGAGCATTGGCCAAATTATCTATAATAAATGGTTATTAAAATAAAAGACCAATTTATTTAATTGTTGCAAATTACAGTGTTGCATATATAACTACTGTGAATTACTCATTGTCCCAGCCTTATCTTGCTTCTGTGAACAATATTAATGACATCAATGGGAAGCCAGTTAACAGAGATAAAAATCTATTTAATGGGAGCCTAATTTAAGAATTTAAGAAAGTTTAACTATTCCCTGTGATCCATACCAGGTGTGCCTGTCAAAATGAAGCAGCCCATTCAGCAGTCTTTATTTCAAAGTGATTCTGTAAGAGGCAAATAACATTCTTTGCTGTTTTGGAAGGTTTTTTTCATTGCAGTACCATTCTTTAAAGTAGGAAATAAGAACATACCTCAGTCTGTGAGGCTTTCTGGACTGGCATCCTGAATGCCTTGAAGTAAACTCCTTGGGGAAGTCAAGGTGACCTTTCAAGGTAGTGCACTTGAGTACAAGGCGTAATCCTTGAGCAGGCCAAATTAAGATTATTTATGTAAAAACACAGCTGTCTTGATAAAGGAAGCCATATAGTTTTGTCAGACTACAATATTTAGCAGCATGCTTGAGATCTCTCATCCTGTTGCTTCAACCCTATCACCCTAGGAAAGAGAAAGAAAACAAATACAAAAGAATGGAGCTCAACATCAGCAGAGTAAACAAATGCCTTTTGCATAGTAATGTTGTTAACAGAGCTGCCCAGCTACATGGATGTAAACCCTTCCATTCTTGCATTAAAAGCAGGTAAAAATACTCCCCTTGCTGCCTTTGCAAAAGTTAAAAAGCCTTTGAGCCTGGGAAAGAATTTTGTAGTTCTTTTTTTGTTTGTTTTCTTTAACCAGTTTAACCACTTCTCCTCTGTGAGACAACATGCAAGTCTTTTGAAGACAGATTCTCCCCAAAATTATTCTTAAATAAATAAACCACTAAAACACTTGTTAAAATGTTTTCCTCTTCAAGGCAGCGTATCCTTAGGTGTTATACAGGGTAAGGTTTGCTAAACTCAGATCCAAAATAAGTATCACTGGTTCCTACAGAAAGTCTATATTTGCATATGAACTCCAATGACATTCCAAACAGACAAAATCCTTATAACTGGTATTAAATCCTGCCATATAGAAATCGTCAGTATCTAGAGGAGTGTTTTTTGTATTCATGGTAGCATTTTTTCTCTTGCAATACACTATGGCCAATAATGAAATATCAAAATTGCTACTGAATAGATATTTTGTGATTTTAAATACCAAAATGTTTCTGAACATTGTCTCTTGGTTATGTTACTTCACCCACTTGAAACAAGCTTAATTCCGGATGTACCAGTATATACTCCACAAGTCCATGTTTAAACTATCAACTAAAAGGCTAGCTAGAATCAGAAGCTGCAGTAACTTTTTGGTAACCCAGCAGCTACACTTCTAGAATACTCTGGTAGCACTGATCTATATTTTGGTAACAAACGATAAATATCTCTGTCAATTAGACCTATCAATAATGTTTCCAAATTGGTGTGGTATGACATGACATAGAAATTCAGATTATCAGTTTCATATAAAGCATTTGATACTTAAGTATGTATATATATTTGCTGGTTTCATCAACAATATTTAAAAGCAAACATGGCTCAAAATCAACCCAGCTAAGGTTCTAAAGGGCAACTTCCCTTCAGTGTCCTGAAGCCTTACTAAACCTCATGTGATCTGTATTCCAGTTACAGTATTGTGGTAGAAATCTCCCCAAAAGAGGACATTCTAATGTGATGATGTATCTATGTATAGTAATGGCAAATCAAATTTAAGAAGACCATAGGAGCAACATTAAGCACAAGTCTGAAGAATATGAAAATTGTGCAAAAACAACAATAGTCAATATCTCCAGAAAAAAAGGAAAGGAAATGTAGAAATCCAAGATTAAATCTGAGAGAAAGGATTACTGTAATAGATATGCAAACAAACCAAAAATTATTTAGGAGAACAATACATCCTGACATAGTTACAGCAAAATAGCTAAAATTTGCCAAGGTGTTTTTGAAGAACTCAGTCCCCAAATATGCTGTATCTCAAGCTGAATAAATTGACTGACCCAGAATACCATCTGCCTTCAATACTATTTTCTCAGTTAATGAAGTTCTGGAATATATATATAATAGGAGTAGTAGTTAATGAATACAATGAATGCAACAGGAGTAAATGAATACAATTGTAGTAGATAAGCATATGAAAATAAAGCTTCCTGTCTAGAGCAGCAAACCTCCAAGATTACTTGTTATCCTGTGAAACAAGGCAAAGCCCAATCAGTGTAGGCAAAAGCACTGAAATAATATGTTTATTGCATGCCTACATGTGAAGAATATTACAGATATGTTAAACATAGTATTTTCCAGAATCATGGAAAATAGAAGTGGATGAGAAAATCATTCCTCTTCTCATTTCAGGAGACAGAAGAGGATTCTAGAAATTTGCAGTGGAAGAATAGCACTATTGCTGTTATCATCTGTGACTACTAATTTAGTGATGTTAGCGTCAAATAATGTGGCTACTTGTTTCTGACAGCAAGACACATTTTAAAGGGATTTTCAGGTATACCTTTCACTTTCTGGGATATGAGCACACAGACCTCATTTGTGCCATTAAGAGGCAAGGAAATTAATCTCAACTTTCAAAAAAAAAAGCAGTCTGTTTTTTCAAAGCAAGTTTTGAAACTTGCAGCCCTCCCTCAGAGAAAACAGCAAGAAAAAGACAAAGGCATTTCAGTGTAGGTACAGATCTACAGGTAATTAATGAAGATACTATCAGAATTTTTAAACTCTCAGAGCCTTTCATATATAAAAAACTAATATGCAATGTTGTTTGCATATGTTAAGTGCTTAAGCATTATGCTCGAGGAATAAGAGATCATTAGTGATTCATGACCACTGAGATTACTGAAAGCCGCACACAGAACTCTGAGGCATTCTGATCTTAATACTAAAACTACACAAACACAGTTTAAGCAAATCACTAATGTGCACAGCTACATTTCAAGCACAGCCACTCTTTGAGCATGACAAGATGGCAGATTAACAGGATTCTCAACTCATTTTGAAGAATCAGCAAAGTTAGTTACGACCACATATTGAAAAAAAGAACTGGGAAGAACTGCCAAGCAATAATATACTGAAAAAAATGGACAGCTGCATAGTGCCTGTTCAGGTGATCAGAAAGGAGTGAAGGTATTGCTCAGGTCTCACAAGAATGCTGGAATTACAAAGATGAGATAAGAAGCCAGAAGCAAGAAGACTGAATGAACACCCAGAGCATAGGAAACGAAATCATCTCTGGTGTAGAAGCCTGTAGTCGGAATGCAAGGAGTAATAAAATGCCCCCAAATTAAAACTGAGATGTCCAAGTAGATGAACAATTGTTACATATATGTAGACATTCATCTAGCTACAAAGACAGTGAAAATTTGCTGCAATTTTTTTACAAATCTTTCAGCAAACCAGGGGTGGACTTCTCAACCAATCTACAAACCCAATTACAATTTCACTTCAGAGCACTGTCCACACTTGTGAAAACTAGACAAAGTATAAAATACTGCTGCAGTCCACATTATAGCAAAACCAATTAAATATTTCAATAAACACAAACATTATCAGATTTCAGCTAACAGAATCTGAGAGAAGATAGACCAATTTCTATTTGCTATCTTGCCACAGAGCAAGTCACCACTGAACACAAATAAATTGGTTATTCAGGTGTGAGGTAATTTTGTCTGGCTTTGATTCAATTCTTTTTAATCAAAATGGAATCAGAATTGATCCATTCCTGCAAAGAGATGTAATCATAACTAATTAGTGTTTATGATGAAACACTGCCTAGTCAAAGTATTTTCAAATGGTTCTGAAAACTGATTGTTGTGCATACATTCTGCCTTACAAATACACCTTATTCTACTGGCCATGGTAATAATTCAGAGAAAAGAAGCCAGATGAAGGTCAAAACCTATTCTGGCAAGCAAGCTAATGACTGCCTAGACATTGGTTGTGTCAAGCTAGACACAAAAGGACATCTCCTGAGCATAAACCAAACACCTTCCATTAGGCTTTATAACTCCTGGTGATAACTACTGAACTTGAGCTAGTTCCCAAAAACAGCAGCTTGACATTTTTTACATATTTTGATGGCACTGACTGATTTGAGCCCTTACTGTATCCTACAGTGATATCTGATGTAATGGTACCCATCACAATAGTATTATAGCTATCCAAGTGGGGATGCATGGTGTGACACGACCCTGGAATGTGATGCACATGTCCTGGATATCGAAAAAAGATAAGCATGAAACAAAGAGAAGGAGTGATGGACTTGTCAATACTGCACTACTACACCACTGAGCTATGACTGGTAATCAGCAACATGTTTGGAGTGTGATATGTGGTATTAGCAAAGACCATGATGCCTGATCAGAGCAATCACACTTCAGTGAGACTGAGCCCATTGCCAAAACCCTCCAAAATCTCCAACTATTCCCTAAGTGTCAGAGGGCCATGCAGTTATGGGATTGCATCTCCTATAAATGATCAGATGGTGTCCAGCTGGCCTTGCAAAGAACATCAGAGTTTTCCACTCCAGAGGGGAAGGTTAGTCTTTCATGTTTCTTGTGCTGCCTCTAGCTCTTCCTGGCACTCGCTAATCCTAATGTGTTACAACAACCTGCTTCATAATACTGGCACACACAGGATTTCCCTTCAGATGGCGATAGAGCTGAAAGAAGCAGATTTGTTTATTCTCTCAGAGAAGTACCCAGAAATAGGTCTGAAATCGATTTGGAAACAGGCAATACTCTGTGTGGGAGTGTCTCTGTAGAGAAGAGTAGCATCAAGCAGTATTGTTGTTTAAATTAATTTGCCTGCTTTAGTTTCTAGAAAATAAATGATCCAGGGAAACAATCATGAGATGCTGTACTAAAAATGCCTTAAGAAAAAGGGGGAAAGGATATTTCAGCAGCAAACATGCAAGGAAGTAGGCTATAATAGAAGACTAAATACAGAGAGACTTATAGTTTAAAGAACTATCACATTAATAGGGTTGTTAACTGTAGGGAATTATAAAAGGCTAGGGGACTCCTAAGACATGGAAATTTTCCATTTTGAAGACTGTGATGTGGAGAATTATTTAGAAATCCTGGCCCTTCACTTTTTCACACACCCTTCAAGGTCAAGTATTCCCTATGAGCCTCTCAAAACACAAACACAAGTTAGAGAACAGTGTTTTGAATGAAACAGCTGCTTTAGAAGGATGAGTTGAAAATGTAAAGAGTTTGAAAGCTTTTTGCAATTTGAAAAGGAGGGGATGAGCCTCTAAAGGTAGAGGAAACATGGATTAATATCCCATGATACTGATAAAACCTGGATTCACCTTTCTTTCACCAGGGCTTTGTGGTCCTTATAACTAAGATGCAGCTATAATATAGATAAACACATCTCACAAAATCAAGATTATGCAAGACAGCAAGCTAAAGAAAATAAAGAATTGGTTTTTCCCTTCAGACTCTTGCTTAACTGAAAGATGCAGCCTTTTTTAAGTCTGTGGTGAATATGAAATGAAAGTGGTAGGAACTAGAGGAACAAAGTAATCTCAAATTAGTAATTCACTCATTACATACAACTTTATACAAGGTTTTAACAAAAATTATTGCCTCAATGTATTAAAGGCACTCAGCACTCCTAGTAATTTGCAGTAGAGTGAATGGACAGTTTTCACTGCACCTTCTCACACTGAATTGCTTAAGTTTGAGATGTCCAGTAAGATTAGTGAGTTAGTTAGAAAAGTGAGAAAGGCTAAGGGAGATACTGAAAACAGAATGACACAAAAACCTAGTGTTATACACCTCCTATTACCATCAAGTATCAGAACAGAAAGTCTAAAAAAATTCACATTACAAAAAAGTGTCGATTTTTAAAAACAAGTCACACATTTATATGTTTTTATTCTTATTTTTCTTGCTCTAACAATCTATTCCTCAGTATAAAGCTATGCATGTGGCACCTTACAAAGACAGTGTTATAATCATTAAGGTTAGAAAAGACCTCCAAGATCATAAGTCCAAAAAACAATAAAGGTCTTCTTCATTATCCCAGAAGAAAGCTCAAACACAGCAGCAGATTTAGTAGTTTTTGCATAACTAGCAGTGAGTATCCTCATTCAAAAGTGTATGTAATTCTGGTGTTAGCTTTCAGAGGTGTGATGGAGAATTGGGATCCCTGAGTCAGTTGCCCATGGAAGACAGGAAGATGCAATTTTGGCCTACTGTCTCAATAGTGGCAGCTATTTGATACAATACTGGCAGTACCCCTACAGAGACTCGGATATAGTACTTGAAAAATAATAACTGTTATTATCAGTCAGTCCAGAGTTTTCTAGACTGTGTGGCAAAGTATATTTACCAGAGATTTAAAGAAAATATTATTCTGAACATAATATGCCCTAAAGATAGATCATTTAAGTTGAAATAATTATCATTTCATAGGCTGAAGAGGAAAATATTTTAGTCACTTTGTTTCAATGAATGATGTTATGTGTTGTCTCTTGTTTAGCTACAAACTCAACTATCAAATAAATATCCCAAAAACCCTGCTAAAAAATTATCCAGGCTTGTCTAGTAGCTATTGGTTTGTTGGGAAAACAGATATAGAAACAAAGCATACATCAAAGCAGTACTTATACCTCTGGCTGACTGTCAAAATGAATTGTTGTATGCTAACAACCTGCTGATATTTTTATTTCTTCTGCAATCATATGCAATATTAAGAATCACTTAAATTATTCTATAGACTAAAGTATTTCCACAACTTCAACTTATCTGCAGATCAGAAGAGCAAGCTGACACAGAGAGCAATGGGTAAGGCAAGATGCTTCACTGTGCCTTAGGCTTCTGTATTTTCTTTCCAGTTCTAAGAGAAACAAGCATATCCTAGCATACAAGGAGAAGTAAATTCCAAAGGAGGAATTTTCACATCAGCATAATTATGTCTTACAAAAATACATATTTTTTTTCTTTCTATAGTATAAGAAAGAAAGCATTCACAGACCAAATATGCAAACAGTTGTTGAAAAGATCTCAGGACCTTCTCTAACTAATGGAGACACTGAGATGTGGTCTGATCAACCATATTTCCCTTAGTCACCTGTAAATGATAATCCCCTTCAGTCCCTTGTTAGCCTATAAAACTGTTCAATAAACTTCCCTGAGAAACACCACACCAAGAGTACTCGGCTGAAAAGTTAATAGCACTGAGTGACCTTAAAATAGGAGCACATCAGCTGCTGGCCCGATTATTCCACTGGTAACAGCCCAGCACCTGTTAGGGTTTGTTGCGATCCACTGGCCACGTGCATGTTTCTCTTAACCCTGCCTTTTTTTTCTGCTGCCTCACAGGGGTGATATCACACAGTACTCAGCAATTTTTCCTCCAGCAGGCAGGGCATTTGATGGTCAATACACTGTGATATAAAGCAAAGGAAGATTTACTGATAATACCAGATTAATTGCTTGGCTGACCTTAAGGCTTTTTTTCAGATGATGCATATTTCCCCATCAAAAGTATAAAAAATGTAATACCATAAACTGTAGAAGTGACAACCACATGGAACATAAATGGAATCTGTATTTTAGAAGGAAATATTGTCCAACCTAAAAACTATTGGTCTAGTGCATCAGGTATCTAGTTATGAAGACTGATAATGACTGTAAATGCTTAAAGTTTCTCATGTAAGATCAGGCACTCTTACCACATTTTTTTTAATTGAAACTACTATTTAAAGTAGTGTTTGCTATCATCCTATCAGCCGGTAACCACAGCCATGCAGGTCAGTGTTTAAATATGATTGTTCAGTGCAAGGGAATTTAATTACTTTGGTCAACGTCCCAGGCAACCTCAAGAGACATGTCAGATGCCTTCCAGGTTAAAAGGCACAGGACAGCAGAATCTGTACGTTACGTAAGGTTTGCTCAGTGACACAGCAATTGCAAAAGGATTAAAAGTGTATCTCTATATCTCTACCCTTTCGATGAGCCCTTTCAAGGCCAGTGTAAATGTGATCTAAATCATCCACATAACCTAGAGTCAGGCAGAGCTAAGGTCCTGAAACAAGCTGGTAGTGGTAAACTGTGTGTCAGAATCTGGGCTTTTGTGAGAAAGTAGAAGTATCTCTGTGCTGTACTCCACTGTACTGTAGAGATACACTCCTAAATCTCACAAGCCCTCAGAATTAAATTGTCATACTGCTATTCCTAATATTCAGCGTGGATGAAATTCAACTGCTAACAAAAGTCAAAGTCACTTTCATCTTTAGAATAATCTATTTGAAGCCTATGTCCCCAAGACTATTTGCCCTTAATTTGCAAAGCAAAAAGCTCTTTATTAGCAAAAGAATCCCTGAATCCCACACTACAAATTCAGAAATAAGTTTTGCAGCTATTCCTAAAATTGAATAGATTAAACCTCAGGTAGATAAACCTGAAGATGACAGTGATAAGTAAATTGCTCATGTGAAGACTGTGAATTTAGAAAGCCTTTCTGTTAAATAAGAGTACATGTAAGTACATCCATTTATCATAATTACTAACTTCTACTAGGGGAAAGGATGTTCTCTGAAGCTGAGAGAAGCTGTTTAAACTTTTTTGGGCAGAAGTATTTGAAGTACAGATACATCAAAAATGATAGAAGTTAATGCTAACAGAGGCAAGAAAACCTTGCCTTTAAACTGAAAGCATAATTGTTAAGTGAACCTATCCTTAAGTTATGGTAAACTGTTTTATACGATGGAGGGGATGAAGTCATATGCTGTCCTTGTATGCAGCTGTCATTAATGAAACATAAATACATTTTCTGCAAGCCAACCATCACGCATCATACATAGCATATCGATAAAATTTCTGCTTCATCTTCAGATGAAATTTTAATCTTATTACAATAAAAGGTAGGATCATGGCAAGATGGGGAAAAACCTATGCCTAAAACAACGGATGGCAACTTCTTCCTTATGAAGAGACTTCAAAAATCAGCAATAAAAGCTATGAACTAAATTATCGATTGCTATTTGCATCTGGGTTACTTGAAAAGCAGAGAAAGTCCAAGGTGACTTCTTAGTTGGAAACAACATCCTGGTGTACATAATAAAGTTAATTTCATCTCTGGGTACCAACCCACACGGTGCTCATGTGACACTGACTTTTATCATATTTATGGAAACCGATATGATAAAGGGAAGAGTGAGATATGGCTCCTATAGTTAATACATATCAGATCTTCCTTCCGTCATACTGTCATAGTGTTAAGAGAGGCTACTCTGCACTCCAGCTAATGTAAACATTTGAATAAAAAGGCACTTTCTTTTTCACTCCCAATGTAAATCCCAATGGTCTCTATATCGGAACATGGATCACAGATGTGATCTCTTTTTTTAGAGATCCTAAAAATGAAATTCTGGGTTAAAACTCGGTCTGTATTAACAAATTAACATGCTAAGCTCAGACATAGTATTATTCCTAACAAAGACTATTAATTACAAAAAGCTGAGGTTAGTAAATACAATCAAAACATTTATTTGTAAAACCATTAAAAGAAAATAACAAACTGAAAAAGGCCCAACTTATTTACACATTTCCAGAGAGACCACTCATTAAAATACCGGTTGGCTGCTTAGATGTTACTATGATGAGTGTTTAGGAGAAACCCCACATCTAAAACCCCCTGGGCTTGTTAATTCTTTCCACATAAAAAGTTATTTTATAATGTATAACTTCAAGTACTTTTAGGAAAGAGATTATGTTCAGCTTAGTTTTGTATTAGCATGGATATAGATGTTAAAAGCAATTAGCAAGAAGGCACTGAGACTTCCTGCGTAACACAAAGGTTTATTGTTTCAGAGATTAAGATTCTGTTCTTTTCTCTTCCCTGACTTCTTTTGAAATGCTGAAACTCAGTTATTAACCTTTCAAACTTTCCACAAAGCTTCATTTCTTGAACAATTACATGCTCATTATATGTAAAGAAAATACGTAACAATTAAACAGAGCTTTTCTCTTCAGGACTCCTCCACCTCTAAGTTCAAATTCTGATTCTGTTAATTTAAGGTGTGGGGTTTTTCTTGAAATAACTTTAGTGGCACACAACTGGTGGATTTTTTCATGTGGCTGACTTCAGCCTTCAGAATACATGAGAGTCCTTTTGCAACCAAAAGTGTGACATTTACCTGGATGGTTAGAAACCCATGTTTCGGAGATGTAAGATCAAGTGCTAGTCCTTGCCCTAGAATTTGACTTATCATTACAACGACATTACTTTGCTCTACAACCTTTTCTACTCCATGCTAATTAGAGTTTAAATCCTATTATAAAGTGAATAAGATAAATCCTATTGCAAAGATGAATTTAATCTATCCTTAAGACATCAATTTGACCCTTCAATACTCAGAAGTTTGTGAAGTTTTCAGAAAAGCTCAAGAAAAGCTGTTTTTCAAGGACAAATGCAGTAGGATTTTAAACAATTTAAAAGCATGTGAGAACAGTTCAAGATCCAAATTTTTATCAGTTAGGGAACGAGAGGGAGAAAAAATTGGACCTGGTACATGTTCATGTTGATTTTCTTTACCTTCTTTCTGTATTAGTACATCCCTTGATTCGTTTTGTACTATTTTCCAGGTGTGGTGTTATTTAACCTGAGACCTATAGGTGCTGGAAAAGTTTGGACCTCTTGCTCAAAACCAAATTTTTTTTGCAAGAATACTGGTTTTGTCATTGCAGGAAATCTTGCATTTCAAAGATAAATAAGCTCTAAGTATAATTACAGAATAAGTATTTTCAGAATTAAAATTGCTTTGAAAATAATATTTAATTGAAAGCAAAAAAAAGTCTGACTCAGAAAAATATGTTTTTGTTTTTTTTTTTAAATTAACTGATCTATCCTCTGAGAAAATAACAACACTGTATCCCAAACTACAACTTTAGGATTTGATGTCTCTTTTTTTTCAAAGCAAGTGTGCTTTATACAATGGGAGACAGATGTTTCCCTGTTTTTGTATAATTAAGTTTACTAATTTAGATCTCAGTTTATTATTCAGATGTTTGATGTTATAACTGAGCTATATTTAACTACTGATTATTAAAAGAAAGGGAACAATGTAGTGTATTTTAATAACTACATTGTGAAAGACTTGGTTTTACAAATAGGTTTTAACAAACGAGTTTGAAGACCCTAATGTATTTATGACTTTGTATATGACTATATTGAGATGGCTGAAAGTCATTTAGAAATACATTATGTTACGCATAGTATAAACCATGGATTAAAAAATTGAAAGGAAAATGGGTTAATATAAGACAGAAACAGGAAAACCTCACAAAACTTTCACAGTGAAACAGAAGGGGGTTCTGTTTCATGCTGTCTCCAAAATTTTACTGATTATATTTTTTATTTTATTTTTATTAGGAATCTGTCAAACAATAAAAGTAATCTATTTTCTAACAATGCAGCCTACAATTAAATCTCCAAGACTTCAGCTGATGGAACAGAGAGGAACCATAGCTCATGATTAATCTTGGTGGTTATGGGAAATACTTTTCAGAGGAGGGAAGAACTGTTACTCCTCAAGACTCTTTTTCCACATTCAGTAATTAATCTTCCAAAGATATCTCGCTCTCATCTTCCAACCCTCTTCCTGAGGCTCTTTTCTGCAAGAGGATTGGGTAACATATTCTGGATCCCTGCTCAAATTCCCAATGGGCCCAACCTCAGATTCTCCACAATAAATAAGCCAACCTCTTGGAATCGCTTCTAAAAAGGTTTTCAAAAGTTCATTACGTAAGTTATCATCTATCTCACATTACTCTAACCTCGTGATGCAAATGTCAGCATGCTAATGGATAGGTCATGTCCAGCCTTCTCCTTCATCATATGGCTGGGCAAGAAGGGACTTACACAATCATTCACTGTAAATGTTTCTGCTACAGCTGAAGCAACCAGAAGAGTAATGTGTCTATTTATAGTTTTCTAATTATGTGTGTATTAAATAGCAGTGGCACTTAATATGTGTTTTAGAATAACTTCCTTTTCCACTGACAGTTTTTTTTCCGAGCTGTCTCTAATTATCTCAAGAAGCTGGGCTCAACATACTAACATACCACTCTCACATATGCTTAGGACAGTCTCAGAATAGTAATGTCACTCTGCCTAGAGACTGGCAACTTTAGAAGAGATGTTCAGATACTACCTCAGGTAACCTAGAGAAGTCACGAACACATGCAATGTAAATTCAGCATGATTGTCTTTCTGCTCCTCTTTTTTCCTAGTTGTCCCAATGTAGGAAACCTACAGTGCTTTGCTCACAATTACTTCTTCTGTTAGCAGTCCTTCAGTCTTTCAAAATAAGATTCTGACATTCACTTCTGCAGTTCCATTCAGACTGTCACAAAATTATGTGGAATTCTATGAATCAGTTCTTGATTTTTTTAAACATCATCTTATGGACTAATATGAAAGATTTTTTGACATAAGCATTAAAATCCAGACTGAGTTTTGGTATGAGAGCAAGGAAATATGGGAACAAAAGCTGTTTCAAAATGGTGGCAGGAGGAGATTAAAAAACAAAAATCTCCTTTGCAGAAGCAGTATTTAAAAGGCCCAATGTACCACTTTTTATTTAAATTTATTGTCAGAAATTACATAGCCAGAATAAACTAGAAATTGCACAAAGTGTGTCAAATATTGTCATATTAAGTAACTATTATATTAATTGATTTCAATGGGGTTATGAAATACCACTGATTGACAATTAAAGATTTAATCCTCTGAATCCAATATTCCTTTTTATATTTTTTTGAAAATCTTTCAGTATCAACAGTGGTACTGTTGTTGCTGTTTGACCTCTTCCAGAAAGAAATTATAGGAAGATAATTTTGCTCTGAAAACCTGAGGACATAAAGAGAAGAAAGCAGAGGAAGAAGGTGTAACTTTCCACTTCATAATCAACAGTAGAAAAAATAATTTAGTTCATATTTGGCTACTTGATACCTCTACCTTTAAACATTATGGTCACCTTGTTTGAACAGAGGATTATTTTCACAGCACTGAAGTGGAAAAATGTGCACTTACATTTTGAATCCTAAGGAAGAACTCTCCATGTTTTCCTAAGGAAACACTTTTTTTGATGGCATCATTCTTCATGTTGTTTCATTATTTCAGATAGACTTGCTCCCACTGTGCAAGACTCCTCAGCATCTGGTAAAGTTATTTTCCAATTTTCATGGAAACAGGCCAAGATGTGCAGTAACAGCTAGTAACTCTGTAATAATGAAGTAACTCTTTCCTGGAAAGTTAGAAGTTTAAAATAATTTTTAAGTAAATATCTAAAAAACAATATTACAATGTAGAATACATAGTTCATTGCATTACTCCCTTAAAAGAAAATACTAGAAATGTGTGTACAGAAGGAAATATTATTACGCAGCGTATTATTATTTAGTAGATAGAAAGTCATTGTATGAACTTACCCCTGTTCTGCCAGTCCATATGGCTACATCTACACTGTGCCACAAGTAAAGGTCTGGGTCCAGGATCATTTACAGGCCTGCCTTGCACATTTTTTTATCATGAACAGCTGAGAAAACTTGGTGTTATTTCAAGGATCACAGTCAAAACAGGGAAATCAGGTTTATGCCATCCCTTCATGAGGACCTTGGCTCACAATTCTAGGTGTGGATGGGGCAGGCATGGTGTGCCAGGCCGTGCCCCGCTGTCTCTCTGGATTTCACAGAGATGCCAACCACATGGTTGTAGGGTCCCTCCTGCGAGGGCCCTGTTGTGGGGGGTAAGCAGAACCCCTGAGCAGCCTGAAGCAAGGCTGCTTGTGGGGTTGCACCCATCCCTGCAGCTGAGCAGGGTCAGCACAGCACACGCTTGCTGACCACTGTAACAGCACTGTGGATGTGGTTTATATCAGCATGAACGGTAGGCAAGATGCCAAGTAGAGGTGGTAAGAAATAAGCAGGGAAAGTGGGAATGTTGGAAAATGTTTTTACTTCTCCTTCATTATTGTCCACCAAAAGCTAACATGAGAGAGAGGAACGAAAACCAGATCTCCCGTATCTCTGCTCCATGAGACCTCCCCTGTTTCTCTCTCTTGCGTTTTCATCTCACTGAGGGTGGATTTGTTGATTTAGAAATATCTTTAGGACTATTGCAGATGAGCTGAAGCTAACAGACTACACTCAAGTATTTTGCTTGAACTCTAGACCTTACTCAGGCACATCTTCCTTTTATTGTATTACTGTCTCCTCTCTTACCATAAAAAGAATGAAAACATACACTAACCATTTTAATTGGTTTACAGGGCTCATGATGACTTTGACAACTGATGGATGTTTGATAACTACGTGGCACTCATTTATTAATGTTTTGGTCAACATTTCTCCACATTTCATTCCAGGAAATCCTTCTATTCAATCCAGTCTCCAGAGGTGGATGAGCTGGGTGTGGGTACAGCTTGCTGATATTACCAAGATTTTGCTTATGCTGAAAACTGATGATCTGGGAGAAAACTCTCCTAAGAATACTAAAAATATTGCTTGTCTTGTGCTTTTTACCTGCTTGATAGCCTTGCTTCTCTCTCTGCTTTGGTCTTTTTCCTTATCCTCTCTCTACATATACACATAAATGCACAAACACCACTACCTCCACTTGGAACATTATCTCATCTCATCTCATCTCATCTCATCTCATCTCATCTCATCTCATCTCATCTCATCTCAATCTCTCCTTCATTCTGCCTTCAACAATCCAGTATTTTACTCCTGGAATCTCCCCTGACTTCACTCTGCCCATGTTCTAAGCTTAGTACCTACCTGGCACTATCTCCCAGGAAGGCCGGTGTCTCTCTCTGGATGGGTACATGGAGGGGTGAAGAGCTGTCAGGATGCAAAAAGAGAACCCTTGCACACCCCATGGATTTTAGGCATAGATGAAACTGTCTAGACAGCAGTGCCAGCCCAGCATTCAGATGGAAGAACATGGAGGGATCATTTCAGGGGATCATGGTGAGATTTTTTCCTCATAAAACCCATGGCAAGGAACACTAGAAAGGAAGAAAAAAGCTATCTATACACATATCCCAGTGTATAAAATGCTCAAACGCACACTCTCTGCAGACTAGAATTTTTTTTTCAGTGATAAGAAGACTTTAGGGCAGATCCTGTAAAAGTTTTCACCTTGAATTTAACATGGACAGTGTTTTTTAAATCTCAAGCAACAGGAAAAGTTGTTTTGTTTGGTTTGGGGTTTTTTTTTCACCTATTTGCACTCACAGTTCTAGCCAGGAACAGAAAACACCATCAGAAAGGATAAAACAAACTAGGACGTCTCAATTTTCCCATAGGTTATGGTGTCTTTTTTCACCACAAAGGATTCTCATTTCTCTCCCACTACAGGAAATCACTGATTTACCAACATTCACCATGGGAATGGTGGGAACATGGAGCACAGGGAACTATACTTCCATTTAAAAAGCAGACCCCTTTTTTGGACTGTACTGAGTAAGCAGTATTCTGCTGACACAGCAAAACAAACAAACTACCTAACCTCTTGCCACATTCTGCACTGACTAAAAATCTCTTCCAAGTTTCATGTCTGTGTAACTCTTAGAGGTGTTTTAAAAATATTGGGGGGGGGGGGGGGGGGGGGGCGGAATGGTTGTTGTTTTGAGGGGTTTTTTAAAAATAAAAATTTTTGTAATTCATAAACATTAAAAGATCTTTGTGTTGCTGGACAGTTGCCAGATATGAAATCTCTAACCCTGCTGAAAAATTTAATGTAGTGATATCTTGAGAGTCGAACAATAAGAATCACGTTTAACAGAGGGCAAAGAGCATTTTCTGTGAAGGCTGATATTTGCAAGTTCCATTTTCACTGACAAACTTCGAATAAAGGAATGGCAATCTAAGAGTTTAGTAAAAAGAAATCAGGAATCAGGCAGTGATTAATACAGGTTGTCCTTGCACATTACTACCTGTTACATCTTCTTTCTGAGACACTTTGATGAGAGGTTATATTGTGCCCTCTAAAGAAGGCACCAAAGGCAGCACTGCTGAGTTTAAAGCTAAAAACCTACAAAGGATTACCAGGTAAGCAGCTACTGGTTAACCATCCTATCTGGTTTTGAACATCTGGATTCATATGAGAAAACATATAGAGAAGTCTAAACATTAGTTTGATTAGATATCTGGTTATGATTTCATACAGTTCCAACCTGCTGGGAATTTCCCCTCTAAAGGCCTCACATTCCTGCAGTATTGCAACAAATGAAGCCATCTTAAAATCACTAAGACTGAAAGTACGGTCCAGCAGTACATTCATGATATGTTGATAAAGCAGTTTAAACTACAGCACATGTATTCTATCCAATAAATTTGAACTGATGAAGTAAAATCCATACAGTCCAGTGTAAAGAATTTCTGCAGGAGCACACAGTGAGTTAACATGTGCGCACATGTGTGCAGATCTAAGGATTTTCCTAAGTCCTTGCACTAATTCATCATAAATGGAAGGAACAGAGGTGTAGCAGAGTGGACTGAAGAAAAAAGTATGCAAAACAGCAAGCAAAAATGGCTTTTTGGGGCAGATGCAACAGATAACTTAGGTCCCTAGCATACACCTAGGATTTAGATGGTGATTATGTATTTAAATCTGATTCTCAGACACCCTCCACTCTTCATTCTTTCCCTTAGAGTCCTCTGCCTTCTTCTAAGGATGATGCGAATTTTCCAAGTCACAATGAACTGGATAATTTGATGCCTAGATCAATTTCAGCCTCCAGAAGACATATATTTCTGCTAAAATATGTGAGGTGACCAGTCTGATTGGTATTCTCAAACCATTTATTAAAGTCTCCTGGAGCACTGGGGTCTCTACAAATGTGGTAGCAAAGTTGCATTCTGCCCAGAGAGAGAACCTGCAGAGGGGCTCCTGCCTGTACTCTCTCTCCATATTATACCCTAAAGGTCAGTAGACTTACATATTGCCTTCTCTTCAGGGCCATGCTAGCTACCACTGCTGTATTTTGCTAAATATTTATTCTGTGTGAAACACAAGTGATACTCATAAGAGACCTTAGATACCATGAGTTTTTGCTCTTAGAGAAACACAAGTAGTAAACTACAAAAGATTCCTGATTCCTCATAGATTTTCTTCCTGACTCAATGGTTCTTGAAATTTTTCCTTCACATTTTCAATTAATACAATGAAAAATATTCTCCTTTACTTTTCTTCAGTCTCTGAATTGAATTTTATTACATGTGGTGAAAGTAATTAATATAAAAGCCTTTAAGCAGAGCAAATCACTAACCAAAGCCTTGTTCTTCCTATATAAATGCTCTAAGCAGTAACCCATACTACAGAAGATGGGCATCACCAGCTGTGCTTCTGGCCATATCTTAAAAAATAGTCAAGTCCTGCCCCAGTGTTTCTTAAAGCAAGAGTTTAGAGTTGTGCTCTGAGAATTGCACTTCCACAGAATAAGGAGATCCTTCTGAAAGCCCAAAGCAGATTATGTCTGGGCTCCAGAAACATTCAGAAAGCTGTCTACTCTCAGCAGTTCCTTTTCTAGCATTCTTACCACTTTGCTACTTTCAGGCAGCAGCCTGTTGATTTAGGCAATCACATTCTTAAAGAATTGCAGGTTTTGAATTTTGTTTTGGTGCACTCCATTGCCAGAAACAATGCAGAGGGAGATATGACACCAATTCAGTGCTCTGAATTCACCAAGAGAAATGGACTTAAAAATGATAAAGTAACAGATGGATCTAACCTTGGCCAGGGCAGAGTCTGTATTCACCAGAGAAGTTGCTTAAAGCATGGGAGGGCCCCCCTCCAGATGGTGAAGAACCTTCTCTAGATTCACTAGTCATTTCCTGTAATTACTGCACTGAACTACCTTCTTCAAGCCAAAGAATTTCTATCATTGAGGCAAACAAAATAACTGCACAGAATAGCAAACTTTTGGTATCTGAATTTTGATTAAGAACAATTTGTTTCACCCCAGTTTAAAGGTCTTTCCAGTACTAACTGTAGGAGGAAAATGGTTTTTTCCAACCTTGTAAAACTAGTGAAAAAAGAAAATTAAGAATCTGATGACATATATATGACTTAAGTTGTCTTTAAGAAAATATCTTGAGTAGAGTTTCTAAAATGTCTCAACTTAACAGTAGCAGTACAAATTGGCTTCTGTTACTGATTTATTCACAGGAAATGGCTTTAAAGTGTAGCAACACACCACAGATAGGATAATTAGGTTCTGTATTTTGGGCTCTCACAGTAGGTTTTCCTCTAATATACAAAAAGAAGAATATTTTAAAAAAAAATTTAGAAACCTTCTACATCTCTTAACATCCGGAATAATAAACTGTCTTGCTACCTTTGCACAATCTGTAACTCCCCAGTATCTGCAGGAAATCCACAAGAAAAACCTCACTTACGCACATATTCACCACAGCAAAATCACGTGGTCGGCAAGGTGAAAATAACAACTGAAGCCTGATGCAGCTGGAATACATTTGAAATATAAAAAGACAAAACAGCCTACTCCTCAGCATTATTTTATCTAGAAGAAGTTATATTTTATTGCATTTTATTATAAATATATAATCTATGCACACAAACATACCATTAAAATAAACAATAATAAAAAGGCCCAAAATTTTACAATTATTTTAATGTGAATTTTAAAAATCATTGCAATGTAAAATGGGTATGTTCTAGAAGGACTCAAATGTAATTTAGTCATTCTATGATGCTATAATCCTTTATGTTAATAGAAACCTTCCGTGCTTGTTCAAACTTGTCTGCACTCAAACTGCCTGAAATTGATGTTTGACTTTCTGGGTTTAAAATCTACACATATATTAATTTATATCCATAGCTACACATTTTATAAAACATGGCTAGATAGCTATTAAGAAAATAAATTATGCCCTGTTTTAATTTAAGTCATACCTTATTAGGTGATATCTTTGGACAAATATTCTTAGTCATACAAGGAAATTTTACACTATGTTCAGTTTGTTGAATGCCACTCTACAATACCTCTGTCTTTACAACATAAAACACTTCTGTCAGAGCTTCATAGCCAACATATGTACAGAAAGCATATAGTTAACTTCAGAAACATAAATTTCAGGCATGTCAGTTCTTAATTTTGAACAAAAGACTAGGGAGGGGTGAACCACTGCTGTCCAAACAAAAGCCAAATAAGAATGTTTTCTAGGGTTTGAAAAGGTTACACTAAATTTGCTTGTTTGTTTTCTCTCAGTTTTATGCACTGTGGCACTTCCTAGATTCAGGCAGAAGCTCAAATACAGTGCAAAGAGAAGAGCTCTTCCTCTGCTACTGTATTTCTGCTCTGATGAGAAACAGGAAATACCAGCAGTCTCATGAGAGTTCCTGTTCTCTGCAGATCCCCTTTAAAAGAGCTCAAATGGGGATCATTACACAAACCCATCTGAGCCTGAAAACTTTTTGAAATTGTGGGACACAAAAAATCCTGGCAGAATTCAGTTGCTTTATCATTTGAAGACCCTAATAAATACATAGTGAAACAATAGTATTTATCTGACATGGCTACAACAAGCCTTAACTATTAATAAATATTGAATGGAAATATTTTCAAGTCTATATACAGATTTTTAAAATATGCTTTAATGAATAAATAAATATTTTAGAACAGAGGTTCATGTCTTTACTTTGCAATAGATTCAAGGGACTAGATTTCTCACAGGTGTCTTTTCATACCTTTTCTAATAAGCACAATCCTTCAAACTTTACCATTGGGTATATGAAACCTTGGCCTCTGTGAACTGCAGTTTTCAAATCCTTGATTAAAAGTTTCAAAACTCAAAAGGTATTCAACTTCAATTAGCAACAAGAGAATTCATGAGCAGAGTGGCTACACTGGTGCCAAAAATAATGCTGGCAACAGCCAACAGCAGTTGCTTAGAGTATAAAAAAGACAAACAGAGTGATCCTTTCTCTAGAAAGGATTTTGGCAATCTAGTCTTTGGGACCTTCTGAGACAGAAGGCGTATTTGGGTCATTATGTTTACTGGCAATATGAATCTTAAATTTCATTTTGAAAACAATCATATTTTTGGCCTCAGTATCTTGAGGCGATGAATCCAACAACTTAACTATGCATTGTGTGAAAGAGTGCTTCCTTTGTTTTGCTTTCAGAGTTCCTGTGTTACAAAGTGCATAATGATTTCTTACGTGCCTTCTCCGTGATTTTATTATGCTTTTTCCACTCAACTCACCTCTGGTCTTTTTCCACACCAGAGGGATTTCTCCTAATTTTTAACTCCCTGTGTTCCATACTCTTTACCATGCTTCATACTCCTTACTTTTGTACTTTATATCCTAATGTCTGCTTTCTGAAATGAGGTAACCATGACTGCAAGTAATGTTCAAGATGTGAGCATATCCTGGATTTATTTAGTGGTGTAATGACTCTGTTTATTTTATTCTCCGCTGCTTTCCTCATTCTTTTCTTGGCTTTGGCTAGTAATATGTGATCTGATGTTTTCAGAGGCCTGTCCAAGGAGTCCAAGATGTCTTTCCTTCAAAGTGTGCTCACTTGCAATTGATTTCTTGGCAAACATAATTGAGGTTTTCCCCCACCCTTGTACATTACCAATATTAAGACTAACAAGTAATCTTTTTACCCACTGCTAAGGATCACAAAGTTCTCTGGAAACTAGCCCTTGTTCTGGCCACCCTGAACGATTTTTGATTATTGGAAAATTTCTTCATATCCTTGCTCCTCCACTTTTCAAATTCTCCCTATGAATAGCTGGAGAGTTGTCCAGAACATACTCTTGTGATACTCCAGTGGAAATCTCCCAACACCATGAAAACTTACTCATATTTTGACCTCTATCCTTGAAAGGATCTATTTGCGTTTTCTTCTGCAGAAGTTTTGCCTTTTCACAAACCATTGTGAAGGACTTCGTGAACATTTTTTTTTTATTAAATATGAGTGTGCTTGACTCACCAGACCACCATCATCCACATGCTGTTGACTCTTTCTAAGAAGCTCAATACATGAGCAGGAGTGGCTTCCCTCTAAAAAAAGGGGGTTTTGTGTTGGGTATTAGTTCTATTCATTATTATAATTTATAAAGATTTTGCTGGGAATGCTGGTAATGAAGGCAGAGTCTGTAAGTTGCCAGAGCACTCAAGGACTTCTAAAGTGTGCTATCAAATTTTCCTCCTTAACCTCCTCAGACAGAGTAACTGCTACAAGTGGCATGTTACACACAGCTCTTAGTTCACTATTTTAATATCTGAGCTCTTTTAAAACTCTAGAGTGGCTCTGGTAAGCTGATTATTCTTGCCCATAATTAAAAAAAAACAACCCAAACTTAATTACTTTTAAATACAGTGATAGACTGGCATTAAAAAAACCCAAGCCCTAACAAAACAACCCTACAGGTTTCCTACCTATGTAATCCTATAGATATCTTTACCATTCTCCTACAGAGCTGCATCTCCCCATGGCTTCTTGATGGCACCCATATTAGGAACTGGATTTGGAATAGATAGCTTAGTAAAACCATTTTCTACAACTGTAAAACATGAAGATAAAAACACTCACAAAAGGAGCTAGACTAAGTCTTAAGAGAATTATATATCTCTAAGAAAAAGATGAAGCTAGGCTTAGTCGCTGACAAAAGAAGGTAACACAGGCTGTGGAGAGCTGCAGTGAATTGGGCAAAACTGTCCTGTCCTCATCCCACTGAAAGAACCACTCAAGATAGACAGCACTACCAGATCAATACATTTTTAAAGGAAGCTCCTTAAAATTCTGAAGAGCTTTGTAATTGTGGCTGATATTCAAATAATTTAATTCAAAGATTTTCAGTCATAAAGAGGTTTTGGAGGAAGAACACAGAACATAGGAACCTACTTAATAAATCAGAAAAGGTGGTCAGAGTAGGAGCTGTGATTACTATTCTATTTTCAGTAGCACTCAGCTGATCTGCTGCAGATTCAGAATAAAAGATTATAGAAAAGTGCAAAAATTGAATCTCTCCTGAACTTTCTAAACATCATTTATAAAGCTTTTTCGGATTCTTAGTTTATACTGTCTTGAATCCTCATTAACTCTGGACTATTCTGCCTTGTGCAAATCCATTCTACATAGTAAATTTCAATTCTGTTATTATTTTTTAATTTATGTTAAATGTACTGCCTTAAAATGCCATTAATATACCCCGGGGGTTTATATTCTGAGAGAAGATATGCAAATATGTCACTATCTCATGTATCACTTTTATCTAAAATGTCTTAAATATAATGAGCTTACATGCCAAATTTCAATCAATCATTATACATTTCATATAGTTTTAATTTCACTGCATCTAGTTTTTAGCTTGGTTTTTTAGAACAAGACATATTAATACAAGATGTTCTATGACAATTTGTATTGCCCAGAAATACTAATGAGTACAAGTTAGCACAGATTACAAAAAAGCCCCTGAACACTTCTGCCCCAAAATTTTAAGGGTCCGCTCTTTCAGATATTTTTGACCAGATTTAGAAAAACATAGAATCTGGATGATTGCTTCCAAATTAGACTTTGGAAATGTTCCACTCTCTCTACGTTTCTACGCAGCACCTTTCCCTATTCTGTACTACCCTACTGGTCTGTTTCCTTCGTTTTTTTACACTTCATGTTCACATTTGACATTATTTCCACTCCACAAGCATGCAGAATTTTACAGTGTACATTTTTTCTGTCACTTTATACACGTCCTGCTCAAAAATACAACTCTAAAGACCTTTTAATAACACTGTTACAGACTGTCATTTTAACAGCATCATTTGTCATCTGAATAATGTCCCTGGTGCAAGACAGCATTAGCGCATGTCCCAGCCTGTAACAAATCCTGTCAGGCAGTCCTGATAAGGTCCTTTCAGCTGCAGTCTGTTCAGACTGCATTAGACACAGTCACATTAGGTCTGCACACTGTCAACATTCCCCTGATCCCTGCAGGCTGTGGAACTGCAGTCTGGATTCCCCTGCCTGCTCTAGAATATTTCCTGTACTTAGTTTTTCTGCATGTCCCCCAGGCCAGACTTCCAGGCAAGGGTTGACAGTATACATGTCCTCCCTTCAGCCTCTGGGGACTCTGCTGTTGGGATTCATCCTTCAAGAGCATGTGAGGTTGAGCCACTACGTGCATGTGCTTCCTTGTTGTAGATGGTTTTTGGATTAATTTTGGGCATTTTTTCAGGTGAGATCATAGGACTCTTGGGAGACAAGAAACCCAGTCCAAACCCATCCTTAATACTGCCAAAAATTTCTCCTCCATATCATGGGATCTGCCTTCCATGCAGCATACTTTCCTCTTTCCTGGCTGGCTCCACACAGAGTCCCTATTGTAATAAAACTATTATCTCTGTTTTTCTGCCTTTCCTATGCTTCCTGCCTGAGAGCTTCCCTGGATAAGCCAACACAGGGTGTGACAGGCTTCTGCAATTGTGGCCCTGAGCACGGCACCCTCCGCATCCCATCCACCTACTTGCACAGCTGCTTGGAGGTGGCCTCTTGGCTGGGCCAGTTCACACAGGGAGTAGCTGACATCCTGCTGGACCTCCACTTACTGGAGTGTTGCATTTGGAGGTGTGCTGTCCCTAATGACCAAACATGCTGTGCTGAGGACAACTGCCAAAAGACAGCCTAGGTAAAAGCTTTTAGCTGCCCCTCCACCCATGCACCATGCTTGCCAGCAGTTCAGTTTTTAAGACTCTGCATTAGACCATCATTTCTTTGTCTTCCTTTCTGGGGGATTTCCACATTCAAACCACTGTCCCCAGCAGAGCTTTTGGAGAAGACTGACTTCATGAAGGATGTGGCTACCTCATTGTTGTAAGTCAGGACAACTCAAGGTTTTTCATCACTGTAGGCAAAACTGAACATAGAGGAGGCAGAGTAACTGTCCTCAGCTCCATACATCATCCTGTCACCACTCCGTGAGTCCCCTGGCAACACAACCTCTCCTTTAGCTGCAAGAGCTGGAGATGCAGACCATGCAGAACCAGGCTAAGCACACACATTGCAGGGCTACCAGCACCCATTAATGTGGATTTTGCTTGGGCTGCTCAGTGAGAACCTTGTGCATGAGAACTGCTCTGCTGCTGTTACTGCCACACTGAAGTAACACGGGTACAGAGCTGAACTGCAACAACTGCAGATCAAGATGAGAGACTCCCTCCGTCCTTTCTTTAAGGACATGATTCGGCCACTCCTCTTAGTCTCTGCAGACACCAACTCTAGTTTGACCATGCTTATACCCAGCCACAGTTTCAATGTCCTGCTCTCTGCATCTGAGCGACTGAATTTCGATGATCCTGTCTCCGTCTGACAAATGAGCCTGATAGCATCCAGCTGAGTCCACACACATGAAAATTTTCTTGATTCACAAGAAGAGGTTCCCCCCAAATTGCAAGAGCACTTCTTACAATAGATAAAATGCAAAATCCAGAGCTAAAAGCAGCAACACAGTGAGGAAAATGTTACTATTTTCTTCAATAAATAGATGGTACTATACTGTGTATTACTAATACCTCAATGAACTGTGCAGTTGGCAAAATACGTGCTTAGGTAGAAAAGAGTAGATTTTTGAATTTGAATACATAATCTGTAAACCTGAATTTTAGTCCCTGGAACCCTTTCCCAAAGCTGAACAGAGATAATCACAGTGGCTTCAAGTTTTAGTTTCTTGTAATTATTTTTGTTGAGGTTTTTTTTTAAATTGATAATAAAACCATAAATGCTGGATGGCAAAGAAAGAATATCAGTCTCGGTCTACAGTGCATCACATTTTTGCCTCTAAAGATACATACATATCATCATCTGTATTACATTCTGATCAAGGGACAATAATGACAGAAGACAAAAAAATGCAGGCACTATTATCTGTAATTTATTTAGTGGATACAAGTCATAAGAAAAAAGACATATGAACTTCTGTTTCCTTATCTTTTGTATATCAACCCACTTTCTGGCAGAAGGCTAAATTTTGTGGGAAAGCATTAAAAGCAATTTTGCAAAATGTCACCATTGCAACAACATCTAGCATTTCCTAACTAACCCTGGGAACTCTTCAGTAAATTGTAATATCCAGTAGATGACATCTCTCTATTAATAGATACAAAAAATGTCCTGCTTTTTCATAACATGTGTGTGCCACATATGGAAGCAATTTCCTGTTACAGTATTATCTGGACCATGAAAAAGAAGACATTCACTTCCAGGAGGCCTGACTGACAACTTTTCTTGTATTCTCCAGCAGGCCTGGATACATGATACAGAAGCTCTGAGTAACAGACCTTTTACATCCTATTTATTATCCCTTTAATAGGAACAGATCTGTAGACTGATGAGACACATTAGCAGGGTCATATATGCATTTCCCTAGCAGGAGACAAGCATTATTTTCCACTGCAACTTATATGTTAACAGACTTCATTTTCATTAGTGAAAATAATTTTTGGTAATGAATGCTAGCTATTTCATATATGTACAGTCTTTAAGTTTTGTAAATATAATTATTCTAGTTTGCAAACCAAGGCTAATCAATTAAACTGATGTCATTTAAAACAAGAGAGTCAGTCAGAAATAGAATGGGGAATTCTGATGCATCTCGTGCTGCCATGACTTTAAATACTGTCAGCCTTTAGGATCAGGTTGTGCTTTCTGTTTTGTTTGTCCCGCACTCTTTAAGTGAAACCAAAACTTGGAGATGAATAAAACAAAGTAAGTTCAGAGTATTGCACCTTCAGGAAAAAATGTGTAGAATAAAACCACAGCTTTCCAGGAGGGAATTTACTTAGTAAAAGTCACAAAATGTTTGAAAATAGTGTTATAATCACATTTAATAATGATTTCTTTATTTATACAGAATAAGGTACATGAATGACTTTTTAAAAACACACAGCCAAATAAACAGTAATTATTCTTGGAAAAGAGAGGAGGTGGATAGTCCTTACCACATTCCCCTGCACTCCTGCTGGCTTGGCTGTGTCTGCCATGTGAGGGGCTCGCAACGCTGCAGCTGCAGAGCCTGGCTGCAGATGCATTTACACAAACAGACCTCTACATGGGCTGGAAGACCCTACTTTCCTGGATGGAGGAGGAAAGCAGGACAAGGTGCTTCATGGAGCAAAGCACTTCTGCTGCTCAAAGCTGCATTCACACCTAATGCCGCTAACACAACATGTAGCCACAGTAAATGCACTAGCAAAGCATGCCTGCTGTAAATCCAGATGAGATGATACTTGTGCTTAGGAGTGAGAAGTGAACAGAAACAACAAAGTGTTAAATATAACCTTAAAAGAAGGATATAATAATAAATAAAGAAACTGAGAGAGATATTTCTATCTGTAAAGAACTGATTTTACGCACTCAGTCACTAAATAGTAAAGAGATGAAGAAAAACTTACAGGACTTAAATAAAGCACTATGGTCTCTTCTGTGAATATTCTTATGAATAACTAAATGGCATATATATGGGAAAAGATGTCATTGGGACGCTTTTAAAAATCACCAAACGTGCTAAGTCTAGGACACACGGTCTGTCTATAAACTAATTACAAGCAGGCTGCATCACATTCCTTCTCATAAACTTGCACATCACAGAGCCAAATTTAGGTTAATTGTGAAGCTGGAGACAAATGGAAAAGGATTTCAGTTGCTGAGAAATGTTTTGCTTTGCTAAAAAAAAACCTCAGAAGAAACAGAAGGAAAAAAAAAAAAAGAAGAGAAGAGAAAAAAGAAGCATCTCCGGAGGTTTACTGCTAGCTTAGTTTCTGGTTTGTGTCAACTTGTTTATATCAGCTGCTGATTTGCGTCACTGGCTTGGCTTTGTGGTTGTATCTGAGGCCTGATGGACACCCTGGTGCATTAAGAAATTTACCACAACAGTACAGCATGTTAAGATCAGATAGCACAGCCTAATGTTGTTTTCTTAAGCACACACCACACACAACCCTACTAAGAAATTACTGCAGGCAGCTGAGAGGTGAACTACAGGTTTGATGCAAACCAGCTTTAAATGCAGATGATAGGAAAATGTCCATGTAGCACTAAAAAAGTGCATACTACACATTTTTAAGGCTACCAAAAGTTGTACATATATTTTTTTAAAGGGTTTGTATTTCTAGGAATCAAAATACCTTATATGTCTTCATTTCCTCTAAGTTTTTAGTAGCAGCATCTTGAGCCACTGCATATTTACTGGGTTGTGCAGGGAAATTATTTATTTTGAGATGCAAAACATTGTTTTGGCTGTGGCTTTAATTAGCTCATCAGAAATTTTAAAAAGTAAATCCTGAGTATTTAAGCTTGAACATCTGCCCATTTGCAATACTGTCTACCACGTAACTTAGATGACCTGCCTAAACCACAAGTATTTTAAAATACATTTGCAGTACATAGGGTGCCAATACAGAAGTCAAAGTTACACTTCAAGCTTCATGCCCATGATTACAGGGCACATTTCACACATACAAAACTGCCTAATGAAAATGCCTATCTAACTGAACACTGCAGAAATGATGCCTTCCTGCTATTCCAGATGCATCTAGTGGAAAACACTAATCAGGGACTACTGCAATTCTGATGGCAGACTTCAATAAAGCTTTTACTTCAGCTGAGGTTCTGCTTCATATTTTCTGTTCAAGCTTCCAGAAAAAGCCTTACAATTCTTTCTATTTTTGTGATAGTTCATAGAAGGTTTAGTGAATAAACAAAGAAAATACACCTTAACAGACATATTTCATAAGATAAAATAGAATGTTTTCAAACCATGTTTGCTTCATGCAAACTTCCTATAAGAAACACCAAAAGCAGCTCCAAGAGCCTCAAAATATTCCACAACCATGTTTCTGAAATAAAACATGGGGTTTCTGTCTAAAAATGACAAATTTGATCTAATTTATGTTAAGATATTAAAATTACTTCCAGTACAAATACTACAGTTAAAACCTTTTGACCAATATGTTTTAATTCTCTTTTTCTTTCTGAAAATTTCAAAATACTTGGCTTTTGCCCAGTTTGAAATGAAGTCAGATTTTGAAATCTTGAATTCTTGAGTGAAGCAGAATGATTATCCCCCAGGTTATACTGATAATATACCATATTTTAGATTGAGGAGCTGCCATTCTAAAGAATACACAATGAATCCAGGAAGACCCACCAAAGCAAAAAAACTTGCAAAGAACAATAATCCAATTTTTAAACAATGGGTCCAGGAACGATCCAGGGAAAAGCACATCCCAGTCTGTACAGTCTAGAGCTATTTTTCAGAAGTGCATGGCTCATTACAGCAGACTGTGATAACAGAAAAAGTGCTGCTGCCAGAAAATGGAAGTGAATATCACAAGGGATGTTACAGCAGCTCTACACTTCTCAAAATATTCTACAATGCAGGAGTAACTGCTTGAGCAGTGAGTATACTTTCCTGGAGGGATGTGCAGTATTGCCCCTATGAAGTAAAAAAGCTGACTTCCCAGTGTGTCCAAGCACACAATGCCCATTCTCATCCTGAGGAACTTCCCCCTTCTCTCCCTGTCCTATGTGATAACACATAGCACCATATTGCATCCTGACTGACAAGGTATTCACCTACAGTCATCACTTTCAATAGCTACTTTTTTCAAGAGGAGCTGGAACATATGGTGTCAAAGAGAAATTTATCACTTGGCAGCTTGGTTTGCTGTGTTTGACCTGCATTTTGAATGAACAGCAGATTCCGTACAGAATTGTTATGATTTACTCTTTCAGAAGTATAATAAAACAGCAAATACTAGAAACAGTTTTCATTGGGTCTTTATTAGTAATCTCTGTTAAAACATAGTTGAGAGCAGCAAAGGAGTTTTGATTTGATGCAGCGGCTTATTTAAATATTTCCTCATCTTTCTCCATATCATCACTCCTCTGTTCTGGAACTGGGAGCTTTCAGAAACATTGTGAAGTGTTAACAGAGCTGGTGGAATCTGCCACACCAGCTGGAAGAGGCACACTGTGGATCTGGTGAGTAGGAATGAGCCAGAAATTTAGCTGGAATAGGTCTGTGGTTTCAGGGCTATGCCACAGACTTTGGGTTTTAAGGAATTCTGGTCCTGCTGGCTCCAGCAGAGGAGGGAAGAACAATGAGGAACAATAAGGAGCAATTTGGCCATGGTTTGGTGTACGAAGACTGTGCTGAACAGGGCAGAACTCCCTGGATGCTCAATTCCAGCACACGGAGGATGGGAAGAAGAACACAAAAGGGATGAGCAGTGATCTCCAGTGGATCTTTGCACCAAAGAGCACCATCACCTCATTCACATGGGAGCTACTTCCTTTGGGGACCACTCTGCTCTCCACCATTACAATAAGTCAGGAGTTTTGCCTTCCCCGTGTTCTCAGGTGTCTTTTGATACAGCCATCCCAGAGAGTTTTCGTGGTTCCCAAATTCCATCCTTTCAGGCCTCCTTAAAAATAGCAGAGGAGCCCCAAAGTATGCCACTAAGACAGTCAGAGAAATTTGGAAAGGAGGTTTTACAAAAATATTTACTATGTGAACACCCTTCTGCTGGTCTTCATAGGAACTGAACTAAGTGACCAAGGGGGAAATCTGAAACCAAAGCTTCTAACTGAACCCATAATTAAATAGAAAATCAACATGCCCTGCCTGTAATGACAACTGAAAAACTATGTCAAAAGCACAAGCCTTCAGTGTCTTTATAGCTTTACAATAATTCTTTCCAATATGTGTGTGTACTAATTGAATAAGATACACAGAAAGATGTGCAGTCTCTGGTGCTCTGTAGACAGCTTAAACTAATTCTGTTTAGTTCAGAGGTTGGACTAACTGCTTATTGTCAGTTCTGGCTATTAGCCACTTACTTTGATGTAGCAAAGTTGGAAAATAAAAAGTTAAGTCAGTCCTTTAGTCTAACAATCCTCTCTAGCTGAGAGCATGAGAAAATTAAAATTTGGCTGTAATACTTACATTTTATTTCTTCAGAGATTTCGGCATTGGGAAATAATTATTGTATGGAAAAGGTGTGTGTGTTTTGCTTTTCTTTTTTAATAGACAAGTAACTACATTTCAAATAAGTAACTGTAAATTGTACTACATAATGTTGTTTAAGTCTTATCACATAGTTTTTCACACTCCTAATTTTATGTAACTGACATGGTAAGAGGGGGTGAGGCAGAATTAGCACAGTTATATAATTTGATAGAGAAGCTGCTGTGGAGCTTTACTATACCATGACAGAGATAGCTACAGCAATGTAGGGGAAAGTCATTCTTGGCCCAAGGAAGCCATTGCTTGTCACCAGTGAAAGCTGCTCTTATGGTAGGTGAAAGCCCACTCCAGTGGTTGCAGGTACATGGACTGTCCACAAAAAGGAATATTAGATTAAGTTCAGAAAGGACTCCTGAAACAAACACTACAAAGAGAATCAGATAACCTCAAAAGGAACTAACAAAATTTTCACCCAAAACAATGAATGTCACAAATATAACTGTCCAGATTTAAAAAGGCAGAGAAGAGTAAAAAAGATGGAGTATCCCCTCCTTCATTCCAAAGAGTTGAAAGTGGGGAAGTGGACATGCCATATCAAACAAAAAATTCTCCCATGGGAAATGTCTGGCCATATATGCAGGGGCAGTATGAATGTAGACGAGTGAGTGAGAATATGAAGGAAAATACAGTTTTGCTAAACAGCCTGTCTAAGACTTGGCATCCTTTGGGGTATTTGTCCAAAATTTCATGTTTTTAAGCTGTTGTAAATCAGAGAGAATAGTTTTGTGAAAAATATGTAAACAGGTCAATATGACACTCATCAGATGAATGGATAACTCATTTTAAGTGTCAAATGCTGTAATGCACTTATTGCTCAACTTCCATATTTAACTGGTGCCAGTATCACTGAATGAAAACACAATTTAATATATTACAATATCCAACTGCTGGCTTGGTGACCCCTTCAGGTCAAAGAGTCAATAAGCTTTCTCCTGACAGTTTAACAGAACACATTCTCTGTGGCTCAGAAAATCCTGTGCCAAGTGATCTTCTGTTCCTTCAGCTGCTCTGCAAAGCAAGTGCTTCAGCCTCCTGACCACCTGGGTTGCCTTCTGCTGAACTTGATCAAGTTTATTAATGTCTTTCCTAAAAGACAGGGGACTGAAAATGAACATAACATTCCAGATTTCATTTCATGACTAGAGATCTCATGAGTACTGAGCAAAGAAGGCTAGTTACTTCTCTTGATCCTGTTAGCATAGCTCAGGAAGCAGTTGTTTTTCTTTCCTGCCCAGGCATGCCGCTGGATCATGTGCAGCTTGCTGTCTGACAATACTCCCATGGCCGTTTTTGCAGAGCCGTTTCACCATCTCTGCTAAGTAGTTCCTACTGTCCAAAGCAGGTCTTATGCTCATAAAATCCAAATTCCTGTCAATGACATCAGCTGTGCAAGCAGACATTGACCCATGGAATCCATCTGCCCTTCTCCAGGTCTTTCCTCTGCACTAGCAAGACTTGACATAACACCACCTAGGTCTCCATTACTTTGGCCCTCATTCCCACAGCTGTCCAGTCACTCCTGATATGTTCAAGGTTCCTGTTCCTGAAGCAAGGTAATACATGCTCCAGATGTATTAATGCTGCCAACGTACTTGAGCAGCAAGAGAAGCAGCACATGGTTTGGACAAGCCTTGGGAGTTTCTTTGCAGCATGCTGGATCTGAGTTCCCAGCAAGCACCAGACTTCTTGGACAGCAAGCTGGATAAACATATTGAGCTTTCTGTACCCCTAGAGGTGAGTCCTATGCTACTGTCAGTCGTGGCTTCTGCTTGGTACTAATGCATGGCTCACCAGGAGGCTGTGTTCCTTCTCCAGGGATGGCCATCTCTACCTTGCCTGCTACCAGCACACTGAACCAGTTCTGTAACTGCAGGTCTTCCATCCTCCCCACACTAGGAGTCACAACTCTTTCCCAGGCTGGGGCTTTCCACTTGACTCCCACAACTGCCTGTGGTCTCTGGCTGCCATTCCTCCATGGAGTTACAGGTTCAAGCTTTTGCATCTGCAGGATGTCTATGAAGATGCCACTTACTCTCCCTGCCTCTCTGCAGTTTGTCCCCTTGCTCCCACAGCTTCCTGTCTTGGCAAAATATTTCCCCATTTAGTGCACACCTTGTGCAGGCGAGGACAGTTTTCTCCTGCTCCAACCTTGGAGAGACGTAACAGCTGTGCTCTGCAGTCTGAGATCTGAAAAGCTTTATCCTCCCATTGGACGTGTGACTTGAATAGAGGCTTCTGCTGTGCCAGGGGTAGTTACTCCATTTGGTGCTGGGAACTGTGTTCTGTGGTGCAACACTGCTGCTGATGAGTCCCACATGGCCTTCTGCAAATTTCTGGCCCCCTTTCATGTGCCTTTCTGAGAAAACTGCTGCTTCTGAGAGCTATGCCCTGGGACCTGTGCTCTGGGACTGCTAACATGAGCTGGATGGATACGCGAATCTCTAACCAGGATCAATCTTTCCCAGCAGTAGAGTCTGGACCTGAGGACATTGGAAAAAAACACCCCAGAAGATCCAGAAACGAAGTCCAAAGCAGCTCACCAAGCTGCAAACACTGGAAGAGCCCAAGAAGTACTCCAGGTCCAAGGCATGCTCCCAATCCCATGAATTGCCATTCTGATTGCCAAGTCCCTCTTTGCAGCTCCTAGCAAGCGTGATCCCAAAAGAACCTTGCTGTTACAAAATTAACCTGACTCCAGTGTGGGGTATCTTCTCAAGAGGCTGAAAGTCGACTTGAACGTGCCCTGACAGCAGCATGCTCATGACTCAATCCCCCCATCTGCACTGTCCTCACAGCAGGTGGAAGCCAAACACAGGCAACTGTCTCTCTCCATGATGAAACTGTTCCATCACCCTTGTTGGCTGTGTCTCTTCTTGCAAAGCAAGCCTGGCAAAGCACCCCTAAAGCACTGGTCAGTTGTGGAGACCATCACCACACACCCACGTCACATCCACAGCAACCAGAAACCCACCACAGGCATAGAACTATAGAATCCTTAGTCTGGAAAGGACCTCTAAGAGCATTGAGTCCAACCATTAACCCAGCACTGCCAATGCCACCACTAACCATGTCCTTAAACACTTCACCTACAGGTCTATTAAATAGCTCTGGGGCTGGAGAATCAACCAACCACTTCCCTGGGCAGCCTGCTCCAATGCTGGACAGCCCTTTTGGTGAAGAAATCTTCTGCACCTCACCAAAGTCCTCCACCCAGAGTCTCTGCTATTGAGACCATGAAACTGCTTGAACACCCTCTGAGCAGGTCTTACTTATCTCATGGCTGCAGCTGCCCTTGTAACATCCAAAACCAGATAGGATTTCTGTAGAAGTCATCACTTGATGTTTATGACAGATTCATACTTTCTGCTTTCCAGCAGCAGCTGGTTTTAAAGAGCCTATACATGGTACTGTGAGCACCTCAGGTGTGTCATTCTAAAATTCCTAAGATGCCATTGGTGGAGAGTGCAAGGATCTCAGTATTGCTAACCTTTAATAATTATTATGTTACTCAAAGACAGTAAATTTCTTAAAATATCACTTTTCCTTTCTCTGGACTCAAAAATTATCTCAGCCACCCAAACAAAAAACTAAGTTATAAAAGAAGAAAAGTTTATATATATAAGGTTATGCCATGTCCTTTCAATATGCATGTACTGCTCCCACTGCAATGAAAAGCTGCCTGCACACTGATGGGTAGACTTTGGCTTAAAGACTGACAACCTGTTTAGACTAAGACAGATATCGTCAGAAGTGATAGGGTAAAAATGTGACCAAATATTTTTCTTGTATCTTTTTACAGTGCTCACGTAATTCTCTGGGCAAAAGGGTCAAAACAAAATAAAACTCAACATTTCAAAGCTCTGCTCATAAAATAAAATAAATGCCAAAACTCTCAGATTGTAACAAACTACTGTGAGATGGAGGATATATTGTAAGAAAAATATTTCTAATCTAGAATGCCAAATAGACTCTTATATATGATAAGAAGGTAAAAAGACTTTAAATACAAGAAGAATCCGGTTTAAAATGAAGTAGAATAATAAACTGAACATTTAATAATAAAGAGAGGCCTAAGATTAACTAAAATATGCCATGCAAAAGGTTATGAAAAGACAATGAAAGAGAAACAGTGTTTGACAGGGGCATGTGCAGTTCTCATTACTATTGATAGAATTTGTACATATATCAGAGACAACGTGGTTCATTGTACATAGCAGAATTCATAAATAATGCAAAAAGCTCCAGAAAAATGAGGAGCAATGATTCACCATTACCATACCTTTAGCCCTCTGACTTCACAGGTAGGCATTGCCTTGTCTAGTTTACATGGGATTAAAAATCTGTGTGATGAAACTGAACTCATATTCTTTGTATACCATCAGGAGGCACATCTGGAGTCATGAATTTCTCATGACAGATAAAACCATTGCCACAGCATCCTCTTAGATTTAATTTCAGAATTCAGAATCCAGATTTAGTTTCAGAATAAATTGAAGGTTCAATCTACAAAAAAACTACTTTCTTAAAACAGGGGAAGTTGTCCCAGACAACAGAAGCAATGAGGATCTGCTATCTACTTCTAGCTACTAAAGATTTAAAAACTTGAATTTAAACATCCAACAGTTTTGAATAGACTATTTTGACATACGGTCTCCAAAGCAAAATATTTGGGGATTTTAGTGGGGTTTTAGTTCTTCACATGAGTACCATCCAGACATTTTGTCCCAATGTGGGACGAAAAATATTTCCAAACCTTGAAATTTTTCATGGAACTGAAATTAAGTTTGCCAGCTTGCACTAGTTAGCACAAAAGCCATTTCAAAAGAGAATACAACTATTTGATGTAAGTAGGGACAAGAACACATATTTTAGAACACAAAGGGCTAAAGTAAACTTCAGCTGTTGTTTTTAACAACAAACAAATATTTCCGTAGTCACAGGGAGTGAGCCCAAGAGGCCTGGGCACTGTTTGCACGTACTGGGCTCAGAAGTGCATTGGGATGCAGTGCTTGGAATCACTCCTGTTGTGGGTTCATTGCACAGCCGAAGGAAGGAAGAAGCTCTGTGAAGGCCCATCTTACATCTCCAAAGTCACCATCATATAAAGTGAAAACCTTTGAGGTTTCTCAAACTCTGAGTGTGTAAAAGATATTTATCTATGGAAGCTGAGCTGATTGCTGAATTTAAGGAGATTCTTGGGGCAATGCTGCACACAACTGAACTGCTGGAAACATTTGTACTTAGCAACTGCGTTGGCTGTTAATCTGTGAGCACTGCAGCAGTTGTTCACTTTCTGTCTTCTGCAGCACACTTGGGCCAAGCTCCTGTGCCAGCACACAGCTTTGACTCAGGACAGCCAGATGATGCCTTTGCCAACACTCTATGTGCCCTAAGAGGGCCTAATAGCCATGATCAGCATCACCTGGGGACATCTCACAGCCCCTCTGTCCATTGTTCAGGAGCCCCATCTAAGCTGCCAGGTGATCTGGCCTGGCTCTGGCTGATCCTCCTCCCTGCCTGGAGCTGTCAGATGGCCGGTGTTTTTAACCACACAGTCCCTGTGTATTTTGTATACCCCTGAAAGAATTCACTGTAAAACTTGAAAACGGAAGTCTTGTAATTCATCACACTATGAGCCTTTTATGATGATTTTGTCAAGAAGCAACTTATGTGTATATTGGCTTATTTGTACTGATAAAGGTCAGTATGTTAAGAGCAACATTAATTGAATAACACAGCACCAGGAGACTTCAGCAAAATTTGCCGTGTTTTCTTTGTTTGTGGGCTCATGAACTCAGTTTCTTAGTAAGTCAGAGTTTTCACATCAGTCCTATAAAACATCATTCGATATTGCTATTGCATCTGGTTATTAAAGCACATTACAAAATATTAATGACCAGCTTTTCCTTTCACCTAGTGAAACTGTCACTGCACGTGGCACTACTTAGAAAATGACAAAAAACTTTGGTTTTTTTTATAGCAAACTTAGTAAATAGTTTTAAAGTTACTTTTCCTATCTGTGATCATGGGAATGGAAAAAAAACCAGCTTATCTGCAGAAGGAAAAATATGAAGCAAAATTATGATGATTTCAATTTCCCCCCAAAAATCAGTGAAAAGAAGTACTAATAATTGAAAATCACAATTCAAGTACTATTGTACCTGGTTATTTTTCGGTTCCTAGGCGCAATTGTACAATCACTACAGATAGAAAGACATGACTAATCTTGTGGTTCTGAAACTATTTGCAAGTACCAGTGGACATTAAAGATGACCTTCCATTTTTCTTCTGCACCAGTTATTGTTCCCATGAGCTATATAGCTTCAAGCTATAAAATCTAGTTCTAGGCGTACATAGCTAAAATTTAGCACTTGCTTGTCAAATTTGAGAATGAAATTTTGCAGAGAAGCAACTTGTTAACTTAATAAAATATGGGGCAAGTATTAACAGCATGTGTCCTCTTCTGCTTACTTTATATGGGTAACATTGGAGCTCAGTTAGTACAAATATACTCCAGCTAACCTACGGTGGTAGGAAATAATTCTGCTTTACTGGCACTATTTGAATTTATGGTTCTATTGCATTATGGAAATGTGGGGATTTAGTCTAACTTCACTCACCAACATCAGTATACAGTTCCTCAAGAACAAAGAAACCCAAACACTATATGAAATTTTCTCTGAAAGTCCGATTTAGGATGTAGCTGGAGGCATTGCTCCCAGTGAAGCACGGGACTGAAAAGATAGGCTTTCTGTTACAGCCTGGAAGGCTGAGCAGGAGGCTGAAGCTGGAAAATGGGCTTTGGCTCACAGATCGTCTGGCACAGTGTATGGGTTGTGGGCCTGCAGCTGAAGCCAAGATTCAGGTCTGATTGTGTCAGGTTTAGAATTAATGACAGTAAGGACTGAAGACCTATGTTTATCCTGGAAATTGCAAGGAACCTAGTGCTGATGCAAGAAGCAGCAAAGAAAGATTCATGGTAGATTATTTGGTAGGCTGTAGATAGCTAAAATGAGTGTTATGCTTAGGATTTAGGGCAGAAGAGCTGTAACAGTTCACTTTGTTTCAGGTTTAAGTCTCTGTAGCAGTTTTCCCATTTCCTTTTAATAAAATACTTGAGAGTTGGTCTTTTTCTTTCCCCCAGTAGGACTGCATGAAGATCATGGGAGCAAATACATCATTCCTGCACCTTTGGAAACAGATAAGAAAAAAGCTTCATAAACCTGTTTTATGAAGCTTTTGTGAAGTCAAAAAATGGATGGTTTTACACCTGTAATCCATTTTAAAAAAAAGTTTGATGTGACAAAACAGATATGAAAAATTTAACAAATAACTGCAGCAAGCAGGTTAGTATCGGATTGATTCACCACTGCTCGTTAGTCTTCAGTACCAGTGAAGACCTAGTCCCACTTCATACTCAATATGTGCAGAAAAATACACTATGACTGTTTTTAAGCTGAAAATATTTCATCTCTGCGTTAAATCTGCAACATTATCCTCAAGGTGCTAGTTTTCCTTGGTTTGCCCCAGAACAAGAAAGGCGGGGTAAAAAAACCAACTTAAACCCAGAGAAAAAGCTAGGAAAATCAGCTTTCATCACCTTCTGGAATATCTGCTAATTTCTTTCTACAGTACAGTGTGGATGTCTGTCATAAGACACCACAAAAGAACAAAGTTGCTTTTAGAATTTTATTCAACTTTTCCATTTAGTGCATTTTGGAAGTAGTAAGTGGAAATTAATATGATAATCACAAGGAAACAGGACACAAATTTATTCAGGAACTTGATCAACACACTTTTGTTCAGAAAATAATAATGCAGAACTTAAGGAGAAGGGTTGGCATTTAAACAAAAGCTGGATGCATATGAAACAATGTTTTAAATTTGCAAAAAGTCGACAATCCTTTTTGCTTGACTGCCACACATAGAAGTTGGAAATAAATTGCTTTTTTAAACAAAAAGACGTTGTCTTTTTAAATTAATGCTCATACAGAACTCTAGGTACACTAGAACAGCAATATTGTTTTTTTAACTTAGACCATTTCCTACTTCTTTTGAAAAGAATCATTACTTTTATGATTTTTAGCTTCCATTCAGAATATAACATTCAGATAAAATTTATTTGCTTTAAAAGAAGTATTTGCTTGCTTTTGGTTTTGGGGGTTTTTTGGGGAGGGAGGCTTGTTTTTTGTTTGGGGGGTTTGTAGCAGGGGTTTTGTTATTTTTGGTTGGTTGGTTGGTTGGTCTGGTTTTTTTCCATCATCCATTTCAGTACTGGATAGAGCTGCAAAAATTTGTCATAAAGTAAAAAAAAAAAAACTCCTGGTCTCATGCCCTTGAGAAAAGGAATGCATATAGAATCCAAGATGACAACAACACTCTACAAACAGTAAATTTAAGCATATTGTATTCAGTTTCTGTTAAAAACTCTAGCAATTTTGAACAGAAACCACATAAGAAATGCTGCCGTAGCATTCTCCTTGCTCAAAAGGAAACTTGGTTCTTTACGGATTTTTGTGAACTCAGTTTACATCCCCATGTGTGCACTATGTGCCAAATGTGAAACACAAGGCTACTGCAAAACTGCTGAAAGGGACAGAGTTAAAAGCCTTTGTGTGATCCTCATAAGGGGAGTGAGAGTGAACTACAACCACCTAAATGTTCTCTCACTGCTCTGAAGGATATCTTTATCAAGGAGATGTTACAAGGGTTCAGGTTACACCTCCCTTCATCTCCTCAATGCCACGTGAACACTGAAACCAGAACCAACTGCAAATTACTCTTCCTCCTATTAGTCCATTCTTGGATGTTTTCACTCCTCAGGGAGGTCCTGAGGTTCTCATAAACAATTTTCACACAGTTAAAACACCCACCTGGCTCACTTCTAGACCTTTCCTAGCCTCAGAGAAACCTACATGAATACTTTGATTTCTTCTTTCAGAAAACAATCACTCCTTTTCTGTTTCCTGAAAAAAATTTGTGTTCTCCAATCTCCACAATGCCATCCTTGACAAGGAAAAGTGAGAGAACATGTCTGAAAATTTATGGACAGAAGTGGTCCAACACTACAAGAGAAAAAAACTCCTTTTTTTTTTTGAAAATCCACTTAACCCCAGCTTCTTTTCTCTGAAAAATGTACGTCTGCCCATTAACTTGTCAGTCTTATGCAAAGTATGAACAGGGCAATCTAAAACAATCCCAGAATATCAGATCCTCTCTCCCTAGAAATAGACATTTACCCATACTCCTTTAGAAGCTTCTTTCTCTAGATCTGGTACCCAAGTCACCAATAGTAACAAAGCCATTTCAGTTCACTTGAGATGTTCCCACCAGATTCTTTATGATTTCCCAACCTCTATAACAACATGATGCTCTAAGAGGAGTCAGGACTTGCTAATCTTCCCACCCTTGGGGAATAAAAGATCTACTATTTCTCACCATGCAATCAAAACAGAGTCCAGAAAAGACATGAGAGAAAAGTAAGAATAAATTTATTTCAATACATTACAATGATTACATTATGAAGAATCCATTACTACATTTAGAGAAAAACATGAAGAGAAACGACAGAAATCCACATAATGCCCTTTGGATGCTCTGTTTGGCATGTCTCTTCTCTGGTTAGTTGGCAGAACCAAGGCCTGAAGCTAGTGGAAAATATTTGCCATGACAGAAATTATGACCCAGTTCTTGAAAGAGCTGCACTCCCAGGCACAGCTTTCTTGAGTAAGAACTACTAATTGAAGAAATAGTAAGAAAACCCACCTGAGTGTAAATACACCCTTGCCTATTTCCTGTAATCTTTAATCTTGGTAGTTATTTTAATAGAGAGAAAGTTCAACTTCTCTGCTAATGAATTACAGTTTGTTACCTGAAAAGCAGCCTGTTGTTGCATTGTTCTAGAGAGGTTTAATACTTCAGTTATCAACAAAGAAACACATGGTTATACTGTGTGGCTTCTCTGTGTAAGCTGACCATGACAGGTAATTTTTTAGAATTTGCACACACCAGCTTATTTCACTACATAATTTTGCTAAGTTGTATACATTTGAGCTATTTAAGCTAATTGAGTTATTTAATAATAATTGCATACTATTTCTGTTGGCTCTTTCTAACAACTACCTGTGACCATGAATGAGAAAATGATGGAGGTAAGGTATACCTTTACTAGCTGTATCTTAATCACAGCTAGTCTTATTCCAAACATGACCATAGCAAAAAAGACAATTTTAGTTTTTGTACAAGAAATCTGTTATTCTGTACTTGTCAAGTATATGGACCCCAAACCAAACCTGCCCCCAAGTTCATTCTACTCTTCTCTATCTCACCTCTACTTTCTCTAAGCTACCATGTAGAGCATTTCATCTTCTATACCAGGACAAAAAAGAAAGATGAAGAAAATCATTCTATCAGTCACAGGCTAAGAAAAAAACAACTCCCTCAGGCAGCTGTGCTCTTTCACTTCCCCCTCTGGCTTTGAGACCAATCCAGGCTCCTGAAGTGGTAAGGAATGAGCATGACCTGTCTCCCAAGACACTGCAAACACCACAGAGATGACCAGGATAAGCCTGGCCTGGGGCTAAGGATGCTCTTTCAAGCAGCTTGGGAAGACATTGGAACAGGTACCACAGTTTCAGATGAAATCCAGCAATTCATTAAAACATTGTGTCAGTCAGCAGTGCAGACAACAACAGGTTAAACTCCTGTCCCTCTCTGGTCTTGGACCAGCATGAGGTTTGTATGATTGAGCAAAAAGCTGACAAAATGTCTGATTAAATGTGAGAATATTACCAATAAAACCAGCCTGACACAAGAGCTCAAGACATCAATCCCTCCATCATTCAAGTTGCCTTATATCACAGCTGAGTAGGACAGGGCAGAAAAACATAAGAAAAACAGAAATTCTTTAAAGTCTTTTAACTGAAAAGAGATAAATATGTAAAGATACAACTAAAGCAAGTTTAACAGAACAAGCTGTTTTCAGTGACCAATCTCCCCCCCCCCCCCATTTCTAATACAATTTTACATCTCTGTGTTACTAAAAAGAATATAAGCAGTGCAATTATTGAAAAAAGTTTTTATCTAATAGATTATTTTTATCAGAAAGAAACTTAAGTCTGAAGCAAGCAAATGCTGTCAGCTGCAAACCACTTAAAGGATTATTAAGTTCCACAGCATGTGTGGGTCACTGGAACAATGGCACATACTAGGGGACAATTTAGTACTCCCCTGTCTAAGAAACATGGTCATATTTTGAGTATACACTGATTTTTTGTTTTCAAAGTGCAAAGTGTGAAATTGATGTACCTTTAGCCATTTATGGTCAGCAGCTAATTCACAAAAAACCATTCAAAAAATAATACATTTTTCAATTTTTATGTAAGCAATCTGACAGTATTTCCTTTTCAAGGTGCCTCTAGGAGATGAGGCCAGCTCTCTTACTCCACAAAAAGGGCTTTGTGTAGCTGCAGTGCAGTGGTTACAAGAAGGCAAAGTATGCCTTGGGAGTTCTTTTCCCAGAATTTTTTAGACTGTCTATGAATTAGTATAAATGAGAATAGTATTCAGCCACCTTGAAAATATCTCAGCATTCAGACTTTTTTTTGTGTAAAAGAAATATTAGCATTTAATATTACAATTAACTTAAGACTATAACTGTGATTCAGTTTTATGTAAAAATCAATGCTTTTTAAGAAGTTAACATGTGAAAGACCAATTCTGTAAAACAAGCAAGAAAGACCCTCAGTTTACCTGAACCAGCAGAATTTGACCCAAATTATTATTTGCCTCTAACATGGATCTTGTGTTGCTGGAGTGCATGAAAAGAATTTCCAAATCAGCAACCCACAACTATAATTTGTCAGTATGTGGCTTCATATCAGAGGTTGCAATGAAATGTTTGTTTTTATTCTGTGATGTATGGATGTCTCCCACAAAACTCAGAATTGCGCATTAATATAAACTTGGAGTAAAATAATCAAAAGGGGCATACTTACTAGTGCCAGAAAATGAAACAAAACAGAAATTCTGAAGATATTTTCTTAGATATATTACTCTTAAACTTCATAATATTTAGTAGTTGAAAGCTATTAAAATAGCATTAAATAATCTAATTTGATCTTACCTATGGAGGTAAGGGGCCATTAGATTTTACCCAGGTACCTGTACATAAATCTGTTCATAAAATATCTCCATTCTCAGATGATTGAAGTGTATGTCCCAAGCACAGACATGAAGTGTATGTCCCAAGCACAGTCACGGGCTTGGCTCTCAGTAGTGACAGATACTAAGTGACTAACTAAGCCAAGATGAATGATATCAGCAGGCAAACCATACCAGTAACTGCTGAAGGAAGCAAAAGATCTTGTCTACCCGGAGACAAAACTCTTTCCCAGTTCTGAAAGTATTAGTATGAGCCTAGTAAGCATCTCAGCCTAGAAAGTACCTTAGGACAACTTTATTTCTAATAAAAATAATTGTTCCTACCTTGTAACTCTTCTGCAGTTCTGCTTTTGTGATCCTCCTTTGAACCATCTTGAGGAACTTCAAGGCTGAGCAAGGACAAATATAAAAGCATAGGGGAAAGATTAAAAGTGCTGTTTGGAAATTACCTAACCATCGGTTTAGCAGCAGCTCCTATTAAAAAAGAAAATCAAATCAAGGAATGAATAATCAAACCACTGCATGACTGAAACAGCACTCATCACAGCTGTGTTGAAAATAAATTGGGCCAGATCATAGCTTCTTTCTGTGCAGAGTAACATGTTTTGAGAGAGTAATACTTTGTGCATAAGGAAGAGACAGCAGATGCCATATATCCATCTTTCACAGAGTTTTTGACACTTTTTCACATATCCCTAGTTTACTTAAGCAAATGTTACCTACTCTAGAGGAAATATACACACTGGAGGTATAAAACTGATGGAAAACCTATTTAGAAGTACCTATCATTAATTCAATAGCAATGTGACATTTGCAGGAGTCTGCCCTGAGGCTGACACCATTTGATGCATTGGTTCTTGAAATGGGTTGTAAAGTAAAGAGGAAGCTTTTTAAACTGGCAGTTACACCAGCCTGTGAGGAACTGCAAGTGTTTTGGGCAGGAGGGCTGTAATTCAAAGTGATCCTGACAAACAGGAAACAAATATGAAAAAGGAGACTGCAATTCAGTAAGGGCATGTGCAAGATGTAGATGCAGAGCAACAAGCATACATACAAGTTGGGGAGTGTTTAGCTGGCAGCTGTGCTGAAAAGGATCTGAAACTACAGGATTGACACGCTGTTAATGAGTCAACAGTATCAGCACCATTGGTAAAAAGCACACATGACTACCATGCAGGAGATTGATAAAGTTGTTATTTTACCTTTTTTGACTCTAAGGGCTTACCTGCAATACTGTGTTTAATTCAGGTACATTTTCAGAGAGATTTGGTCAAATTCCAGAGTCTAACAAAAAGCAACAGGCATGGCTGAAGTCTCTAACACATCATATCTGAGGACAGACCGAAAGCACTGAGATTGTTCAGGCTGAAGAAGAGACCAAGGGGAAAAATTGTTTTAGTGTTCAAATTCTGAAGAATGCTCCTCCTGACTGACACATAGAGGAAGGCAATAATCTACTCTTTTTGCAGGTAATAGGAGTAATACACATATTCAGGGTAGCAAAAAAGGCATTATTAGCTGAGACAGAGCTGCAATTGTCCCACTCTACTCAGCACTTGACAGACCTAAAATACAGTCCTGGTCCCAACAAAAAAAGATGCAGACAGCCCAGAGAGGGTCCAAAGAAGGGCCACAAAGATGATCAAAGACCGAAGGAGTTTGGTCTTTTCTCCCTGGAGGAAATAGGGCTCGGAGGGATCTCATCACAGTCTCTCAGTACTTGAAGGGTGTCTACAAGGAGGCCAGAGGATCTCTCTTCACAAAGAGCTGCACGGAAAAAACAAAGGGCAATCGCTACAGATTGCACTGGGAGAGGTTTCATCTCTATGTGAAACAGAAATTGTGAAAGCAGTCAATCATTGGAACAGCCTACCCCGGGACATGGTAGAGGCCCCATCACTGGAGGTTTTCAAGATATGACTGGACAGGGTGCTAGATATGCCCATCTAGGTAGGCTCCCTTTCACATGAAAAGTTGGACCAGATTATCTTTTGAGGTCTTTTCCAACACATGTTGTTCTATGAACTTTTTCAGATCACAAGTGAAAACACAGCTGGAAACAGTGGGTGAAGACGCTGTGTAAACTCCAACTCTGGAAGATTTTTAAGAACAGTCTGTGATAATGTATGTATGATTTGCCTTGCCTTAGAGAGGCCAAAGAAACTGCAGGTCACTTCAGTCCTGTGTTCTATGATTCTGGGGAAAGCATATCAAATAGACTTTTCTCCCCACAGCTCATTTGATTAGCACCAATTGCTGAAACTACTACAAGTGGTAAGTAGAATTAATACAATGAGCTAGGCTGAGAAAGGCAGGCTCTACCAGCTTATTAAAAAAGAAATAAGTTTCGGTAGTGCAAACAAAAGATGAGAGCTATGAAACATCAAAATTACATAATAATGCAAAGTACAGTACATAATGCAAAAAGCATAGTGAGAACTCTAAGTAATTTCATAACCATTAACGAGTAACTGGACTTATATATGTGTATAAGAATGAGGGTTCAAGTGTACTCCAGCTTTATCCAATAATGCAGAGAAGTGAGCTGCAGTGGGGAAATAGAAAACCAAAACCATTTAGAGAAGGTGATTCAATAAGCTGTACATGAAAGCTTGAGAGAGTTGGGGTAATACAAAAATAGTCTTCAATTCTTTCAGCATATGAGGGCCCAAGAGAAATGATCAAGAGACCAGAAATCTACCATGTAAAAGTAGAATAATTGAACCAAGAGCTGAAATGGAGAACGATAGAAAATTACTGTATTTGATAGATACAGTCAGACTACCTATGATCTAAGGAAAAGACTGCTAGTAATATGACCTTAGCCATGAAACAGTTTGCAAAATCATAAAAACACCTAGCAAGAAACCTTGCTCTTCAAAATACCAAAGAGATAAGTAAAAATATCTAGTAAGTACTTCAGGAGTAAATCAATTAACCTTGATTCTGCTATTTTCCAATATATTGGTACTATGTGATAGGTTATCCATTTGAGTGATTTATGTACCTGCATCTGAGATCTTTGTCCCTGATGTGGTCAGGTTGCTATGCCCTCACTTTAAAAAGCCTTTTTGCAGTGACAAGAAACCAGTAGCAAAACACATGGGTATTAAATTCTGCACCCTGAAGCGAATAAGTGATCTCTATTCTCTTGCAGCAACAAGAAGGAGCAGCTGCCTTTAGATTACCTCACTAAATAGCAAGAAGATATAGAGAGGCTATAAGAAGTTGTATCAGGAAAGAAAAAATGTTACAAACACAGAAAAAAGAGGCAATACTATGTTGAGCACAAATTCTGTTTGTGTTCCAAGAGCAGACAGAGAAAGCCAGACAGAAACATCCCACAGAACGAAAAGACTGATCAAGGACAATTCCTAGATTTCTACTTTCAGAAACAAAATAACTAAGTTAATAAATGTACAATAAATTGAGAAACTGAGAAAATAAAAACTTTTGCCAATATTTTTTTTATAAATGAAGTCATGCCTGTACTCAGAAGGGAACAGAATCAAGACAGGCATGTAAGTAGGAGTTAGAAAATGTAGAATTGATAAAATGTACATAGAAACAATAGCTAAAATAGATACTCATTATGAATCATGACAGGGTAAAGATATATTAAAAACCCCTGACAAGATGGGATTCTTAAAGATCTCTAGAGATGGCAATAGAAGGTTGTAAGGTTAGTCAGCACTGAAAACTGAACAGTAGAAAAGTATCTTCAGTCAATTTCTCATCTCTTGCTCAACAGAACAGGCAGAACAAAGACTTAGATGTTGTCTATGTTGCGTATCTGAATTGCAGGATTTTTTAAAACTACAAGCATCTTTACAAGCAATTTGTGCTCTTGCTGTGCACACTAGTTAAGGAGAAATATTTTATGAAAAGTAGTGTTCTGTTCATTTTGTTTTCAATCATCAAACCATTTAGATGTTTAATTAGTAATTCACTAAGTTTCATTTTGAGTTCATATTACTCAGAAATTAATCTGAATGTCAACTTACACTGACTTCTAAAGCATCTTTATAAACCTCATATGTAACTTTGACAGAACAGTACATTTAAGTAAGACAAATTAAAGCTGAAGCTTTCATTTTTGCTGGGCAGATACCAAGACTGACTATAGCACAATACCAGCACATCAACCTAGTAGAGGCAGAATTACCACATAACTCAGTGCCCCTCACTGCAGAAATAAACTGCATGTTATGTTGAATTCAGAATTTCAGTACAAAACTAAGATGAGATTTTTCATGTTATTTGGTCCCAGTCAAAATTTATTCCATCTTGCTCGGAGACTGAATAAATTTTAAAAGTTACTGCGAGCTATCTTTCCTTTGACTGCTATTTAGACATGCTCAAGCACAAAGTGCTCTCTACAAAAACCAGCTCCATCTTATGCATTGGCCAAGTGCAACACATTCAAATGGATCACCTTGTGTCCACCTAGAAAGGACCTGGATTTCAGTACAAGTCCAAAATTGTGCTGCACCTTGGCTAATCACAAAAGGATGAAAAACTTTAAGAGCTTTGATACAAAAACATAAATTGCACAAAACAGTAATGTTTTCGATAAATAAGGCTTGAAAATTCGTCATGAACAAATTTACGTTGGTTCACGTACTTCTCAGATATCTTCAGTGAAGGTCTTGCAAGACTCCACAGCAGATTGATTAGAAACAGGCAACAGCAAGGATTCACAACACCGTATTTGCAATAGAACTATGAAAGCATTTCTCAAGTTAAAAACTGGCCACTCTCTTGCTGACAATAGTAATTCTTACTCAAGAAAGCAGTGGAAGCATGGAAAGAAATGAACACTACTAAAATACTGAAGAATAAAATATCCCCCTAAAATAAACAATAATGTTTAAAATACAGGCTTGAAGACTGAAAAAAAAGAGTTATGAGAACCTACCAAAGGACTACAAACTAAAGTCTCCAAACCAATTTCATACAAAACCCCAATCCTTTAAAAAAAAGAAGATACCCAATGAACCACATCAACAATTACATTCTGAAACAAAACAAATACATTTTAAAGAATAAATTACTTTTCTGGAAAAAAAGATGGTGGGAAGTAGTCTACAAATAAAATCTATTAACCATAGGATACAATAGAGATATTCAGGAGATTCATTACTCTTTATTAAAGCTTATTGTATAGCTAATAGACAGCACAAAAGGAAAACAATTTAATTAAAACATATGCAAAGATGCACTAACCAAACAAGGGGAACAATGCTATTTTGAAAAGTTAAAAAGCAACACTGCTGCACTTAGTTACAGACAAATTCGATCTCCAATATCCAATGTTTTCAGAACTCTTCAGAAAAATTAGACTTAACGACACGTGCTGTTACACTGCCACCATGTGGCAAAGTACCCGAAGTTTTCTGTGAACATAAGAGTTTTCCAAATTACAACCTCCTTTCAAAAAGACTTAGCATTCTAGTTGTGAAGACAGGAAAACATCAGTAGAGATTTATCTATATGTCAGGAAATGCTTCTCAAGAAGCACTAATTTTAGTGAAAACACAATAGAATTTTTCTTTAGCGAGTTTGTGACGTCATTGGCTGGACACAAAATTTCCCGATGCCTTCTGAAACCTGGTTTCCTGGCAGTGAAATAAAATGAGTTTACATTTTTTTCCTCATGTTGCAAAATAAACGGATATTCTAGTATGCTGAAAATATTGGTACACAATCTTAGATACAAGGGAGTGTTCATGTGACTCTCCTAATAACTTCAGGCAATTTAAAAATGAAAAATAAAATTATTTATTAAAAATTCAGGAGTCTTATATTTCCTGTTAATATCAGATCCTAGGATTGTGCCAGTTTGTAGTTTTAGCCTTGCTTCAAGTCTCTGCATTAATAAGATGACTAAGACTTGATTTCTTAAAACATTTCAAAATCCTAAACTGGAAATATGTTGAAATAGGGAAAAAAAAAAAAAAAAAAAAAAAGAAAAAGAAAAAAAAAAGGTAGGTTTTTCTAAATGTTTTGCTGAATTTTAATATAAGAATTTTTTGCTTCTGGCCTACAAGTAAAAACTGTAGTAGACTGTGAAATAAGTTTCCTGCATTACAGAATTTTAGTTTTGTGAGAACAATCACTCAAAAGAAGGTGATAAAACACAAGGAAAAGAAAACCCATGGTCATAATTGGTCTTGTACCTACTCCAGGAAACACGCTGAGATGGTAGCTATGGCTCAACAAAGTCAATGAGGATAAAGGACATTCTTAAACACGTGCAAAACTGTTTTCTGAGAAAGGACTGCTTACATGCCCCCCTGAACTAAGGACACTCACTTCAGGAGTAGGAAACGAGTCAAGGATTGAACTAACATGGAAATCTTCTCAGTTCAAAGACTTTCAGATCTCTGAGAAGTTGTCATAGACATTTAGATTGCCAAAAAAAACATGTACAGACATTTCTATTGCCAATATCCACATATTTGGGGCACAGCAGCTTTCCGGCATAGTTAGTCCTTATGACTTGCTTTCAAAGCACTAGAAATCTAGAACACAAGACACAATAATCTCAGGATGCAGAACATGTTGCCCAACTGGTCTCTAATTATTAAAGAAATTGGTGATTGACTTTAACGTTTTGACACTCCTTTTTCTTATCAGTATCATATATTTAAATCTCTTCTTTTGATATCCCCATAAATAACTCAAGCTTCAACTTATGTCAAACAATCAGATCGTTTTCTCAGAATACCAAATACCAGAAACTCGATGATATTTTCCTGTCATGAGAAAATAACCCACTGCTCAGTTAAACAATTAACTTCTGCCGAAATAGCACTGTATCTTTAACACCCTTGGGTTATCCAACCCCAAATCTTGTTTCTACTTTGTATACTCAAGTGACACCTAGAGGCTGTCCCTGCATGTGACAGCTTTTACCTTTTGTTGAAAGGAAAAAAACCTTGATCCATTGTTCATCATTCTAGAATTCCTGCAAGATTTTCAGAATACATCTGATGGCTACAAACTTTGTACCCGTACACTATAATATGGCATCTTTGTTCATGTCCCTGTCTACTTTCCAAACATACCAAATACAAAATAATGGGAAGCCCCTGCAACTGAAAAATCAGGTGAACACAGTGAGCATGTGCTGTGGAATCCATTGAAATTCTCCATGCATCCATAATTACTGCTCTCTCTTTTTTAAAAGTCTTGCTTTTCTCCTTCTAGCAGAATAGGAATTGCAAACTTGTGTCTGCTTTTGGGCAGAATGGGTTGTGTTTGAAGTATGCTTTCTTTGGTCTGTTCCATAGCCATCAAAGTACAAACAAAACTCATCCTATTATTTTGGGGCTGTACAGGTTCCCAGGCTGGATTCCTTAGCTGCTCCTGACATCCATTGCCTTTGCAATAATGAGTAAAGTCCAAATATTGTAAAAAAAAATTCACTGCCAGGAAACAGCACAAAATAGTTTTGTGACACTGAGACTGGAATACATATTACCACATCTTTAGCTGTAATGAAAGTGTGATTCTCAATCTCAGGAATTGCTTAATGTCAGTACATCATATTGTGTACTATGGGAAGTACATCAGAAGAACTGTAAGACATAGGACCTCATAAGAAGTAACATGGGGCAAAAAAGTCTTCTTTAGAACAGCATATCAAAACTTGCCTCACAGTAGCTTCCTATATGGAACATTCTTAACTCCAGAATAGTGATTTTTAACTGTCCCTTTATCTGAACAATTTCCATAACACACCTAAACTATGACAGTCAAAGGTTGGTATTTTTTTAAACTGTCTCTTAGTGACAGGTATGGCTGTTACTAAGAAGGTAGCAAATGCATCATACTAAAATCCCCAAAAGTTCTCATCAGCAAAAGCAGGTAAAAGAGAAAGCATGACAGAGTTCATAGGCAAGGTTCACTCTATTGGTTACTAGGTGGTAAAAGCACATGGTGAAAAAGAAAACTGAAATCTGAAACCTGAAATCAATCAGTACAAAATCAAACTCAACCCAAACATTATCTATGAGGAGACAGGGGGAAGGGTAAGGACAGGAAACTGAGAGGATTAAAGGGAATAAGGGAGACCCTCCTGCTGAGCCACGTGGTTCGAAGTGGACTCCCTTGCCAAATTTTGCCCCAGACTCGACCAAAGAGGGTGTAAAAGGTACCCACATGTGAATGCAAAGCAAAGCAAAGCAAATGCCCTGTCCTGGCCCAGGCTCCTGAAGGCTTGGCCTTGCCCAGTCCAAGCACAGGGGATTTTGGAATGGGATGGGTGGGGACAGGACAGGTCTCGTTACTGATCTCGGCAGGGAGGGCATGAGCAGACCCAAGTCTCCCTCCCAGCCTTTCCTGAGTGCTGCTGCCCTTGCATTGCCAGGCAGTGCTCAGGACTAAAGGCAAAAACAAACCCACTGGCCTGCTGTCCCTCAGAATTAAAAAAGCAAAAGCTTACGTGCTTAACTGTAGTGAAATAAGATGACTCTAACTCCCCACATGACTGAGTGTCTTAATGCAAGTATTACATAAACTCATTATGTCTTCAGTCCTAAATCTTTGTCATGCCTTTATTCTGAAGGAGAATATAGAAAATGGATGAAGAAATTTTCTGGCCAAACTAGGAATAAAATGTTTTCCTAAGGCGAAGGAGGAGAGGAATGTGCCCAGGATGGGAGCTCGTACTGTGTCTAAATTCCTATATTTTAAAGGTACAAGAAAAGCAAATAAATAATGTGGATCAGTTCCAGAAATCTACTGAGATGATTTATATATACAACAACGGGCCTAGAGTTTACTCCTTGCTGAGCTATGTTTGGCTGCAAAGCCATCTTGACAGCTGAAGTAAAAGTTGAATGTTGTTTTTGCTATCCTAAGAGAGAAGCCCAGAAACACTGAATGCTTTTTTTTCACGTATATGCTTTTTCCTGCCTTGAAAATACCTAAGTGTTAGGGTATTTGCAGAACTAAACTTGAGATTGTGCCGCTTTCAAATTTCAGAGTAAAATTCTCTCCAGCTTACTGAGCACACTTATATTTCATCCTCCTCAAGCATCTGAAACAGCTCTTCTATCTGGAATGTATGCATTTCCTATAAGGAGGAAAAAAAGCTCTCTTACCATTATGCGATTTTGAGTTGGAGTTGACACATTAAAAAGAAGAAAGCTGTTCACAAGATATAAGAGGTGTCCCTTGGCAGTAGATCTTTTCATTTACCCTTTTTGGTTTTATACAGTGCTTCTGTTCACACAGATGCAGGGAGACCCACAGATGGTCACGGTGCTGTTGGAATACACCCTGCTGTCTTGGCTGCCATCCTCTGCTCTTTGGGACCCAGTCACAGGGCTCTGGTAAATTCTCTGTGACCGTTTGTTCTCCAGTCTGTCGAGGCACTCCTACCCTTCCACAAGGGAGACTTATCCTGACTTACTGTAACTGGTTCCCTTAATGGCTCACACCAAAGGCATGGGAGTTACAGCCTGGGAAATCAGGGTTTGAACTTGCAGAACACTGTAATTACCGACTTTGGGGCAGCTGCCTGAGGCAGTTTTTTCTGCCCTGGTTTTTTCTTTGTAGTGCCTCGGTGATGCAAAGGAAGTTCCTCCAAGAAAGAGGCAGAAGATCCCATATTTGACACTAAAGAAAGGATGTGCAATGGTCACTAGCTACAGAGCAGTGGGTATGTCCTCACAATTAGTTTACCACAAGTAACTTGTTCTTGAGCCCTTATCTTCAGTTTAAGTTGCCTTTATTGCAGGAAAAGAGCATCCCCACAGAGTGATATCCAGGAACCAGCATTTTACTTTGCATTCACATCCTCCCTTATTTTCTTTTTGTAGACAGCACCTGAGGCTTGTTGCTCAGCTTTGCCAAGAAAAGTGCTTTGTTCCTGCTCATGACTTTAGCTTTTCTGGTAGTTTACTTGGAGAAGTGGGGCAGGGTGGGTAGATAAGCTTTCAGGAAAAGGCTTACAGCTAGTAAGGGAAGCATGAAGGATGAAATCTCTTTCTCTAAGAATTGTTAAGAACTGTGATTCCTCAACCCTGCTGCCTCATTTCCTAGAAAACATACATCATGTCCAACAGATAATACAGTCCTTGTACACTGCTGACTTCAGCCCACCTTTCTGCTGCTGCTGGCAGTCTCACCAGTGCATGTGTTAGGAGTCTTGCTTCAATCAGTTTTCAGTGTTTTAAGTTTGGCTTTTCACTGTCTCATCTGCACCATGCTTCATATTCTGAGAGCCAAGAAGCAGCTCTGAGTGATATCCTTGGAAGGATAAGGCCCATGTTCTGGAGCTCACAGCCACAAAACTTTGGTATGAAGTTCCTGCAGCTGGAAAGTGGTGATTCCATCAGCTTTCCTAGGGATCCTTTTATCCACTGGGCTTCACACATGCATTTCTTCTGACTAGATTGCAGGCCCTATTGGGGCTTCTCCCTTGCTTTGCAAAACACCTGGCAGGGTACAAGCCTTCATCAGCAGAGAAGAAAAATCACCCAAAGGTCTGACTCAGAGAGACACCAAGTGCTTGAACACTGTGATTCAATGAGACTCTCCAGATGAGATGGTGAAAGCTAGATAAGATCCAGGCCTGGATGACTGACAGACTGAATGTCCAAGTGCCCTGCTCAGCAGGTTGGTAAATCCTAGCCTGCAGGGGAGCAAAGCCTGTGGACCTACAGTGCCCCACAAAATCTTCACTTTCCACCCAAACAGTCATCCTGCTGCTGAGATCCTAAAGGCCTGCTTGCTTCACGTGACTTTTTTGATGAGCATACGGATAGTCTTGTTCCCTTAAAGCCTCATCATAAACAAGCAATCAAAATACTGGAAATAAATCACAAAGTGGAGCATTGGAGGAGCTGTTTGCCAAAGCCTTCATTCACTGCAACTTTCCAGGGTCATCCCAGGACAGCTACAGTGCTCACAGATTTGTGTGCAAATAGCTGATTCAGAATCAGTGTCTTAGAAGGAAAACATTTTAACAAACAATGAAAAGAAGAATATAGCTCCTTAAACAACACTTGCATGAAGGCCTATTGCAGCTCCTCAGCAAAGTCCCAAAGCTCTGGTGTGGGTACAGGACACTTTACCAGCCTGTGGATGGGTCTGCCACACTCTCAGGATAGCCCATGGATGCCCTGTTCCACCAAGTCTGACCCAGTGATACCTTGCAGAGTCCAGTCCCATGAGTGGAAAGGTGCCCCAAAAGGCACTGTGGAGCAGTTGCAGGTGAAACAGTGAGCTTAGCTGTCCCAGTTAATGTCATCCCTTAAACCATCACAAACAGTGGTCTGATAATGCCAAAGACACTCTTAGGCTTTTAAAATATGAAGTACTGAATCTGCATGCCTGTCAGCCAAGATGTCCAAGTGGGAAGTGACTTATGCTAATCAGCCCTTATACCCTGTCATCAGTGAACAGAAAACACAAGCATTTACAATTCTCCATTAATCACCATCATTTATTTGGTTTTTTCAATATTTATTTATTTATTTATTTATTTATTTATGCCCAATTGGACTTAAAATATGAATGCTGCAAAGTTCAGAAAATTCCTGCACCAGTCTCAGCTCAGCCTCATCTGCAATAACCAGTGTGTCAGGAAATCACAGTATCATGCTAAAATAGCAGAAATTCGCTTATTTTGGTTTTCATCAGACTGGTGCTTTACAGACATAACAGAAAGACGAAAGGAATTCTAAAGAAACGTTTCCTTCTAGTTCTCATTCAGTTTGCTACTCCACAGAGTAGCTTTCAAGTGTCTTTCAAGAGCTTTCAGCATCTTATAATGTGAAGACTATTTTCACAAAAGAAGTAAGGATGTAATATTCTTACATCCTCAATCTTTTTTAACTTATTTTTTAGTTTCATGCTATGGTTGTTCTATGAAATGCACATCAGAGACATAACAGCTGAAGGCCTGAATGTTTTAGATGCAATGTTGCCTTGACAGTGATCTAGCAGATGGACATTTGAAAGAAAAGCTGTATCCTTCAGCACAATGACCTGAAAGCCTGTGGGTTTTACAGTTAAAAAGTATCACTGTCACATGCCCTGCACTGGAAAGACATGAGAGAGATGCTGAGAGCACTTCCACAACCTCAGCAACAGCTTTGATCCTTTCCAGAGCAAAACAAAGTACTCTTTATTTTGCTCAGCTTGAAAGGTACCAACACTCTGGTACGACACTTTGATAGATGAGATTTTTCCCACTCATATTAGAATCATAGAATCAGAAAATGGTTTGGGTTGGAAGGGACCTTTAAAGGTCATCTAATCCAACCCTCCATCAATGAGCAGGTACATCATCACCTACAGCAGGCTGCTCAGAGCCCTGTCCAGCCTGGCCTTGAACGCTTCCAGGGACAGAGCATCTACAACCTCTCTGAGCAATCTGTTCCAGTCTTTTGCCATTCTCATAGTAAAAAATTTCTTCCTTAAACCTAGTCTCAAACTACCCTCTTTCAGTTTAAAAACATTACCCTTTGTTCTATCACAACAGACCCTGATTTTCAGTCTGTCCCTATCTGTCTTGTAGGCCCCCTTTAGCTTCTTTTCCCCCACAAACATGGACTGGCACAGGATGAAAGAGGCTGCTTTATTTTCTTCCTTGACTTTTCATTCCAATGTTGTTAGGACAGTAACTGTTCAAGTCGCCAGGTTCTTAGTATTTCCTGTTCCTCCAGGGAATTTTACCAGAACAATAAGGTTAAGTTGAATGCTTAAACACTGGGGCCATGCTATCGCTGGAAATGGTAGTATGTGAAGAAATATGCTTCAAATTTAACTAATTTTCTTTGTCTTGAACATAATATTGGAAGCTCACTGCTTGTTTTTGGAAAACTACATTTAACAAAAACATTCCACCTCCTCTAAATATCCTTCTCTGTTAATTCTATCACTCAGACAGCAATCAAAATAATAAATTTTCAGTCTCTGACGCATACTGAAAATCTGAGGATCAAGTGTAGCTGATGATACGTGACAGGAAAATTGCTAGGCTAGTAACTATTAGGATTTTCCTTTCAAAAAACTAGAAAGCAGATCCAATTTCTTTTCATGCTATATGAAAAGAACATTACTTACATGCTACTCAAACATGAGGAAATGCAAAACTTGTTTGCCTGTGCCATCTGATGTCTGCTCTGCTGTGCGCTGTGGTCATGTTTAGTTCTGATTCTCTGGGCTTTACACGTGTGCTCAGATGTGCATGTACCAAATCCCACAGCAGCCTACAGGTTATTACCCCATAGTTTCTGCACAAATTGTAATGACTTCTGGCTCAGAATATAAAACATGCTGGTTTCTTAGCAAAGGCCACTTTAAGATATTTTCACATCCAGCTGTTTATTCCCCGTCTGTCTATAGCAGCTCACTGCTCAGTTATGCCAGTGCCACGTATAGTCAAGCTACAAACCTGATGGGAGAAGAGCAACAGTAAATGTAACCCCAGGACTTTGTAGGATGTTTACAAACCCTAACTTTGCAAATTTAATCTTAACTCCACTTCAGCAATGTGATTTACATTGTGGCCCCACAAGCACCGATATCAGCATTACCTGCGAGGCATTGGACTCTCAGAGCTTCTAAGCCAGCTGTCCAGCAGAAAAAAACATGGGGCAACCATGCCTCTCCTGAACCTGAGTAAATGCTGTTGTAATTCACCTGCTTAAAAACTAATTTCACATCTATCACCTCAAAATGGATTTTTTTTTTTTTTGCAACTTACAAGTTTGAACTGTCATTCATCCATGATCAGAGTATCAATTATCGCAGGGAGGTTTGATGCTGGTCAGGCACCAGAAAGCCAGGACCTTCCTAGAAAGAGTGTCCAGCAAACAACAGCTCTCCCAGGGGCCAAGGCAGCCTCCCTGCACAGTGGCGATCTCAGCAAATGCAGCCATTTCTCAGCTACAAGTGATTCCAGCTCTTGTGATTCAGCTCTTTGTGAGATCACCCGAGGCAAACTCGGGGACAGAGAGACAGGAGCCGTGTGTGGCAGTGCCACAGAGGCAGCTTTATTGTCCAGCAGTCCCTGGGAAGGGGAGGCCAGGGACAGCAACTCCCTGATTCAGGGCAGATCCAGGGCCTTTTTATGGGAAAGGCAGGGGGTGGGGTAGAACCCAATTTACCAACTGGATACAAGGTATTACCATACAGAAACAAGGCATGCTGGGGGTGGTTCACTTTGTAACCACAATCTAGAGAGAGGTTTCTTATCTGAGTCCTTTCTCCCTCAGACTTTTCTTGCCAAAGGAGTGCAGAGGACTCCTGAGTCAAAGGCCCACAGCTCTCCACAATCAATTACTTGGACTGAAGTTCTTTTTCACAAAAAACAAGGAGTCAGCATAGACATATTTGAGGTGGACTATCGCAGCTGTGTGATGTGGGTTTCAAAGTAAATTCCAGTTGTGAACTATTTGTGGCAAAGACTACTCTGGTACATGTTACAAGGGGAAGTCCAACATATTTGGTGATTTTTGCAATAAAAACTAATTACCAAGTTGGTATGAAAATGAGAAAGAAAAACGGTGAAGTTCTGAACCCAAGAAAAATGTTATTCTAATTCTATTTTTAGAGCAGTCAGAAGCTTCCAGGTATGTCAGCATCCTCACACATTTCTTCATGATAGCATAGAATGATAACTCAGTTTCAAAAGGCAACAAAGAATACACCAAACTGTATTCCATTCAAAGGGGTTTTTTTCAAATCAAATATGATTGAAATTAAAGAGATGAATACAGAAGGGAAATGGCACACAGACAAGGAATAAAGGAACATTAATGGGATTTTGAATCAAGATTGTCTAACTTGCAGCAATGTGCCACACTTAAATCGATTTTAAAAGTAATTAAGTTCTTTGGGGCAATTAAGCTAGCACCAGGGCAGTAGAAAGAGGATAGAGCATGCATTTATGGATGTATTATAACAACAGTACTAAAATGAAATACTGCATGATTAAATTCTAATGACCAAGAAACAACCCCTTTGTGAACCATGAAACCAAATAGGTCTTGTGGGGAGGAAGGATGATGTTTGTGAGGTTTTTTCATTTTACTACAAAAAACCTAGAGGTAGTGGTGCAACATCACAGAAACAAAGGAGCTCTATGAGGATTTGGAAATCAGTGCTGCTTAAAATAGCTCAGCTTTAAAAAGGAATTATCTGATGTGCTGAAGTAAAATCCTGATGCTAAAACAGACGACAAATATTATCATCTATGGAAGTTTAATATATGCAAATAATCTTAAAAAACACTGAGTTTTATGCTGAACATGACTAAAATGAAAGAACTGGCCCAAGTTTTACAGTTTGCAGAAAATAGCTCACTAATGTAATTGCTGCACTGTGCAAATGTTAACTAATGTTCTGCTATCATTCTGATAAATCAGAAAATTAAAAAAAAGATCAAGGTATTCCAAGCAATAGTGAAGGTATTGTGCTAGGACTGCCATACTGTTCTATTTACCCATTGTGAAAAAAAAGGTGTAAAACACACTTGGAACCTTGGGATCACCCTACTGAAAAAAGCCAATGACTTTTTCCTATTGGGTAGCTTTAGCAGTTTTTTAAGTATCTACCTACTTTTTCACTAAAAGCCGTATTGCTTGGATGTAAAAAGAACATAATGCAAATATCAAATCAATTTATAAACAAACAGTATCTGTCATCTTTCAATCAGGATAGAGATAAAAATCAGATGTATCCCAACAGGACACGTAATTAACTCTGTTCTTTGTAGGCTTTACCCTTTTCAGTAATAAAATGTAAAAGAATTCACTGCCTCTGTTGTTTTTTAAAATGCTTTGGGATTTAGGAAAAATACCATAGTCTAGAAACAAACTCTTCAGTGTCTCCCAATTCACTTCAAGTTTATCTTGAATTCTTAGGAATTATAGCTTCCCTTTGGTTTTCTCGATTTCTTAAGGAAGCATTAATAATGTTTCATAATTATTACTTACTACAGACACTACAAAAACATCTTTCCAACCATGGTAAAACAGAGGTATGTGCCTAACCGAGATCCAAGCAAGTATACCTGGAAGAACCAGCAAGTTCATTCACCATGAAAACCTTTTGTCCCTGAGGGCTGTTTGGCCTTTGTAGTGAAGAGCTGACCTGCAAAAGAGCATTAATCTTTACTTATGCGTCACATATTTGTTGCTCACATTTTAAAATGTACTGAGAATATCCACAGATAGAGCTAACTGTTAGTTAATCCTAAATCTCCTGTGAAATAGTTTTACATTCTAATTTATACAGGAGTGATTAAATTGCATGGCTTCTGTTTCTCCTTACTGTAGGAGATTCAAGACTTCACAACAGATTACAAGTTCAGCTTGCAAACCATTACAAAAGCACCTGTTATCCTCACTCCAGCTTTTCCAGCTGCCGAGGCCCAGCACTAAGGCTCAAGCTCCTTTGCCACCCCCTGCTGCACACGGCAACTGCCCGCTGGCTGCCAGCAGAGGAGACGCCTTGTGGAAGGCAAGTTGCTAAGATCTGGTAACAGAGCAGACTTTTAACAAGAACTGTTAAACTGAACAGGAAACTTGCTTTATTTACATGCAAATTTTGCCCAATCTTTTCAAGACTGCCTTGCATACCTGTGCCTAAGCACTTCGACTTAACTTATGGAAAAACCTTCAGCCGTGTTCCTCAGGATGTGAGGAACAGATGCTCTTCAAATTACCTGCACCAGCTTGAAGGCAAATTGACAACCACTTTTCTACATATTCCCCTTATTTATAAGAAAATTAAGTAGTTCCCCACAAAACTTGCAGGTAAAATTTCTTTCAGTCCACTTCGCCCATGCCCTCATCTTATTACGTGCAATCAAGTTTGAAAAATGCCATCTTCCAATTCTTCAGAAGACAGATGTACTGACTAGAGATCACCAATTTCAGAAAACAATCAATAAGCTTGCATGGTGTCTTAATAGGACCACAAAACACTGCACTTCCCCCTCCAACGTTACTACAAACACACATGTCAGAAAGGAGAGCATTTTATTTCTCCAAGCAACATATCTCACAGTTTTGGTCAGAGGTCTCTCCATCCATTGGAACACAAAATTTATTCTTACTGTAAGTGAAGAGAAAGCCTATTTTAAAGGACAAATCAGAATCAACATCAGTTCAGTAAGCAATCTGATCTAAGACTGTATCACCTCAAACCATTTTACTTCTAAGTGGGACTAACCCTTACATTCTTACTCCATATTAACAGGCCAGCCCAGTATTAGTATCTTTGTTTGATGTAATGTAGAAAAAATTAAAATGCTAGGTTACTAGAAAGCAGTGGGGGGGGGGGGAATGTAGCTAAATTGTATCAAAAAGGATCAAGGTTTGAAAAATTTTTAAGTACAAGAAAGACGAAGATGGCACAAGAAAATGATGTTTAAAGAAATGCCAATTTGGAGTTTTAAAGTATTAGAGGAACCGACTTATGCTATACCACAAACCATTCCACACAATAATGCTACCGAGAAATCAAACCCTTTGAGTACCCACAAACTTCCCCTCTCTCCCCTCAAAACTGAGTTTCGCAAGCAAGCATCAATCCATCATGCCGGGAAAATGCTGTCTGGGAGTACCCGAGACTTGCAGCTCGGACAGTTGCAACGAAACGCTCAATACCGAGTACCAGCACTCCTTTGGGAACAAAAAGCTCTTACGAGGAGACTACCAAACCAAACATTAGGAATGCCCAGTAAGCTTTATTATTTTACACTTGAAAAAATGCGAAATACTGCACAGTCCGAGTCCAGGAGCAGGCATTTTGCGAGCCCTCTCCCGGCCAGTCCTTCGCGGGAACCACCCAGGAGAGGGCCGGGACCAGGAGGACGGAGGGTCAGGACTCGTCGGGCTTGTCGGCGGGCGGCCCGCAGGGCTGCAGCATCTTCTCCATCAGGTTGAAGCGGACGCGCGCCTTGCTCTCGTTCTCGGCGATGGCGAAGTAGTTGAGCAGGTCGAAGTGGCCCATGTAGGAGCAGTACGAGTCGCGGTGCTGGTTCACCAGCCACTCCCACTTGGTGGTGTCGGCGTGCCCGGTGCCGATGTACTTGGACTGCAGGTGTTCCAGCTGGCTGTGGATGGTGTAGCGGTCCGTCATGGCGCGGCGGGCGGAACGGCGGGCGGTGTGCGGAGAAACCCGGGCGGTGCGGAGAGGCCTGGGCGCCGGGGACGGGTCCGGGCGGCAGGGATGGGTCCGGGCGCCGGGGAGAGGGCGACGGGACCTTTTCCGGCGGGCGCAGCAGCGCTTCCCGTTGCTTTTCCTGCCGCGGTGCCCGACGGGAGCGCGCCAGGAAAGGCCTCCCGGGAATTGTAGTCTCCTCTCCGCCCCGCCCAGGGGGGTGGGCCCCGCCGTGATTAAGTCTTGATATCGCAATACAATGATTCCCTCCCGGTGCGATCACGTCAGTTGGCTAATCCATAGTGAGACAAATGGTAGTTACAAGGCCGGCCCGGCGTCTGTAACACAGGGTTATTTTAAGGCACGTACGTGAGGGTTGAGGACTGGCTCCAGATCAGATCCCGCACGGCTGAGGGGCTGCGCCTCAGATGGAGGCAGATGCTCACCTGAGCCTCGGTCTAAAGCCTCGAGCCTCCCGTTAATTTGTAAAGCAAAAGAACGGCTTTGATACTGCTCAATTCACCTGGAATCCAAGGGGCACGCACTGTCAAATCCGGCTACGAGACACCCACGTAGTGGATCGTGGGGAACAATATCAGAGAGTCTCTCCTGCCAGAAGGTGTCAGAAAACGGGAAAGCAAAGCCCCGAGGCTCACGCTTCAAGGCACAGCTTAATCCCAGCTCCTGGCACAGTCTCTGTATAAACCGCAACTCAGTGTTGCTTCCCAAATGAGTGACCTGGGAAGCCTGGCTCTGGAGAAAGAAAAATCTACCACGAAAACATGCAGGAGGTGCCAGGAGCAGCACACCACCCCTTTTCGTCAGCCCTTCGCTTGGCGGGAGGGCAATACAGCACCTTCTGTGGTCACTCTCATACAAGCCCACGTAGAGAAGGGCTGAAAAGGGCACAGCATTTGCTGGTCCTCCCAAAATAAGAAACGTCGTGAGTTTCTTCTGCTTACTTACTTCTGCTGCATACGACTGAGGAAAGTGCTGTAGGTCCCATCCCTGTTCCTTTGTAAGGTGAAGAGCTCTGAGTTACTCTTCCCCAGGCAGCCTGTGCAGCTGAGCAGGGTCAGGGGGGTTAAGTCAAAATTAAATATTAATGTTGAAAATGATTTTTTAACAGTATTTTATCTGAATGTTAAACTCATGAGCAGATATAAAACCCACAGAAAATATAACTTGTGTTGCCTATCTTCTTTTGGTCAAAGTCAAGCTTAAAATAAATTTTATCATCCACCAAAACAGAAGTTTTTTTCAGGTCTAGTCAAGAGCTTACATAATGTTAAGTTTAAAATGCATGAAATGATTCATGCTTTCATATGATAGTAATGTTTTTAATAATTTGTTTTAAAATAGGAAAGACACATCGCCAGAAATGTTTCAATAGGACACTGAGCTATTTCTTCCTGTCCTTGTAAATGCCCTGTAGCCAAAAAGAAATCCACAGAAATGTTGTGTGAAAACCCAGATGATTCTATGCCCCTCGTTTAAAAGTGAGTGTCTTATAAAACCACGGCCATATAAAGCAATGTAAAAACAATGTTCTGAAGTGTCCTTACCCTTTCAGTGCAAAGAGCTAAATGAGGACTATAAATTTTTATTTTTGTTATTTTTATGAGGATCTGTTGAGTCATTGCTACCAAGGCTTACTTAGCTGGAAGCAGATTACACAGCTGGATACAGCAGTTGCATTCTGTGGTTGCTTTCAGAGAGACCAAGAGAGGAAAAATAAACAAACATGACACTTTAGGAGTTTCTGTGTATGCTGGTATAGAGAAAGACAAAAAAAGACACATTCTTAACATGGGAAAGCTTTCATTTCTTTTTTAAATGGCATCTTTCTAAAGAGTGGGATGGCAAGAAGAATGCTAGCTTTTAATAGATGTTCCATGCCAACACAGTGACACATAGGGCTGCCCTCACAGCTGTTTTGAAGCGGTTTTGTATCCTCTTGGAAACTCTAAACCAGGAGATGTATTGATTAAAATAATCAGTCTTTGGAGCAGAAAGGATTCCCAGAAGCTTATGCATCTCTTGCAGATGTTGCAGTTTCTAGGAGCATTAACTGCATTAAATGAAACAGATATAAGAGTTCTAGTTATAATAAAAAAAAAAAAAAAAGAGAGAGAGAGAGAGAGAGAAGAAAACCTCCAACCAACTAAAACAAAAAACCAACCAACCAAAAACAAACAAACCAATCTAAACAAAAAAAAAACCCTCCAAACATGAATGGGAAGTGTAAATCTGAAATTTTCAGCAAGTCTGTTAGTGGCCCAGATTAAAATGCTGCATTCAGGCATCCAAAGTCCTGGAAAAACACACGAAAACTTCACTCTATACACTCTTTGGCTTTGATCAAAAACCTCTGAGACTGCCAGACGAGCTTACCAAAACAAGGAAGAAAAAATAGGTAGCAAAATTACCAGCTGACAGGCAAATGACAATTATTTACAAGTAACTACTTAACTTGAATTTCACTCAAAAAAGAAAAAAGTTTCATCTGCTAGCTTTGAAGAATTATATTCAATTATGTTCACATTCTCTTCATTTCTTCTTCTATACAAAAAATAAAATCTGTTGCTGGGCCTTGTTTTTCTTGTTAGGTCCATCCAAAATGAATGGCTGCACTTGGGCACTTTCATTTCAAGTTTAGGAGTACTAAATGAGTGGGGGAAAGCAGATGCGGCTATATAGAGAGAGAATTACTGCTCAGTGGTAATACGCTTGTGTGACTAAGATTCCTGAATAAGATGCATTTTGGGTTATGTCAAGGTTTTTGTACTGAATACCAATAAATATCATTATCAGAATATACAAAAATGGATGATGACTTATGGAAATTGCATAAATGTGTTGATTTAAGTGCTGAAATTCTTTATTTGGAGAGTAACGCTGTATCTTTCCAAGCCAAGTTTCAAAAGGCGGAGATACCGGGAGGATGTAAGGAACTGCGGAGGCCACTAGGTGTCAGGGTTGGACCTGCAAAAATTCTTCCATAAACACGGAGTAGTTGGTTGCTCCTCCGAAATGTGGAGAAAGAGGGTAGAGGGGGCTGCTGGACCAAGAAAGACAGTGTCGGTGGCTGCCCACTGCAAGATATAACCAGATTTTTGAATTCCCTACTGACTCTTTGGGTAGAAGACTGGAGGCATAAACGCCCTGCAAACAAGAAAATGTGACAATCTTAATAGATAAATCCAACACACACCCAGAAAGATGATAAGATGGGGATGCATGCCTTTTTTTTTTCTTTCCCACAGAAATTCCTCTGTTCTCCACTGCATTGATTTATCCTACAAATACAGAGAGGTAAAAATGCTTGAGATTGCATTAGCCTGGAAGGAATGGTGGAAGTTAAATAATGATAAAAACCCCATGTCTATGTGGCATGTGAATTTTTTTTTCTAAAGTATGTATTTCATTAGAAATATATTGCGTCTACTAAAACAGGGTTCTTAAATCCTTATTTGCAGAGGTCACATTACCACTTTACAATTTTAGGCTGGAAAAGTCACCTTTCTCTAATTGCATGTTTTGGGGGTTTTTTCACATTTCCCATGCTATCACATGAACTGTGATGCAGTTTCTCAAATGTTCTTACAGCCTACAAACATTATCAGCCTCAGAAAGCCCTCATTTTGGCTCTTTAAGAGGTGGAAGACATTTTTGCTGCTTTTCTCAAAGATTTTTACACAAGCAAGTCCCTTTTTCCACGTTGCTTTATGTAAACTCCCCTGATTTCTTTGCCTTGCAGTCAGAATCATGATTTTGCTACAGGGTAAGAATACGCCTTCACACTGCAGCCACCTGCAGCCTTGGGCTGCATCTGGGACAGAGGAAACACTGTCCTTGCAAGCATGGTTAAGTGTCAAAGTTTCTTCCACCACTAGAAACTATGTTTTTTTATTGCTTTCATTTTATAGTGCATAAATACTCCAGCATCTGAAAGCTTCTTTTAAGGTTGTATGGCTGATTCTCTGCCAAAGCTATAGATTGGAAGAATGTGATATTAAAAAAATCAAGAAAGAAGAAATACTGTCTATCGTACTATTGAAGGCATACACTTCATGCTGCTCTATATCAACGTGATCAATCATATTATCTTAAATCAGTCTGGAGAAATTCACTGCTGAGGAATTATCAGACTGAGTAGACCTGTGACCTGCGGTAACAGTGCCTTGCCTAGGAGCAGCTTAGGGATCACAAAGACTGGGCCTTGTAGCTTCCATTACCTGCTTGTGAATATCACTGTGATGCTCTGCGCCTTCTGGATGGGTCTGAATAACAGCTGTGTGCCTTAGGTGCGCAGCACAATCGAATCAGCTTAATTACATGCCCCTGAGAATTTCCTAGCAACGTGCAGGAGCACGCTGAAAGCAGGGAGGCAGTAGGGGTCACTAGCATAGCGCTTACAGGGTAGACTCGGAAATAATGTGGTGATCTGAGGAATGTGGTGTGGAGGGAGATGGAGCACAACGGAAGCCTGGCAGAGGCAGCTCTCACTTGCTGTTTAGAGGGAAGTTCTTTATTCCAAAGCCATCACTTTGAAAATAAAAGCCTGTCCACTAATGTGATTAGTTACCTCTTCAGGCTAAAAATAGAGCCAGTAATAATCTGCCAGGTGAATTGAAAGGACTTGTGTTCATATATGTTTTTGTAATGGGAAAGGTTTACTCTTGTCATGCATTTGGAAATAAAATGAAGTAACAATAGTAAACACAACAAAACTGGGGAAGACTACAGGACTGTCCAAGAAGCAGCTGTATTCTGTCCATTTTCTTTGGGTGTCTTTTATTCATTCACTCGAGATAAACTGCCACAGCTTGATAAGGCTATTAATTGTGTTCAGTAAGGTATAGAAAAGTAGCAGTGATGAAAGGTACATCTTTAAATAGGCCCTCGAGAAGATATTAGAAATGTACACAAATTTAAATTAGAAGACATTGATTTGGCCATTGAGTAGTTCTGTGTTATATCACCGTACTCTTTCTATATGCAAGGAAGGGTAAGAACAGAGGAGGCAACTTTCCTTTTTTAAAGTCTGACTTGAAGCTGCTTAATGCAGCTGTTTCTTTTTTTATCTGCCATGTAATCATCATGTTTTAAAAATACAGATTTCTTCAGAACAGTATTTAAAAGTGTTCTGTACAGAGAAGCCTATCTGTAGCCAGCCTTTTCTCTCTCCAGCTTCCCACTACACACACAGTGCACAAGTATTCATCATTTCACCTCCTTCGCTGCAGTAAGCACAGAGGACATTGGTGTCATCACCCTTATCTAGACAAAAAAATCCATCATCTGTGTTGTGCACAGGGGCAGCTCATCTGTAAGTGCACAGCAAGTCAGTTCATAAAAATAGAAAATAAGAGCAGGAGAAGCATGGAGCCACTGATAACAGTCAGTCATCAGCTCACCTATTTGGTGTGTGTTGCACTAATTCATGTTGTGAAATTTCAGACTGAGTGCTCGTGGAACAAACAGCAAAGGAGAGAGGGGGCAGCAACAGATATTTAGGATATTAGCATCATCGCAGGTGGAAGAATATAACTGTCCCTTCCATGTGTCTCTAAGAAATGGCACATCAGCCACCACCAGTTCACCACAGAATTATAGAATCAAGTCTAAGTCTACCCTCCTTGATTTTAAGGTCTTTTTCCCCTTGTTCTATCATTACACACCCTGCTAAAAAGTCCCTCTGCAACCTTCTTGTAAGTCCCCTTTAGATACTGGAAGGCTGCTATAAGGCTGCTATATAAACCAGTTGTTTCTCACCCTGGTTTGGGAACTCCCTCATTTGAAAGAAATGTACATAAGCCTCTTGCATTTACTGTGAAAGTAAAGCTCTCACGAATAAGATGATGAAGCGTATCTCACCTTCAGCTTTTTCAAAGTATTGCTGTTTATTACTTTTAAGGCAAATAGAACATAATTTTTCACAACACCAAGCACCATAGACAAATTAATATGTTCGAATCACAACTCTTAGTAACTCACAATAAATGTCTTTTTGATTGTTGGTTTCATTGTTGGGAATGTCTTATTCGTCACGCATTGAAAATTGCTTAATTGAGTAGATCCTCAAAAAAAAAACCCGGAGTGTAGAAACTTGGCAAGGAATAAGCCACTGGAAGCAAGGTATTTATAGTCAGGATTGGGTAATGTTAGTAATGTATGATGATAACCATCCCATCTATGCATCTTGGAATGTGATTTCAGAGCTTGAAAGAGAATTGCTGATTTTGGAAAGCAAACATTCAAGGAGTACAGCAAAAAGATGTAATCTCTTTTAGACTGTAATATTTCTTCCCACCTCCTCAGCACCATGCAGACTAAGAAACCTTGAAACTAACAAAAACCAAAAGCTACTTGACAAAAACATCCCCCAAACCTGGACATTTTTAAGTAAGCTTTCAAAGATGTGGGGATATTTTTTGCCATTGTTTTCAAGTAGCGTGTATTGTTTGCTCTTTTTTTTTCTTTTTGCATTTTGAGCTTCCATATTTCACTTTGTATTTGCTTTTCTCCGTAAATGTTTGAAAGTATTTATTTTTATGATGTTTGAAGGTACTTAATTTTAGAAGATTAGAGCTGAAATGTTCACGTATTCAATTGCAGGGAAAAGGGGCTTTAAGAAAAGTCATTGTGAAAACTTCTGGCACTGGGGTTGCAATCTAGAGCCCCAACAGGATGTGCGTAGATCGTGTTGATGACAGCTTATGCGACTCTCAGAATAGCTGCTGTGAAGCACAGATGATTTGGTATTCACACACAGCTGTGTATTGCAGCCCATTTTTGGAAAAGCCTTCAGCATGAAACGAAAACATTTGAAAACCGTAACTCTCTGTTCCCTTTTCTCTACATTTTTCAGCCTTGTGTACCTTAACAATAGCTCCTCTTGGCTAAGCCATTCTCCTACTGTGTTTGTACTCACCCAATGGGGCCTCGTTCACAGCCTCACGGTGCTTTTGTTATATCAACCATCGTGGTTATCTGTGATATTCACCTCTGGGCATAAAGACACCTGGTTTTGAACAGGATTAATGGGACAAATTTTTAACAGGCAGAGAAAGAGAAGTGCAGTCTAACCTGTGGGTTCATCACTTTAAGTTCCAAATACAGTTTAGAGGTTCTGCCACTAGACTTAAGAACTTAGGTTAAGTATTTCAAGTGCCAGGACCATTGGCAGCAGTCATTCATACTTGGCACCTCAAAAGGATCAAGCCTGAAGGGTAAGGAAAACTTACTGTTGGTGCCAGCAAAAAGTCAGCATTCAAGGAACGGGTTGGGGTAGAGGTTCCCAAGCCAATGTGTGCATGAATCTGTAGCTGTCATGACACCTTGTCACACTCAAACATGTAGGAAATTATTTGCAAACCTTGAAAGAAAAGTCGAAGACAATTAAAGAAATTAATTCTCAATTACATTTGCAATTACAGCAAGTTGTCAGGTGATTTTTATTAGTAAGGGATGAACACACAACAGAAAACACTATCAGAAAAAAAATCTAGTCTCTTTTAGTTAAAGGACCACGAACATTGGTCAGTGTAATCCCATGACAGCTTTTCTCTCCCCTATTCAATTAATTCCTTGTGTGAAGATGAGCTGCAGATTATTCGCCTATAAAATATATTTGTTCTATCTCACATAGGTAATAAAGGCTCCATGATCTTTTCCGTACCATGGCTGACTGCTGAATTTATCAGTGTGAAAAGAGCTGCTCTGAGTGACTCAGCTGCAGAACTGATTTGTCTTGCCATTAGAGAACAGACTCGTATAGCTGCTGAGTCACAAACTGGCTTGCATAATTGGAAGGGTAAAACAAGATTGTCGAGTGACTCAGTTTGTAATTTGATCCTCCTCTCATTCCCAAATGCACATGCACCTGTATTTTGAGACAGCAGGGATAGTTAATTACAGTTTGAATCATTTCAGTGGTACCCATGGAATGTTTCCTTCCAACACACTCTGCTGTTTAGTTCTTCTCCCAGAATCCCTGGGAGGAGGCCAAGTGCTTCTTCCTTCACACAGGGGGGAAAAATTATCTGTGTTTTCCTTCTCTATTAAAACCAGCCACCATTATGATCCTGACAGGTCTTCCCATGGAGCTTAAATCAAAAAAACAGCATCTGTACTTCTCACCTTTTTTAAGGGACTATTATTACTCTAATTAAAAGACCATTTTCAATAGTTAGTTAGGTTTAGGAAAAAAGGTGGATCCTTTATGTGTGTGTAGAATTCCAAAACGGTGGCATAGAAATCGTAAGCCAAAATCTTTCTGCAAGTACATTATTTTGACTGCTGTTTGTGGAATAAGAAAATGGCCTTTTAGCTAAAAATATTTTGTGCTCAGGAGAAATTAGAGAAAACCTTTGCATTGAGAGTTGTTTGTCAGATGCTCTATCAGCTAAAGAAACAGAAGCATGCTTTAGGAAAAAGCTAGCCATAAATCTAGAGAGAAAAGAAAACAAAACATTGAGGGCAGTCATCTACTTTATGGATGTCATTGTTTCCTTTATAAAACATATTAGAAAGTGCAATAGCCTTTCTTCTGAGGACTGTATAGTATCCTACAAGCACTAACTCTTGATGGCCATACTAAGGAAGGAAAATACTGCCTTAATCAAATAGATGAGCATGTTGACACAGACAATGAAATCCCTTGCCAGAAGCCCTATGCTGGCCTGGTATCAGAGCAGGCTCCTTGCTGGTACTGCACTGTGCCCATCCCCAGCTCTGCTCCAGCTCTCCATGAGGGTTTTTCACTGACTCAGCTCAGCACAGCACAGCAACTCTAGGTGAGCCTTGTTTATGACTGTAATGGCTTGATTTAGGTGAAGGAGCCCTTTGGAAAATTTTATTGTCAGCTAAGTTTCTGTTTCCTCCTACATCCTCAAGCAGAGTCTGAACTGAGCCCACACGCACACTGACACATTTCTCGTCCTTCTCACACCATGCATAGGAGCTCCTCTGAGAGCTGCATTTCGATTTGTATGCAGGGATGTCAATAACTACAAATGAGTTCTACCATTTGTGTAGCAAATCTGAAAATTTCCACTTTTTTACCCAAAATGAAATTCTGTTTGCCCAGGATGAGCTGGAGGAAGGGGGGTGGGGATGAATCTCAATACACTTTTAAATTGCTTCCACCAATATGTTCCATATAAACAACAACTTGTGCATTGGCCCTGACAACACCTTTTCAGCAGTTTGAATGCTTGAATGCAACCTTCATTGCAGAAATCCTACAGCTATTGGTTATTGGGGAGCTGTCTTAGGACACAGGTCACCTTCAACTTCTTTTTTTAGTTTTCTCCTGAATGCTATTATTGGCTTCTAAAAGAAACAGCCTTTGGGCTTGGACAGACCCTTGGTAATTTTTTTTCTAAGAAAAGTACTCTAATAAAGGTACACTAGCACAAAACATTTCTTACAGATGTGTGGTACTATTGGGTTTGAATTACTCTGCCTGTATCTGGGTATGAATTTCTTCTTCCCCAAAATTTGCGGCATCAGAGTTGGGATTCTTGGATCAGCTCATTAGGAAGATGGGACACTAACAAGTCTGGTTGTGATTTGCAGTTGTGTAAGTATTTGAGTTCTGGGGGCTAGTTTGTGCTTTTCTCTAGGATCTGGGGAGCATTTCATTAAAAATAAATGTTTTAACTGCCAAAGGCAGCTGCCAGAGCATTTATATAATTAATTTCATTTTGCTTTCTGTCTTGCCTTAAGGGCATTGGCTAGAGGACACATTTGGTCTATTCACTCACCTGGATACATGATCCTAATCACTGGTTCATAGGATGGTTTGGGTTGGAAGGGACCTTAAACATCTTTCAGTTCCAACCCACCAGCCATGGGCAGGGACAGCTTTCACTACACCAGGTTGCTCAAAGACCCATCCAACCAGGCCTGGAACACTTCCAGGGATGGGACACCCACAGCTTCTCTGGGCAACCTGTTCCAGTGCCTCACCACCCTCACAGTAAGGAACTGCTTCCTAATATCTAACCTATACCTACGCTCTTGCAGATTAAAGCCATTTCCCCTTTTCCTGTCACTACATATCCTTATAAAAACTTTGATTCTCCTCTATACCAGTAACAAAGCAACCCTCTGCCTATCCTCCATGTTATGCTTCTTGTAGTTTTTAATATTAGGCCTGTCTCATTTGATACCACATTCAAACTTCCACTGACTTCACTGAGAGCCAAATCTGGCAATTAATTTTAACTGGTATAGACTCATTAAGTAGCACACAGTTTTTTGCATGTCATCTGAATAGCATTCACACCTGAGAAATTACTGAGGGGAGAGAATTATTTAAGTAGAAAGATGGCTGTACAGATGCATAAGCCTTTAGAGAAACAAAATACCTGTAAGAAAAAAGCAGAGACATGAAAAGACAAGTAGTCTTTCAATGAAAAGAGAGAACTAGCACTCAGGGGATTTGGATGCAACTTCTAGTTAGATCAAGACTTGCTGTGCACCTCTAGGCATTTTGACACTTTCTGTGATTTCTTTCCCATCTATAATACATGGGTAGCAATACACACAGCAGTATTTTAAAGTAATTGCTTGCAAATTGGTTTAGAGAGCCTGAAGTGGAGCATAGTTTATAAATGTAATGCAATATTATTATTGTTGTCACATAAAAACCTAGCTTAGTCCATCAATTTAATTGTCACCAAAGCCACATGTATGGCAGGGTTTCTAATGTTACTTGGAAAATCATCTTTCAAGTCTAATGTTGTCCTTCAACAACTGACACATCTATCTCCTTTCATCTTCAGGCAATAAGATTCTGAAAATTTCCATGTAGTACAGGTTTGAAGACTGATGGGCATGTTACTGGGTGTGTAAGAGAATTTGGAGAGTGCTTATCAGCTTCTAATCAATCCCTCTTATCACTTGAAATATACTGCAAACATGTTACACTGTGACACTGCCTGCTGCAGTTCTTTGACCAAATCACAAAGAGCCGGGATACACCTCAGCACCTACTAATCCCATCAGAGTTTGGCAATGCTCCCGGTCAGGCCACCAGCCGGTGCCAGGGGAGCCTGCTTTATGTCTTGCACTGACAGACAGCGTGGGGAGATTGCTCTACCCAGACACCTGAATGAAGGCTGAGTTGTTTCCAAAGAAAGCTGCAGACGGTGTAACTCCAGATATGTATCCTTAGAAATAACAAATGTCGGGAAAATAAGCACAGTAGAGCAGTAGCCAAGAAATGTAGGTGTGTTGCTTTGAGAATGCTGCCTGTGAAGAGCTGACTTTGCTGCAGCAGCTAATGAGCCTTCCTTAGACACTGCTCATGCACTAACAGGCACTGCACGAGCAGCCAGACTGTTCTTGCACTGTGGTATGTAGGATGTGGGATTTAAGGGCTTCCTGTGTAGAGGGATCTTTCAGCATCAAGATCTGCCCTCTACAGCTGTGGATTTTGGACCACATTAGAATCACACATTAGGAGACGTCAGGGAGTAATTTTGTCCAGTTTGCTGCTCCAGTCCCTCAGAGCCAACATTGATCTCTGTGCTTTGTCCAGCTGGGTCTTGAAAATCTCCAAGAACAGAGATTCAACAACTTCTTCGTGCAATCTCCTGTTCCAGTGCTTCGCTGCCCCCATAATGTGGATTTTTCCTTTATTTCCTATTGGAACTTTATCCCAGTTTATGAGCATTGTTTCTCATTCTTGGGTCATATCAGTAATCTCTTCAGTACATAAAGGCTGCTGTTAGATCCTCTAAATCTTTTCTTTTCTGGGCTAAACAAACCCAGTTCCTTCAGCCTCTCCCTATAGGTCACACACTCCAACACTATGACCATCTTGGTGACTCTTTGCAGGACTCACTCAAGTTCATCGACATCCTCCTCACACTAGGAATCCCACAACTGCTGGGATTGCCACAATTTTTTTTTTAGAAAAATCAAGGAAAAGGAGCAAGAACTCTTCCTATGCCTATAACATATTTTCAGGCCATGCAGCTTTACAGCAATAGGGAGGGTCCTGCCCAAGATTAAGCAAAGTCTAAGGCAGCAGAGAGAACATTATTCAGGTTTCCAAACCTCACATTACTACATTCTCACTGACCATAGTATCCCCACAGATTGCCTGTGGTTTTGAATTGCAAAAGTGGTTATGATCTTCTCTCTGAACAATAAGGGGCTAAGTCCTGTGTGGAGAATCCAGTCAGAGGGAGACAGAGGAATGGCACCATATGGGTAACAGAATAACCTTAAGAAAACTGCGTATTCCAAGATGGGTGGAGATGGAAATTTAGAGAATCTGTCATTTTACTGTGTCTTTTGCCCACCGCTCCTCCGTGTTTCCCATGGGGTGTAAAGGACTGCATGGCATCAATTGAATGGGTGACCTGACCCCTTTGAGGAATGAAGGGGGAGAAAAAGTCTCTAAAGAAGGATTATGTTAGATGTAATTAATTTAACTGTCACTAAAGCTGCAGATATGGCAAGATTTCAAACATCACTTGGAAAATTTTCTTGCCATGTCATAAAATAGAAACATTCTTCATCATAAATTGATGTGTCTATCTCCTGTCATCTTCATGTAGTGAGCATGTGGAAATTTGATATGCAGGTATTCAGTGCTATTTGGAATGAAGTAAAGACTCACATCTCTAGATGTATTCTAGATGTAGTACCAATTTTGGTGAACTTTAAATTTGCTGCTTTATACTAATTAAATTTTAAAGAAATTATTTTAAACTAAATGTTATATTAAATTTGCTTCAGTATATTATTTCATTTATCTGATATTGAATTATTTTGTTAAGTTATACTTCATTTTAAATCCACACCCTGTTGGTATTCACAGCAATTGTATATGTTGTAATTAAAATTAAATAAGAACAGTTCTTAAAATATTATTTATGTTGCATCTTCTCTTGCATAATTAAATGTTAGTTGGTTTTTCTTTCATTTATCAAGTTGTAAAAATTTTCTTCTTCTGTAAGATGGAAGCTGTGTTTGACATCCTTGCAACATACAGGTGTAACACTGCCAGTGTCAGCTACCAGGTTGGAGTGAAACCAATGGTTCCAAGCCATGTAGTGTAAGAAGTGTGGAGCGTTGCTTTCTGTGCTTGTTCCCTGGCTGAGGGGTATCTCTGGGGGGGGACTGCCTGCTGACCTTGGCCAGGAAGCAAGGTTTATGTTGGTAGGCACGGTACGAAGGCATAGTAGATGACAGATACTTCCAGAAGCCATTTGTTGGGGTTTAGGATTTTAGCCTGTTTTTTCTCTTAAAGAATTTTACCCATACTAGTTGCTAGGGGACAAACCGCTGGATACTTAAAAGAAACAAAAGACCTGGCCACAGAGGCGGGGTGGGACTGGCCACCCTTTTGTCACCTGGGGGTTGGGACACCCGGGGCGGGGGGCTGCCTGGGTGCTCAAGGTTTAGTCAGGAAGCTGGCTCCCGTCGGTGTGGACGTCTCGGTCACCACTGCGGGTTTCTGCTTCTTTGGCTGTTTTGCTTTCTGCGGGCAAACCCCCGGGGTTCCTAAGCCTGCTCTTCTCCTTGTCCCGTCTGGAAACGGAGCTCCTACGCTCTGCCGACTGAGAGACCTGCCGGGTTTCCCTGCCACAGCTCCGCAGTTTGATACCTCTCACTGCCACCCGAGATCTGCGCTCGCCCTGCCGTTCCAGCCTGCTGTTCCTGAGATCCGGCCGGACGCCCAAGAGTTTTGTGAGGTTTTTCTCATACATCCCTTCCCGGGACCCCGCGCTGCCATTCCCGGTGCTCCCGAGCTCGCTGCGGAGCGCCCCCTGCAGCCGCGGGGGAACCATCGCACCCGCCCTGCTCAGCGGGAGGAGGAACTGCACCCAGGGGAAAGGCCCGAGGCCGGCGCTGGGTTTGGGCTGCTGTTTGCTGTGACTGCCACAGTTATTCTGTTTGTTTGTGTTGTTATACATATATATATTAGTAAAGAACTGTTATTCCTATCCCTCATATCTTTGCCTGAAAGCCCCTTATTTTCAAATTTATAATAATTCGGAGGGAAGGGGGTTGCATTTTCCACTTCAGGGGAGGCTCCTGCCTTTCCTTTCTGACACCTGTCTTTCAAACCAAGACACCATTTTCTTCCAGAAAAAAAAAAAGGGTGAATTCACTTCTCAGGATTAAAAGAACAACTACCAGATTTACCTTACAATATTTTTAGTATGATATTAATAGATTTTCTGTAATCTGTCAAAAATCTTACTATATCCTTGCAGCTGCTTATTATCTTAATAAAAAATACCCACTTTCAACATTTGGCTTGAATTTTGGAGAACTGATTTACCCCTTTGAAGCTGTAGTCTTATGTCATAGTGTATTTTAATATTTTTATTTCTACAAATATACAGAGTATATATAGAATATATAAATATTCTATCAGTATCTTTGACATGTTAATATCTTTAATAAGATTTAGAAAATTAGGCTAAAATGAGTTTCAGAAGGTAATCTAATCCCCTCTCTGCCTCAATTTAAAATCAGCCATACTTGAATTATTCCTAGTTGATACTTTCCCAGCTTAAAAAAGAGGCATAGCCAGGCTAGGTTGCATTGCTGAAGCTGAGAGCACGAGGAAGAAATAAGAACTGAGCCTGTAAGCACAGTGCAGTACTCCTTCTCCTCCATAGTAGTACACAACCTACACACTGATGTAACTTGTAAAGTGTATGTGTGTATATTTTATTTTTTTAATATATGTGAAACACATTTTCAGACCAAATAATCCTCTAGATTGACAAATTCGAAGAGAGGCTGTGTGCTCTGGTTTTGGTTCATCCGTTGGGACTTCCACATCATTTTTCTTACTCAGTTATGAACTTGGTAAATGCAAAGGCCAGAATCTAAAGTTTTCAGAGATCCAGAATTAAAGGATATGTTTAACAGTGCCAGTGCCCAGTTTCATCCTAATGGATGCACATTAAATTAATTGGAAACTAATAGTTGCTTCTCACGGAAAGTTGACTGTACCCCTTGGATGCTGCAGAGCCTCTCTCACCCATTGCTACCTCTGAGCACCAGGTGAGTTGTGGAGAGCTGGAAGTGCCTGGGACTCACCCAGGAATCCAGAAGGTTTGGGCAGGTTTGATCTCTCTGTGACTAATCACCAAGGCAGCTGCATCCACCAAAAGCTGGCGGCTTTATAAAAGCAGTGCAGGTACTCAGCTGCCTCTCTGCCTGACTCACTCTCATCTATGGATGCTTCATGCACAGAGATGCTCCCTGGCTGGTTGTGCCAGTTTTGGCCAAAATCTAGCAATATATCCTCTGGGAGAAAGTCAGGTTACAACTACCCTTCCCCCCAACAGGTTCAGGAAAAAACTCCTCAAAGGAAAGTGAAGGAGATAAAACCTATTTATTAACAAACACACAGGAAAAGGATAATAATACTAAATAGTAAAACCCCTCACTATAACGAGAAAATCTGGGAAGAAATTAGAGTCCTCTTGTAGGTGTGGTCCCTCCTTCTCAGAGCTGGCGTGGAGGGTGGCCTTAGGCCACCTCCAGGCCCGGAGAAAAGTTCTCCTGATGTGTTCTGATGTTGTTGAAACAGTCCAGAGGAGGAAAAAAGGAAAAAAAACAAAGTCCCAGGAAAAGCACCAGAGGAGAAAAAAAGAAAGGGAAAAAAACCAAAAAAACTGGCTGAAGAGACAGGCAGGGAGCTCCCTCCATGCTACCACTGGAGAACGCAGACTAGTCTCTATATCTGTGTCCTTGGGAACTTGCTTTGAAAAGTTCATTTGGTTTTTCCTGCCCTCTCAAGCTCAGTTTAAAGGCACAAAATTAATTTTTTGGCATAGAGCCGTGATAGGGGATACACATCATAGAGTCACCCCAAGACACTGGGGTAAATGGGAAGAGACCTGTGGGCTCCTGTGGCGTTACTGTGCAGCTGCTCAGTGCCCTGGTGCCTCCTGTCCTTGCATTTCCTAACTGTGAGGCTTGAAGTGAGGCTGTAGCAGCTGCCTCTCAGAATCCTGGGACACTTGTCACAGCCATTAGACAGGTTTCAAAGATAAAATGTAAGCCTTCACTCTTCTCAGATAAGTTTTGCAAGGTGTTTGACAAATACCCTTCTACTTTGACAAGTACCATTAATTTTTAGGGCTTTTTTTTTTTTTTGGTTTGTCTTTCCTCTTTTAGCTAAAACATGCAAACATCAGCAGTGACTTTGTTTCATTCCAAGGAAATCTCTCATGCTGTTGCTGTGTCACGTACAACTTGCTTAGATACCGTCTGCCTTGCCATTGACAGAAGATTTCAAGCAGCAATTGGTCATGACTGGGCTGTGAAACATATTACTCCCTGGCTGTGTATTCTCAGCTAAATGATCCCAAATAATTCTTCCCTTGCCTTCAACTAAACAAAAAGCTTTTCTTTTTCTTCTCAGATCTGTAGTACGTCACTACCATGCCACCCTTGGGAAGGTCTACCGCAAGGCATTTAGATCTAGCCACAAAGCCACCTAAAAGGTTTCCACATGTGCAGCATGCCTTCAGAAGGAGGTAGTCTGCAGGGTACAGGAACCCTTTGTGCAGTTTAGGCAGGCTCCCCACCACTTTCTGGATGTTATATTGCTTACTGAAAAGCACTGGCAGCTTGAATAAGGTGACCCATCAACATGGCAGTATAAAATTTATGTTCACACAATTCTGGGATAGAATTGGTTTATTTCATTGAAACTTGGTGAGTTTTAGAAAATAACACCTTTTCTCTGAATGACTAATGTGAAAAGGATGCTCCAAAAAAGCTATGGAAATGTCCTCATTTTGCAATAGCTCTCTTTGTGAAGGTCTATTTACTCTTTGCTTCACCCTTCTAACCCATCAAAGGCTTTTAACCTCTGGGAAAAAAACCCCCTTTTTATTACTCCCCAGGTACTTCTCCCTTCATAGCTAATATACAGCCTGGCCATTTTCTGCTCAGAGAGTAGTGATGAGACAAAAATAGCACGTGTAGTTTTTGGCAATATGAGCTTGCAATATGAATCTGCTGCTATTGGAACTATACCTAAATCTGAGTGCCTGCTATGTGCCTTCCTCCCCTGGCTTTTTGGTCCCTCTGGATTGACATAAAGATGTCCTCGTCTCTGCTCTGACAGGTTGCAAAGGGCTCCCCATACTGCAGAAGTTAACTGATCTCAGTCTATGGGCATGCAAATGTGCAGGAGAAATACCTCACTCCTGCCTGATAACAGGAGTTAGAATACACACCTTTACTGAAGTATAGGAACAGGGTTAGGTAATACTTCTCATCAGACCAGCTGATGTGACGGGACCTTTGTCATGTTGTACGTGTGGGCTGTGCTCTTGCATTCAAAAGCTGTGGCAGCAGCAGAGAAATCCAGTGACTTACCTGATAATCAACCAAGCCTTCAGTTCCCAGACATAAGTATTGTTCCATTGGCTCCAGTTAACTATGCCTGTTTACATCCACCATGTGAAAACATTTCGAACATGTTCATTTATTGGTTACTAGCTTAATAAAACATGCTGGCACCTGCCATCATCTCTGAAGTCAACAGAAGTCCCAGGGCTATTTCCCGTGCATCCAGTCTGGCATTTGATACAGCCCTAACTAGATTTGCAGCCCTTTAAGAACTCGTGTATGGGTAATGAACCTTCAGAGCCACACATGGGTGCCAAGTTGTGGTTCACATGGAATTCAGGGGCAATACACCCAGGGCTGGCTTCACATGCCTTTCAGGCATAATTGGGGAAGAATGTTAAATCCTTTCCTAAATAAGCAAGCGAGAGGGCCCTGGCACAGGGCATCCTCTGACTCCACAGCAATTACATCTGCACAGCTTTCAGCACTCTGTGCTTTTGTAACAGTCTTCTTCCTTCCTAATGAAGGAGAGAAGGAAAGCGAAAAGAAAAACATCTGCAGGGCTCAATACCTAGAGCACTATATTATCCCTATGTAAATCCAAATATCTCCATGGGCTTTAACAACGAATTAAAGTGGATTTAGCTACCTGTGGAGATAACTTGGCTTCTGAATTCTTTTCAGCACTCTATTCCTCATGCAGCCAAGGAGAATCTCTTTACATCAGCAACATTTATTGATGAAGCTGTTCTGTAACATCAGTAGCTTTTGTGAGAGGTTACAGTGAAATGTGAAAAGACAGAGCAGGAATGTTGGACCTTTCTCAAGCTGGAAGTATCACAGATGAAGGCTCAGTTTCTCTGATAAATGAATATAGTGAAAGAATTTTCTAGCATCATTCTTTTGGTGTCTCCCTTCAACTCACCTGGCAATTGATAAATCATATGTTGCCAGAATGACTCTACTGATCCATGAGGTTTAAAAGAAAAAAGTTATTTGTCCAGGACCATGAATCATTACTTTAATTGAATCCATGTGAACTAGATGACATCAGACCTGATTATAGCTTCGAAAATGTTCATGTGTACTGCACATCCAGAAAAGTGTACATGAATTTTATATGTGTCTGAGAACTGTCTCTAGGATACAACTGAACTGGTAGCAATTTGTTCTATTTTTAGCTAAAGTTTCACAAGTGTCTGTTATTACAGATTGACACTACTGTAACTTCATACTGAAACCAGTACAGATGTCATGAGTACAAACTGCTTTGTAGAGATGGGTAAGCTCCAGACAAACAGGGGCCTGTATGTCACCTGTAGGTAAGTCACCCAGTGAAACTGCTCTTCCCAAAAATTGAGATTCCCCAGAACTTCCAGATGCCCTGAGATGCTGGTAAGGGGTAGCAAAGAGAAATCTAGATTTCCACATAATTTCCAATTTCTTAGGCTTTGGAAGAAACTCAGTTTCCTGATTGGAAATATCTTTAGAAGCATCATGCACCAGAGCAGGGAGATGATGGGTCTTCCTCATGCAGTGAATTGTCCTTGAAATACTATACATCCTCAAGGTATTTTCACATACATGAGACTCCAACTTGTTTATATATTACTTTTCAATGCACATTTATGAGAACTGAAAGTAATTATGCCTGTCCTCTTTCTAGAGGTGAGAGAACTGGAAGAAAAACCTGGCTCATTCAAAGCAATCACTCAAGACCTAGGTCAGGATTAGAAGTCTTTAAGGAAAAAAGATGCAACAGCCCTTTAGGGAAAAAAAAAAAAGAAACCCCAAACTGGCATCGGTGATCCCTATACTAACAAGTTCTGCCTTTATCTATGTAAATTGAGTATTTACTTTCACTGGTAAACTACAAAGTGTTTATCTTATAATAAGAGATAGTAGAATATGTCAAAGGGGGGTCTGATGCTGGTCAAGCACCAGTAAGCCAGGACCTTCCTAGAAAGAGTGTCCTGCAAAGAACAACTCTTCTAGGGACCAAGGCAGCCTCCCTGGACAGTGGTGATCTCACCAAGTGCAGCCATTTCTCAGCTACAAGTGATTCCAGCTCTTGTGGTTCAGCTCTGTGTGAGATCACCCGAGGCAAACTCGGGGACAGAGAGACAGGAGCCGTGTGTGGCAGTGCCACAGAGGCAGCTTTATTGTCCAGCAGTCCCTGGGAAGGGGAGGCCAGGGACAGCGGCTCCCTGATTCAGGGCAGATCCAGGGCGCTTTTTATGGGAAAGGCAGGGGGTGGGGTAGAACCCAATTTACCAACTGGATACAAGGTATTGGCATACAGAAACAAGGCATGCTGGGGGTGGTTCAGTCTCTCACGGTAACCTAGAGAGAGGTTTCTTATCTCTGAGTCCTATTGCCCTCAGGCTTCTCTCCTCCAAGGGAGTGCGGAGGACTCCGGAGTCAAGGGCTCACAGCCCTCCACAGCAGAAAGTGAAAAAAATTTAGTATTATACTTTGGTAGCTTGGTATATAATGCTGCTTAGGACTCACAGAAGAATAAAATTACAAGGCTAAAAATTCTTTATCCCTTATTTTGGAAAATCCCTTTCCTCTGTCTAATCATTTCCATTATCAGTCTACACTGTTCATGTTATTTGAGAAGTAATTGAAATGAGCATAATAATCCAAAACAAGTGCCTTTGGTACATATGATGACACAACAATCTTTTCATATGACTCATTTGGTTTTGTTTCTCATAACACCATGCAAATGGGCACCTTTTGTAATACCTAGCAACATAAGAATTTTGAACTTTCTTTAACCTCATTTAATCTAGAGGGGAAAATTTGTAGAAATGATAAATTTCTCTCACTCTCCATTCCTTTCTTAGAAGGTTAATATTTTAACAATATTGCTACCTTGCCTGCTACTCAGCTACTGACGTTTTAACTGAAGTCTCTCCTGAAGCAGGGGAGACTTGACAGTCATCTCTTTGCTCTTCCATATCCTCCACATGAATTATACGGAAGATACCAGATGTTTCTAGTGGAGCATTTTGCTCTTGACTGGATCATCAGACGCATCAATCAATGCACCCAACAGCTTTGCCTGTGCTGAGACAACAGCAGGATAATTTGCAATTGTTCCGTGCCTCGGAAAGCAGCCTGTACCTTTGATTACCCGTGACATTACATTAACGCCCAGCTCTGTTTTCAGCTCCGCTTGCATTAACAGCACTAAACAACACCAAAGGCCCATTTGCTTTCTGCGGTCCAGTGGCAAGGAGAAAAAAGCCTGCCCACGTGAGGGGATGCTGCAGCTGGTCTCACAAAGCAGCGGCCTTGAAGAGAAAACCCACTCATAGTTCAGTGCCTTCAGGTAGTTTTAGGGGGCTGATGAGACCCACACACCTAAATTTGTCTCCAGCATCAAGGTCTAAGAGAAAAATCCCAGCAAAGTGCCCAGTGCAGTCCCAGAGCTTTCAAGGTAAAAGAGCCTTTCTCTCAGATACATTTTTAACTGATCATTAACCATAAAACCTCAAGTATTTTACCTATTACTTACATTTTTTTCCTGATGCAAAACAATCATAGAAAATAAGGAGGGAGGAAGCTTCCTACGTCTCTGCAATTGTCTCCATCATGACAAAATTTGTTCTCGGTCATCCAGGGTGGGATGCAATCTAAGAAATTTTGGAGCCTCATAACTGATGACTGCTCAGGAAACCACAGTTTCTCTTTCAGCTACTTCTTATCAATTACCAACAAAAAAGTAGCTTCTGTATTTTAAAATTTCTGGATTCAAATTATATACAATTTTTGTGATAAAACGAGAAAAAAGTATATATCCAAGATTTTCAAGAAAAGCAGAAACTCCCCATCTCAAAAAGATTCAACAATCTCTACAACTGCTTGTGTGGCTAATTAATGTGTATTATTACCGTGTATCAAACATTGTGACACCAGAGTTTTGTTAGTTTTTTTTCCAGTTAGAATGATGGGGAAGGTGTTGGGTTTCTTTCCTCAAGAATGGTCAAGGTTATCAGAGTTGAAGTCACAACGCAAAAACGGACCTAATTTGACACACTCTAAAGCACGAAGCGAGGAGCACATCTTCCTTACACAAAGCAGCAGCAATCTGAATTACAGAACCGCAAGGTCGGAAAGCCCCCGCTTGCCGGCGGGCAGGGGAGGGCAAGAAAAGTCAGGGGACGTCCCAGTGGACGATGGCGAAGAAACGGGCCAGCTCACCGCGCCCACGCTTGCCGGCACCCGCGGGGCGGACTTTCCCCGAGCTGGGAAGCGACGTGAGCGGAGCATCTTCCCACAGGGCTGGGAGGGGGCGGCCCAGGGCCCGTGTGCCCGCCCCGCTCCGTGCCCCGACACCCGGGGGGCGGGGCGCAGCCATGCAAATCAGCCCCTCGCAGCCAATAGGCGGGCGGGCCGGCCGGAGGGGCGGGGCCCTCCGCGGGGATGAGCGCTCGCCTCGACGGCGCGGGCGCTGCGGCGGCACCGGCACCTCGGGAGCGGCTCCGGCACCTCGGGAGCGGCTCCGGCACCTCGGGAGCGGCTCCGGCACCTCGGGAAAGGCACCGGCAACTCGGGGAGAGGCACCGGCACCTCGGGAGCGGCTCCGGCACCTCGGGAGCGGCTCCGGCACCTCGGGGAGAGGCACCGGCACCTCGGGGAGAGGCACCGGCACCTCGGGAACGGCTCCGGCACCTCGGGAGCGGCACCGGCACCTCGGGAGCGGGCGGAGCGACACGGGAGCGGCCGGACTGCCCTGCCCGGGAGTGAGTATCTGCCGGGACGGGATAGGACGAGACAGCGCTTTCCTCGGGTGCCGGGCAGGGTTTGGCTTCTTCACCCCGGGCACAGCCGGTGTCGGCGGCCGGGACGGGAGCACAGCCGCGTTTCCGATCTCCCCTGAGCATCGGCCGGAGTTTCCCGACGCCGGCGCGCCCGGAGCTGCTGCCGGAGGGAGGGCAGTGCCGGGCAGTGCTGGGCAGTGCCGGAGCCCGGGCCCGCCGCCCCTTCCCCCGCTGTTGGGGCGCTCTCCGGGCCGTGCCCGGCGCTCGGCAGCCAGCCCAGCCGGAGAGGCGGAGGGGCCGCGGGGCGTGCGGAGCGCTCGGCACCTCGGCTTTGGGCAAGAGTAGAAACTGCCCCTTTTGAGTCGAGAGGCGAAGTTTGAAACCCGGAGGCAGGAGAGATGATAGGAAATGCGGACTGGGCTTTTGGGTCCGAATGTGCCTTAGGCTAGCCCTGCTCCTCATGGAAGGAAAAGGGACGGCTGGGTTTTCACAGGATGAGAGAAAAGCAGAGGCACTTTCAAATATGTGTCTTCTCATCTAGTCACAACGGATGTCTGCATTTCCACTGCCTTGTTTGTCTGGCTTAACGAGTATTAACATTTTATTCATAGTGCTCATACATGCTTATGAATAGCTCCAGAGCAGATTTTACAGAAAATTCGGTTTATATGCAAAATATAATAGCTTTTCCTTCATTCTTGAGTGTCATCATGACCAGATCTGAAAGTGGGTGCAAAAGTTAGCGTTCTTTGATTGCTTCCTATTAAATTGATATTCATTTCCTTCCTACCAAGAAGAACTGGCACTCGTGTGTGCCTGAGATAACTACATGTCACTCTGTGATACCGAGAAAGGAAATTACTAGAATAACAACACTGGCCAAAAACGGACGCTTGCATTTTTGCTCCTATTCTTTCGATGGTATTTTAGGATCTGTCTTTTAAGCTGTCAGGGATCAAAATGGCAATATGTGACTTTTTAGGATGAGCATACAATTTGAAGGATGATGCTTTCTTACCATGCTGATACTCACTATTTAAATAGTGGTGAGACTACAAGATGACCATAACTTTTTTTATTCAAAACAGACCAGAGGTCTAACAGATGAACAGAATAAAAGGTCATTGTTAGGAAAGGATGGTTTAGGTGCCCAGCTCCTACAATGACCTTTTTCTCACACGTTTTCTCTGACTGCCTTGTATGACCACTGCTCTGAAACCAAAATTGCGTGTTCAGTCATACGATATCTGGTGTTTTGGCTGAGGCTGAAACTGCAAGTTAAACTCTGTTGTCGAAAGATATCTCCATGAAGAAAGTAAGCATGGTAGAGAAGATCTCTTGAGACATAAAATAAATATTTGAGTAAATATGAGTAAAATATAGTACCTTCTGGGCACTGCAGATAAACATGATGCTATGGGATGCAACTGCATATTGTATCAGTCCTGGAGAATTTAGATGCTGTGGGATTAGGCTCCATGTCCAACATCTTCCACTATATTATAGCAGTAACCAAGACCTGCTTCAGAAGGAGAAATGGTAGTTTCACTGGTGCATAAATAATAGAGAAGGAAGAGAATCTGCTGAGTGATAAGAGTCACCTAAATTTGTGCCCAGCACAGTCAACGTGAACGTGTATGCTGTGCTGGATACAGTGACACTGGGGGCGAGGGCACTGGGCAAATCATGGGAATCAGGGCCACTGCAGGACTGTAAGACATTGCTTCATCCATTTGGTGCACCGTAGCTGTGCACCTAAACCAGGCCTGAGAGGGGTTTATCTGTCTTTTCTCTCTTTGTCAAGAAAGAAGGTCCCACAGTGTTTCCAGAGAGAAATGGTCCTATTTTCAGCAAGTCACAGCCAGTTCAACATAGGTCTTGTGTGAAACAAATGGATTACTTTGCATGTTTCCAATGTCAACACAGGGATCAAACTGACCATTTCCCTTTTCATAGAAAACTCCTTTTATGTGTTGGAGTGCTGTGTCTCTTCCCCTGGTCTTCTGAATTAAGTGAAGACAATTCCTTCAGCTCGTCTTTCTCCAGGATTGTATCTTCTGAACTGTTTGGAGACAATGCCAAATATGCTCCCTTTGGCTTTCCCAATGTGATAATTGGTGGAGGATGTACTATTCCAACTGAGGCCTCATCTATGCCAAGCAGAGTAAAACCAGTCCTTCCCAAGCCATCTCTCATATAAGACATGGGATTTTGTTTGGTTTTTTTTTTTTTTTTACAATGGCATTATATCGTGAACTGGTTTTGTAGCTTGCAATCAGCTATAACCCCACCAATGCTTTCCTGCTGCCAAACTAGATGTTTCCTACTTTCTATTTGTGTGAATAATTTTATCTAAATGTGCCAGGCTTGTCTCTATTGAATATTCCTTTTATTTTTGTTAATTCTTCTCTTACTGTTAAAATCACTGTAAATTCTCATAATTTCTCCTCCCCTGCCCCCACCAAACACTTGCTTCCGCTCCATTCGAGTTCAGTGTCAGACTGTACAAGCTGTACAAGCTCATGTTTGGTTCTACTCTCCAAGTTACTAATGGAAAATATGGATAACCTCTGAGTATGACAGATACCCATCCTAATGCTGATATGTTCAAAACCAGTTCTGATGGTGAGAAGACAACTGCTGTGTCAAGCATGAAGGTGCTGGACCAGATACACTTTCTATTATCTTTTATCTGGCCCATCAATTTTCTTTGACTCTGGTCATCCCTGCAGTTCAAGGATGACAAAGCATGGTGCAAAAATTACTGAGGCAATGTTAACTTGATCCAATAAACTCATCTCAGCACCAAATGCCAGGTTACTGCTTTTTGCAGTGAAGCCATTTTTGATTACAGTTGCATTTTGGGTTATTCCCCAAGATGTGGCCATGAACCAGCTCTGGTGAGGAACATCATTCCCAGGGAGAGGTATAGGGCTGGCTCCCAGGAACCCCCTCCTGGGTAGTGGGGGGGTTCTGCATGAGGAGGGCAAGGCTGTTTGGTTTCTACTTCTGCTTTGATAGGCCAGATGAGATACCAAGACACTACACAGTCAGCAAGAGCTCTCACACAGTGTTTTTGGCACTTAACATCTAGGCCATATTTATGTCATTTTACCAGAGAGAGAATGATGTCTCATATCTTGACTTCAGAGGGCTTATCAGGTGTGAAGATTTTGCTTAATCTGCTATGGCAGTTAACCTGTTAATTGCCACAGTTATTCTCAACAAGGTTCATGTTCACAAAAGTCAAGGAATTACTGCATGCTCCAGCTCTTCCTGCTATGCCTTTTCTCTGTGCTGGGTTAGTGGTAGTGACAACTCACTTATTTTTGAAAGCAAGAATAAAGCTTGCTTGAGCTTTGGATATGCCCAGTCAGGTGTGTCCCTAATTACATCTATATCTTGTCTTAGCTTCGCTGGTGCTTTTAATGGGCCTGTAAACACCCAGGGGCTGCTAAGTAGCGTAACTGTAGTAAAGCCTGACACGTCCTGGGGCTGAGGCTGTGGGTATGCATATGTGGCTGTAGGGGTTATTTCCTGGCTAGAACTAGTTTGATGCAGGTACAGTTGTGTAGATTTTGCAATAGGTCCCAAACTGAACCTCACGTGTACTGGCCCACATGAACAAATACCAAGAAAACACCCCATATTTAACTTTAAAGGATTTTTTTTAAAGGCAAGAGCACTCGGTCACAGATCATAATACTTTATTACAAGCCTTACATACATGCGTTTTTAAAAAAATAATGCAGTTTTTCTAATTGAAAAATGTCAGTAGAACATGTTGCTTCTGACTGATGATCACATGCAACCTCATACTTCTGTTTGCATGCCAACATAATGTCTTAATCACTGATAAATACCACTGTGCGGTAGCAATTGTAGTTATATAAATGTGGTATGTACGTAGCTATTTCGCTGAGCCAATGTGTTTCAGGGAAGCTGAGGTGATTAATTAGATAATGTAAATACTCATGGTGCTGTAGTGCCAGCACTGCCTGTGAGTGTGATGGCTAATTGCCCTGCACAGTGACTTGTAATGATGCTGAGCTGTAGTAATTGCCAAGAAATGCATGGATGGCTGTCTCACTGTTTATGTTAGTGGTATGGATCTGTCTTAACCATTTGCCAGTCCCTTGGAGGTACAGTTCATACTCCCCTTGTCTCCATCCAAGCCAATTTAACCTGAAGACCTTGGTGTTGCAAACCAGTGAAGATGGAGAAACATTTTTTTGTCTACAGCCCTGTTACAACTGCTTCCCACCCCACCCAAACAACACCACATCTAGTTCCAAGTGCTCATTTATGTGACTTGTGAGAAATATGTCAAGAGGACATACTGAGAATCCATTTTATCTATCCAGTATTGAAAATTTGTCAGTTGTGATCCATAGCTCTCCAGTGAAAATTTAGACAACCTAGTAAATAGTAGCAGTCAACCTATGTAAAACAAGCTGTCCTCTCCAATGCCAGAATAATATTTACTCTCATGGCTACTGAGTAATAGCAAGTTAAAACTTCAGATTTTTTTGTCAGTCTTATCATAAATATGTGAAAAATGCAATGCATTTTTGCATTGCATTTAATGCACACCAGAACCTTCTCCTAGTTTTGATACTAATGTCTGGGAAACCTGATAACCAGTCTGTGGAAAACACCAGGGTGGTTAACCTTATTCAGTATATCTGAGAAGTATGAGAGGCACCCTAGATCCTTTAATTTGTAATTATTGCTGTCATACAAAAATTGTTGAAGAGATCGAATACTGGTAAAGAAACTGAGATAAGTCAAAGAAGAACCTCCAAAGACATCAGTATTCTAGTAGTTATTGCCTCATTTCTTTGAGTCAGAGGCAACAATCTGAATTTTAATTATTCCCCCCTCAGTTTTTCCTAGCCTTTATGGTAGGAAAGGAACCCCTGAAGTCTTGGAGATTCTGCCAACTGCAGAAGTAGCCTGAAAAGAATGGAGTCATCCCTACTTCTCTGAGTATATCAGATTGTAATAAATAACTTGTCCTGGCACAAACAGAGAAGTTGAGACTTCATGCAAGCAAGAGTCTGTTTTCCAAGTTAATTAATATTGTCAAATCTATTATTAGGCAACAGATAGCAAGCAAAAATATTAAATCTGGTCTAAGACAATTGTTTCCAAAATAGAAAGTTACTAGAAAATTATTATTAAATCTGAGACTCCAACTCTTAAACTAAAGGCTTCAGCTAAATTTAACACTTTTTTAACCTATGCATGACTTGACTTTTAGTGCAACAGCAGCACACTATTTGCCTTGGAATGGAGTGTGTTCAATTCAGCAAGTCCATCTGAGTAGATTTCCATCACTGCTACATCCTCTACAAGACATATGGGAAGTCACTGAAATGTGCTGACACACACTTAGCTATGAAGTAATTTTGCCTAGGAGCAGGTTATTATTGTTCACCACTTGTTTTTTGGGTCACGTCTATTGTGTGTCATGCAATCAAAATCACATGCCATTCAGAGCCAGGATGAGCCACGTGGGCTCCTTTTACCTTCCAAGGTTGAGAAGAACTACTGACAGAAACTATTTTTAACTGGCTTGTTTTGAAATATCTGTTGTTCCTCAAACAGCTGAAGTAAAAGCTTCATCTTACTCAGGGCTGAAAGGATTACTGACTAGACTTTTGGTAACCCACAAGCTGGTATTAAGTAACAGCTGCCCTTTATGAATGCTGCAAGAACAAAAAATGTACACTGTCTTCCTTCCCAGCTGCTGGCTGTGAAATATGGATGCTGTGCCGAAACTGCTTAATTATTTGTCCCCAAACTCTGATCACAGAATCACAAAATATTCTAAGCTGGATGGCACCCAAAATGATCATTGAGCCTAACTCTTGAGTGAATGGCCCATATGGGGATCAAGTGTGGATATACAAATGTTAAAGCTGAAATAAACATAGGTGTGCAACTCATTCATTTCTATAGAAATAACTTTTTATCCTTAAGTTATTTCTACATAGTTAAGATGCTTCAGAACATAAGCATGGCAATGGAAATATGCTTTGTAGGTCTCCCTTCTGTATGTATATGGGGCTAACAGAAAGGGGGTTTATGCATATGCATAGTTTTTGATTTTCAGAGTGGATTTTCTTTCTTGTCTGAAATCCCATGTCATACACAGTTGTGTGGGGCTGCAGTCTTATTGCAACAGGACAATTTGTATCTTTCTCATACATCATGGGAAAGCCAGTCACCGTGGTGATTAATACCAATAGTAACATAAAGAGATGAGCACTGAACATGCCCTCAGCTGACTGTACTTGCTGGGTATCTGCCTTAAAAGTTGTAACCTCTGCAGTCATCATGTGGCCTGTATTTCCTGTGTGTGTGTTTGGGTGTATACATCATGATGGACTGCAGAAGGAACTTCATTTTTACAAGGACAGATTTATCTAGCCCAGAAATACAAACATGGAAGTACGTATTCCAGTTTGAATATGAGCAGCATTTCAAAATAAAATAAAACTAACAGCTAATCTATTAAACCTCACACTCTTAGAATTAAGGGAGTTATACCCTTGCAGCTGTTACTCCAGAGTGGTTGCTGTCTTGATATTCTAATGTGTTAGATGTCTCTTATATAGACTTGTGCAAGTAGTTGAATATATTTAATGTTCATGTTCGAATTAGAAAACCTTTTATCTAAGGCTGAGTACCAGGACAATTTAGACTGGACCTTTGGACATTGTCTAATCCAGGCCCGCTCAAAACGCACACAGACAGTTTAAGCTGCTGAGGGCCATGTCAAGTAGAGTTTTAAATATCTTCAAGGATGCAGATTCCAAAACTTTTCTGGGCACCTTTTCCATTATTTCTAAATGTTTGGGTTTGGTTTTTTTTTCCTTCCATTCTCCCCCATTTCCTATCTGGCTGGCTCTTCCCTTGTTTCCACTTCGGTTTGTTGCCTCTTTTGTTATTGCTGTACCTTTCCATGTAGGGTCTAGCCTTGCATTAAGCAGTTAGTGATGGCAACAAGATCTCCCTTGAGCTTCCTGTTTGTTAGGCTGAACATTCCCAGCTCTCTCAGCCTCTCTTCATATGTCAGGTGCTCCAGCACCTCTGACCACCTCTGTGGCCTCCCCTGGGCTCATCCCAGTGTGTCTATGATGAGTGACACTCCAGATGTGGCTTCTCAAGTGTCAGACAGGAGGGATCCCCTTTCTTCCTCATTTTTGCTACTCCAGCCTGGATGCATGGCACATGTTCCAGTTCCAGCACACCAAGGTCGTGCAGAGCTGCTTCCCAGTCAGAGAGCCCAACTTCTACTGCTGCACCAGGCACTGTATGAAGGGAGAGACCGACGTTCATTTCACGGATTGAGGTCTGAGGCTATCCCTAACAACCAGTAATGTGCTATGTATTAATTTATTTCTGTTCTAATTACAAACAATGCTATCAACATGTATGAAGATGCAAACTTTGCTGAGTAACAACAGCATCTGATAAAGGAGGTCAACTTTTCTAAACATTGAGATGTTAACATCTGACAATGTTAACGTTTTTCTAAACATTGATTTGTTAAGTTGAATTGTTTCAAATTGCTGTTCCACCTCGCTCTCTCTGCTTATTTGTTTCAGCTCTTTAGTGTCAGTTCTCTCCCTGACACCATCCAAGGAATGCTAGGAAGTTATTGTTCTCTCTTGGGAAGATCTGGTTCTCCTTTGTTTGAAATGAGAATTGGAAATAGGAAAAGTCTTCTGTGGTGATGTTACATTCCAGCCTGCTGTTTTTCTTTCTGTAAAAAATCCTGAAATTCTGCCAAATTGTGAGTTTCCCAAAGCAACAGTTTCCAAATACCCCAAATAAATTTACTGTGTTCCTTGAGCAAAAGGTGCTCAAGAAAGCTGAAATCTAAACTTTTTCTTGAACCTTACAAATCTCTTCAGCCAAATATTGCAAATGCTGACCTATGGAGTACTTGAACATGTTCAGCATAAAGCTGAACAGGTATTCTCTGTAATTTGTGGTGTTTGTGGCCTAATATGATGCTAATATGCAGGCAAAAAGTTACTCATTTCCTGTCCCTCCATCCTGTCCAGGTCCTGTGTGTAGATAAGGACAAGCATCTTGAAAATGTGAAGATGAAGTGGGAAGCAGGCTAGGTGATGCACTTTAGAAACAGTGTAAAAGATAGGACTCAGGGAGAATAAAAGAAGGTGCCAAAAAGTCCCTGATTTTGCAGGATTCTGAAGTCAGGCTTAAAGAGATGGCATCCATTTTTTAGGACAAAAGTGTGAATACTTTAGCTGTGGAGCCAGATCCCAGACAGGTACAGGTCCTCAATGCTGAGTTAAAAGATACGAATGTTGACTACCTTGAATGTAAGTTTTGGTACGTAGATACAAATAACGTAGGCTTTTAGAACTAAGTACTGGGAAGACGGGAAAACCCAGGCTGAAGATTGTCAGTGCAACTGCAACTTGATCCCTCTGTTCCGCTTACAGCTAGACTCTGCTGGACCTGCTGGATCACGAAGATCACGTGTGATGCTGTCCATGTCACAGGAAAGGAGCTCTTCACAAGTGGCCTTGATCCATGTGTTCATTAGTTGATGTCCAGCTTGTTCCTTCGCTGTCTTACCCAGCAAAGTGCTCTAGGCTTGCAGCAGTGACTGAGGTCAGAAGGAGCTGACTTCTGAACATTCCAGGTACAAAGAATTGTGCTTGAACTGTCTCAAGTGGGCATCATAAATCATCAAGAGTCTATCATTCTTATACTTAATGACTCTGGGCTGAAACGTGACTGTTAGATCTGCCTTTCCCCAAAAGACTGGTATGAGTTTATGGAACTTTCCAAAGACTTTGCCATCCCTGAGGAAATGAACAGTAGCAACATAGTCAACAAGATAGCATGAACTGAATGATGAATATTAAGTTTTATGTTGTACAACTTTTATTCGGTAGGTACATACTGTAGGCAGAGGCTTGGTGGAAGTGATAGTACAGAGGCCAGTGTTTAATTGCATAATCTTCCTGTGTGCAGGCAACATTGTGGTGCAATCCAAGGCCACACTTGCCAGCTCCTTACTCTTTTCTTAATGATTGACTTTTTAACCTTTCCTGTTGTATTAAAAGAAAAAAACCCATTATTTTTAGAGATGCTGCAGAATTAGTACATACATGAATTTACTACAGCATTAGTATTTTCATGTTGTGAATTAGTACGTATTTGCTTCTCTATTTCTTCCTGGGGAAGGAAGAGTAGACCTACTCTTACAAAATTATGAGTTTATTACACAGGAGCTTTACTCTTTGCTTGACAAAGAGAACACAAACAGAAAATGAAATCATTGTTGAGCCAGTTGTCACTAAGCTCTTTGTGGACGCCCGATGAAATTTGATTTTTCTTAAGTTTAAGGAATGGTGAAGTACAAAGTTCACAGAATCACAAAATTGTTAAGGTTGGAAGGGAGCTTGGAGATCATTTAGTTCAATTCCCCTGCCAAGGCAGGGTCACCTAAATTAGGTGGCACAGGAATGTGTCCAGTGGGTTTTAAATGCCTCCCGAGAGGGAGACTCCACAATCTCCCTGGGCAGCCTCTTCCAGTGGTCTGCCACCCTCAATGCAAAGAAGCATGTTGAGGTGAAACTTCTTGTATTTTAATTTATGGACATTTTTCTTTGTCCTGTTGCTGGGTACCACTGAAAAGAGTCTGGCACTATCCTCCTGGCACCCACCTTTGACATATTTATATGTGTTGATGAGATCCCCTCTCAGTATTCTCTTCTCTAGACTAAGCAGGCCCAGCTCCCACAGTGTCTCCTCATAAGAGAGATGCTCCACACCACTAATTATTGATGCCTGATACTCTATGGTTAATGATAGCATCTGGAGACACTAAAGTTGCTCTTCCTTTTTTTTTTTTTTATCCTTATCTTGATACTTTCCACACCATTTTTTGAAACTTTTCTTTTCCAACTGTGTTGGTAAATGCTATTTCTGTTTCTGAGAAGCTTCTTAGTATTCTCCCAGGAAAAGCAAACTCAGAAGGAGGGAAACCCGTGACATTTTGGTCAGTTGATGTAATGAAGGACCAGGAGCTAGAAGAGATTTCTCTAGTGAGCAGCAGTGGGAGGCGTTCGGTTATTAACACATCTACAGATGCTGATAGCTGAAGGCTTTCTGTTGAGAGTTTGTTTCTTTCTCTCCAAGCAAAAGACTGGCATTCTGTGAGGGGTTTGGGATTGTCCTACTATTCTTTTTGATTTGTCTTCAGGATTTGTTGTCTTCTTTCCTGCTGTTTTTGTTTCTAATCTTGGTACTTTCTAGAACAGTGTTCTAGCAGAGTTTTGGATGTGAAATCCATCGCTGTATAAAGCACTTTGAACAAATTTAAAATCTGATATTTGGGTTATCTTTGATGTAGTTATGTTTGTTATCTATGATTTAGTTATCACCATGATGTAGCTATTAGTTACAAATCTTCAACTCTTATAAGCCCATATTTTAGTTACTTTAAACTCATTCCTCCTGTTCCTGTTTTACAGGCAGGATGAAAGACCGTCTAAGTGAGCTGCGTGAATTTGCCAGGTTACACAACCAACAGTTTTCTGATAGTGATGATGATGAAAATTCACCCCAGGATATTCTCCTTTATGAGACGGATTATGCCTTGGAAATTCTCCATAAGGACATACAGAACATCAGGACAGAAAACGACCACCTAAAAGCCGATGTCAACCGTCTCAGAAAGCAAAACACCCGCTTCCTGACTTCCATGCGCCGCCTTAGTAGCATCAAACGAGATACTAATTGTATTGCCAGAGACATTAAGGCCCGTGGAGAAAACATCCACAGGAAACTGCAGGTAATGCGAGATTTTTGTGAAGATGCAATAACAAGATATGGAGCTATGTCTGTCATTGCCAGGGTGGCGAAGAACCACTATGTTGACCTCATGCACACATTTCAGGACGCTATGTTTGATTACAATGCAACGGAGATGAACCAGCGGGAGAACTGCAAGATTCGAATTCAGCGGCAGCTGGAGATCATGGGCAAAGATGTCTCTGGCAACCAGATTGAGGAGATGATTGAACAAGGCAAATGGGATGTATTCTCTGAGAATCTCTTGTCTGATGTTAAGGGGGCTCGCTCAGCCTTGAATGAGATAGAGACACGACATAAGGAGCTGGTGAAGTTAGAAGGTCGCATAAAGGAAGTTCACGAGCTCTTTCTGCAGGTGGCCCTGCTGGTGGAGGAACAGGCAGACACCTTTGATGTTATTGAGATAAATATGCAAAATGTTGAGGAATATGTAGGAGATGCTAAAGAGCAAGTGAAAAAAGCTTTGGAATACAGGAGAAAACATCCCCTCAGAACAATCCTCTGCTGCTGCTTATCATGTTGCAGAAGGTGATGATCCCACTGGAGCTATCACAGACTGACTTAAATGTCTTCAAAATCAGGTGTTCTTTCCAGAGACTTTTTTGTAATGACAAGCCCTAGAAATAGGGGGGATATTTTGCAGTTGGTTTTGTTCATTGCCTTTTTACTAAATGTGCTGAAGGCTGTTTCTATTTATGAACTCTTAGAATGTTGATAAAACTATTTTTAGTCTAATTTTTATTGAAAGGTCCTGTTACTGTAACTAGAGGTGCAAGATGTTTGCAGTGATACTCATTTCAGATAGGCAAGAAAGAGGAATGAGTAACTTGGCCTAGGGAAGATGAATACTTTCAAAAAGTAACTTTATTCTTATTTGTCCAAGTGAGGCTGCAGGGGGTGAAGCCTTACTGCCTGGGGCAACACAGTACATCACAGAATCAGGCGGCTTCAGTTTTAACTAGTTTGGAGCCTGCTTGATGCAAATCTGACAAAATACTGAGCCTGCTAGCAGGAGCAGGACACAGAACTAGTTTCTCTTTCAACTTGATTTTCAGCTGTCTTGAATCTTAAAAGAAGTGGCTGCACCTTAAATTATACTATGCACATTTTGCTCTATCTGTGTGCAAGTGACTGCTTCTTTTCATTTTGAGTACCCAACTCTCTCAAGGTGGCTAAAAGCACTGCAGCACTGAGGCATCTCACTCACTTTTAACTTGAGCCACTTTCTGGACTTTCAATGTCAAACCTGCCATGCTTTCAAGTCCTTATACACTTTTCTGCCAATTAACACTTCAGCCAGAAGAGAAACATGGAGTGGCCTTCTGCAGAAACACCCATAAGAACACAATAGTTCTGGGATTGAGAAAGCATTTTAAGGGTGTCCTGTGTTGGCACATACATACAAGCAGTTTTAGTGCAATGACTGGCCTGTCAGTATATTTTAATTTTTTATAAGCATTGCTCAAATATGGATTTTTTTATATCTATTTTAAATAAGATGAAGGATTAATTTTTTTTTAATATGCAGTTTTACTGGTGTACAAAAATTTTGACTTTTCCCCAATTGTTGGGAAATCTCCACCTGGGAAAGCAAATAGAACTATTTCTTCAATATACCTGAAGAAGACAGAAAACAGTTTCATGTCATTTCAGTCCTCTTTTCAAGCTTAAAAGGAAATTCTTCTTTTGTGTAATGGGAGTCTGCCCTTGCACAAGGGCAAACCAGTAGGTTTGGAGTATGGCAAGGAAATGAAAAATGTGCAGCCCTGGTAAGCACTGAGCATTGTCAGCAAAACATATTCATAAAGTCTGGTGAATGATCATAGCTCCTGCTTCTGGAGGTTTTCCAACTGTATTTCTAGGTGGCTTCCTGATACACTGTGTCTATTGCTATCCTTCAAAATAATGCAGGACATTTTTTTCAGAAGTTAATTTTTTTTTAACTGATGATCCTATTTGTACCTATTTTAATAAATATATTTGAACATTTCAAATATTTTGTATTTGGGAGTTTTCCTCAGATGTGCATAGATGTGCAACTTCCTGCACCAGTCGCAGTGAAACTTCTCCCTTCTAACCTTTTGCACCCTAAATTTGTATGTGAAAAAAAACCCCAAACATTTCTTACTATTTTTATTAATATAACAAAACAGCAAAATAAATCCAACTTCCAAGCTTTCATATCTTACCTGGAAACACTTTTTAGCCAGACAGGCGTTTTTTTTACACAAATAGAAACTAAAGGGATAACTCCTCTCAGAAACTGAGTGTCCCTTTTGCTGTAGCACCTGTTTCTGGTAACATGGAAGAGTGAGAAACACCGATCTTCTAAACTGTAAGATATTTTGGTATTCAGTGGTGTACTGGTGATATCAGTGTTACGCTTATCTGAGGACCTCTCCAACAACAGTATTTAAACTTAAAGTGGGAGAAAGGAGGGTGATGAGCTGGCATCACAGCCAGTGGTGTTGGTGCTGCTCAAGAAGACAAAGTTGTTTACTCTGTAGGTACTGCCATGAAGTCAGCGGAACTGTGAATTCGTAGAGAAGCACCCTAAACCTCTGAGAGTCAGCATGTGGGGATAAATCAATGAAGAATGAAATAATGTATTTCCTTTCGCATGTATATTCCTAGACCTTGCCAATGTTTTTGATAAAAAAGATGTACTTTTTTTTTTTGTGCTGGTTCCTTTTTTGCATCTACAAATGGAATAAAAGATTTTACAAGAAAAACTGAAAGTGCGGAGTGGCGTACATTGAATCAGCAGCTCTGAATAGTTTTTGCATTGTCAAAGTTTAGTTTAAAAGTTGCTGGACTAAATTCTGAGTTGGTAAAAAGAGATTAAACAAGGCCTAGAAAAAAACAGTCCTCCTAATATTTGTTGCCAGGGTAAATGAGATGTGTTGCATATTGAAATAGATAATATTACAATTATCTAATCTAATATTTATTAGATAAAACATTACTACTTTTTTCCTAAGAAGCCAAGAAAAATTAGTTTCATGCATTCCAAGATGATTCTCTAGTGCAAACAAAAAACTATTCTGGCAGTTCTGAGAGATCTTGATGTTTCAGTAGTAGATATGCAAAGCTAGTGTTCAAATTTTTAGTGTGATTGAGGCACAGGGAAAGAGCGGAAAGAAAAGGTAATTGTAGACTCTCTCCTGACTTAGGGCTGTTGCTGCAAGGAAAAAAATGAGAATTATTCAAAAACCAACCCTTTAAAACTATTTTTAAGATGTACTGTGAATTAGGAGACACTTTAAAATTACTTCCAGTAACTGAAGCAATCATTCTCCTCATTGCAAACACGTCCATTGCTTAATACTATGGGGTTTTTTCTACCCTTCAGTGGTGTAAGAACTCAAATTTAGCCAGCCCATGAACTTGCCTAATCACAGTTAAACAGACTTTTGAAAAAAAACCTGATCACACTATAGCTGCAAGGACTCATGCCACACAGGATGAGTGGAAGAAGATGATAAAAGTTGCTTGATAATATGCTAGCATGCTAAAAACAGAAGCTGCAGAATGGACATCTTCTAAGGAAAGCTGTCTTTTCCTACTGAAAGTCAGCACAACTCTGTGGAGATGTGTGCAGCATATTCTATGGGTTGGTGGGGTTTTTCCCCTCTTCCCTCATGTGGCAAAAACTTCCGCTGGGCATGAGGGGTGAAGAAGTTAAAATCTAACAGGGGATGGTTTAGCTTTTAGGATTACTGTTACTTTGGTTTTGTTCCCTACTGAAGCTGAAACTTCACAACCCACACCACCAACCACCCACCCATGAATCTCAGCCCTTTCTGAGGAGAACAAAGAGGAACTGGCAACCAGCAGAACTTTGCTCCTTCTAAAAAATGTAAGACAGAAATGCATAAATATAAAAGAGATAGATAAATAAATGCATAAATGCATAAATATAAAAAGTCCTCTATTGCACAATATAATGTTTAGTATGTGATGTGGATGTGTATGTCTCCATTTCCTGTTGAGAGACCTTTTTTTTTTTTTTGAATAATGGGTTTTATTTCAGCAAAATGGCAGTGGGACAATTGCTTCCTCAAAATGAAGGACCAGACTGTGGACACACTTGCACACATGAGCAGGTATCTCTAGCATGTCTCTTGGGAGAAACTTCTTGAAGTAAAGGGATAGCTCTTAAGATCCAGATACCTTTATTCCCTGAGAGCTGAACTGAGTAGCTATGCAAAACTGCTGCTTTTCTAATCTAACCTGCATTAAGGATGTTTTGAATGCGCAGCCCAAGCTGTGTTTTATTATTTCTTGAAAACAAAACATGTTCTCTAGATTCTTGAGCCATGGTAGCTATTTGAAATTTATTTGAAAAAGGGAAGAACTACCTGGGGTCGTGCTTCTATCTCTAGGAAAGTATCACAGACATAATGAGGGCAGGAAACAGTGTAATTTAATAGATACTGCACGTGATGATTCTGGTTAATAAATTTCCAATGCAATGAGATTTTCACATGGAGCCATGCTGTTTGTTTCTCTGATATGTAAGAAGGCAACAGCAGATCTATCTTCTTCCATGTTTTTAGCATATTATAGAGTGTCTTCATAATGATTGAGCCAAAGCAAGTAAGAGGCAGTAGAAGACACCTTCACTATCACACCTTACAGAGCACACGTTGTTAGGGCACCAAGTCTGAACAAGTAACATTTTCTTAGAAAATGTGTGTTTCTTAGAAATAGTGTTAGATGTGAACAGAAAAGGAGAAAACCTAACTGATGGTATTTCTCTACTCAATACTTTGCTGAAAGGCACAACTGTACTAAATAGAGAACAATGGCATGCCACCCATTTCAAGCTGATGATACAGCAATGCAAGTTCCATTGGAAGTTTCATTCATGAGCTCCAGCATGTGAATAAAATGAAGGAAAAAGATGTGCGTTTCACATCTGTTTTTCATGTATGTAAAATGTTAACAGTTCACTTGTACGGTATGTGAGAAGAATTTTCCCCCACAAGCATGCCTAGTGTCCCGTGGTTTCTAAACATTAAGAGCCGAGAAGATCAGGCACCACCTGCACCTGCACATTCCAGCCCCAGACCCCCGGCAGAGGGGCAGGGACAGCCAGAGCGTCCAGCTCCCCAGCAGGGAGCGTGCTCCTCTTCTGCCTGTGGGGAAGCAGACGGCCCCTGCCTGCCCCCTCGTGTGCTGGAGGCCGGCACAGGCCCGTGTCCTCAGCCTGTGCTGTGCGGAGAATGTTTGTCACACCTCAAAGGTGCCAAAGTTTGGTGGCATGCAGGATGTCCATTTTCTCCGCTGAAAAACAGCAGCGACAGTGGGAGCCAGTGCCAGGGCTAAAAACAGCGAAGGGACACTTTCCCACTCGCTCTCTTGAGTGTAAGGAAGAAGGAGGAGGTCCCAGGGCAGGCAGTAACCAGGAATATTGCGATAGGTGCTTCCGTAGACCCGGCATATAGTGGAGACCAGCAAAAAAATCTTTCCCCTGCGATATTTTTATCCTAATTAAGCATAGCTGATAGCTTTGCACTTTGTTGGTTTTGGTTCTTCTTCTACGAGCGAGAGAAGACACATTCCAGGAAACACTTGGACGGAAATAATAAAGTGTCGGTGCCTTATCGGCACAACCTCTCCGCTGCCCTCTCACGCCCGACGAGCCCGGCGGCCCCGCGGCCCTGCCCGCCCTGAGGGGGCCGAGCCGCGCTGCCCGCAGCCCTCGCACCCCGCCGCCCCCGGCCCGGTGCCGCCCGCCCCGCTCTGCCCCAGGGGCGGGCCCGTGCCGGCGCCGCGCACCTCCCCCGCCTCCCCCTTCCGCTCCGGGCCCAGCGCCCGTCGGCGGGAAGGCGGTGGCGGCGGGCCCGGCCCGGCTCGGCCCGGCCAGGCCCGGCTCGCCTCGGCTCGGCCCGGCCAGGCCCGGGTCAGGTCGGGTCGGGTCCGTGGCAGCGCTCCCCGCCGGGCACTGCCCTCTCGCCTCCCGCCGCCGCCGGGAGAGGCCGCCCGTGCGCGCCGCCCCGTGCGCTCCGCGCCCGCCGCGCTGGGAATAAAGGCGGGAGAGCGCGGCGGCGGCGGCGGGGGCAGGGGCGGGGATGGGGACGGGGCACCCCCGAGGGTCGCGGGCGGCCCGGGGGGCGGGCGGGAGCGAGGCCGTCAATGTAGGAACGGCTGCGAGCCGTCCCGGTATCTGCACCAGGATGGCCGAGTGGTTAAGGCGTTGGACTTAAGATCCAATGGACGTATGTCCGCGTGGGTTCGAACCCCACTCCTGGTAACTGCTGTTTTTTTCCCGGGAGCCCCGCGCCGGTGCCGGGCTGGGAGCCGTGTCCCGGCGGAGGCGCGGCCGCAGCGAGCCGGGGCCGCCGGGACGCGGCGGATGAGGGGTGGAGGAGGGGCGGGGAGCGGCGCCGCAGCGGGCGGATGGCGGCACCCGGCAGCCCGCGAGGGTGTCCCGGCGCTGGGCGGCCGGCGGGGGCAGTGCGGGCCCGGGGAAGCGCTGCGGGGCCGCGGCAGGCTCCTGCAGCCGCCGGAACTTCGGCTTTAGAGTCGTTTTAAAGATCATTTCTAAAAAGAGTTTCTATTTCTATTTGTATTTATATTCATGTAATATATGTATATAAATGTCTGCATATACAATATATGTGTATATATACGTATGTATACACATAGACACAAATACATAAACACGTACACACGCCTTGACACCTGTGTATATACACATATGCAAACACACACACACATATATATATATACACATCTGTATCTATACGCATACATATACACATTTGGCCACAGCCTCGGGCAAGGGCAACAGGCACCTCCAGCTTTGTCGCCCCCGGATCGTGACTTTGTTGTTTGTCATTTAGGTGATTTTTCGTGTAAGTGTTTTTGTTTTGGTTTTTTTTTTTCCAATTCCAAGCCCTTCCAAGGCTATATGTCGGCCCATCCGAGCGCTTTCGCAACGTGAAAATCCGTATAATTCTGCATGCTCTGGGGAGTGGGATGTCTGCAGGTGTCCAGCCTGCTGAGGTGTCCTTGGCTGACCCTGGAGGATGGCGGGAAGGCGATCCCCGCTTCTGATGGAATGGTCCCTAGTGCTGGCTGTACCCTAAATTGTGCCGGGGTGAAGCTAGAAGTTAAGCAGAAGGAGCATGCAGGATTTTCAGACTGACCTCCTGCTTTTGTTTCATTTGGCAGGACACACGGAGCAGTTGTTGTACGTGTTGAGGTGCTTAATTTTCTGGGGCATGGTTCTGTTGTTTGGGCTTTGTGGGGTTTTTGACAGAGTTATATCATTATGCTTAATATATTTGAAGGTGTGGGAAATACAAATCAAGCACTGACCAACACATTTGTCAGAGCATGCTGGTCAAATTCTAATACAGGTAAATACAGTTGTTCCCAGCCACCCTCTTCCAAATAATTTGACCTGAAAAATTATTTTAAACTTTCAGTCCAGGTATATCATGTGGTGATACAGACTAATTAAGGGATAAACACTCAAGAAAGAGATAACAACTCACGGTGGGCCTTCAATGTAGTATGAAATAGAAGTTGAAATATGTCAGGATATTTTATTACATGCCCATATAAAGATGATCTGTCATCACAAATGCGTGCATGGTAAAAACACAGAAATATGACAGTTCAAGAGTTATGGAGAGAAGCCTGGTCTGTGGTGAATTTCTAGGAAATGCAAGTACGTACATTGTCTTTTTTGAGTGTTACCACAATAAAATTGTAAATGCAAAACACACCACACTTTCTAGAACTGTTCATTAAGAAGTGGTACTGCCAGGTTCAGATGTTTTATAAAGTAAACACTCATTGCTATTCTTCATTAAGGTACAAATTAGTAAAAATGGGTGCATGTTTGAAGGTACACTTCACCTTAATGTAATGGTAAAATGCTGCCCTTGGAAACCCACATCTTTGCATACAAATTGTGTAATTCTGCTTATGTGCTTATTTACAAGCATTTTTGTACATACAATAAGTGCTCGTGTCATTTTGTGGATGCGGTGCTGATTTCAATGAAAACTTGGCTCCAGCTATGTCAGTTACAAGGATGAATTAGTACTGGCTATTCTGCACTGTGAGAAAGAAAAAAGAAAAGTAAAAATAATCACAATTTTTACAAGAACAGTAATCGCTGAACAGAAAAAAGGGAGGCAGTTTCTATGATGAAACAATAGAGAAAACTGAATTTCTTGGTCAGAAATATTCCGGTTTCAGGTAAAGCCTTTCTCTTTCCTGAAAAGATTTGTTTTGCAGAGAACTTCCCTCAGTCCTTTGGTGAACCCGTGTTCCCTGCTTCTTAAAACAGCTTGTTAGAGCATGTGCTGATCTGGAATGGAACAGAAGATTTTTTTTAACTGTTCCAGCTCTCAAGAAATACCCACAGAATCTACTTGCAACAAGTATATCCCAATCCCTTCCCACACTTCTCCATAAAGGAAAGTGTAGTCTGCTGGGGTTATTGGTTTCTATTTTAGGTGAAGTGACGGGGTGATGTGTTGTATTTCAGCTCTGGAGCTGAGCATAACTTTAAGATTTTTATTTTATTGAGCAGGTTCCTTTCTTTGATTCCTTGTTAAACCCTCTTAATTTTTTGGTGGTTGCCCTTGCAATTTGACATTCTTACATCCTCTTGTTATAATCTGGCCTTCATTTTAAACAATATTGCTTTCTGTTGGACTCCATTCTGTGGATGAGTTTATTACTAAAAACATCATTCTCTGAAGGAACCTTGCCTTGTTTATTGAAGAAAGTGGAAAAAGCATAGTGACTAGTGCTAGAAACTGGAATAAAAAAAAAAAAGGAGATTCATATGCAGACAGTTGAATGCTGCCCTGATGAACCAGGGTGTTTTTCATGCCTCTGCATATTTCCTGTCTGATGAGAAGCCAGTCATTTAAATTAGATTTTTCAAAAGCAATCATTCATTTTCATGTTCCTTATTTTGTGGTCTCTGTGTTGAGAACCTCAATCTCATTTGCGGAAAGGCAGAGCTGTTTGGTAGATTTTGGCCAAAAACCAGCACAATAGCTTTTGCAAAAACAGGTGAAATCAGTGTATTGCCTATATTTTAAGCTGTCTTGAAAAAAAATGTGACTCTAAGTAGTCAAATTTATTGGAAATATTTGATATGAATCTTTCCATACCTGAATTTTCCATTATATAAAATGGAGGTAATAAAAATACACTGTTTGCAAAATGGGCTGATATGAAGTAAATTCATTCTTGTTTGCAAAGAATTCAGATGGACACTTAGGTAATCTGGTCATGTTAGACAAGCCTGTGAGTAGACTATCAGTGAATTCAGAAAATAACAGGAAAGAAACAAGGTACAGAGCCACACTTTGAGCTGTGAAGACCTTGCAAAGTGTTGAATGACTGCTTAACCAGCAAGAGTCACGTGATGTGTGCTGAACAAGGTGGGACTCTTACAGGAAAACAGCAAGCCATAGCATAACTCGACATTCTGTTTCATTTAAGAAAGAGAAGGGGCTGCAATCAATAAGAAGGTAACCTATTGGTGACATATTTAGGTGATATTTCAAAATAGTTTAATCTTTCTAAAAAACTTCCAGCAACTTTTTTTTTTGTTGTTACATTTTAGCGTGTGATGGAAGCATGCAAGTTTTTATTTGAGTTAAAACATTCTTCTGTTGTTCCCAATGGCCACTCTTTCACGTTGAGGTAAAAGTTGTAAAAAGGGCCGTGAAGTTCTTGATCTATTGCATGATCTTGTGTGTAGGATGATCAATAAACTCTCTTACTCATTTTGCAGACTAATTTAAAGTCTGTAAGGTAGGACTAGTCTCTTATGTTAGCAGGAGTAACTGTATGTAAAGTACTTGTTAATTCTTGAACTGTTCTCATTTTGGGACTTTTTTGGTAAATAAGAGGGGTAGACTATTCTCGGGATTCCTGTCATTTTTAGGACGCTTGGTCAAAAATTACCACTATTTAATGCAGACGGTTGTGTCTCTGTTTATACCTGTGTTTATACAGGTTCATTTTTAAAAGGTGCTGGGCTCTTCATCTGCTGACTGCCTCTGCTTCTTACAATCATTTCTGTTGGACTTGATAGCCACAGCAACCAAGTGTCATTAGCAATGTTAACTAATTCTGCCTCCTTCTCCAGGGCATTGCAACACATGCTCCCAAACAGAACCTTGCAACATTTTATTGCTTAACTATTTTTCCCTCTTTTGATAAGGAAAATGAAGGGATTTTCTGCTTGGTTAGTTCAGTCCAAGCAGCAGCCTCTGGGGAATTGTGCTGAGGTAGAACATTGATGGAATGGAACGAGGGTCTGCATATCACTTACTGGAGTGCAAAGCCCTTTAATCTGCTTACAGTGGAGGTGGATGTAGGTTCACTCTTGTGACTGACAGATGAGCCCTGCAAGTCTTGCCATGGTCACTTAGAGCATCATGACCCCCAGTGTGAAGATGGCCTAACACAGCCATCAGAACAGACCAGGTGCCCACTCAGCTGCTCGGGTTGGTGTCTGGCATTTTAGCTCAAAGCCACTTCACTGGCAGGGTAAAGGGCAGTAGCTTTGCACTGGGGTAAAGGGATGTGGGCAGGCATTCCCGTTTGCCAGATTCTCTCATCAGGAGGAATATATGCAGGTGGTAACACTTTACACCAGCACTGCATCATTACCAAAGTGTATTGCTGAAAGTGTCAAAAGACTGGTCTGTGCAAGAGAACACCTCCAGTCTGAGAACATTTTCCCTTGTGCTGGCTTTGCTGTGGGGGCAGCAGCCTCTATAAGGAGGACAGAGCAGACAAGTCATAATTTAGTCTACAGCAGCAAGGTTTGCCAGAGCACCTACTTAATGAGGGACCCTGAGTGCCCTAAAATGAAAGCAACATAATGCAGAATGTTGAAGCTAAGATTTCTGGGATCTTAGAGCACTGGGCTTAAAGCATGCTAGCATTCATTGTCTGTATATTTTTGGCTGTGTTAAACTTACCTAAATGAACAGATTCTTTCTTGCTACCAGGGAAGAACTTTTGTCTGAAGACCATAGAAAATGTACACACTTTTGTGAAGATAGTCTTCTTAAATGTGCAATAACAAAAATGCCTTCCTTCCCCTAAATATTTTGAGAGAAGAATGCACTTTCCGTGTTCCTTCATTTTCCTGGATTGCTCCTTCTCTTTCACCATCTGCTCAACTGTGACCTTCTTTCTGGCTTGGAAGTGCTGCAAGATCTTTCCTTCAGACCTCATCTGCCTCATTTTTAAGTGCTTGCTAAAGTGGTTCATGCAATTCTTGGCAAGAGATCACTCACTGGCCATGTGACTTGATGGATTTGTGACACCCATCTCTTGCTATTTCATCATGTGTTGCGAACATTTTCATGTGAGAGTGGAATCCCTGTTGGGAAGTATGGACTGCATTAATGAGTACTGTTTTGCAACTTATCCATGTTGGGTGATTGATGAGCATATGTATTTTAGTTTCACTTGTCCTTACATATCTGTAATTATTTTCTGTCACACTCCCACCTTTTGGTTTTTGTGTGCATACCAAGAAACAGATCCAGCTGGTATAGCAGTTAGCTGCTGCTAAAAGAGGCACAGATACTGCCTTTCCTCTGCCCTGGCTGTACTGCACATTCCTACTGCTTCCCTCTTGTGTCCCTCAGTCTTTGATTGTCAAGTAATATGTAACAAAAAGCCCAATTAAGTTCATGTTACTTGGACCTAAAGTTAATCTCTGGTATTATCTCATAATAAATTCTCTGTGAAGAAATGGAGAATTGGAGACAATTTTTTCACATGTTTTGAGCTCCCTGATGCAGGCGATATAGATCCATTGTTTTTATTCATCACAGAATGGGAGAGGCCAGAAGGTCCCTCTGAGGGTGGTGTAGTCCACCTTGTAGCTTAGAGGAAGGTCAGCTTGAGTCAGGTTTTGAATATCTCCAAGGATAAAAACACCACAGCTTCTCTGAACTACCCATGCCAGTGTTTGAACACCCTCACAGGAAGAAAAATGGGTTTTTTTAATGTCTGAAAAATAAGTGTTCTCTGCAGGTTAGACTGCTCTAAGTAGATCTTAGTTTTCCTTCAGAATGGTCTGGTAGCTCCAGTACAAACCAACGACGTCCATCTAATGAGTTGAGGGGAGGTAATGCAAGTGATAGCACTCACCTCCATGCAGTACTATGGCTAATGACTCCTCATCCTAGATCTAGAGGCTGCCTGTGAATAAGGAATTGGAAAGCATCAATATAGCTTAGAAATCCCTTTTAAGTAAAGCTTTCCCAATCCTTTTGTTGCTAGATCCAGAATAGAAATAATTTATGTGTTTAGTTACTGTGACGTCTATCTTTTATCATAATGTGTTGAATATTTTTGTTTGTTTTGCAATATTGTTTGCTGTGAGAATAACTGGGTTTTTTTTGGCTAAATATAGTTTTAATGTTTATGTAGTGAGCTTTATAGCCATGGTTTCCACAATCTGTATTTTGATGGCACTACGATAGTGCAGGCTGTATCTGTGCCACTTAACAAATCCTATAGTGTTCTGTGACTGAAAACAGACTGAGACATGTCCAACCTGTTGTGCTGCATTCATTTGGGTGACCTGCCCCAAACGTTACTTGACACATCAGCAAAGAAGGAATACTGAAAGCACCTGGATCCAGTGTTTATGATGTCTCTGCCTGCTTAATGTCTCTGAACCAAATATTTTTCCGCCAAAAAAAATATTACTGAGTAGAATAATAATTGTATGGTATGAATGCATAAGTTCGATTTCTTTAAGGGGAGGAAGCAGTTAATCTCTCCCAGTACACATTACAGAGAGACATCATAGATGAGACAAGGTTTCTGCTCTGTATGAAGTTGTTAGGGAGAGAGGTCAGCCATCAAAAAGGACCTGTATGACAAAGGAAGTAGGGTGACTGTGTCCAGCTGAAATATTGACAAACTTGAGCCTGTTATGAAATACATGAGTATATGAGATAAGAATGGGGTGAGATTGGGCACTGTCAATTAAAATGCTGTAAAACCAGAAGTTGTTGTGGTTAGGGATTCTTTTCATATGTCTGTTTCTGTTACTTTTCTTGTTAAGTTGTCTCCAAGAGGACGTTAGGTAGAGTTTGAGTGCTCCTGTTTTAGGCTGAGAATATATCAGGAGGTGTCCAAGTGCATGGTGGTACCCACAGCCCCCAAATGGATCCTCTGGGGGTCCTTTATAGCCAGAGTTAAAGGCAATGCCTCATATTCATCGGGAAGTCCTTAGCAAACTTTCCTCGCTAGCCAGGAATGAGCCTGGACTGCAGTGTTAACTATCTCAGAATGTTTTATATTTTTAACCAAAATTATTATACCAAGGTAGTCTTAACTGTCAAACTGGGATGTGTTTAGTTTGCATTGTACATTGTTTCCTTTTATGTACTGTTTGTCTTTAACAGACTTGGCATGACTGCTTCCCAGGCAGTAAATACATCCTGGCATAATTAAAGCCTTTCCACTTCCTTTGCAGGTAAAACCTCAGAGATGGTATCTCTGGAGGGAGATGTTGGAGCTGCCCCAGAAGTTGCCAACTGCTGTTTATCTGTTAACCAGTACCTCAGGTGATGTCTTTTTGAATCACCGTCCCAGACCACATCTGTATTTACAGTGACCTCCTCTGATCCATAGGTCATTACTTGGGCAATTTTAAAAACTGAGCTATTAAAAAAATTCTGTATTTTTTAATCTTATTTTTTAGTGCACTAGATATGTTCAGGCAGAAAAAGAAAAAAGGAGCCAGAGAAAGCAATTTGAAGACTTGGGTTTTATCCATGAAAAATTCCATGTAAGACAGTATGACTTAGTTAATTCTTAAGAAGGTAGCAGCTGACTTCCTCTCAGCAAGGTGGCTATATGGGATGCACTTCTGAGAACATACCAAATTAGTTCTGCTGCTGCAGCCAATGTCTATGGACATAAATTCATGGCTCTTGATCCTGTTGCTGCCACTGTGTAAGCAGATTGTTTATCACTTTTTGTTTGGACAAGCACAGATGCCTGCTCGTATAATTAAAGTTGTAGCATTTGCACAATAGTTATATACTTAAAATTACTGTGCCTTGGCGGCACCTTCCTCTATTGATCTTTAAACCAGCACAAAACGAAATTGAAAATACAAGCCATTCAGGCAAAAATTCCATTAAGGGTAGTAAAGAGTACAGGGTGGGGCTTCTAGTGCAAGGGCAGGACTACAGCATTTTTGCTATCCCACAGGAAAGTTGTAAGAGTCATCTTAATATTATGTGATGGAAAAGGACATAAATCTATATGGATAAAATGAAATTATGCATAAGCAATTGGCTTCTGCAGAGGAAGAGATATAGGTTGTAAACTCTTGGAAAAGCCCTTCTCACATGCCATCAAGTAATTTAAACCACAGACTATTCTTTGGGGAATATTAGAGCTGCAAAAACTAGCCTGGTCATAACTTTATGTAAGTGGTAAATTAAATACAACTATTAACTCATGACTGTTTGGAAAATAAAGGCACAGTTCACATTAACAAGGTTGAACTGGATTATTTCTTTTGGAAAAATGCATCCTTTTTAAATGTTTTGTGAAAAAATGTGTAATGTTTCAGGTGACTGCTGCACTATTTATTTGAGAAAAGGTTCATGGACAAAAAATTTTCATAAAAATATTTGTGGAATACCTTGTGTATTTCCAGGACAAAAATTATTGAGTGGATTTGAAAGAGATCCATCCAAAGAGGAATTTTACCAGTAACAGAAAAACTTTCTAAAATGAGTGCTTCTCATCAAGCATAATCTTACTGCCTAAATGGCTGCTATTTAGTGAGATGACTGACTTGAAATCTCACCATAATGGGAACTTGTATTCCTCAATTAAATAGATGGACTGTAGATGTAGATGTAGATGTAGTTTATGATAAACTTCTTTAGGACTGAAATAGTATTTCTTGTCCCCTTTTGTCCCCTTCTTCTGTGTTTTGCAAAGTGGCAGTGTCCATTTTATAAGTGGCTTCTGCAAGCCAGAATGAGCCTGGAGGAGACTGGTCTGTACCCAGCCTCAGTGTCAGGGCACAGCCAGTACTGTGACAGCACTGAATTGCTATGGAGGAAGGGTATTTTGGCTGTGCAGGGGCAGTGAAACAACACTGCTGCCAGAGCCTGTGGAGGAGTAGCCAGGACCCCCTTCTGTGGCCACAGGGCCTGCAGTGGCCTCTCTGGACTATAGGGGCTGGAGTGTACCTCTGCAAGCCACTGGTCTTGGACTGGGTCCTTCCAAATGGCATCAAAGCACTTTGCAGCTGCTCTTGTACCATGCTGTGTTCATCTAGAAATTGCAGAAGGGAGTTTAACTCCTTGGATACAGTGTGGGGTAAATGCCCTCCCAGAGTTAAATGGGGATTGGTGCAGGCTGTTTAGGGGTGGGAAAGGTCAGGCTCTGAGTGAGCAAATGAATCTGTGTTCTTCACCACTTCTGAGAGGGGATCCTTCTCTTCCCTTTTGCTTACTTTGAGTTTCAAAGGCTTGATGTATCCTTGTCAATACCTTTGTACTAAACACTAGTTTTAGTCTATAGGTACAGAGACAGGTTTAGGAAAGAATTAAGTGGCTTAGTGTCAGCAATCCTAACTTCTTCACAGGTGCAACCAGTTGCTGTATAAGAAGCAGGGCAGAGCTGAGCAAAGAGCAGAACTGAGCAGGGGCAGGTCTGGACCTCTGGGTGATGTGACTGTGCTTTAGGAGTTACATCTGTGTTATGCATGAACCCTTTTTAAGACTTTCGCATCACCTTTCATCAAGTATCAAAGCTGCTATATTTTTATGAAATATTATTCTAACTGAAATATAAAATTAACAAACTCTTTTATTTTAGATAGTTAAGAAAATGTTTTAAGAGTGTTTAAGTAATTTTAAGAACTGTAATTTAGTGTTATTTGTCTTAAACCTTATAAGCATAAGATCCTAGGTTTGCAACCAGTTTTCTGAGAGCATGCTTCCAGATAAGATTAATTCCCCGCGGCAAACAATGGGCTGTCAGCAACCCTAGAAACTCACGAGCCATTGGCTAAGAACTGCTTGAAAAATGCCTGACCAATCACCGTGGGACAAGTAAGCAGAACTGGGAGTGAAGAGGGGCGGAGACTCCCCTTTATCCCAAACCGAAATCTCCCAACTCTCTCTTTTCGTCTGGACAAGCCACGAGGGAGGTTCGGTGCTGCTCAGGCCGTTTTCCAACCACGCTTTTTCAAGCAACCAGCACCGAAAAGAAAGCTTTGCCCGGGTTTGTAATAGTCTAACTGGCTGAAAAAAGTTTTTCTGCTCGAAGGGAACTCGGACTTTAATTTTTATCTAAATTTTCGGGGTTTTTTTGAGGTTCCAGTTTTTTTTTAATTGTTAAATAAATCGGTTTTATTTGATTTAACATCCTAAACTATCCTATTTTTATAACAATTTTCTGGGGACTCGTCCGGGATTCACATTTTTTGAATCCACAACCCAGATTTTATGATTTTTTGAACTTTTTTCTTGGCTTGTGCACCCAAAATCCTGTGGATCAATCCTTCGTAGCGGAAAACACCCAGCGTAAAGCTTTTGGTAAGGCCTATTCCCTTTTCTAGGGCAAATTTGTTAGGGATTTGTTATTTTTAATTTTTATTTTAAAATCTTTATTTATGGTGACCCTTCAGTGGAACTTACTGTGTGCATGTGTGTATGTGTGTGCCTGTGTGTGTCTGAGTATGCCTGCGTTAGTGAAGTAAGGTCAAAACAAGTAAAAACTAATGCAGAAAACTTCTCCCACGGGGCATAGGAGGAGAAGCAAGAAAGCCGGGAGTTTTGAAAATTGGAAGGGAACAGCCTACATAGGGGAGTTCTGAGTAACTTCTAAAATTTCTATTACTGACTGCCCCAAATATCTCTGTGTTTGTTCCGGAATATTATGCTTACATTTTGTATTTTTGTGCTTGTATCTGTTACATTGTATGTGTGAGTTACTCGCAGTTTGTATTTTGTGGTCTGTTTTGTCTTCTACTTTTATTCTTAGTGTTGCTGCAGATTGTCTGTATATGTGGATTATTTTAACATTTTTCTTAGTAGTGCTGTGTGCTAGAATCCCTGTTTGGTGTTTTGCAAGTGTGATTGTGGTTATTTTCTTAATTTTTACCACTAATTAAGGCTCTAAGCAATTTTTTCTCAGCACATGCAGCCTCCATTCTAAATCGGCCGCCACGTGTCTCTCCTATCTCCACGTGGCCGAGGCAGGGGGCGTTGCCATTTTGCTCGCTTGTCTCTTCCGGCTCTCTCACCCGAAGGGACACACACACTCTCTCTCTCCGAGTTTCTTTCCTAGTGACTAAAAACGGAAGGAGTTCTTCTCCTTTCCGGCTAGTCCTCCATTTTTTTGTTTTTGTTTCAGTTCCCACACTAAACTCCATTAACATTACAGCTCTCACTATTAATTATTATTGTAATTAAAAGGCATTACAACCTACTAATATAATACTGTGATTGATTTAAAATGGGACAATATTGTAACAAGAAACAAAATCCTATTAAAAAATACGGCATATTCCCAGACAGTCCTTTAGGACAAATGTTAACAAACTGGGAAAACAATACATTAACATCAAAAAAAGATCCACGTATAATGTTACATTATTGTGTGTTTAAATGGCCAAAGCGAAAAATTCGTAGGGATAAAGGAGGTCTGTTCTGGCCAAAACACGGCTCTTCCGAGCTGTGGCTATGCAAATCTCTTTATAACTATGTGCAGTATAAATCCTCTCAAAATTCAGAAGAATTGCAATATGCTGAAATCTGGCTTAAATATTGGATAACTGAAAAAGAACAAAAAACCCAAATTTTATCTTTACAAAAAACAAATACTCTAAAAGAAAAAGAAAATAATAAAGTCATGCAGAAGTCCCTTTTAAATCAATCAAAGTGGGACCCATTAGAGATTCTACCTGTTCCAGCTACTACTGAACCTCCAAGAAACCAAGCTGTGGAGGATGGTACATCTTCAGACGAGGATAATTCAGTGCAAATAAACCAAGCAATTACCATTAATCCTAATAACCAGACATCTCCTCTCCCATCAGCACCCCTGGAAATTCCTTCTAGTGCAGAAGGCCCAGCTTTCCACACTAGAAAGAAAGGTATCCAAATTCCAGAATGTACAACCTGTGCCTGTGCTCCAAAATTATTGCCTTTAAGAGAAGTTCCAATGGGAGGAGCTCAGGGTGGTATTGGTTATGTTTCTGTTCCTCTAACTTCTATAGAAGTAAGAGACTTTAAAAAAGAGATGAAAAATCTATTAACAGATCCAATTGGCCTCTCTGAGCAATTTGACCAATTCTTAGGCCCGAATATTTACACTTGGAAAGAACTGCATGCTATTATGCAAACCCTCTTCTCCCCTGAAGAGAGGCAGATGATAAGAACAGCAGGTGTAAATATCTGGGACCGTGAAAACAATGCAGGGCCAATAGGGGAACACAAGATTCCCCTGGTTGACCCAAACTGGGATGCCAATACAAATGAGGGGAGAAGGAACATGTCTGATTATCGGGCGTTAATTATAAGAGGAATAAGAGAGGCAGTGCCTCGAGTTAATAATATGAAAAAGGCATTCTGTGGGGAGCAGGAAAAGGATGAGTCCCCCACAGCCTGGATTACCCGTCTGAGAAATAACATCCGCTTGTATTCTGAAATCGATTTAGAAAGCGAAGGAGGTCAAACTATGTTAAAAGTGCACTTTGTGCTACATTCCTGGCCTGACATAAGAAAGAAATTAGAGAAATTGGAAAAATGGCCTGAAAGGAATTTGGCGGAATTATTAGAGGAGGCACAGAAAGTTTATGTTCGTAGAGATGAGGAAAAATTAAAAGCAAAAGCAAAAATGATGAGAGCTGAAATAATTGGAGAATCAAAAGAAACCCCTGTTGGAAAACAGCCAAATAATCCAACTGAAATAGACCAACAGAGGCCTCCCCGCCCACAATGTGTATACTGTGGGAAAGAAGGGCACAGACAATTACATTGTTTAAAACGCTTAAAAGACCTCGGAGTTTTTGAGATGGAAGGGGTCCGTCCTATGGATGAATAGGGAAGTCGAGGGTTCTTCCTCCTGGGAAAGCAAAACCACCCCAGAGAGCCCTTGGTAAACCTTAAAGTAGGTCCCCAGGAGGAATCCATAGAATTTCTTGTAGATACAGGCGCTGAAAGGACCTGTGTTTTTAAGAAACCTATGGGATGCAAATTGAGCAATGATTTTATTAACATTACAGGGGCAAAAGGGGAAACCTTTTCAGTCCCTGTTCTAAAAAATATCACTATTACTGGAAATGGAAAAACAATCACAGGAGATGTATTATTTGTTCCACAAGCTGGATGCAATCTGTTGGGGAGAGATTTTCAAATTCCTTTAAAAATTGGTGTGGTACCATCTAAAGATCACATGAAAGTTAAACTTTTCCCTCTTTCTCTTACTGATGAGCAGGACATTAACCCTATAGTTTGGGCAAAACCAGGGAACCGAGGAAAGCTTGACATCACACCAATCACAGTCGAGCTGCTTCCCTCTGCTAAGCCAGTAAGGCTACCTCAATACCCTCTGACCAAACAGCGACGAGAAGGGCTCCAACCGGTAATCCAAGAGCTGCTGAGAGATAATATCCTGGAGGCATGTAAGTCTGCATACAACACACCTATTCTGGCAATTCCAAAGCCAGATAAAACTTACAGATTAGTACAAGATTTGAGAGAAATTAACAAACTGGTACAAGCTAAGTATCCCGTTATTCAAAATCCGTACAATCTGTTAAGTAAATTATCTCCTAAACATGCCTGGTTTTCTGTTATAAACCTAAAAGATGCCTTTTGGGCATGCCCTTTGAATACTAATTCTAGAGATCTTTTTACTTTCACATGGGAAGACCCTAACACAGGGAGGAAACAGCAACTCCGGTGGACAAGACTTCCCCAAGGCTACACAGAATCACCTACACTCTTTGGACAGGCCCTTGAGGAACTCCTGACTTCCTTCTCTCCACCACCTGGAATCCAGGTAATCCAGTATGTGGATGACCTGCTTCTAGCAGGGGAACAAGAGTCCACAGTCAAATTGGCTACCATAAAACTACTGAATTTTCTAAGGGAGAAAGGCTTAAGAGTGTCAAAATCTAAATTACAATTTGTACAGCCAGAAGTGAAATATTTAGGCCATCTAATCAAACAAGGAACAAAGAGCTTGTGTCCTGAAAGGATACAAGGAATTCTAAATTTAAAAGCACCAAAAACGAAAAAGGAGGTTAGACAAATTCTAGGGTTAATTGGCTATTGCCGTATGTAGATTGATCAATACATGCAAAATGCAAAATTTTTATATGAAAAACTAGTTGAACCAGAACCAGTAAACTGGACACAAGAAGATGACACTAAGCTAGCAGAATTAAAATCCAAACTAATCAGAGCACCTGTCTTGAGCCTTCCCTCCTTAGAAAAACCTTTTGATCTATATGTCAATGTGGAGAGAGGAACTGCTTACGGAGTCCTGGCCCAGGAGTGGGGAGGAATTCGAAATCCAGTAGCCTTTTTGTCCAAAATGCTAGATCCAGTGTCCAAAGGGTGGCCAAATTGCATCCAGGCTATTGCTGCAGCAGCTCTATTAGTACAGGAAACCCAAAAACTTATATTTGGGGGAAAACTTACCATACATACACCACATTCCATCAAAACTATCCTAACCAACAAAGCCTCTAATTGGATCTCTGACCCACGCCTAATTCAGTATGAATCTATCCTAATGAATACAGAAAATCTAACACTAACCACAAACTCCAGCATTAACCCGGCACAATTCTTATATGGAATACATACTGATGAGATTGTGCATGACTGTGTAAATATCATTGATTTGCAAACAAAAGTTCGGGAAAACCTGCAAGACTGCCCTCTTGGAGCCGGAGAAATTCTATTTGTTGACGGCTCTTCAAGATTTCTAGGAGGGAAACGCTGTTCTGGCTATGCCATAGTAGACGGACACAGCATGCAAACAGTCGAGCAGGGGAAGCTTCCCTCAAAATGGTCAGCACAAGTGTGTGAGTTATATGCTCTGGAAAAAGCCCTAATAAGGCTAACTGGGAAAGTTGGGACGATTTTTACTGATTCTAGGTATGCCTTTGGTGTAGTACACACCTTTGGTAAAATATGGGCAGAGAGAGGCTTTCTAAACACCAAAGGAAAAGATCTGATCCACAAAGAACTTATTTTAAATATCCTAAAAGCCCTAAAATTACCCCAAGAAATTTCTGTGGTACACATTAGAGGACATCAAAAAGGGAACACTATAGAAGCCAGAGGAAATAATCTAGCTGACCTGGCAGCAAAGGAAGCTGCACAAAGTGGAAAAGAGGTTAAAATTATGGAAATTAAAGCAGACACTGAACAATCACTACCAATTCCCATGTTCACTCCACGAGATGAAGAAAAAATGAGATCACTAGGGGGAAAACAAAATCCAAATGGAAAGTGGTACTTACCTGATGGACGTCAAATTCTAAATAAGAATCTGACCCGAGAAATTCTGTTAAAAATACACCAGAATACCCATTGGGGCTCGAAAGCCCTAGTGGATCACTTCCTCCGGACCTTTGGATGCCTAGGAGTATATGAATTGGCAAACCAAATTACTCGTGACTGCATAATTTGTCAAAAGGTTAACAAAAAGACTATGAGAAAATCTGTACATGGGGGAATCGATCTAGCTATCAGACCATTCCAGAGCGTGCAAATAGATTTCACTAAACTGCCCCCAGTGCAAAGGTGGAAATATTTACTAGTTATAGTAGATCATTTTACTCACTGGGTGGAAGCCATTCCCACAGTCAATTGTACAGCTCACACAGTGAGTAAAGCACTTTTAGAACAAATTATCCCTAGATATGGCATGGTACACAGAATTGATTCTGATAGAGGCACGCACTTTTCATCTCTTGTTTTGCAAAACCTAGTGCATCAATTAGGTATAAATTGGAAGCTTCATACGCCGTGGCACCCCCAGAGCTCCGGAAAAGTAGAAAGAATGAATCAAACATTGAAAAACACGCTTACAAAACTAATGTTAGAAACTAAATGGAATTGGGTTAAATGCTTACCTTTAGCACTTCATCGCATTCGAACACAACCACGATCAGACCTCAATCTATCCCCCTATGAAATGCTATATGGGATGCCTTATTTAATAACACAGCAGGAGATTGATGCAAAGGAATGTGGAAATTTAAATGTCCAAAATTACATTCAAATTATCTCAAATAATCTAAAAGATATAAGAGAGAGAGGTCTGTTACCACAAACAGCACCCCTCGACTTTTATATCCACAAAATCTCATCCGGGGACTGGGTATTAATTAAAAGCTGGAAAGGTCAGTCACTAACACCGAAATGGGAAGGTCCTTTTCAAGTCCAGATAACAACGGAGACAGCTGTGAGGACGCTAGAAAAAGGATGGACTCACGCCAGCAGAGTCAAGGGACCAGTGAAGGCACCAGAAGACACCAAAAAAGATCAACAATCGTCTCCACCTTAAGGACTTTTTCCCACAATCTGTATTTCTAAGACTGTGTTAAAAGTTTAATGCTGTTATTTTCCAGGTTAAACCAGTGAAGTTGTAAATAATGTTCTTTAAGGGTTAAAAATAGTGTTGTAATAGTATTTATTTAAGTACATACCTCAAGTTCCAGTATCTTAAATCCTTATCCAACATATCTCTCATCCCGAATAGATATTTAAGGAAAACAAATTTACAATTGGCAAATTCTATCGAGCACCAAGGCCACCCTTAGGGAAGCCTTTCACTAGGATTCATATTCCAGTTTGCACCAGAAAGCAAGGGCCCTCAGAAGAAGGACCAAAGTCGTCAAGGAAGATGACAGCCGGAGAAGGGGCAGGTAACCAGCCTGTAACTTGCAGCATGAGATCTGCAGAATACACCAGGCAGAAGAAACCCCCCTTGGAAACCGGATCCTGTCACTGCTGTTTATACTTTGGATCCTGAGGCTGCCCTCTGCAGCAGCGAAGGAACCCAAGTGCAACAAATGTTACTGGACAGTATATGAATCCCAGGGAAACACTTTCAGATTAAAACACTCCTTCTGAGCACACATGTATGTTAATCCCTTTTACTACAACATTTCCACACTAGCTGTGTGCTCAGAACGAGGAACAAAATATTAGATTGAAGAAAATATATGAACTCACACACAAAGAACACAAAGAGAATGCCCTAACCAACCCATTATTTTCTAACCAAAATTTATTTATTAATCTGGCAGAGAAAATTAGTAAACAACTAAATTTAACCAATTGCTAAGTCTGTGGAGGAACCCTTAAATCAAAAATATGGCCTTGGCGAGGAGTCAGTGTGGAGCCCCTCGAGCTTTTAAAATTAAATTATCTAGACTCCCAGACCCAAAAGGACAATGATGAATAAATTTTAAGCAATACCATTATCAGAGATGAGTGTATATGGAGGAGGGGTAAAAAGTACCTCACACCTGTAAGTAATACATATCAGAAACAAATACCTCATCAAGAGGAAGTTAGTATATTTCTTTAATGCGAAAGTCTTCTCTGCTGCACAAATAAGAAAAGGGGGGATTTGTTATGCATGAACCCTTTTTAAGACTTTCGCATCACCTTTCATCAAATATCAAAGCTGCTATATTTTTATAAAATATTATTCTAACTGAAATATAAAATTAACAAACTCTTTTATTTTAGATAGTTAAGAAAATGTTTTAAGAGTGTTTAAGTAATTTTAAGAACTGTAATTTAGTGTTATTTGTCTTAAACCTTATAAGCATAAGCATAAGATCCTAGGTTTGCAGCCGGTTTTCTGAGAGCATGCTTCCAGATAAGATTAATTCCCCGCGGCAAACAATGGGCTGTCAGCAACCCTAGAAACTCACGAGCCATTGGCTAAGAACGGCTTGAAAAATGCCTAACCAATCACCGTGGGACAAGTAAGCAGAACTGGGAGTGAAGAGGGGCGGAGACTCCCCTTTATCCCAAACCGAAATCTCCCAACTCTCTCTCTTTTTCGTCGGACAAGCCACGAGGGAGGTTCGGTGCTGCTCAGGCCGTTTTCCAACCACGCTTTTTCAAGCAACCAGCACCGAAAAGAAAGCTTTGCCCGGGTTTGTAATAGTCTAACTGGCTGACAAAAGTTTTTCTGCTCGAAGGGAACTCGGACTTTAATTTTTATCTAAATTTTCGGGGTTTTTTGAGGTTCCAGTTTTTTTTAATTGTTAAATAAATCGGTTTTATTTGATTTAACATCCTAAACTATCCTATTTTTATAACAATCTGTATGATTCAACTACTGAATCATTCCCCTCTTTCTCTGATAGATTGCAGAAGTGTAGTTCTGTCAGGGACTTGAATCAGGAGACAAATGTCATGGTTTAGCTACCATGTCTAGGAAGAATTTTCCAGGCAGGATGGTGGGATAGTTACAATTAAAACCCTAGTGGGCTTTGTATTTGTTCTTCATTTCTTTGTATGACCTTGCCCTCACCAAAGCTGATGGGACAATTCACCCATTTAAATGGTGCTTTCATCAGCATGGCTTGCATTCATTTTTGTCATGTTGATGCTCTCTTCTTTTTGCCCTGGCTGGTGGAAGCCCTCTGGTGCAGGAAGCAAAAGGACAGGAATTTAAAGGAACTTCTGGCAGTCCAGCAGTTTTCATGGTCAGACTGGACAGCCCCAAAAACGGGTGGGAGGAATGGACAGGCAAAACCAGACAGGAGTCTGGCTATGAGCAGAAAGCAGTGTCTAGCTTCCAGCCTTACTGAACTGTTTGTTTCTTAGTTACTTCATGAGAGGAAGGAGCAGAGTGTGAGATGATGATACTGATAACATCATCTGTGATTTAGGGTTGCAGGGCCACATGTCAGGGGCTCTGAAGGCTGCCTGTATGTGAAAAGTGTTGACACAAAGTCTGGGAATCGTGCAGAGCTTCAGGCATGTCCCGCCTTACGCAGAGCCAGAGAGCAGCCCAGGGGCTAGAAAAAAACAGTCAGACTCAACTAAAAGTGTAACTATTTACGGGAGGTTGTCTGTTTTCTCTTGTGACTCGAGGATGTTGTTTCTTGTTCACCCAGGCTCTGAGTGCTATCAGTTTGCATTTAAATATAACTTTCCCAGGTTTTCAAATCTGCTGTTTTCCCAGAGGAATGTCTGTTCCTGGCATGTAGCCCTCCTTTTATCACACTGAAGATCACCTCACTCACTGAGTGTCAGTAGCTTCTGGTAGATGACCAGCAGCCTAAATATTGCCAGCTACCAGACCCCTCCTCTCTGCCCTCAGATGGAGACATTGTATTTCACTTGATCCTACCCTGTATGATGCCCCATGCCTTCAGTTTCTTCAGCACAGTCTTGGCTATTTTTCCTGAAATACCTTGCCAAGGAGAGAGGGATGGAGGAGGATTACCTTCCTTGCAATCTAAGTCAGGTGGCACTGGGAATCACAGAAAAAGTTCTTGCAGGGGGAGTCGTGGTATGGCACATGACCCTTCCATGTATCCAGTCCTCGTGTGTCTAATTGTCATGGACAATGCCTAAATGTGGGTGCCAGAGCTGACAAGATCATGTGCTGTTTTTGCATATACTCTCCAACTTAGCCAAATACTGGACTGCAGGGAAATTCTCTCAAGAAAATCTAAAGGATTAGACTAAATAATATCCATAAGTGACATTTTAAATAGAGATACAGCACTGTGTTTAACCTCATAATTACTAACTGATACAGGTTCTATAAAAAACAACTTCCTTGCCTTTTTCTTAATAGAAATTTAATTGGCCATCTATGGTAAAAAACTTGATTCTGAATGACTCTGCTTTCAAACCAAGTCTCACGCTTGCTTTATTTTTTGAATAGTTCAGAACTGCAATATATTTATACTTTGGCTAATGCATGTGTGCCATACCTAGTGGCTGCTAATTTAGCTGTTAAATTCTTAAGTTCTCATATTGTCGCTTCAGGTCAGAGAGAACAAAGGTTTGGTATTTTAAGGGATTTGGTGCTTCTAGATAAAAACATTTTGCATTCCATGCATGTTCAATCTCTAAAGATAAGTGGGAAGGAATACTGGAAAACCCTGGTATCTCAATGGAAAGGATAGTCAGAATGTAACTTACCTTGCATGGTGGTGGTTTGCATTCATCAACATATCTTTGGGGTTTTTTTCTACTTGTTATAAAACCTTTGACCCTTGTTTTTAGTACTCATATGAACATTTGATGCCTGCTGCTGTGAAGATATCATTGAAACAATTGTTTCCTGAGTACTTCAGTTCTTCAGGTAGTCCTACCAACAATTATAGCTTTGGCCACTTTAAAACTGAAGTTATTTTAACATACACTATGCTACTTGATAGTTCCCTCTGGAACCCAACCAATGTTTTAGCTAAAACAACTGCATGAAGAATGCTGTTCTCATGGCTCAAACACTTGTAATGCTGTCCCACCCAAACTAACCTCAGCTTGAGGGTGATTTCTAATCTACAAAAGAGATAAGCAGTGGAACTATTTGTTACTGTCCCTCAGATATGAAGGTATTTCTTTCAACCAACTGTCTTTATTTTACTGTTAACAAAAATAAAATCATATCAAAGGGGCAGGTGTTTCAGTCTGTTGTGCAAAAAAGGGCATTGCTGATTGGCTCTGAGTGGCTGCGGTAGAATTCTGTTGGTGAAATCAAATTAAATACAGGGTGTGAAAGGATACTTTTTCCCAAGTGAAGGAGAAGATTGGCTTACAATAGGTGAAACATTAATGGCAGTTTCACTAAAATGAAATCTTAGTGATGCAGTTTTTTCTAGCTGCACTATATTTTTTCACTAGAAACTATCCCAGGAATTCATCCCAGCTTGATAGCAGGACTGGCTTTTAAAAAGTATCATTTTTGTCACACATGTGCGTGGATCATAAAATTCCAAAGTATCCCAAGTTATTCCATCATGCTAATGCAGGATTTTTTTATTTGATGAGAATCTTTGGATATTTTCTTCCATGATGCTTTTTCACCTCATTTCCATACTGCTGCTGCTAGTGTTTTGTACCAGATGTTGTTCTGTCATTAAAGCAACTGCTTCATGATTCTCTTGTGCCTGAAAACTTGTCTACTATGTGTATCAGGTGACCCAATAAAATCCATTTCAAATCTTGCTCCTTTTCTATCATGAGCCCATCCCAATTAAAAATACCTTTTTATGCTCTGTGCCCCAAATACTCCATTATTGTTTTAGTTTGAATACAGTCTTGTCCTTACATATGCCTGATGTGGTTGATGGAGGTGTGTGACATGGATTCTGTGCTATCTTACTTATTTGATATTTCCACCTCTTGGGGAGTCTGCATTTATTTTTCTACGGAAAATCTATAAAAGTAGGGTCTGATACCTAGAGTGGCTGGCCCCATTGCCTACACGTACATAAGCAGAGAGAGAGAAGGGCTGTGCCAGATGAAGGAAAGAAAAGGTATCTGCCTTCTCCGCATAATTAGAGGGAAACCAGTACATGATAGCTAAGATAAATACAAGCTTGTTATCAGCTGATAATATTTCTGTTTCTCTCCCCTTGTATACATCAGCAACCAGAGGGATGGAGGTAATGGCCCTTCCCCCGTTTGCAGGGGAACTTTGCTCAGTCCTGGACCATCCAGGTGTTTGACAGCTCTAGGTTGACATCTGAAGCTTCAGGTGGAATTTTTCTGCTTCAGGGACTTACAAGTGTCTCGTCAGTCGTATACGTAATGCCTTCTTGGGTGCCTAAGTAGGACTAAATACCAATGGGTATGTTACTAAATCCTTTTCCTGTGTCTGAAAACAATACGCCGAGATGAGCAGTTTGAGGTCACCACCAGTGTTGCCTGGATCCATTCAGCCATCTGCTTTGGGCTCTCATTCTCCTCATAATTCTGTGGTGCTGTTTATGCTGGAATAGATATAGATGGATAGATGGATAGATGGATAGATGGATAGATGGATAGATAGATAGATAGATAGATAGATAGATAGATAGATAGATAGATAGATAGATAGATAGATAGATAGATAGATAGATAGATAGATAGATAGATAGATAGATAGACAGACATACTGGTGGCCAGAAGGGGCAACGTGTTCACTTCCTCTGCCTTGGCATCAGTCTCCCATTGCTCCCCTCAGTGCTGAAGCAGTCTGCTTTGGAGTCAACTGAACAGCTGGAGATGCAGACCTGGTAGGAACATGGAAGTGAGAAGGGAAAGTCTGCCCTCTGGCCCAGCCTTACCACAGAACTTCCTGGTTAGGTTCCCACTTGGCCCTGCAAGTTGTCTTGTCTTTGGCTCTGCAAATCCAAAGCAATTGAGCTGTTTGGGAAAAAAGTAGATCATAAAGGCATGAAAGGCGAATATAATCTGAAGATGAATTATGCACAGTCAATGGAGCTGGGGCTGTGAAGTTGATTTCCAGGGAAGATTAAATGAATCAGAAAGCAGACCCTTTTGAGGATGCATTACAACATACATTCTTTGACAGAATTCTTCCCCTAGAGGCCCCTGGCAATCTGCAGACCTCCCCAGACTAAACCTAAGAGCCTTCCTGTAAATAAAGAAGGGACAGGCTCTGGAGGCAATCTGGATCTCTGTGAAAAGCCTCTTTGTTCCAGTCTGTGAGGGCTGGAAAATTCTTAGGCAGCAGAACTATGGATGCCGATGGGAACAACTCCTCCAGCTGGTTTGGCTCTCTGATGGGAGAGTGAGTGGTTGGATCTGCTGGTCGATCTGAGACCTCATCCCTGCAGCTGAGGGAGACTGGCAAACTTACTGGGGCATCTGGCAAATGTAAAAAACTTATGTAATGTTTGGGGCTTGCTCTCCCTGACTGCTTTCTGCCTCTCCTGGTGCAGGAAGGTGGATAGTTTCCAGCTGAAACAGTTGATGGAAAATTCCTGCTAAGGAAGAAAAGCTAGAAGCTTAACTCTGGTAAAGACTTTAGTGATGGGCTAGAGCCAAACCTAGGAAGACCAGGGCATGGGCTGGTGCCATCCCTCTGTGCCTGTTGTCTTTGAGGGATGCCAGGATGCTTCTGCTGCTGTCAGGATGGGGGATGGTGAGTCAGGGATCTGCCTTCTGTGGTTGTTCCCTTCTCTCTGCACCAGGTGAAGCTCATGAAAAAATCATAGCTCAGCACTAAAACCAAACTGGGCATGGCTATGGTTTGGAGAGGATGCCTTGTAAGTAGAATGCATAAAGCATTCAGAAGTGATCTGAATCACTTCACTACCCATGGAAATACTCTACAAATAAAGTTGTATTGTTTAGTTATGAATTTCATGCCGGAATGGTTAATCTCAAATATGTATAGGGGACAGCACCCTGAAATTAGTATTACATTACTGATTAATGACTAATTCGGACGAATTTGAAAGTGTATCCTTAAGGTGAAAACCAATCCTTGGATTAACAGAATTTCTGTCCAGCCCTAAGACTTGTAGACTTCCTCAGGCATTGTTGAAAAGGCTTTGTTTTCCTTCATTTTTCATATTTGAATGTGGTAAAGATTTTCCTGTTGCTAGTGTTCCTGTTCCTCTGTTTACTGGTTACTATTCCTAAAAAAATCTAGGATTTGGCTTTTGAGGAAAAAGGATATGGAGCAGGGAAGCAGAGGAAGGTCCTTTGAAAGATTTGTGGAATTTGATAATGTTACAAGTGAGGCTGATTGCTATTTTAAAAGTTGCTATTCAAGTGGTTTATTTCTGACAGAAATGGAGGAGTCCAAAGAAACCCTTACCTGCTTTTGTTCTAAGGCTCAGGATGTTCTCCCTGTTTTGCTTCTCCCTCAGCTCAATATCTTCTGCAGGTGTCAGTGGAGGGTTTCATAATACACTGCTTGGTTTACTCTCTTGTCCTGAGATCTTGGTGCAGCTTTGCACTTTGCATCTTTATAAATAAATCAACAGCTTTCACAAATGAATCACCTATTGTTTGAGGTGGGCAGAATATTATAATGGCATCTAAGTTAAGAATTGTGATTTTTAAATGTTTGGTTTGTATTTTTGACCTGCTGTAGCTTGAATTTATGTCCGAGGAGGTATAAAGAAAAAATAGGACAAAAAGCCTCGCTGAGCTGCAGCTGTAACAGAGACACACATCCTTGGTGTTATTATTATTCATGACTCCTGGTGTAACCATAGCATGGAGGAGTCACATTCTTTTGCACCTCGGATCTGGGCACTGCTGAAACACAGGACTGAAATGGCCCAAAGCTTTTACCTGATGAGAAATAACAAATGGAGCTATGTAGTGGAGCACAGGGAAACAACATAATGTCAGGATGTGAAGAGGTGTTTGTGTGCCCAGAACTCACTTGGTTTTCTACTGTACCAGCTGGACATCTCAAAGCTGTTCCTGCTCCCTGCAGACCTTGACACAAACACTCCTGGGGGCCAGGCAGTCTCACTTGCAGCACATCTGCCTCAATATTGGTCAGCGTGCTGGGCTGTAGGTATCTTGTGCATGCACCTCAGAGCCTGCTGTAATACTCTCAAGATATTTTAAGAGTTGCTCTGTTGTATTACGAACATCTAATTGAGGCTTTGCTGATCCTTTTTGGAAAAGATCCTTTTTGGCTCTTTTCTGAGCTCTTTGGGCTCAGCACTACACTGGGAAGCATCCAGGGTTTTGCTTTGCTCTCTTTTTGGGAGTGGGACCTCCAAAAGCAGTCACGCACCTCATACCATGCTCAAAATAGCGAAGCTCTTTCTGTGGAAAAGTAAACTTTCATGGTTCCTGAGGAAATAAATGCTACTGAATAGTGCTCTGTGGGCTTTAGTACCATACATATGACAGGGGGGACACATTTAAAAAGGCTTCAGAGTTTGTTTAAGAACAAGTTGGTGAATGTAACAGAAGAAACAGCAGTAAAAGCGTTTCTCCTGGCCTCTACCCACCTGTCTGAGGGCAGCTGGAGAGGGGAGCCAGAGGGCTGGCTGCACTGAGAGGGCAGGAACACACTGAGGTGCAGGACACAGGGGTACCTGGGGCTGCAGGGTCCCTGGCTCAAATGGGATGTCTGTGCTCATTGAATCACACCCAGAGACACCAAGGAACATGTCTTGGGGAGTTAAGTGCACACAAATGGTTTAAGCAAACAGCAGTGAAGGGAGGGGATGAGGGGTGAGCCTGCAGGGCTTTTTTCCAGGAACTGTGCTCTTGTATTTAGTAACTTGAGCAAAACTGTGCTGTGAGCATTTGCATCCTGAGATGAAATATACTTGTGAAAACCAGTTTTGTACTGCACTCTGCTTCTTCACATCCCTTGTCAGGACTTTTTCTGGTTTGATGCTGACACAATATTGCTAGATGGTGATTGACACTTGAGGGATAGTACAGATGATTTTATATTTCATAACAAATGTATCACAGGATTTGCTAAAATGAAGCCTCATTCCCAGCTAGCTTTCCCAATCATACAATTTTGCTTGCTGTTGTCTTTTTTTCATGTTTGTGACATCATATTCCAGACTAGATTTAAACTCTGAATTTGCCAGAACTTGGATACATTTGTATTTTAAGTAGACATTGGTCCTTTTAACAGAAGTTACACCATTTGTCAGATCATAGTCACAGAGTTTTAAAATATACTTTCATTCCTGGTTCCAGATATAAGCTGTAGGGTTGAGAGACTTTGTTGCTCTGTGTTTATATTCTGTTGAGCTCAATGGCACCTGATTCTGACAGAGTGAGCTCTTTGTTACTTCTGTGCCAGGAATAATACCTGTACCTGGTACAGGTCATCCTGTACCCACTAAATGATTCTAAGACGAGTCCATAAGTGCTTGAAGTGTAAGAGCTTGGATATTATGTTACAATTATATTCTAATGGCAGAGTATGGTGGGCACTCTGAACAAGACTCTTGCTCTCACATGGTTGGAAATTTCCCTGAAAATGCTAGTGAGGCTTTATTTTCTGAAATGCAAAGTCCACATACGAGCTCTCTCTCAGCAAGGACAAACTCCAGCATTGCTCCCATTTCAAAGGTTTGGCCTCTGCAAGTAACCTCCAGTTAGATACATCAGTGATGTATTAAGGGGTTTTGTTGCTCCCTTATTTTCTTCTGACAGTAACTCCAAAAAAGGGGCTTTTTCAGAGTAAGAAAATTGTTTCAATCCTCTTTTCATTCAGTTTTGTGGTCTCTTTCTTCATTTCAGTGATTAAGGACTTGGCAGGGTTGGACTTCTTTTTTGGTTTGGACGATTGCTTTGGTTTGGAACATCCTAAAATAAATTACATCCAAAAGTTTCCTCTTTGTCTGCTGTGATTTCAAAGCAATTTTCATGGCTCAGTTCAGGGCTGCCTAATAGAAGAAAATGGAAGAATAATTACTGCCTGCAGAACTTGTAGCGCAGTCATTTAAGTAGCTGCAAAATAATTTAAGGTACAGACGAATTTCTTGTTCTCTGAAGAACTGTGTGCTTTGAGCCAAACATTTTTCCTTGAACTAGGCACATGGTTCCAGTGGCAGGCAGGCAGCAGGCACAGCCCCAGTGTGCCAGCAGTACTAGCAAGGGCACCATTGGCATTCCTGCCTGTCTGAGCTGTGAAGCTCACCCCCATCACTGCCCTGTGCGCTGCATGTTATGGCTCCCCATCACTTCTGGAAATCTTATCCTTTCAAACCCTCCCACTGAATTAAAAAAAAAAAAAAAAGAGAGTACTCTTCCCTCTGGGAAACCCACAGCACTCACAAAGTTCAGACCTCAACCTTGGCCCTGGCTGTGCAAAGCAGACAGAGGGCTGCCCTCATGGAGCAGCAAAGATTTCCTTCTCATGTAGGGGAAATTTCACAGTAGGCATTCCAGCCAGATGGTGCCATGTGGAGAAGGGAGGGCAGTGAAGTGGCTGATCTCTGTCCTACGCCTTGCTGGGAGCAGCCCCACTGCTGTCCAGTCCAGGAGGAACTTGGGAGGGGGGTGAGAGGCTTCATCAAGATGATTTAAACCATTAAAAGTTGAAATTGCTTTGACTGAATCGTGGGGTAAGTGACCTCATTTAGGCTGAGTTTTCATAAAGTACACGTGAAAATGCAAAGTGACCAAAAGAGAGTTTACCTGGGCAGTGTGGAGATCTGCAAGTGGGCTTTGTCAGGTGCCACAGCTTGCAGAGCATCTCCTGTTTTACAGGCATAGCCACAGAACACCAGGCACCAAAAACAAATTCATAACTGAAGTCTCTGGTGGGTATAAAGCTTCACTTGCCTTATTTATCTTGTTGACTAAAAAGGGCTATTTGCTTGCTCAGAATTAATTAAATTTCTATACACACCTGTAAATCTGACCTGTTCAGATCTAGTGTTATCACAGTGACTATATTTATTTTAGTTAAAACCAAAGTTCTTGTCATTTCAGGGAAAGAAAAAACCACTTAGTGGTAGTAATTAAAAATCACTTAAGCTTTCAGCACATTAGTACACCTACATGTTATGGAAATATGAGGCTGGTGGTCATCTTGCAAGGCCATATACAGTTAGTTAAGAGAGGGGCTTTCTAGAGGCTCTGAGGGTATGCCCACAGTGGCAGATATGGTAAAACCTGGCCAAGCCTTCTCCTGGCCATAGGTTGTCCACCTGTGGTCAGAAAGCCAAATGTGCAAGAGTTTGCTCAGGGCAGTGGGAGCGCTGCTACACATCTGTAATGCAGTGGTCTCGCAGCTGGAGGAATCAATGCTGAAGCATTTCATGCCTGGTATCTGTCTCCGTCCCTGTAACCATCTGTACCCTTGTGCGATTCAGGGAGGCAAAAGCCACAGGATGTCACATCTAAGCTACAGGGGAGTTTACTTGGATGGGAAGTGTTTAGTGGGTGGGAAAATGGGACATCCATAGCACAGGTTTTTGCTGGTGCCTTTGGTGTCCCAGGGGGTGCCATTATCTCACTAAAGACATTAATGAATTGTGTTTTCCAGCAGAGAGACGTGTTATTAACACTTAGGCAATTTTGTATGTAAAACCTTAAATTCTAATTAGGGAAAATCTTAAGGGGTCAAGTACAAAACATCCACATTGATAATTTAACAGGAAACAGCAGAGAAAAGGTGACATACCTAATGGATCTAAAGTGAGGGAAATAAATGTAAAAAATAATGAGAATTTGTGAAAAATTGTTTTGTTTCATTTCCCCAGATTTGGTTTGTAGTTATTCCATATTGGGAACACTCATGGAGCTACTAGTTTATTTTGGTAAGAATAAACTGTGTCTTCTCCCACTTCTTACCCTTAAAGTAAAACGACTTAAGAAGACATATCCTTTCCATTGCATACTGGTGAGATCTTACATTTTTAAAGAGTTTCCAAGTTGTCTTTGTCCAATTATCATATTATTTCACTCAATGTGCTCGTGATGGAAGATGCTGTTTTTTCCCTACTACAAAGAGTGAAACAAGTTACGAAAATGAAGCCGGTTACCTGTGGAGGGCTGTGAGCCTCTGACTCAGGAGTCCTCTGCACCCCCTTGGAGGGGAGAAGCCTGAGGGCAAAAGGACTCAGAGATAAGAAACCTCTCTCTAGGTTATGGTTACAAAGTGAACCACCCCCAGCATGCCTTGTTTCTGTATGCCAATACCTTGTATCCAGTTGGTAAATTGGGTTCTACCCCACCCCCTGCCTTTCCCATAAAAAGGCCCTGGATCTGCCCTGAATCAGGGAGTTGCTGTCCCTGGCCTCCCCTTCCCAGGGGCTGCTGGACAATAAAGCTGCCTCTGTGGCACTGCCACACACGGCTCCTGTCTCTCTGTCCCCGAGTTTGCCTCGGGTGATCTCACACAGAGCTGAAATCACAGGAGCTGGAATCACTTGTAGCTGAGAAATGGCTGCACTTGCTGAGATCACCGCTGTGCAGGGAGGCTGCCTTGGCCCTAGAAGAGCTGTTCTTTGCTGGACACTCTTTCTAGGAAGGTCCTGGCTTACTGGTGCTTGACCAGCATCAGACCTCCCTGTGATAGTTACCCAAGTTTCTGTGTTGTGTTTACACAGGAATTCTGTTTCTTTGCCTAATCCCTAACCGATAAACTTGATGAAAAAGTGTACATATTTTATAATTGTAGAAGCATTAGGTATTTATGTGTCTAGCCTATGAACAAACCTATGCCAATATATAGCACAGGCTATTCAAATGGGAATGGAACAGCGCTGAAAAAATAGCCATGTGTGAGAGAAATAAACAGAAAATGAAATAAATACACAGAAATCAACTTGTGTTAGGAGTGACTTTGACTAGAAACTCTTACCTGCCCTTACAGGGGATTGCCTTACGGTGTTAGTCAAAGGTTCCTGTCTTGCACAGGCATCTCTGTTGTTGATGGTTTTCTTTTTTCAACCCTCTGCTGCAGTTAAGAGAGTTATGTTGGGAGGGTAAATTGATTAGTATAATTGTTCATTAATGCACTCTTATTTAATGTACTTTGAGAGGTTATATTCTTCAGAATGATGATAAATCATGGTAACTCAAATTAATGTCACTGAAGCTAAAGGGATATAAGCATTTCTATTAATACAGGGCAGTTTTCTGGGGTTTTAAAATGAAGCTAAAAAAAATTGCTGAAACTTAAGGTACAAGTTTCCAGTATATTTTATGCACACAATATTCCCTTGTATCTGATCTAATTGGTAGATATGTCAAATCTAATAAGATATAAATAAAGTGTAAAGAATCTGCTGAAGATACAGATTCCAACTTGTAGAAATGGAATTATATAAGGGGAATACCCTGCTTTCTCTTTCGGTTAGATCAGGTGGACCTGTGGTGGTACATGTGACAGGCATTTTGCTCAAAGGGCATCTGGGCTGGTGTCTTTATCAGGATTCCTGCTGCCCTCTGCCTCAGTCCCTTCTCTGCACCTGGTAGCTCCTGATGTATGGTTAACTTGGTGTAGCAGAACAGTGTTAAAATTTCTTAAGCTATGTTGATATTCTTGGAGGAGCTCACAAGGAGCTTGCACACAAAGGCAGCTGACCTTGGAATAAAAATAAAAAATTTAACATTGAAATCAGATCCCATCCCAAAAAGTTAGAGGTAGAAAATGCTGTCCCACCTTTAAAAATGGTGCTGACTTTGAATATTTTAGTATGAGAGGCTTGAACAACAAAGATAACTCCAAAGATTTTAAATTACAGGGAAAGAAAGGATGAGAAACCGGCTAACTATGTTATCCTGATACTGAAGTTTTTCAGAGGCACTGCCAAAGGAATTGTAGATAAAATTGACCCAAGCTTTTAGAAAAACTTGGTCATTTTTCTCACAAGAGGAACATGCAGGGAGAGAATGTTTATTTAATAGGGTTTTTTTAAATACATTTTTCTCCTTGGATTAGAGATAATGAAAATAGTAAGGTACTTGTGCTAACTGGTTAGTGCAGTACGTTAGCACTAGAGCACCAAGGAGCTGTTAACTTGAATTCTGATGCAAGTTCTGCAGGAAAAAAAATGTCTGCCTGATTTCATAACTGATGCTGACAATATGATGGGCTATGCAGAAAGGGGCAATAAAGATGCTCTATTTACAAAGCAATCCATTTGGTATCTCCTGTCTTCCTGAATAAGGAATTGTTTTCTTGAAATCATGACAAAACATTGATGAATGGGCACATGCATTATTATAGCAGTCAATCTCAATGTAATGAGATACACACAATTCCTAGTCATATTGTAATCCTGTCAATTATGAGTGTATTCTAAAAACAGAAATGGTAAGAACAAAGAAAAGAGAAGGAGACAAGGTAAGATGAGCTCAGAGCCTCACAACAGCATTGTCTTCATGCACCAAGGAATAAAGTATTTATTGACTTTGGTCAAAGTTCAAGGGCTTCACATCTTCTCAGCCCCTTTCTTCACTGTTTCTTTTTCTGCATTCCCTTTGTGTTTCTTAACATCACCTAAAGGGTTAATGGACTTTATTTTCCTACTTTATTCTGCATATACAGAAAAGTAAACTGTGCCACACAGTCCACATGATATTAATGGTCAGCAGGTATTTGTAGATGAATGTGGGTTTTAGAAATACAACTGGCTGGAGACTTTGTTGTTTGACTTTAAAATTGTGCTGCTCATCATTTTCTAATTCTGCCAATCACTGGAATAAAAAATTAGAGAGACCTAAAGCATATACATGTACAGAATATTAAAGGTTAGGGTGTTTTCATTTTTTTTTCCCTGATGGAGATGTTCCTAAAGACCCTATAAAAATTACATGTTATATATATATATAATTGTATATATACAAATTATAGCCCTTGCATGAGAAGCCCTGTAGTCTGAACAACTAGCTCAGGAAACTCAGGCTTTGATCAACAGTGGAATGAGGATGGCTATGGAGAGAGGCATGTTTGAAACACACCAACAAGAAATTCATCTGCTTCCTTGAGGTAGTGTGCAGTCTCATTATTCTGTTATCCTTCTGTTGGCACTTTGCAGTTCAAAGGAACATAATGATGCTACTTCTGTCTAAAATGGAAAAAAAAAAGAAAGAGAAAGGGAAAAAGATGAAACACTATCAGGTTAAACTGAAATGTGTCTCTTTTTGAGAAATAATTTGTAGGTGCTTTCAGAGCAAGATTATAAAAATTGGGACCTTGGACTTACACACAGAGATTTGAAATGGGATATACCAGCTCTCCCCTCCTGCTTATCAGCTTGACTGCAGCTTTTAGCAATCAAAGTTATTGCTACCTGATAGCGGTCTTGGGTAACCTCTGTGAAAGGAGGAATCCCCTCAGTGCAGCCCACAAAGAAAGGGTGCTTTTTTCCACTTAATGCTAAGTTCATTAGCATTTTTTCACTTAATGCTAATTAGGCAAGGCAATGCAGTGCTTTGGGATCCCTGCCCCTGCACTGCTGCTAGATACCCAGCAGTGGGAAGTGACAATTTCCCTCTGGGCTGACTCTTGAGTGGACACTGGGTTACACAGCGTTTTATGTCTCTTGATCTGTATGAAAAGCAGCTGGGTCTGGATTGTGGGTTTTCAGTATTTGGGTGTTTTTTTCATTACCAGGCATTGAAAATCCAGCACGCAGAGGGAATGCATGGGATGAGGCAGAGAAGCAAGTGCAGCAGGGAACAACTGATGCTCCTCTAACCACAAACATTATGTTTGCAGTGAAGGTTTTTCAGTGTAATGTAAATATATAGGCATAAACACAAACCATGCCTTTCCAATAAATCCAGCTCTGCCTTACAGTTAGGCACTGGTAAGTATCAACGTCCGTGGTTTTATAGTGTTTGCCATCCATGAGCTGCAATTCTCAATAGATTCATAACGCCAGTCATCAAAAATTTTTGACATATTATTATTATCCTTTTATAAGTAAGAACCACTAATGACTTTATGCAGTGGTTTGGATTAAGCAGGTCAAGGATGAATTAACTAATTTGCACTGAATCACCAAGGAAATCTATGGAATGATCCAAACTAGGCATCTTAATTTTTAGGCTTCTTTGAAATGCAAAAATATAGCATGCTCTCTGCAAGGCCTTCCATCCTGCAATACAGAGACAAAAGACCCAGTCCCTGTTCCACATGTACTGCACCAATCAAAGGCTGAGGAGAAAAATGTTAAATGCTGTTAGAATTGTAGTAATAATAATTTACAGTACCAGGTTTTGTTTCTTTGAGGTATCTCGTTTTTTTCCTTGGAGGAAATAGTAAAGTAAGGGTAAATATCAAAGTTAGGTTAGGCTAACATGCACGTAGTCATTGTTTACTCTTGCTATCTGTAGTGCCTAGTAAACCCATGAGCTGTCTACTGGTAAGAAAAAAGACTTTTGAAGACAAATCTTCCTCATTTCACAGTGCTACCAATTTCTGTTCACCTGGAGATACAGAGTAAGTATGTTGCCAAGCTCTGTCCTTTCTGCTAGCTAATAAATTCTGCACCTCCCCTCCTGCAGCCTGCTGGCCTTTGTTGTTTAGGTGGTGAAGTACCCGGTGTTGGGAGCTTGTCTAACCTTGAAAATATTTTGGGCTGCATGGCCTGAGGCCTGGTAGGTAACACTGAGGAATTACTCAGCTACAGTTTCTCTCTGATACTGCTGAAACTTCAGACTTATGTTTATAGAGATAAATACAGCCACGTGTTCTGCAGCCTCACTGTACAGGTGAGCATGGATTACTTGCTTGCGCAAACACGAGTAAGTTCATTCCCAGATTGCAAATGTGGCAATAAATTAATTAGTGTCAGCTAAATATTTTACTAGCATTTATATCTGTACATACATCAAAAATGGTTGCAGACACCTAGCATCAGCACACTTTTATTGATCCATAACTGTTCTTGCCCAGCCGAAAACTGAGAGTTGTCACTGCCAAGTGACCCCATGGGATGAGGCACGGACACCTGGCCAAAGCAGGCGGGTTTCGGGAGAGTTGTTTCCGGCTGTTTGTAAATTTCCTAAGTACTTCTCAAATTTTGTCACACTTCCTGACTTTGGCGTTCATGGGAAGCCGCGGGGCTCTTCATCTCCGAAGCGCTGCGCGACTGCGCTCATTCGGGGAGGGAAAGGAGCGGAAGGAGAGGCGGGAGCGCACAGGTGCGGGCGGGAAGGCCCCAGGGGAGGAGCGGAGCGGGACAGCCCTTCCCCGCCACCTCGGGCGGGGCCCTGGGAGGAGCGGGAGGAGCGGCAGGAGCGGAGCCGCCCGCGGGCGCGGGGCGGGGGCGCGGCCGGGACTCGCTGCGCTCCGCCCCTCCCGTCCCCTCCCCTCGGCGCCGGCCCGGCCGCTCCCGCCCCTCGCTCGGAGAAGGGGCCGCGGCCGGGGCGGCCCTCCCGCAACCGCGGCGCTGCCCGGCCAACAAAGGGGGCGCCGGGGCGAGGGAGGGGCCGCCGCAGGGCCGGGCCGGAGGGGCGGGGAAGAAGGGGGAGGAGAAGGGGGAGGACGGACGGCAGCGGCTCGCACAGAAAGTTGTGGGTCCGCCAGCGCAGCGCCGCGGGAGCCGCCGCCGGGGGACGGGGTGCGAGCAGGAGCCGGGCTGCGCCGTGGGGCAGCGCCGCCGCCTCCGCCGCCGTGCCCGAGGGGTGAGTGGCGGCCGAGGAGAGTTGCTGTCGGCGGGCGCCCCGGCAGCTCCGGGAGCGGGGTAGCCCTGCGGGGAGGCGGCGGCACCGCGGCCCTGGGAGGGGCTCGGCGGAGAAAGTTTGTTCCCAGCTCCGGTAGCGGCGGGGGACCGGGGGGCAGTGCCCGCGGCGGGCGCACCTGCGGGCGGGACGGGGCGAGCAGCGGCTCCGCCGTGGGGGTGCCCGAGGGCGGCGGCGCCGCTGCTGCTGCCGCGCACCCCGCGGGGAGGAGGTGCGGGCGCGCCCGGCCGGCTGCCGGGTCAAAATCCCCGCCGGGGGAGCGGGGGCGGCGGCCGCTCTGCCGGGGCGGCCGGGCGGGGGCGGGCGTGCCCGGGGCCTGCCCCGCGGAGCTCCGCTTCCCTCGCCCGGGAGAGGGGCTGCCTGGCTTCTCCCGCACGTGGCTGTCGCTCCCCGGGCCGGGCGGGGCAGCGCCCCTGCCTGTACCCCTTTGCTGCTGGCACCGGCGCAGCGGCAGCGGAGCTCCCTCGCTGTGCCGCCCCCTCGAGCGGGGCTGTCCCGTCCCGCTCGGGGCCCGCGGGGAACGGGGGGCGGAGGTGGTGCCGAGGCAAGGGCCGTGTCCTGTCCCTCTGGGGGTCACGGCTGGGCACGGGGTGCTCTGTCGCCCAAGGGTGAGTGAAGCTTGGCTTACGCGGCTGCCCCTTCAGGGGCATCCCACTTGGAAAACGCCGCCAGAAGGTGTCCCGCGGCAGGGGCACAGCGAGTGTCCGGTTGGCTGCCCCGCAACACGCGTGGGCATGGCCAGCAAGCCTCGATCCCTCCCCTCGCACGCGGAGTCACACCTGGAGTAGCCCGTGGAATTATCGTGCTTTTCTACTCGGGGTCCTGTGCTGTAGGTGCTGAGCCGTGGCCCTCCATGGGAGCCTTCTCCCGACGGATTTAGGCTCCGCCCGTGGCATACCGCAGCCCACGAGCATGGCCCGTGTCTCCGAGCCGGAGGAAGGACCTGGCGGGGGACACAGCGAGTTCAGCGACATCATCAAGTCCAGATCAGGTAAACTGGCGGGGGGAAAGGTGTTTTCCCCTTTTCTCCTCTACTCATAATTTCTGACATAAGCTCGCATTTCTAAACAGCACGTTTGTCCAGCTGTTTTTTTGAATATATGTTGGTAGTACAGCGGGTGACTGAGGCTGTTCATGCAGCTCCCCTACTGTTACTGAGTAATAGTAATTGTAGGTCTCTGGGTTTGTTTTGGGTTTTTTTTTTTTTTTTTTTTTTTTTGTCAGTATTAGTCAAGTCTGTTTATTTGGGATCCACCTCCGGCATCATAATTACCTCTACTTTTGTAAATAGCCATGTGCTTAAAGTGCTCTTATGCAACCTAGTGTTGGTAGCTTTTGTGTTTATTCTCAGACACTGAAAATGGCAACTGTGGCTGCAACATTGTATCTCCTAAAAGTGCATCGCAGTAGTACTCATACAGTAAATCAATGTGCTTCCTCCTTAATGTAAAACACTTGTCTAAGGCTATTCACTCAGGCATTTCCTCCAGCAAAACAGATCTGAAGGTTATTGGGAAAACGTGGATTTTGTTTGGTTGAGGTGTGTTGGGGTCTCTTGAGGCTCTGAGGGGTGCTGGGGTGGGTAATGAGATGCTGTCACTTTAGCAGGGGGAGAGCAGAGGTTTTGGAGGGGCAGCTGTGAGTTGTTTAAACCTCGGTAGAAATTTGTGCTCCATTCAGAGACTGGATGCTCAGTTCCTCAGCCTCATAGCCTCCCTTTTCTTTCTTACATGCAAAATGCTTCTGTTATCAAAAGATTTTCCTTTGATGTCTAGCAAACCTAGCAGTGGGTTTTTAAAAAAAAATTCCACGTGTTAAAAACTGTAGGTCTTCAGTTGGTTGTGGTTTGATATGTCAGCTTACATAGGCTGCAGGTTTGATCTGGATCCCACTGGTGTTCGAATAGTTTGTTTCTTAGAGCTTCACTTTCTGAGTCTTCCTCTTCTGGAAGAGCAGTTTATGAAACAGATGCTTGTGGGTTTTTCAGCTTGAATTCTGTAGTGTTGGTTTGTTTTCTGCTGTTACCCTGGAACCTCTGGGCATAACTTCATTTGATTGTAAGTGTGTAGTCAGCATCTTTAAGGGCTTTGGGTGTGGGGATAGCGTGCAGTTTGTATGCACGTACTTGTACAAGTACTACGGTTTTACAGGATGTGTGGGGAAACATGGATGTATTGGAGGTTTTTCATGAATGAACAAATGGTACAGTAAGTTCTGTTGTTTTGGTTAGGGCAGATGATTGTAAGTTTCCTGTTACAACAACTTTAAATTTCATCTGTGTGAATGAGAAAATGCTGTACATTCTAATACAAGGCTAAAAGACTTGGGCACTAAATTAAAAGTAGTGAGTGATGACTGGCCTTAAATAATTTTTGCTAACTATTATGCTGGTTTGGATGTGTGATTTCTTCAACTCAATTACTGTACTGCTGTAGCTGAGAGCTGAACCATTCACTACAAATAAATCTCTGGAAAGGTTTTCCTAATGAAAGGAAAAATGAAAGTTTCCTGAAGCACAGATGACAGCAAATTAAAGGCTGGTTGTCAGGACCAAGGAGAAGATATTTGAAATTTCCTAGGTATTTTGGAAAGAGAATGCTAATTTTGATACTTAGAAAGGAAAACTGAGGGTTTGGGTGGTTTTTTTCTCTTTTCTGGGAAGATTTCTCCAGCGTGAAATGCTCTTCAGTCTAAATGACTTGAAATACAGTAGAAGTGTTACCTTATTAATATTTGGGGTAGCTAAGGCATCTGTATGGTTTTTTAGGCTCAAGAGATCAGAAAAAGACAATCATCTGCTATCACAGAAAATAGGCTGTTTCCTGCTACTCTGTAAGTTCTTAGCACCAGTGATGTGGGAAGTCTCTTAACACTTTGGTTAGGGAGCACATGCAAATTTGCATTTAATATTTTCACTGAATAAGTAAAATAAAAAAAACACTCAGTGGGTGAAAAACTCTAAGTGATGTAATATGTGATCAAGTGATTTAATATGTCATAATATTTTTTTAGTGCGTATTATTCCTATGCATTTTTAAATAAGCACACTGAAAACAGTTTATTCTATTCTTGTAAATAAAAGAAGATAGATGTGTAATGTCCTCTGTAAAGATCGCTTTCTCTGTGCTCTCCTGGGTAATTTTCTGTTTGTCTATTTTAATGTTTGTCTTCATCTCTTCTGAACAGATCACCAAGCTGTCAGGATATTGTGGTTATTTAAAAACATTCATATTCTAAAAGTGATGTTTAAGATCTATGGCTAAGTCTTTTTTGTTGTTTTTCTTGTAACAACTTGGAAGAAAATTATAATTTGAAATGCCAGAATATTTCTGGGTCAGGCCTTAACAAGGAGTGGTACTAGTAAAAATGTTTCTAAATATTTGGATACAAATGTAAACTTCAGTCTTTAGCAGCCTGTCAACTGAATACATTGTCTCTTTTTTTTGTAGTCGTTGCTGCTTTAGTTATCTTGCTTTGTAGAACTGTAAAGCAGCTGGAAAGCCATAAAGGTGGCACTGTCAATACATGCAGTGTGTTGGTTATTGAAAACCTGAGCTTTGATCTAAAGTCACTCTTATGAGACTGTGTTAAGATGCACAGAGTTTTACACCTGCTCAGGGCTGTGGGGGGCCCATCTATGCTTGTTTTTTTTAGCAGAACAAGCTAAGTAATTTTTTCTTAGACTTGTGATTGTGAAGCTACCAGTGTAAGGATGTAGAACTGAAGAAAATCGTAATTTCTCCATAGAGCAGTCAAAATCAATTAACAGGATTTTCATGTGTCACTTTTACAGAAAAACAGAAGTGTATGTCACAGGATTTTACAGATAGGAAAAAGTAATTTTCCAAGTACCTCATTTGTTCTTTGGGGAGTTCAAACTGAGAGGATAAAGGATAAAACACTTTGAATGGGCATCTCTGCATGTTATTGATTATATTGGAAACTCTTTTTCCTTCAGCGGTTAACAAAAATCTTTAAATGAATGTGCTTTAATATCTTATAAGTGATAAGATATTTTCCATGCCCTTAATATCACTTCTGTGACTTGTGATGGAGAAAAAAAAAAAGACTTTTTTTATGTTGTCCAGTTGGCGTTTATTATTTTCTGTTTTGGATATTGCTCCTCTTTGATTAAGTAGTTTGTTAGCACTGATCTACATGTAGCTACAAGTTATCTTTGAAGATATGTCTTCTGCCTTGGAGTAGCATTTGATGATGACCAAAGCTGCCTATAAAATAACTTTTAGCTATTGTATTTATAAAGGGAGCTGCTTTTTGTTCTCAGAAAGACCAACAGTCTGTCTGCCTCCCTTCTTTTTGCACCAGTGGTGGATGCTGATGGCTGAATGGTGTTTAGTGGGTAGGATATTTGTTCCTGGATGGTTATGCTAGATTTATATATTTGTAATTGATATTTTTAGCATTATTAGCCTGTGCTATGCCTGTGTCTGTATAATGGCTTGCTATGGAAAAGAAGTTTTCCTTTTTTTTTTTTTTACTTACCTGTAGTATGAAGTAATGTTTGTGGAGCTGATTTATATCTTTGAAAGGCATCTTGTGCAGATAGGTGAGCTTTTCTCATTGCAATAGCTTTCGGGAAGGAATGCTGTGGGATGATTGCCTTACAGCGGTGAAAACAGTGCTGTCATCATGGGCTTGTAAAACAGATGAGTCTTTGCTATGATTAATTATGGAAAAAAGACAAGCTCACTTAAAACCTGCCATGGTAGCTTGGGATGGTAATACATAATTGAACAGTAAGATGTGGCAGGAAAAACATTTTTAGAACATTGCACCTCTGGTGCATTTTAAGATATGAACTCTCTCTAAATTGAGGGGAACTTAATTCTCCTCAAATATATTTGACTGAAAGACTGCTTTGAGAAATTGTAACTTAGTTTTGGACTTTTGGGGCAAGGCTTATTCTGAGTACTGCTACTGTTGTGTCTGTCCCCCTGCCCCCTGAAGTAACACTTACTTGGCTGGCAAACTCCTTGTACCTGGGGAGCTCCTGGGATCTCCCTACCCCATGATGCCACATGTTGCCTTTGGAACCAGTTCCTTTAGTTGTGTCTCTCGCTGTCAGATAACTACAGGCCAAATGTGCTGCTTCTCCTTTTACGTTTTGATTCTATTGGTGTGAAACTGTCAGGAGTTGTCACAGTTGCAGGTGGACCCTTAGGATTCTGTCAAGTGGATGCAGAGTTGGTGTAGCCAGATTTGCACTGTGTGAACTCTCCAGGGACAAACGTTTGTGCAGGGTGTGTGCGGACGGAGTGTTAGAGATGAGTGACAAACTTGCTCTCCTTGTTTCTAGCCACTGAAATGACTTTTTAAAGACTAAGCTTTTGGGTTGCTGTAGCCTGGCTCCTTTCTGTCAACTGCATCACTTCCTTTTCTTTGGCTGCCTGGTGGGGACAGATTGGATGCTGCAATGAAGACAGTTCTAGGGTATTGCCTAGCATTTATGAAATGACAGATATAGAAGTACCAGGCTGGTTTCTTCTAGCATCTTGATTGGTAGGTGAAGAAATAAACATATGCTGCTCTGTGTGTTTGAAGCACGACTCTGCCTTGGAATAGAAATTGAGATTCCTCAGGGAGGGGAAAAAAAACAACCCAAAACCCAAACCATAAAAGCAGCCTATTGATTTGCACGTGCTCTGCCAGGAAAGGAGTCCGTAACCCTAAGCAAGAGCTGCTATGTGAGGCACTGTGTGTAGTGTGTTAAGTGTTCATAAAGAGGTCTAAAAGCTGGTGTGGGGAGAGGCTGCTGCTCTGGGAGCCCCCCACTGATGAGGATCCTGTGGAGGAGGGGTGCCTAAGCAGACCAGGGGCAATGTGGAGTTTCTTTCTATATCTTCCCCAGCACCCTTTGAAGCTCTGTCCCCCCTTCTTCCCCCAAATCTGGGGAAAGAAGGAAGACTCTTGTACATTAGCATGAAAACATCATGTGCAAAGAAATTCTTAAAGCTCACAGCATTGGGCAGCCTAGAAAATAATTATCTGGGCTGTGCTACTGCCTCTCAGTAACTGCTCCTAATTTTGATTTTCCCCTAGACTGTTTCTCCTAGCAGAATCACTTGTCCATGGTGTGTGTTGGGGTTGACTCTTGTGAGCAAGGAAGAGTAGGGAAGTATTGTTATAAAAATCTTTTGAATACAAGTAGGGAATAGGTGCATCAGTGTAGGTGTGGAAGGGGAAGAGCACGCGGGCTTGAGCTGAACTGATGTTGTTTCAGGACAGTGTAGCTGTCCTAGCTGCCAGGTAGCAGCGTGGATTGGTGTGCTCAGAGCCTGCATGATCTGCTTTTCAAGTGTTGCACGGTATCCCTCTTTCAAAGGAAAATGCATAATTAGAAAAGCACAGCTGATTCCACCTATCTTGGGAGCTGAGGCACTGCTAGCATGAAGTTGTGGAGAACTGCATTTATTTGGATGCCTTAATAACAGTCTGAAGAATGAATAACAGGGTTTAAGCATTGTGAGGTGGGAGGGAGGAGTTTCATTGTCTGACTCCTTATTGTGCTGATGAAAGAATAAGTTATAGTGCCCTGTACCTTGTCAGAAGTCTGTTTTATGTCCTTCTCCCCTCCCCCAGTATGTTCTGGGGATGCAGCTGAGCTGTAATTTCAGAAAGTGACAGTATATTCTCAGAAGAAAGCTGGGAGTTTTAAAGGTGGCAACAAAAATGACAGCCTAAGGAAATAGAACAGCCCGTTGGAATCTGTGGGTTTTACAGAAGCAATGATAGGGCTCTGTTGCAAGCTTTACTTTTGGGACGGTGGCAAAGAACTACTGATTTGTAAATATACCCAGCTGCAAAGTCAGTGAAACATCTGCCATTGAGGAGGAGGAGTCAAACTGCCATTTGTTTGTTTACTGGGGTATGATGTCTCTGAGCCTTTTCTTTGAAAAGACAGCCACATCATTCTGCCTTGGAGAGAACAAAAAGAGAAACTTTGATTATTGGGCCTGAGTTGGGCTCAGCCCTGAGTGAAGCTCCCCCCCAAAAAAAGAAAGAAAAGAAAGGAACTGAAATAAAACACTTGCAGTTATATTTTGTTGTCACTTATCCATGGGACCAGCAGGTAGGGGCTGGTACAGAGTCACTGCTCCTGACTCTAGGTGCATATCCAAGCAGTTGAGAGGGACTGACGCGGCTGTAGATGGTGCTTACTGAGGCTGGGCCTGGACTGGGAGCTGGTTGTCAGTGGAGAGGCTGCTGGAAAAGGGTCAGCTCTAACAGAGGGTGTGGGCAGTTCCAGTTCCTTCAGCCAAGGGCAGGGTGGAGTTTGGGCGTGTTTTGGGCTGCATCTTTGCTCTGGTGGTCTGGATGAGAGCTGCAGCCGTGCAGAGGAGACTGGTTATCAGTGGGGACATCTACACATCTGCAACTGTGGCTGTGAACTTGTGAAGGTTTCTTATGCTCAGAAATATGTGCACTCTTTAATAAATTGCATTTTTAGGTATTCCTTAATCTGCTGAGTGCATGGGACAGATGCATTATTAAATATGCTGAGATGCTGGAGAGGAATAACTTGAGAGTTATGTAGCTTAATTGTAGCTCCTTTTGTAAGGAGGCAGCTCCTGTGCTGGGGAAGCATTCTCTAGCAGCCTAGCATCTTTTCAGGTGTGTGGGTCTTTTGCTGGATATGGCAGAGCTGTTGAACCTCCATCTGGTAGGAGATGGTGACTGTGTGTTTCAGTAAAAAAAAACAACTTCTACCTCAAAAACATGGGATGCATGATGGTGGGAAAGGATCTGGCTACATGACAGAGATTAGATATGATACGTATTACTAAGGTTATTTTGATGATCAGTATAGGGAATGTACAGCAGTACTTTTCAGCCATAAATTGATCATGAAGTTCTTTTCTGGGCTTCAACATCTTTTCTCTTCTTTTTATTTTAAACCAGGAGGACCCAGCATCCAAAATCTGAAAGATTTTGTGGTGGAATTAGACAAACATATGAGGACAGTCAGTGGCTTATGCATTTAGCTGTGGAGAAACATGCAATTAAGCCATGAAAGAACATGCTTTGATGGGTCTATGTAATTCATTCCACAAATAACTTTAGTTAGCTCCCATGTACTCTGCTTTTATTTCCTCACATTGTAATATGTTTTTTTGCACTCCCCCCCCCCCCTTTTAAATTATGGCAGAGGACCAAAGATGGAATATACTCCTAAAATGTTATGTTACAAATTATTGATCAGAGAAAAGTGGTGTGATGGGTAAGTTCTGAAATGTTTTGCTAGCTATTTTTGTTCTTAATTTACCACACTATCCTGGATGAGCAAAGAGCAGCAGTCTGTGCTTGAATAACAAATGGGGATTTATTTGAACATTTTATGGGAGCACACTGGGAATAGAGCAAAGCCTTTTGGTTTCTGTGTTGTTTTAATAGTTATATTATAAAATATGATTGTATTAACAGAAGAGAATAAATAAAGTAGTATTTAAATGCCAACAGACCAAAGCCTTTCTATTGCTTCTTTCCAGGCTTTTACTTCTGTTATAGCTTTATAATGAACAACAGCTATGGTCAGCACAAATCATTTCCAGAGAGAGTTCATCACCCTTATTTTCCTGCTTTCTACGTGCACATCTTGTTCTTGGATGAGACTTCTTGTGGAAATTCACAGGAACATATTCTGTTAACACCGTGCATCTTTCAGCTTCCACAGTCTTTTGTCAAGAAAGTCTGGTGGTGTTCTTCTGGATATAGTTTTGCTCTCTGGAATAGTGGTGTGTAATTGCTTTGCTCTGAGTGCTTTTCCTCTATGCTCAGGAATTCTTCTTTTGGACATAGCTGTTGTCCCCAATTCAGAGCTTGTTGGTTTGATTTACTGAGCTTTAAAACAAAATAATTTTCTTATTTAACATATTTTTCATTTAGAATAGAGTTAATTAAGTTTAATCAGAGAGTTATTAAAGGTCACAATACAGATGTGAAGTATTCACTCTGGTCTCCGTACTCAGAAAAATACATTTAGACAGTTTATAATCTGTGCAGAGGAGTACTCAGTCTGACAGTGTCACTTGCACAGTGCCCAGGTACTTGCTGGCGAGGATGCCGTGTTTCACTGGCACGCTGAGATTGGAGCATTGAGCTACTTCAGGACAAAAGGACATTTTTAAAGAAACACCTACTGTCACAGGGCGTTTGATGCTGGTCAAGCACCAGAAAGCCACGACCTTCCTAGAAAGAGTGTCCTGCAAAGAACAGCTCTTCTAGGGACCAAGGCAGCCTCCCTGAACAGCGGTGATCTCAGCAAGTGCAGCCATTTCTCAGCTACAAGTGATTCCAGCTCTTGTGGTTCAGCTCTGTGTGAGATCACCCGAGGCAAACTCGGGGACAGAGAGACAGGAGCTGTGTGTGGCAGTGCCACAGAGGCAGCTTTATTGTCCAGCAATCCCTGGGAAGGGGAGCCCAGGGACAGCAGCTCCCTGATTCAGGGCAGAGCCAGGGCCTTTTTATGGGAAAGGCAGGGGGTGGGGTAGAACCCAATTTACCAACTGGATACAAGGTATTACCATAGAGAAACAAGGCATGCTGGGGGTGGTTCACTTTGTAACCATAACCTAGAGAGAGGTTTCTTATCTCTGAGTCCTTTTGCCCCCAGGCTTCTCTCCTCCAAGGGAGTGCAGAGGACTCCTGAGTCAAAGGCTCCCAGCCCTCCACAACTTACCCCCACCCCCGCCAAGCACTGTTCTTGTTTCACCAGACATTTGATAATTTATTAAAGTTGTGAAACATACTTTTGGAAGATTACATTGTAATCTTGATAGGACAAGTTAAATGTTGCCAATTGTATTAATGTGGAAGTGATTTTATACTTATGTGCACAATCAGCATGTTCAAAATGGAAAAGGAGAAAGAGAAGGGAAGAGTTCAAATGGAGCTGTGTCCATTGTCAGAGATCATACCATTCTGTGTTGGGCTTATTTCTATTTTGAAGGCTGTTGAAACCTGGTTCAAGTTCATTATTTGCCCTCTGAACATTAACTGAAAGTTCCTTGGTTACGGGAGAATCAGAACTGAAAGAAAGGAGATTGTAAAACACTTCACTAAAATTATGAATAGTAGAGTTTTTCCAGAGTCCATAGATGTCAGGCTCCTAACCTGATGTTCTGCACTGCTGCCTCTGCAGATCCCTGTTGCTCTCTTCTTTCCACTCCCCGGTGAAAGAAATGTAGAGGTATAGAGGTCAAGCTTTCACAAGTATACTGTCATGCTAGCAAGAAGGTTCCAATGCCCAGATTCATCATACCACTGCTTGGAAAACTTGTTTCCATGTATATGCTTTTCTTATTTAAAAAAAAAAAAAAAACAAACAAAAAAAACCCAAACCCAACTAGATCAGTCAAGACTTAGAGAGCTGTTGATATGCAGGGATGGAGTGACTGCTGCATCAGCCACAGTGGTGTCTGTTACTTCTCAGTCCTCCTGCAGAGCCTCTCCTTGAATGATACCTCTGCAGAGTTTGGAAAAATGTCTTTTTATGTCAAAAGGATTAATGCACTGTCTTCATCTTCCTTACACATCTGTGTATGCATGGCAGGAGGAAGCATGAGAGCCTGCTATCTCAGGACTGAATTCTTGGTGTCTTTATGTAGGTATTCCTCTGGACAGAAGTGAGGCATGGACCTGAGAAACCAAATTTTAGATTTTTTTTTAATGTAAAGCAGCTGTTTAGAAAGGTTTTCATTTAGGCTGTAATGAAATAAGTGGTTCCTAAAACTTGGGAAACTTGAAGTTAATGAATTCCACGTAAACTCTGTTTTGTTGTTCATATTTGTTTTAAGAGGGGAAATAATTTCTATACCAGATCATGAAGGTTTTCTTTCCAAATCTTTCAGCTAAGAATTTCCTGACTTTGAGACCTTCTGTACCTGTAATATGCTGAAGTGGGTTTTCTGTCACTACATGGTAAATAGCTTCCCCTTCTCAGCAGACGGTGTTAAATATTTCATCATTGGTAAAAGATAGTAGTTACTTTGCTTACATACTGACTAAGAGTATGGGGTGTGTTCATCTCCTTGAGACAGAATGTACCTTTTCTGACTTTGAAAAACAAGCAGACTGAGTCTAATTGAAAACACCCAAACTCTCTGGTTTACAAGATCAGTCACTTTTAAGCAAGGTGCACAACAGGGCTGTGGTGTGACAGCTCCTTCTGTGCTGTAGAGTACCATTTCTAAAGAGAGGAAGTGTGTTCACTCAAGCATTTTTACTTCCCTTAGGTAAGGGAGTGTGCACTAGGATGAAAGAACAATACCTGGCCTTGCAAAATGGATTGCTTTTGGAGGGTGATCAACCCTTGCTAGTTTGAGACTCATTCTCCCTCTTGGAGAAACAGTGAAATTAATGCTGGGACTGAAGTGGTGAAGGTGGGATCCCATGGTCAGGCATGTCTGAGGCATCAAGTGGGATGGTGTCTGGGTGGTAACGTGCCTTTTTTTGTGTCACGCTGTATAAATTACAGTCCCCAAAATAGACGGAACAAACTGGAAAAATGTGTACAGGACTGAAGCAAACTCTGCTCATCCATCCCCTGTTAGCACTAGTGGTGTTCTACTATCAGTTGCAAGACTGGGATATATTACTTCTCAAATTGAGGCTATGTTTTATAAAGATAAAATATAGTAGCCTGCTCTCTGCTTGAGTGTATGAACTTGCCTCAGTGTATGTAGCTGGTTTGGCTGGCAGAATCTAGGCTTGAAAGAAGATGCTTTGGAGCATTTAACTGTATTTAAAATGTGGGATCTTAAGTCCGATGAAATGCCTGTATTACAAAGGTTTTGTTGCACACACAAGCCAGGTGTGCATGTAAAATATGAACATAGTATGCAACGTAGAATGGCCAGCCAGGGTAATTTACAGCTGGGGTGACTCCATGCTTGCTGGAGGCATTCATTTATTATTATTTGTCATGTCTCAGGGGATGACTTGTGACTAACTGAATAATATTTAAAAATAGATGTCCTGTTCAATTCCAAGTATAAGGATAATATTTTTTGAACATAATATGCAGTTAAAAATAATTATCCAAAATAAACTAAAAAGCCCTAAGACTTTCTTTCTGAAAAACATACTTCTGTTCTTCCCAGAAGTTGCTCTTTTTTGTGTGTGCATATTCTGTTACATCCTCTGCCTTGTTCAACTTCATGGTTTCTCCTCCAGTTGAAGGAAGACTGCAGTGATTGATTCAGTGTGTGTTGCAGAGTGTATTGGGAAAGAGCAAAAGAAAAAGAGCTAGAGTTACTTTTTTTTTTTTTCTTCTTCCTTGCTGTCATCATGGTATGAGGGAAGGGCAAAGGGATGAATGTGGCAGTGCTGGTTCCCACTGCCCTGGGACATGTCCTGATGTGTGGCGGGGCTGTGTGCTGACACCTGAGGCCCCCTGTGCTTCTGTTTTTCAGGCAGCATCTCCTCTGTGCTGTGAACAGAAGGCAATTAGAGACAGTTTGAAAGTCTAGTGAAACAGGTGGAAAATGTCATACTTTTTTTTGCTGCTGGACTCTGTTGCCTCCTTGGCTTCACCTTCCTGTCCTGGCAGGTATTTGCAGGGAAAAAAGGAATCCTCAAGGTTTTAGCTGCTGCTTTAGATCATCTTCACAGAAGATAACTCCAGTGAAGTCAGAATTGTTTGCAGAGGTACGTCTGTGAATATTTGTACAGTGAAGACTTGGCGGAAGATGAACTGAAGGCAGTAATTACTGAGGAGAGACTTGAGGGCCTGGTGTTCCCAGAGCAGCTGGGAGGGGAAAGAGCCCTTCACTGGGATAGTGGAACCACAAATGGCCCAGGTGCTTTAAGCCATCATCCCCGAAGGTCATTTTGAAGCAGTTGTTTGTCACCATGGCAGAGCCGTGTGCCGGGATGCTGGCTCAAACTGACTGCATGCTTGTCAGCATCTGCCTGCTGTGCAAGCACCTGGTTCCTGGCCTGGCCCTTGGCCACTGAGCACTGTGAAAAATGCACATCAAAAGGGATCACCTTTTCCAAAAAGTGGCTGGGGGCATATTTGGAGTGGTACCTGTCTTTCCTGCCACTGCCTCCTAATTAGAGCCCTCATGCTAGCTTGTCACTGTTGACAAGTTTCCATCACTGTTCCAATTTTCAAAGGGTTCAAACCACTGACCATTCCACTGAGCACCTGACTGCAGTGTATGATGAGATGGGGCCCATTCCTGGTGTATTGTACAGACAGAAGGTGTACCGGGAAGAGACTGAGGGGCCAGAGAGCATTGAGGGCATTTTGTAATAAATTAAGGAAGTCCCAAAACCTTCTGGGCCAGGGTGTTTGTGTTTGTATGTGTTTCTGCACTGGAGAGGTACTGCTCAATGTTCATGTCCAAAGCTGTAGGCCAAAAAGAGGAATTTAGTGATGGACCTGGCAGTGCTAGTTTAATGGTTGGACACTATGCTCTTAGAGGTCTCTTCCAACATAAATGATTCTATAATTCTGGAAAACTTGATGCTGAAAGATGCTGGTCTAAGTGGAAGAGACGCTTGCAGTATGTCTTGATTCCCACCCTTCCTTCAGGAGAAAGATATCGTAATGACATTAAGAGCTAGAGAAAAGGAACGTTGCTCTCCTTTTTCGTCTCTGAAATAAGACAACCACAAAAAAACCTTCCATTGCCCATATTGACAACCATCCTGTGCCTCCAGCCCTGGTGATGGTTTCAAGCATGTAGTGTTATCATGGTAAACAGCCATTGTGTTGCAAGGTAGGCTGGCCAGCACACAGGGACATTCCTTTTAGGAAAACCCCATTGCAGGAAAAAGAGTGGTGTTATTGCTGTAGTTGTTTACCTGAGATGAGATAATGGTCGCGATACTTATGTCAATGTCAGAGTCCAAATAGCTGAGATGCTTAGAAAGGAGGAGAGCTTAGGGCTGTATATAGAAGAAAAATATGTCACCACATAGATAATGATGGACCCTTTGACAAGAAATTGAGCCCATGTTTGCCTGGAGGAAATGTGGGGGATATGTATGGGGAGCTATTTTCCTTGGTTTACTTGGTGGAAAAGTGGGTGCTGAGCTGTGATGCAGGGTATGCACAGTACAGAGTGTGCTAGCTCAGGCATGGTGGTGCTCTGGCATTGAGGTAACAAGTGTGCTTAGAGGGGCATTATGCAGGGTTATCCTGGTCAAATGTCTCCTAGCTTTATGATCTGTGTTGCATTCATTCACGTGTGGTTGATCCTGAAGTGAACAACGTGGCACGTTGTGGTTGGCCCAGTTGAGGTCTGTTTCTTGATTACTTCCTGGGAGAGGTTGCTATCCTTGGTGTTCCCAAATTCCCACAGGAATCTCCTGTTATGTGCATTGTGTCAGTAAGTGCAGCTCTACCCCACAGAGGAATTCGAGTGTGGTACTTCTGCTCCAGGGCACTTTCACATTGCAGGAGCTCTTGCATTTTGCAGCTACTTTAATGTTGCTCTTACTGGTTCACTTGATGCTACACCTAAATTAGAGGTTACTGGGTTAAGTCAGGAATCACTGTAGCATGTAATGCCCACTTGTGAGGCAGATAAATTTTATTCAGTGGGAATTAAGGTAGAAGAGAAGCATGTAATACCTAGTGGATTCCATAGCTTGTGGCTTTATGTATAAAGAACATAATTAAATGCTAATTTATTTTCTGTGTTCTAGGCAAAATATCACATGTGATGTGGAGGTTTCTTTGCCTATTAACTGAGCAGGGTACCTTTAGCACTGAGAAAACTAGTGTGAAATCAGTGTGGGGGTCCTAAAAGCCCTGACCTGTTGTAGGCATGCCAAACTTGATTTTAATCTATCTCTTTGCAATACAATGTTGAAAAGGTCTTGGGCTGCTATACTCATCCTTAAAGGCGTCAGTGTCCTCAGTGCAGTTGATTAAATTTAGTTTCAGGATTAAGTCTGTGATTGACAGTAGAGTCCTTTCTGAAGTAGTCCAGATCTGTTGAATGGCCTTTAGAGGAAATGGGATACACTGCAAAACTTTGGAGCTGGCTAGGACAAATTAGTTTCTGTTGCGTAATGTACTCAGTGGAGAATTGGGTTCTAGGGTGATTTGGGCAGAAAAGAAAATCTCTGAATTTGCTGCTGGTTGTTGCTGTGGAAGTCCTGATGCATCCTTTCTTTCACAGTGCTTCCCTGCTGCTGATGGGCAGTGGAAGCTGGGATGGACCACAAACCATTAGTCAGGTGGTGAAAATGGACTGTGTCTTTATAATGTTCAAATAAAGTGAAGACTGCTTAGAAATGTTTTGCTGATTAATTTATATTCCATGCTAGTTCTCATCTTGTTTTGTTATCGCTTCTTATTTTGGCCCTGCAGTTTCTGGCTTTAACTTATATTTGTCCCCATACAGTAAAAACTGCTGAAAATGTAGTGTTCATATGAACTTCATTTTGCTGCCTATGGAAAGAAGGAGGGGGTTGAAGAACATGAATATTTGGGATACACTGCAAATGCTGGAAGATGATAATGTACTATAGTGATCATCTGAAACAAAAATTTATGTGGCATAGAGAAGTGCAGCCTGATTATGAAAGCATTCTGCATAATTTGTGTGGGTATGGAAAGGAGGAGAGAAATTGTGAAATGAATTGGAACTTTAAACTTGTTTCCTTCATTTGGAAAAGTCTATTTTCTTATGGATTTGGGTCCTTATGCTCACTAATCTGACAGGTTTTTTTCCCCCTTCATACTAAAATGCACAGGACTGCTTTTCTCCCAGTGATGGAAGGCAGAAAAAGGGGTTTTGTCCCTCATAAGATATGTGTGCCTGGTATTCTCATTTGTAATAAGCTTCCTTTCATATTCTTCCAGCACTCAAAAAGGACCTTAACTTGCTATCCTATTAAAAACCTCTTGTGCCGCCAAAAAAATGTAAAAATGTAGAAGTTGGAGACTTAACTCTCATCTGCAATACAATGGAAAAAAGGAAATTGTACGTTCTTGGCACTCCCAAATTTAGCAGAGCCAAAAGGTTATCATCTGACAGAGCAGATGAATAGTAATTAAGATAACTAATGTTACTGGAAGTCTTTAAAAAGCAATTAAATTAATTATGTTTGATCTTGGTGAGAATCTGTGGCTGTGAGTCGGATTTTGGTCTGGATAAGTTGTCTGGGATGCAGTGTGGTGTAAGTGGGGGAAAAGTGATGTGTGTCAATAGTGTGAGAGTCTTTTTTAAACTGCTCTGTATCTGTATTGTGGCATACTTAATACGGGCTGTGTTTTTTCCCCTTTCTTTTTATCCCTCTCCCTTTTGGATGAATAAATTGAACTCAGCTACAATTTGGAATCTGTGAAGTATCAAAAAAGCCTTTTTGGAAAGTCCAACAAATTGTAAAATCTAATTTCAGTGAGAGCTGGTATATGATATAGAGCTTGCACCTTCTGTGTAAGGTGGATATAGTTAAAAGAGTTATAAATCCTATTTTGCAGACAATTATTATTAGACCTAAGTATTGAATTAATGCAAAAAACAGTAACAAAAGGGAATTTCTGGTTAAATTACTATTCTTTAACTGAGACATCCTTGAAGTATCTTAATCAAGGGGAGCAAGATACAGGTTTTACTACATAAAGAACCCTTCCTTAACAGTCTATAGACATTTTCCCCACCCTCCTCCAGTCCTGCAAGGCTTGGAATGGTGAGAGTACAGCTGAGGAGTGGGTGAGTCAGTTAGATCGTGTCTTCCAGAATCGTCCATCTTGTTATACGCAATAATTTGCTCTTTATTTAAATATCTGTAAGTGTAAATAGGTAACCTGTTGCTGTAATATTCAAGTGCAAAAATAGTGCCCTGCACTCTTTGCAAACTGGTCTAATTATATTTCAGTAATGAAGGGCAGTGTATTAATACAAGGTGAGAGAATTTCTTTGCTAGAACCTTACCAAGAGCTGATTCAATAATTGTAGTTTCCTTTTATAATAAGTAGAACTAGTTAAATAAGTTCTGTCACCTTCAAATAATTTGTAAAGTCCTATTTAAAATTTCCTTCTGTAGAATAAACATCTAAATTAAATATAAATAACCACATATTTAATTTTGAAGATTATTTTAAATTCCTGTTCAAGTAAGAATATATATGCAAAAGAGACTACTTTTAAAATAACATCCTTAAGGAAAATATACTTATTTAATGCAAAGCTAGGTTAAATAAGGGTTCAAAATATCACCTTGGCCTTGAGTTCTTTGATCTCTAAAATGACAAAATTAGCTTCTTGAAACAGATGAAAGATGTGACCAAAACAGAATCTAATTTTACTTGTTTTTTCCCTTCATGCCTACTTCTGCCTTGCAGTCTGTCTCTATTTAGTGTAAAAGAAGCCTGTAGGTTCCCAAACTTATTTTAGCTTTGAGCTGATGTGTCCATTTGGTCATCAGCTGCAGAAGACATGGTTGGATATCCTTAGGCTTGTTTAGCTTCCTGTCTTGGCTGAGATGTGACATGGTGAGCTCTCGTGGTAGTTTTTCAGTGGTTTTGACAGTATTTGAGGGATTTGTGAAGTAGAGTGTGGTCACCTTTCTCTCTGTCCCCTTGCAGCTGTTGATATAGAAACTCATACTGGTGTGAATTTTTCACATCTGTCTTGGATTGTTGGGTAAAAAATGCAGAAGCAGTAGCCAAAGGAAACTTTATGAACTATTTATTTTACAAGGAAAATTTTGGGGTTCCTGCTTTGCTCTAGGCAGCTAAATATCAAAGAATAAAGGTGTCCTGGAGTGACCAAGATGGCTTTTTCCTGTCTTAGTGGAACCTTGCTGCCTGGCCTTGCATTTCCACCCCAGGGCAGAACATTACTGTAGTGAGCTAAGTAAGCATGGATGTGTCTGTAGCTACAGAAGAGTGTTCCCTTCTGGCAGGTATTCAAGAATATCTTTGAATATTTATATGGCGAATTAACACTGTAGTGTAGAGGAGGTTTGGCAGAAAAATCTTTGAGGATCTTGCAAGTTGCTGCATGCAGAGTTAGTGGTTTCTTTGCAAAAGCATATATTGAAAAAACCCCAAAAGGCATATCTAAAATGTGCTGAGTAAGGGTGTTGAGAGTTGAATCTGACAGTATGTGATTTTTGCAAAGGCATCTTGTTTTGGATTGCCATTTATTCAGTGAAACCTTTATTTTAAGAATTGCTTATACAGGGGAAAAGCTTTGTACCTCCTCTAATGGGTATCTAAATTTTACTGAAATTCACATAATTGAATTTTGTAGACCTTATTAAAGGCTTTTCATAAATTGCAAGTTGACCTCAGCTTTGATAAGTCTGCTGGTCTGTTCTCAGTTGTTATTGGCATTAATGTGCTGTAGAAGGAAAGGTTCTCATTGTTCAGTGTAAGTGAAATTCTGTGTTTCATGGAAGAGTGCTTGCTTCCTTTCCTCAATTTTTCCAAGCTGACTCTTCTCTTAAAATGGCCTTGTTCTTCTGTTGGAACCTGAATAACCTGTGTTGGGGATGAGTAATAATTCTCTTTGAAGAAATTTGACAAATTTAGAAGGGCAGTGGAGATCATAACAGTCAGAACAACTGGGCTAGTTTAGAAATTACTCTATTTACAGCAACCGTGGCATTAGCAGGGAGAATTCTTTAACTGGGTTTGGGCAAAGTAATTCCAGTTGAGCACCCACCTCAGCTCCTCATTGCAGGGGTCACACCTGACCCACTGCTTCACTTCACCCACCACAGGATGTGCTGCAGGTAACTCATGGGCACAGCAATGGGCTCCATGAGGTGCCAGTGTGCTACATAAGGTGAGGGAGAAATTATCTATGTGCATCTCTTCATATGGGAAGATAAGGCTAAACTTAACCATCTGTAGGCAATTAAAATTCGTGACAGAAGGTCAGGATATTTTGCTCTCTGCCAGTCACTTTTTCATTAACTAGACCTATGCAAATACAACATGGTCTGTTAAACTTTAACCCCAAGAGATGATTTCTTGCAAGAGAACAATGTTGATGCATAAAAGTGGGGAGTAGGTGGAAATGATGAAATGCTTTAGACACCTCTTTCAGCTTAGTATAAAAACACAGTGGCTGAAAAAAAGGCAGTTTCTACCCATAACACACAGTATTTAGTAAGCAGTTGTGTCTAGTAGATACTGGGTGATGGAACTGTCTGATATAAGCTGCCTCCTTGTAGTGTGTTTTAAAATACTTATTAATGAATTTAGATGCCCTTTACTACTTGAGAATACCCTTGATTGCTCTTGTAGATGAATCTAATCTAAGTACTGTATTTCAGTATGGCTAGGTGTTTTTTGTTTGTGTTTGTTTTTATTATTTCTTTTTTTCTTAAGTGTGATGTTCTTCCATCCCTCTACTTCTTTGTCCTTCATTCCCTCTAGTTATTTCTTACCTTTTGTTTCTGTTGAGAGGTGGTAGGAATAAAGAAGCAGCTCTAACTTCCCATGTGCTTAGTTTTCCCGAACTTGGTTCTCAGTTGGTGGTGCTCCTTGGACAAGTGGAGCACTTTAAAGATCTTTGTTTCACTTGGGGGTGATCTGTCCATAGTGCCGACTGCCTGTAATAGTTCATCTTCTCTGTGATCAGGTTGAGGGATGTGTTTTGGGTTTGTTCAGTAAATGACTGTATATTTCAAAGGCTTAACATTTTTCTTGTTTTTCAACCTGTATTCAGCCTACCCTCAGAGCCACCTTGTCAAACTGATCTTTTCTTCTGTTAGGGCAGGGTGCTCCTAAGGATGGATATCCAGATGAAATTTGAAGTTGTAATGACCTCTTTATACTATAGTTTTGGGTCACTGTGCCGGTTACATGTTACAATAGTAGCTATCAATTATTAAGGTGTCTGCAGATGAGACCTGTTTATACTGCAGAACAGTGGGGGTTTTTTTCCTTTGCTCGTAATCAGAAGGAAAAACTGTATAATTGGCCTCGTCTTTGTTACTCTTCAGCACTACTGATCATCACAGACCTTGGGCTTAACAGATGAACATAACATTTGGGGTATCCATAACTCAGATCTGTGCTTCTTTTCAGGGGAAATATCAGAAATATCCAGGGAGGTCAGCCTTGATCTTTAGCACTATAGTCTAGTCTTCTTTAAGAAAACAAATTGTAAGAGAAAACAAACAAAAAACTTACCCTGACTTCCTTTTCCTTTCGCTGTTTTCTCACTGCAGATGTGGACTAATGCCTTCAAAACTGAAAGAAGGTAGAGCTTTCAAAGATTAGTGTGTTCCCATACCTTGGTTTTTTGTTATAACTAGTCAGTGGATAGGTAGGTGTCACTTGTTGAGAGAAAGGATACAAGATTTCTCCCGAGTGGCAGAAATGGCTCAAACAAAATACTGAACACTAAATACGTTATTTGGGGCTTAGCAAGGTGATTAGATGTACCCACTGAAGTTATTGTAAGGATCAGGGAGTGGAGATGATAGAGTTCCAATGGAAAAAAAACCCCACTGTTTCTCAAAAAAGTACATCTCACAAATTTCAGCCCTCAGGGAAGGACATATTTTCAACTGCTCCTGTACCTACCCCTCCCCCTCATAAAGTGAATGGTAAAGTAAATAGAAATGTAATTATGCACTTTCTGGCATGGATGTTTCTTCCTGATGTACAAAAGCACAGCCACAAGGTAAGGCAGTGGTTTTTAAGTGATGGAACAAGATGCAATGGGGATGGGTTTTTGTCATCTTTGTTGTGTAGACTGAAAGATAAGACAGAAGGAGGCGCATGTAGATATATGTGCAGATATATATGCCTGTGCACACTTATGTATGCATAGACCTCTATCTACTTTCCCCTCCTAGGACTTGCATTTAGAAATGGTGATATTCCTGAGAAATTATGCAGCCCTTTCAAGCTGAGAATAATTATACAGCAGTGTGTGGATCCGGGATTGTTAGAAGTCTGTCTTTAATGAGGTGTTTCCAGTTAGTTGCTTGGGAGTATGGTAAATCCTCAGTTCATACTAAAACATGTGTCTGTACTTCTCCCATCACGTGCTGGGGTGGGAATACTTGCAACCCACGCTGAACACCCTGAATTGTCCCCAGCTAACAAGGGTGGCTTGGAGGCAGCCAGCAACAAGTGTGTGTGTGTGCTGGCACATGTGGGAGTGCATCACTGATGTGACTGGGCTTAAGGGATGGGTTTATTTCCTTGTCACATCCAGACTGTGTGGGGAGCTCCTGGGCATTTGGGATATAGAAGATAACTGTTGAAAACCTTGAGTGATAACAATTACTTGAAACATGGTGACTTGTAATTTTTTTTAAACTATCTGAAATTTTGTGTAAGAATTGGTGTTTGTAGTCCTAAAGTCTGGATTTTTTTTTTTTTGAATGGTAGTTCTCTAGGTTGTGACTGGAATAATTTTCTCCAGAATGGGCAAATGCCACGTGGACAATATGTATTCCTGCATATTCACATTTTTTAAAAAAAACAATGCCATAACTGAGCTAAAGGTGAATCTTCTGACTCAACCAGTAAAAAGTTTTTAATGGTCAGAGACATTCAGAACAGAAGTGGCAGACAGAGGACATGCTTACTGCTTCATGAGATCAGAGACTTCATGTAGTAGATACAGAAAAAGTGCATCTCAGGCAAACAACTGAGGGAGTTCAGTCTATGTGTGATAAAATTTGTTTCTAGTTCTTTTTTTGTTTCCCTTCCATCCCCAGCCCAACCCCCTTTCCTAGTCAGCTCTGACGTCTCAAATGAGAAGCAATCTCAAATACTTCTCATGACTGTTTATGGATGTTGAGCTCAGCTACTCTACATGTTTGGTAAAGTTGACTCCCAGGGCTTCCCATGGGTGTCTTCATTTTCTGACATCCATCAGTTTCTCCTGTATTTGTAGTGTCTAGATATTGGCATTTGGACTGAAAATACAGGTAGATTCACTGCTTCCTTACAACTCTGCTGGAGAAAAGCTGGTAGTGGTTTGTTTTTTTTTTTTGCTTGGTCTGAGATATGCTAAGGCTCTCCTGCTGGTCAGTGTCTGTATTTGGAAGTTTGTAGCTGTATTTTTTCCTGTCTTTCTGTATGCTTGTCTCCTCCTTTGTCATGTACTTACTAGTGTATGGGACTGTGAAAGCTGGGCTTTAATAGCTTCACTGAATGAAGAGGGATAGTGGTGGTTTCAGGAACTTGCTGGAAAGTTTTAGTTTCACTCTCAGCAAGAGGTCCCCACCCAGCTGGGGAGGCTTCTGCAGTTCTATGCTGGTGACTGCACTGGGCTTGTTCCTGTGACCTTGGCTTTGTGGAAGTAAAACCTTGACTCAGCCTTTAAGTGTCATGTATATAGTTTCCTTGTGGTTTTATACTGTGTTGGCATTTCACCGTCATGTGCCCAGCTTTTTAGACGAGATAATTGCTTGATGACTTTTTTATTCTGTTTCCTGCATGCATTGTTCGTAAATCACAGTCAAAGATCTGGCAATAACTTGTTAATGCAAACATGAGACACATTGTTCTAGTCTGCCTAGCTTCTACTTTCATGGTGGATTTTGTATCCAGACACAAGGAGTGTATATCATATGGTTTGTTTCTTGGGGTGTCCTGGGCAGGGCCAGGAGTTGGACTCAGGGATCCTGATGTGTCCTTTCTAACTTAGCAGATTCTATGATATGTGTGGTGATCTATCCTTCCCACACTGGGTATCATCTGCTACTTTTTGCACTGTTACAGTGCCAGAAGAGGAGGAGAGACTGACTATAGAGGGCTGAGCTCTCTGCAGAGCTGAACTGGAACGTACTTGGGTGCTACAGTGGTGCCTCTAAAAGATTATTTGAGTAAGTGGATCTTGGCAGTGCCTATTTTTGAACCTGGGTTATGTTAAAAGGTGTGTGGCTTATTCCAAAATAATTTTGGAGCACTTATGTTCAGGTTGACAGCGCCGAAACACTTCTTCGTTTCTGTGAAGTTGTTGTAGATGAGAGCGCGGTTTTGTACTTGCAATGTTTACTAAGCCTTTCTAACATTATCCTGATGTATGGTGGCTTTTTTCTTCTTTTTCTATGCTGATACAACACTCTTGGGAGTGGAATGTAATATATGTTAAAATTTTTTACAGATAATGAAGGAAATCTGCATTTCATAGGGGTATTAGCTGTAAAACTTAATTATAAAATTTGACCATTTTATCTTCAGTCAAAAGCCTGGCTGAAGCTGTGAAATTTCTCATGTCTTCAGGAGCCCTGTATAATTTCTGTAAACAGTGGGCTGGATTGGAATTGCTCACCTTCTCTATTTCTGCTTCCCAGGCTGTGCACTGTTTTGGGGTTGCTGCTGTTGTTTGATCCTTCCTGCTCCCCAGCAAATGCAGAACCCGAACATGCCTTGTAGCTCCCAGATCACAACAAATCTCTAGGTTCTTTTGTTTTGTTATAGAAGATAGGGTTCAGGGGAGGGGAAAAAAATACCAAAAGAATTCTTTGATCTACTCAATGTGTCTGTAATCTGTTTTTGGGTATTGAGGGTCAGGTGGGCTGTAGAATTGGTTGTGGCCAGATGCTGTGGCTAAGAAATGAGACATGAGGAATTCCCTCCTGTCACCGCTGCTGCCCTGGCATGGCTTCCCAGCAGGCTTCCTGCTTTTAGCTGGGAAGTAGGCTGCTGGTGAGACTGGTTTTCTGAAGCAGTGAAATGAATGGCAAATTGGCTACATCACTGGAGTCCCCTTGGTGCTTTTAGCCAGAACGGGGTGTACAGTGTGTGGGGAACTGAATGAATTGTTATGATGGGAACTGAGAGTAGCTCCAGCTGTTCCTGTAGTAGTCACAAAGTTCTTGCTGTCTACAGTTGGATGTGTATCCTTGTACTGTCCTACTTCTTTACCAATTACTGAAATGCAGAGGTTGAAATGTGTTGGAGGAATTCCTCCTAATTCTTGGGGGAGGCAACAAGGGCTGGGATAGGCCCTGAGAGCTTCTCCAGTCCTGTTTGTCAGATGGAGGCTGGGCTTAGTCAGAAGCCTGGTATTGGGGATCTGTGAGTCATGGTCCAGCTGGTAGCTAAAATGCCATCATAGAGACATCGGATGCAAATTAGATTTCTTGTGAAAATGCTTCTCCCTTCCCCCCCTCCCCCTTCCCTGATGAACAGCTGTGTAGATCAGGGGTAGAACAAGGTAAGGAATATGAAGTTAATTATGGTGGGATGGTAGGTACAAAAGTGTTAGTGTGACAGCACCTGATGATCATGTGGGAGTGAGAAGACTAAAGAACTGTCCTGTGATTTGCTTTGAGAGTTGATCATCCTTTTTTTCTGAACAGTAGTGGGGTTTTTATCATTTACAGGAAACATAAATGAGTATTTGGAGGCAAGTAAGTACAAAGATAGCTGGTGGAAAACTGCAGGGCTGGGGCAAGTTATCCTGGGTATAAAGGCAGATTTCTGAAAACCCCTGGGTAATGCAGCTTCTTGACTCTTTGTGGTCATTTAGCTGCATTTACACTAGAGCTACTTTTCAGTGACTCAGAGTCTCACATGCACTTAATAGCACAAGTTTCTGCAAAGGTAGGTTGTAATAGGTTGTTTTTAAATGGTGTTGCAAACATCTTAATTGTATCTGTATGAAGTTCTGCTTCTGAAACTTGCCACCTATATCCTAACGTGCCTTGCTTATCTCACAATGTAAGCTGTGAAGATCTTTATTGTGTGAATCCCTTCTTTCAAATCATGTTTATGAAGATAGCATGTAATAGGGTTATGTCTTTTTTCTGTGGCTGACCTGAAATGCTTTTTTGATTCAAAAGTGGTTTTTTTGGCAGACTTTTTTATAGGAATAGAATGTGTCAGAATGCTGTGATTTAAAATTAAACAAACAAAATCACCTACAAGCAGATTAAAGAAAACAACCAGTATCAATGCTGTGGTTATGCTACAAAGTTAAAAAAGAAAAGCCAATACAAAATCCAACCAAAACCAAGCAGTGAAGGTTTATAATGCTTTATTAATGCAACTGTCTTAAACCAGTCCAGTTAAAGTGAGGGAACTGTGCATAAATAGTAAAGTTTATATGACAGTGTTAACTGTGAGAATACTACAGTTAGATATTAAATGACTGATAATGAAGGCAGTATAATATTTGGTTTAATATAGGTATTATAGAGGAGTGCTCAACTCTAGGGCAAGTTGAAGGCAGAGTAACAAAGACAGTAACACACTCATACTTGAGTGAATTACAACTGCCATACAGCTTGTTTGTGTTTGGTTGTCCATCTCCTCCTTTATTTATATTGGAGTTTTACCAACCTATAAAGATTTTTTTTTTTGGAAGTACACCTGTGAACAAATTTAACGCAACTTACTTCAGTATTAACTTTGTGAAGTTGAAGTGGTTTTTGCCTGGATGTATTGGCAGGCCTGCTGAAAGAAACAAGGCTTGCTTTTCAGTAGCAGCTTGTTGCTGCTCAAGCAGGAGAAGTTAAGCTAGCAAGAAAATAACCCTATGATAAAACTCACTCAGTGTTTGGTAGCAGCAACAAAAGTAAGTGGGGTAGTAGGAAAGACAAGACAAAGTAAGGGACAGACTGATAAACGTGTGCCATTTGGAGCACTTTGCTCCCTGTGCTAGGGCGACTGGGGGATTATAAAAGCTCATCTGCTAAATGGAGTGAGGGTCTTGAACACACAGGATGGTGCGTGGTGTCTCTGAATCTCAATCTATCAACTTTGGTGTAAAAACTTTTGTACAAAGATATTTATATTACATACTCACATACTCGTTGTGCATGTAGCCATGATATACATATTTTTGAAATACATGAAAACAGTGATTGTTTATTTAAACACTAAAGATTAAAGGGAAAAAAAGCAAATTATTAAAGGCTTCAGCCTTAAAATATTTTTGTAAAAGTCGTGTGAAATTTTATTGAGCCTGTTGTTAGGCTGTTGCAGGAAATATTAGATGGCTCCATAACCAGTAGTACAAAATGGGGATGTGAAATGAATAGCTAAAAAGCTGCTGTTAAAACCATGGATGAGACTTTTCTTGCTCACACTTCAAGTTTGAGTGATGCTTCTGTAAGGTGACTAACAATGTTATTACTACGGTGTGTGCATCTGTTTTTAACCCTTAAATTGTTTTAAAATCAGCCAGTAAACATGTATATTGTTGACATTAAATATTTATGTGGGACTGCTGTGCTGCATCTGTTGCATCATTGTAAGTGTGAAGGAGCAGTTGTGTTTTGGGACTTCATTTGTCTGACTTAGGAATGTGTATGATTTTCCAGTGAGTCTTGCACAGAAAGACTTTTTATAAAATACTGTACCTGTGGCTTCAATCTCAACCTTCACATGATTTAGGCTTTAAATCCAACTAGCACTTGGTTATGGACAAAAACAATGATGGTGGTGGCAGCAAGCAGCAGAGTTGGTCACTGTGCCACAGTACTTTGAGACACACAGATGGAGTTTTTGAGATGGGTACCATGTGATTGCAGGCTAACTTCTGCACAGTGTTTGCTGGATTTGCTTACAAGGTTTCTGAGAGTTTTATTATCATATCTTAGTGGGTGGTGGCATTTGAAGAATAAAAGAGTGCAATCCTTCTGTCCAGCGGAGCTTTGGTAATTACTCCTCCGCACACTTGAGCTTGAATAACTGAGCCCAGTGTTTTCCATTTGACCTGGCAGAAGCCTGCAAAGTATACACACAGAAAGCTTGCTGAAAATTTCTTGAAAACAAGTGAGAGTGTAAACATGCAATCTTTTGCAGGCTTGCAAAATTGAATCAGTTGCTGCCCCTCAGCTGCTTACCACTGCCTAGTCCTCTTTTTAGCACATCTCTGCTGATCGTGGCTTGTGTGAGCTTTCCTTGGCCAGTGTGGAGCTGAGTGAGGTGCCTGCTAACCCAGCTATTCTTAGCCTCTTCAGCTGATGTGTGAGTTGGGCTGCTCCCCAGTCTCTGCTTGGGACCCTGGGCAGGTGATTTGAGATAGATAGGTGCACATTCTGTCCCAAATTAAATGCACTATCATTTTCACTGCTGCTGGATCTCTGCTTAGGAGTGTGTATACCATTACTGTTAGAGAAACTTAAGGCTTTTTGACGTTTAGTTGTGTGGGTCTAATCTTCCTTTAGGTAATGATTCAGTTGTGCCGTGTGCTTTGTCTCTTTTCCACACTCATTTCCAAGTCCCTTGCTACATGGAAATGCTGTGCTAAACTGAAGAGCTCTCCCTCTGAGAGTTTTAATTCTCACTTCTGTGGCCCGAAGAAAGCAAGTTGATGCTTTTTGTTGCACTGCTCTTTGCTCTTATGTTTTCCTTTGCTAGTTGGCAGTGCAGTGTGGTGGTTCTGTGTTGCCATAGCTGCTGTGTGATGGCTCCTCTGTAAACTGACCTCAGCCTCAGAGTAGTTTATTAATCAGTTATTTTGCAGGTTCCACTAGGTTCAATATTTAACAAACCACATGGTTTTACCTCATTCTTTTTCTTCTGTGCTAATTGGTGAGGAAGGAGAGAAAGAAGGCTATTAATTTTAGCAACAGTTTTAATGCACTTCTAGTACCTGACAACCGATGCAATGATTTTTTTTTTTTTTTAATACAGCCTTTGTAGAATGTTATACCTACCAAAACATCTCAGTGTTGGATTATCTGTTGAAATATACTCTCTGGCCTTGTTGAAGTCTTGATAACCTTGACCACACAATGATTTTCAATTTGTAGCTGTTAAAAGGAGATCAGTGGCTAAAGGCTGTGAATGCTGTGTAAGCTTTTAGCAGTGAGTGTAAATTTAACTATTGGGACCAATTACCAAGAGATATATTAAGCCTATATTAAGTTAACTGGAAGGTTTAAAGAGGATTGAACAGGAGTATGTTTTGTGTGGGTTTTATTCTTTCTTCCTCATGGTAAAGGAGTCTTTCATGAAAGTAAAGGCTTATACAGTGGCAACAGTGTAATTCTAAGGTAGATTTCTGTAGTTTAGAAAATTTTGCTCGGTCGCTCTGGCATCATGCAGAAGGAATGCTGTGATGCCTGTCCTCATCAAGCTGGCTGCTCCAGGACTGTGGGCTGGGTGCCTGTGCCTGAGCTGGGTGCTGTGTCACTGTGCTGAGTCCAGAACACCCACTGCAGCCCTCCTGTGCTGAGCTGAGTAGATGTGCTTTGGGTTGATTTTTTTTTTTTTTCTCTGTTTTGACTCTGATAACAGCAATGCTGTTTCAGAAAGAGGGATGTTTGCCTTGGATCCTTGGCAGGAGACAGGTTTGTCCTCTAAGAAGTGAGGAGTTTAACTAGAGATGTGTTTGTGTTGGACCTGACCAAGGTCCATAAGGAACAGGCTTTGTTTTATTTTTCTTGATTTTAGGATGTCTCTAATAATTTCTTACTGTTTTTTAGCTCTCTGAACTAAGGAAAAACAGCCTGTTTAACTTAGGGAACCCTCAACAGTATTTTTGCTGCTCAAGAAAGGAATAGGGAAACTTGGGGCTCCTAATACAGGCTTTCTGCAGGTCCCTCTTTTCCAGGTGAACAAAACTTTCCATCCCTCGCACAGTGGCTGGGAAGTCCAAAGAATTTTGTTGTTAGCTCCTGCAGAAGGCAGGGCAGCTCTGCACAGTGCTGACCCTCTTTGTCCTCTGTGTTTTTCTGTTGTGGAAAAGCATGAATAGAATACGTTGTTGCAAGCAGGAAGGGAAGGAGACTGTCTGGGTGGAAGAAATTGAACGCTAATTTTAACAAGACTGGTAATGCATATACTTGAGACATTCAGTGTCAGTATGCAAAAAAATAGCATGTTCTAAATGGTACAGCCGAAGAGTTAATGTCTTAGAGGGAGCTGTCTGATCACCCATGCATTGCTACAGGGCATTAAAAAAAGGAAAACCAAACTTCCAGATTTTTGGAGCTTCAGTGTTGGTGGCACCCTGCTGACCATGAATGTGGTCATTGGTTAGGATGTGCCACTTTTGAAATGGGCCTGTGATTATATTTAACTGTGATTATGTCCCCTCCTTCTCCTCACCATGGTAGGAGATGAGAGTTTTAGCTTTCAGGATGAAGGCTGTGGTTGCAGCCCTAGCAGGCAGAGTGAAGGCCTGAAGGCTTGGGGGAGTGGAGGGACATGTGCTTGCTCCAGAGCTGCTCTCCAGCCTCCCTGATATCTTTTCCTTTCCTTCTGCCCAGCTTGAGGCAGACACCAATATGCAGCCCTGTGAAGTCTGGATGGGGAAAGCCAGGAGGGTTTGAAAACAAAGTATTAGAAAATACTTTTGAAGGAAAAAAACCTGTGGTATTTACAAGGAAGCTTTGAGATGTTTATGTTCTTGGAGGTACAAACACTCGTTTACAAAATGAGTGACAGGAAAGTGTGCAAGTAAATTATTCATATGCTTGCCCAAACCATTGTTTCCAAAGCTTTGGATTGTGTCCTGGCATGTGAAGGACAGAGGAATTAGATGTTTTTTGGAAGCAGTGCCTTTTTCTGCAGCAGTTCCTGGTGCTGTGGGGTATGCTAAGGGCAGCTACCTGTCCTGGGTGGAGTTGCTTACCAGCAGCTCTTAGAGGTGCTTGGCCACTGGCTTGAACCCAGTTTGTCCCACTGCAGCAAGGCAAGTGATTTTGAAAACTGTGAACCACCAGGATTGCTGGTTGGAAGAGCTGGGGCAGCTCAAGTGATGGCAGCTCTCCTGTGCTTGGGCTTGCATGCTGTCACTCAGGGCTCAGTGTCTGGGCTTCTGCTGAAATACACATTACGCCCCAGAATATGAGCACACAAGTGTTGAGCATTGCATCTGTCATGGATTCACTGGGTTTTGCTTTATAAAGGTGCATGTGAATGGGCAGGAACCTTGTTTTGGAAGGTGTGCTCAGCATTTAAAATGAGAAGCAAGATGCAGAAGGCTCCTACTTGTCCTGTGGACCTCCTGTCACTCCTCTGAGTTGCTGTAACAGGTGGCCCAGGATGTTTTGTGAAAAGCAGGTACTGTTTGGTTGTGGTTGGGTTTCGCAGGTGTGATTACAATGTAAGCAATGCTTTTGGAAGACTAATGTGCTCCCCAGGTTTTCTCAATATTTACATTCAAAATAGTCCCTTGTACAAAAGGAAAGGGGAAGCTGTAAGAGGAATGTCAAAAAAGACTAACTAAATTTATGGTGATTCTTGAAAGGCATCACAATTTATCTACAGTTGCTACTATTATTTCTTTTGCAGGATGAGTCAGTTATTTGTGGCAGCCACAGACATGCTATTTTACAAGACCCATGTGTCAAGTGCCTGAAGCGCTGTGTGCTGGAAGGGTTTGTGTTGGAGCTGCCTGTGAGAGCACTGAGAGAGTATCTGTGTGTTATCTATATGCAGAGCTCCACTAGCTGCCACACACGCTGTTCTTCTTCCACAGTAGTGAGGGCACTTACTGTATTGCTAATTTTCTTTCCAGCAGAAAGCTTTATGCTGACATGAACCTTGCTGTGTGAAAGGAGGTTTCAATAGAAATGCTAAAAACTCATTGCTCTCCACCTGAAGTTGCTGGTGCTGTAGATTTCCTGGAAGTAGGAGTCAAATAACCAGTTTCCATCAAAATGCAACAGGCTTTTGAAACATTACTTTCTGTTCAAGTTACTGTTGCCCTTTCACCATCCTTCTCCTCAGCATTGCCTAGAAGCTCTCATTTGCCTGCTCAAACAAGTATTGTGTGGCCTGCTAATTCAAATCATGCTTGGCAGGCCAGCAAAAGGCCACCATTTGTGGTGAAATAAAACATCCTGAACAAAATTATGGGATGTTAATATCCCACAGCACGAGAAGCTCTGAACTAGATGCTTATTACAGAAGTATTATAAAGGGTAGGACTAGGCAGGTAGCACAGGAGCCTTGAGAAAGACTGAGCTTCCCTTGTAGGAAGGAGAACACTTGGCTTGCTTGGCTCTCCCCTTGGAGAAGGAAGGTGAAGGAAGAACTCTGTACCTCCTTGTTCTGCTCCCATAAGAAGTGCTTTAGGTTTGTTTTTTTCTCTGCCGTAAACCCAGGCTTTTCTCTATGGACTTGTATGGAAGAGTTGGAAGTTCAGAGCAGGGCTACCCAAGGCCTACTTGGAACACAGCTGGAGTGAGGCAGGCTATGAAAAATAAGCCAGTTTCCTCTTCTCAGAGTCAAGGCATTCAAGGCTCTTGGAAGGCTCCCAGAAGGCAAAGAAGAAATGGAACCCAATCTCATTGTAGATTGTCTTGCATACAGGGGAGTTTTATAATTAAAGGATGTTGTCCTCTGCTCCCATTGTTGTTTGCTTCTGTGAACTTTAATTTTACTCTGAACCCAGTGCTGACTGTGTATATGCTTGGGGCTGTGGTAGAAAAGTGATCTTAAGTTTTTATGAGCTCACCTTCAAATGAATGGGTACAGTTATCTGGGGTTTTCCCCCTTTTTTCTCCTTTTCCCTCCACCTCTGTACGCTTTTTTGCTTTCCCATTCCCTGTTGTATGGACTGAGCTATAGATGGGTAATGTTTCACACATGAAATGTGGCATTCAGACCTACTCCTCAACAAGGGCTGAATTGTCATCTAAGCTCCAGTCCTTGTGAAAACTGTTAAAGCAAGCTTGTCATGTGTTGAGTGTAGCCTTGTTCTTCATGCTTTGTAATACATGGGCAAGCATAAAAAGACATGATTTCTACTTACTAGGCTTCTAGTTGGGCTTCACTCTCCTTCTGTCTTCCCACAGTAGTTTCAGCTGGTCTGTTCGGCTGGTCTTTTTTATCATACATGATAAGAAGCCTAGGCAGAGAGCCAGCTGCTGTGGAACTATAATAGGGCCAGTGGCATGTACAAAATTTGATTACTGCTGTCAACACCAGAGAGAATAGAAGAGAGCACGTATTCCAGCCAGAGAGCTGCTAAATAAATGGCCTGTTGAATTCAGTAGTAGTAGAAATAAGACCATCTTCCTTCTAATGAATGAAGTGGTTTATGGGGTAGAGAGTATACTCTAGTATTTTGAGCTCTGAAGTTTGCTTTAAAGAAGTCTTCCTTTGCCTTTTTCAAAGATTATTTTGACCAGAAATTTCCATTTCACTTCTGCTTATCTGCTCTTTCAGTTATTGTATGGATTTCACACTCAATACTTCAGATATTCACAGAGGCCATAGTTTCACTTTTAAAATTTATCTTAAAAGTATTCCTGCCCTCCTAAAGTTAACTTCTGTGCAGATGGGTTCTGATATGCAACTATTTCATGCTAGTAATTCTATCTCCATTTAGGCAAGAGTTGTTTATCTTTTTAATTTAAATATAGTGCAACAACCCCCTCCACCCCAAGTTAAAAAATATTCTCATTGTATATTCTTATTGAAGTGTTGGATTTTTGAGGTAAAACCTGCTGTTAGATAAAAGTGGTTTCTCTGATGTACATGGGGCAGCTGCTGATGGCAGGCAGAGCTTGAGCTGAGGTTCTCTGGAAGCTGTGGTGCATGAATGATTTTACTCAGCTTCTCTAATAGCTTCACGTTGAATGAAGTTCAAGGGACTGATAGTCAGACTGGTGTCTCTCTAACTGCTCTCACTGACTGCAAACACTTTCTCATTTGAGAAATTATAAACTCAGAAATGTTGTCACAAACGACCTAATTCCTGAAACTTGTGCATATTCTTCAGTCTTGTCAAGTGTGGGTGGGCCTTGGAGTGGCAGGGACTAAGGTGAAGTGAGGTACTGGATGCACAGGAGAGCATTCTTATGGAATTCAGACCAGTCTCATCAAGACTTGAAAAAAGGAAGACGTGGTGCTGTTGGTAAGACTTTTGGCATATGTGCAGGTCTGTCTGCTAATTCTCATTGTTTGTTTGGTGGAGTTGGCAGCCTCTTTTTGCTTTGTGCTTGTGAAGTGCTTGGCACAGTGAGGTTTGTATTTGTATTTACAAAATGCATCCTTGTTTGTTTCTAAAATAGAAATCCTAGCTTTAAAACTTTTATTGCCCTTCCACTTTGCTCTTTCTTGCATAGTTCAGAGGAGTGTTTGGATAGAAATGGCTGATTTAGCCCCCTGAATGTATGGTTGTCTTTATTCACGGAAACAAAACTCCTTTTGTGTGAAGCCTTTCAGCCTCCAAATTTGAGGAATTCTTGAATTTGGGGTAAAAGCCTCCAACCCACAAAATTAAGACTAACTTCTGGCCCACAGGAATTTAAAGAAAAAATCTGATCTTGATTTCTCCCTCTTTCCCTCCCCTGAATAGTGTCCGGGGTGTGATACATAAACTGTCCCAAGTGGATATCAGTGAAGAGAGGAGAGCTGTATCTAGAACAGTTGTCTTATAGCATAGTGCAGTGAGACAGGCAGACAAATCAAACAGCCCCTTTCCACTTTTGAAACCATTTCTGTGGTTTAGAATTCTCCTCTCTGGTCATGTGTAGTTATGTGTTATACTTAATCTCTTCTTGCATTACTTTGTTGTGAGTACTGGAATCCTGTACAGTTCAGTATCCAAAAGTGTGGAATATGGAGGGTCTTTCATAACTACAAAATTTGGAGTCCTCTTGATTTCATTATTAGGTTGGCAACAGGCTTTTGAAGACAGAGGGATTGGATTTGCTTTCTGTTCTGGTGGTAAGCACAGTTTAAAGGCTCACTTGTAAAATAACTGATCCTATCATAGCCTTGCATTACCAGCCTTCTGCTTTACTGTTCCTTGCTCTGTCTTAGTTGGAATTCCTGCACAATGGAAAGGGTATGCCTAATCAGAGTTTGTTATTTTCGACTTGGAGGTTTATTTGTACAACTTCCTTTTTATGCTGTAATCTTGTGTTTAAAATTTCTTGTGCCCTTTTGAAAGGCCATTAAAAGATGTGGATGCTTACCTTAAAGAGTTGTTCTGCTTTTATGTTCTGTTGAATGTGTGAGAAAAGTGTTATAGTGATACTTCAAATGTTTTACAGAATGAATGCTAAAAATATTCAGGATTTTTAAAATGAGTATGGCTTTTGACCAGAGAGTTTGATTTGAACAGAAAAGGAAAATGCCATCAGCTTTCCTATTTTCAGTTTGTAGAATTTAATTTGCCAGTTCTCTGAAAGCTGGAGCGTCCTCTTATTTTCATAAGAATTAGCAAAGCAGCATATTAATCTGATTTTAAAAAGAAAAAAAATCTCAATTAGCTTGAAGTATGTTACTTGCTAACATGCAGCCTCTTTAAAGGTTTGTTTCCTGACTGGTTTTGTCAGTCACTGTGTAGCTGAACGTGTCAAACCCTCTGAGGAAAACCAGTGCTTCCCTCCCCCTTGAATCCCAGCATGCAGTTCTTGCGTGGGTACTAGCGTGTACTTCCTCTGCATCTTCACTTTCCTGTTATTCAAAGAGTGAGCTTGATCATGAGCATTCAAACAGCCAAAAAAGTTGAGTGGAAAAAGTACAAGGTTGCTGCACCTCGGCATACTGACCAGCAGCCCTGTTGCCCTCCGCTGGGTGAGTGCTTCTCTATGTTCTGAAGGCTGTGGTAGATGAAAGCATCTAGCCATGTAGCTCTGTTTTTGTCTTCTACACCTGATGAAAGCTGCTTTTCTTAGCTTCGCAAAAGTTAGTTTACTCTAACAGAGCAGGTTGTGGAAGGCATGGCAGGAAACAGAGCAGGCTGTTTTCTGTGGCGCTGCTCCACTGCAAGTGTTGTGTGAGCTCTGGCTGCGTCACACCTGCAGCCGCAAGATCCTCTTGGTAATGCTTGTGTTGTGGGGTTCCCTTTCACCTAGAACAGTAACTTGTTCATGGTAGAAATTTTATTGTTCTTCTGTCTGATTGAATGTCTTAATGTCCCCAGTTTTCTTAAACCATGCATTAAATTATGGTGATTTCAGCTTTTAGTTGGTTTGATTCTTTACAGTACTGCTTATTGTGCCTTCTGGTACTTTTGAATGTATAAACTTATAGCAGCTCCTTGACCCCTCACAGGTTTTTCTCCTCATTTTGGTGCTGTCTCAAGAGAGCAATATTTCCTGTAGTTTGGAAAGAATATTTTGTGGAGGGATGCTTTTGAAAAGAAATCTCTGATATTATTCTTTCCTTTTCCTTTTGCCATCTTTCATACCTATTCTAATTGAAATTTCATGGATTGTCTCTTCTGTTTTGTTACTAGGGCCAAATAACACAGATTGGCAAGGAAAAGACAGTTTGAGCATTCCTAGTGCCTGTGAATATGTTATGTGGATACAGTATTTGACAGACGGGAAATTTAATTTGTGGTGTCAGAGCTTCATGAAATCAGAACCTGTTGATCAGTAAAGAATTTGGTCCACTTGGCTTTTGATGTGGGTTTTTTGATACAAAGATGGAGTCTGAATATGGGTTCTTGGAAAGAGAAACTAAAATACTCTTAAGATGTATCAGTGTAATGGCTAACTTTAGAATAAAATGATGGGCTGGGACTCTGATCTCACGTATGTTTGCTTCTAGAACAATGAGGTGGATTTGGATATATGCCAGTTTAGCTGAGAGCAGAAACTTTTCCTTTGTGGCTCAGTCCAGACTTTCTTAGGAAACTGACAAAAATGTCAAGAAAACTCAGTAATGTGAGTGGAGTTGCTTTTTGACTCTGGAGAGCTCAGTAAATTATAGGTTGGAGGGATCTAGTGTCCTTCATAATCTGCATACATGCAGCCCTCAAATGTGAGACAGCTGCAGTTGATCGCTCTTGGAAGGTTAGCAGTAGGAGAAAATCAATCTGCTTGGTTTTTAACCTGGGCTGCTGTTCATGGAAGTTGTTTGTTCTGGCTCTGTGTGTATTGGTGTGAGATTTTTGGGACTATTTCTTGGATTTTTTTCCTTCCTTCTTTTTTTGTTATATTTTTAGAAGAGCATAAACTTGGTACAGGAGTTACAACCAGCCATGTAGTTAACTGATGAACACTGCAGTTGTGAAATCCCTGAAATGTTCATCCGATGGGATAATAGGAGGGTCAATCTCTCTGAGGTTTTCTGTCTCAATGCTTCAAGTGTTTTTAACATGTAAGTGCCAGTGTGTGCACACATTTAATATTTGGTGATGTTTGTGTGTCTATGGATGATTTCTCTGATGCCTGCTCCAGGCAGCTGGGCTAAGTGTAAATCTCCTAGTTGAATAGCAGCTACCTGCTTGCTCAGGTGCTTTATATGATTGAGAAGTGTTTAGTGATTGTTTCTTAAAGCCTGTTTAAGTCTGAGTTGAGAGCCCTCAGTTCTTAAAGGCACATAGATCATGGCTGGTATATTGCAATTATAATTTTTCTTAATCAAGCAGCAGGACTTGTTTCAGGAGATTTGTGGAGTTATAATCTTCCTAACTCTTCATAAAGTGTAGGACTCTAGATTTGCTTTCCAGTAGAGTCAGAGCCTCAAATTCACTGTCATCTGCTCACTTTTTTAAAAACTGTGTTTGGAGACTGAGGGACTTGTTGCTTTGGACGCTTCTTAGTGTGCTGGAAATGCGCATAGGAGTGAAAAAAACCCCTGAAAAAAGCCAGAAGGTAAGAGGCACAGAAGGGAAAATGAGGAAAAAACCTGAAGGTACAATAAATGATGGGGGGAGGGGGAGTGTGCTAAGGTGGAGAGACCATTCTCTGAGAGGACAGGATTTTTAATGATGCAGTACTAGAAATAGTCGGAAAAAATGGGTGGAGAAGTTGGAAGGGGTGTGTGTGTAATTGTTCCTTTGTGTCCTTTGCTTCACAGAAATCTAGAATATAAATAACAGGGACACTTTTCAGTCAGCAGAGGTGTGGCTTTGGCTTTTTTGGTTGTCTGCTTGCTGTGAGAATTGTCAGGGACTGGAGGAAAGGAGGTTGGAGCTCATACCCGATAAAGTATCTGATTGTAAATTAATTAGTTTGGGCGAAACCAAAGTGGATAAGACTGACTTCTGTTCTCTGAAGCTCTGAAGTTAGTTAGAGCTTCTAACTCTGAAGCCTTAGTTGTCTTAGCACAACCAAGTTTTGTCAGAGATTGATTTGTGGTCTAAAACATACCAAACAATTTAGCTCATCTGGTGGGATGCCCTTCTTTATAGGAGTCTAATCTGTCTTAAACTCTTAAGTTGGTGGTAGGTGCTGGGAGTGTGGTGGCACTGGTAGGCTACTGGTGCCTAACTGGAATCAAAACTTACTCTTTATCTGGGAGAGGAAAAAAGAAGGGATCTTGCGCTTTCTTCACCTGTTCAAAAAAACGAGCTTTCTACATTGCTGTTCCATGCCATGGGAAATAATTTATGCTCTTCTAGTAAAATTTCTGAAACTGTTCCACGAAAATGATTGGGCTATTTTGTGTTCATATATACATATTCTACTGTTGTAGGGCTATTTGATGTGATTATTTTCTAAAATACTTTTTTTCACATCAATTACCTCATTACTCAGATGGATATCACCCTGTCATTGGAGGGAAGGCTACTTAACCTACGTTAAGGAGGCAGAAAAAGATGCCAGTTCTGTGAAACCTTCTGAAAGGGGTTGCCTTGTGGCACATTTTTTGTGAAATGTCAACTCCTGAAGCCAGTAAAGCACTCTGCAGTAGTTGAATAATCTCTGTTAGCATCTTAGCATTCTGCAACTAGGTATTGTTTTGTTATTTTATTTGTACAGTTGTCAACAGAAGCAAGAGATCAATTTACATTTTGTTGTGTGAATTAATTGTGCAGGCACCACCCCAGTGATTGAAATGTGTGTTACTGTTTAACAGCATTAGAAGGCAATGGCAATGACATGACTGAGGCATTTTGCAAACAGTTTGAAAGCATATCTTTTGAAAATCTGCATTTAGCTTGTTATCATTTGTGTCTCTGGAAATCTCAGAAGTACTAGCCTACAAATGATAAGCTTTCTTCCAGGTGGGAAGGAATTTGTCAGTGTTCCCACAAGATATATGCACTGATAGTAGCTTGAAATTATTTGAGACCACACACAAGCTGTTACAATAGTCAAAAAAATATTTATGTTAATTGCTCATATTACTGTAAGCTCTGTTCTAGTTAGTTGTTCAGTAGAGCTGTGTTGGACCTCAAATCTGCTTGATTGTAAACAACTCTAGCTTTTAAACACTTGAAAATGGTATATTTCCTTTTTGACAGCAGGTGATGAAGCATGCATATTAAACTCTTAAATGCACATAGGTATGGAAAAAGTGGAAAGTATTTTCTACTGTCATGTAGTAGAGTCCCTTTTTTAAGCTGTAGGGGGGGAGTGTTTTGCTGCTGAACGCAGCCTGTGCCCCTCTGCACTGTGCGGGACAGAGAGGTGCCGGTGACTCAGCTCTGCCATGCGGAGAAACCGCGTTCCCCCGGCCGGGGAATTATCCACCGCTGGTTCGCTTTTATGTTCTCACTGAAATGCTGCGACCCTTAACTTGAGGGCTCCATCTGCTTCCTGCCCTCGTCCCTGATGAATAGGGCAGGAATTGGCAGCAGTGTGGTCAGCTATGTGACCTCATTTGTGTGGCGTCTGGGTGGAGCGCGCCCTAATCTTCGCTAAGCGAGCAGCTGAGAAAGCGAATTGCAGTAATTCCCTGGCTGATCCTTCCAGCGGGTAAAACCCGGGCTTGTGCTGCAGGGCAAGGAGATGCCTTTACTCTGACACTCGTTACGTGCGGAGATGAATTTCTGTCGAAGCGTTCAGAAAAGCAGGAAATGGTTCGAGGGTTCTCTGCAGAAATCGGGCAATGTGCGGTGCAGGGCGACAGTCATCAGCTTTCCCCTTGTGTCTGTGTGCCTGAATCAAAGCTGTCACACGAGTGTGCACTGGCAGCCCTTGCTAATATTTGACAGTTAACAGAGCATTCCGTATGTCTTGTGCAGATGGAAGCAGAATGGTTGTATCTGACTTGCTGAATTTCACTACAGCGTGGATATTGTACTGTGGTCATGACATACCTCCTCATTATTGAGATAAAATGTTGCCCAGGGTAAACTGTCCTGGGTCCGATTAACTTGAAATTGAGGCCTGTGATATGATATACCAACTTAAGAGGACATAGGTCCTATCCCTGCCCATTCCTTCTTGTGGTGGTGACTGGTTCTAGCCCAGTGCTTTTGCAACGTTGCCCCTGAGCTGTCCCTCAACATAAAGGCTTCAGGACTGTCTGCCCTGGATTGGAAGAAAGCATCCTGCTTGGCTTTATGAGCTGCTGAAGTGCAGCCTTTAATACTGTTTCTCTTTCTCTCAGATATACTTTTTACCCTGATAAAATTGTACAGCTCAATCATTTTAAGCTTCAGATTATTTTAAAAGGTTCTTAGCTGGTTTAATACCTTGTAATGCAAAATATTTTTAAAACAATTCATAAAACATTCTGTGCAGATCATTGAAATTAACTTCTGCTCCCAGCTCAGCTATAATAAAATCAATATTTACTTCGCTTGTGTGACCAGGGTTGTCTTATATACAAGGAAAACATTTCCACTGCTTCTTTTAAGGTAGCAAAGAGATAGTAAAGTTGTTACTTTCTGAAAGCAGAATAAAAGATTCCCTCTAAAGCTACTTTTCCCCCCCTACATTCCTTATGCAGAGTCTTTTGCCAAATTTGTCAAGCACACCCCTTTGTAAAAGGTTAGGTGTCATTTCTCCACTTCTAAGGCAGAAAGCAAATGAATATGATCTGTTTAGTTGCTGCAAATTAATGTAAACTTGGAATTGAATATTTGAAAGCTAATCTGTATTACTGAATATCATCTGTTTTGTTTTCTGTAATTTTGTATATGTAGGTTTTACATTGTATTTTTTTACTAGACAATTTGCTGCTAATTCTTGTTGTAGTTTTCCTTTCAGTGAATATGTTGTAAGCTTTAGCTTGCTGATGACGATTTGAGATTGAAGGACTGGGATTCTTAGCCTTGTACAATAAAGACATAAAACTCTGTCACCTGATGTTTTATTTCCATATCTGTTGCCATAAAATCTCATGCAAGCATTCCTTATCTAATCTACAAGCAGTAACTGCAGTAGCCTGAAAAAAAGTTCCAAGTGTGGGTCACACAGATAACTTTCCTGTGGGAACATGCCTCAGCTTTTTGTTTAGTAGTCTTGAATGCAGGTAGAGTCTCCCACAATGTTCAAGCTCATTTCTTATTAATAAAAGTGAGAGAAAATGTAGTTGGTGAACATGAGTATCAAATGATGATGTAATGATGGTATATTTTGCTGTATTAAGCAAGCAGTAAATGTGCTGTACAGTTAAATGGAAGCAAGTATTTTAACTTTTCAGTTTTTGATCTGTGAACAGAACCGATTACACAAAAGTTGTTAGCAGAAAGGGTTAAGTACCTAAACAGAATTAAACAGAATTAAACCAATCACAGTATCTCTTGTGTTTTTAGCTGATTTTGATGCAGTTTCATTCTTGTCTCTAATACAGTCATGTGGTATATTCTTGAGAATAATCAAACTGTCAGTTATTCCCACTTCAGTGCACAGTGCCAGCTTTCTATTGGAGGTGTTTTTTGGTTGAAGTAATCTATCTGCCTGTCACTAAGGGGTAAAAAAGCGCCTATTTTAACCAAATGATTTTTTTAAGTTTGCATCTGAAAGAGAAACCTAGCTATTGCTGATAATGCAAGATGTTAACCTTTCAAGAGATTTCATTTTGCAATGGATTAATATCAGAAAACAGTGCTATTTAACTCATTATTGGAATCAAATGATTTGAATTATAGTAAGCAATACTAGAATAGACTTTGTTGTCTATAGAGCATTCACCTTGCTTCTCTGGGTTTTTTTTTAAGGTATTTGGTGGTTTGTTTGGGGTTTTGTGGGTCTTCTGTTGTTTTAGTTACAGTAATAAATACAACTTTAGGAGTTTGCCCTCAGGAGTTGAGCTGGAATTATTTTATGGCCAGGTAAACTGGTTTGCTGTCTTATTGGACATTCTTCTCTGAGCTAAGGGGAAAGATTTTTCTGTATAAATTGCTGTGAGTGTGCCTTATTGCAGTCTTTGACTCTGCATAACGAGTTTGCTGTTTAGTCCTTGTAGTGGGTTGACTTTGGTAGCTGCCAAATGCCCACCCCACTACTCCCTCCTCTCAACTGGATGGGGGAGAAAAACAAGACTGAAAAACTCATGATATCATGAGGGATATCACTTGCCAGTTTGAACTGTGGGCAAAACAGACTTGATCGAGGGGAATTTATTTTAAACTTACTGACAATTAGAGTAAGAGAGTGAAACAAGGAGGAAAAACTAAAACACTTTCAACCTACCTATCCCTATCTTTCCAGACTCAATTTCTCTCTTTAATGCCCAAATCCTTGCCACCCTTCCCCTGTAGGAATGAAAAAGCCTGCTTATTTAAAGTATATCTTCAACTGGAATGTTTTTTATTTGAGAGAAAAGCTGTATTTTCTCAGCAGATACATGCAGTCAACTCTCAGCAAGAGTATGAGCTTAAAAACCTATGGTCCAAAAATTTTCAGGTGGTAAAAATGTACTCTTGGTCTGAAACCAACTTAAATATATGTGAAAATAATTCAAAGTTTGGTTTAGCAAATACACTATTGCTTGTGGGAGCACAGTTTGGCTGACAGTGTGTCCTTGTGCCTTTTTTTATTGTGTGTGACTCAAAAACCTACACAAATGAACTCCATGTTGGAGGCGTGCAGACTTGCATTGAATTTTTGCAGCATCTTGGAAATGGTCCTGGTCAGCTGCTAAGCAAGTGCAGTGTTCTGCTGCTTGTGTGTGAGCACTGCTCCTGCTCCTCATGGCATCAACTGAAGGAGCCTGCAGGAGCAGTCAGGCTGGGTTACAGACACCCTCAGCAGGGGTAGTGGATGTTTTCCAGCCCCTTTTGGTGTTCCTCATTCCTGCATGCTGCCCTGTCTCCAGTCCCCTCTACAGCAGGCACAAAGCTGTGTGCTTTGTAGCTGTCACCCTCCAGAGGGATAGAGGGTGAGTCAGATCTCAGTGACAGAACATGTATATTCTAATAGTCTTGTCCTGCGGAACATCCTTGAACATTATACACAGCAGAGTCATATCAGGTAAATAATTAGCTGCTGTTTTGACAGTGTGAATGTGTTCTTTATCTGTAAGATGGGACACTACTGGACTAGGCAAAAAAATTTACTCTAGCCGTTGAACATAACACTTCACAAAAAACAGACCTACCGAATCCAAACAGAACCAAACATATCTGTGTATACAAATTATCAGTGGCTGAAGGAATTAGGAAAAATAAATGTTCTTCATCAGTTCAGTAGTTTAGCATGCAGTTCTGCCAGGGCCACTGCTCCCTGTTCAATTAAAAATTGGATGTGACACTATGAATATATCTGTAGCCATCTTATTTTTCATGGTGTAGTCTGGGGGAGCAGAGCAAAGTTGATACAAAAGTTGGTAGAAGTTCCTGTAAAATGCATCAAACAGCAACAGGTCTTGGGGAAATGCTCTACTGGATTAGCACTAGCTCTTGAAGGCTTTTGAAACAAATAGATAACCTCTGATTGACTTGTTTTATTACTGACTGCTTTGCAGTGGAAAAAGGAAAAATGCTCTCTCATGTCTGATAAATCAAGGAAGCTTTTTTTCTTGTTTCTCTCTTTGCAAATTCATTCTCCTGTTGTGTTCTCATGCAAGTAAAAGTGAATTGTTGAGCCTTCATCTTTGCAAGAAACAAACCAAATGTGCAGTTAAGAAAGTTAGAACGAAGTTCCAAAACAGTATCTTATGTTGTCAAAGAAATACTTTTGGGGGAAATCTCCCTGGCAGAGCTAAGTGCCCTGGTGTGTGTTGTTTAAATTTGCACAATTATGATTTTGCTGCTGTGTGGTGGTTTTATGTGTGACCTTCACCTTTCCTCCTGTCATTATGCTTAAATACCTCTTTGAAGTTATTTGATAAATAGCTTCCATTTCTCAGGCCTGTTTCATTTTTTCTGCTCTTCCTATAATATGACAGTTCTGCATTTGTCTTAAGATTTTGTTTTAACTGATACCTGTTTTCTGTCTGCATCTTCTTCCTCTCCAAATCCTTTTCTGCTGTCCTGTGGTTTGGAGTCTGATGCAATCCAAATGAAGAACTTGTGTCATAATTGATGCGATAAAAACAAACACTCATGTTTCATCCTTGTGCTCTCTTAGTCTTTTCTAATTCCTCCTTCTCTCCCAAGAATGAGTATCCCCACATACTGCTTTCTTGTATGGCTTCTTCTGGTATTCTAAAAGTAGAGAACAAAGGTAGAAATTCAGGCTTTTCCTGTAGATTTCCATGGATTTTTTTTTCTATATTGTTCATGACTAGGAGGTGCAGTTATTACAACTGAGCAGCTGGAGTTCTGTGTCATCTTCTAATGCTTCCTTACTGAGCCCAAATTTCATTCTGCATTTGAAGGATTAGAAGGTTGGTAGTAAGTCCTAATTGCTTTTTGTTTTTGCAGCCTTGTAGTGACTTGAGTAACTACAAGGAGTAACAGTGAAGTGTTATGACATGAATAGAAAGACTGACAATGTGACAAGACTAAAATTTCTGAGATTTTGTTTAGTTTTTAGCAAGTTGTTATTATTATACACTTATCTCTGCAGGGCTGGAGATGAGTCTCTCTTCCATGCAGAAGGTTATAATTAAATGCACCAAAACTGAAACAAGCATAAAAGGTTGCTAAGTCATCTCTTAATCATGCTAATTCTTTTGCGAGCAAAAATCTTCACATATATTCCTTTTTTTCCTAGACTCCTTAGAAGTCCACTCAGATTATTCTTTTGCTCTTTTTCCCTTTCAATCAGTTGTCATTTGTCATTTACAAAATCTAAGGCTTCTATTTCTGAATAAACAGAAGTCTGCAAATGTCATTTTGTGAAGCCAGTCATGCCAGTTCATAGTTGGACTGAAAAGATGCTGCAGGATAAAGCTTGTCTGTATTGCCTTTTAAGCACTCCCAGAGCTGCTCTTAGCTGGACTGTGTAACTTTGAGGGTGGTCATAGCAATATTTAGTGGAATAATTGTATGAAGAAAAAGAAGACTGTGTATCTTCTGGCCACTTGAGTTACTCATCAGTGTGAATTTTCACTTCTGAACCTATTGGACAGTGAAAATGTCTCTTGTGCTGTTTGAGCAAGTAGCAGGTAGGTAGGTGACTGACACTTAGGATGCATTTGGTCCTGCTACACCAGCTTGCAGATGTGTATGCAGTTGCAGGAATTCTTTCCATTCTCCCTTTATGGTGGGCTTCATGAATACTTGGGTTTTGTGAATGATCATTCTTCTGCCACAGGTTGCTCGTGTTCAGTGCTGGACAGCCTGAAAAATGAACACTGTATTGCAGCTTGCTCCATGATCTTCAGACAGAAGTGTGCATGAGCTCATATGCCCTTCTCTACATCCTTGCTACTGTTTCTCACTTCCTTGCTTCTTTGCAGTTTAAAAAGTTTTATTCTTTTTTGTGATGCTGCTTTGCTAGTGTGTTCTGGACAAGAAAATGTTGTAACTTTTAAAGAGTAGCCTTAATGTAGCGATACTTTGGAAAATTGGAAGTGGTAGTCAACATCAAGTGAAATTAGAGATCTTCAGATATGAAGGTCTAATCTGTATTATGCGAATTAAGCTTCTCATGTCATTGTGTTGGGGATGAAAATGGTGTTTATGGTGTTTCTTAAAAAAATAAGTGGTTTTGTGGTTTAGTTTTTAGGACTGTTGTGCAAAGGAACAAACAGCTGTAGATAAATCTTGTAATAACTTTAATATTAAAGTTGTTTAAGGTTTTCATATGTATTTATATTACAATGGTTTAAGATGAAATGTTGAAGTGAGACTTAGAAGTTGTCGCAAATTTCATCAATCACGTTGCTTTTAGTTTTGCCTTGCGTGATGCAGGTAAGACTGAGAAATACTGAAGTTATTTGTGATAGTTAGCAATGCAGAGTGTCGAAGGTAAACTTTTTTTGCTTTTTAATTTGTAGAAATGAATTTTAAAAATTGAGTTAAAAGTACTTTCTAAATGCATTCCCCACTCTTCCTCCTCATCTAGTTTATAGTACACAAAGATGAATATTCAAAGGCAAGTCGTGTGACTACAGCAGCATCCTAAAGAGATGACCTTGCCATTTGGTCTGTTTATTTGACCCTGTTCATACCACTTGTTCGTTCTTTGAAGGTAATGTTATTGTTTCAGAAATAAGAATCTTTTATTACCATCATTGAGGTGTTCCATTTATCTGCATAACCTGAAGAGTGTGGAATGCATTGCTGGTTTTTTTTTGCCACTGAGCTTTATAGTTTGTGGTAAATTAAATGCATAGTTTTATTGAGACTTTGAAATTCTTGTAAATGGGTATGAAGTTAATTTGTTGTAGAAGCTTTCTCACTCAGAAGTGCAAATACATGTTAAATAGAAAACAGGCTTCTCTTAACCCCTTTGGGGAACCACATGAGTTTTTCTTTTCTTTCGTAGAGAGACAGTCTCTTTGTATGCTTCTGGGAGTATATCTTTACCTTATCCCCATCTCTTTTCTCTCCCTCACTTGCCTCTTTATTCTGAGCAATTATGCATCAATGTAGACCCTTTGCAACCTGCCCAAATATGCTGGAGCATTTGGGCTTTGCTTCACCAGAGCTGTGTGGTACTTGGGAGTGTTTGCATGGCTAGGTTTGACAAAACTAATGTGTGCCTGGCTCTTTGGAGAGCTGGAGATGTGCAGAGAAGGTGCTGAGGGGTAACTTCAGACTGGGATGTTGTGCTGACCTCAAACTTTAAGCATAGCTCTTGTTCTAGCTATGCTTATAGAATGCAGTTTGGGAGATTAGGAGCACTTGTTCAGTAAGTCTGTTTGTAGCTAGAGGTATTATTTGACAGTACTTGCAAATAACTTTTCTTTCTGGGCTGGGGTGAGGGTGGGAGTGTCAAAGCCTTAGAAATATTTCCCCCTTGCCTTATGTGACCCAGCAATGGTGATCTTGTCTTGGCTTTTTCTGGGGTGGGGGTTAAGTACTGATCTTTTTCTTTCTTAGTCTACTATGACACTGGAAAAGTATAAGTATTTTTATTGATTAAAAAATATCAGACCAAGTGTTCCAAGTTTCAAGATAAACCATTGAATTGAGGAAATTATTATTTTGTATTGCATCAAATATTTTCGTCTGCTGCAGAGGCTGTACTTGGTATTTTGGTTTGCTTTATAGCCTGGATTTCTTGCTGGCAAAGAGAGTTGATCTGCCATGCAGTTGTCATAATTTCCTCATTGCCTGTGGTGGTGTCCACAGGTAGATACCCTGTGCTTATACTTCTTCCATAAGCACATCTTTAATGGTTCTTCCTTTAAATTACCTTATTTTCCTGTTTTGGTTTGTAGTTCAGGGATCTCTTCAGCCATGAAGTATATCTGTCTGTTTGTGGACTCTTAATTCCATAAGCTTGTCTCTTCTTTTTTAGCCAGTTTTTACTAGTGCCCTTATTTTTCTAGTTTCACTGGTGATTATCATAATTTTGGTCCTCAGGCTGCAAGCTCCATCCTCACTGAGGCATAGACACCACCTGTCTGCTGCAGGGACACTGACCTTTGGCAGACGGCAAAAAGTGAATCCTGGGCCTGCTTGTTGCCTGACTCCTTAGCACTGGGAAGGCATGCAAAAGAACCCTCTTAAAAAATGCACCCAGGACAGGATTATACCTGTGTGACTGATCTACTGGAATAGTTGCCAGAGGCAGCAGTACTAATATGACATGAAATTATCCATTTTCATTTGGTGATCTTTTTGTTGTTCAGCCAGTTTCTACAAAGGTAAAGGTGATGTGTCTATTCCAAATTGTGCACAGACCCACCTGATATGTTAGAGTGACAGTAATCAAATCCAACATTTGCACAGGTTCTACCACCAATTCTCTTAACTTCTCACTAAGTAATACAAGCATGGGGAATGGGATGTGTACATGTAATCCTTTGACTAACAATTGGCAGCTGAAAGCTTATGGCTCAGGTTCTGCCAAAGGCTTGGTAGGCTTTGAACTTTGGTTGGTCTCCTTTTGACTGCTCTGTTGCTGTATTTTCATTAAATTATATAACAGTTTGTGTTGGAAGGGCCTTAAAGACCATCTAGTTCCAAACGCCCTGTTGTGGGCAGAGACATCTTCCATTAGACAAGGCTGCTCAAAGCCCCAGCTAATCTGGCCTGGAACACTTTCAGGGATGGAGCATCCACAGCTGCTCTGGGCAACCTGTTCCAGTGCCTTACCACCCTCTCAGCAAAGAATTGCTTCCTTATATGTAATGTAAATATACTCTTTCCCTTTCAAACATTTACTTCTTTTCCTGTCAGTGCACTTCCTGACAGTCTCCCTCCCCAGCTTTCTTGTAACCCCCCTTTAAGTACTGGAAGGCTGCTCTTTGCCAAACTGAACAACCTTGACTCTCTCAGCCTGTCTTCATGGCAGAGATGTTCCAGCCCTCAGATCATCTTTGTGGCCTCCTCTGGAACTGCTCCAACAGGTCCTTGTCCTTCCTGTGCTGGGGGCCCCAGAGGTGGAAGCAGTACTCCAGGTGGGGTCTTATGAGAGCGGGCTATCTTCTCCAGTTTTTGTCACACTGTGGGGAGTGGTGTATCCTTAAGGATCTTTCTGTATTGAAGTGGGAAATACTCAGTGAGCTCACACTGGTGGTCAGTGGCTCGCTTGATTGCATAAATACCTGGTTTAATGTGTTCCAGATATTTGTCCTGCTATTGCCAAACAGACTTTATGTACTTTCAGAGCACTTAATCAGGAGGGGGTTCAGCTTTGGGGACTAATTAATGACTAAGCCAGGGAAGGAAATGAGAGTTTAATTAGGATATAGGATTAGCAGTGCCTCAACTTACTGCTGTTCTGATCAAATGACAGAAGAAAATTTTATGTTTGCCAGTAATCATAAGAAGGGACCATTCATAATACTTTACTCCAATTTCTTTTTTATTTTTTCTCTGTTAAGATGTCTCACTGAAAACACAAAGTGGCTAAGACACCTTTATGACGGTTTCCTCTTACCTCTAGAGGATGAACAGTAATTTTGTCATGGACAAAATGCTTAAAAGTTTGCTTAGCATTTCAGTTTCTGCACAATGTTGTTCCCCCTTCCCCAGTGGTGCAATATCCCTTGGTCAGCACAGGCATGTAACAGGGAAAGGACATAATTTATCTCAAGAATTGGACTTGCCTTTCACTTAATTTTCCTCACTAGGGTTGGGTGACAGTATAAGACACTTAACATACTTTGGGTTGGTCATGTGAAGCTAAAAGCAGGCAAACTTACAGTGACCATTTCTGTAGTGAACTTGCTGGATTATTTTAGGGATAGAAATGAGAGTATTTGGTGTAGTTTGCACTAACAAATATTTTGGATTTAAATTCTTCAGTTATCCTGTTTATTTTTTTTGCTTGCTTCTTCTTCATCTTTAGAGCGCTACTACACCATGTGAATTTTAGGGGCTTCCTTTAAACCTTCTAAGGTTTCGTCTTAGTAATTATGAAGGTTAATAGGCTGAGGTAAATAATTTACAGGCATCAGTGACTGATCCTTGACAAAATAATGGAATAGCCAATGAAGCTCAGACTTGGCCTGTCTGGAAACAAAATAAACAATTTATGCTTTTTTGAACTTCCTTTGTCTATTTGATTTCTGTAAAGACTGAGCTTAACTTTGGTGTCAAGGTTGGTGTGCAACAGTTTCCTCCACTTCTGTCTTCCAAGCATTGCCTGCCCAGGAATATGTAAGGTACATTCACTTGGTATGAGTCTTAATTGTGAAGAATTAAAATGTGTTAGTCAATTGTTATAAGCTGGACAGAAGTGTCTGGAAAAGAAGCTGTCTAGTCTGTTAAGTGAAATTATTTAGCTTTTCACTAAACCGTATTGCTAAATGTTCATACGCCTTTTGGATGCTTCCAGGGATGGTGATTCCGGCACCTCCCTGGGCAGCCTATCCTAATGCTTGACCACCCTTCCAGTGAAGAAGTTTTTCCTAATATCTAGTCTAAACTTCCCCTGGTGCAACTGGAGGCCATTTCCTCTTGCCCTGTCACTTGTTACCTAGAAGAGACTGAACCCTACTTGGCTGCACCCTCCTTTCAGGGAGTTGTAGAGTGTGATAAGGTCTCCCCTGACCCTTCTTTTCTCCAGGGTACCCAACCCCAGCTCCCTCAGCTGCTCCTTATAAGATTTGAGTTCTAAACCCTTCCCTGTTGCCCTCCTCTGGACTCAGTCTTGTACCTCAATGTAGGTCTTGTAGTGCAGGGCCCAAAACTGGACACAGGATTTGAGGTGTGGTGTCATCAGTACTCCCAAGTACAGGGAGACGATCACTACCCTGGATCTGCTGGCCACGCTTTCTGACACAGGCCAGGATGCTATTGGCCTTCTTGGCTACCTGGGGATACTGCTGCAAGTTTGTGAAAAAGTAGCTTGCCTCCTCTCTCTCATTCCTTTAGGCATGAGCATGCTACATGTTCTTGGATGTGCTCCCATCTACTCAGTGCTGGTGATGCCACACCTGGAGTACTTGGTGCTCCAGGTACAGGAGAGATGTGAACATACTGGAGTGAGGGCCATGATGATGATGATGGGACTGAGCATCTCTCCTGTCGGGAAAGAGAGAGCTGGGACTGTTCATCCAGAAGAAAAGGATCAGAATCCAAGTGATGCTACTGAAGTTCATAAGTATCTGAAAGGATGGTGCAAAGAAGGTAGTGAGTACATTGAAAGGCCAAGAGGCAATGGGAGCAAACTGAAACACAGGAAACTCCATTTTTGTTAAAACCCTGCCTTGGGCTACTCAGAGAGGTTGTGAAGTCTCTGTCACTGCAGATGTTAAAAATCTGACTGGACATGGCCTTGGGCAATGTGCTCTGACTGGGGGCTTGGATTAGACAAATGATCTCCATAGGTGCCTTCTGACCTCTATCATGCTGTACTTTCTATAAAAACACTCCAATCCAAAATTTTACTAAATTTTCTGGGAACAATGCAAAGAGCAGTGGATTCACACAGGTGGAAGTTTGCTTAGTCCTGGAGACATCCACATGAAATTGCCAGAAAACTTTTTTGGTATTACAGTGATTATAATAGTTACAAAAGTGCAATGGGTGTATAAACTATACACGTTCATTGTGTTTGGCATTTTTGGTCTAGAAATCTTGTTCCAATTGATAGTGTGTTAAGACTTTGTAAAGAAACTTCTTTACTTTTTTCTTAATTTCTGAGCTAATTAACATTGGAAAGCTTATTTTTTATTACCTTCCATAGATGAAGTACAGCTATGAAAATATGTGTGATTTTTAATTTTTTTTTTAACACACATATGCAATTTTTTGGTCTTAAGGCTAGATTTCTAAATGCTATTTGAGGTTTGAAGCAGTCAAACCCAGAAAGCTAACACCTTGGCTTTGCATAACTCAGCTGCTCAAGGTGTTATGCTGTGATTGTCTTCTACACTGGACTGCTAGGAAAGACTTAAACTCCATGGGGTTATAAACTCCATTTGTTTTTAAGTAACTCTACTCTGCACACCATTGTCACTGGAATGGGTCCTATATGGTCTGTATCCAGAGATGCCTGGTTAACTTCCTTTCAGAAACATCTAAATAGCACTCGTGATTTTGAAAATGTTAACAGCATACAATTTTTTGAAATCTGTTGATTTAATCAATTTTCACAAGGAAAGTAGGATACTCTGATTAAACTTCTTTCCATTTTTTTTTTCCCTGCACAACTAGTTCAACTTGTAGTAACTAGTGGAAGTTTAATAAAGCTAATTGTGTGTTATAAAGCTAATTAAGCAGCTAGAGGTTGTGTGACCATACCAGTCAAATATGCCAGTCAGCATGTGAAGGACAGCCTGGTGCATACCTAATTACCTGTACCCTGTACCTGGGTGCTGGGATGGGGTGGGAGTTGCAGTGAGAGGCCAGAGAAGAGGTGGGAGGAGCTGACACTAGCAGGGCATCCACTGATGTATAGGAGGCCAAGCAGTCTTAGTGTTCTACTTAGGAAATTGGAGCACGTAGTAATACGTAGGAGCCTGGAATTACTATTTAAATCTCAGGAATTTGGGTTTTAGAGAGGAATGATGGTAGACTCTAGGAGCTTGGGTAAAAGAGAGGCAGCTCTGAGGGGATGGATCAGGAAAGGTTTTAATATTTGGAGTGAAAAGACAGGGGGGGCAGTTTAGGATTGCAGCCTTTGGGTTGTTGGAAAAGAAAAATAGGAAAACCTCTGACTAAGAGAGTTGGGATAGAAGAGACTCTGGAATATGAGTTGGCAGTAAAATTTAGTGTTGTGAATAACTTTTCAGTGCTACTGTCTTTACCTGCCTGTCACAGAGAACAAAATAACATTGTCTCTTGTACTGTGAACATTGTTTCCTGAAGGTGTTCAAACAAGACTGTTTGTGATGTCTCCCTGACTTGAAACTCTGCCATAACTAGAAGAGAGAGCTACTTGCATATATACAGTTTATGGCTTGGCTTCCTTCTCTGTTCCAGCAATCTTGTTTACTTGGGCCTGTGCAGGGTCTCTGACATCTGTTGTCTCTGCTTCCTTCTGGTATGCAGATGGGCTTTTTGTGGGGATGGCTCCTCTGTTATGCACAAGATTATGCTAGTTGATCACTGTGATCCCTCTGACCTTATATCCTGTGAATCACCTCCGCAAGTGCAAGTGAGCCTAATAATAGTTCTAATTTGGGCAGCAGAGAAAAAGGAGCAGATGGCTAACACCAACTTGTGGAAAGTGATTCTGTTTTCTTTATAACCACTTAGAAATTCAAAGACCTGATCTGTGCTCATAACAAAACCAGCTGTAGTAAATCTAGTTTATGATTTTATTTGTGTTCATAAATTTACTTTGTCTTTTTTTCTTTAAGTGCTTTCCTGTTTGTGTGCTTAGAAACATCTTCTTTGCCAGATTTTGAGCAGGAGTTATCTGCCTTTCTCTTCTCTTTCCATGTGCTGGGCAGTTTGTGAGATACGTGCTCAAGTGTATTTGTATTGTGTGTGAGAGCTTCACAGGTCTGTCTTGCACTGGGAGCGGACACTGCTTAGTTTGACCTGGTGTTAGTGGGTCATTGCAGGCTGTTGGAGTGACATGTGGGGTTGCTGGCTCTGGTGACCCTCTGGAACAGCCTTGTGTACTGCCTGCAACTCTGGAGCAGCCTCGGGACACTGCCTGCAGCTCTTGGATCTGCACCGTCATCCCGTGAAATCAGCAGGGTCACTGAGCAGCGTGGGCTGTCAGGCTCCATGCTGGGCATTATTTCTGTCTCCTGAGAGCTGAGTTATCTATACCTCCCTTTTAATCAGCATTCCAATGTGCTGAGACCACAGCGTGGTGTGTTAGGTTGCTTTTGTTGGGAGGTATGGAAACAGCTATTTTAATATTCCTTCAGCTGTGAGGATGCCTTCTTCTAGGTTATCAGTTGCTGGGGGATTTTTTGTTGTGGAGTAAACACAATTTAGCTTAAACTTACAGTGCACTTCGGTATGTAATGAGGGTGGTCCTCATTACTTGTCTATGCTGTCTTGTTTTTGGTGGTGTCTGCTGTTGGGAAACACCAGGTAATGAGGTGCATGACTTTTCTTTTTTGCTTTAGTCTTTTTTTGGTAATGCTTATATTCCATAGTTTGGTCTCTACAGAAAACTTACAATTTGGGCAACTCCATTTTGTGCGCCAGTTGCTGTAGGCAGATGTTGTTAGTTGGTTTGTTTTTTTTTTTGTTGAATACACTATTAATATAACTCTGGTTTTGCTCAACTGCTGAAGTTTGGAGAGAGAAGGAAAAGGAATGAGGGAAAGCTCTGTGCATACCACTGATTGCAGAAATTAAAATTGCAGCACAAAGGTGAAAGTTTACAAGCAAATTATGTGTTGCTGGAGCTATTTTTTTCTACCATAGTGTTGCAAGAGAAGAGAGAATCTGCAGAACAATCTCAACTTTTGCTTTTTGTTCCTTTAGAAAGACTAAACCCTCCCTCTTCATCCTTAAAAAAGGCCCAACCTGAAACCTGCTGATAAAGATTATTCTGTGTTGATGAAGTCAGGGCCCAGTACTCCCAATGAGCTCAGGGGTGCTTCTGTGAGCTTGGTGGTCACAAACTGGTGCTTTATGGCTTGCTTGGCTTTTTGCTTCTTGCTAACAGGGATAAAAACTATGCTGGTTTCCATGCTCAAATTTTAGATGCTTGTTTCGTGTCTTTCGCTGTATGAATTAGTCTGAGTTTGACAAGAAGATAGTTGCTTTCAAAAGGCTTTTTCTGTCCAGAAATACAAACCTTATCCCTCTTTATGTTACTGTTGTCAGGGTTTCATAGGTGTGCTAGTCTTGGGTGGGGCGGTATCTACAAGAGATACTCCCGACTGCCTAAAGGCTTAGGCAAAGGGATGTTTCTAACTTTGTTACATTCCAAGTGTCTTAATTGAAACCCACAGGCTAATTCCTTCTTTTATTTCTAAATTCCTTTGCTGAGAACCTAAATAACGAGGTGATGAAGGCAAATTTAAGTCTTAAAATGTGAGATGACCTTTGCTAACATGTGCTGGAGTGGTTGGGCAATTTCTGTACTTTATTTGCCAATCAAGTCTATGCTTCTCCAGGGCACTTTCATTATAATGCTGTTGTGCCAGCTGTTTTGGGTGCGATAACTTCTGTCTTTCAAAAGCTAAATAACACAGTTCTGTCATGCAAGCATTTAATGTGTTTTGGGGAAATAAGGAAGCTCTCTTTCAGTATAAAACAGAGGTTGAGTAGAGGACGAACCGCAGTCCAGTGAGGCTTTTGTTTTTACCTCTATTTTTATACAATTTAGATTCCTTTTTGCTCTGCAACATGATATTCACCAGGTAATAGATTGGACTTGAACTGTGTTTTCAAGGTGCCCTAAACGAAATTAAGGGACAGTGTTGTGGGTGGAGGAGGTTTGTATGTAAGGCTACAAAAGTGGCTGTTGGGGGCGACTGAGTGCCAGGACACAGCCCGGGCATCTGATGACAGGAGCCGGTTGTTTAGAGCGTGCTCCAGTTGGGTGGACATACATCACCTTGCGTAACAGAGGCAGGCTTCGGCAAACAGGCATCCGGCATAGGAAGCTTTTCTTCTCTCTTTTGTCATCACAACAGTTTAATTTAGTGTGTGTGCGTGTGTTTAGGTTTGTTTTTATTTCCTCTTAAAGGAACAAACTGTTCTGACACTGTCCATTGCTAGTCCATTAAGTGACTGGAGGGCAGGCAGAGCCACGTTGGCCAGAGGAAACAGTCAGTAGGTAATGAAGCAGAATTTGGCCCTGAGTCAGTCCTTGGCTTTCGCTGTCAGGCTGCAGCAGTGTGAAAGGAAACAAATGTTTTAGCAACTTGGTGAATTTGTTTCTCACTGGGCTGTAGCTTGTTGACATTTTTAATGTCTTGTGTGAGAAGTTGACTGACTGGATTACTGTGTGCTTTGCTGAATGGCGATACTGTTTTTTTGACTGAATGTGGCTAATTTGTTATCCGAATCATAATGTCAGCCTCCGGGGGTTAGCCTTACAGACTTGTAGGAATCTAAAGAAAATTACTTTGAGGGATAAAATAACTTGTCACTGTTGCTATCAAAGCACCAGCATTTCAGTTTCTCTTTTTTTTTTTTTTTTTTTTTTTGCAGGGGTTTATAGCAGAAAGATTTACACAACCGTGGCTGTAATGGTCAATTACAAAAATCCCAGTTTCAGAGGCTTTTATAAAGCAAACATAAAAGGAGAGCCTGTCTGGCAAGGGTTGTCTATGGATTTTATAACTGAACAGGATGTTTTAGGAAGATGGGAGTTGTGGGGGTTCTCATTCCTTGCGTAAGAAAAAAAAAGGATGCTCTGCTCCTTAGGAGATAGTAGGGATATATATTTGTATTCTTTTCTTCACCAAACCTTTTACCAAGACTAAGTAGTTTGTGTTTATCAAAGATGTGGGGTTTGGTGGAGTTTTTTGCTTCCCCTTGCTAGGGAACCCTCTTTTTGAAAAGAGAGAGAAAAGGCACTGGATTTTAATGAGTGCTGTGCGTGCTACTGCAGCACACCTAGTGGAAGCACAGTCACAAACTGGACCCGAGGTGTTGGGGACCAGCCCTAGGAGCAAGGACTGCTGAGGGAGTCCTAGCAGGCTGAAGCTGGTGAATGTTGAGGAGAGCTGTCACCTCCTGCCATTCCTATGCTTGGGGAAGGAGCTGAACTCTCCAAGGGTGGGGTGTGTAGAGCTCCTACTGCACAGGATTTATAAATCCAGGACCCTTTTCATAATGGTTGCTCTCCTTTTACACAGCCATAAAACTGTTTTTGGCCTCTCTGTTCTTTGCCTTTGTCATGTTAAGGAGTAATAATGTTAGAAGAATGTGATACCTCAAACTATGGTGTTACTCTTCTTTCCCACAGATACTTAAGGAAGGAAAAAGGCAGATGGAGCCTTAAGAAAGCATCGTGATTCATAGCCGTGTACTTGGGGGTGTTGCCACAAGAGGGACAGACAGGTTAATAAATGATATTTAAAAAGAGAATCATGTTTAAATCTCACCATGTTCAATACAAACAGTGTTTGCAATTAATGTTAATAGAAAGCATTGATCCAACAGTGGCAGTCTAGTCCATTCCTGTGTCTTAAAAGGGGAAAAAAAGAAATCAGACTTATAGGGAAAAAATGGATTAAATATATAATTTTTTTTTTTTAGTTTCATCTTGTCTGCCAGGCTCCTGTGAGAGGGATACTTAGGATCTACCAGGAAGTTACTTGGTTCTATATCTTTGGTGGCAAGGAGCTCTGTGCCACTGAGAGGAAAAGGCAGGGTTAACAAGATTTCTTAGGTAATTATACTCCCCTGAAACAACACCTTGAGTTTCAATGCTCTGAGTGTGGCATGCTCTGCCGGTGCTATAGCTATCTTGAATCTTCCTCAGAAAAATCTTTTCATGCATTAATCTGTATTTGATGTCTGGTTGAGCTCGAGGTGTGACTTAAGAGTAGAGTCTGTTGGACCAGCTTTAGCTGCCTAAGAGGAGAGGCATAGAGGGGTGAAACAATGGCTCCTGGCTGGCATGCACCCTTTGTGTCCCAAGCAGATTTTTCAGCTGTAGCCTAGAAGAAGCCCAGAACCGAGGTTTTATTTTAAATGGATACGAACAATTTCATACAGTTTAAGTTTTTCGGCTGTACTGACACTTTCTTTCTTACCAATGTGACTTCTTGTATCTGGGCTGAGCTGTAGCCACTATTTCTTGCTGTTAGGTCAAGCATATGTGGTTGTAGGTTTCTGTGTGTAACAGTTTTCTGGCTAGATATATTAGATGTGAATACATGGATAGTGTCAGCTTCAGATGCATGTTAGGCCAGAAATGAGAAATGTTGAGGTCATCTATATAAGAAATCTTCTGGTTGTATTCTGTGATTTGTAAATTTTAATAACCATCTGCATTTTATAGATAAAACTTTATTGTACAACAGCCTCAATTGCTGCTGAGGTATATGATCTTGTAAGTGGTGCTTTTTAATCCTAATCTGATATTGCTTCAGACTGCATAAATTTTCACGATTGCGTGAAGTAGAAAATTTGAGTTGCAATAGGGCTTTTTTTTTCTATGGCTTCATTCCAAGTGCAGGGACAGTTAGTCTGAACACTGTCCTGTTGTGCTGCTTTGTGGTATGGAATCTGGAAAAATTGATGCCAGCTGCCACCAAGAGGTTCTGCAAGAGAGTGTTCCAGTCAGTAGCATGTTGTGGTTGCCTGAAGGGTATCTCTAGACTGGTCTGCCAAGAAGCTGGTGGAGTCTTGAAGGGCTCTTGGACACTCCTGATCTGGGCTGCAGCTGTCAAGCAGTTCACCTGGTGCAAGGCACTGACTGCCCTGGCTGTGGTCTGTGCAGGGATTTGGAGGTTAAAGCCTTTGACAGGCTGCGTGTATGTATTTTCTTGTCCGCAGCAAGCAGACCTGGAAATCCATGCTGGGTGAACCCCCTTTGCCTAGTCTGGTTGTCAGCACTTATTTCACTGTCATTTAAGTACAGGGGATGAAGCACAGGCTCACCTTTAGCAGTGCTCAGTGCAATTTAGCACTTTAGCAGTGCTCAGTGCCATTTACCCCAGATGTGTCCTGTGATACAGGCAGGAGTGTCCTGTGCTGGAGGTGACTCACTCTGGTTTAGTGGGACAGGCTCTGTAAAATTGCAGGTGACTCCTAAATGGCTTCCTTAAGCATCCTGGGAAAGCTGTCTCGTCTCTGCAGAGCTGGAGGCCACTGCTCCTCCCTCTTGACCTACAGGTACTTGCCTGCCCTTCCTCCTTGTCCTGCTGGGTCCTCCTGGCTATCTCCCAGACCCTAGGTGGTGGTACTTTGGTGCCACACCAGCAGGGCATCAGAGGGGAAGGGCTGCTGAGCCCTTCCCACACTTTAGCTGAACTTGTCTGTCTGATTGTTAACACAGTTCTGAACCCAGGTGCAAAGCCAGGCTGAGGATGGGTAAGGTTGCAAGTGCTTCAAGGGCTGCTCCAGCAGCTTTGCTACCACAGTAGCTGCGCTGTGTACTGAAGGAGGCTATTATCTGCATCAGAAGCTTGAATAAGGGCCTTGGCACCTTTTGGAGTAATGCATTCAGGCAAAAAGGTGTTGACGAAGTCTGTTAATTAAAAGGCCATGGTTTCATAGGTTGTTTTTCACTAGATGGGGAGCTTGTGAATTTTATGCATCAGAAACCCGCTTGGGAGGTGCTGTGAGGCTTATTCTAATGCAAAGGAGCTACTGTGGTTACTAGCAAAGGCAAAACATTTGTGTGACTCTGCCAGTACCAAAGTGTTGTGAATGGTTGAACAGCTTTATTGATAGACTAGGCAAAAAATTCTACTTCTCAGGATAGTGTTTAACGTGACCTGTATTGAACAACCTAGGATTAAGAAGAATGCATTTTCACTCACTGTTTTCTTATTCTCTCTCTCCAGATGAACACAATGATGTACAGAAAAAAACCTTTACAAAATGGATAAATGCTCGATTTTCCAAGGTAACGTTGGTTTGGGTGTACTACTTTATTTTGTTTGATTTACTGTTTAGAACAATTTTGGTTAAATATACTTTGCTCTTACCCTTATTGAATACTCCTAGTAAAATGATAGTGTGTAGTGAAAACAGATGAAATACTGTAGTGTTTGCTCCCTCAATTTCCTCCTGCACATAAATATTTGATACTACATTTTAAGAAAAAATGAAAGAGTCTATTTGTTAGTATATTAGAATAGTTATTTACATGAGCATGTCTGTTTGGTTTTGTTTAGGTTTGGTTTAGTTGATTTCTACATGCAGTTTTCAGAGTGCATTGCAGCAGATTTTGGTCCTTCATCACTGTGTTTATTCTGTTGCTGAGTTGGCTTTACTCACTCTGCAAACCTCTAGCTGAAGCCACCTGGCATTGCTACTCGAGTCTTGACTGAAATTTTATGTAATTACTTGCTCATTTTGAATTTTCCTCGGCTCTCATGCTGTACATTTCTCATTTTAATTCTATTTACTGGCTTGAAACTTACTGAGGATCTTTCATGGTTTGGGATGAGAAAGGAAGTGAAGTTTGCTTTGGAATGTTATTTAAAGCCTGCTTTTTATGCTCTTCTGCTTATAGGGAAAAATGATACTTTGCCCAGGAGCATAGTGTCTGTGGAAAGTTTTCCTACTTCATAGTTTTCATGTGTGAAAGAACCTGGGATGTTATCAGGGAAAACTCATGTTTTTTTCTAGCTAGCGTGGCGCTGCAAAAGGGGGTAACTGCTATTTTGTGTGCTCTTACTGAAAAGGGGCATGCATATGAAATCCTGAAAGCAGATATAAATACAGAAGGAAGGGTGTCTGTGTTTGTTTTTTGTTTGTGGGTTTTTGGTTGGATATTTTTTCAAATAAAGCTGCAACAGTGGTTTGAATGCAAAGAATGGCTGCTTCTGGAGCTCTGCCCTTCTGGAGTTCTTGATCAGCAATGTAAGGAATTTTTACCTTCCTTTCCTTCCTGTGCAACAGGACACTGGGCAATGCAAGGCTTGTGGCCTTGGCTGAATCATTTTGGCTTAGGTTTGTTTTGGTTGAAAGCTGATATCCTGCACTCTTCATCCAATACATTCTTGGCTAGTTTGCTCTTCAGAGGAAGAGTGTGTGTGGGTAACTGATTGCTCTATGCTTAGCTTTTGACTGCTTGCTGCCCAGGGGAGTGGTGGTCCTGCAGGAGGAGCATTAGGCAGGGCAGGACCACATAAGGAAAGAAAATGTGGTGAGAAAGAAAGGACTGCTCGTAGTCCTGTAGCTGGCATAAAGATGGTACGAACACGGAAATGACAATGATACTGAGAATGAATGACAGTCATACTGAGAATGTGCTAGGTGACTCGTTTTTGAGTGCTGTGGGCATTGTATTGAAGAAGGTAAAATTGTTTTCAGTCATTCTGCTTGTACGCCCATGGGTATATTTTATAAAGGGTCTTTTCTTCTACACTGTGCAATCAGACAGATCCTGCTAAGCTCCTGGATTTCCCAGGCACAGGGTATGGTCAGATACTCATAGGATTTGAAGTAACTGTAGCTTCATAACTCTGTAACTTCATGGCCCATTAAACACTTGAAGCTATGAAAACCTTGTTAATGATTAGAGACTCCTATGAAAGGACATACTCCTGACTGCTGCATGTCCAATTCAAACTTGAGCATGGCTATTTTGGCATGACAAGACACAGATTTATGAAGATTGGCATGTTCAAATTGCAAGGAAATTGATGGTATTAAGTAGCAATCACCTCACTGAAGAAAGTCTAGTTTCAACTGTACCTTAAAAATATAAAGGGACTGATTTCAGTCCTGCTGTGTCAAAGTTTTTGTGTACTTGTGTCCGAAGTCATTTGGGTTGTTTAAAATTCTTTTTATGTGAACTAGATTGATTTAGCTGCTTAATAGGATAGAGTGCTTTTAAATGTTAGTTAAATGTAATCTGACTTACAATGCAGGAAACAAAATGGTAACTTAGGTATTTTGTGTGGAATTGCAAATTTCACTCAAAAAATTTTACTTTTCCCTCCATGTTAATTATATTGTACTCACCCTTCATTTAAGCAAATAAAAATTAATCTGTTGAGCCTTTATAAACTAGCTTAGCATACAAAAATCCTAAAATTGCAATTGCATAATGCCAAGTTTGATTTAAGACAATTCAGTAGGGTTTTACGAAGGATCTAGAAAGAGAGCAGTGTCTTTCCCTTCTCTCATCAGAGAATAGGTAGGTAAGTAAAACACTTCAAGTATCTCAATTGTGCTGTGAGGTGCCTGCCTGCTTCCGTACCCTGATCAGTGAGATAAGAGTTCTTGGTGTAGTTTCCAGTACAGTAATTTGGTTTTGTGCTCTTTGTTTAAACTGTGCTAGAACAATGCATTTTATTTGTGTGTGTTGTTTGAAATCAAGGCACAAACGTGTAAAGTGGATTGAGTCTTAAGGTCAGTAAATGTACTCAGCCTAAACTCAGTGCTCGCTTTAGAAATACCTTAGCAGAGCTGTACTCACTACAACTCACAAGCCTGTGATGGCTGTGTAGGAAGGATATTTTGTTAAAATTAAAGGGAATAAAAGTTGTTAGATAAATAGTCTATTACCAAACTTTAACCAATAGGGAAGTTTGCACTCAAATAAATATTGAGGCAGAGCATTTCAGCATATATTTGTAAAACCATGTAATGTTTTTACTTGGTGTATTTTTTCCATTGTTCTCTCCAGTCTAATTTCAAGAGTCAGATTTATCTGTTTCCCTGTGGTATAGCCTTACCAGTTAAAGCATCTAGTTGTATGGATAACTAATATATGTTCTTCACACTACGTAGCGTTGTTTCCTATCCCTTCATCCCTTTCTATATTAATCTTCATTAATAGTTACTAGTTCATACCTACATGTTATTTTCTGAACTCCTTTCTGCAATGCAAGAGTGCTATCTTGTCACAGTGGTTTTTAGCCACTGCAAATAAAGTAAACATCAGAACTGGCTACTAATTTTGAGTGCCCAATCTGAGACTTTAGCTAAACTATCCTGGAGGATTTGACATTTCTTTAACATTTCTTGATATAAAACAGCACTCTTGAGCCTTATGACAGAATTCAGAGGGTTCATTCTTCTGCAAACTCATTCAAACCATCCAAAATATCTAGTTGGTTTTCGGATGGAACTTGATCAGCATAGAAAAGGGTCTTCAAGATGATTATGCCTGTGTCAGCAAGGATTTAATGATCTAAGGAAGTCTCTTAATCTGGCACACAGTTAGTAATTGCATGTAAAATTGTGTTTTAAATGATTCTGATGAGTCACAGGGGAACTTCTGGCTAACACTGGAGTTTGAATTCAAGTCTGCAGGACAGGGTAGTACTCCAGTTCCCATATGTCATTTGTTTCACATAGGTAAAGAGAGAGTGAACAAAGAGTTTGAAATCAACCCTAGTTTTTCCAAATATCTGAATAGTTTCATTCTTTATCTACTTATGTATTATATCAGCAGGCCTGGGATTTTTCATTCCATCTTGCAGATCTCTGACGCTTCAGCTTATAATTACAGAGCAAAGTAGTTGGATACTCACACTTGCAACTCTAGAAGGTTTCTAGAAACTTGATAGGCATGTTAAGGAATTCAGGAGTCTTGTGTCCCACTTTAGAACCCTGCAAGTACGATTTTTTCCTGCCCTATTTTCTCTCTTCACTCCTACTCTCTGACCCTGTTTTTGGTTTGGTTTTTTTTTCCCTCACTTACTATTACACTCTCTCATGTCAGAAGCCTTGCCTGCCTGGCAATACCAGAGTTTTGATTGCCCTGCCTATTTCATATTCACGTTTGCCTTTGTCACTATACTTCTTTTCCCATCAGGACTCAGTTTTTCTTTTTAAAGCTCCAGACCTGCTGTCTGCCCTTCATTTCCCCTCTACAGCCTTTATGGGATTTGATTCTTGTGTGGTCAGTCCTATTTTTGCATCTCCCTTTGTCTCAGTGGTAGTAACCTTGCCCTCCCTTTACCTTCTTGCAGGATTCAGTCTTTGCTGGCTTTAGTTTTCTCATTTTCTGAGGTGGTACTTTTCCAAGTTTGCTTTCAGATTGGTTCCTCTTCTCTTCTGCTATTCCTGAACTTGGCAGGTGGAATACAGAGTCAGCACAAGAAACATGATGCCCTAACTTGATTTAGACCCATGGAGTCAGGTCTGTCACAGCCTGTCAGAACTTAGTGCTGTCACTCACTAGAGGAAGTTCACAGATCCAGCATGGGCAAACTGAGGCTCTGTCTTTTTACCAAAGACTTGTTTATTCATTACATTTGGGAAGTTTTCCCACAGGGATGGCAAAAAAAGCATTAGTGCTAGGAAGGTTGTGCTCTGCGAGAGCATAAAAGATCAGAGATTTGCTGCATTCAGTGAAAATGACATTTGGTTTCCCTGCCCCTCAGTTATAAGTCTTGGACATGGAAGGCTGTTGAATGGAGCCAGCTGGGGCATTGTTCCAAGGTGTCAGGACCTGCATTCAAAGCCCTTGCATGCCTGAGTGCTGGGCCTCCCTTTCCTTTCCATCATGTGTTCCCATCGCTTTTCAATCCAAGCCCTCAATTTCTTTTTTTTTTATGTACAGCCTTATACAGTCTTACTTGTGCATTTGCAGTGTTCTTGCTGCATGTGTTTGTGATTCTGATCCTCCAGGTCCTGTGCTAGTGCCCTGACATCTGCCTTGGCCGACATTGACAGGGCTTGGAGCCAGGCCAGGACTGGCCAGTGTGGATAAAGCCAGACATCCCACTTTTTTGCAGCATCTTAAGCTCTTTTTTCCTACTCTGTGGTCTTCCAAAAATTTATTTCACTTTAGGGTTAGAGTCAAGAAGAGGTGAAGGTGCAGCTTGGGAGTATAATGCATCCTCCAGGGCTGAGCTCCAAGTTAGCCTTTGAGAAGGCAAGTGCTTAATGTGGGGCTCCTGTGCATTTCCTCTCCTGGGTTCTGATGTGTCCCCTCCCCTAGAAGGGCACCAAAGAAAGATGAGAGAAGACCGGCCAGTAAGAGAACTGATGAGTTGTACTTGGAGTGCTTTGGAATGTTACAGCTTTATATGCATCTCGAAATTGCAACAGTTCATCCCTCATTATACCAGGCATTAATTCATTTGTTACCTACAAAGTCATCTTTTAGCTTTTTGTCTGGTGTGCTGAACACATGTTTTCCTCAATTTTTGCTCCTTTTTTTTCTGCTTTCCTCTAAGGGTTGTTTTGTCATAATAGTAAATGTCAGATCCTGTACTTCTGAAGACATTTTGCAGCTCCACTGCTGACCCTTAGCAACTACGATAAATCTTTTTAAAGACAAAATTATACCTATTCATGATAATTAATTTCACGTGACCCAAGATACCTGAGGTCAAAGACATTTCAGAAGTGTTTATTTGGGGGGGAAGGAGAATTATGGAGTTCAGTGTGTTAGTCATGAAAGAAAAGGGGTCAAAAAGATTGATTAGGCAATTTTGTCTGTCCAAGGTGACATCAGCTAAGATAGTGTCTAGTCCTTTTTCTAGTTCAGTTTTTGTGGCACAAGAACGGAAATACTTGATGGCTGGTAAAATACTCTATAGTCTACTTGCTTCTGATATTTTTCAATGCTGAATTAAACTGTAAAATGTAGCATCACTCAAAGATAGCCAGAGCTTAAAGAGCAACAGCCTCGGTGGAAAAGAGAAATAATCTGGGTGGAAAAGAACTAGTGTTTGCACAAGCTGGCCTTGAAAAAGTCAATTTTTAGTCTACTTAGTCTCTTTTCATGAGAAGACTAAATAGGCCTTTTCTAGGCCTAGGATATGTATTAGCCAAGAAGCTCAAAAATAATTTTTCCTTCTCTAATAGGTTATGAGTTATGGTAAGGATGACTACTTTTTAGCATAAAAACAATAATACTTAGCACTTTGTGATCTCTCCCAGATATAGCCACAGCAAAAAATTTCCCATTTTTCTGCCTTCCTCTCAACTGCTGCTGTCTTCTACTCTAAGAACAATGTGTAGGCAGCATCTCCCTTGCTGGACTCGAAAGCTTAGTATAGTAATATGGACTTAATTATTGCTGGCTTTGGTTAATGATCTGGGTTTGGGATAGAGTGACTGATTCATGGGCTTGGTTATCGTATCAGTTTTTGGAGTGTTTGCGTGACCTTCTCAGGCACTAGAGCTGAACCTGGCAGAGGCATCAAAGCCAATCTCTTCCTTTCTCTGTTAGCTAATGACAATAGTCAACCTGGTTAGCAACAATATTTTTAAAGGATCCAAGTTACAATTTTGTTATCTGGCTTGAAAAGCTATAAATAAAAGGATAACCTTTCAGTCTTACAAGAGAAATAACTGACAGTGGTAAGCATGGTCCCAGCTGCTCCTGCTGGTAATATAACATAATGAGGCTTAATTGCATGCTGAGGTTAGTACTGTTACATTAAATGTGTTATTATAATGTGAGCTTATGTAAATGCATTAATAAATACACTGGAGAGAGAAAGATCTGCAGTTACTGATGTCTTGCTATGATATTTGCACTGTTAGATTTTCCCTCCTTTGGTCATGTTGTCAGTCAAGCATTTTAGGTGTTCTGTGAATTGAACTATCTTTAGCTTTTCAGCTTTGCTGCTCCTTAAACTCATGTCTGTCATCTAGTAGAATCAAAATTTCCAGCATATCTCAGTGATGAGTCTTACTTCCCCCTGCCACCCCCTGTTAGTCTGGGGTTTTAAATAGCTATTTAGTTGCTTGTAACTGTTTTATTTTTGAGCATTAGTAGTTATATATAATTTGGTCTATAAGGCGTCTTCCTCTTATGATTGTAACTTTTTATTTATTTGTTTTACTTGGTTTTTGAATTCATAGTTTTGGTACTAGTGTCGTGTTGAGATACCACAACTCCTTGGAAATATTCAGCATAGAGTAGAGCATACTCAATGAAAATATTTCTGTCACAGTATAGCTTGTATTTATGTATGATGTCCCGTAACTCCGGAATGTGAGTGGAAGTAGAATGGAAAAAAGTATCACATTTTAACAAAAATACTTCTGTAAACCATGTCTGTGGTCTTAAAATAGAAACTGGCAAGATTATTTGTTGACATGGTTGTTTACTTTATGCAATGACCTTTTTGCTTTCTGATTTGTTTCCCACATTGAGTTCCCATGTACTGGCCTTAAGATGTAGCAGCACTTGACATGCTTCTTACTTGGTATTGGTCATGATAAAATGTAGTTCTTGCTCCTGTGTTCTTTGAGTTTAAACTGGTTACCATGAGTTCCCTGGGAATGTACTTGAACATTGTGAATGGTTCACGCTCTCATTTAAGAGCCCAGCCTGTCCAATATTTACCCCTTCTCAAAGGAAAGGGGTATTTGCAGTTCTACTACTACTTTGACCTATTTATTGAGCATGTTATTAGATGTTAAAAATTGTCTTATTTTGGTGGAAAATAATTAACTAAAACAGCTCTTAACTTCATGGATGTGACATTTGATGACCAGACGAATCTGATGGAAAATCATTATGTACTGCCTCCTATGTCTTTTCAGGTTGTTTTGGTGTTCCTCAAGTGGCAGATGATGTAAATGGCAATGAGGGCTTTTTGCAGCACTGCTCTGAGCAGCTGGAACTTGTCTGCTGCATTCCCTTAGTGGCTGGTGAAGGTCATTTGCATGGTTTTATGAAATGTGTTACTTTCCTGGTGACAGCCAGTGTGCATTAACTGTGAAACTGAGAGGACCCTTCATCCTGGTTTTAATGTTGTGACTACGAGGTCTGAATAAGCATCTCCAAGAAAAAGGATGTGAAATAGAGGTGGCTTATCTCTTATTTTCCAATATCTTTGGCATTCATTAATTGGAAAAGTTAGGTTTAATAATGTACCTTCAATACTTACTGATTTAAAGCACAGGTGAATTGTCTGCTATCGGTAATTAATATGAGAAAATTTTGTGTTTCTAGTTAAACAACTAGACAAACATTTCAACTTCTTTAATGATTGCTTTTGCATATAATTTCATGTTCAAGAATAGAGAACATAAATAGTCATGATAAAATGATACATAAAATAGCTGGTGTTTAAAAAAAAAAGGAGGTTTTGTCCTACTGAGAATTTGTGACTCCCTTTTTCTCTCTAACTGGGCTCATTTTGATTCAGTTCCCCATTGGTAATAAAGGGACAATTAAGAATGTTCTACTGTAGGATATACTCAAGAGTGATCACTGCTTTGTAGCTGCGGTGGCTTTAGTAGAACAAACTAAGTGTTGATGGCTTGGCTTTCTACTGTCAGCAGCATTGGATGACTTAAAAAAATCTGATCGGGATTTTGTTTATATCTTCCTCCACTTCCTGGGAACACTTTCTGGCAAAGAGAAGGAATGATTTCTGCACAGTCATGTTGGCTGGCCTAGATGACCCTTCTTTGTGAGTAATTCTAGATGCACACAAGGAAGTGTGAGTCACCCTCTTAAACCTGATCCAGGTAGAGGGACTTGAAAGATGGCCAGAGGGGCATATGAGGACTGCTGCTGTGAGGAGATCACTGCGTGTGATATCTCAGTCCCAATGAGTGCCAGTGTCTTGCTGGAACGTGCAAAACTGGTGCCTGAAGTGCCTGGTCTTGTGTACATATGGTAGCATCTGGTCTCCAGCTCAGAGATCATTAATAAACTGCTGCTTCCTCATGAGGTAAATCAACAGAAAAAGTGGCTTCTGCTGTGGATAACTAGCAAAAGTTCTTTGTCTCTTCCCTCCCTTACTTGTGTTCACACAAAAGCTGGCACCAAAATATTTGTTGGAATAAATGTAACGTGGTGGATTGGATCTGGTTCTGATACGTGTGTGTGCCTAGTGGTGCATAACAAATGTTGTCACCCTGCAAAGCTCATGAGAACACAAACAAGCCTAGCCCACAGCTCATGTACGATCTCTAGCTCTTATTTTTTTACTTCCCTTTCTCTTGCTCTGCCTCCCTTTCCCTTTCGTTTTTCCTCTTCCTCTTTCCCTTACATCAGCCCTTTTAAGTGAATCAACTCCTTTCCTGCTATCAGTGCTAATTTAAAGCATTGAGGAACCAACACTGCCTCTTTCTAAGTTAAGTCTGTTAATTATGTTCTTTTCTCTGTCCTATCAAACCCTTGTGTCTATTACAGTAACTGTGTGTACAGCTCTGCTGGCCAAGCCCTTTTGAACAGGCTGAGGGAAAGAGGTTTTTGCCAGGCTTTTTTTTTGTTTGGTTTTTTTGTGCTCTTGCTGCAAACATAAGCAAAGCTGAGAAAAACTACCTTCTGTTAACTGATAAAAGTGTTCAGTGAGGGGGATGTGAATGCTTTACACCCTGAACCGGCACAGCTCTTTTGGTACACAGGGTGACCCTGCCTGTCGTTTATACTATCTTTGTAGTGTAAACTGGACTCTGTTTTGTCTTTGAGAAAGGACTCATTATCTGCCTCGTATTTGTACAGTGCTTAACACAATGTAAGCTGCTCTTTTAAGTACTTACCAACACAACCGTGACTAGCCACTTGCCCTTGTGAAGGGCTTGGTGCGGTTTGTCACTGTCACTCTTTCTTATAAGACAGATACTTAAATTTCTTGATCCATTTTTCTCAGTGATGGACTGCCTCTCCTTATGGGATACTGGCAGGGACTGAACTACTTTGTACTTGTGTAGTCTTTAAGTATTTAGAAGGCAAGTAAAATGCCAGTTCTGAAAAAGAGAAATTTAGATTGCCTTAGCATTCTGTGTGCTAGACAAGACTCTGGAGAGAGAAATATATGTGCTTTTTGCATACTGCAGATTGTGTGTATCTGTGGGTACAGCCTTTATTTTTCACAAGGCCAGAATATTTTTGGGGTGTTAGGAGTGAGCAGCATGGATGTGGGTAGGGATGGCAAGGGAAGCAATCTGCAGAGCCCCATGCCTCACTTTGTCCTCCCCCAGAGCCCAGGCTCTTGCAGCAGCACACCAGACTCCCCCAGCACACAGCTCAGGGCTGCCTGCTTCACTCCAGTGCAGCCTGCATGGAACAGGTGCCCTCATGGGAGTCAGACTGCTGGGTCAGAGACAGGGTTCACAGTGTGTTCCTGGCCCCTGGACTGGAAGTACAGGTCCAGCCTCAGAGGCCATGTATTGCAATTCCCAGATTGTCCTTGTACTGCTCCAGCAGCCTGCCCCAGAAGGCTCAGTGGTGGGCCCTACATGCAAGGTAATGAGGCTCTACATGAGTTTTATCACAAAGAGAGGGTGATGGCAGCAGCCTCGCCTGGCTCTGGGCTGGCTGTGCCTGGCACAGGAGGGCATGCATAGCTGCCTTGTCAGCATTACCCCAGAGCTTTTCCTTGTCTTCTCTAGGGAAGTAAATGTATGGGACTATCACTTGGGGCTGCCATTTAAAGAAATTATTTTCCTACACCCTTCTATGCTTAATAAACCTCATGAGTCATGTGACTGTCAGAAGCTGGGATCAGTAGCTGTTCTCTCTGGATAAAGAAAGAAGACTTCCTAAAGCACAGTGGGTTGCTATTGAACCACATCCCAAGAAGGCAGTCCAGTATCCAGCTACACTGGAGGACAGAGCAGTAATGTTTCTGACTCTGGATCATATGGTTCATATAGTAGATCCTGCATGGAAATGTGTATTCAGGTATGAGCAAAGTGCATGAGTGGGAGGAGGCAGCGTGAGCAGAGCAGGATGCAGTGCCTGTGCAGTCTCTGCTCCATTGGGACATCAGCTGACTGTCAGGGCTGGCTTTGTGCCCTGATGGGACAGCTGAGGCTGTCTGGGTGGCACCTGCCACCAGGTGTCTGCATGTGATTCAGGTGGGCGTGGGAAGCTGGAGAAGCAGGTTTCCAGCTTTCCTGGTGGGTGTGCTTCTGTGGTGGTGGTGATGAGCTTGGTGGAGTGGTGCTGCAACCCTTTCTTAGCAAACTTGAGTCACCTTGCATGTGGGAAAATATGTCCTGTGAGCTGACTTCTTTCCCTCAGAGAGCACTTAGTAGACTTCACTAAATACAGAGGCTTTGTATATTGCTTTGTCTATTTTGAGGATAGTGGATACTTTAACAAACCAGGAATGAGTAGCTTAGTTGTAGAAATAATTTAATAGTCTTCTGCTGACTCTTTAAACAGACAGCAAAACATGGTGTTCTGATGACCAGCAAAATGGAAAAGTCATTCTCCTGAGAAAGCAGATCTGAATTATATCCACCATCACAGCAGGGTGCATTGTGTGGGGCTGGGACATACCATGACATGTTGAAATGAATGACTGAAAGCAGGAAGTCATTCAGCTTGTTTTCATGCATGTGAAGTGAGTGGATGAAAGCAAAGAAAGAAATCTGTATGCTCTCAATACCCTTGTTGCACGGTATAAAATGAGGTCTATTTCTGCTTTTTCAGTAGGTCCAAATCCTTTTTAATTTCTGGACCTAAGGCAACAAATTCATTGAGGACATATGGCTGTAACATTCTCAGTTTTGGTGTTATACATGTGTGTGTTGTTCTGATTTTATATAATTATAATTAATTGTATAATTATAAAGGCCTTCCTTCTGTAGGGTCTTTGACAGTGTCTCCCACATCATCATTTGTCACTAAATTGGAGAGATAGGGGTTTGATGAATGGACTGTTAGATGAATAAAGAATTGCCTAGACAGCCGCATCCAAAAATTTGCAGTCAACTGCTCAATGTCCAAATGGAGATCAGAAACAAGTGCTGTCCCTCAGGAGTCCATCATGTCATCTGTAGGGTTCAATATCAGCAGTGACATGCAGTGGGTTTGAGTACGCCCTCAGCAAGTTTGCAGATGACACCACGTTGAGCAAGTGCAGTTGATTTGCAGGTGGGAATGGACATCATCCAGAAAGACATCAGGCTGAATGATGGGCCCATGTGAATCTTGTGAAGTTTAGGGAGGCCAAGTACATGGTCCTGGCCTTCCCGGCATCATGGCACTCCCCAGTGTCTGTACAGACTGGGAGATTAGTAGATTAAGAGCAGCCCTGCGGAGAAAGGCTTAGGGATACTGGTGGATGAAAAACTGGACATGAGACAGCAATGTGTGCTTCAGCCCAGAAAGGCAACCATAAAAAGAAGTGTGGCTAGCATGTCAGCGGAAGTGATTCTCCCCCTCTCCTCTGCTCTGGAGAGACCCACACTTCAATGACTAGCAAGTTTAGTTGGTTGTTTGGTTGTCTTTTTGTTTTTTGCTTTCAAAATGAATATTTGAATATTATTGCATCCAGAGACCTCTGCTAGCTCCTACTGCCTGCTTTTCTGGTCATATGAAAAATTTCCTCGTGCCCTCAGCAACCTGCTTTTACTGTCTTCAAGGTGGTGATGCAAACCAAATGTGAACTAAATTTTACTGTCATCTGGGTTAATTGCACTGTGACTCATCTTCTCCTGTATTACACCATAAACTGTAGAAAAGGCTTCTTTGCATCTATATTTCTGTTATCCTGTTCTCTGACTCATAAAATCACAGAATGGTTAAGGTTGGAAGGGACCACTGGACATCTAGTCCAGCCTCCCAGTTCAAGCAGGGAGCCCTAGAGTGTGTTACTCAGGATTGCACCCAGATGTTTTTTTTAATATCTCTAGTGAGGGAAACTCCACAACCTCTCTGGGTAATCTGTTCTGTTGTGCAGTCATCTGCACAGGAAAGGTATTCCTTATGTTCAGGTGAAACTTCTGTCAGTTTCTGCCCGTTGTCTCTTGTCCTGTTGCTCCACTGAGAAGAGCTTGGCTCTATCCCTTTGGGGCATTCCCTTGAGATACCTACAGACACTGATCACGTTTCAGTTGTCTCTTCTGCAGGCTGAACAGGCCCAGCTCCCTGAGGCTTTCCTTGTAGGAGATGCTTCAGTTCCTTGATCATCTTTGTCACCCTTTGCTGGAGCTACTCTAGGTGCTCCGCATCTCTCTGGTACTGGGGAGCCCAGAACTGGACACAGCACTTGTGAATCTCACACACACCCCTAATGAGATGTGGCCTCGCTAGGGATGAGTAGAAGGACAGGATCACCTCCCTTGACATCCTGGCAGTGCTCTTCCAGGATACCATTGGCCCCCTTAGCCACAAGGGCACTGCTGGCTTATGGACAGCTTCTTGTCTGGCAGGACTCCCAGGTCCTTCTCCACAGAGCTGCTTCCCAGCAGATCAGCCCAAGCCATGTATTGGTCCCCAGGTTCAGGACCCTGCACTTACCTTTGTTGAATTTCACACAGTTCCCTGCTGCCCATCTCTCCAGGCTGTTGAGGTCCCTCTGAAGGGCTGCACAGCCCTGTGGGGTATTGGCCACTCCTCCCAGCTTTGTGTTGGCAGTGAACTTGCTGAGGAGGCATCTGTTCCTCCATCCAAGTCATTGATGAAGAAGTGAAACAATACTGGGCTCAGTATTGAACCTTAGGGGACACCACAAGTGACAGGCCTCCAACTAGACCCTGTGCCAATGACAGTGGCCCTCTGGGATTTGCCACTCAGCCAGTTGTCAATCCACCTCACCTTTCACTTGTCTGGTTCACACGCCTACTTTTGCCTATGTAGATATGATGGGAGATAGTGTCAAAAGATTTGCTGAAGTCCAGGTAGACAACAGTCACTGCTCTCCCCTCATCTCTCCAGCCAGTTGTCCCCTTGTGTGCTCCAGCATGCTTTAAAGGTTTGTTTAAGTTGCTCTGCAGCTGTGAAGCATCTGAATAGTCTGTGAAAAGTGCACGCTCTGAGAGGAAGATCATACTTACCACTGTTTAGCTGATTGATATGGAGTAATATTTAGTTATGTTTTTGTACAGGAAACTAAAATATGGCTTTGCAGCTGTTCAACTCTGACTTTTTTTGAGTTGTTGGTAGTTCTAGTAGAATCAAATCTAACTAAATTGGACACTTAAGAAAAACCTGTATGAATTTTGTGGAAAACCACACATTTGCCAAAAAACAGGGTTCATTGAGCTGTTCAGTTGTCTTTTTCTGATTTGTTAGCCAGGATTTAGGAATTACCAGCAGCTGTAGGGCAGGGAGAGATAAGTGAAGGCAGAAGAGATCTATGTCAGCTAATTCATGTCATGTAAGGCAGGTCTTTGACAGCCTTCTTTCTGAAGAGCAATGTTAAAAAGTCAAGGTGATAGAAGAAAGCAATATTGGAGCTTTTTGTGATACTTAGAAAATATTTTTCTTCTCCTCAAATTGGCACTTGAAAGGGACACTGAAAGCAGTCGTTTAATTGATTTCTTGGCAGCCGTCAGGTGAGTATTACAAAGCAAATGCATTTAGTTGCTGGCTGGCTGTGTCTTCTTTCCCTGCCCTATAGAGCTGTCCCACAATAACTTTCTTATGGTCCAGGAAGATATAAGATAAAAAGGAAGCATGAAAAAGGTTACCATGTTTCTGCTCTTGTCTACCACAATTCTTGTACAGAGTCCTTCCACTCCCAAAGAAAGCAAAATGTAGAAATTTATTATTTAGAGTAGCTCTGAGTTTCACATTAGGCTTCTTTTCTGTGGTAGAGAAAGTGATTAATTTGTTTCAATAAATATGATACCTTTTGACCTACTGGTCTGTGTAGAACAGTGGCATCTTCTTACACAGGGCTCAGTTCCAAGTAATTTTTTGTCTTTTTTTTAAATCTCAGAGAACTTGTCCCAGTAGCTTCTTTCTGAAAAACCTCAGTTTCTTCTTCCTTTAGACACAGCCAAACCAAAGCATTCCTTCTCAAGTGACTCCTCAAACTTGCCAAGTTTTCCTTCTTTGCCATCTTTGCGTGTTAATGCATCCACCCTGATCTGAGCCAGGATGCACTGATTTGATTCCTTAGTACAAGGCTGCTGATGCACAGAACCACAGCTATGGGGAGGAAAGGAAAAACCACTTAAAAAGGGAAGGGTTCCTTCTTGATCACTGTAGCAATCCCCTAGCTTTCATTTACTACTTTCAGTGCCAAATACGAATAAATTAAAAGATGCAGAGGAAAAAGTATTTATTTTCAGGGAAGTTCTGCTTAAACACTGTTTTTATTACTGCTTTTGTTTCTTCTGCAGAGTGGGAAGGCCCCAGTTAAGGACATGTTCACAGATCTGAAAGATGGAAGGAAGCTTTTGGACCTTTTGGAGGGTCTGACGGGGAAACCTCTGGTAAGGGAAACATCTGAGTCATATTTCCATTTATTGGAAAAACCCAAATGAATGAATAAACAAAGCACAAAACACAAACTGAGGCATGCGTTTTTTTTTTTTAAATTTCAATTTATTTAATACCCTATTTTGCTTGTAATGTGTACTTGTTCTCTGCAGCTCCAGTGAAATTCCCATGAACTCCACTCATGAGATACAGGGTCAGGCTGAAGGTTAACTGTGTAACCCTCTCTTGAGAGTTTACATACTGTCTAGCAAAGCATGTAAAACTGGTGGTGCTATTCATATAGTGTAATAGAGACCTTTTAAAGGTCTGTTTCTGGATGATCAGGTAGACCTGTGTTCAGCTGGATTCCTCTGGGCTTCTAGTAAGCTTGTGAAAGATCCCTTAAAGAAAAAAAAAGAAAGTAAAAAGACAACAGCTAGTAGGTAAAAATCTGCATCTCCATTGAAAAATTTTCTCGTCTACAGACAGGAAAAGGCTGAAAACTGCTCAAATTGTGTATGGGGAAAGTGTGTGTGGCTGAAAAGTCTTCCCCTGCTGACAGTGATGGCTCTTCAGAAAGATGCATGAGATATGGTGAAACCTGTGCCATTACTTGGGATTAATTTTTTGATTTCATGTCTTATAATAAGTCTCAAATTTCTTTATGGACCTTATGAGGAACCTTCAATCATATAAAATTTCATGTTACAAGCTTACCTTGTTTTTAAGCAGATGTACTCATATGTTTAATAATTAGTGGTGTGATTTGAAGTATGCTAAAGACAATAGGAGTTTTTTTGTTTCTAAGTTGATTACTGTGTTCCAAGTTCAGCTCCATGCTCTTGCAGTATGATCGCTTTCTGCCACAGGAATTAAATTATGGTGATTAAAAGCAAATGGAGTGGCAGGTATTGTCAAGAGTTGGAGGTTTGTTTTTTTTGGTGGGTTTTTTTTTGGTTGTGTTTTTTTTTATTATTCCCCCGATATTAAAAGGAAGGGAAAGTCAGGAAGTGTAACTTCTTCCCAGTATGCAAAGATTTAGCAGACTTTTGGTGCCAGAAAAACAAATTGCTGCATGTTCTCTCCTAGGAGCCAAAAATTTTCAACTGCTCTGGCAAATGTTCAAAAGCCTCAGATTTTCCTCAGGAGCTCTTCCTTTGCTTTTGCATTGTCAGTTTATAATTCTGTAGATGCTGGGAATAAAAGTTTTGAACTTACTGAAGATGAGCTGAGACACATTTTGAATCCAAGGCCTGTCCTGTGCCTTGAATTGGGGAATATTGTTCTGACCAGTTTTCATTTTGAAATTGTTGTAGATGATCTTGTTTGGTTTTTCTTACTACTACTAAAAGAAAAAAAAAGTTAAAATCTGGAGAATTTTTCTCTAGTTTTGCTTGGTATGTCCATTAATTTTGTTGTTGAACAGATTGTAACTTTTTATTTTCAGCCAAAAGAACGAGGTTCCACACGAGTGCATGCCTTAAATAACGTCAACCGAGTACTTCAAGTCTTGCATCAGAACAATGTGAGCATGTTTTTCCACAACTTTTTGAGAGATTCTTTAGTTTATTGTTGTGTGTAAATGAGTTCAGAATGCAGAGAATAAAGATTTTGTTGTATCTAAAATGAGACTTCATTGAGACAGGTCAACTTATCACAGTTTCTTACCCGATGTAAAATTTCAATGTCCAGCAATTTTGTGAGATCTTAAAATGCAAACTTCATAATGGTATTAACTCACTAACCACAAAACAGTGGTTTGTTGCAATGTGTGCTACTCCCAAGAAAAAGGTCCCTTGAAACTTTGTGATTTCATAGCTGATGAACACAGCAGGACAAAATAAAATTTCCAGTAATGCTGCATAACTTGTGCAGAAATCTGTAAGCAGATGTCAGGTTTTGTGGCTCTGTTTTTCATGTCCTGCTCTCAGTTTCTTGGAGGGTCTTTTCATTGACTTCTATCAGATCTGTATCAAATGTACTGTTTATAATTTGTGGCTTTGGTAACTGATTGAAAGAACAAACAAGCAAACAAAATCAAATCTTCCTTTCAGAAAAAATAAAAATAATAATAATTTAGTTTAATATTTTTCTACTGCCTGTAAGACAGTATTGCTATAGCAGTGATGTTAGTTTTTCTTCCTTTTTTGAAGAACAATTCCTGATAAGTGTACTCTCTGTACTTAGAATTTCTATTTGTGAATGTCAGGTCACTAAAATAACTTCATAAGAACATTTTGGCAATAAAATACATCAAATACAAGAAGGCATAGGCATATTTATATAAACTGCTGATTGAAGAGTGATACCAACATGCTGTATTATACTGCAATTTCCCCTCTGTGTTGGTGGACTAGTGTCATATATCTTGGAAGCAGACAAAGCTAGCAGTGGGCTGTTTGTTTTTGTTCTTTGAGGTACTGTAAATATTGATTAACTTTTTAAAGGATAAATAATGAGTTTTTTCAGCTTGAAATTGATTTATTTTACTATAATAATAAATGAAACAATACTGAATTGCAAGAAACAATTATTTCTTCCTTAAGCTGACAGGATCTGGGTTTCTGGAAGTAAACAGATGGTCTTAGTTAGCTGAGGGTTGTTAAGGTCATGTACTTGATTTATGCCTACTGCTTAGCTTCATTAGAAAGTGTGTTGTGTGTTATGATGGAGGGAAAATGCATCCACTGAGAAGCAGTTGCATTCTGTTGCTTGACAGTTTGTGGGCTATGCAATATTCATAACCTGTGAAATAATTTATAGAAGTGTTTAAATATATATTGCAAGGATCAGACCAACCTAGGGTGTAGGTGATCAAGTGATGCTGTGAACCTCATCCTTTAAGCAGAATGGTTCCCAGTAAGGAATTTCTATTTTTTTTATTTGTCAATCAAATTAAAAAAAATAATTGAGGAGCAAACTTGCTTAACTTTTATGTTCCTATCAGATGGTTCTTGGTTGCATTTCTGTTGGTCAGTTTTGACTGCTGGTATGCAGCTGTATGTTAGAGGAGAGAATAAAACTCTTCCAATGGAGTATCTTCTTTGGTGCTATATTTTGTCATGCTGTTTAAGCAGTTGTCATGACAAATTCAGATGAACAGTTCTCTGTCAAGTCTGCTTTTCTCTTTAACTACTTTTTATTTCAGAGCACTTGGTAATACTTGGCTGGACAGCCAGGGATGTGGGGTGGGGTTGTGACTTGAAGCTGTGATAACAGTATTTAATAGAGAGTTGATCCAACCTTTCCAGGTGGAGTTGGTGAATATTGGAGGAACTGACATCGTTGATGGAAATCACAAGCTGACGCTGGGGCTGCTGTGGAGCATTATCTTGCACTGGCAGGTGAGAGGCTGCTGTGAGATCTCTTCCTTTCCAGGAATCACGTACATTGTTCTGCTGGGATTTTCGCAAACCTTCCCAGGCTTTTGGTGGCAGAAAACACTGCTTCTATTTTGGGCTGGTAAATAAAGGCAGGCCAGTATTTGGTTTCTGCTCTCAGTCTATTGGCTGTCTCCCATGATCCGTATTCTCGTATGTGCCCAGTTGTGCTCAGCCTCTCAGTTTAGTTCCTGCTGGTGTGAATTGCAGAGGGGCTTTTCGGGCTGAAGCATTGTATTTATATTCCTTCTTCAAGGGCTTCAGGCAGGTAGTGTTTTACTGTTTAGGTAGCTGTGTTTGGCTTGCCTCTTACATGCTGCTCTGTAGGTTTGTTAGTGTCGTAGATTGAATTGCTCCTGGTTTATCCAAGTATCTGGGAAATTCATTGAATTCACTTGGAGGGACTTTGGTAGATGTGTACGACTAGTACCCAAACAACAGACTACTTTTGTTGGATGAGCAGACATCCTCTTCTTGCAGAAAACCTATACAAGCTGTATTTCTAGAGTTTGTTTACTGGTGGAAGCACAGCACAAGGCAGTGAGGAGTATTGTTTCCTATGCTTAGTGCAGACAGCACCAAGGAGAGTGGGAGGATCATGATGTAAGAGTAATGTGTCATTATTACACGAAGCATCACTGGTTCTTGTAATCAGTAGAGTGCAAAGATGGCCTGAAGACTGCTGCTCCCAAATTTCATGTGAGGAATTGGAGTCTGAGTCATAGCTTTTCATGGGGAAGACCCTTTCATGATTTGTGAAGTCATTTGGTTTTGTAAGGAGGAAAAGCAGGGCATGTGTCTGTAAGGTGTACTTGTTGCTGTCTTGCAGGTGAAGGATGTCATGAAGAACATCATGTCAGATTTGCAGCAGACCAACAGTGAGAAGATACTGCTGAGCTGGGTTCGACAGTCCACGAGACCTTACAGTCAGGTCAACGTTTTGAACTTCACCACGAGCTGGGCTGATGGACTCGCCTTCAATGCTGTGATTCACAGACACAAGTAAGTAGCAAACAGCTTATCTTCGACCTAGTGAAGTAAACAGCTTTTTCCCTGTGTCTTTATGCTTGAGCATTTGACAGCTTCTAGCCTATTTTGGTGATTTGTTGTCCAGGTTTTTTGTTTGTCTTTTGTTGTGGTAACAATAGCAGTGGTGGGACATTGCCAGAGCCTTGCTAAGGCTGGAGCCAAGGCAGGAGTGTAACACTGAGTTCCTGCACATGCACAAACACTTGCTAATTGGAGTGGATTTACATCCCACTTGCTGTGCATTTTATAGCAACTATATTGAAAGGATCTCTGTGGGGGAAGGGGGAGTTGAGTCTCCTTCACCTGTACTTCCTTCCTTCTACCTGCCCTCCTCTGCAAACAGAAACATTTCTTCCATTGGAGATTGCCATATAATTTTGATAAGAAGATACAGAAGCTTCAAAATGAAGGAATGAGAGACTCTCTAGCTTTTCTAGTGTTTTTTAATATATCTTGCTTGAAAGACAATATATGCAGTTCTTTCAGGAGAACTGTGGGGCAGAATATCAAAGGGTAATAGAACACTTCAGGTATTTGTGGAGTTTGTTCATTATACTTTATAAGGAATAGCATTAAAGCTTCTTTGCACAGGTCTTTTCTGTTCTTTCTGCTTTTTTTAAGAACTCTTCAGTAGTTTAAATAAATCATCATTACAGATTCTATTAAAGTTGCATACCTTTTTTTACTTCTTTTAAAAAAAACTCTTCTTTGAGATCTACTGGGCAATCCATTCTAACCCAGTGTGTCTTAAATGAAGTCAGTTCATTGCTTTGCAAGGTCTGACTGTTCTTACCTGTAAATAACCATTTTAATGTGGAAATAGTATAATAATTTCTAGAATTTAACCAGACCTCCTGGCCACTAGGTATTTGACACAGTAAATGCTTTACAAACACTCATGTTTACACCTAGCAGATGAGAAGTGTTTGCAGAACATGCATTCACTTTGGGCCTGCCCATTTGGCCTGTGGTAACCGCAGTAGGCTCTGTCAGAGGCTCACTGGCTTCAGGACAGGTCTGCCCTGACATACCTTCTGTATCTTGTGGACCAGAGCTGCCTTGTGTTCAGCCTGCATGTGAGTGTAAGGAGGGCCTGCACCACACTGAGGGCTTCTGCAAGTTTGGAAGGACTGTTATGCAAAGACAGAGCAATACTAGCAAAGGTCTCACTGGAATTTATTGTATGTATTACTAAGTCCCTTCCCTGGATGGTTGTGAGCAGGAGTGGTGATTTTCCTACCCGCACAACTGCCAGTAGGAAGAGCCTTACTCTGCTGCTGAATGTGTGAAGTTTTTGATGGAGGGTGTGCCAGCTTGAGACATAAATGAAGCCTAGGTGACCTGAGAGAAGCAGCAAAGTTAGTTTTAGGCTGTTTGTTGTCCTTATTTTGTTATGACTATGTGCTCAGGCTTTGCAGGATCAGAAGTCTGTGAGCTCTGCCCTTTTCAGAGCACTGTTAAGTAGCAAAATCCTCAGCTGAAAGCTTTGCCTGAATAACTGTGTTTTCCTGTGGCTTCCTAAAATCTGGGTCTGAGCCTTTTATTCCCTATTCCTTGGAGCCTGATGGCTGCTGGCATGTCAGAATTCAGCTTTGTTGTCCCTGGGCACAAGTCCTTTAGAGAAGCACCATTTCCCCCACACTTTTGAGAAATCTTGAGCTGGGTTTCACTTTTCACCTTTGAAGGAGAGACTTTAAAAGCACTTGAAAGGAACAAGGAGATTGAGGCAGGTTGCAGAAGTGATAGGACAACAAAGCTATTTAGCTTACCCAGACAGTAGTGCTTTCCCACCTAAAGGGCATTTTTCAGTACTGCTTTTTTATTTTAATTTAATATGACACTTAAAAGAGGAGAATCTTCATGGATTCCATTAAGAGATTTAATATCCTTATTTTCTTTTTGTATATCTATCAACAATTGTTAGTTGTACTACCTCTTGGCTATGATATCTAATAACTCTGTAACACCTGCAGCATGTAAGTAACCTATTACCTCATGTAATTTGATTAGCATTTTACTGTACTGGTTTCTTTCATTTTCTAATATTAGCTTAGTTCCTCTTTGAATTGAATTCTGCTTTTTGGTTTGATTTTCTCACTCTTAGGTAAGTACCTAGTTGCAATTTAATGAAACTTTTGTTTTCAATCTCAGAGTGTCTACTAAAGATTTACATGAATCTGTGGTTATTCTAGTTGCTTTTGCATGGATATAGAATATTCCATGAGCTTCCATGTATGTCTTTGTTCCTCCTCACTCTGCTTTCTTCTGGCTTTTTGCTTCTCAGACTCTGTTGGCTTAAGGCTTTCCTGTTTCACAAACGTAATGACTCGACAGATGATAAAGGATACTCTTAAGTCAATTTAAAATGGAATCAAATATTAAAAGAATTAAAGGCAAGCCCATCTCTTCCTCCCCAAGTTCGATAAAGTACAGAATCAATAGCAGTGTTTTGATGAGAAGCCACTATTGCAGGAGAATGGAAGGTGTTTTAATGGCTCTACAGCTGTGCTGCTACAACATTTGGCTGGTCATGCCCCATGGGTGTAGGTCCTGTCATGTGCTCTGCTCTTTCCCCTTGAGACCCACCAGTGTGTTTTGGGTGCACAGCTGGACTGGAGATATCCTTGGGTTAACACTGATCTTAGATGAAGGCTGCTGACACTGCAAATTGATCAGCTTCTTGGCCTGATTTGCATTCTGACTCATGAGCAGTTGTGATGGGGTGTTTTCTTCTAGGCTGTTTTTTGTTATTGGAGGGAAAAGACCATGGGGATGGGTGAGCAAGTGGGGTGGAGACCACTGTTTCTCCTGGCTATGATGGTCTGGGGTGGTCACTGAGCCACATCACAAGTTTGGAATGATGTTTTTGAGGAACAGAGTGACTCTTGATTACCCAGCAGTGCCTGATACAGAAAATGTATAGTGACAGCAATGCTGTGAAGGAAACTGTTAAGGGAAACTGATTCAGGGATAAATTTTAAACAAAGCTTATGTGTTCTTGCTAGTGGTATTTGTTCTCCTGTTGCAGTCAATGACTTTGTTTAAGACACAGAATGGAAGGTGGATGTTGCTGTGGGCCTGCAGTCAATTAATTTGTGATTGTCAGATTCTCACTAATAAGTACAAATATATGCTTTTTTTTGCATTTGTGCATATGCACTTATGTTGGTATTTGGTATATATGTGTATGAGTATATTACTTGGGTAGCTACCATCATATGCATAACTTAAGATTCTGCATGGTATGGAATTTTATTTTGGATAAAATTTGCCTTCTTCCTTGTTTTGCTTTTACTTTTAGACCTGAGCTGTTCAGCTGGGATGAAGTCACAAAGATGTCCCCAGTTGAGAGACTGGAAAATGCTTTCACCATAGCCAAGAACCACTTAGGAATTGAGAAACTGTTGGATCCTGAAGGTGGGATATAGTTATTTTACCTGACAAGAAGTTTTTTTTGAGCTCTCTTGAAATAAATTTCTTCTAGTGATACAAAGTATGGATAAAAATTCCATCAGCTTTGTGCAGTGCTCTTTTATTTCAAACCTTTAAATTTGGATTTAAAATAATGCCTTTTTTAGGGTAAAAGTATGGATGTACATGTGTAGGCTTTGGCATTTTGAATATTAAGGTTCAGGTTGAATTTCCATCCAGAAACTGTCTAAGAGAGGTGAAGATGGTACACTGGCTTTGTTGCCTTTTAAGTAGGAGTTATGGTGCTGGGGTGTGTGCTTTTCAGGTGCAGTAGAGCATTCTGTAGGATGGGATGGTTTAGGAGCTCATAATCTATTATTTTTAACATGCACACTGAGTAGCAGTAGCTGCCAGTGAGTGCTGTGAGTACATACTGCCTAGGAAAGCCCACCAGGAAACCTTTATGGCTCTTTTTTAAAATACTGAGCTGTTATCACTCTGCTTTGAAGTGAGCCTCCAAAGATTCATTCTATAAGACAAGCTCTCAAACTTCAAGCACCACCTTCTTGTGGGGGAAAAATAAAAAAGAAGTTAACTGAATGGGTACTGCTCATAACCCAAGAGAAGCGAACCTGGCTCAGTGAAACTCTTTCCAATGCAGAAAATAAGAAAATTATCTCACTAGCAATGGGAAGGGGGATAGACCCTAAGTAGAAATGTTTGTTTTTGTAGGATGTTGTCCTTGAACTACATTTCTGCTTGGGAGATGCTTCAGAACAATTTTCCCCAAACAGATTTTATTCCTTCAAAGCTTCATGTCTGAGTTCTTACTTCAAAAAGATCAAGACTTTTAATGTGAATTCACTTCCAAATGCAGAAAAGTTTTTTTTAATTTTTTTTTTTCCTCCCTCATGCTTCTTTTAAAGTATGTCAAACCTGGTCTCTAAGTTAGAAACTTATGAAAGGTTACTTAACAGGAGAATCTGTGGTTTGTACAATATGTGAATTGTTACCTGTGTTCTATGTAATGATTTTAAAAATGGTCTTCATTTATTTTTCCCCATGTTTTATCTTTTTGATGCAGATGTTGCTGTACAGCTTCCAGACAAAAAGTCCATTATTATGTATTTAACTTCTTTGTTTGAGGTCCTTCCTAAGCAAGTCACAATGGAAGACATTCGGGAGGTGGAAACCCTTCCAAGGAGATACAAGCAGGAATGTGAGGTTGAAAAATTCAGCATGCAGCAGGTGTGTCTGTCATGAAAGTCAGTCTTTCTTTTTTTGAGGTATAATTTTAGCTGATCTTCGTGTTTGTCTGTTATCTCTGGAACATGCCTTCTGTCTTGAGCAACACAGCTGGGAAAATACGAAAAATCACAGCATCTTCCTTGTTGTTAACTTCAGACTTTCTGTCTTCCTTTTGCTTTTCTGAGACATACACAAAATCTGGTGTATTGAGGTATAAAGTTCCATTTGTGTTATGATGCTTTTTTTTTTTTAAATATTATTCTTTTTTGTTTCCTATGTCTTGATCAGCTGAGGAGGGTGGTCCAGAATCTTTAACTGAATTTGCCATGGAACTTGTGGTGGTCAGTGTTAGTCATGAGGTTTTGGTTGATTTTGAGATTCACTGTTAAAAGAGCGAGATTAAAGTTGTATTTTCTATCCAGTTTCTTTACTAATAAACTTTCATTTTAATATAGTGACTTTGATCTTTCTCATTAAAATGTATCCAATGATTACTTCTAACATTTTATGAAAGATTAAAGGAGATCTTAGTTGTTCTATTTTTAATACCATTTGGGAGGGAATCTTCTGTGCACTTCTAAGACATCTCTTTCCTCCTGGCTGCCTAGACTGTAGCACTTGAAGAAGACCAGGACAGTTCTAGAGCAGAGACTCCCAGCACAGTGACAGAGGTGGATATGGACTTGGATAGCTACCAAGTTGCTCTGGAGGAAGTCCTTACATGGTTGCTGTCAGCTGAGGATGCATTTCGGGAACAGGAGGAAATATCTGGTGATGTTGAGGAAGTCAAAGAACAATTTTCCACCCATGAAGTAAGCTTCTCTTGAAAATTCTTTTGTTGTGGTTTGGCTTCTTGTGTGTGCGTGTGTGTGTGTGTATGTACATAAGCTGCAGAACTTCCATTTCCTAGGCTTTATTCAAGGTGAAATTGACCTTTTTAGAAGAATCCAGAGTGGAGCATGCTTTGAAACCTTAATGCATTTTTTTTTGAATCAGCTTTTGGTGGCTGGCTTACTGGTGTGCATAATACAAAGGCAGTCTGATCCAGGCTGAGTTGTACCTCTGTGCTGCCAATTCCTAAAAAGCCTGGTCAACCTTATGCCATTTGCTGCTAAATGAGGGTAATGCTGAAATTGATATCATGTCAATTTATTCTGTGATGATCAGGATAGTTTGTTTCAGAAACATATGTTGATGCTTCCAAATTATTCTTGTTTCCAAATTTTGGTTTGACTTTGTTCTAAATCTGAACAAATGTCCTAATGTTGCTAGAAGTTTGTTGCCATGTTAGATGTTTTAGTTTTCTCCTGTCAGCTTATTGTATAAAATAGAATATAGAATTTGATCATCAAATTGGCCCTTATTGGTCCCTAATCAATATGAGGAATTTTTTCCTTGTGCTACAGTTTTAAAGCCCTGAAGCAAACAAAGAGGTGTTCTGGATTTACAGTGAATATATGTTTCTAACTCATAGGGTTCTAATTGCTTTCCTACAATACATTTCAGATCTTGTTTTATGTTCTGTTGGCCATAGGTAAGTTTCTGTTTCATATTCTTGGTGTGTTTGAAGGCTGTCTTCTCCCAAACAGGTCTTTCCTTGAGGAGGTCAGCTTTTTTTTCTGTTTTATTGGATTGAGAATTTTTGTAGTGCATGGGAAATCTTGTGTCAGGGAAAGGAACAGGTCTGCCATCCTCATGCATTTGATGGTGCCAGCTCATTCTACAGCACTGTTTCAAACATCATCATTTTTTAGGATATTTACCAAGTCATAACTCTCATAGAACCTCACAGTGATGTATGTGTCTGCTTGTACCATTTCCAGGGTTTTATGATGGAACTGACTGCGCACCAGAGCAGTGTGGGCAATGTTCTGCAGGCTGGAAACCAACTGGTGGCCCAGGGAAATCTGTCACCTGAAGAAGAGTTTGAGATCCAGGAGCAAATGCTGCTGCTGAACTCGCGCTGGGAGGAACTCAGGGTGGAGAGCATGGACAGGCAGTCCCGGTGAGTTCATGGCACATAACCTCTTCTAGAGGTTCAGGACTGACCTCTGGTGCTTGCTGTGTTTTGGGGAATTTGGTTTGCATCCGTTGGTAAGGCTTTTTTTAAGAATTAACATTTTGGTTTGTGACACAAAATCCACCTTCATACTTTCTAAGGTGAAACAAAAGGAATGAGTATAACTGATTGGGGGGTGGTTTTGGGTCATTATGTAAAGTATTTTGTGATTTGTTATGTAGATATGCTAGACTTAATATATGGTATTTAAATGCAGTAGTTACATAAACTACTGAAACAATATTAGAAAAACATTTAAGTTTCTCAATGCATTGGATGTAGATATCTATGGGTATTTACACAACTAAAAATCTTTTAGAAGAATTTTTTCCTATATGTGGGTTACTAAGGTAAGAGCTGCACATCAAGGGAGAAAATGTGTTTTGTTGTGACTCTCAGCCTAGACTTTAGTACCAGCAAACCCCCATTGGAAGAAACAATCTCTGATATAAATTGTGTAATTAATGAACATTTTTTATTGAGAAAGAAACAAGGATGTTTATCTGTGTTCTTTAGCTTAATGGTGAAAATTTTATTTGATGATAGGTAACTGTTTTATGTATGGCCTTGCCTCTTTCCTATAGGAACTAGAATTCAGTTCCTTTCCTGAGGAAAGCTGTGTCTGAAATAACTCTGTGCTTTCCCCTGCAGCCTGCATGACATGCTGATGGAGCTCCAGAAGCAGCAGTTGCAGCAGCTGTCTGACTGGCTGACAGTCACAGAAGAGCGCATTCAGAAGATGGAGTCTCAGCTCTTAGCGGAAGATTTGGAGTCACTTCAAAAACAGCTGGAAGAACATAAGGTAAACCTTTTCCCTGTTATGATATGTATAGGAGAAGTATTTGGAAGATGCATACGTTGGTGGATTCCTTAACTGAGAAACTTGATTGTGTCAGGGGCTGCATTTGGTGTTTGGAAAACGATGATGATGGTGTAGAAAGGAATTTAGAAGCCTTGACTTCACACCTGAGCACTGCTGGCTAGCAGGAGCTGTTATATTTGCTTCATGCAGGAAATGAAACCTTTAGAGAAAATTGTTACCCTTACTTTGTGCAGAGAATAAGGCCTCTCCTGGTAAACTGTTGGTGTGAGGAAGAGTATGAAAGGTACTTTGGACAAACTTGCCCTTAACGACTGGCAGACATTGCTAAAGCCTGCTTGAGACTTGCACATTAAAATGGGGGATTTAAAACAATCAGGGCCTTACAAGTCACTGATGCCAGTCCCTGCTTTTACAGGGATTGCATTCTAAGGGGGTGCTTAGACACTGCTTTCTGATGTGTAGAATATTTTGTAAGTGGTTTTTCTCTCAACTGAGTTTTTGGGTTCAAGTCCAACCATTCTATCCTGCAATGTTTTTGCGAAGGACAAAGATGTCCTTTTGATATTTGTCATGGTTGCAGCTTTCATTTTCATGCTCAGTGCTGTAGTTTGACCTTCTCCCCAGCATGGGACATACCTCACAGAACAAGAACACTGGAGTATTTTTAGTCTGTGTAGTTTCCTGTCCCACATTTGCATTCTTTCCTTTGTTTTCAAAGTCTGGGGAGTTTGAGGCGTGTGTTTCATAGAGTAGCTTAGGATATGCTGGGATAAAAAGTGACATTTACAGTACTGTAAAGGTGTGTTGATCTTGCAGAGATATTTCATAGCTGGCTTTAGCCATGGAATCTGTTCTCTGAAAGTTGTATGAATATTTAAATCTGCAGATGGTTTTAAACTAGTTGGAACTGCGTGTTTTCTGCAGTTTTTGACTATTATCTTAGGACCATCATGGTCAGTTATTGCACTGTTGATACTTATGAAATTATATTGTCAATTCTTAGAAGATGAATGTTCTTAATGATTTCAGTTTGGCATGCCCTATGCTCCTTTCCTATTAACAATAGCAGCTTTGTGTAGCTCTCCTACCTATACCATCAGACATATGGAAAGTCAGTGCAGTTGTCATGTCATTCTCCTGGTCAAGTATGGGGCATACAACTTAAAGTGCTCCATCTTTTACAGCATTTTAACAGAATGCTTTGGGGTTCATTTCTAGCAGCCTTTTGCTTATATTTATTTGAACTGTGCAGTGATTCCCAGTGGTAAAATCTGTACTTAACTGTTGAAACTGAAGTACCAAAGTTCCTTTGCCACAGCACTGTGGCCAAAATAGCAGATTAGCAAATGCATTCCAAGTGGGTAACCTCTGATTTGTTCTTGTAGAGCCTGCAGAGTGACCTAGAGGCAGAACAGGTGAAGGTCAACTCCCTAACACACATGGTGGTCATTGTTGATGAAAGCAGTGGGGAAAGTGCAACAGCTCTTCTGGAGGAACAATTGCAGGTAAAATCTTAGAGCCCTCTTTTTTTAAATTGTAGTATTAGGCACTTAAAACATTTTTATGTAATTGTTAATCAACATTTTTGTGTTTAAAGACAATTTATCTTAGAAAGTAATTTAAAATAACATTTTCTGTAGGAGTAATAATAACTTAAAGAATTATTAAATCAGCTCAAGCTCAAACCTGCAACATTTCTTTGGTGACTTTCAAGCTCAATTCCTGATTAGTCAAGCTGTTTGCATTCCCAATGACTTGGGTACTTTAGTAGTGTATCCTTTCAGCAGTTTCATTAAATGTAAAGATGCATAGTACAACTCTTATTTCATGTAAATTATTTTCCTTAGGAAGTTAAAATCTGATAGGAAAAATATTTGAAGACATGAGCACAATTTATCTAGGGAATATCATATGAAGTATTTTCCTGTCACTTAGGACTGTAACCTGAAGTACAGTGAGTATGAGACAGAATTTTTTCAAACAGAATTTATGCCACTTTTTTCACTCCTTTTTAAGTCAATCAAATAGTTCAAAGACTCGAGCAAAAACAGAGTTAACGCCATAGGTAAATGTTTCTGAAAGTGTTAATCTCCAGCTCTGTGCAATACAGCAATAGCAGCAATGGACAGGGAAGTAGATATAATGTAGAAAGAAGTTAATGTGAAGTAGAAATGATGCTTTTGAATACCTGGTTTTGGAGTTTCTTTGTGAGATTTGTGATTGTTCCTGAATGTTTTGTGCTTCTGTAGAGGCTTGGTGAGCGGTGGACAGCAGTTTGTCGTTGGACTGAGGATCGGAGGGTCAAGCTGCAAGAAATTCAGCTTTTATGGCAGGAGCTGCTGGAAGAACAGGTGAGTACTGTTCAGTTTCTCAGAGTGACTGGTTGATTTGTGGAGGGGGAAAAAAACAACAAACCAAAAAAGCCCAAACAGTCAAACCCCTAACATGGGTTGAGCAACTCATGGAAAAGAATCTTGAAGACCTAGAATTTGTAATTGTTTGGGTTTCCAGTGTTTTTTGAGGACTAGAGTAGCTCTGAATTGCAAGAGAAGTATTTTTCCAAAGTTTAGGAATAAAAGTTAACTCCTTATAAAATAATTTCCAAGGTATCTTGTAAAATAGCCAAGAAGTGGAAATATCTGTCACACTTAAAAAAATTCATTGTCATATTCCTATCTAGGTAGTTTTGTAATTACAGAAATCTTCCTAATTAAGGTGCTTCCATCATGAACACATGTATACGGTTGTGCAATACTAATCAAGAGAACTATTTTAAAGATCAGTAACATCGAGCATTTAGTCAACATAGCAAAGCATGCAGCTTGTTTCATTTTGCTGAGTTCAGGCGAACAGTTGAATTATGAAGAAAATGGCACTGTGTTTTCTAACCTTGGTATCATGTATTGTACGTATAAAATGCTGCTCAAACACAAATTAACTGATGGCATTAAAAATATGGTAACACAGCTACATGTGCTGTTTTCATGTGTAGTACTTGGGGTTGTTTCATTTCTCAGCTTAAAATATTTGATGCTTTTGTCTTTAAAGGTTTTACTGATTTTTTTTTTTCTTAAATGAAATTTATCACTGTAAGCTATTGTTTAAACAAGGCAGTACTCACAGGTTATTTAGACATTTGAAAGAAGTAGAACAGTGATGGTATAGCTACTGCTATCAGTTGCAGCCTGGTTTTTTTTGACAAAGATGTTTTGTCTGCATTCTTTGGGGCTGCATGTGTGTTCCTCCCTTACCCCTCCCATATGTTTGTAGTATATTGATAAGCTGAATTTGTAGCTCATGTGACCTTGTTAATATGGACCCAAGGTTAAGATTCTGGTTTATCCCATGCCAAGTATCCGTTTATATAAGTTTCTTTAAAATATTGCTTTGTCAACTATATGTGTGTATCCAGAAAATTGTGTGCTAATGTTTTCTGGCAACTCTTGGGCATGGTAACTCAGAGTTGAGAAATAAGGACTCCCCCAAAATCAATTGTTTGCTGTGTATGTTTGAGGTATGGATGTCAAGTGCTCTTAGTTTTGATGGCTCTGTGTCATCATGTCAATATGTTTCTGTCCCCTTCTACCCTTACATTGGTTTGGGGACCACTCATTAACTATTACAATACTTTCAAAAGTGCCATAATCTGTTGGAGTTGAACTTTTGAACTCAGCTTTTTAAAATTTGTGTGTAGCTATGTTGCTCTGTAAAAGTGAAGCAATTAGTGTGTTTAATGTAGAACGTCAGATAGCAAATAACGAGGAAATAGGAGTTTTAGGTGGTTTAGATGAGCCTTTCTGTACTCATTGTTCACCTGAACAATGCCTTTATTACTAACAGGTTTGAATTACAAATCATCAAGAATGATCAAGTGCCTTATAAAAATTACTGTCTGAAACTACTTAAAAATTGAATACAAGCACTTTGGTAACACAAAAGTAACCAAAACATTTAGTTACAAGCATTTTCTATTTTGCTCAACCGCATGGAGAGACGAACAACAGTGATGCATCAGCCTTTTTGTGGCTGCCTAGAAATCTTTTGTACACCACACTGTCAAGTCAACACAATCCTTACCACTCAGAAAGCAAATTCCTCAATGCCAGAGACTTCTTAGCACTGTGGTAATTATGTTTCAGTTTTCTGGGGAGAGTTATCTTTGACTGCTGATTTAGCAGAAATTAACTGAATGCATGAAGGGTTTTTGAGCTCCTCTTATGCATAAAATATGTTGGCTGGGATGCCAACATGATTTTTCCAGAGAGTATGTGGTGTTACAATTCTTTTTTTTGCAGCCTCATGGCACTTCCACCACCATCATAGTTTCTGTCTGTAGATTTTGCATATTGGTTTACATTGGAAATGTAAACTGCCTTAGCCCTGTGGTCCAAAGCTGCTGTAGTAAGTTCTGGGACAATGCCAAAAATATACAGCTAGAATGGGGAGCATAGTGCCTGCTGTAAAGTGTGTTGTTCAAAGAACAAAAAGCTCTGTCTTGCTGTATGATTTGTTTTTAAACAGAGAGGAACAGCAGTGCACCAATGGCTGGGCAACTGACCTTGATAGAGAGGTGGGCATTCTAGTTCATGGAGATTGCTGTCCAGCAGCAGCATTACATGGGAATGTAATACAGAATACATAAAATCCTTCCTGGGACTTGATGCCAGTTATTGCTGGTGTTACTACAGGAGTGCTGTGTGACTGAAGTGAGACCCAGGACAGATTTCCTAGAAAAAAGAAAGGAAAAAAACTAAAGATCCCTGATTAGAACTATTCAGAGTAGACCACTCCAGCTTCCAGTAGTTAATGAAATAGGATTTGCTGAAGTTATTTTGCAATTGAAAGTAGGTACCATAAACAGGTGACTAATTGGTATTTGAGTCTTTGATCAACTGCCTGCACTAAAAGAAATATGAATTACCAGTGGTGTAGCTTCTGTGAGAAAATGTTTGTGACAGCTGTGTTTGAGTCACAGAGGAAGAAGGGTGGAAAACAGAAGAAAGCATACGTGCTATTTTGATATATTATATATGTTAGCTTTATGGTGGATATCTGTTTGCTGTATAAATAACTTTGGGGGAGGTGTGCTCTGGTATATTGAGAAATGGTTTTGTGGAAATTGTTCTGCTGGAAGTATTTCTTACTTCCCTAATCTGATACTTTTGTCCTCTTTTATGTACTATTTTTGTTAAAGTCAACTGAAATTCCAGCATATAAAGACTGCAGAATTGTGCTTTGAATGCAAAGATCTTAAAGAAGCAATTGTCAATAGCTGTTTGACAATCTTGGTATTTTCTTGTGCTGTTTTTCTTATGATCTGCAGTGCTTATTGAAAGCTTGGTTAACTGAGAAAGAAGAGGCTTTGAGTAAGGTCCAGACGAGCAACTTTAAAGATCAAACAGACCTGAGTGTGAATGTTCGAAAACTAGCAGTGAGTATTGATATCCTGCTCTATCCCATCAAATCTCACAGACTAGATGAGTGGCAAATTACTGGTTTGACCCTAGTAGGAGCTGTGAATGCATGATACATTAGAAGCCAGGCCAACATTCTCTCCTTGCCAGGTTCTTGCACTTGAATTTAAAAAATAGTAGATACTACTTATTCCATGGCCATTACGTGTTGGTGTGCCAAACCCTGGAACAGCTTTCCTAGGTTTTTGACAGGGTTTGGATGTTATTGCAGGCTACCAGTCAGCTGTGCCTTCCAAAGTATAGGTTTGTGGTGTGGGTTTTTTTTATTTCCTTGGAGTAGCTTGTACCTGAACTAATAATTTGTAACTGTTACTGAAGAAATACTGCTGGTTGCTCTAGGAGATGTTTCAAGGATGTGCTCTTTAAAAATAGTGTCTGTTAGTGCTTTTCTTACACAAAAGAACTGTTCATCTGGCTCAGGAAGTACATCTTTCACCCTGTCACCACCCTTTCAGCCCCTTAGCCATGGAATTAAAGCTTAGGGGAAGTAGAATACTTGATGTCATATTTTAATCATTTCTTTTAACCACAGATTTTAAAAGAGGACATGGGTATGAAACGACAAACACTAGACCAACTGAATGAACTAGGTCAGGATGTGGCCCAAATCCTTGGAAATGGCAGAGCATCCAGTAAAATTGATCAGGATCAAGAAGAACTAACTCAGAGGTGGGACAGTTTGGTTCAGAAGCTAGAGGATTACTCTAACCAGGTATTTACTTTAGGCTTTATTACTTTTTAGCTTTTCATATGACTGTATGTATGCAAACTTCACTGTGTCAGCAAAATTATCCAGGCATCAGGCTGGAGAGGTAGGTGAGTGCTTTTTCACGTGGGGCTGACAAAGCTGCCTGTGTTTTTGGTCTCCAAAAGCCCAAGTTGTTAACCTGACTAGTACTATTACTCCTTTCTCACACAGATTAACCTTCATTTTTCTGATGAGTAAAGCAGGCTTGCCATATATTATCAGTCAATTCAAATGCCTTTAAACATTGTAAGAATGCTGGGACTGGATTAAATCTGATACTAAAAGAAAACAAAGGCAAAATCCAAACCCCAGAATAGATAAATAAATGGGAGTCATACAAGTATTTGTGCTCTGTGAGTATGATTTCTCATCTGTTGAAAATAGAGTAGTTGTTTGTTTGACATGTAACGATGATAGCCAAGCTGGACTGTTCAATGTTTATTTTAGTATTTTGAGTGCTTGGTAATGTTTTTATTTAGACAGAACTCCTACTGGATTCTGTGAGAGTTTTATTTGACAGCTTTATAACTCATATGTGCTTTTTTTGTGGTATTCATATGTTGTTACGGTGAAAACCATGGCACTAATTCATGATCCATTTAGTGTATAGTGAATGAGTTGTGCAGTCTGAGTAGGGGCTCTTTTCAGCCATGTGGCTTTAATTTGTTCTTCTGTTTGAGTCAAAGCACTAGAGAATGCCAATTCCTGTCTCCATCCCTTCACTCCCCTTACATTTCAAGCACATACTTAGAACTTACAGGTTGAGTCTCCTCGGACTTACCTTATAACCTGATAAAGAGCATGGGGGGTTTCTATTGACTCGAGTGAGTTTTTGGGTCAAATTCACTGTGAATCTGCTCTTTGAGATCTAGGCTTGGTTTTATGGAGTAAGAATACAAAATGTAGAATTGCTATCAAACTCCAAGTACCTTGATTCTTTTTGTGAACAAATTCTGAAAGAAAATACATATAATGCTCATTTTGTTAATCGTAGTTCACTTGGACTGGTGTGATTCTAGTTGAACTGAGAATTTTGATGCTTTCTTCCCATTTGTAAAATAAGAATAATAATCTTTTTCTCTGGAGTGCATCTGTGATAAAGGTGCTTCATGATAGCTCAGTGTGGTCATTTGGGGGAGTGAATGAACAGGCTTTTATGACTGAATAAAAGAAGATAAGAAAAAGCAATTCAGCTCGTGTAAAAATGTTATGTAATCCTTGCCCTAAATTATTTCATGTAGGTAACTCAAGCTGTAGGAAGTGTAGGAATGTCACAGGTTTCACAGAAGACTGCTGCAGAAACACCATTGAAGGAACAGGTAGTGGTTAAACAGTCCAGGCAGGAGTTGCCCCCACCGCCACTCCCAAAGAAAAGGCAGATTCCAGGGGACAGTGAAGCAAAGAAAAAGTAAGTATATGTCACTACCATTTTCCCTTGTTCATTAGATGCTACAGAGACTGTCTTGGCTTTTGATTCTTCTTCTATGCAAGTGAGCAATACTTAAGTTGCAGTTGTGAGGTTGGGCCTGGGGGCTTGACTAGATTATCTCCAGTCATCCCTTCCAACCCTGACAATTCTGTGATTCTCTGAATGGGAATGTAATGTTACAAACAGCCTTGTTTTCAGAGCAACAGAAAACCTGTAGCTTCCATTAATTTAAAAGGAAAACAGGGATGTTTTGTTTCTCACAGAAGCAGGTCTTCAGTCCTTTGTACCTCAGCTCCTTTGCTGAAAAGATAGAATTATATTTAATTTCTTTAGGAAAAATGTCTTCTCATCTTTGCTTAAAAGGTGGCATTTTGATTGATCTATTATTTATTTCTAATCTCCATAAAATAGATGAGAAAAACTGGAGAAACTGCACAAAAAAAGAGGCTCAGAAATGTTTTCCATCTTCCTTGTACTTAGTAGTAAGAATAATATTACACTGTCTCCTTTGACAAGTATTTCTGGAGTGGCTGGCTGGTTTGCCTATATAGACTCATAGAATGATTTGGGCTGGGAGGGACCTTAAAGTTCATCTCATTCCAACCTCCTTGCTGTGGACAGGGACACCTTGCACTAGACCAGGTTGTTTGGAGTCCCATTCAACTTGGTCTGGAACACTTCTAGGGATAGGGCATCCACGGCTTCTCTGAGCAGTATCTTGCCACTCTCATACTGAAGAATTTCTTCCTTATATGTGATCTGAATATACTCTTTTACTTTAAAAGTTATTCCTTGTGCTATCAATACACCTCCTGATTGAGTCCCCCTCCACTTTTCTTGTAGCCCTCCTTTGGGTACTGGAAGGCTGCTATCAAGTTTTCCTGGAGCCTTCTCTCCTCTTAGGCTAAATAACGTTTAATAATTTGCATTGAATTCTCTTTATTAACTAGCATACCTAAAATTAAAAGAATTTTTCCAAGGCAAATTAAGAAATTAAATGCGGCATGCTCAACATTTTGCTTTTTGTGCTTGGCTGAGGAAATGAGCATTTCATTGAAGTGTTACTGGTTTAAATCACTGTCAGGTCATTTAGTGATATGATAGAGGCTGCATCAAGACTAGGGACTTACTGTGCTAGGTGATGTGTTTTTGCACAATGAAGAAGAGATGTTTATTCATTTTTTTCTGGAGGAGGAATGGAGGTTTAAAGGGGTGAGAAACCTGGCCAAACCCTCTTGAGGACACTGGTCAAACTGTCTGAGCTCTGGTGGGGGTTGTGTCTGTGTGTGGGTGTCCCAGGGCAGTAAAGCAGTCAGCAACCCATTTAGAGTTTGAAAGCAACAAAATGTTTTATCTGTCATTTGTTTTCCTAGCCTTCAAGACTGTATGAAAAACAGTTTTTGTGTGTTTCCATTTACTTATGTTGAACCCAACAAATTATTAATAAGTGGAATTTTGCCAGTTTTCCCATGGAAGCTTTGAGAGATTGACAGTTGCACTTATTGGGGTGCTGATATTCCATGTTAGGATTCACACTGTTAAATAGTGTAATTGTAATATGACCTGACTTGTGGTCTGTACTGTTATCTGTCCATCTCTCAAGTTCTGTACAGTACTGGTTAATTTGAGAGTTGATGGGGGTTTTTTTGGTGGTGTTAGGTTGTCGCTTAGAGATTGAAGGCATAAGAAAGTTGTTAGTATAGACATGTCCACTGTAGACAAAACCAGTAAGCTATAAGCTAATCTTTAGTCAGCGAAGTGTGCAAAAATGTTTGTCATCTGTTACTGCCAGTGTTAGCTTTTCCTTCAGACAAAATAGTGTTGCAGACTTATGAAACTTAGAACTGCAATTCTTATTTGTCTTGCTCCTGAGGTTTAGTTTATTGCTTTCAATATACTCTGCATTGGGAGATCTGTGTTCTGTAACATGTTAAAAGAAACAGTTATAGTTTGTGTGAAGCTATGTGTAAAAGAAGAAATTCTCAATTTGGTCCTGAGGGCTAATACTGTGAGTATAACTTTTATTATGATGGTAGGCTTTTGGAAGTCTGTCTTTACCCTACTTCCTGTGAGTAGTAATATGAGAAGCATGAATTTTGTGTACAGTCTTGCTGGTTTGGGATCAAATGATGTGCTGAACTTTAAGACTTTTGATTTTTAAGACAGAGTGACTGAATGGGGGAAAAAATGAAACAAAAACCAAGAAACAAACCACTGTCTGACCTTTTAAACTAGGTTTGATGCTGAAAGTGCTGAGCTCTTGAACTGGATTTCAAAATCAAAATCTGCCATTCAGGCTGCAGACATCAAAGAATATAAGAAGATGAGAGAGACTTCAAGCATGAAAGAAAAGTTGAAGGTAAAATGGGGAGATAGAGCATGTTTCAGTGAATAGTATACTTTGTATCTAAGCTGGCTGTCAGCTGGAGGTGTGAGCTGATCCACATGCTTTGAGGGGATTAAGTATTTTAGTTAAATAGTTTCAGAACTGGGCATACATGGAAATCTCTGACCAGCTGGACACACTTTTTTTCCTGGTGTTGCATAATCCAGAGGAAAATTTAAAAACATGCATTACTGATGTCTCCTTTGGAGTTCTGAAAAATGTCTGTCTTCAGGATTATTATCTTTTACACTAAGTAGCATATTTTGGTTTCATGTTTCACAGTTGGAAATGTCCTTGATTTACACCACTTATATAATTTTTGTAGAGATAGGCCAGTGGGGTGCTCAGAGACCCCTTGAATCATGCTGTGATGCTCCTCAAACACTGTACCACCCAGGGTCCAAAATGGTTTGTTGGTTATAATGCTTGGACACGTTTTTGCTCTATTAATTTTGGAAAAAACCTGATTGTTACAGCTTGTGTGCAGTATGGCTGACCTGCAACACAGACTACATAATTTTACAGAAGCTTGTGGGAGCTGTGAAATAGTAATTTTATTTTCTATTCCTTCAGTGTCAGGAATGTATTCTTCCCTTTTTTTGGTTCTTGAGCATGCTTGGTTAATGAAGGCTTACTGGAGCTTTAGCAGGACCTGAATCTGCTTTTGAAGTCAAAAACAGTACTTAAAAATATCTATAAAGAGGCTCCTCCCTAGTGCTGTAGTGCAAAATGGTGCCAGTAGGAATGTTTGGAATGACAGTACTGTTGGAAACAAAAAACAAAACAACCATCCCAATATTTTATTTATAGATCTTTATGAATGTTTATAGCTCCTTAAAAAAGAGGCTCTGAGATGAACACCAGGTTCCCATGAACAGTACTGTTTTTAAATGATTGGACTGTAAGCAGATAGGACAGAGTTTGTTCTTCCCAGCTGTGCAAATAAGTGCATGCTTCTGAATTTACTGTAGCAAGTCTAAACCATAGTAATGACCTTTGACATGAGGTTCAAAAAGATTTTCGTTTGGAGATACTTTGTTGTAATCACAGAGGATATTGAAGCTGTGGTTTTGTGGCCAATGAGCCCATGTTTCCTCTGTGGATGTATTCTACCTATTGACTCACAAAGGAATATTCTCACCAATATGTATAACTTGTGGGAGGAGTTTGTTCCTTTAAAAATCTTGGTAGTCACAGAGAATTTCCCTCTCCAAATCTTTGCAGAAGGAGAATAAAGCACTATAGCTTATGAGAGTGGATTACTTGTGTGTTATAGTTCTTGCTATTTGGACTTCTAGGAAACAGGTCTGTTCCCTTCTACTGGAAGTTGCAGTAGAAACTGTAGAAATAAAGACTATTAAGAAGGTCTTTTCTTCACTAGTTGACATTTGAGAATTACAATTGAATTTTTCATCACAAGTGACTTGTTTTAGCTGGTGTCCCAGTATCTTATTTCACATTGTGGGATCATCAAGCTTTTAAACAATATTTTATTCCTGATGCTGTTGTACGGATCTCTTGCATGCCTGGTACTTGTGAGAGCTAACTCCTTTTGCATTTGTTTTCTGAAAAACAGAACTAACATGCACCTCAGAAGGTGCTGTATCTAAGAAAACTGGTAGTGTTTTGGGTAGTAGCGGGAAAATAGATATTACTTGGGGGAAAGAGGGAAGTCAAGGAAAATAACCCTTGCTGCCACTGTATTCTTTTGGGATTCACTTTGAAGGTGATTGAAAAGGAAAGAGCTGAAAAAAGCCAGAAGTTGGATGAACTGAAACGAAGTGGACATACTCTTTTAGATCAAATGGGAAAGGGTAAGCAACTTGGAGGTTTTTCTCTTTTGTGATTTAATCAGTTGAGTTGCTGGGAAATAATATTGAAATACATTATCTCCAGTTAAGCATTGCAATTTATTCCTTCCCTCTCCCTTAATACTCATTCCTTCATTGGTCATTGTTACCGTTACTGGTTAGTTATGTTTTGTTTTTATTAAAGCTTTTAAAAAAGCAAGATTATTATTCATTAATGTTCATTTGCAGTCTTTTAAGGAGTATTTTAAGAAATTATTTCTATTTCAGTAATAATGTCAGTTACATAGTTTTGAGGAAGTAGTTTGATTTTAAGTAAAAGTTTTAAAACATAATTGCTATAGAGAAGTGAAAATTTTGAAGCCAAGTTTAAACTTGATACTTATGTGTATCTCTTTTCTTCATAATTTTATCTATTGTTGTAAAAACTTTCAGTGTGTTTTTAATGATACAATCACAATTTATGGCTCAAAGGCAAGAGAAGTCTATATGATTGGGAAAATGATTGATTGTCAATTAAAACACTTATCCGTGGGATCTTGTAATTGACATCCATGAAAGTTGAATATTTAAGCCTTGCCAAAATCTTGTTTCATATTTGTCAGTGAAATGATACCTCTATAAAAGAGATGTTCATACCATCTAGAGGCAATCTTTTAGGTCTTCCATGCACGTAACTTGTGGTGAAGTTATCACTGGTAGTATTCACACAGGAGAGAGGATGGTATCACTGTCCTGCATAATGACCTGCATCCCTTTTGGAAAATGCTGATTTCCATTGGATTTCTCAGCAATTCACATTTTTTGCAGTCTGACGCTTCTCTCATATGCCCCAATTTACTAATCATGTCCAGTCCAGGGGATGCCCTCACCTACTGCAGATGAAGCTTTTTACAGTGGGTGCCATTGCCCTGAAGCTGATGGTTAAAAGCTGCTGATTTGACCTGAAGTTGTGTTTATAAAAATTTTTAGATTTTTTTTTCTTCAAGCCTGAACAGAAATCCTCCCGTCTTCTTTCTTCTACAAGCCCCTTTAGCTGTCATAGGTCACAGGCCTGGCTGCCCTAACCAGAGCTTTGGGCTCTACTTGTGCTAGAGTGGTTCAGCAAAAAAATCCATCCATGTGTCTTTCCTCAAAATTGGAGTATCTCACGCTACATTTTCCTAGAAATATAAAGCTGAAATGGTGCTAGTAATAAGTATAGATTTATAGGCATTGGACTTGGAATCAAAGCGTTTTGTATGTTAATGTGAAAGTGCACCTGTATTTGAAGAGAGGAAAGGTTAAATGCCTGTTAATGAAAATATGTTGCAGTTAATATAACAATAATTTTTATAATCTTTGTAGAAGGACTTCCTATATTGGATATAAAATCTGTGATGGAGAAAATTTTGTTGGGGTGGAAAGATGTGGTTCAAAGTCTAGAAGAAGTGGCCAGAAAGATAAAGTACCAGGAAGATATAAATGCTTATTTAAAGGAAATGAATGAGCTTGAGAAGACTTTAATTGAGAAGGATGACTGGCTTAAGAATGACGCTTCTTCAGCATCCCAGTCCTCAGCAGTCCTGAAAGACTTATGTCAGGTAAGTCTGGCAAAACTTGTTAATTTTGATTGGAAGCTGTCAGAAGCACAGGATGCCCTAGAGGAGCTTAGCCTAGTCAGCAGGATAACTCAGTTTCTAAGGCATGCAGGGCACCTGATTTGGCTGGAAGATTTTTCTCTCTCTGTCACAGACATTCTTTAATGTTGTCACCCTAGTAGTGTGGATGAGCTGTGCTGCAGTAGCCTACTAAAATCTTTGTGTTTACAGGGAAAGCCTGAATTTTGGTTTTGGTTTTTATCTTTTACAGCAGGAGTTAACTCATCTTGTAAGCCTGAGTCCACAGCTGGAACATCTGAAAGCCACCTGCAAGACACTCACCTCTCAGCCCACGTCTCCAAATTTCATTCAGGAGAGCTTGAGTGGATTTCTTGATCACTTCAAGTTGACTCATCAGAAACTAGAGGAACGTCACCAACAGCTGAAAAAAGGTAAATAAATAAACATAAATACATATGTTAACATAAAGCCTTCTGCTTACTTGTGTTTTGATATTTTTTTCTTTTGAGCTGTCTGAAAACTCATTGAATTCTAGTAGAGTTTTTGTATTGATTATGCCAGGCTTTGGGTCAAACTGACAAAATTATTTTATTTACCTGCAAGAATATGGCTTCCTCTGTGCACAATTCAAAAATATATCATTCCATGGTGTTAAAAATGATTATGCAAGGATGCAACATTCCTGAAACCTCATTTAACTGCATAGCAAGACATATTTAAGGAGGATGATATAGCTCAAAAATCTGTCTCTCTCTGGCACTTCCAGAAATAAATAATTCTAGAAATGAAAAACAGAAGATTAGGAGAACATTGTAAAATGGAAGTCCGCGTGTGAAATTTATTCTTTCTCCTAGCTTTGAGCACATTAGTCATACATAATTCCTTTTGGAAATTTCATCTTTGAAGTGATTTGGAATCTGGCTTGCTTTTCAGGCAGTTTCTACTTCGATTGTTGTTGCATTAAAAATTTCATTATGAACATTCAAACCAGTCATGCTGGTTTCTAACAGATTTTAAATATAGTGCATGAAATATGTAGTTCTGGTAATATTTTACAGCTAAAGAGCAACAGCACAGACCTGTGAGAGATTTTTTTTCTTAGTTTTTGTTTCAGAGGAATTTGAGGAAGTGTTTTATTAACAGCTCCAAATGGAAAAGCATTAACACTGTGTTCTGTGTGTAATAAAAATAGGCTCAATTACTAAAATGTTAGGCCATCTATATAATGTGTTGTACCAGGCCTGCATATTTCAATTATATCCATGCAGAAAACTGAATGAATAAAGTATCTGAAAGCCATGTTCATATCACAAGGGTATGTTTTCATTCTTACTGTGCAGAGTTACTATTTTATAGCTGTTTTGAGTTCATGTCCTTGTAAGTAATTTTATGGGTATTTTGTATTTTGGTAATTATACAACATGTGATGAAAACACTTCTTTTTGTGCCAAACATCACTTGAGGTGTTATTGGTATACATGAACCAGTTATTGCTTGGCAGAAACACTATATATATTCTAATACATTAAATTTGTGTTTGTGTACTTTTTGAATGAGACAAACTGCAGAGAAATTATATTGCTGAAGAACAGAGGGAAATGTCAGTTCAGGATTTTAGCTGTTTATTTACAGCATAGTTTGAATTACTGCAAGGTAAAAACTTCCAAAGCCACGTAACTGGTGGAAACAACTGGTGGTGTGACCTAGGCATTTGTGAACTTGGCAGGCTTCTTTGAGCCTCTGAAAACTCCCCCATGAAGTGCTACTTGGTCTCATCTCTATGGGCATTTTTTAAGTGGGAATTGACTCAATTTTTTTGTCTTTGGGAGACTATTTTTACTATTTTCTTCTCCTTCAGGATTTGCTGTAGTTTAGTGACAAAGCACCTATATTCTTTTTATTAAACTTTTTTCCTCTCTTTAAATTTATCCTGGTTTTTTGAGAAATGAAGCTGGATAACTCTGATTCTCTCTGAAAATGTTGACTCATTTTTATAAATGGTAGGACAGTTCTGTCAGTAAGCTGTTGAAAAGCTACCTGGTGAGTCAGAACAAGGCTTAATTTTCACTTGTGGCAGTAACAAGATTGCTTATGAATCCAAGGCCAGAGAATGTGCATGCCACAGTACAGAACTTTCAGGCTAAATCCTGTTTGCTGCAGTTATTCCAACTGGCTGTTTTAATTCTGAAATGCCAGTGAGGTGCTGCCTCCTGCCTGGGATTCCACACAGGGCTGGATTGATCAAATTTTGAGCTGTGGTTGAAGATGGCAAGCAGATACTCCATCCAAATTTCAATTCCCTTTTCACTCTTCCTAGATGGTGTCTCCGTTCTGGCAATAGGCTGAAAGCTGCTATTTGTATATATTTGTGTGGGTAAATATATAAAAAGAATGCAAAAAAGCAACTAAAACACAAGGCCACACTAATGTGTTTTATGTGTTTATATATATGCACACAGATATATTTAGAAATACTAGCTTATATAGTTCCAATATATAGTGTGTATATTTAATTTAATATGTAATATATGGGTATTATATATGCTATACTATGTTTTTTATGTATAGTAGATACCTCTGTGTGTATTTGGAGATAAATAGTAGATATGTCTAAAACTTGAAAGTGCAAAATACTAAATTTGGGTGGTTTATATATTTTAAATACTATAGATTATTATCGATTTAATATATAATTTAAATACTACCAATTCTACCACCCCACCCACCCAAACATATTTAGGTGCTCAAGTGTAAAAAAAAAATTCTGAAAATGGGATTGAATTTGTAAGTTTTTGAGAGGTTGCATATTTATTATTATATTCTATGTAATATATTTGTATATTAAATATTTAATATTTTTAAAAGGAAAAACAATGCTATCAGCAGAAGAGTTTTTTAGCTCTTGGAAAGTTGATTATGTTCACGTCTCCTATGATTTGGGTTCAAGTACTTACCTTGGATTTTCTTTCCTTGCTCTTTTCCATGGTACCAGAGACAGAAAGCCGGCCGAGCCAGGAGTACGTGGAGTCCCTGCAGCAGCTGAAGGAGGCGCTGAGCAAGCTGGAGGGTGAGCAGCCCTCCATTGCCAGCGGGCTGAGTGAGCCCAGCAAGGTCGAGAACGCCCTGAAGCAGGCAAAGGTAACTCTCACCTTTGTGCTGAAGGAAGGAAATTGCTCCACTGCTGCCACCCTCTGTTCTCCTGCTGTTTTCAGTGGGGTAGCTGACACTGCTCAGAGCGATGTCAGGGACAGGGCTGTGGAACCCACTTTTGGAGGTGTCTTGCTGGGTTATGAGGCTGCTGAGGGATGTGTCCAGGTGAGGGCTGGGTGTCTCCTACAGAGCCTGCAAGACTTCACAGCTACTATTGCTGCCTGTGCCAGGAGATGAGACTGAGAGCTGGGACTGCTCAGCCAGGGAAAAAGGACCTCAGATGGCCTTGGTGGCTTCCCCAAGCACTCTCTGGTGTATTTCCTGTGCTCAGGAGCTCCAAAAAGGATGTTAGGGCCCCAAGAGCATCCCTCTTCTAGAGGCTTGGTTGGATCACCTCATCCAAGGTCTGCTCCTCTGTTGCCAAGGGCAGTTGTGAGGAAAACCAGGAGCTGGGAGCTGCCCCTTTCTGAGTCACACCACAGTCATGCCTGTGCCTGGCCTGATTGGGCTTTCTGTCCTTGGGAGGCCACGTCCCTCCCTAGGGCAGGGTGGGCTCTCTGACCCTCCTCTGCTCTCCTTAAGGGACTGTGGTGTGCAGGCTGGCAACTCTCCCCTCCAAGCACTGGGTAAAGCCCACCCAGGGGAGATGGGTCTGCCTGCTTAAGCTGTCTAAGGGTCGGCTGGTTAACAAACCCATCCTACTTCATGGGTGGGTGGAGAGAGGAACTGTACTTCTCTGGCCTCCAGATTGCCTTTCAAAGGGAAACAGTGCTTGTGAGCCATAAAGGTAACTGATACAAAAATTCTCTCCATTAGAAACAATATTTTTTTCCTGTTGTGAGCTTATAAAATGGACAAAAATTTATGGATGACAGTTGCTCTGCAAATACCAGATACTGAGGCAGGGATGGGCCTCTCTCCAGGGGGAGAATAGTGCATCTCCAGTACTTTTCCCCCTTTTTTTGTTTATTTGAAAAAACTCAGTAAACAAATACTTTCCTGCCCCCTCCACCATCCCCCACATTCAGAAGCATGTATTTTCCCCTGTGTGGTGGCCTAATAAGGCTGCAGGTGACTCTGGAGGAGCTCTTAAACTCTGGTTGCTGGGTGCAGAGAGGTTGTTCCATCCTTCTCTATTTAGCAGAGTGATGATTTTTAGAAGTCCAGTAAACAGAGGTGTTAGTGCTTTGGGGTTTTTTTGAACCAGAAGATTAAAACAAGCTTTGATTCTTTGATTTTCTCTTTAGTGTTGCTTTCGTATTATTTAAATTTGGCAGAGATTTTCTGGTCCATATGCTACACGAACTGCAATGGCATTTGGCCTTTGGAGGCTTGTCTTTTCCAGCCTCTGCCCAGTTTTCTTCAGAGACTAATTACCCTGGATATGCTGTGCTATGGTAGGTGCTTTGACAAGAGTGACCAGAGAGGGGAACAAACTGTAGATGAGGAGCTGCTTGTGGACCTCGGGACTGTCCAGCTCTCCCTGCACTGTAGCAGGCACTGATAAGTGCTTCATCTGTGATCCCCTGCACAGAAAGCCCTTGTTTTCTGAAGCATGCATTCCTCTTTCCAGCCCCATTGATACCTCTCTGCCTATCTTAGAGGAAATGGTACGCTTGGAAATGGAAAAGAAACATGATAAATATAAAGTAGGTTTGAGAACATGAACATTTCAAAAAAGATTCTTCTTCAGTAAAAATACAGCAAAATATGTATGCACACATCCTGTTTGTGCATATTAAATGTATATACTAGAAAATTAATCCATTAAATTAATAATAATTTCATGTGTTCACTGCAAATTTGAAGTAGGATAATCAAAATGATGAGTTCAATGAAATGGCATTTTTCTTATTTTCGCTTATACCTTCAGCTGTTATTTTTCGTATTAGTAAATTAGCTCTTTCAAATCAAAGCTCGTTATATCAGCAATGTCATAGTGAATATATTCAGACTGTATCCTCCCTGTATCCCATCTGGAAAAGTAGTTTTCAAAACTTGAGTATCCAGAGCTTTTTTTTGCAACTAAGGCATTATATTTTACTTTACAAAACTTGGAAGAACACACTCAGCTGGTTTGCATGTGCTTTTAAAACAAACAAACTTGTGGGGGAAATGAAAATACGGAGGTCCGGGTCTGTCTGCACTGCAGTTTCCTGTGCAGTGCAGCACAGCCATTGCTTTGTTGACTTGAGTGGCAGTACTGCCTGACACTCAAGAGGTGTAGGTGCCTGTGTGTGTTGAGCTACAAGGCCAAGCTTTGCTACCTCTTCTGTAGTCTCTGCTGCTGCACCAGCGGAGCAGCTGAAGGTTTTGCTGCTTAAAAGGTTGTTTGGACATCCCTGCTGCAATAACTACTCTAACTGGAGTATCACTCTTCACTGAGTCTACCCTCTGCACAATGAAACTTATGATGTACTTGTACTTGTATATAAGGGTGTACATGTTGTATGGCTAATACTGGAAGGAGACTTTTTTTCTTCGTTATAGACAGTTTGTGAGACACTGGAAGCCCAGAAGCCCAGGATAGATAAACTTGCTGAAGAAATGAAGGCTTTGGAGAAGCAAGCATCTTTGGATATAAAAAACACCTATGTGCAAGAGTTCAAGGAAGTGCAGGGACGCTGGGACAAGTTAAAGCTCAAGGTTTCCAAGGATGTTAAACTACTGGAGGAAATTATGCCCAAGTTGAGAATATTTGAGGTAAAATAAAAGGATTTTTTTTTATTTTGGTTGCATAACCCAGTTGCTTTAGAGACCTTTCTTTGTGTTCCTGCAGGACCCCAGATGAAACTGATTGAAAAGTGGAATGTTGATGATCCACTACTCTGGCAGAGGCTGAAAGCATATATAGTATATTTGTAGCAGTGTAGAAGTGGATTTCTAATGTGCCCAGGATATTATTTTGTCTTCTAACAGAAATACTTTTCACTTAAAATGAGTGTCCCTCTCTTTCTGTACCAGAAGCAAAGGTTATGCTAAGGTCAAGGGTGTATCAACTGTGCTGTGGATCCCATTTGGGGCTGATGATCTTCTATGGGAATGGTATCAGATGCCCACTGCCTTGAAAAGTGTAATTCCATGCCTGCTACAGAAAACCTGTTCCTTTCAAGTGGGATTTTTGGTCAACAGTAATGAAGAACTAGTACAAGGAAGTTAGAAAAGGAAGTAAAGAAAGTGCTTGGATATAGTGACTTTTCCAGTTTCAACTGTGGCCTCTGAAGCGACAGGAAGGACAGTTAAAAAATTAAGGTTATTCAGTCCACTTCCGTATTTTATAAATTTATGCACATGCATATGAAATCCTGTAAGACAGAAAACCCCACTGTTTTAAAAATGAAGGGATTAAAAGTAAAGGTATTTAGATGTTTAACCCATTGATAGAGGGGAGAGATAAGTGCTTAAGTAACTTAACTGAAGTGGACTCAATATTTATTGGTTAGATTGATTTATTTGTGCTTGTTTTAAATCCTTTTTTTAGACTATTCGTATTCTTCTGGGGGGGGAAAAGATTATGAAGATATATATGAAAATATACTGTCATTTAGCCCATGGCAATACTACTGTGACATAAAGGTTAAATAGACACTGCCCATTCTTTAGTATCTTTAGTATTCTTGGATGTATAAGCTGATCACAGCAGTGGTCACAAAAGACCACAGTGACATTGTTTTTCCCCAGAGTATTGTTTAACAAGACTCTAAATAAGTTTCATATTGTTTTCATTTTCATATTGAATTTTAAAATTTAAAAACCAAGAAGGTGCTTTAGAAATTCTCTCATGAGGAACATACATCTGCATTAGCTAAAAAATACATATTGTCACATGCAATAAACATATTTTAATGTGTGGATTTATTTACATTCTTTTCCATTTAACAGAGGGTATATCATACCACACAATTTATAAACATAAAGAGCTGTCAGTGCGCTCTGTCTTCAGAACACAGGCATGCACACCACCACTTTTCCAAAAAAGTTTCTTTCCATTTTTGCTCTCCATTCCCTCTTAAGCAGAAAATAGGTCCTTTATTTGGTAGTGGGTTCAGACTTCGATTTGACTGTGGGACACGATCTTTAATAAGTACTCAGCATAGATACACATGTTTAAACTGACATTTATGTTACCAAGTCCAGGTAATTAACTTGCATGATGGTGCAGTGAAAGTTGGACAAGCCATTACTGATTATGGCTCAGAATCAGTAAAATCTTGAAGCCTATTTTTTTTTTTTCCTTTTTAAACTGCAAGTTTGCAAGAAGTAATGGTAGGGGCAACATTGTAACTAAATGATAACTAAGAGTAGGCTACCAATTAGGAGCAGAGTACACACCCACGTTCCCGTGGAAGGTTTTACCTGGTGGAAAAATGCCTAAAGGGAAAAACTTGATCCTGTTCATGAAGTGTTATTCACTTATTTTTTATTTTAGGACTTGAGCTGCTCCCAGCAGCATGTGTGTGGGATCTGTGTATATGAATAGCATGGGTATAGAAATCCAGTCTAGCCTAGTGAACTTGTAAATAAAAGTCACAAAGCAACCTATGAGTAGGAAGAAGTTGCAGGCTTTCTAAGGAAAAATGTCATTCATTTTTTAAGCTGTACTGCCTGAATCATAAAGATAAAAGCTGTCTCCAGCCCCCTCTGCCTTAAATCTATTCAGGAACGTGTACTTGTGCTTCTGCATTTAGTCTGGTTCCTTCAAACCTATTCTACAGTAGCTACTTGCAGCAGCTAGTGGGATGATGTGGAGCTGTGGAGCAGCTGGTGGGGCTGGTCAGCAGGAGCTGACTGCCCAAAGTGAGGTGGTTTGTACAGGAGCCTAGAAGAAATTAACTTCTAAGGCTTAGCCAAAGCCTTGGTGATTACTTTCCAGCAAACACCTCCTCATTAAATTTTCTCCTGACTTTGACCTAATGTACAATATCCCACTATGTCTCATTTGCTTCCCGGCACTCTCTGGTCACACTTATTAGTTATTAAGCGTAACAGAATAAATATTCTGCATGTACGCCTGCCTCAATGGCCCTTGTACAACAACTTTCTATCAGTCTTGTTCTTCAAATGATTGCGGCTTCGTAGTTTCCTTGATTTTCTGTAGATACACTGAGCAAAACCTTTTTCACTCATCAGTTTTAGCAGCACATTTTCTCCTCCCTCAATTTCTTGTAGAATTCTTTCTGCACTTGAGTCATGTTCAGTTGAGTGGTCTGTGCATGCACCTACTTTAGCTGAATCACAGCTTTAACTATGTTCAGAATGGCTCTTGAAAACTGAAATTCTCTCTCATGTTTAGCTGAGAATAGGGTATTGAGAGTAGGGTAGATGTGTGCAGTATTAGCATAGCAGGGTTTTAGTTAGTAACCAGTTATTTAGTTTTTTTCAGTCGAAGGTGAAGTTCCCTGTTCTTCATAGCTGTCCAAAGGGATGTTGGTACCACCACGTATATGAAGCACTCACTGGTGAAAGATATGGATTTTTATGCCCATGTGACTTTTGAATTGCTATGGAGAGCAGAGCAGTGAAGCAGTGCAGTTTTGTGTGGATCTGAGAACAGAATTTGGTCTTGAGCAAGATGTTAAAAACTTTCCTGTTACCTTAAAAGGAAGTACAGAAGCCGAAAAGGAAATCATAGCAGAAGAAACAATGGAAGCAATTATTAAATAGTTGCTTTATTAATATTAAACTATTAGTAGGATTAAATAATTGAAAATGAAAGAAATACCTACTGATGCTATCTGCCAAAATATGGGGCTTACATTGCGCTTTCTTATGAACTATATTTTTAAGTCCACAATTTCTGTGTTTTCTAAATGTTTTGTAAAGCTGTCAGTGGAGGGACAGTCATGTTATATTCTCTGATTTTTCCTTTGCTACTTATCTATACAGAGATTTTTGTAGTTAAATACTGTATAAATTAAAATGACAATCTGGAACAAGTTGAATAAAAATGCTAGGGATGGCACTGGAAACACCAGGATCTAACTTGTACTGCAGATAAGATTGGTATGGCAGCCTTGGTGTATGGTCCTGGTGCAGACACCAAACCAGAGATACCAAGATGAGTTTGGAGAATGGCTGGGCAGGATCTTCTTGGCTAAGAGAGGGGTTGAAGCACTGGGGTATTAAAGGGAAAAAATTGAAGTGGGGGAGGAAAAAAAAAAAGTGAATGTCAGTTCTTGGAGGACATGTGGTTTATGTGCAACTACATGCAAGTATTAGTTGATTTTTAAAGCTCCTTTTTTTCCTAAATTACCTTTAAAAACTGACAGTTCCCAAAACAACACTCCTCACATTGAGGTTTTTGAAAAGAAACAATGTAAATATTTTCATTTTGACAGTGAGCAGACAGGTGAACAATGACTAAGATGCCCTTGTTAGTCTGATGAGCATGTCAGTGGCAGATCTGCCTGTGTGTCCTGCTGCTTAGGTGGCTCTGCTGTTATTTGTGATGTGACAGAGGCTCCCCTGTCAAGCTGATAACACATGCATTAGTGACATGAACTGGGAGTAATGTTTTACTGCGAAACTGTAATACTCATGTGATGGGAAAAGTAGAGAAGGGTCACTTTATCAGTTTTGCATCTTGTATTTTCTAGAAGAAATTTTCTTTGTCCTGTATTCTCTGTTATTATACCTCTCGTAATGTATGGCTTGCTGCATCTTTGATTATATATCATTTTCAGATCTTTTAAATCTGCTGCATGGCTGTACATCCTGTGCTCTTCCTAGGAGTAAACAAGATTCAACACGTTTGATCTTTGCTCCACCCTGGAATAAATTTTAAAAACTGATCCTGGAGAAGTGAAGCTCTGTAAGGAAGACCTTATAGCAGCATTTCAGTACCTAAAGGGGGGGGCCTGCAAGAGAGCTGAAGGAGAACTTTTCACATGGGCATGTAGAGATAGGACAAGGGATAATGGGCTGTAAACTGAAAGAGGGTATGTTTAGATTGGATATTAGGAAGAAATTCCTTACTGTGAGGCTGGTGAGGCACTGGAACATGTTGTCCAGAGAAGCTGTGGATGCTTCATCCATGGAAGCATTCAAGACCCATTTGGATGGGGTCTAGTGGAAGATGACCCTGCCCATGGCTGGTGGGTTGGATTGGATGATCATCAGGATCCCTTCCAACCCAAACCATTCCATGATGAGGATGTTCATTCTAAAAATTGTGAGCTTCTTGTACATCAACAGCCTACACTGGTTATTTGACCATTGATAATTGTTTACCTGTGCAATGCAGGAGCATTTACTTAATTAAACTTTTGTAGGCTTGGTTTGTGATTCAGCAAGTTATTTAAATATGTGTCTAACTTTGAGTAATCCCACTTAATTCCCTTCATCTACTTATGTAAATAGCTTATTGTAAGGAAGCTAAATTAGTTATGTGCTGAAGTGCCTTGTCAAATGACACCCTTTATAAATACGTATTTTTTTTACACTAAGCCATGGTTCACTGTTAAGCATCCTGGGGTCTGTTTTCTGGAAAATGATTTTCAGGCTAATCATCTGCAGGAAATTCATCCAAAATGGAAAAGGAATGAAGAAAATGTCATTATTTTGACCTCAAATGGTAGCATTGATCTAAAAATAACCATAAACTTAGTCTAATGGGTTTTCATTTGTGCAGACATTTTTTGAGAAACAGTGTGTGACACACTGATCTAGCAAAAACTGTTAGTGTGAGGTTTTTAAGGAAATGAAGTGTATGCTTTCCTTCTCTGTGACACGCGGAGTAGAAGGTGAACCTGATGAGCTGTTCTGTGATGATGATTGTGTCAGGATAAATAGATGCCATCTATTAAAAACTCCAACCAAATAGTCCAAAAATGTTCATTAAAAGAAGTCCAGCTATATTAATAAAAAATGTCAACCACATAAGTTGATTGAACCAGTGGAAGGAAAATGTGTCTCTGAAAACCTCTAAGTTTGTATTGGTTTTGTTTGTAAGGATGATTTGGAACATCCATGATTGCGTGGGAAGAAGATGACCATGCTTCTGTCTCCTTCCCTTCCTACCTCATTGCAGGGTATAAAGGCAACTGCCAGTTGTTAGATCAGATAATTCTGAAATTGGGTGTGCGTTTACTTTTTCCCCCAGGAGTTGCTCTAGTGAGTACAGTAGCTGCTATTGACCTCAAACAGCTAGGCTGGTATTTTTAAATTTTAGTCGTTAGTCTGATCCTCTGTGTTTTTTTCTTTATATGTGTGTCTCACTTATGCAAATGGCTTTCCCAGCACAGTTTCTACCTGTCAAGTATGTTTAGCATTATTCACTCCTCTTCTCCACATATATATTTTTATAGGGCCCTCTCTTTTCCTTGGGAATGCATTTCTCTTTCAAATAAGTGCGGTGGAAACAGTCATACATTTTTTTTATCATAGGTTTTAGGCATATTTCCAACCCTCAGCCAGGTCCTTCATGTGAAGAGTAACCACATTCTTCCTGAAGCCATGCTTTCTTCCTTACCTGATCCTGTGCTTTGGTGGGATGGATAGCCTGGAACAGTGCGGTGTCACTTAAACCATGCGCTGGTGGATGGAAGAATATCACTATTGTGAATTTAATATTCATATAAATTTGAGAACAGAGAAATTTGGGGATACCCCTCTTCCCCCAAAAAACCCCAACAAAACAAACTCAAAAATTAATCCTAAATTGGTCAGATTCAAAACCAAGGCTATGCCAGCAGCTTGTAGAATACCCTTTGCCAGCTGCTGGAAGTTGAAATGCAACAGCCATACATTCTTCATCACAGCAATGTATCAATTCTTCCTTATTGCATTTGATTTAGACTGACTCAAAAGTTGTTCAGAAATGGATGGATGGTGTGAAAGACTTTTTAATGGCAGAAAAGGCTGTTCAAGGGGATACTGAAGGACTTCAAAGGCAACTCGACCAGTGCACAGTGAGTTTTACTCTTATAAGGAATCTTTTGAAATAACAAGTAGCATCTCTTCTTTATTATTTTGCATGTATTAAGTTCTGTCCATAACATATTTCATAAAGCCCACCGGAAAAGTTTTTATCTTTCTTCAGGGCATGTTTGAGTTGGTTTCTTTGGTGTAGCTGTAATATTTCATGCTTTTCAAAGGTATTAACTGTATTTACAAATACTTATCTAAAAGTTGGCATTATTTCCTCTATAAAAAGTTTATATATATTCCCTAAATTTTTTGTGATTATTGAATTGAACCTGTGGGTGAAAAGTGCTTTCTGTGTTAAACTTCCAAGGGCAGTAAAAGTAAGAAGCAAATAATTCTGATGAAAGCCCTAAAGGTTAGAATTGTATCTGTCTTACAAGGAAGATTCCTGGCTAGTCGGTGGCACATAAGGATCAGTTATGTAGAATTTGACAATATAGTAAGTAATTACAGTGTACTTTCAAATGTTTGCTTCCAGGAGAAGAATAGAAATTGAGGTATACCAGAAACTGCAGAATATTTAGCGCACGTAATCTTCAAACTTGTGTTGTTTTGGTGTTGGCATTTGCATATGAAAATATTCATGCTGTGTATGGCAAGCTGTACTTTGTTCTTTAGTTGCATAGTTCTGATGTTTTGAACCACTGAAGGATTATTTTAAGCAGTCTGGTATTGAACACAGTATTGATCTGCTCCAAAAAGTTTTTCTGGAATAATTAGAAGTTGCAAAGTTATTGATACTGTTATATATTAATGTAATATCTTGCTGAAAAACATTTTCTCTGATGTGAGTTCAGATGTTCATCAATGAAATGGAGACAATTGAACCATCACTGAAAGAGATGAAAGAAATAGAGGCTGGTCTAAGATCTCAGCCCGTTGCAAGCATAAATACTTGGACTAAGTCTAGGCTAGTAGACTGCCAGACTCAGTGGGAGAAACTGAGCAAACAGGTGAGTTCTCCACATGTTGCTAGTGCTTGCCTGTTACTGCAACTGTCTGCTTGTGTGGCATTGGGAGGAAGGTGAAGCGGTGAAACAGTGGGATTAGAACATTTTACTTGTTCCACCATCAAAGTGGCTGAAGTCCAACTTGAGTACACATATTTCTTGGTACCTAAGTGTAAGGAGAAAAATGAGCTCTTTAATTGTTTGTAATTAAAAATTAATTTGTTTACTTTTCTTTATGCTGCTCTTTCTGGAGAGAGTGGGAGGAAAGTCTGACTTTTTTTTGTCATTTCTGAAGTCTGGAACATTATTCTGTCCCTGTATAATTTTTGTCTGCTTCCAAGCAGCTTTGGAAAATAAAAGGCTATAAATAGACTACCACTGCAGGGTATTTAGTTGTTTCTTTTGGGTGGAAGCTTTCTGCTGTCTGTAGAAACATACTTTTTTTGTTGCAATTCCTGATGAAAATCTCTGTTGGAGAGCCTTGCTGTTGATATAGAATCCAGATTGTCTGGGTTGTGGAAAGAAGTGAGGCCTGAAGAGTGTTTTACTGCTCAGTATAAAGATATATCTAACTATGTGATACTTGTAATCAGAAGAGCATTTTATTCTGTCTTTTTCCAGGGATTGTTACCAGTTTACATTCAATGAAGGGGGAAAAAAAGTCGTATTTCTCCTTCCCTTGCTTCTAGATTTTGTTGATCTGCTAAAAAGAGTTCATAAGTTTGTGTGTGTGTGTAAAAGTGTTTTGTTAATTAAAAGAGCCTGAAAATGTTTTGGTAGTAAAATGTTTTTAACAAAGACTTGTGTTTTTTCACATATACAAGGACATTTAAGTAACAAAGCTGCTCTTTCTTTCTCCACCTTGGATTCTAGATCATTAGTCAGAAAAATCGCCTGTCTGAAAGTCAGGAAAAAGCTGTAAATCTGAAGAAGGATTTGGCAGAGATGCAAGAATGGATGACCCAAGCTGAAGAAGAATATTTGGAGAAAGATTTTGAATACAAGTCCCCTGAAGAGCTAGAGAATGCAGTAGAGGAAATGAAGGTCAGCAGTGCCAGTTCATTGTAGAGGCCTGATTAAAGAGAAACAAAACTTTACGGCTTTGGGGGTTGACCTTTTATGGAATTATATTTGTGGAAAGAAACTTGGGTCATGACAAGATTAGTGATATTTTTCATCTTTGCTTTGTGGAATTTTTGATTTTTAAAGCATAAACTATAAAAGCAGATGTTCTTTTTGGCTATGAGGGGGTAGGGATTTCATAATAAATAACAGCATCCCCAGCAGCTGAGCTAGGCTTATTATGTATAGCACATTAAACAGTAACAATATGGGAAGTTTTTGCAGGAGACAAAACTTGAGAAAGGTATAGTATCATCTTTTATTTCTATCTAAATTAGTGATTGTGAAAACATTCTTCTGCTTGTAGCTCTTGGACCTCAGTTTCTTGTCCCCTAAATATTGTAACTCCACACTTAGAAAATCACTTTAAAACAGGTGTGTTGTAAGGTTATCATGTGTTCATCATCTGTTGCAAACAGTGATTTTTTTTCTTTTAATATCGTGAGTTGGAAGCTGCCTACAAGGATCAGTGAGTGATGTTGGTCCCTGCTTCTCCAGTTTTGGGTCCGGTGGCCAAAGAAACGGAAAGCAAGGAGATATTTTTCTCATTAAAATACTGTCAGTTGAAGAGAGAATTTTCTTCATATGTATTTTCTTCATATATGTACATATATGTACAGAGTAAATACTCCTCTGATTTTCAATCCGAGAGCTCAGTCATATCTTCATAAATGTTTTGACTTGTGTGTACATTTCTTAAATGAGTATCCACTATACTGTTACCTGATGGACCATAAAAAAAAAATTCCCTTACAAGTGCTTTGACAAAGCTATTTCAAGTTTTGAATTGTTCTTTTTGAAGGGATTTTCTGAAGCAGTCCTTAACAAGACTTTTAATATATTCATGTCATTTGAAGCCATTTGAGATCACATAGTCTGGCAGCTGGCTGAACACAAGCCAAGAAAAGGAAAAACCTTCCTTTCATTGGCAAATCTGTGAGACTTTGAGTACATTTACCTTTGTCAAATCCAGATTATATTGTGTATGTTATGACAGTTATGTCAGTGAGCTAGTAAGCTTATTGTAGCACTTACGATTCCTCTTTCATTTGCAGTAACAATATTATCCTAGGATAATATTGTTATTATCCTAGGACTACTTCTAGGACTGGGAAAGAGCACTCTCTGGATTTGGCACATTTTTGCACATGGTTTTAAGTTTGCCAGTTCTTCTCTCATTTGAACAGAGAGTGGAACTCCTGCTGGCATTTGGAGGAATAGGTTTAAGATAAGGCTGGGTGGTTTTTGATAATTGTGCCATAAAATATGTTTCCAAAATTTTCTATTCTTTGCGCTTCTATTAACTGACTTTTTTTTTTTAATTGCTTTACATTTAGAAAACATCTTGAAATATATGTACAAAAATTATGCTAAATTCTATTATAAAGTGCAATGCCTTATTTATCAGATGTATTTCAACTTCATAAAACTGTTCTTGAAACCTGAAAAGAAGGATTTGGGACAGTCTCTATTTCTGGAGGGTTTTATTTGTCTCAGCAGGGAGAGTCAGACTTGTCTGCCTGATCAGTCTTCCAGCTTCCTTCTTCCTCATTTCTGGCTAAGGCAAAATTTGACAAGTGGTAATACAGTTTCTCCAGATCTGTGTATTGGGAGTTGCACTGTACTTATCCTGTATATGTGTGGCCAGGCTCTTCTGAGTGTAGTTAGATTGAAGGAATTCTTATAGCTGTCTGTTTTGTGTGTTCCTGAAGCACACCCAACAGCTGTGGGGGAGGTTCCAGCTTTGTAGCTGCACGTGCTCTGAGTAATTACATCATCTTCCCTGGATAACTTTGGGAGATAGTTACTGAGCTCTGAGACTCATAATTTCTGTGAGTTCACCCTACCTTTTTCTTCCTGATAGGCTTGTTTTAGGCAAACACCTATTTTCTTTTTCTTCTGGTTAATTTGTTTTTCCTGTTTGCATGACGGCATAGAAATAGCATTGAACTTCATTTTGTTTTACTGAGTCATGATTTTTTTTAATGAACAAACCATAAATGGTAAATATATCTGTATGCTTAATAAAACAGGATCTTTCAACACTTGCTATCATGATGTGAATTCCATGCAAGTTAGTGCTGTATGTTGTTATGTTCAGGCCCAAGAAATACATTGGCAGCAAGACTTCCAGTGGGAAACTGCTGATCTTTGATTTGAGTGGTGAGTAGCTGAGTGTAGGGCATTGAAGGCTGATCGTGCAGTATGTTTTTTTTGACAGAGAGCGAAGGAGGATGTGCTGCAGAAGGAGGTGAGGGTGAAGATTCTCAAAGACAACATTAAGATGTTGGTCACCAAAGTGCCATCCAGTGGTCAGGACCTGGCAACCGAGTTGAACGTTGTGCTGGAGAACTATCAACTACTGTGCAATCGGATCCGGGGGAAATGCCACACTTTGGAGGTAAGAAGGATAGCTCTCTGCTTAGTCATATCTGTTCAATACTTATATTGATGATCTGGATGAGGGTATCAAGTCTACCCTTACTAAATTTGTGGATTGACACCAAGTTGGGTGGGAGTATTGGTCTGCTGGAGGGTAGGAAGGCTGTGCAGAGGAATCTGGACAGCCTGATTGGGTGGGCTGAAGCCAAAGGTACGAGGTTCAACAAGACCAAGTGCCAGGTGCTACCCTTGGGTCACAACAACCTCATGTTGTAGTGCTACAGGCCAGGGGAAGAGTGCCTGGAAGATGGCCAATGAAACACTCTGTCCCGAGCACAGGGCAATCTTCCACCTGCCTCGGAGGGGAGGGTGGAGACCGATCACGGCACAGGAGGGCAGGCGAAACTCCTGCTCGGGTTCGCCTCACCCACTGATGGCAAGGGCGTGAGGAGGAGGCAGGAACGAAGCAGAGGGACTTCTTCATGAGGGCAGGGAAAGGTTTATTGGAGAACGTGGAAAAACCACGGAGAAAGCCGAGAAAGTGGGGTGGGCGTGGGGTTCTATACCCCTACATAACGGGCATGGAAAACACACAATAACCAATGATACATCAGTTAGGGGGTGTTACAAGGGCGGGGAGAAGGGATTACAGCGAATGGGAGAAGGAGTAGGTGGGGAGGAGTAATAGGGGCCAATCAATCACTGAGGAACATAGAACTTTCTGGAAAGGCTACCAAATATGAACAATTTTGTACAGCCTTTTGGGTGCTCACTGTAACTTCAAGGCCCTTGAGCTGTGGAGGCATTAAACCAATGGACCCTTTGGTCCGGCTGACCATGGCGTTGGCCATGGCTGCCTGCAACATGGGGGTGCTGATACACACCCATGGAATGTGAGCCAGCAGTGTGCCCTGGTGGCTCAGAATGGCATCTTGACATGTATTAGAAATAGCGTGGCCAGCGGGACTAGGGAAGTGATTGTCCCTCTGTATGTACTTAGCACTGGTGAGGCCACACCTTGAGTGCTTTGCCCAGTTCTGAGCCTCTCACTAAAAGGAGGACATTGGGGTGCTGAGAAGGGCAGCAAAGCTGGAGGAAGGCCTGGAGCACAAGTGCTATGAGGGGCTGCTGAGGGAGCTTGGGCGTGTTTAGCCTGGAGAAAAGGAGGCTCAGGGGTGACGTTATCGCTCTCTACAGCTGCCTGAAAGAAGCCAGGTAGGGGTTGGCCTCTTCTCTGAGGCCAGTGACAGGATGAGAGGAAATGGCTTCAAGCCACTCCAGAGGAAGTTTAGGTTGGACATTGGGAAGCATTTCTTCACAGAAAGAATGATTAGACATTGGAATGGGCGGCCCAGGGAGCTGGTGGAATTACTGTCCCTGGAGGTGTTTAAGGCAAGACTGGATGTGGCACTGAGTGCCATGATCTTGTTGATAAGGTGGTGTTTGGTCACGGGTTGGACTCGACCTCTCAGATCTTTTCCAACCTGATTGATTCTGTGATTCTGTAAAAATTTGGTTGGTGAAAAGAGAGGAATGGAGAAGGACACTGAAAATGTCTGAATACAGTAGCTTCAGCATAAATGCATTTTACTCCTTTCCAAGACTACTTTCTCTTGAGATGATGTCTTTGGAATTCATGCCACACCATCTAACTTTGTTTTTATAATTGTATTATGTTCAATGCTTTGGCAAATAAGTAAACTTGTCTCACAGACCTGTTACTCATCTGTGTGTCTTCCAAAATGGCAAAAAGGAACTTACCAGAAATTAAAGGTTGAAATCCAGTAATAATCAGAACATGTGATTATGGCCTGGGTTAGGGTGTGTGTGTTCTGTCTTTCAAAGAGGATCGGATGCATTTTGTTACATTCTTACATAGTTATATGAACCTTTGTCAGTGATAGTTTTAGCACAAGTTTAGAGACTACTATGCTCGTTTCTCTGTAGCTTCCTGATATGCCTGCAGGTTTTTATATCTAGAACATACTGTACCATAGCATATTTTTTATTATTTTCTACTTGTCTCTTTTAGATGAATTTCTCAGACACATCTTTAAGTTGGTCATAGGGTATATGAGCTATGCCTGGCATTCTAGGCTAATTTTTTTTCTTTTCTGTTGCTCCTAGGAAGTGTGGTCCTGTTGGATTGAGCTGCTTCACTATCTTGATTTAGAAACAGCTTGGCTAAACAACCTGGAAGAAAGGGTGCAAATGACAGGAAATCTGCCTGATAAATTGGATGCTGTCAATGATGCTCTTGAGGTATTAAAATGATTCTCTCAGATGAGTATCTTTTCAGATAGCTCTGTTAAAAAAAAAAAATTTGCACTTCAGTAACATACTGAAATGTGCTGAGTATTCTGATTCTTCACATTAAATGAACATTTTACTCTGAATTGGAAATGGATATTTGTAAGATCCTCCACCAAAAGTGGACTTTTACTGTATGTGATAGTGCCATACTTGGTACTGTAATAAAATGCTCTTTCTTGGCTGGTGTAAATTGATTAATTCCTTCCAGGGCTATAGCTGTATGAAATGATATGAGTAGGCAAGAAGTGCTGTGAAGTTTAATTATCTAAAGTGAAATCACCTCTGTGCCATAATGCCATGTGCCATTATGAATTAAGCCATAACTAATTTATGCTTTTAGAGCACTCTCAGGACTTCTGATGTGTTAAATTTGTGTATGCAACCAGATTTCCAGCTCTGAAAATACAATAATGTTCAGTGTCTTGACCTTTAAAACCTTTTCTAATTAGTCCCTGGAATCAGTCTTGCGTCACCCGGCTGATAATCGAACCCAGATTCGGGAACTTGGGCAGACATTGATTGATGGAGGGATTCTCGATGACATCATCAGTGAAAAATTGGAAGCTTTCAATGCCCGCTATGAGGAATTGAGTCACTTGGTAAGAACTTGGGGTTAGAGTTGAAGTAGACTTCAGCTTAAGTCTGAGATAATTCTTGTTAGCTGAAGTCAATGATGAAAGAAGACTGCAATACAGGAAAAGAATAAAAAGCGTCAGTGTTGTCAGCTGTTTTCAATTTGTAAAAATATCCAAAGAGCAAGATGCTTTTCTGTTTTTCATGTCATGAATCAAGTTTTGTTTTGCAAGCTTGCACTGCAGGGATGCCCTGGTATTTTTCAGATAATTTTGACAGAAAGGCAGTTCCAAGCTCAAGGAACAGCTCAGTATTAACAACTTAATATTGCCTTGCTACTGCCATAAATACTGGTCATTTTCACACCAACTGTAAAAATAAGGAGCGTAGGTGACATTTTCACTCTTAGAAATAGCTAGGAAGAAGCTACACTGAAATAAAGAATGGAAGGAAAACATTCTTCTTGTTACTCATCTGTTAAGTTGTCCTCTTCCTCTTCTCCTATTTGAGTCTAGTCTGTTATAGATTTAATAAGTAGGGGAAGACTAGCTGTATTTCAGGTAGCACAGGTTTGTAAGTTCTGTTCTGTATCCTGATAATACAGGCCCCTGCTGAATTGTAGAATGGGAGTTTTTTTCTGTCACTGATGAAATCTAATCATAGAGGGAATTTTGGCTCCTCCTCATTACAATGAGCAACGTGAATGCAGTGCCCTCAGCTGGGGGCTGTGTGGTGGCATTTAAGTTAGCATTGACTACTGTTTCTCCTCTTCAAACAGTACTTTATTGCCATATAAAAACCTGTTTGCTTTGCCAGCTGCAGCACTGGCACACTGGGCTATTGACAACTCTCCACATCTATGTGTGCCCACATGCACTAGTCTGTGCATGTGCTGATAGTGGGGAATTTGTGTTCCTGTGCAGGTAGTGACACTACAGATGCTGTTGAAGGAAGAGGCAATAAAGGGGAAAAACTGTGAACTTCTGTTTTGACAGTATAACTGAATGAGTTTATTGTTTTGAAAGGGAATGTGAACATTAACATATCAAACAACATTCATCTGTGGTCTATTGCAAAGTTCCTGTTTCCCATTGAATACCTAGTTTTTGAAACTGGTGTGGTTTTAAAACAGAGTACTTTCTTCTCAAGGTGGTAGGAGAGGTGTGTTTTCATTATCTTGTATGTATCTAGCAGCAGAACTCTCCTTCTGTTCCACTGTTTGTCAGTTATTGGTTCACAAGCCACAGCAAGCTTCAAAAATTGCTGCTTTCTTGGATTCTTTTTAGCCAGTCCTCCAGGCATAGGAATTTTTTTGGTCTCTCCCACCTTGTTTTGAGGAACTCTACTGTGATTTGTATTGAATTACTGCTCCATCTTGTCTTCCCTTTCTGTCCTTCTCAGGCGGTGAGCCGACAGATCGCCTTGGAACAGCAGCTTCAGACCATGCGAGAAACCGAGCACATGTTGCAGGTCCTGCAGGAAAGTTTAGGAGATCTGGATAGACAGCTGACATCGTACCTGACTGACAGGATAGATGCCTTTCAAATGCCCCAGGAGGCCCAGGTATTCCTGTATAGCTCTTCACTACAAAACTTTTGGAAATATTTCATTACAGTGCTCAGCCTAGACTTTAGTAATTAATTTCAGTCCTGTGCTGATGTACCAGGTGTTATCTTTTGTAATCTGGAGTGTTTTATTTTTTAAGAAGGTTGTATAGAATATAACAGCAGCTTTCAATTTAGCAAGCTGTTACCAAAGATAGAATATTTAAAATAAACCTGGTGGTGTTTAAGTTTTACAGAGTAGATTTACTTTGTTGGGTGGTAAGAAAGCTCCCCTTCCTCTCTCTGCAAGCAATTTTGTAACATATTTTTTTCCTGTTTCTATGACATGGCAGAAAATTCAAGCTGAGATTGCAGCTCATGAATCCACCTTAGAGGAGCTGAAGAAAAGTGCTCGCTCTTTCCCTCCTGCTTCTCCTGAATGCAGGTCTTCCCGTGGTGGAACTCAGCTGGATGCTTTGCAGGTAAAGACATCAGAGTCACACTTACACACTGCTGTGTCAGCCTATAAATTATTTGGTGCAGTCAGCTGAATCTCAGAAGAAAATGGTATGTGCTTTTATGTGCCTTCATAAGGAAACAAGCAGCCCTAGATGAATTGATCAAGGAAGCTTAAATTTCACAAGTGTCATGGGATAAATGCTGAAAGTCAGGAAGTCTCTGTATTTGAACAGAAGTGGGTATTTTCAAAGCATATGATACAGAATTACATCTCTATTGCACCTCAGGTAGAGATTAGGAATAGGTGATGGCAATGTGAAGCCAAAATTCCCTATATATTGATTTGTGGTGGTATGATGGATTATAATTTGTGGTGGGAGATGCTTTAAATGTTATTTTTTGAAGTGCATATACTAATTTAAAACAATCTTTCAACATAATATTCATTAAAACAGAGAAAGCTCCGTGAGGTATGTACAAAGTACCAGCTTTTTCAGAAACCAGCCAATTTTGAGCAGCGCATGTTAGACTGCAAGCGGGTGTTGGATGGTGTAAAAGCAGAACTTCATGTCTTGGATGTGAAAGATACTGACCCAGATGTAATCCAAGCTCACTTGGAGAAGTGCATGGTATGTATGCAATGTTCATGACTCTTGCTTGGGGGTTGCTTCTTTCTTTGTATGGTTCTTGTTGCTTAAACTCTCTCCTGAGAAAATTTTGCCTAAAGTCATCATGGAACTATTGAAACTCATTGAAAAGTGCTAACAGAGCACTTGATAACTAAAAACCTTGTATTCTTATAGGACATAAAAGTAGTGGACTGTTGATCATAGATATGGTAGAACAGCTGAGTTTTCATAAACTCCCTTCTCTGGTTCATCCCTGTGTTCTGAAGAAGCATCACAGTCATTAGTATTTGAACAAAATAAACACTATACATAAGATGAAGTACAGATCACATTAGCCTTGGAGTAAACACTGTTAAATTATTGATCTTATTCATTTTTGAAAATAAAAACTAGAATAAAATATAGAACATTGGGAGTTTGGAATCTTCCTGTGAGATATTGCTATTAGTTCATAGCTCAGAGTTGAAGTGCGATTTGAAGTTAAGGTCCTCAAAGGAAGCAGAGTCAAAAAACTCTGCACTACAAATTGATCACCAATATACATATTTGTGCTTCTAGAAACTCTATAAGACCCTCAGTGAGGTGAAATTAGAAGTTGAAACTGTCATCAAGACAGGAAGGCAAATTGTACAGAAACAACAGACAGATAATCCCAAAGGGATGGATGAACAACTGACTGCACTGAAATTTCTCTACAACGACTTGGGCGCACAGGTAAGGAAAAGAAATATATGTATGAATGCTTGTCTGCATGTAATTTCCCTTCTTTGTTGTTAGATAGTGTTTTATGTTTGATTCTAAATCTGATAGTATGTAGGCTAATTGCTGCATCCAGGAGCAATCAGTTGAGAGATTAAAGATTACACATACCTCCCTGGAGGAGAGGTAACCTTGAAAAAAGGAAGGTTCACAGTTTTCATTGCCCTGGCAAAGCTGACCTTCAATAGCCATTCATTACAGTCCTTCAAGATAATTTATGGTCAGATTGTCATGTGACAAGTATGAGTCAATCTGAGTTTTGTTAGGAGGTGTCATGATGGTTTTGAATTGTGGTCCATCTAAATGGTTGCTCTCAGTATGAAACAGAAAACGCAGGCAAACTTGTATTTCCCATGAACTGCATTTAATTTTCATAGTTTTCTTATTAGCTGAATAGTTTCTTATCCAAGAGAAATGTTGAAAAATATGGCTAAAGCTTTACAGGGCAGGTAGGACTCTCTGCCTAAATTTAGATGGAATACCAAATGGATTTATGTCTGGTCAGTGCTCCGTGAATGAAGTGTGGGTAAAGGGTCAGATTGCAGAGTTGGAGTATCTTGGAATGGGTCCTAGGAAATATTTTGGAGTTGTAAAGTTGATAACATTCGGGAAGGTGTGGATTCTAGAAAGCATGTAGACAAGCGATTAGGAAAGGATAGAAAGGCAGAGCTATTTGCAGTATAGGTTTATGATTTTTCTTTTTGAGCTGAGAACAGAGCGCTATTTTTTTGAAATGTCAGTTGATTCTGACTACTATCCTTGGAGTTATTCTCAAGTCTCTGTTAAAATTTGACCAGGCGTAACCAGCGTGAAATACAAATGATTATACTGCAGCAAACATCAAATTTCATATTAATTCTACTGATCTATTTTCAAGGGCAGACTAGATTTTCAGTGAAATTTTTCTTTGCACCTTTCTGCTAGCAGGCCTTTCAAATTATTAGGAGGAATTGAATTTTACCTGTGTGAGTGACTGACTGGATTCTAAGTTCCCTTGAGTTTCAGCTAAAGGACCATAATAAAGTGATAAACATCAGTTTGGTAATTGCTAGCTATAAATAAATTGGTGTGCAGGTTTCTTTATCTGCTTTAAGCATATCTCAGTTTAAAATTATTTGAATATATTCTATGTTGTATAGTAAGATACAGATGTTTGTAAACTTTCCTTTCAGGGTCCTTCCTTAAAGCAAGACAGTTTTAAGATGCAAGGATTTTATATATTTAGGTGGATATTTTAGCTGGCTAGCACTTCTGCATTTGCTGTCTTTTAAAATCTAATTTTGTTTTCTTTCTTTCCTCTTAATTTTTTTTTTTTTGTAGGTGACAGAAGGAAAACAAGATCTTGAAAGGGCAACCCAGCTGGCACGCAAAATGAGGAAAGAGTCTGCCTCTCTGTCAGAGTGGCTGGCTACCACTGAAGCTGACCTTGTGCAGAAGTCCACTTCAGAGAGCTTGCTTTCTGATCTGGATTCAGAAATTGCCTGGGCCAAAGTAAGCAGGCTTACTAAATATTTATAGAATAAATTTCTGACATTATGGCAATACTATGTAGAAGTGGCTGTGAGTTTAAATCCCTGTAACTTGTTCCTAAATCTCCCACATCCTGGAATTTTAGTAGATTCAGTAGTTCTTATTCAGTACCTTACTGAATCTGATCTGTTTCATCTTGGGTATCTTGCATCAACCTTAACTGGCCAGTGAAATATTTAAGATATTACTACATATATGGTCCTAATAGGTATTTAAGACTTCCTGTATCTCTCACACAATTTGCAAATATAATATTCCTATAATTATCAGGAAATATAATTGTGGGCAGGGTCAAATATTTTAATAGTAGAGCAAACTGAATGTGTGTTGAATGAAAAATGTATTTAATGAGAAATTGAGTTTGTAACTTTTCATTGAAACAGCTTTGTCTTCAAAACTGTGACTTTGCAAAACAAGAGGCGACTGTAATTCCTTATTTTCTTTCACCTACAAGTTGAAGCTTTTAACTGAAACAACCAAATGTCTTAGCTACTTTGCTTCAGATTTTCTTTGTATTTTCCACATTGTAGAAATTTGGATATTATTTAGAGTTAGAAATGAGTGTCAGTTGATACAGTTGAGTAATACTGATCTTTCCAGTTTGTTTTCTGTCACCTTTTACTTCTTGAATGTTTTAACATTGTCTGCAATGTTAAAACTTGAAAGCTCACCAAATTGCGAACTCATCTAATATCTAATATATCTAATATAACCTTTCTCATGCATTTCAATCAGGTTTAGCAATTATTAGCACTAGAGTTTTGCTGTGGCTGTATCCCCAAGATTCCTCTCCAAACAAACTTTTAAATCCTTGTTGCAAGTATACTTACCATACATTTGTAAGCCGTGCAAGTAATAACTCTTATGCTGCACCATCAGGAGGACAAGTCCTTTATATTGCATGCAAAATTATCCTTTCAGGTTTTAGGTTTTCTAGAGGCAGTTTTAAAATGTAGTAACTTGAGTATTTGTTTCTGTTTCTAAGACAATAAGTTATGGTAAAATAATAAATTGTTTACTTCATAGATAATAAGATGTTCAAGGAGCTCCAGACACTGGTTGAGGTTAAGTGCATTCTTTACCACACTGCACACTGACATCAAAGAGCTTTCTAAGTTGGCAGATATCATCAATAATAATGGGTGATCTTGTATGGCAAGAGGTCTGTTTTCCACATGGAAGCCATGTGCTGATATTCAAGAGATGACATGATCATCTTAATTTGCATGCAGTATGCATACTTTCAACGAAGGTGGGGCTTTTTAGATTAAAAAAAAAACTATTTAAAAGCAGAGATGACTTGGAAAAAAGGGTAGAGCTAAAGATACATATATTTACATATCTCTATATAGATAACAATAGGGATTCTGTAATACGTAGCCAGTGAATTGAACATCATTAATGAGTTGTGATGGTTCTCAAAAATTCAGCCTTGCCCTACCATGTTTCTCATTGTTGCCAACTGTAAAAGTACTTTAATAGGAAAAGATACAGAGGCATCCAGACTGTCTCTTGAAATTTGTGTTCTGTGCTTTACAGTGCAGGGAAGAACCTTTTAAAATTGGGCTTACAATGTAGTGTGATTGTTGTGGTTTGACACTGGCCCAGCACCAGGCACCCACAAACGTTGCTTGCTTGCCCTCCCCTGCCACAGCTGGGCAGAGGAGAGAAAGAAAAAAAGTTAACGAAGGCTCCATGAGTCGAGATAAGGACCAGGAGGGAAAAGTAAAAAAACAACACTTCAAGCACCAAACACGCTTAACTGAAAGTTACAAAGTGAATTTATAGCCAACAGAATCAGAGGAGGATAATGAGAAGTAAAATAAGCCATTAATAAAACACCTTTTCCCTCCAGCCACTCCCTCCTTCCCACTGACAGCACATGGAGACAGGGCATGGGGGTTTGGTCAGTTCATCACCACTTGATTTGGTCAGTTCATCTCTTCCACTGCTCTGGGAGAGGAGTCTTCCCCTGTGAGGCTGTGGGTCCCTCCCATGGGAGATGGTTCTCCATGAACTTCCCTGGCATGGGTCCACTCTCAGGAGCAGCAGCCACACCACCCCTGCTGCAGCGTGAGCCCCTCCCACAGGCACACAGCCCTCCTAAAACTGCTGTGCCGTGGTTCTCTTTCCACGGGCTGCAGTCCTCCAAGGACAGGCTGCTCCAGCCTGGAAGCAAGAGCCCTCTCTCTCCAATGGGTCTTCCAGAGGAACCTCGGTTCTGGCACCTGGAGCACCTCCTGCCCCTCCTTTCTCACTGCCCTTGGTATCACCATGTTGTCTTCCCTCACGTGTTCTCACCTCCTCCTCTTCTCAGACTAGAAGCAAAAAGGTGTGACTTTGTTTTGTTTTTTTTCTTAAATATGTCATCACAGAGGCGTTACCAACCTCTCATTGGCCCGGTTTGGCCAGCAGCCATGTCCATCTTCAGAGCCATCAGAGATTGGCTCTGCTGGACATGGTGGAAACTTCCAGGAGGTTCTCACAGGAGCCGTCTCTGTGGCCTCCCTGCTGAGCAAAACCAATACAGTGACACATTCGCTTTACCTACATAATAAAAAGGAATGGTGAAGATGATCTAAGACAACAAACCAAAAGAGTCCCTAATGTGTTCAGGACATTTATATGCATTGTGCTCTTGCCCTCTCTTAAAAAGTGGCATCACTATCTGCATAGAGTGAGTGTAAACAGAAGGCAATTACATTTGGTTTAATTTTTTCCACAAGTGAAGATCATAATTTGTTTCCTGTGGAGGTAAAAATTTGCTTCCCTTGTGTTTGGGAATAGTGCAATGTTAATGGCTGAACTTGTTTCAGAATGTGCTGAGAGAGCTGGAGAGGAGGAAAGCTGATCTGAAAAGCATCACAGAAAGTTGCACCGCACTCCAGTCTCTGGTGGAAGGGAGTGAGACTGTCCTGGAGGAGAAGCTGTGTGTCCTTAATGCTGGCTGGAGCAGAGTTCGAACCTGGACTGAGGACTGGTGTGATACCTTGTTGGTAAGTTGCATGGGTGAGAAATATTCAGCTCTCCCTCCACACCTTTGGAGCAGTTGGAGTTTTAAATTGTCTCACTTTACCGTAAAGTGAAGCTTCCATGATGCCTCATGGACTTAAAAGAACATGGAATGGATTTCTGTTTGCACTGTAGATGGAGAGGTAAGTCTTGAGGTGGTATACAATGAGGAAGAAGGAAAACTAGGCTGCTGCATGTGCTGCTCTTTATTCAGCCTGACTATTCAGCCTCTGTGCCAGCTGCAACATGAACAGTGTGAGTTTATGTTGATAGATTTCCTTGAGACCCAGATGATGGCTGTTTAATGGACAGTAGATAACTTTGTGGTGGTGTTTAGCAAAGCACTTATGACTCTGTCAGCATATTGCTCTTTTGGACAGACCATAACTGCGAGCGTTTGAGTATGGCAACAGCATCTGTTTGGCTGAGTAAATGAAAGACCAAGTATATTATACACTTAAAGCTGCTAATTATGCTAAATGGACATGAAACAGTCTACAACCGACGCTAGTATCAGACTGATGCTTTTACATAAATAAAACTTCAGTGTTGTTTAGCTAGTTACAACAATCCAGCCCTATCAGGGACTTCTGAAGGTGGAAGTTATGAAAACTTTAGTGTATGCATGCATGGTGAGCCCCGTGCCTCTTGTCCAGTGCCTGTTACAGGTGATAGTGTTTGTTTTGTAATCCAGTGGTTCCATGTTAGGAGTAGTCAGGTAGTTTACCTTTATGTGTAAATGCTGTAAGGATGATCCATAATTAGATTATAGATACTAGATTATTTTCATATCTGGTGACAAGTATTGTCTATGCTCTCTATATCAACATCAAGAAGCTTATAGCTCCCTATGTGCATATATGCTTTTGTAGCAAAAGAACAATTCAACCTAACAAGGCACAATCATAAGCCTTCCCTCTCTTCTCCATTTATTTTCTTATTCTAAAAGAGAAAGTCTTGTCTACCTTTTTGTTTTGGTGAAAGGCCTAAATGGATTGGTACTTCTCTGAATCTGATAGCTTTTTTTCGTCACACAGAAAAATGTTACATCTGTCTGTGGCACCTAGTGTTACAATTTCTGTCTGCGTGTGAAAGCAGGCCTAATTAACATGCCTACAATTTTGTGGCTTCTCTTAAGAGGAAGAAATATTTTAATGTAATCAGTAAAATATCAAAACTTGACTGCTATAATTTTTAAATTTGGCATAACCCATTTCCAATTAAAAAAACCCCAACAACCACACAGTGTGTACTGTTGTACCTGCTAGTGCGGACTGAAAAAACTGTGGGGTTTTTTGTTGACTGAGATATTGTTGTCTGGCTCTAATGTTGTAATACATTGTCTATATTAATCTGTACAAACTATTTCAGCTACTTCTATTTCTCTTGCTGTGAATTAGGAACTGTATTATCAAAGGGTCTAGAATGAAAATTGAATTTTTGTAAATACTACTGAAGATGAAATGTACAATCTAATTTTCAGTATTTCATTCCAAAGTGTGTCTACAACACTATTTTACTGATCTCCTTTCTATTCATAAGATTTTTGCAGGGTTGATTTATTTGATGTGTTTTTAGGTTTATGGGAGGTTTTTTGGTGTAAGGGTTTTTTGTTTGTTTTGGGGTTTTTTTGATTTTTTTTCTGATTGATTGGGGCTTGTTTTTGTTTGTTTGTTTTTTTGGGGTCTTTTTGCTGGATTTTTAGAAGTTTCTTATAGTCATATTTCTTTTCATCTTTTTCTAGAATCATCAGGGCCAGCTGGAAATTTTTGACGAAAATGTTGCCCACATAAGTACCTGGTTGTATCAGGCTGAAGCCTTACTGGATGAAATCGAGAAAAAGCCAGCTACCCAAAAGGAGGAAACTGTGAAGGTAGGAAATATTGTGTCATCTGTTAAAATATTGCCAGTCAACTCATGGATTCTCACTGATGTCCGATTTGCTTCCTGTTTGTTATTAAATGTCTCTCTCCTTGCCTTGGAGATAACCTTTTTAATTTTCCTTCACTTCTTAGCGTTTAACATCTGAATTAGATGATGTCAGTCTCCGAGTGGACAATGTACGTGACCAGGCTGTCATCTTAATGAATGGCCGGGGTGTGTCGTGCCGTGAACTTGTGGAGCCCAAACTGGCAGAACTGAACCGTAATTTTGAGAAGGTATCTCAGCACATCAAAAGTGCCAAGGTGAGGATGAACGAGCCCCAGAACTTGCTCGGGAGGTCTGTGCCAAGAAGATGGCAAGTGGCTGTAGTGCATAGATCATTATTTATTAGAAAAGCACTTTGCTGCTTTTGAGTTCTCTTTTAAGTGCAGGCATTTATATGTGAAAAAAAGACAGACTGATTTTTAGACCGACTGTTTTTTTTACCTGAGTAGCACGTGACGGCTTGTTTCATTGGAAAATTTACAAACAACTGTTCAGAAAATTGTATATATTGCAATACATATTTGTGAGCTATGAAACAACACCATAAGCTAATATGACTGGAGATTTTTTATGTATTTTGAGAACAAAAATACTCAGATTAAAGTTTGAAGGTAAAAACTTGATAATAACTACCAAGTGCGTTCAAGCTATCCCTCAGATCAAAAAATTATTAAAATTTTGATTTATGCTGATGTCTAATGGTGCTGCAAACTGATGTACCTGTTCATGGGGGATTGTGTGTGCCAGCTGAGACTAAATTTTCAGCTTGAACGAGGTTTTATTTTGCTTTGCAGATGCTTGTTGGACAAGAACGACTTCCTGTCATGTCAGAGCCCCATGAAGCTAGAGTGGCTTTTCTAGACCTGGAAAAATTTGAGAGTGACATACAGAATATGTTAAAAGTTGTGGAAAAGCATCTGGAGTTGAGTGGGGAAGATGAAAAGGTTTGTGAGCAATGGAACAATTAAATAATTGACTAACTCCCTTTCTGTCTTGTCCTCATGTTACATTGCTCCAGACTGTGTGGGGGAATTCTGAGAAATTATCTTCAGGTTGGGGGTAGAAGATGAAGGGAATTACTAGGTTGTTGGAAACCCTGCACAGTTTTCCAATACTTTCCCCATAGCTGTTGCCTCTTGGCTGCTATGCTGAGAGTAACTAATCATGCTTGAGTCTGTATTTTCATCATGGTTTTATATAATACAGGTAGTGAACTCTGACTTCTGTCTATCTGTCTTCTGTCTCCTACCCAAAGTAGCTTTTGTAAGGAGTCCTTCCTGTAAAAGTAATGGGGTTGAAATTTAAACTGGTATGATAAAATGAGTTGCAGTGTGTAGGTCAGGTCAGAGGATGCTTGTGAGGTAAGGTGCAAGTAAGAGTCTTGTAATGTGGCTCTGTGTTGGAAGTCCGAATAACTTTGAACAAAATTTATATTCGAGATTCTTATCTAGGCTCTGCTATTCACCCATATAAAACTGTCATAGTTTTGTGCATCTTGTGCACTACAGCCTTGTTGCCTACAAAATTGGGTAAATTCCTGTCAGGCCCCTTTATCTGCCTTCCTTTTTAGCAGCTCAGATACTATAAACTGAGCTGGTAAGCTGAATATAAATCTATGGAAAATGCCACAGCGCAGAAAGCAAATTAAAAAATATTTCTATAGAAAGGCCTACTGTTATAGAACATAGCCTTCCTTTTACTGTTCTTATATTTATTGAATTTTTGTTTTTATGCTGTTCTGCTCTGACCTTGCTTATTATTCTCAAGGAATGTCTAGAATAGAAATGGAGCTAAAGTCATAACACCCTATTGATGTGACTGGGTACTGCTGGCTCATTAAATTTCCTTCAGTACATCTCTTTATAAAGTTTATGAAATGAGCAAGTTGGATTTTATGATTTGATAGTTGTGGTGGAGAATCTCTGCTTGAATTTGTTTGGCTTCCATTCGGATAATAAAACAAAAGTTTGGTACATTTGCTGTTAGTATCTGAGCTGTAGATAATAGAGATTTGTGTAATTTTAGCTGGATCAAGAAAGAGCTCAGATTGAAGAAGTTTTACAGAGAGGAGGGCAGTTGCTCCAGCAGCCTATGGAGGACCACAGGAGAGAGAAGATCCGCATACAGTTGTTGCTTCTGCAGAAAAAGTACAACAGTGTGCAGGTACTGCTATGACAGTTACTACAGCTCATTTATTCAGTTTTCCCTTTGGTATCCCACTTACAACCTGTAATCTGTATTTTATAACTTATGACTCTTTTAGCATATGTGATTCTCTGGGGGAGAGTCAAATGTGCACACAATCTGAGTCTCTGAATCATTGCAATTCCAAAATATGAATTTTCCCATTTCTAGGTTTTGGGGGAGTGCTTTTGATTTTTTGAAGTCCTTTTCACAGTTTCACAGAGAGCCACACTAAGTATTTACACAGATAGGTACATTGGGTCGGGCATTTGCTTCACCTGTCTTGCTGGCCCTTGAACTGAGGTTTATCTCCACCACCAGGCTGTGTGAAGAGTGACTATGTATCCACATGTACACAAACATACTGACCTCTCAGCTGAAGCCCTTTCTGTGATCAAACCTGCTCCCAAATGCCTCTTCCTTCCTGTAGAGAGTATTAGCAATAACTGCAGACTGCAGTATGTTGTGGTGCTTGCATATACATGCCATGTTAAAAATGGTTTTGTCTAAACAAAGATGCTCCTTTTAGCTCACCTGTTTGTATCATGCTAGAGTTGGCAAGCTGAGGTGTAGTTCAAAGGTGCAGGGCAAGACCCTCAGGCTGGCTTTGATTACATGTCTATGCACATAAAGAGAATATATCTATTACAAAAATAAATTAGTACTATTGCATATTTTGGAATTTGCTTCTTCAAATGAATCCCTCAAATATTTTTGTTTTTCAAATAAATAAGACCTGTTCTGTTCACTACTTCCCTCTTTTTGCACCATATTTTCCCAATGCGCTGGATTGTAGGAGTGCAGGTCATTTCAAAGGAGGCAGGCGGTGGAACTCTCTCCAGTATTTTCCCAGTATAAGAAGGAACATGATAGTCTAATGAAGTGGCTGAATGAGGCTGAGGACCGTCTGTCAGGGCTGCAAGGTGTGGAGGATGAACAAAAACTACAGGTAAATGAGGCTTCTATGTCTTAGAGCAAACAGTGAATGCTGTGTATGAACTTTGGAGATTCATATACTGAGGTTTAATGGATCTTCTTTGGACACCTCTGCGGAAAGAAGTGTTTCGAAATGACGGCATTCATTTTTTGTTAGGAAATTATCAGCATGTACTAGTTTGGGATTTCTACATAGTCATCATAGGTCCCAAGGATCTCATCCTTCAGGTCTAAATCTTAGAGCGTGATCTGGGCAGTGGGCCTGATTCAGGACAATTTCTGCCAGTCTTGATCCATGAGGGTTGCACTTAACTCTTTTTAAAACTCTAACTCAAACAGCCTGATTCATTATCAGTTTGGTGCAGGTATGATAAAAGCCTTGTTTGAGGCTTAAATTCAGTGCCTCTGCATCCTGTGGTCAGGATATTGTAGCTACTCCTCTGCCTTTTCCTGCCGAAAGTGCTTAGAGAGGGATAATGGCCCTCATGTAATGGATATTACTGTACATGGTGAATAGTAATATAACAGATAAAGGTTGAAGTATTTCTGATGTGTGTGGGTCTTGACAAGCAATTTTGCAACTGATGTGATGTCAGGGTCTGATAAAGCTTATTGCCCAGAAAGTTTTATGTCTTAATTGTTGAGGATACAGATACTTTTTCGATTGCTTTTGTTGTGGCTTTGTGGATATTTTTTTTTGGTGTTTTTTTAAATCTCTTTTATTTTTCCTTTCCTTCCTCAAAAACACTGGTTGTGTGGTAATTACATAAATATTTGAGGCAATAACAGTGAAGAATCTTGTGAAGCAGTAAGTAATTTCTTGCAGGAGCTTGAGGGCTAGGTAATGTCAAGTACTTCTCAATTTCTACAAATAAAGCTTCATAATCAACATCTATCAATCTTTTTGACTGCTCTGTAACTTTTTAACGCAGAACCAATTAACTTGGGGGCAGGGGTAAAATGCTCTGGCTCCTTGCGAGACTCGCACCATAAAATTGTGTTGTGCTCTTCTTTCACAGCCAGTGCTGTGGGGCTTCAGCTGCCAGTGATGGATGCTCTGCTGTCCTTGGTCACATGGGCCCTTCAGTATCAGCTGTGAAAGGAAACCTTTTAGGTCTGCTGCTCTTTAAAGTGTTTGATGTTATAAGCCTCCCATGCAGATCTGGGCAGCAAAGAGGGCCCAGGGTCTGTTGAACAGTCTGACACCTGACTGCTCTGTTGGGTGTCCAGCAGTCTCTTCTGGTGACATAAGCTCCTTTGGACCTGACTGATGCCATGGAATTTTTTTGAGGGAAGTGGGGATCCGTATGTGTTTAAAGTGAAACAACACTATTGAGTTTTTCTGTTTGACCATTGGATGCTTTGAATGAATTAATTACTGGATAGAAATGGAAAAATGGTGCACCTGCACCACGGCTCTATGCTAATGGGGGCAGCCCAGCTGTGCCACAGACGGGTCTTCCTTGTCAGTGTTGGTCTCTCTGTGGCTTGACTGATCTTTTCTAAGGAAGATACTTTGTTTCCTGTAAAGCCCTTTTCTTTAGGGATGTATTGCAGCTAATGCCTGGTACTGCTAGATCCATTCCTGGATTAGTGAATTTGGTTGCTGAATGCAGAATGTCATGTAGATGTGGATTACCGTAGTAATTACAATAGACTGTTGATGGAGAAGCATTATCCTTGCTCAGAATCAGCTAAGTTGTGTAAAATATCCTTGTTCTTTCAGATGTAGTTTCTGGTTTGTCTGGGTCAGCTACACTGTCAGAAAGGGACCACAGCAGTTTTCATTACTGGTGTGAAACTTGGAAGCTCAAACTGCTGCTTTTGTTTCATGTGCCTGATATTTGAGTGCTAAGCCAGCTTGTCTCAAGTGGCTTTTTTTACTTTTATGGCTTGTTCTATCACTGGCTCTACTAATCAATCTTGAACACTGAAAATGGTGTGATACTGTAATGTTGCTAAAGGGAGAAATAGTCTTCCCAAATATCATCATTTTAGATAATCACTGTTGATCCAGAATTTTCTTGGAGCCACCAGACTTGAAAACGGCAGTGCTTGTTGCAGTTTAGGACTGAGAAGCACTAAATGAATTCTTTAACTGCTAATGTGCAGGTGGCTTAAGCCCTCACCTTGATATAAGGAAGCTGTTGTGGGCAGAGAAAGAGAAACTGGTGTTTGAAGTGAACAGAATAGGGAGGGAAGATTTCAGCTGCTGAGCTGGGGAGTAGACTTCAATTAAGCTTTTATGTAATACATTATTTATGCTTTTGTAAGCGAGTGTGGAGGAGAGGACTTATTTATGGTGCTTGAAGGTCATATCTATATATTGATTTGCTGGAAGTAGCTGGATCATAAATATTCCTCATCATTTATGCTTCTAGGAATTATGGAGTTAAAATATCTCTGAAATATTGGTAATCCTTCTGCATAGTAGGTACTTTTGAGTAAGCCTTGTTTTGCCACAAATCCATTAGCAAGAAAAGCCTGCATTGGAAGTTTGCAGAACCTTGAGGTCCTTCTTTCCTAATGTTGATTTAGTATTTATTTAAATTTGACTATTCTGGCTTGGTTCAGAATGAGGGAAAGGGAAAAATTAAACCTTAAATTGCAGGGGTAATTACTTGCCTAAATTCCAGAGAGATTTTTCCAGGTTTTAGGAAGTTGTTTTGAAGTGATTTTGCAGATGGTAAGTGAATATGCAGTTGCAGGCACAGTGCATTTTTCCTATAAACTGAAACAGACTTGAAGGCTCTTGAAGTATTATTTCTGTAATAAAGAAGACATTTGTTTTTTCTAGTATGAATTTTATAGGAAAGGTTCTGGATTACTCAAATATGGACAATTGTTTGCTGATTGCATTAATTAACAGAAAAACAAATGGACATGAAGTTTGGGCTTTGGGAAACCTTTTTCTAGAAAACAGGCTCTGAAATACTTTGAATGTGAGAGAGAAGGGTCAAGGAATGGTAAAAAGTTAGTGTCTATTCAAAAGATTATTTTTTTTACAAAGACAATAAATCTGAGATTTGACTGGGTAAATACTTTTGGTTAAAATGCATATCTAGTTAAATACCAAGGAGGTAATTGATTTAATTTTATGTCAATGTCTAGGGCAGTATTTTCCAAAATCCACTTGGAAGCAAGTCAGAAAATCTCCTTGACTTGAATCATTGGTACATTTTGTTTCAAAATATATTTAACTGTAAAAGGGGAGAGGGGAAAAATATCTGAAACCGAGTTCAGAATTGCAGGTTAAACTGTATGCTGAGTATAAGAAGAAACACATTTTAATTTGACCCCTGAATTAAAAGTATTTTTAGCAGTTCTCATTGAGTGGCCGTATATACAGAATGTTCACTAATAACCGAGTATTCTCTTTATTTCCCCAATCCTTTGTTTTTGCTAGAATTTAAAGAGAGAGCAAATTCATTAAGCATGCTCTATCAACACTGAAATTAAAGTAGAAAAGGACTATTAAGTCATCCAGTCAGATTTCATCTTAAATAACCTTTGATTGACTTTTTTATTTGTATGTACTTAAGAAAAATTGTGGGAGGACTGAGGCGCTACTCCTCTAAAGACAGACTGAGAGGGGTCTTTTAGCCTGGAGAAGAAAAGTCTCTGGGGAGATTCTTATAGCAGCCTCCCAGTACCTACAGGAAAGCTGGAGGGGACTTCTTACAAAGGCATGGAGGGATAAGGCAAGGGACAATGGCTTTAATCTGTAAGAGTGTAGGTTTAGATTAGATATTAGAAAGGAATTATTCACTGTGAGGGTGGTGAGGCACTGGAACAGGTTACCCAGAGAAGCTGTGGATGCCCCATCTCTGGAAGTGTTCTTGTCCAGGTTGGATGAGGCTTTGTGCAACCTGATCAAGTGGAAGGTGTCCCTGCCCATGGCAGGGGGATTGGAACGAGATGGTCCTTAAGGTCCCTTTCCAACCTAAATCATTCTGATTCTGTGAAAAGAGTTTGCTTACCTGAGGTGTTTCTTTAGTTAATTAAAAAAAAAAAAAACAAAAAAACCAAACAAATCAACAGAGCTAAACAACCAAAACCAGCTTCTGTGATATTTAGGTATTTGTTGGATAACTGTGAGAGAGTTCCATAAAACTCCTCTTCTATTTTTAGCACAGTATGCTGCATTTTAGAAGCTTCCAGTCTGCAATGCAAGGAAGAGAACAGCTGAACAATTACAACTCTGCTGTAGTAAAGCACTAACACATTTATAACACTTACATATGTTCACCTTTAAGAATGAAGGTTGTGAGAGGAGGAAGCATCATCTCAGTGATGGGAGGCAGCTGGAGGAGATTAGCAATAAGGTGTGCTCTGGAGGAGCAGCACCAGGAGGAATTCACCACTTAGCAGAAGAGAGTAATCTGGCCCAGGATGGTGTTACTGGGAAAGCGGGAAGTTTCAGAGCATGCCAATGCACAAGTACAAAACAAGTTTGCTGCATGCCAAAACACACTGTTTTAAACCTTGTGCAAGTTTTTTCTAATGAGAGACAAAGAAGTGTGTGGGGAAGTAGAAACATAATAAAGTCCAGTGACCTATTCATCTGTGTGAAGTCAATTCTGGACTGTTGCCTGTGTCAGAATGGGAGTTGTGGAATGATTGGGAGTTAGAGAAAACACCTTGTGAAGATGTTGCAGATGGCTGTGCTGTAGAAGGCATCCTGGTGTTTTTTTCTTACCTTGACCTGTTTCATATTGTTAGGGAAAACATACTTTGAGTTGCACAGACTGTCTGATTTCTTTGGAACTAGGGCCCTCTCCTTCCACAGGAAACCATACCACTGTCTAAGCCTTGGGATTTTGCTCCAAATTTCATTGATGGAAGCTGATAAAATATATGCAGAGCCTCAAGGAAATACATTTGGGGAGCATCAGGGACCAAGGTGCTGGGTTTGTAGCTAAAGCATATGGAGTAAGCCTTGTTTTTGACTGTGGTGCTTGCTTGCTGTACTAAATTGAAAGCAATACTGATTAGTTTGTGATGCTTTTCTGTAATTCTTGTTTTTAGCAGACTTATGCTGGTGTGCCCTTGCATCCAGTGTCTTTGGTGTGCAATGAATGACTGAAAGCAAATTGCATTTGGTGGTACAGGTCTTGTGGAAGCAAAGCTGTGTCCCCAGTTTCAGTACAGAGATGACTGTCTACTTTACAAAATAAAAACCCTCAAAACAACACAAAGCAAAGAAAATCCTTAGGAACATTTAGTGCATGCAAAGTTGTGAACAGTGAAGATGTAAACATATCTTTTCTGCTGCAGTCCTTGCTTAATTTGCACTACATGTGCTGGTTATGTTAGGTTCCAGTTAATGTGAGTGACATATTTGAAATTCTCAGAAACATGTGAAGGGGGAAGATACAGACAGGTGTTTGCAAGCCACTTGGTTAGTGAGGCTTTGATATTTTATTGATTGTCAGCTGTGCTAGAGATTTTCATGTGTGCACCCAGCCCAGACAAATTGCAAAGTAAAATTCACTGGCTGAAATTGCTATGAACATACATTTATTCTTTACGCTCTTAAGTGTGTTCTCAGCTTGTAGTAAATCACACAGTCCTGTGCCTCTATCCTGCTTCACTCAAATTCACCAAATAAAATGTGGTGATTTAAAGTTGCTTGAATTCTTCAGTATTTGGAGGTGGACTTTCTTTTTAGTTGATGATTTTAAAGAACTGGGCTGTTTTCAGAGATGGTAACAGAATCCTATTTGACAAATGTTTTCTGCTAAAAACTGCTGTCAGTCTGCTTCATCTGCCTCTGCTAATTTTTTGCCAGGCATGGCAGAGGGATAGCTTCCCGTAGCAGGCTTCCTAAGGTTTCAGATCCGGCCCACAATTTGTGAGCCAAGAAAAAGCTGCATTAGATTACTGTTCTTACTCTCTTATCTGCTACCATGGTACTTGGCTAGATAGCCTAGTCTTGCAGTCAGTGCAGAAAACAATTACCAAGCTCTGGAGGAGTTACTGTCTTTTATTACTGCAAAATATTGGAGTACTGGTGGAGCAATAATTTATTTTTTAAAAAATGGTTAGAAAATGTGGGTGGGGATGCTTATTGAAAAGAATATGGATGGGAAATACAGTGTGTTTCAGTAAAGTGGTATCTTTGTGATGAAGGAAGCAGAGTTGGTTGTAACACTAGATACAGGCTCAACCAAGAAGTGTTATTCCTGGAAATGGGAAGGATCAAGGTAAGAGAAACAGCAGCACCCTTCCCATTGCTTAGAGTTTTAATCAAGAATAATACAGAGTCATTGCAAGGCATGATGTCTACTGTTTTCTAACTTTTAAAATAAATAGAGAAACTTCCCTGTGCAGGACTTGCAGCTTTCTGAATTTATGTACGCTTGCTAGAAAGGCCTTTGTTTTGTCTTTAATGTAGAAAAGTATTTATTCTAAACAAAGTTTATTAAGGTTTTTTCATAAAACTGATTGTTGTTTGAAATATAAAATTAATTTTCATATTTTTAGGCAATCCCTGTCCAGCAGAGGTTAAAAGGCCAATTTGCTACAGGAGTCAGGACCTTGCCTTTCTCGGCTGAGTACTTGGTTGAAATCAACAAAGTTTTGCTGGCCATAGCTGATGTTGAACTGCTGCTGAATGCACCAGAGCTAAATACTGGCATCTATGAAGATTTTTCAGCTCAGGAAGATGCGCTGAAGGTACTGCATGCGTAAGCATTATATTCAGAGCAGAGAAGGGAAACAGCAGAAGAAAGGCCACCACCTTTACAACTGTATTGCTATATTTATGGTTTTGCTTGGTATATACAGGATCAATATGCACTGAAAACTAAAAAATGACAGTTCTGTTGGCTAATTTTTCTATGCGTAATCTGGATACAAAGTGTAGCAGCATGAAAGCTGGGTGAGAGGTTGAGGGAGAAAGGTTTAATTTGTTGTAGACACTTGTATTTTTCATTGTAGTCTAAATAATACTTAGAGAAATGCTAAAGCCAATCTCCTTACATTCCTGCTCGATAGCCTTAATACAGCTGCTGCTCTTAGGTCAAGTGAAAGCAATTGCTCACAAGGGAAGAGGAGAGGGTGGTTTGACTTTTTATAAAGCTATATATGATGCCTCAAGATGATGGTACCTGTTCTGATTAGCAAAACAGCAATATTCTTGAAGTTTTAAACTCCTCCTTCTTATTGTCAGCCAGTGGATTTACCTGTGTGATTAATAATGAGGAAATAGTTAAGGACCTGGCCTTTTTCAAAAGGGGATGAAGAAATTGTGTTTGAAAATACTGAATCATTCTGTCAAATATGAGTTGAGTATGTAGAAGTCTGAGTCCTGGTCAATTCTTTGCATACAAAAGAATGTGAAACAGATTGTCCCAGAAAACATCCACTGGAGTTGGGAATTACACACGGCATGGTGCAGTGTAAGTGTACCTCTCTGGATTGGGAATCATAGAGGGGTTCATATGTCATATCTGAGGTGTAGTCAGGTTTTTCCTCTCACCAAGAGCTGGATTAGCTCTTTCTGCAGCTGCTATATAGGTCCTTTAAAAGCTTTTCAGAATTCCAGTCCACTTTTCTGGCATGCTTTTCTTTCTGCTGTGTACATGATTCCATTTTTCATGTTTTGTTTTTTTACATATTTTATGAAAGCAAATATGGGAATGGTGCCAGCCTTTGACAAAGCGGGCAGCCTTTCATTGATGAAATTCTCTTGTCCCTGCTTACTCTGCTTCTGTGCTGCCTTGAGTTATGTTAGGAGTGTTTATGTTAAGATGGGTTAGAAATACTTCATTTTGGTGCAGGTGTCTCCTATGGTTTTGAAGTTCTGATATATTCTAAGGATGTTTTCAGAAAAAGCAAATAGCAGAGCATAGAATTTTTAGAAGCATTACAGTTTTAAATTCAAAAAAGATAAGTAAATTCCACTGACTGCGTGGACTGTTTGTCCTCTGAGTACCAAGGCAGTCTTACAACAGTATCTGGTTTAAAGGAATTCTCACATCATAGTTCAATGGTATTTGAAATTGATTACTTTAAGTTCGTCATTTAAATCTAAAACCTTTATGCAGCTTTATGCTTTTGCAGTTCTGTGCATATGGGAGGTCACATGAAGCATGATAAAGTCACTTTTTTTTTGCATAGGGAAAGAGTATGAACAGTGTCTTCATAACATGGGCAGATTTGTTTAATAATGAAGATATTGTTGTTTTGGGAAGTATGGTGTGTCCCTTTACCTTAGGGACAAATTGGATATATATGAAATATTTCATCATTTTCATAAAAACCTGAAAAGGACACATGCTTAAAAGGTGTGATGAACTCTTCAGTTCAGTTGCTAAAACTGATTTAAACTGTAAACTGCTGATACTGGTGGTCATGGTCTTATCATAGATGCTGATTTTTGGAACAGAATTTTGAAAAGATTATTTTTCGGTATTTCTTCTTTTATTTCCTGCTGGTATTGACTTTACTAATCGCTTGTGTCATTACTGTTCTTGCAGAACATAAAAGATACTTTGGATAAACTTGGGGATCAAATTGCAGTTATACATGAAAAGCAGCCTGATGTTATATTGGAAGCATCTGGACCTGAGGCAATACAAATAGGAGATGCACTAACACAGTTGAATGCAGAATGGGACAGAATTAATAGAATGTACAATGATCGTAAGTGGTAAGTCAAGTATGATTGATCTCTCTGGCCATGTGGTAAATACTTTATGGACATGTTTATGTAAGTGTTTTTCAAATGAAGAAGATGAGTTTGGGAGTTATCAGCTTTAATATGTTGATATTGCAAAATTATTTCCAGAATTACTGAATGCTGAAACCATTAACATGGAAATTGCAGTTTGGCTGCTTTTATGAAGCTGATTGTTTCTACTTTATGAAATAGAAGGTTTTATAAACAAAACATAAAATTTTGGTAAAGGTATCTCAAAGCAAAGTTCTAGAAGAATAATGTCGAGTAGGACATGTTTTAACAAAGAATTCAAGGTTGATTTTTGAAGGAATGATGCAGTTTGAAAGAATGGGGTCTTCAAAATACAGCACCTATGATAGTTGTCAATAATATTTGTTGTAAGTAATTGAAGATGAGAGATTTAGTAATTGAAGATTAGAAAATTTTGTGGTTAGGAAAACAAGAGAATATTAAAATCAATGCTTAAGAAATATGTATTTCTAATTTCCTTTCCACAAACAGGTGTAATTTCACTTGGGCAAAAAGTTTGGTTTCTCCCCACCCCTTACAGAAGATGCTCTGAACTTTTTACCTTATCTGAGTCAGTTTAAAATGTTTAAAAACAAACCCAGTACTACTTAGTCAAACTTAGAAAAGTGTATTAGATGAGTATTTTAAGTCAGAATTTGTAGAAGTGTGGAAGTATGTGTTCAGGAAGTTACCACTAAGCTGAAGGTGCTCACACTGCAAGCAGCAGTGAACACTGAGATTGCTGCTATGCAAAAAACCCCTTAATGACTGAAAATTATTCTATGTCATTTAAAATTAAATGCAAAGGCTTGTACTGTAGTTAATTTGCTCTTACAGTATTTCCTTTTTAATGATGATGTAAGGTAATGAATGATGCAGAAGTTTTATAGAGCATCAAGTAATGTCTAACCATGCTTACTTGCTTTGTAGCACCAGAAAACTGGTATCAAACACGTGGTAGTGTATTTTGAGGAGACGTTTTTAGGAAGAGTGTGTATTACTTAAGCAGATGTTTTCAACTCTTTCTCAGAGCACTGATGTATGTGTAGGGATATAAAAATCAGTTGATGTTATCATCTAAATAGAGACTTCCAGAAATTCTGGACCCTGGATCAGTGAAGAATGGAGATTCCTAAAAACTCAGCAGGCAATGTTGTTTCACTGTGGGTTCTCTAATTAGAAGGCAGTGATGCCAGCTAAGTACAATGTTCTCTGCTCTTGCTGGTTGCTTATGGTCACCTGCTGTATTTGGAGACAACTGCTCCAGAATCTGGTGCCCATCCATATTTATATGCCTGCAGCTATTTTATTGTCCTCATAGATTCTGTATGCACTGAGCTTTAGTTATGGCTTTTTTTTTTCCTGTTGTAACTTACTTGAAAGCTCTAACTAATGTGAACATATTGTAAGTGAGTACAGTTACATTTACTACTCAATTTTGCTTAAAGTAGCCAGGGCTAACCAGAAACCTAGTCTTCTTATTGAAAAAGGTAAGTGTATCAAAGAGTAGGTTCAATGTTAATGAATAACTGGCAAAATGCAACCGATTACCTCTTCAGTCTCTTTATTGATACACATTAATCTTGAAGTTCATAAGGTTTGTAAAGCTCTGCATATTGGGAATAATATTGAGCTTCGTTTTCATACAAAAATGGACTACTGGACTAGCAATTTAGATAAATGGTATGTAGCCTTCTGAATACATAAAATGCTGCAATTTTAATAGAAGCATGCACTTTGGTCAATGAAGACTTTATTAATTGCACTATTAAAATGGCATTAATATTTTTTACCCTTTCTGTTACAAAGAAGAATTCTTAGCCAAGTCTAATCTTGCTTTTCCTAGTGTTGCACTAAGTATAAGCTAGACGACTATCTCCTTAATCATCTTTGGCTTTTTTCTATTTCTGGAGCGGGTGGGGATTTGACAAAATTAGGCGAAGCAGCATCTGAAGCCTCTGGCAAAAGACTGACTTAGTTTTCAGAGGTAGCAGAGATTTTGTGATTGAATGCCAGCTAAGTAGTTAAACCTTTGATAAAATTTCTGGTGAAGCCAAGCACAAGCTGAATTAAACTTTACTTAGCAAAGCTTCTAAGTAGTCAACTAAATCCAGCTGACTACAGTTGGAGTTGGACATGTGTAGGGTAAAATGTGTGTATATATGGACTTAAAGCTTTGAGCTGTTTGTAACAGTGCTGGTTTGCTAGTTCGGCTCCTTTTGCTATGGGTTTCCCCCAGTGCTAAAAGTGTTGATGACTTGGGAATGAGAAGTGGTTTGGAAACAGTGGATTCCTGCACAAGAGGCAAAGGATAGCCAAGTTTTGGTGCAATAGTCACAGGTATTTCTTTTAAAAGTACTTCGGTACTTTCAGCTGAAGCAGTCTGTAGGGAAACAGCAGCACATGCATCTGACTCAAAACTGGAGTGAAACCTTATTCTTTGCTCAAAATACTGATGGAACTGTAGTCTCACAACAGAAATGGCACAAGTTAAAACTTTGTATCTCAGTGTCCTCCTCTGAAGTTTTAAAATTTCGTATTCTGAAAAAGTCATGTGGTCAAAACTCCCTCAAAAACTTTAATTTTTAAGGAAGCTAATAAAACCTTTTTTCAATCTATTTTAAATGCTTAGAATATATCTTCTCATTAAATGTGGAATGAGTTACTATCATGAGATAATATGCTTCGACTGAAACGTACGTGTGAAATAAAGGGAGATTGAGATTTGGGGTCAGTCTACGGGTTGGTCTAGGGTATTGAATCAAAGTATGTGCCAGGAACTGAAATGGTAGAAGTAGGGCATAAGGTTAGAAAAATTTAAGTAGAGATTTTTAAGACTTCTTTACTGGAATTGGCCAATAATAATAATCACAATAACAAAAAAGCCCTGCATGTATCAAGAAATATGGATGTTTTGTAAAATGAGATTTAATGAAAATAATCTTGCTAAGAACTCTGGGATTGTTGATTTCAGTGAAAAAATGGTTGCGATGGTAGCTCTTTAAAGTTCTTTCTTATGCTGTCAATAGATGTCTTTCTTATGCTGCTAATTTCAGATTGCATCTATGTGTATGCAGTAACCCTGGAGCCTTTACTGATGTAATTGTTTGCAATTGTTGCAATAATGAGCTGCAAATGAGATCGTTCCTCAGTCAAAATAGGGGTCGTCTGATTAACAGTAGATTTGGCCTCAAATGTCTTTAAAGATGACTGTTTTTATTAGTTTGGAATAGTTAACAATCAACAAATAGAAAGCAAACCTCTCTATTCCTTTCTGACATGTTTTTCTCATGCTCTCATATTGTTAGCTTGTTAACATAACAGAACTCTCATTTTACTAAAAAACAACTTTCTGACTGTGGTAATTCTGCCTGTTCTATGCTAGAACATGTTGCCCTTCAAGTTAAGCAACCCATTAATTTGAGGCTGCAAAGATGATGACAATGAAATAGCTGGTAAATTATTGTGTGATTAAATTGTATAAGACCTACTTATGCATGTTCACTGGTAATGCTATATAATCAAATATATAATCTATGTAATCAAAATCACCTTCACTTAATAAATTCTGGGCACCAGCACCCCATAGCTTATGAAGGAGAAAAAAACCCAGAGCAATTAATCATATTTCATGTTTCGCACTGTCTAATGGCTGAATTATTCCACGATAAAGGAGGAAAGGGTTCTGCAGACCAGTTTGATGTAGCTAATCAATCTTTATTTTTTGAGTGATAGAAACAAAAGTTTGCTTAGGACTGCCCTTTCTTCCTTCAGCTGGAAGGTAATGACAGTCTGTGCTGTTGGCTTTCACCAGCTGCTGCTGTGCCAGGAAGCCTTCAGTACTAGGACTTGGTTAACCAGGCTGTTAGTCTTTCTGTTCTGGAAGGCATATCTACTCAGTGGAGTGGGATTCCTGCCCTTCTAACTGCAATGGTTGGGATAATTTTTCAATCCTTTTTTTCCCACAGTTGCTTTGACAGAGCGATTGAGGTGTGGAGGCAGTTCCACTGTGATCTCAATGATCTCTCCCACTGGATAACAGAGGCCGAAGTGTTACTGGCTGATGCCCGTGGGCCAGATGGCAGCCTGGAGCTGCAGACAGCTGGGCTGCATCAGCAGGTATGTGTGATTCGGGCAGAAAATGAGCAAGATGGAAAAAGCCTACATTTTTGTCTAAAATTGTAGTTTTATAGATAGACATGTGGATTTGCAGTGAGGCTGTGCAATTACACTTCAAAAAGCAGTAACTCTTAACATTTCTATTTTGGCTGCAGTTTAAAATTTATTCTTGGGGAAGAGCTTAACTGCTGCTTATAGTTTGGGGTTTTATAATTGTATGTATCCTCTTAGTATGGATGGGTTTGAGATAATTTGGTAATTCAAATGTTGGCGTAATTAGTCAGTTTATAAGTTTTGTTACAGCTTCAGAAATATGTTAATCAGATAAAAAATCTGGTATACTATTTCACTTGCTTTTGACTCATAATTTTAAAAAATGGACCCCAATGAAGGTCATTTATTACTTAGCAAATTATTTATTTAAACAAATGACTTTTGAAGATACTGCCTTGTATAAACAATCTAGAAAAAGTAAAGATGCCAGATACAGGAGTCTTATGTTTGATTTTTTCTGATTTTGGTTCCGGAATTTAGTTCCCTGATGTCTTTTTAGTTATTTTACTTCCTTTTAAATAAGGAGAAGAAAACAACTTTTAGGATCAGGGTTATATTTTTCTTTTGAGAATATTAGTTATCCAAGTGTCAGACGTGTGTTGTCAAAGAAAAGTAAGTTCTATCTGAGACACAGCTTGTGTTTTATCCTTGTTGCTGCTTGAAGTTTTCTTCATGATTTTCACTTCTCTTTTTGGAATCATCTTATTCCTAATCTAGTTGCAAAGAAATTTTTGCTAACTGTAAGATTTTTGGTTAGGGATATTTGAAAATTTAATCCTGACATCTTCTGACTTTCTTTAGCGTCATGAATTTTCGGTGGCATCTAGGATGATGGCAGCAATGCCATAATTATCCTAGCTAAAATACTCTGAAGTTGAAGAAGTATCTGGGGCATAGATTATGAAAGGAACTGGTTAAAAGTCATACCATCTGTTAGAACCACTAGAAAGTGCTGTACATTAAGAGAAAAGGAATCAAATATGAGTGTAGATTTTAGCATTGATGGCTTAAATGAATTCTTGTGATTCTTTGTGGTATTCATAGCCTATTCTGTGTCACTATCTTTCTATGACACTTAGAAAATTGAGTTAGATTCAATAACAGAACATTAATAACTTTATCAACAGCATCCATTTCTAAGTAAGATGCTTTTAGCTGTTTTAGTAAAATAGTATGCACCCAGGATTCATCCTGCGTCTCATGAGCCAGATCAAAGTCACTTTAGGTCAGTAATAAAATTCTGTGTGGCTTTTATGTTTCTGACAGGAACTTGAAGAGGGAGTCAGCAGCCATCAGACCAGTGTTTCAGCATTAAACAGAACTGGGGAAGGGATCATACAGAAACTCTCTGCTACAGATGGGAACTTCCTGCAGGAGAAACTGGCAGGATTGAATAGACGCTGGAAAGCAATCACAACAGAGGTCATGGATAGACAACAGAGGTAATAAGTTAATCAAAATTTGGATGTCTGACCAGATGCAATAAGGAGAATTTAATTTAGTAGACTCTGGGAGAGAGAGAGTGCATTCTATTGCACACTGTCATGAGTCTGAGTTTTCCTAATGTTCAGGGCTCTGTTTTGAACTGTCTTCTAGAAAAAAATTCTTATAAATCCACCTGCAATTGACTGCTTAATAAGTCTTTGTTAAGTACAACTCACAAAATGACTACCACAAAACTACTTTACTTACAGTTTTCCTTTGTTTTTAAAATAATTTAATTCTAAAGCCAGACTTTTTAGGAAGAATTGCTCAGCTACTTTCTCTGGCTGAAGCTGAACTGTAAGTACATTCCCTTAATTTTTATTTTGTCATTGACAGAGATACACTAATTGAAAAAACTTGTATTGTTCTTGAATTTCTACAATACTGTAAAGTAAGGTATTTATGTAATTACGTGTTTTTAACATCTCCTGATACATTTAGAAATGTAATAGGAACTTGCTTAATTATTTAGTTTGAGAAATTTCATTGAAGTTTCATGTGATTTAGTCAAAGTATTATATATGTCCCTAAAACTTCCAGGGGAAAATTTCAGTGGTCTTTTAATGGCCTACAATCATTAAGCCTGAAGGTGTTGTCATTACTATCACTTACATTTAATGTTTTCCGCAGTCTTTTAAAAGTCCATTTGGTGACTTTGGAACTACAATATGTCTGTTTTTAAGGTAGTAGTATTTATTTGCAAATATCTTGCATTTTAGTGATGGTAGAATCTTTTCATGATAAAAATGAATCCTTTAAAACGCTCTCAGCACTGAAAAGCACTTGACTGTGGCATCAGAAGTAATGTAGGACTGATGTGCTAGACTTTTTGTTTCACTTTTTAAGGCTAAAAGGAGAGAACCAGCAGCTGATAGAGTACAGAAAGAAGCTTGATGAGCTGCGTTGTTGGTTGGAAAATGTAGAAAATGCTCTGGACACAAGATTTACGTTCAACCCTGAAGAAAACTTGCAAGAATTACAGGCAAGATTGATTAGTGTGTTTATGTGTATACATCAGTATGTCTTGTGTAAAGCATCAGGACATGGCTTTTGGGGAGGGGAATTTTCACACTGCAAATAACCAAAGAAATATTATGGTTGTGTGAGACAATTTTGTGAGATTACTTACACAGGCAAGATGCACCTTGAAATGAAGTTGGGTTGAGTTGGTAACTGGTATGTAGCCAGAAGATGTCTATGTATGAGAGAGTGAGAAATAGATATACTACTGATGAAAGTAGAATAGTATAGTATAGTAAGTTGAATTTCACAGGAGATGATGTGTGTGTCAGCTTCATAATTGCTAAAACCTATAGAAGAAAGCTGATAACCTTAAATAGTAAGTAACACCATTGTCCCATTTACTGGACAGTTGTAACACTTTCTTGTGTGTGAGATTTTATTTAATCTGCTTTTGAAACTGTAAGGGTTTTGTCCATTTCAAGTAAGTTGTGTGCCGTGGGAAACAGAGGAGTAAAAACTTCTGCAGTTAATGGTGGGTTTGATTTACAACCCTGGAAGAAACTCAGACTGGTGTAATGATAGAGGTACATAAATCTTAAGTAAGAGAATCACAAACCTATGCTTCTATAGTTATAAGTAAGAATATGTACAGGGTGTTATGGTGGAGGGCTTTAAGTATAGTAATGTGATTTTATAGTTTAAGTTAAGAATTTAGATGTTATGATAGAAGTATATGTGTGTGCATGATCTGACAGATTATTGGCTGAAACACAGCCACATTGCAGTAAAAAGTATTACAGGTGATAGGTCATAAAGTCAAAACAAAGTTTCATTTTAAGTGCTTATTGGATTAGAAAGTTATAAATTACCATGTAATCCTGAAACTTGTGACTATTCTACATTATGGTGACTTGTTGCTAATCTGATGCCTCTGAGACTGATGCCTTGTTTGTTATTTTAAGCAATAAATTGTGTATAATTGCAATAGTCCCATCTCTCTGATAAGAAATCCAACAGGTGAAAAGGGGGTGCCAGAAAAAGGCATTCCCGATAAGAGGTGCCCAGCACCTATAGTGTGCATATGTTTCTATTTTTCCTGTTTATTTTGTGTCTGGCTTTGACAACAAAATGTCTTTGGTTTGTAGGATGTGTGACAGAGAATGTTTCTGAAACACTAAAAGAATGAGAGGAATAGTCAGTCCAACTATCCTGCATGCTCATTTTGTAAAAATCAGTAATTTTTAAAAAAGCAACAAAAATCCCAACAAAATCTCAACGAACCTCTTTTAGACCAAATCTAGGTGGGAAGTCTTGAGCAAGTGTTTAAAAATGATGCAAAGTAGTTGCAGTTGTGTTTGCCTAAACAAATTGACTCATGTGAGCTGAGTATTTGCTGCCTGATGGTCATCAAAGTGTAATTTTTCTTGTCATCTACCTTAATATAAATGCCAGAAGTGAAACATAATAAATGCTTCAATAATTTCTAGGTCAAGCATAGAAACCAAAATAGAAGTTCTTCTGTTTATGTTCAGGGGAATGTCTAATATTGGAGTTAAAAGAAAGCTTTTCTCCTCCTTTGCTTAAGCATGTATGCATTTTATTTTGTCTGAAGCTCTTCTGTCCATTTTAGGTCTTAAGTGAAGAGATGGAAGCACTGGGTGACAAACTGGAATGGCTGAACAGAACTGAACCTGAAGTGCTGTTGGATAAAAACATTGGTCTTCAGGAAAAAGACAAACTTTCCGATTGCCTGCAGTCCCTCAATGTGAGGTGGAATAAGGTGTGCATTTCTCCAGCATTGGGTACCTGAGGTTGAAAATAGAGTGATACACTTGGAATGGTTGTTTTCCTTTTCATATATCTGTGACGTGTGGTGTGTACATCAAATGACTTGGAAGCCATGCAGGAATGATCAGGAAATGTACCCCAAACAGTTTTCACACGAAAATACTGATGGACATTTTTCTGTCAGATTGAGTTAATTTGGTTAGCTTAGGCTTTTCTTTTCGGGTTTTTTTTTTTTTTTTCTTTTATATGGGCTTATTTTTTTGAAAGATTGATCAAAAGTATCAGCTAGATCAAAAATATTTTGCTTATTTGAGTCAAACAGTAATTTATTAACTTGAAATTGAGAGAATAAATCTTTGCTATGTAGGAAAGTTGAATGCTTGTAGCAGTTAAGAGGAAAACAAATGAAGCTGTGGTAAAACTTGGTGAGAAAATCTTATCAAGTGTGTCTGGGTTTCTTCTTAAGCATAACTACTGTAAATTAGAAACTCCCGTGTCCAGTCTCATTGGAAAGGCTGGTTGGAGTAAAACAGGATTTTTTTTCAAGCAAAGCCTGGAGATCCAAATCAAAAATTACTTGAGATTATTTTATGGATGACAGAGGTAAGAATGTATTGGGGAAAGGGGCTTTTGATAGTTCAGGGGAAGAAAAAAGATGTGTTTTTACCAGTTCAGCCATGAAAATTTGGATTCCCCTACTGCTTTGTGTGCTACATTTCCCTCACTGCCTTTTAAAAACTTTTAAAAAGCAGATAGGCAAATTTGTTTTCACTACAGTGGAGTTGTAACATTTTTTCCTTTTTCAGTTAGTTCCCTATTTTCTCTACTTTTGTGTGACTAACAACAAATTATGCTTTGCATAATCTTTTCTTCAAAGTATATGCAAATAATGAGTTATGGTTTTGGTACTTAGACAGTAAAAAACATGTAAATGAGCAGTCTACAACCATTTATTTCTTTTCAATATTTAGGTATGACACTGGGATATTTTGAGAAAACACTTTAGTACCTCTTGAAGTTTTTATTGTTTTTTAAAGGATACCTTCAAAAAATATTTGAAATGTATCTGAGGCATGGTGTAGAATATTTTGTCTTTCAATAAGAGATTACTTTTCTGACATTAATATAGGTTGTGTTACTGTTTTTATTTCTCTCTGCTGGGCTGTAGGTGTCCAAAGAAGTGCCTGACAAAGTGAGAGAATTGGAAGCATTTGTTGGTCAGTCCTGTCTTGTTACCAAGACAAAGCCTTCTGGTGAGTGATCAGTCCTGTTCTGCTTAATTGTCTGGAGTGTTTGCAGTCAAAAGTAATTAAAAAAAGAAAAAAACCTCTATGAACTTAGACAAATATAAATAAGAAATGTTGAACCACTGTGCTGTACTTGGGGCTGCCTTCATATTACTATGGGAGAGATGGAATGTTTGCATAAGGAAGAAGTCACTCTACTGTTGGGAATGGGGGAGTCTTTTGGAGCTCCTCTAAGAGTTTTGAAATGGAAAAATGTTTTTTGTCTTAGGCTTCCTCATCAGGTCTAGGTACAGTGTAAAAACTAAAATAGCTGCGTTTGTGACAGCCTGGTTTCCTGTGGATTTGGGGTCATACCTTTGACTAATTAAGATCCACTAGAAGTTTTCCATACAGCTAATTATTTTTAAATTATCTCTTGTATGCAGATTTTTTGCAGTCCTATAAGTGAAGGCCATTCTGCTTTTTTCAGCTCAGTTAGGGATGCAGATGGGTCTCCCTTACCTGCTAGATACTTACCTTCCTGAATCTCTTAGGGAAAGCTATCCAAATACATGTTCTTGTATGAGATACTGACACTGGTCATATTTTCAAGTTGTTGGAGGCAGTTCAGCAGGTACAGATTTTAAACAAAATGCCCAGGTCTCCCTTTTGGAAATTTAGGTAAAGACAACATCCCTTGCCTGAAAGAATTTGCAACTCAAACTTCAGTGGAATAACTCTAATTTTTTTTTTTTAATTCAGCATCAGTAAACAAAATTTGAGGCAAACAAACTTCTGTTTAATCCTGTTAAAACCTTGAATTCAGCTTGTTCTTATTTCATACAAGGTGTTTGTTAAACAAAGCTCCTGTGTTTCACTGTTTGAGGGAAGTGTGAAATTTTCATGCTCCCACTTGATGTAACTTACTGTTTCTTTGAACTCTAACACAACTTCTGGAGTGAATCTTACTGTTCATTCAACTCATTCTTCACTTCTTTGTTGTGTCAGGTTAAAAAGATTGAAAGGATGTGACTGAACTAGTGGGCACCTGTGCCTTCCTCAGACAGCTGTGGAATGCCAAGTCCATGAAGCATCTATTGCAGAAGCTTGACTTGTGCTTATTCTGAGCCAAGAGTGGAGAAGACCTTTTTGCTACATGATAGAAAACTTGAGGAGGACAATTTTAGATGTTTATCTTAAAAAGTATTGGGTTTTATGCTTAATAAGGGTCAGTTCCCTTTTGTGTCAAAGAGTGTTTAGCTTCATTCTATTAGATTTAGTGTAGTTTGGTCTTTGCAAGTTTTCATCTTGTTTATTTTGAATTTAGGCTGAATCATTAGGGTGAGTCTCTTTGGCATGCAGTAAAAAAAACAGCTGCCTTAAAGGTGCAAAAGAAATTTCTGATTACTTAGCTTCTGGTTGTTAAAATACAGTTTTTGCTGTGCTTTCTCTGTAGATGCTGTTGCATATTTATAGGAATTACAAAACACCCCTGTTATTGCAAGAATTGCTAATATGGCCACAATTACTTTTGCTTTAACAGAACCCCCACACTCTGTTTCAGATATCCAAAAGGTGGTGCTAGCATCTTCTTCATTGGAAATTCCTGTTCAGACTCAGCAGGCTTTGGAACTTTCTGCACCTGCTGATCTGGACAAAACTAGAACTGAGCTGGCTGACTGGTTGGTACTGATTGACCAGATGCTCAAGTCAAACATAGTCACTGTGGGAAATACTGAAGAGATCAATCGGACTATTGCACGAATGAAAGTATGTGTTTCTGTGAAGGCTAGTAGAAAATTCTCTCACATTTTAATAGTTTTTACATTCAGTAAAGAAATGAATAGCAATTAAGATGTTTAAAAATAAGAGGAAAAAACCCTGACTGCAACTAAATGCATAACATGAGAGTTACACTTAAAAAGATGTTGTTATTACACTTCTTTCTCCTTCAGAGGCATTTCCTGTTCATTGTTGTATCCCTGTGTGAGCTAAGCACCGTTATATTTTTGTTTAAAACATAGAAAATGGAGAATATCTCCTGACACCTCTTGGGGTTTATATAGTTAACTTACCCCGAAGACTTTGGAGAAGCTTCATGTTTGCTTAGTGGGTGACCTTTGATTCACTCTTTACTGGTTTCTAATGAGTTTTGTTTGCTGTAGTTACACTAAATTGATTTCCAGAGGCATGCTAAGAGGATTAAAAGTTGTAACATAAATGCTTATGATGTAAATGTTTATTTTAGTTGATAGCTCATGCTATGTTGAACTGTGATTAACGGCAGTATTAGTGAGACGTATGCAGCTGTTAAGTTCTTTTTGTATGACTTAATATCAATTAAGTGTAGAGGAATAACTGTCGGCTAAACAAGTGCTAAACTGTTTCTGTATCTCACATAGTCTGGAATTTGAACGAATAACGTGATGTACAGTAGTAGCTTTGGAAATGCTTTGCTTTAACTGTATAATACTTTTAATATGTGCTTCTGGTACACTGCCATAGTAAGAGAACAACAGTTTATAGAACAGCATTATATGGTCTGATTGTTCCTTACAGTTGTTTTCCTTCTTCACTTTCTGCCTGAACCCACTGCTGCTTCTGATATATAAAAATGAAGACAGCTTGGTTAGGAGAAAAACAAATTATGGAGGAGTGAAAAATAGATATTGGAAAACATTGTGCAACAGCTGTGGTAACTGTGGTTTGTACAGGTTAACTTTTACCTCTGGATTGTCAGTAACTGTAATTTACAATATTTTAGCTTTTTAAAGCAGTGCTATAATAATGTGGCAATTCAAGGGTTACAGCAATGACGGGACCAGCCGTATACTTGTGGAGAGACATGTGGTGTTTTACCTACAAATAATACAGATGAATTTAACTAGTTTCTACTTTTTGGACTTAAAAATCATATTGTAATTCTCGACAGATAACCAATGCAGATATGGACCATCGGCGCCCGCAGCTTGATTCTGTTTTTACATTGGCTCAGAATTTGAAAAATAAAACTTCCAGTTCAGACATTAGGACAGAGATCACAGAAAAAAGTAAGTTTCTCCATCCTGTGTGAATACATTGTTTCCATGGCAGTAAAAAATCTTCGTATCTTTCTCTTAAATTCACAAGCGAGCCTAGCTGAAGTTGCCTTCCTTGAAAAAGAAAAGAAAACTTGGCAGTTAAGTGGCTTTCACTTAAGTCTAATGAAAATTCCTGGAACAAGAATTGCTGCTTATTTTTTTGACTGGCCATTTTTTCAAGTAAAAAGGTCAGTAGTTTTGCTGGGATTTCGAAATACTTTGTGAAGAATTTGGGTTGTTTCACCGCCACAGACACAGGGATGAGGATTTTTATTGAGAAAAAGACCTAATCGTGTATCTTTGTTGTTGAACTTTGAGGCACTGGACAGTTAAAAACATGAATGTATAGACTTTAGGACAATGACTTTGCATGTGTACTTTGAAAATTGTTGACTGACAGTAGAGATTTTAAGTCATTGACATACTTGAAATTTTAATTTCCACTTTAAAGACCCCCACTCCCTCTGAAAATTTATTTTACTGGAATGTACAGTTTTCACAATTTGAAACTAGTGGACAATCTGTTTTTGGAAATCTTAAGCTTTGCTGGTTGCTAAGATTAGAAAATTCATGCAGCAGGGAATACCATAGTTAGAAGTAAAAATGGAAAGATATATTTTCATATGTTCTCCTCTGTAATGTAGTTCTCCTTTACTACACCTACATGAATTTCTTTGTTGTCCGTAAGACCTGATGTAGATGATGGGCTCAGAAAGCCCACAGATGGGTGTTTTTTCTGGGGGGTCTGATGAGATGGCATCTGCTGTCTGAGGTTCACAGACTATGGATTGGTAGGGGGGAGTAAGATTCAAAGAAGCAACTTAAAGTTTTGAAGTTACTTGGAACTAGGAGTCAGGTGGAAACTGGGGAGGATAATAACCATGTACTCCATGGGAGTCACTCAACAAGGGGACATTGGGTCAGTCACAAAACATTCTTGATTCTACAGAAAAGCTGAACAAGAAGTAAAAGACTGTATGTTGAAAGTTTGAGTTCCCCTATAGTCATGCCCATCCAGGGTGGGAAAACAGATGTTGTATATGGTGCCATGGGTTAAGCTTCCAGTAGGTACTTTAGATGTGTGTGAGGATTTTCTGCCTGTCATGAAACATGAAAAAAAATGAAGGTTTTGTTACTACTGACATTTGTTAAGGAAAGTTTGCTCTTTGAAGAAAAGTGAAGCTCAGGGCTGCTTTATGCACCTAGTTGTTTAAACACTGAGTATATATAGACACCAAATATTTATCAGAATATACCAATGTCCTACAACCTTCCATGAGTCTGCTGTGTGTCATTGGATGAAGTGTAACTACACAAATGGATAGCAGCAGAGAAACAGAGAAAAGCTTCCTTCTCTGGAACTTCCCTCCCAATTGCTTCATAGACACTGGGAATTTAAAAAACAGTCTCATCAGGAATCCTTTCCAATCCTTCTTCCTGTGATAGCAGACTGGTGCCTATGATAACTCTTTCTAGGAACTTACCTCTTAAACCCACTGAATCCTGAGGCTACCGGGAATGTCCCTGTTTTTCTGTCCTGTTTTGCTGGAGATAGAAAAAAGGGTAAATATGTCAGCAGTGTAGAGAGTAAGGTTAACCTGTCCATTAATAAGAAAAAGTATATAAATAAGTATTAGTTCTATAATAGTAATGCTACTATGTAAATGTCAAATTGCTATGCTTGAAAATTGATCCACAAGCTGCCTGTGGGTTGAAATGGATGAATCTATATTGCACAAATTATTAGGTTTGTCCAGCAGCATGGTGGAGTGATATTTACTCTGACAAGTGGGCTTTGCTGCCACAGTCTTTGAGAGCTTTGTGGAACTAAACAGAATATCGTTGAATCGTTGAAGTTAAGAGATTTTTCTCAAGCAGATGAAGCACAATGGCTTTGTATAATTGCAAAAGGTTAAAAAAAATGTAAAGTTCACTTAAATGGTTTCAATTTAAGCACAACCTTTGACATTTTTGCTTCATGGAAAATTGAAGTGACTGGAGTGTCAAGCATGTTAATTTTCTAATAAAATAGCGTACTTACTGTTAAAATAAATACATTGAATGTCTTACATACTGCTCAGAGTAGAGAGATGTGCAAGAAATCCAGCTTAGTTTTTTTGGTTTTGATTTTTTGCATTTACTTTTTTACCACACTCTTTTTTATTGCATTCTTTAGGGATACAATTTGTTGCCTATAACTGTCAACAGGTAGTAGACAAACCTGTTTCCACCTCGATGGTCTTTCAAGTAATACACTTGCTTTAATGGTCTCTAAGTATCCAGGAAAATGTATGATGCCATGCACTTCTCTCCAAAGACAGATTCACTGCTTTTTGTAATGCACAATTTTTGTTCTAGGCTCTTATGTTGTCTTTTTCACTTCTTGTTTATTAAAGGTTAAGTGTGTTTATCCATCATCTAACTTAACTATTTATTGAGAAAGGAACAGAATACTTGAAGGCAGTGGGGTGTACTCAATAACTTCTCTGTTCTGCCATGTAATCTACTTAAGTCTGTAGAAACCTGTGGTGGAATTAAATTGCCAAAGTAGTTACTGGAGTGTTTCTACCTTGGCCAAAATTGTAGTACAGGTGCCATGAGACTGCCTTTAACACGCAATGGTCTGGAATGCTTAGTTTGCTTTGTACAAGCTATCTAAACAGTATTTGTTTACTTATTCATTTGTACTGGTTTAAGTAACAGATGCACAAAGATGACTTGTTGGTCCTATCACCCTAAAATTGTGCTCCTTGGAGCTTTGCTGCTGATGTGTCTCTGCAGTGCATTTTCCCACATGTGTGTACTTAAAAAGTAAATAATGCCTTTGAAATATTCTAGAAATAATAGTTGTTACTTGTATGGTGACCTGCTTAAACAAGAAGAGGCCAAACACCTGAATTTTTCATTTGCTTCTGTGAATGTCAACTACACAGGGAACTAAAATACTAAATATGGAGACTATTGTGTTTGAGAATGAGTTATATTATTGGCTTTTGTCCTGAAAATTAAGAGGTAGTTATGGCTACTCGTTCATTTGCCTCATGTTTTCCATGTTTTGTGTTGTCCTCCCCAGTGGAGAAGCTGAAGAACCAGTGGGACAACACCCAGCACAGCGTGGAGGTGCGGCAGCAGCAGCTCAAGTACATGCTGGCAGACAGCCTGCAGTGGCACGAGCAGAGGCAGGAGATGGAGCACCTCATGGAGCAGTGCGAGATCCGTCTGCGAATGCTCCTGCAGGCCCCAAAAGAGGTGCTTGCCAAACAGATTGCAGAGAGCAAAGTAAGACCACTTATGCCTATATTTTTTCCATACCAAACTCCTCAGTCCTGATTCCTGTGTAATGCTGCTGGATTCAACTGATGAGTGAATATGCAATGTAGTTGTTGTACTATTTTCTGTCTCTTTTTGGGCATGATATTTTCTTAATTGTCTGTATTTTTCAATATATCAGACTTCCCAAGAATCACATTCTGGGAGGTAAACAGATGGCATGCGTGCATGTGTGTCTTTGATACTGATAATGAGTATATATGATACTGAAATGATAATGAGTATATACGATACTGAAATGAGTATCATATAGCATCAAAGAAGTGATACTATGCAAAGAACTTGAACCCCAAACCAATTAAAGTTTAATGATACTGCCACAGAATTGGCATCATAGAAATATTTAACAGTACCTTAGGAATGGACTAAGGTATTTAAAATTGTCCTGAATTTCACTGCTGATGGGTGCCAGGCATATCCAATGCTCTGGTTTTTGTTGGTTTTTATTTTTTTTTTGGTTCCATGCAATCTTTGATGCTTTTTATATCATGTCAAGCATGCTGCGATAAATCTGTAAGTCTAGTGTCCTTTGTCCTGGTGGCTGTCAGAAAAAGGGCAGGCTGTAGGTGGCACAGTATGAGAACTAAAGACACAAAGCAGTGAGGAGAGGCTCTTATCAGTGCAGTATTTAGAACAGGGATATAATAGTTTAAAAAAATATGCTCATATATATGTATACCCATATATATTCATGAAGGGGCAACGTAGGGGTGCAGCTGGGTATGGAAAGAGGCAGGGAGTATGATTATGAGAGTTGCTTACCAATCCACAGCTGTTTAAGTACACAGTAAAGTTGTGTGCTTTTCACAACTATCTGACTAGTGTCTATCTCTACATGAGCAGGGAAATAGTAATGGACTATAGAAATGGTCTGCTTTGTTTTCTTAAGTGAAAGCAGGGCCATGCCCAAACAGAAAGGGCCTGATATGCAACTGGATATATATATGGAAATATTATTTTCCATTTAGAAATAATCTTGAGTTTAGATTCTCTAAAGTCTATAAATATCCTGCCACAATAAACAAACACTTCTAATATATTTTCTTAATTTTAAACAAAAAAAAAACCCCAAAGAATGAAATCAAATTCTCATACTGCTCATTTCATTTATGCTACTTTTAGATGCCACTTATATTGCTGTTTTAATAATTCAAACTTATTCATGCTACTCAAAATACAGAAGTATTTTTATTTCAGGTGCCAGTAGAATATAAAAGAGGATTTCTCTAATCTTTGGTGGCTCTGGCAAATACAACTTTTTCACACCTATTTCTGTTTTGATTAGTTCGTTATCAGGACACTTAATATCTGTAGATTTTCTCTTTAAGGTTTTGCTTCTAGATGAAAAACATGCACATTTTGCTTTTTAGAAAAGAGGAAATAATGGGTGGTTTTATAATATGTGATAAAATGCATAATATGAGAAATACTCTGATTTTAATGTCTCATTTGGAATTGCTTTTCAGCTGTTAGTACAGGATTTGCATAGAGGTGACATCACAGTAGCAGCATTCAATGATCTTTCTAATAAACTACTTCGAGAGTATCGTGATGATGACTCAAGGAAGGTGAAGGAAACCACTGACCAAATGAACACTTGCTGGGTTAATCTGAACCAAAGGTAATTACAAGGTTTCACTCTATCTGTAGCAGCCGGTGTGTTAAACTTGCATTCTGTGTATGTGTGTAATGTAGTCTCTTCTTTTTGTGCTTTAGTGCAGCATTTAGGGCTGCTGTGGATAATTAATTGCAGTCAAGCTCTTTTGATGATTGAAATTCTCACAGTTCACAATGGAAAGCTTCTGTATGACTTCCCATTTGTGTGGTATATTTTTAAGCAGAAAAAGAAGGGACTTGTCATGTTTGGTTTCAGGTTTTCTTGTGGCTATTACTCTCTAAGTTTCTTTGAAAGTTCCTCTCTTGTTCTTTATTGCTGGTATGATTTATGTATTTGTAGTTTGTTATTATACTTTCTTCTCATAAGGCTGTATGTGTTCAGCTTCATCTTCCCATGCATTAATTCATTACGGCCTTCCATCTAATGGAAACTTCCCCTGAACGGGGCTGTGCTTTGGGTTCTCGAGTGCAATCCTTCTAGTACTCCCATCTGGAAAATACTTGAGCTGTAGGAACAGAGACTTAATTGAAACTTCTTTCTATTCATCCTCTATTTAAGGTGTATCTGCAGATAGGTTTCAATGAAAAGATGGTATTCTCCTATGCATAATTTTTTTCCTGCAGGGTAATCTAATTTCTGCAGAAATGCTTTTTAGTATTTGCTATATAGACAATTAACATTTAGAATAGTGTCTGACTCCGAAATCTAAAAGGCTGTCTGCATTGTGGTTAGAAGGAGAGAAGACAAAATTGATCCTCTGTATGTGGGAGTGGGGAAGATGACAACTAAATTCTATATGTATATATGAGCATGTGAGGGAAGTAGCTGCTTTTGGAATGGGATGTCAGTTACAGGAATGAAAAGCCTATTTAGTAAAGCTTATGGAGCTGATGTTCTCATGAAGAGTGAGAGGAGGAGAACATTATAGAAACTGTGGCATAATAGAATGGTTTGAATTGGAAGGGGCCTTAAAGATCATCCCGTTCCAAACCCCCTGTAATGAGCAGACCATGGTCCACTTGACCAGGCTGCTCAAAGCCCCATTCAGTCTGACCTTGGACACTTCCAGGGATGGGGTATTCACAGCTTCTCCTGTTCCATTACTTTACCACCCTCAAAGTGAAGAATTTTTTTCCTGATATCTAATTGAAATATGCCCTCTTTCAGTTTAGAGGCATTACTCTTGTCTTATCCTTACATGCCCTTGCAATAAATCCCTCTCCATCTTTCTCGTAGGCCCCCTTCAGGCTCTGCAAGGCTGCCTAAGGTCCCCTGGGAGCCTTTGCTTCTCCAGGCTGAACAACTCCAATTCTTTCAGCCTTTCCTGATATGAAATGTGCTCCAGCCCTCAGTGTATCTTAGTGGTTCTCCTCTGGACCTGCTTCAACAGGTCCACATCCTTCTTATGTTGGGGTCTCAGTGCTGGCTGCAGCCCTGCAGGTGGGGTCTGAGCAGAGCAGAGGGGCAGAATCCCCTCCCTCACCCTGCTGGCCACGCTGCTTTGGATGCAGCCCAGGATACAATTGGCTTTCTGTACTGTGAGCTCACATTGCTGGCTCATGTCCAGCCTCTCACCCACCAGCACCCCCAAGTCCTTCTCAAGAGGACTATTCTCAGTATGCAGGTAATGAAGGAAGCAGAGTAGAACGTCATCTTATCCTTCCTTGGAGGAAAATGGTTCTGTCATTTTGTGCTTTGGCTGTGGCAGCTTGTTTCCTAGTTAATTAGAGGATGACGGGAAACAGCTCCTTGTTGGATTAGCATTGACAGTAGACTAAAACCCAGTAGTAGTCTCATTCACATTCAGACTTTGCAGTGTTTATGGCTAGAACTGGCATAAGACTGCCCACTACTCAGAGAAGGTGACCAGAAAGAAGAACTTCTGCCTGGAAGCCTCTAATTATTTTTGAATCTGCTTAAGGTCTAAAGTAATAAGCTACTGCATTTTGTTGTGTATAACTGAAGCTCCTCAATTATCACTGGGGCTACTATTTGAAGTCTGCAGCCTAAGGAAGGTGAATATCTGCTTTGTTTATTAACTAGTGGCAGAATGTAAAGGACAACTCTGAGAGCCAGTTGGTAGCCAGTGTGGAGCTGCTCAGTGTAACCCCATCTGAAAAGCACGGTAGAACTGAAAGGGGAGAATGTACAAAGAAAGCACCTTTTCAACAGGATGAAGGTTTTTATACTTGCTTTAAATGAAGAGATAGAAATACCAGTGACAAGGCTTACTTTTTGTGACAGATCTTGGGACATGCAGGACTCTTACATAGAGTGGACATGTAGCCCTATGGCTTCTATAAGGACAAATCTGTATTTATGGCATAATGCTTAGTTTGTTCCCCTACTTGGAGGTTGTGGAAAGGGCCCTCAGTAACATCACCTGGAAGGATTGTGGTCCTGAACAGCACAAGAACACTACCAGGAAGATTGTAGCCATGGCATGTAAAGTGAAAGAGCTTATTTTAAAACTGTTGGCATTAAGAGATTGAAGCTCCCCAGCTTGACATTGTGTAAATTGGATACTTTGCCCAGTGGCTATTCGTGTTCTATTTTTATACTTTAGGGTGAAATTATAGTCATTCTGTGTGTTTGTGCTGCCTTGGTAATGGATTCTAGTTGCTTTCTGTACTGTCTCAGATGTTTGTTTCTGAATTTCTTTGGTCACACACTTATATGCATTGTAGATTTTTAGTTTAAATCTGAAAAAATAATTGGGTAGAACAGAAACCTGAAACAGAGCCATGAAAACTTAAATAATAGAATAACTTTTTTTTTTCTTGGGTGTGTCTTTGCCAATAGAATCTGTGTAGACTTTCTCCACTCTCACTGTATTAAGTTAGCTGCATTTGAAAATAATTCTCTGGCTTCTCCTCACATTTAGTTCTTGCATCTTGGAAGATGTACAGATCCTATGTCTGTTGAGGCTGCTCTAATTGTGTCAGAATTATTTGAAAATCTGAGTTACATTTTTATAGCATGGGGTAGTTGTTAATCTGCAGTACAGAATTGTCAATTTTCTATTTTATGTTTGAGGCCTTTACTAGAAGGGGATGAAAGTATTTCCATCTGCTCTGTAAAAGTGTTGCTTGCTACTGCTATGGATGTCCTCTTTAAAGACACCTATGTAATCTTTGAACATTAGTTCTAAATTTTTACATATTTAGTGAAAGGATTGTTTTTCAGCTTTAATTCAAATGTATGGCAGCAGTGGGACAGTAATAGGATTTAATTCTTTCCTTAAAGTTCAACCAAACAGAAAGCTTGAGAAATTAAAACTAGGATGAATACAATATTCTTCAATGAAGGTTGTTAACTACAAAGTTTGGGTTGTCTCAATTCCCATCTAGTACATCAGTACTTAGACTTAGAGATCTGGGTCACTTAGTGTTTCATCCTTTGGAGCTGTTCTTTTTCTTTGAAGGTCACCTTTATTACCAGTCTGTTCTTCCTGTTGTCACTCCTGTTCTTCCACCTTTGGCCTTAACCCCCTGCTAGGGAAGAAAATCCCTGCGGAGGGAGAGGGTTTTGAAGTTAGAGCTCATAACTGCTTTTACTTTACGTTTTTCTCACAGTTCCTTGGTGTGCTCTAATTTTTCAGCTGGTGCTTATTATCTTTTCTGGACAATATCTATCAAACTATTTGTTATCCCTAGCATGCTACTTATGATTTTTTCTCAAGACTGGGTGAAGCATACCAGCTGCAAGAGAGAAGCAAGAATGAAGGCTTCTTGCTCTCCTGGTCATTTGCTAGAAGCCAAAACTCGGGCAAGCACAAAGTCAGGAATGATTCTTAGACTCTTATTTTGGATAAAGCAATTATAACAAGTGACATAAGACCTAAGCTCCTAAAGTAGGGGTTGCAATGCTATCTTTGTGCAAATTGTCTCGAAAAAATTAGTTATGCTAAAACTTAGGAATGTGAGCCTGGCAGAATTGGGGTTGCATGAGATTTCCTCACAGTCCTTAGAAGAAAACAGCTTTTACTTGTATCTGTCTCATCTGATGTGCTAGTAAACCAGGCTACTTGCTTTGAAATGTCATCCTGAACGGTTCTGAACACCCACTGCTTCTTTTCTAAAAGGAATATTTTAACTAGTTCTGAAATTTGCAATTCCAAACACAGTGATTCCTTCATACTGCTGAGCAGTGCTTTTGCCACAGCATGACAAGGAGGAAAGAAAGCTGAAGAGGATGGGAGGATGCAGAAGACATAAGTTTGGGCCTTTCTGGAGAAATGTGGAAATACCAAATACTGAGTGTTTTGGCCTTGTCTGTTTTGAAATTAAATATCACTTTACCCCTAAAATCTTACAATACAGTTAGTGCTTGATGCAAAAATAAAATTGAACTTTCTACTTACTCAGCAGAAGCATTCTAGATGTTAGCTCTGTTAGAGGTTTCTCTACAGTGTGCTGGTGTGGGACAGCTTGTTTCTTGTCTCTTTTGGGAGAAGGAATGCTGCATAATAACAGCCTCAAATAGATGAAATTTAGTTTGTCATGCTTTATTAATGTTGCTAATCAGAGCTTTTAAATTTGCTGACTATAATAGTTTCTCATCTGAGTTTCATTTCAGTTACAAGGAGACAGTACTGTTATGCAGAAGTATAAGGTGATTTTTTTCCTAGGAAATTGTTTGAAGTTGCTGATAACTTAAGATGTTTGGATTATATTGTTATTAAATGAAAAAAATCTCCTTGTGGACATTAGTATATTTAGTATTTTTATTAGTCAGAAATCTTTTGGATGATTGAAAATTTGGACTATATTCTGCCAGCCTTTTTTTAGATTTAAGTATGTTGAGGATGGCTTGACTGTTATGATGGCAGTGTATTATTCTGTTTGTTTGAGTGATAGTGTCAAAAGTCTTGTCTTCTAGCAGAGAGAACCAGGTATTTGACTTTTCATCCCTTAGCACTTTAACTCTTAAGAATTCATGGCAGTGTTTCTGCTCACTGTAAAAGAGGAACCAAAAGTACCCCAAGCACTTAGTGCTTCTACTCCATGTGGGTTTTGTTGATAGGGAAAAGCCCATTTTTCACACATGGAAATAACACTTCTACCATTTGAGGTAGTGTAAGTTGATGATTGTAATACTCTAAAAGGAAAATCTAGGTTTTTTATTAATAACTTAGTTTCTTCTGCATGCCTTTTTAAAAAGGTCAATGAAATGCATAACCAGTTCAGGACATCTATGGGTAGCTATAGACACACTAACCAGAGAAACAGTGATATAAATAATGATAAAACAAGCTTTACAGATGCATAGTTTCTTAGTAGAGATACCTTTCAGATTTCCTTTTAGTAGTTTCATTATGATGTATATAATGCTGTATGTTGTGGGGGAATATTCTGACACTTGTCTTGTTTTCAGAGCCGTCGATAGGCAGAATTTCTTGGAGACAGAGATGAAGACAGTACAGGCCTCACACAAGGATCTGGAGAGCTTCCTCAAGTGGCTTCAAGAGGCAGAGACAACAGTTAATGTTCTGGCGGATGCATCCGAGCGTGAGAACACTGCTCAGGACAGTGTCTGCGTAAGGGAGCTCAGAAAGCAAATGCAGGTGAGAAACTAAATAATGCTGCTGTTATTCAGGCTTTCTTGCAATGGCAAATGTTAGAAAGAAAAGATATCTACTTGCTTGGGGAAAGCTGCAGGCTGTTGAAAGGTGTTTCCTAAAACAGTGTTTTAGAAGTCAGGTGTATGAAAGAAGCAGATTTTTCTTCCTAAAATTTGAAGTACGTACTTTTGTGTATGTCTGTGGCACTGAGGGCTCTTAAATGTCCTTGGAGGGTGACTGCATTCAGGAAGTGTACGCTTGATTAAACCAAGTCATGTTGTGTGATTGTCCAACCAAACAATTTAATCTACTTCCCTCCAAGTAAAGCCCTCCTGGGCTGCATTGTCTCCTATTTCTGCTTGCCACCTTCCTCCTGCTTTCACAGCAATCCAAGAAGTTGTTGTGCTTGGATTACCACTTCTCCCTCTCCTACTCCCCAGCAGCTCCCCAGCTGACTTTCCTTCTAGTACAGGCCATAGCCTGGAAACCTGAGAAATTACTGAGGAGTTTAACTGACACCACTTATTAAATCCTGTATTTTGGGTTTGGATTAATGTCATCTGTGATCTAAGTGGGTTTGAGCAGCTTATAATGAAAAAAGATGTTGCTTTTAGTAGTGCAGGTAATAGTAATCTGAACATATCTAAGCTGAACTGAAATGAAACAAGACTGTTAGAAGTATCTGATAGCAAGCTATTCTCGTTAATCATAGTGAAGAGCACAGTATTTTGTGGAAGCTTATCTATTGAAAATGACATGTCACTCACCAATGTTCAAATGATTCTAGTCAGTCAGGTAACCTATCTGTAGTGATGTGGCTTTTTGGGAAATGCTGAGACTAGTCTGTAGTGGCGACACCTAGAACTTAGTATTATGCTTTCTATTGGCAGTCCTCCCAACTACTGCAATGTAGTGGAGGTGGAAGAGCTAAAACAGGGCACAGGCAGCTAACAACAGAAGGCAGTGCTATGTGTAAATAGACTTATTTCTGCATTACCTTGCACTCTGTGTAGTCAATCACACCAAGATACAGCTGTTATTTCACAATTTGTTTGTTGGCTCTTTGTGGCTGTGAAGCACCACGAGTGTGGAAGGTTGTTTGCCGTTCTTTGTTGTGCCGCAATCTGATTAAAATTGCATGAGTTGTGCTGTGTGAGGGGAGAACTGGGCAAGGCTGCCTGCTGTGTGGAGAAGGAGAAGGTCTACAACTGTCGCGGCTTGGTGGTGCTGGATGCTGAGGTGCCACGACTTCCTAAAGCATCTCCAAGGCGCAGCCGCTCGGCAGGACCAGCACACACTGACACACACACACACACACACACACACGGATAGCTCCAGAAAATGTGCTGATGACAAAGAGGCTGGAAGGGTCTTCGTATAGAGTTCCACGGGAGAGGTTTATTGCAGCCACACACGGGAAAGGTTCCAGGGATGAAGACAAACAGCATTGAAGGGTCCAGGTTAAAGTACAGGAGCAGGGAGAGCATCAAGGACCAATGATCTGAGGGTACGGGGTGGTACAAAGGTGGGACTAGGGAATGGGAGCCAATGGGGAAACTCTGAGGGAGCAGTGAGGGGCAAGGGCCAATGGGGGAACAGGGAGTGGAGAACCTTCTTAGGGCAGGGACATGTAAGCTACAAAGGGGCAGGGAGGCCAACAGGCCAAGAGGGGAAGCAGAACTGGGGTACATTAACATAACAGAACAGAGCATCCTGGGGGTAGCCTTTTCTGGCACCCTAACCTGGGGAGGATCTGTTGGTACTAGGGACTGTCCCACCACTGGGCTCTCTTTGTCCCTTGTACCACAGGCCCATCGGTCACCACATATAACCAACTCATGACTGTGCACATTGTCCTGACTTGTAACAACTGCAAAGGCAGATGGAGGTGCTGGGGCATGACCTTCTCTGTTTCAGCATCCTGTTACTGGATATTGTCCATCTTTTTCTGAGACTGTTTCTACACACTGTGCACATGACATATCATCACTTAATTCACCCATGACCTTACAAATTTTTGTAAGCTTTTTCTGGGTACCCTAGGAAGTGAAGTAGAGCGTGTCAAAGACTGTCATAATGACTTCCAGAGTGAACTTTTTCCCGTACCACTTTAAAGTCTTACTTTAAATGTAAATGAAGACATTCATATCATGACACTGACAAACCCTCCAAAATCACTGTTTATGTTTGCAAATATTTGTTGAATTTCTGAAAACAGAATGAAGCACTAACGTCTTGCTGCACCTCAAAAGATCAAGCCCATTCCCTTGCAAGTTCCTAAGCTTAATATCTGATTAAACAATGATCATTTCCTGTTCTTCCCCTGTTATGTGGTGTAAAATAACAGTGTTGTTCTCTTGGTGCTTTGTTGAATATATGAATAAGTATTGGTTTTAAGGGTAGTGGTTAAATGGTTTTAAGAAGAATGCAGGGATTATAACCTTCTCTGCTCTGTGTGAAGATGCCTCTGCCCTCAAGGCCTGTTCATTAAGTAAAATTTTACTATAAGTTTAAGGTGTGATAAATTCTAGGTGAAATGAGCTGAACCTAGACAAAACATGATGAATTTGTTGTTGTTGCCGTTGTTACATGTCATGCATTTTCAAAATAGGATCATCTGTTAAACTGGCATCTGTGCATGCCTGGGAGGACTATCCTCCATTACATTTTGGGCCTAACTTGTTTAGCTGCAGCTCAAGTCACTCTACTGTGGAATCAGTGATCTGAGCACTGAAGCCGTGTTTTGCCTTTCATTGTGATACCTGAGGCCAGCAACAGTACTGTGCAAATAATGCAGACTTTGAGTGTGGTAGCAATGTCTTTTTAAAAAGGAAAAATCCATGCTTGTATCATCAGTCAGTTAAATTAATTCTCTCAGTATCTAAATGTTGTAGAAGACTTTCCTTTCAGGTTAGTGCCAAAACGCTACAGTCTGTGTTGGAAAATGTTTAGCAGTGACTTGAAAGAGATTAAAACCTAATTTGAAACAAGATGCAGAAAATAAGGTAGGAAATAATAAGTAGTGCAATATATGTAAAGTCCTCTGCCTACAGATGTGAAGGTGTTCAAAATAATTCAAAGATTTTGTTGTACTGTAAAAAAAAATGTCACCATAAGTAGTGGCAGGCAGTTTGTCTCACTGCTTGATTCGAGCTTGTAGATTGAAAGATCTGGGAAGATAAAAAGCAGAACTGAAGGAAGGAAGCTGTGGACTGTGGGCTCTGTCTTACACAGAAGAGGTTTGAGCTTTTGCACAGTCATTTCAGAATGCTTCCATGGTTTCAGAGTTGTGCTGCATCATAGGTTTCCTTAAAAGATATTTAGTAAGAGCATGTCAGCTAATCATGGTAGGCTCAATCTGGAAGGTTAAAGAAGCAGACTTCTGGTGGGAATGTATGTAAGCCAGGAGCAATGGCATACAGAGGAACAGTTCAAATAAGTGGTGGGGATGAGAAAAGACAGCGTGCCTGGCAAGGTGAATACGGATGGTAAGATTTCTATATACAGAGTGGAATCTGTGTATCACTTTACTCAAAATGATGTTGTTACTGTTGCAGACAGATCAAGAAGAAAGCAGTGTACAGTTAAACGAGGGTTATCTAAGGAGTGGTAGAAACATTGATTCAGTCCTAAAAAAAAAGGTGAAAAGGTTGTCTTCACAGAACTGGATGAAAAGAGATTTTAAATGTCATGTATGAAGAACCTGAACCTTGCATTCATCTCCTTGGTAGGAAAGTGCCTTAAAAGAGGCAAAGCAGTGTATAATGTGCTGACATCTAAGCTGTACATTATTTTGGATCATATGAACTTGTCAGGATAGCTGTTGCCTGCATATTGATATGCGTGAAATGTGTAGGTACCTTTTCATGTGGAAATATGCACATTAAATCATATGATTACTTGGAGTGGTGTGCTCCACCTACTGTGTTCAGGCCTCCCTGAACCTTTGTTATAGCAGCCCCTCTGATACAGGTTTAAGTAGATTCATCACAGCACCTTTGGAAGCAATGAGTAGCTGGCTCCGGTTATGCTGCAGTTTTGCCACACCTAGGGGTATGTTGGCTGTATTGCATTGGGAGTGCTCGCTGGTAGCAAAACACTTCCATGCTCTTGAATGTCCTGCTGTCACCCTTAGCTGGCTTAAATAATTCTGCTTTGTCATGGGAAATACATCAAAATTATGTTAGCTCTTTGGATTCAAGGATGACTTAGAGAAGGGGCTGATGATGCAACTGTATGCTTTTACTTTATCAGAGCCCTATTTTTTCTTGTCTAAAGTCATTCTGGAAAATACATAACTGGAAATGACTTGTGAAAAACATTCCTACTTTCTGGTGCAAGTGAGAATCCTTTGAGATCCCTTTGACTAAATTAGCTTTAAGAGAGTTTTTATAGGAAGAGGTTTACCCCCTGCAGTTTTCCCTTTTGTGTTGGGTAATCTAGTTTTGAGAAACGCCTATGTGATTTATTAGCCTTTAATGTATGGCTGATATAATTAGGGCAGGTATCCCTGTGCTCCTCTCTCAAGATTTATAACACAATCTGTTATTCACTCACTCTACAGCTCTGCCAGAGCTGCGTTCAGGCTGAGAACGAGAGCATCCTTTCCCAGAGTGAGGGAGCAAACACTCAGTCTGCTGATAGAAAGCAGCTACTAGGGAAGAGCAACTGTTGTGATACACTGGAGCCGTCTTCCTGAAGGAATTCTTTTTTTGTTCCTGCAGCTTTCAGGCTTAAATTAATAACCTTTTTCTGGCTATTTAGTGCACTCCTGAACGGTGGCAGACGATCGGCTGCTCAACTTCATTTGCCCTCTGCAAAAGCAGAGCTGAGCAGTACCGATTAGAAGAATCTGTGAAGGCTGCTATTTTTTTGCATTTGTTTTGTGGGGTTATTTTAGGAGAAAAACTTATGCTGTATCAATCTTCTTTGCCTTTGAAACGTATAAAGCCTGTAGCTTGCAAAAGCAGTCCTGGAAGAGAGCATGCTCAGAAAGCTGGCAAATCATTGTCCAGTGACCGGGAGGAAATGATAGTTGCTCTTCATTTATAATGCAAATTCTGAGGTATCTTCAGAAGTGTGGCAAACTTAAAATGATGGCTGTGGTGAGAACCTCTCTTCAGAAAGTTGTGGTGTTGTTGCATCGTTTACAGAGGATGGCAGTTTCTTCTCCCCGTTACCAGAAGCTTTGTAAGGTAAGAAGCATAAGCCCTAAATGTCGTGTGTGTATTGCTAACTCTGTTGTCTTTCTGAGATAAAAAGAAAAGAAAGTGAGCATGGGATAAGTGTCAAAATCATCTAGCCTATCTAGTGTTTTTAAGCCTGTAATGCTCTCCATGTGTGTTTTGTTGAAGAATGCAGACAAAAAGAAATCAAAACAAAACAACCCTGTGTTTGTCTGAGTGACAGATTTTTTTAGAAAAGTGCTCTCTTGCCTACCATTCAAGTCTCTGGAAGGAAACTGTTATGTTCAATGATTTCATTTTTTTTTTTATAAAATACTACCACTTCTTTGCCATGGGAGTTAATTAGTTCTTGGTAAATGTGATTCTTTAACTCCTGTGTACCCATTATGTAGAATAACTGTGTTTTTCTATGCCCAGTGTTATTTTTCTTTTGAGATTTTTGAAACTTTTAATTAGGAATGAGTTCAGCAGGCTAACACGCATCCATTAATTTCTGACTTCACTGATCGAGTTCTTTCACGGTTAAAAAATCAGGAAAGTTGGAGAAAAAGCATGTTGACATAGGCTACCACTTACTGGTGTTTTTGATGATACCTATTTTGGTGGCTGATTGTTTCTACTCCCAAAGGCAGTGTTTACATTTTGTTTTTTTCACAGGCTCTGTTGTTCTGAACCTTAAGACCATGGTGATGATCTAGGGTACCTAGTAAAATTCACTTTTAAAAGTAGTTTGATCACTCACAAGATTAAAATAAGTGAATAAAATTAATAAATTTAAAACTGATCTGTAAAGTCCGTGAGTTAATACTGCTGCAGTGTGATGCCCTGGTGAGGTATTATTATTAAACTTTTAATATAATGATTCTGTCTTGAAATGTTGCAAAATTATAAAATTTGATAGGTCTTCAGCTGTATATATACTGACATAACCTTAAATGAATTCTATCTGGCTGCCTTTGCAATTGGTTTTCTCTTCTTGCTGCTTATGATACTTTAAAACTGTGTTTTGTGATGAAAATGTCTGTTTTTCATACAAGGTGTGTGAGAACTAAAGTCTTGTTCTGATGATAAAACAAAGCCACCTTAACTCATCCTACTTGCTTCGATCTGAAATGTGCTTTCTGTTATGAGGAATATGAAAAATCACATCAAGTGAGAGAGATCCCATCCTTAGAGTAGGGTTTGAAAGTAAGGAAAAAGTATCATTCAGGATGTGAAGCTTGTAGATGAAGTTCTGTCATATGGGGAAAAACATTGCCGTCAAATGGCTGTTCAGGGTGCTTCAGCTTACCAAGCTGTACTAATAGATGTATCTTCATTATGAAGAATGAGAGACAGTAGTTTGTGTACATACCAGCTATTTTAACAAACATTCCTCGGTTGTTCTTGTCTATCAGTTGTCATTAAAAATCCTGTTTGCTTTTGTGAATAAAGCAGATTTTTTTTCATTAATCTAAAGACATGGGTTATAATTGCCTGTTTAGTCACTTTTTTTGAATAAACTTGTTTGTAAAATGTTTGTCAAGCTACTATTTAGTGACTCTTAAGGTAATAATTATTTGCTAATTAGCCTGAGAGCCCAGTAAATGGTTGCCTACTTAATTTGCTGAGTTTAAATCTACCCAAGGGGTAGTGAAAAAATCTTCTAAAGGGCTGTTATTAAAATACATTTTCTGATTGAGAACCCATGCACTGATAGCCTTGGGAATTACACGTTGCTTAAAATTACACATTGCATGTTTTTTGCTTGTTAAAAAGTCACATGGCTTAGTTTTTCAGATGTCTGTGCTTAGTTTACTGAAAGTAGGATTATTGGTCTTCTTGTACAGTTAAATCAGACACTAATTGAAGGAGGAAAAAAGAAATGGTTTACGATCCCAGTCACTTCCAGCAGGTGTCAATGTAAGGCAATGATAGATGGAAGTCTGGTGATGGAAATGTTAATGCTTAGATGAGAAAATGTATGGAAATTACTAAAAGCAACCATGACAGCATGTCAGGAAAGATTTCTTGTAGTGCCCTGTATGCTTCTGTCTTTGGAATGTCAGATGTTTGTATGTGTCTTGTGCATTCCGTGGATACACTGATATAGTTCAGATCTGCAGAAGATAAGCTATTTACTATAAAGTGTATGAATTATTGCAGTGTATCCAGGGTGGATACTTCATGAACTAGATCTAAATGCTTCATGTGAAGTGTCCTCTGAAGCGTAACAGAGGGCCAACGAAATACGTAAGACAAATTCTTGAAGTTTAGTGTTTGTTTTAAACTGCATTGTTTATGAAAGAACTAAGGCTTTATTATTGAACTGTACTGGGAAAAGTCATAATTGTTTCTTTTAACAGCCTCATATAATAGCAACACTCAGAATTCACAGTCTACATTTTGCAATTTTCTTTAAAGAAGAAATAAAAATAAACACTGTTGATATACTACAGCATAGCTGAAATATGTGAAATCCAAAATTTAGGATAGTTCTTCTGTTGCTGCTTTTTCTTTCACTAATTTCTTCCTGCCAAGGTGAGTTTTGTCAGATAGACCTTTCCACTTGTTGCTGTTTAATTCTTTCACCCTGAAATTAGTGGCATACCAGGGCAAAATGTCTGCACTTGGCATTGTGTTGTCAGTATGTAATAAGTTTTGCTTTATTGTTGTTAGCAGCTTTGTTTCAAAACTCTTGTATATGACTTTGATGAATGAACAATCAGAAAGGGGCTGTTGTAGGGGCTGTCATCTGCTCCGTGTTCTTGCTAATATGATTGTTTCTTAAAGAAAGACTTTTATTAGTTATATCCAACTAGCTCAGACTAGAGTGAATTTATAACAGAAAAAATCACTTTAAGGTACAAATTGATAGATCTTTTCTGAGACACCAGAGTTACAACATTACTTATAAAAATAAAGTACAAAATTGTGAAACTTACTTTAAGTTCCCTGACAGAAAGTAAAGAATAGTGCATCTCTGGCAGACAGCTAAATTATTACCTTGAAATATGTATCCTGCATGTGGAATTTGACTGTGGTATTTTTGAAACACATTGCTAGCATTCAGGGACTGAAAAATTCGTCCACTGGAAAACAGGCTGAGAAACATATCTAGTTGCTGAGAGGGTATTTCCTCAGTTTTGTCTCTCACTTTTTTGAGAAATTCTTGAGAAGAACCTGCTTTAAAAATAAGTAAATATTCAATGCTTCATATAAAATACTCAAGTCTCAAACCTGATCCAACATGAGTCTTTGTGTGGTAACTTAGGTGAGTTCTTGACTTCGTCAGCTATGAAACACATCAGAAACACATCTTGTGGTTCTTTTTTACTTAAGAATACATAACTTAAAGTGTAATCCTCTTCTTTTATGCTTTTTTTTTAATAGCTAGTGTTAAATTTATAAAACTGCGGGAATTTAAAAGCACAGCGATTGCTGGAGTCAGCCAAAATCCTTTTTTTGCTGTGATACTGGTGAAGCATTCCAAAAGACATTTACATTGTGTTGAATTTTGTGAGTAGCAGCAAAGGCTCTGTTCTTAGAAAATTTTGAAAAAAATGTGAAGGTCATGGGGGCAGGGCAAAAACAAGCCTGGAAGGCTGTGTTGAGAAATGTGTAGGTTAATCCTGGTTCAAATGAATTCAACAAAGATAAGTTTTTTAATGTTTACATGACTTGATCTAGAAAATAAATCATTGGCATATTCATGTATAAAATACAGATAACCAAGTGTGGATGAGGAGAAGAAGCAATGTAGCACATTCATTGGACTGCAGAAGTGAGAACAAAAGTTAATTTTGGAAACATGTTCTGAAGTAGGATATTGTATTAAGAAGGTTGTTGATTGGAAAATGAAGCAGTGTCGTCAAAAGCATTGCTAAATTATGCAGACAGTTTCTTTTTTTAGATGAGAAAGTTAAGTCCAGACTGCTTGATATGGTTCTAGTTGTATAAAGGACATTCTAATTAGATTTAGATCTACAAAAAAGCCTTATAGAAAGGAGGAGGCCAGAATTAAAGGGACCCTTGGGTATTAATGACTATTATCTACTAAAATACAGAGAGGCTAGAAGTGAACTGGTGAAATGAAAATGGCTATTTTGAAAAGTAAATAATTTAGTATTATTAAGTAAATAATATCTGGTGATCAGCCTCTCAGGAGTTTAGGATTTACCATTTTAGAAAACAACTGAGCAGTATGACTGGTAACCACCCTACCTCCAAACACCCCACAGCTTGGTTGTGTTGGGAATGATTGTAGAAGAAGTGGTTTTTGGTGTGATTTCTTGAGAGAGTGTGTATGCACAGGCCTGGGATGAAATGTGACTTGGGTGCTTTGTAAGCAGAACAGGGCTAACATATAGCTAATCAAGGGCACCAAGGTTCCTTGATGGTGTTTAGTGACAGAGAAGATAAGCCTTATTTGAAGGAGCATGAATAGGCTGGGAGTGCGTGTCAGTCAATGGTCATTTAAAATGAGTGAGATGGACATAATTTCTTTGTGGGTTTGGATTAAAAGTTGTAAAGCTGAAAACTCATGGAGAACACTTAGAATGATAGGCATCTGGTAGTTTTGGGAGGTGACAGTTGATTTGCTTCTGGCTTTTATTATAGAATGATCACAGCAGCTAGAGAAGCAATGGAAGGCTGAAGGGAGAACATTTTTAATAGCTTTAAAAAAATGAGGTAGGTGAAGGCTGGAAATGACTATCCAGTGAGTCAAAAGATGTGAAAACTAAAAACAGGGACAAGAAATTAAATTCCAGTTGAAAATGTAATAACTGTAATGGAATTTAGTTCTCCATCAAATTGCACCTTTGTATACACTCGATCAGTGATGGACAAGCACAATTAGGGGCTTTGGGGTGTAGGCAAGATGTTGTTAACTGTTAGCATGTTATTTACTAATTGATTTCCTTTGGTCTTTTGGAGGGATCTGATAAGAAAGATCAGTGGGATATTGGAGGGATATTTTCATGTTTTGACAGATCAGAGAGATAGGAGATCCTGAGAACTCCCATGGTCTTCCTAGGATAGTGTAAGTTGGTTCATGAAGACAGGTGTGGATTCTGGTTGTCATTGGAGTGTAAAAGAATGAGCAGAATTTCAAAGAGAAACTTGTAGGTAAAGTTACTGGGAAGACCTTTTCATAGTGAGATTTAGGAGCTTACTCTAAGTGTCTTTCCCCAAGGAAAACATTATAATAGGGCCCCAAGCAATGGCTTACCTCAGTAGGCCGTTTCCAAGCATAAAAGACAAGATGGCGATTGTGGAGAGCCATCATGTATTTTGAGAAGGGTGCCCAAGCTGTTTGCTTTCTGGGAGAAAGCTGTTGCTGTGTCTCTGGATGAACGGAAAGCAGTACTGTTCCCTGATCATGATTTTAGAAAGACTTTGGATGCGGTCTGTCACAGCCAAATCAGGGATACATGGACAAAATAGATGAGCCAAAAGGTGGGAAGACAACTGTCTGGACCATTTATGTTCCTCAAGGGATGGAACAGAGACCGGTACTGTTTAGCATTGTTATGAATCCAGAGTGGGACAGAGTGTACCCTCAGTGGGTTTGTAAATGATATTAGACTGTGTAGAGCAGTTCTGTTCCTATTCCTTGGGGCCCCACGTGGGAGGGATGGGCTGACAGGAACCCCATGAATTTTTTAAAAAAGCCCCACAAAAACCCAGTGCCAATTCTTGCACCTGAAGGACTAATCCAAGGCATTGGTACAAGTGTGAGAAGGAGCGTAGCCAGACAGGATGAAGTGTTTATGTTTTTCTACTTAACACTCATGAGGTCATGTCTGGAATACCACAGTTGGTTTCAGGTGCCCAGTTTGACAGATAGGGAGAGACTGGGGAGAGTGCAGTGCTTGGAGCACAGGATGCAGAAGTAGAGCAGCAGGGGAACTGACTTCTCTTAATTTGGAGCGAAGGCTCCAGGGATTTCCATCTGCTGTCACTGCATACCTAGTGAGTTGTTGCTATGAAAGATGGAGCCAGGATCTTCTTGGAGGGACCCTGTGGAAGGAAAAGAGGCAGTGGGAATAAGCTGCAGCAAGGGAGTTGGTTGTAAGGGCAACAGTTCTGCACAGGAGGTGTACCTGAGCACTGGAATGGGTTGCCCAAGGAAAGTGGCTGTTATATTTCCATCTCTGGCAGTATTAACAGTTGTAGTGGATAAGGACCTTAGCAGCAGACCCACCTTTGAAACTGGTTCCTGGAATTGGCAGGAGGTTTGACCTCTGGAGGTCTTACAACTTGTGATTTTCCTATGATTCTCTGTGCTAGTGCCCTATTAGCTTGTAAGTGAAGACTGAAATAGTCAAAATGACAGTGCAGCAGTTTTCAGCCATGGGTTGCTCACTTCCTATGAAAAGGAGCTTCACAGTTTTACCCCATGTGAAAAATTCTTACTACTCTGCTGAATTTTGATCTAAATCTGGGCCTGCTATGAGCCTGCTGTACAGCAACAGCATGTATTCCTTTGCAAATCCTTCAGCTCTAGTCTAACCTCAATGGTGGTATTGCAGTACAATCAGGAATTTGGTGCATATCTGAATTATGTGCCTATGAGTAGAAGGCATTTTAATATAGCACAAAACTTTGTCATCTAACCTTCCCCCCCACTTTTGCATTTTCAGATAATGATTTCAGAACTAAAGCAGAAGACAGGTTTTGCACATCTTGAGTGATGGGGCTGACCTAAATGTAACCACTTTGTTTTGCCATTTTTCTAATTAGGATCAGTGCCAAATAAAACTGTATAATAAATGGGTACATTATTGTAAACCCTTGTGCTCTCTAGTCCTCTCTGCATCAGGTGGCTTCTCTAGAAATGGAATTGTTTCTTTAAGGTGAAAGAACAAGGAAAAACCAAATGGGAGAGAACATAAAGCTTCAGAATTTCAGTATTCTTAAATGCTGCATAAGTCATTCTCATTTGCAAGCAAAATGCAGCTTAACAGTTAAGGTAGGTTCTAGGATATAGCTGTTTTGGTTTTTTTTAATAGCAGTTCAGTAGTAATGTGGAAGGGAGGAAAGGAGAGAGGAGATGAGAGAAATATTTCAGGACCTGCTTTTAGAATCCTCTTACATTTATTTGAAGGCAAGTCTGATTTTTAAGCTGAAAGCATTTCAGTATTGCAGCAAAAATGAATCTAAAATATGAGGTAGTTCTATTAAAGCATGAATGTAGCATTAATGGGAAACTTGACTTCCATGAACTTCACATGTTCACAGGAGCTGGATCAATATTTGATATGAGAGCCTCTTGCCACAGTGTTTTGCCACAGTGCTTTTTGATTGCTGCTATTTTTCAGGAAGCAATTTTTCCACCCTCTTTCCCTTAGGGCTTAATTACCCTGCCTAAATTCATGAAGTCATGAAGCAGTAGTTGCCTAGAACAGCATAGTGCTTCACCAGTTTGTGTCTAGAGAACTGACAGTTTTTTCTTGTCTTCTTCAGACAGATCATTTGAGCTTATTTTTAAAAAAACCTGCACTCACTAGGTAGCTGGGAAAATAATGCTGTTTGAAGATGTCCTGTCACTGTTAGTTATCAGGGACTCTGGAACAGTTCTGTCCTCCTTTTTGCCTTCTGCTCTGTCTTTAATCAAGACAAACTGTAAGAGACATGTTCCAAAGTTGCCCTGAGAGTTTTCTATTTCATGTCCACTGCTTGCAGACCTGTGTTGTGTTCTGGCTGCCCTGTGATATTTTCACACTGTGGCCACTCTTGTTACATTTTGGTGCAAAGGATTTTCAAAGCAAAAGTAACTAGCTCAGCCCTGCATAGTTGCATAATTGAATGTGGGTATAACATGTCAGTGGTGTTTTTGATAATTGATATCCTGTGTTGTGCTACAGAAAGCAATTCTTCACAGTCATAGAGTAATTATATTTACTGATGGTTTATAGTATATGGTAAATATGGTAGGTGCTGCAAGTGAAGTAACAAACTGAAATGCTGCTCAACTCAAGTTGTGCCAGGGGAGGTTTAGATTGGATATCAGGAAAAAATTCTTCACTGAAGGGGTTGTCAGGCATTGGAACAAGCTGCCCAGAAAAGTGGTGGAATTAGAATTCCTGGAAGTGTTGGAAAAAAAATATGTAGATGGGTTGTGTAGGGGCATGGTTTAGTGCTGGACTTGGCAGTGCTGGGTGAATGATTGGAATTGAAGATCTTAGAGGTCTTTTCCAATGTTAATGATTCTATGAATCTGTAGATGCTCCTCAGTTGCTGATGAGCCCTGTATTTATGGGTGCAGTGTTGTGCTGGTTTTTCTGCACTGGTGTTCCAGATTTCTGACCTGGAGAAAGCATCCTTTCTGGGGAGAGGTGGAGACTTTGGTTTTCAATGCTTGCTCAAATCTTGGCATTTCTGCTGAGACTGCTGATCAATTAGTGTTAATTGTGCTGGGTTTTGGGATATGGTCCTAGAACAGTCATCTGAGGTCACTGCTTTCTGTCACCTGCCATGTTTGGACTCAGTTTGTGAAGTATGCTTTTTGCTTTCCTATTTTCTTTTTCTTTTAAGAGGGGATGCATTATTAACCCTGAAATAATCACTCACCCTTCATGTTCAATTTTGGATGTTCCATATCAAATACTGGAAGTCTCTTGGTTATTATTCTCTCTTTTTCTTTGCTACAAAGAGGAGTATTCTTTTGCTACAAGTTCCAAGACAGCAAGCTAGTTGAAACAAATGTCTTTCTCCTCTCTCTGTTACTGAAATTAAATTTCAGCGTTTAAATGAAAGTTACTCAATATTTGGGATTCTTGGGCACCTCTGAGAAGGATGGAAGCATAATAAAAGTTACAGATTACACAAAATCTCCTTTTCCCACTTTTTATTTCCCACTTTATTAGTAAGCACAGCAATTTCCTCTTTTGGAAGAGGGGGGAAATGGATCCAGAAAGAAAAGAGAGAAGCCTGTCAATGAAATTTCACTTCTTTGCTATGTGTTTGCATCAGGAGCAAAAAGCAGTCCCTCAGCTATTTCAGTGATATAGCTGTGTATCAGTTTGTAGGCCATTATCTTTCACTTCATGTAGCCCAGCAGTGTAATGATAAATTAACTCAATTTCTTTCCATAGTTCTCAGTAAGAAGAATAGTCTTAAACGATTCAGCTGTTATCTGTATTCAGATAATTTAGCCCAATTGTGGAAGACTTTAATCCCTTACAACGTTGTTTCCTCTATATTAAGGGTACTTCTAAATGAAAATAAGGGAGATAATTAAGAAGGTTTTGTTGAAGAATTTGGATCTGGACATGACCTTCCACGGGCATTGTCTCTTTGCGAGCTGATGTGATAAGGCACTTACATAGGCTCAGTTACAATTATTTGGATTTAGAAAACATTTGGATTCTAGAATTTTTGCACTAGGCTAGAGTTTCGTTTACTATTCATTTTGTCTAAACTTTCTTTTTAGCAGATGTCTGAGTTTGTCTTACTATTACCTGAAATCTTGAAATTCATCATTGCATCTCAGACTCCATGGGATGAGGAGAGCACAGCAGCTTTGTTTCAGATGAAAACAAGTGTATTTCCTCTCCTTTTTTTTTCAGTTTCAGAGGTGTGGTAATGATCTGCTTCATAGGGAGAAACTATCACTCTGCCAGAAGAGCCTGAATACACATTTTGCAAGTGTTTGGTTGTGACTGAAATGGGGGATTGAAGGTGAGGGATGTTCTTTCAAAAAGCATTGGAAATACAGGTTGCCTTTTAATTATGGTGTCAACTGTTGTTTTAATTGGAAAAGAGTGCAGAACAACCCCAAAGTAGCCCACGGATTTTGTGATTGTAAAGAAATATTTGAAAGTTGTGATTAGGTTCTAAGGACTATAGCAGGCTTTATCCATTGGAAAAACCTCCTATTTAGACTATCACTCAATGGCAGTCTAAAATGTAGCCTAGCTTGCTGTATTTCAGGAGGGCTTTTCTTTGTCTAAAGCAGCCTCATAAATTGATGGTACCAGATAAAAGTTTTCAGCTATGGATTAAGGTCAATTCAGTAAAGGAAAAGTGTCAGAGGGAATAGCATTGCTAGAACTTGCCAACATGGTTTTATTTTGACACTGCTGGTAAGTGACTGCAATAGGACAGTAGCTCTTACTGCCTGCTTCTGTAAAATGACAACCAGTTGAGGGTGTCTAAAGCTACTCACCTGTTCCTGTGGCATAGAAGATGATACTCATTTGGGAACACAAATAGTTGTTGGTACACCGTTCTGCAGATAGTAACAGTGACCATAGTGAGTTTCAGTGGAATGGTCCTGTGTGAAGAGCAACAAATTTTTTCCATGCATTTATAATGAACCTGTGATTTTAGGTTAACAGGTAATCTTCATCAGAAGAAACATGAAAGAACAATTGTGTGGAGTAACAAGTAAAGAACAGAAAATATGAAAACCAAAGGAAAGATAATGTGTGGTAGATGTCATGGAGTCATAGAATGGCCTGTATTGGAAGGGACCTTAAAGATCATCTAGTTCCACCCCCACTTGCTATGGGCAGGGACACCTTCCACTAGACCAGGCTGCTCGAAGCACCATCCAGCCTGGCCTTCACCATTTGCAGGGGTGGGGCATCTGCAACATCTCTGAGTAGCCTGTTCCAATGCCTCACCACCCTCATAATAAAGAATTTCTTAAAAACTAGTCTGTCTTCTCTTTCACTTAAAACCATTTTCCCTTGTTCTATCACTATCTGCCCATGTAAAATGTCACTTTCCCTGCTTTGGAAGGCTGCAATGAGCTTTCCCTGGAGTCTTCTCCAGGCTGAACAACCCCAGTTTCTTAGTATGTTTTCAAAGCAGAGGTGCTCCAGCCTGCTGATTGTCTTTGTGTTCCTCCTCTGGACCTGCTTTAATGGGTTTGTGTGCTGAGGACTCCAGACCTGGATTCAGAACTCCAGGTGGAGTTTCATGAGGGCAGAGAAGAGAGGGAGGATCCTCCCTTGACCCACTGGCCACACCTCTTTTGAAGCAGCTCAGGATGTCATTTGGCCTTTGTGGGGGCTGTAAGCTCACATTGCCAGGTCATGTCCAGCTTTTCACCTGCCAGGGCCCCCAGGCTCCGCAGGGCTGGTCTCAATCAGTTCTTCCCTCGGTGTGTACTCATGTCTGGGATTGCCCTCACCCAGGTGCAGCACCTTACACTTGGACTTTTTGATCTTTATAAGGTTCTTTGTGGTCCCACATCTCAAGTTTGTCCAAGTCCTGCTGGATATTGAATTTAGAAATAAGCCAAGGTTATGCTTTTATCCAAGACTGTATGATACACTGGGCTAAGTATGTTAATCTTTAAAACTCAGTGTTTCAAATCAAAATTTGAGGAGACAGTGAAGATTTTGGTAATGAGCAAATAGAGGCTTTCATATTTCTGAGGTCCAGTACATTGTCGAGAAGGTGTGTGTTCCCTGGAGGTTCAAGATGGTTGTGTTGAAATGTAATGAACGTGATTTTAGAAAAAGAGAGGCATTATAGGCTGAGCAAAATATTAACATCTGCAAGGGAGAAGAAATTAAGCCATCTAATGGTGTTACTTTTGCATATTTTATTAACTTGGCTGTCAGCATGCTCACTGGAAGTTTCTTGTGCCAGGTGAGTGCTGCTAGAAGTTATGTCAGTCTATGTGTAAACAGCCTAAACCATTTTTGAATCAAGGACAAAGAAACCATATATGATAGGATATATCTATTTTTTTTCTTGTAGGAAATCAAGGGAAATGAAACTTAACTGGTGGTTGTTTTGATACTCTCTGAATGGCAGATCTAGAACAGCATGCAATAAATTTTAAAATAGAAATGAGAAGGTGTAGGAAGGCTCTACGCTATTTCTTTTTTAGGCTTTAGTCCAATTGCATAGGACATGTTGAAAGGGAACTGTGATTTAGATCATCTTAGAAAGCCAAGGCATAAAGCTAAGTATAATAATTTGTCTTGTTTAGCATTGTTTAATTTGATTATAAAATATGTTTAGATTTTATGACTCTTTTGGTATTGTCCCAGCATCTTTGCAAGAGATAAGTCTTTGGCAGTGGCATTTGTGTAGTGACTTAGGGAAAAATAAAATGAGATTAAAGACACTTTAGAAAGAGAAACAGCTGGCTTACAGTTTATAATGATGGTATGAGTTTTGTGGTCTTGTTGTTTCTCCTAATGGTGATTTACCGGGGTGGTTTTTGAAGTCAGAGTCAACACACTGAAATGGAGAGCTGGCAGTCGGTCATTACTGCACTTGGAGTATTGTGGCTTCAGTTTGTAAGGGAGCCTGGAACTTTTACAGGCAAGGTGGCCAGAGTAAATGAACCTGTTGGAAAGAGAAAAAGACATAAAACAGCACAATTAGGCACTGAGCTACAGAAACACCTGTCTCCCCAGTTGCTGCAGCGATGTCTGGTTTGTTCTTTTGATGCAACGTCTTAGTAGATGCTCTGAAGTGAAAATAGAATAAATTCCTGTTGCTGCAGGAGAAGAGTGAGCGACTGGGCGACATGACGTAACTGCTCTGGAGAATTTCTCAGTACAGGAAGCAAATGAGCTATGATCCCTAGTCAAATGCTGACATTTATGTTGATTTTTTTTAAACTTTCTCCTCTTCCCAGACCCCTAAAAGTTTCACCAACAGAAAATGAATGCTTCTTGCTTCTGATACAGCCCCTTCTCAGACTTTGCATTATTTCTGTGATTTGACTGCTTCAAGCAGCAAGCTTGTCAGGGTTTGCACAAAGTACTAAGAGATAAAAGAAGGTACACCTTCTTTTTGTTCGCTCTTGTGCTGTAAATCTATGCAGATGCAAAGGCCATCACTGCCTGTGGCTTCTGTTTTGTAAAAGAAAGTACATTTTAATTTTTCTCAGTGGAAGAGAGAAGAACAAAGGAAAGTAAATAAAGTGCTGTTTCTTTTGATATTTTGTGGCTGATTTTATTCTTTATAATTTGATCACAGCCACAGGAATTCTGTATGCTGATTTCCCCTGTTACTGTAGCTGATTCTGGCAACTTCCTTTGCATGATCATTTGACATGAGTTTTCAGCCATGCTCCAGAGGAAAATAATTACTCCCTTACCTTTTCATTTTTGTGAAGGTCTGCAAAATGGCCACCTGTCAGTTAAAAGTCAGTGCATTGAAATGCCACCTGCTGATTACTCTGGTGGAGTCTGCACAAATGCTTGGTGTTGACTTTTTGAGGGAGGAGGAAGCCCTCTTTCCTCTTCTCTATGAGTCCTTTTCCAGCTGATACAATGTAGGTGGAAATGTAATTGTAAACATAAAGTAGAATGAAACATTTTGTTGTTGTGTGTTTTGGAGAAACCTGTTTCTGATTTTTCTAATGAAGAAAGGCCATGGCTTCAAAGTAGTGTTATCCTATATTTTGTCCACTTGTTATATTTGCTACTGCCATCTGGTTTCACTAATAATTGTTCTGAGATTTGGCAAAGTGAATACTGCAAAAGGTTTTCCTGCGGCACCAATGATATGTGAGCTCTTTTAGGGTGAGACTGTAGAGAAAGTATTAAATTGCACTGTGCCTGTGTGATCACAGTGAAGCTGTGCACAGAAAGGAAAGCTGCTCCCTTATCCTGTCTTGTCTGTCATGCTATTTTTATAGATTCATTCAGCCTGAGTGATAAAATGGATTTGATTTAAAATGAGAGACACATTGCTGTGGAGGTATATGATATGACTACACCTGAAAGGGCCTTTGAAATTGCAAATAGAATTTAGCTAGGAACCTTCTGAAGAACATCTGATCCTGATGATAGGCAAATACATGCTAAATTTGCTACTGGAGTTTAGAGAGAGATGTAAGTTGGGTGCTTGTGGTTCTGCCCCAGCATTTCCTTTTGAATTGTTAATGCGTCAAAAATATTTTTTATTGAGGTAGAACCCCTAAATTTTCCAGCTTGCACATGCAAAGACAAGCTATGTATGTATACAAGGGTTGTGTGATGCTGTAGATAGCACTGGAAATGGACAAATTCTAGCTTTCAAATAAGTGAATGATTCTGGGAGATACTTCCCGTGTATTTGAAGATGCTTCCCTTGTATTTGGGGAATTCAGAGATGTACATATGAATTCAGTACAGAAAGGTCAAGTAGGCATTTGAGGTGACGTTATGTTCATGTTTCTAGTACATAAATGGGAATGGTAAGAAATACTGCAGATAAAAGCACAGAGTCTTGCTTGTCACGTAGTCTTAGCCCAATGCTGAGATCATCTCTTCCTATGTTACTCAAGAATATTTGTCTTGTCTGTTTAAGAAAGTTTTTTACTGCTTCTTTTAAGACAAATTGAGTCACTGTTGTCAAGCTATTAAAGCATTTTGTTGGTATTTTATTCTGATACGTAAATTAAATTTTATTCCTTATAATTGAATGGAGTATATTGAGGCCCTTCAACTTGCCACAAAACTGAATTTACAGTTTGAGAATGTATTCCCCTGGCAGTTAGCACATATTTCAATATATATCAAAAGACCATTGTGCTTTCTTTTTCTCATTTTATCTTAGATAAACTACCATTTACTCCTTGGATAATTTGCAGTTCATTTAACTTTTTCATGAAGCTCCATGGCCAAAACTTGGTGCAATTTGTCTGCTCAGACCTTGCTAGAGCTGAGCAGAATGGAAGGTGGTATTGGTCTCCCACACCTTTCTGATTAGCCTTGTTGGAGGACCCCAGGGGTTGAGTACCCAGACCTGTCTTTGCAATGCAGTCCTCTAGGTCATCACTTTTCGCATGGCATTTGCAATTTGATTTGTGTTACTCAGTTACCCCACAGGATGTTTGTCTTAGCGGCGTGCCACCTGCCTTTTTTTTTTTCTAGAACAGTTCTCAAAATTGCCAAGCTCTGTTTCTAATTCTTACCTTCCCCCCCCCCCCCCCCAGCATTTTTGTAGCTGCTCCTGTCTCAGTTGTCTTTGTGAAAATCAGAAAGATGACTTTTTTCTGCTATCCTGTTGTTAATGAAAATACTGCAAAGTACTGGCCTCAGGACAAGTCCTTGTGCAATATTTTTATGTACCTTGATAGTCATATGTCGACTACTAAATACAGTTTTTCAGCTAGGTATGCTTGCACCTGGGACTGTCCTCTAAGGTTTTTGACAACTAGTGAAGTCCAGGTAAATGACACTTAACTACCACTCCCATATTACCAAGGTTTGTTATCTTATCACTGAAGGATATTAAGTTAGCCTGACATGGTTGATTTTTGACAAATCATATTGGCTGGTGCTAATTTTCTTATGTATGATGTGCATGCTATTTTTTTCACAAGAATGGAAGTAAAACTCATGGCCAGTAAATTCCTTAGCACCTTCTTTAATCCCTAATTTAAAGAGAAGAGTTGTATCTGCATTTTTCTGCCATCTTCTGTTGGTGCTCAGAGATAAATGCATAGACACTAACAGCCTATTATTTAGGTGTTATTTGGCAGATTTAATAAATTATGCATAATTTGAGAAAGCCACACTTACTACTTTTTGGCCTTTTCTTGCCAGTTGAAGCTCAGATTTTTGCTGCTTCATCTGTGTGGTTAAATAATTATCTGAAACACAATATTCCTCATTAGTGAGATCGGAAGCAGAGGAAAGTATTGAACATTCCTTCCTTCTCAGCGTAATTACTTAATAGCTTCCCTTTGTGGTCTTATTACTAGCTTGAATAAAAATATGCTGTTTTCAAAAAGTAACTTCATGGATAAATACAAGAATTAAGATATCATTTATTGAATTTGTCTCTCTCTAAAGCAAATTAACTATTTCCTTAGTAGGATGTTTAATTTAAAAATAATACAGTAATTTTGTTGATAAATATAACAGCTTGTCTTTGCATTGTTAAGGAGGTGGATCTGCAGGCATTGAAGCAAACTTTGACAGGACAGTATAGAAATGAGTCTAGAAATAACTATGCAAACAATCTGATCTGAACCTTAAACCTCAGCATATGTTATTACATGAATGCTTGAATTAGTGTGTATATTAGACACCTTTGCCAGTTTTTGAAGTATCCAGTTAAAAAAGAACTGATTTTATCATACTGGAAAGCAGAGACATATTTTGAACAAAGACCACCTATACCTTAGGTCAAGGATTTGACAGTGTTTTCATACCTAAAGGTAAATGTGGAAACGAATGATACCTAGTAGTAATGAGATCTGCTTAACACTCTTCCAAGAAAGGTTGGTTACATAAGGGTGTCTGTGTAGATCTTGCTGAAATTATCAGAAATGAACTGACTGAAATTTCAGTCCAGTTGGCACTGAAAAGTAGGCAGGGATTTTGCCTCAATTACATTCACAATGGGAAAGATGACATTTTTGGAACATTTTTTTGCTAATTGGAAACTGAGCATGTCATGGAACATGTGTTGACTCTGAATGATATATTGAAAACAGGCATAAAGAAGAATAAAATCACAACAAAACCTCTCTTCTGATCACTTTAAGCATGGAAAGTTTAAGTGGAGGGAATTACAAAGGATTATGAAATTGTGCATTTTTACCTTTAATGACTGTGAAAGGCTTAGTAGTAAGTAGCAAATTGTTTAAGCAGATGATAGATGTTTGAGGGCACTGTATCATTGTTTAGGTCTGCTTGGAGGAATTCTGAAAAGCTCTGTGGTTGCTCACAACCTGGGTTTTTCTGGAATACACAATACAAATTTGACATGCATGTCTATTTAAGAAACTATAATACAAAAAACCAAGGCAAATAGCGCTTCAATAAAGAAACCTAATAATGAAGAAAATTGAAGACTAGTTTAATGAGCTTTTAGATCAGAAAAATATATGTATATGCACAGAGAATACTTGCTTCTTCTGGGGTTGGCAATATGCTTTGTTAACTGTGATGGAAACTGGCTCTAAATTAGCTCCAGCAGTGAAAACAAGGGAAAATAAATAGATAATATCTTTATCAACAATAAACAGCAAAAAGATCAAAAAGATTTAAGTAACCTGTGTAAATACACTATAAAAATGCTTTGCTGTTCTTATACATTCCTGTTAGGTGTTTTCTGCTGTCATACGTTTTCTGCTTCACAAGCTGGAAGACAATTTTTGGTGCATCTCAGAGGAGGGTGGTCTTTGGTTTTGTTTTCAATATGTATCAGCTTTATAAAGGATTAAAATGCCTCAGAAAAGCTTATTCTGCTAAAATAAGCTTGCTGCTAGTTACTGCTGCCTCTCATGCTGACTTGTACTGACAGTCTCTCTGTAGTCTCCCAGTTGCCAGTGGTTCACTTTCTGCTTGGGCTACAGACTGCCTTCAATCTCTGTGATCACTGCAGCCTGTGCTTGTGCAGTGTTCTGCTTGTTGATATTCTTGGCTCAGAGATCCTGGGCATCAGGGTAACACAAGTGATTAATCACAGAGAGCTGATCATGCTTTGCTAAAGTCTTAGGCTTAAGGCATGAGGTGGTACCGATGGGAAAAACTGTCAAAGCCTTTCAGTTAGAATTCCTGACTTATGTCTCTCTGTGGTATCCTCTTTTTTTTATTTTTTTATTTTAAGTAGTGGATGTATGCTTAGTGCCTGAGCAGGTTTAAGGCAGTGGTGTTGTGTTTTTGTTTCCTGTGCACTTCCTCCCACATATTCATGTATCCAATTATAGAATGCTCATTTGTGTTTTCTGTACTCTCAACAGATGATGACATTTTGCAGACTTGAAACAAATGCCATCTTTTTCCAGCTTAGGGTGGTCATCATTTTCTGCCTATCTTATTAATTGGCCTTGCTGATTTTTTGGTGTCTCTTGACATTTTTAAAAATTTTGGTCTGTGAACGCATGATTAAAAAGCTCTGCATGCAGCAGTAACATTCCACTTTGGAAAGCTAAAGAACTATTTAGCTCTCCTCTCACTTTAAGCTCCTCAGTTTATGTACTAAGAATTAATTATTAATTACTGTTTTGCTGTTTTGAAATAACAGTATTTATAGTTGGTAATTATGTCTGAATTTATTGAAAATAAAAAGAATTAAAACAAGGCTTAAGCATGTCTGTCTTAAAGTAGCTCTACGATGAATGTATGGGGTGTTTGCCATTTAAAAAATATGTAGGTTACTTCTGTTTGGGGTGTCACTGGAGGTCACTATTTAGCATCTGATATATAAAATTTACCTTTTTTATAATCATTCTGGCTCCCTTGGGGACAGGGATTTATATTTTTACAGCTTCAGTAAAGAATAATAAATTACTTTAGTGTTTCAGAATTTAGGGTGGAGGTGTTCCATAAATGAAAAGCTTTTTCAAAACAAATAAGCAAGGCACTTAACAGCATTAATCTAAACTAACTTTTGTCTCCATTTTGCCACTTCTATAAATTTTAACCATAATAAAGCAAAGCTTTTCATGAAGATGGACTGCCTTAGTGGTTGCCAAATGTCTGTGATGGCTACACAGGTTAGGGTTCTCCTCCCTACTGCGCCATGAAAGATGGTGATTAAATGCACAGAGATGTGATACTGCTGTGGAATAAATTGTTTATTAAAAAAAAAAAATCAGAAAAGCAAAACCACCCCCCAAAAAAGGTATTTATAATGTTTAAATATTGGAAACTTTTCACATTTTAAGTATAAAAATGACTGTTTTCTCATTTAGAACTATAGCTGTACAATTCCTGTCAATGTGTGGCATAAATACTCACACAGGGTCTTCACGGATATGAAGTGCTGATACATGCACTTTCAGATTCTCAAATTTCCTTGGTTTTTTTAATGATTCCCTGTTTATGTAAGCAGATTTCTCCTTTTCAACGATCATTCTTGTAGACATTCAGCATCTTCAGACTTATCAAATGGGGAAAACTCACTCCTTGGTCTATTGTATGGGTTTGATATGTGATAGGTCATCTGCAGAAAAACAGGAGTTAGGTAGCAGCTATTCCATAGTGGGTGACCTACCAGCCCACTTAGAGTTGATGGTCAGTCCCTTAAAAGACTTGAAGTCCTGGATTTTCTGGTAATTTGTTCCCAGTCATAAAATAGTAATAGTGACACTTATCTTGGATGAAAGGAGATGCTAAAGAGAAGGACTGTTGATAGATGTTTTTTCCTAAAATTTTCATAAATGTCCATAATTAAAGTTTAGGCCAATTTAATGTTTTTAAAAATAAATGTGTAGGCATGCAGCATGTGTCTTAATATAGAAAACTTAGTTTAGTAAGGTGAAACAGTAAGGAACCAAAGAAGGATGATCTAATGTCTGACTCTTTCTTACAGGCCCTCTATTCTGTATTGTTCAAGGTATAACTTTACCACAATAATTAAACAATTCTGGAGATGCACTGAACTCTGGATTTGGTATTTAAGTACTCTCATTTTTTCCTGCACTTATAAGATTTGAAAGCAACAGTCTCTGCGATATTAAATAAAAATTAAGAGAAAAGGAAAAAATATATTAACAACAGTTTGTCTTGATTAATGTTGCCTTTCACCTTGTGGTCCGCTTGACTCGTCAGGACATTTGAATTCAGGAAAATCTGTGGGTGGGAGACTGAAATAAGAAATATCAGATGTGAAAGTGTATTGCTCAGGAAGGCTGCATGTGGGTAGAGGCAAGTTAGCAGAAAACAAGATTGACACTTATTAATGATGACCAGGTTAATGCCTGGAAGTTGACCTGATTCAGGGTGTCCTTAGATCATCTGAGGATCAGAACAGTCCAAGGACTCCTGAAGCAAGTATTCCCTTGCTTGTCATGGGCATTAACGTGCAATGATTTTATCCTGTACTTTAACTTAGACTCAGATTGTGTTATGCATTGAAAAGAGGGAATTTTTATTCTTTTCTCTGCTTGTTCTTTATATTCTAATAGCAAATAATTTTTAATGTATTGCTGTAGACCCAAGGTTGAGTTTATTCCACTGCATAATGAAGACTTGTAGTTTAACCTCAGCTGGCAACTAAGCATCATGCAGCCCCTTGCTCCTTCCCACCCCTGGTGTGAAGGGGAGGAGAATCAGGAAAAAACCCCAAACATTTCAATCAAGATAAGAACAGTTTAATAATTGAAACAAAGTAAAATATAATAATGGTAATGATAATAAAATATACTACTGCTACTATTACTACTAACTGTAATAGTAATGGGAAAAAAAGCTCACAAGTAAAAATAAGCCCAAGTGATGGACGATGCAGTTGTTCACCACCTGTTGACCAATGCCCAGTCCATCTCTGAGCAGAGACTGGTGGCTCCCAGCCAACTCCCCCAGTTTATGTACTGAGCATGATGCCCTGTGGTGTGGAATATCTACTTGGCCACTTTAGGTGAGCTGTCCTGGCCATTTTCCCTCCCAGCTTCTTTTCTACCTCCTCACTGGCAGAGCATGGGAAAATGAAAAGTCCTTGATTTAAGCTCTACTTAGCACAACTAAGACATCAGTGTGTTATCAACATTATTCTCATACTAAATCCAAACACATCCTAGTACATCTACTAGGAAGAAAATTAACTCTGTCCTAGCCAAAACCAGCACAAAAAGGATGGGAGGAAATGGTTCCATTTGCTAAGTAATAGAGAGAGTAGCTCTTTCTGACCTCTGCATTCTTGTATTTAGTTTGTAAAAGCATAAAGTGAAATTTGCTGCTCTCATCTCAGTCTTGCTAGACTGGGAAATAATTTTGTTCTCGCATGTTATTGAATGATTTTAATTTTCCGAGTAATCCACAATAGTACAGTATCATGTCTATAATGAGTAGTACTTATTTTTTTCATAAGCTAGTAAGCTTATCAACAGAATTAAAAATAGGCTGTTAAAAGACTTGGGGTGGTGGGGAAGTGAGGTGGGAGGAGTGTGTGTGGAAATCAACTGTTGTAGGTGTTCTGTCTATGCCTACCAAAGCAAGTTTAGTAATGTCAGGAAATCCTAGATCCCTAGAGCTGCTTGGTGTTACTCTTGTAGTGAGAGTAAAGTTGTGCACTGGGATTTTTGATGCACTCAGGACTTGAGAAGAGAGACATGACAGCCTTTTTCTTTTGTTGTATTCAATTTTTTTTTCTTATGATAAAAGCTAAATTTGTTAATAGAGAAACCTTTAAAAACATGCTAATTCTGTTGGAGGAGAGTTAACTTGTGAAACAGACTCTTCTAAAGTAAATGAAGATGCTAGTAAGATTTTAAAAACATGTTTTGTAGTTCACATATGTATTTGTTTAGTAAATTCTTGGCGTTTAGCAAAAGGGTGCAGGCAGTTTAATGTAAGATGCCAATTTCTGCCTAGAGGTCTTTATAAAGTGAATTATACCTTTGGAAATAAAAATAATAGATTTTCTTTTTTTCTCCCCTGACCCTCTGTTGAAAATCAAATTAATAAACTAGTCCAATAATCATTTGAATCACAACATTTACTTTTAGGAAGGGAATGGAGGAAATGTCCTCCATCTCAGTATGGATTAATAAAACGTTGATGAGAACCTGCCACCTTCCAATGGAAACTTTATTGCTCCCTGCTTTTATCATAAGTTTAATTACTAACTAAATAGTAAACTAAAGATTTGATTTCTTTGCCTGTTACTTAGGTTCAGTAGCATATGTGTTAAATATTGACTTGAAGTTTAAAATCTTGAAGTAAAATCTTCTAGAATTGTGTCAGGAAACAATACTTACATTTTTAATACACAGCTGTTGTTCAGGAAATACTTTTGTCACTGTGACCCAGGTTAAACAGTAGTTCATCCAGTTGGTGATCTCTGTGTCTTCCTTGACAGAAGTGTCAGGTCTTGATGATTACACTCCCTTGGAATTGAAAATTTGTAGGCTGCTGTCAGATAAGCAAGTTTGATCTTTGACCCTTTTTTGCATAGTGTTGTTGGAAATTGAAAACACCACACAAAATTAAATGCTGTCCATTCTAAGATGGGAAAGCACAGAGGGAGTCATTGAGGGCAAGAGCTGCATCTGATGTGTTTTGTGATGGTACTCAAAATGTGAAGCATTAGATTCCGTGCTTCCCTCTGTGAGGCAGAGTAGATTGTGGTGTTGGCAAGGAGGTAACATCAGTTTACATGTCCTGGTCCGTTCCAAGGAAGTAAGAATATCTTGTAATCTTTTCATGTTTATACTTTGTCTATTACATGTCAGTGTTTTAAAAAGGAAAAACAATATTGGCCCTCTCAGCCAATGAGTTGTTTTTTTTTTTTTTTAATCTCCATAAAGCTTTAGTGTATTTTCTCTTCCTAGAAATTTTAAGTAGCAGAGATGTCTTCAAAATGGTGTTCACTTTCAATGTGGTGGTATTACATTTCTGAAAGGGAAGAATTGCCAAATCTGTTTTTCCTGTTCCCTACTGCCCAGTTTTTAAATTACAACCATGGATTCTGGATCTGGATAGTAACTATTTTAACTGTGAAATTGCTACTCCTAAGAGTTGCTGGAGGTAAGGAGTTGTTAGCATTCAGGTGGATTTTTTGCCTCTTTTATTAGTGTGTTAGAAAAGGTTACTCCTGAATTGAGTCTTCTTCCTACCTAGCGTTAGCACCTCAGTTTACTGAGTCCTTTTGTCATTGTGTTTCTTGATTCTTTACTCTACTGTCACTTCAGCGTGCTCTGGAGGATGAGACTGGTGTAAGAATCCTGTCTTTCACAGCATCCCAGTGACCTGGATTATGAAGTGTTGTAGGCTGGTTGTAGACAGCTTCTTTGTTGCGATTTTCCCTTTCAGTACAGGCTGAGTGAGTTTCTTGCTATGCCACTACAGACCAGCTGACAAAAAAGGCCATTGGCAAACCACAATATTAGAGTTTCTGCAGTAAATTCAAGTGCAACAGACATGCATAGGATGTTCTCCAAAGAGTCCTGATCTCTCTGGGCAGCAGATACATGAAAGAAATCATGGCACCCTTCAAGAAAATGTGAATTGGCTTAAACAACTAAAATGGCTGTTTTAAATTACTGTGTTTACCTAAAGGCAAAATAGCTTTCAATTAGATGTGTTTGTGGGCATATATTTATCTTAAATGTGGGGAAAATTGACTTTGCATGCAAGGCACTCACTCTAACCTGCTTTAGCCTGGTGCTTTCATACAATCTCTCTCACTTTTATATAGCACCTTCTCATGAGTTTGTTGTGCCATAGCCTCAGTCAGATGTTTGTCCTGATGTGTGTTCCTGGCCAGGAGGCAGGAAGGCTCAAGCAGTCTCCAATGAGCAGTGAGCTGCCTGGCAGTGAGTGAGTGCTATGGGTTCTTGCATGAAGTTTTGCTGTTCCTGAGGGCGGGGGGGAGGGCACATTTTGTGCCTTCCCAGGCAGATGTCTGTGGCATGACCTTATTCAGGAGGTCGGCTGTGCTGAGATTCCAGTGGTTGGGAGATGTGATAAAGGTGAGCTCTTGAATGTCTATAAGCAGTATAATTTTTTTCATCACTGTTAAATATTACTGCAGAGTGCAATCAGTTTATTTTACTGGCAGATCTCTTCTTTCAGGCCTTGGTGGCAAGTTCAAGTAAATACAAAATTTGAATACAGATCTGTGTGTGCAGTTCTGTACCTGTCTCTGTAAGACAAGGTTGTAAATCTAGGGTTTGTGTTGGAAAAAAAGACAACATCAAGGTGTCTCAAGCACACCTGAGAACTACAAAATTTAGTACTCAAGCTGTCCAGCTGGTTATTAAAATCCTTTTCTGCCTAATTAGTCTTCAATAGTTTGTCACTTAATAGCCTGGAAGCGTTATTTACAAAAATTGATAGAGTTTAAAAGAAAACTGGAGAGGACTGGAGACTGCCTTGAAGTTGGATGTAAGAGGTGTAATGAGCTGGTAGCACCAATGTCTGCTCTTGGATTCTACTGCTGATTTACTTTTTCTTGAGATTTAGCAGAGGCACGTTGGTGTGCTTTGGTGCCTTCCATGCTGACACCAGTGTGGGCTGAGACTTGGTCAGTTTTTTGACCTGATTTAAAATCAGCTTAGAGGTTTGGTGTTTTGTCGTTTCATCAGTTGTTGTAATGATGCTTTTGAAAGAGGCACTTGCAAAAATATTTCTCTGCTCGAGAATGTTAATGACATTGTAGATGCAGACACTTGTGAATAATATGCACATGGGGATGTGAAAATGCTGGGCAGCTGTACCAAAAGATCCTTGTATATTTTGGTTTATTCCACCAAATGTCTCTGGAAAATTACACAGTTCAGTATTGCTGAAGATGTAGTGCTTAATTTGCTGAAAAAGATAATTTATCATAAAATTGTGTTCTTGTAAATGTTGATTCTTTACAAGAAAAGACTAAGTATTACTATGGGAGCTAATCTGTGGGATAAGGAGAAAACAAAACAAACCAACCTAGAAAGACAGCAGCTATCCTGGATATTATTTTCCACCAAATCAGACTGATGTTTAGAACGAATTAATCTACTTTAATCCAGTTGCATTTTTCTGTTGGCAGAAGATTAATGGTTTGAATCATTATGTAGCATTTATAGTGCATAAGAGCAGCACTTTACAGAAATAGAAATTAAAACCTGAAGGACTTGCAGTCTTAATCAAAGCAAGTGATAAATATTGTAAAACATGATCAGAGAGCAGGTGTTCTAAACAAGCAGGCTGTTTCTTCGCTTGGTTGCAAATGCTGGCAGACTCCTTTAATTATTTTCTTAGCAAGAGTACCAAAATAGGTGATGCTAACAGTAGAAAGCAACAAGCTGTAAGTAGGAAAGCTTAACATGCTGAGAGGGGAATCTTTCCCAGGTAGCCATGTAGGAAGTAGGTGTAATGCATCACTTGGGGATTAAAGGGAGTCTCCAAACAGTATGTGAAAGTGCTTTGGAGAGAAAACTGAGACGTTCAATGGTTGTGTTAGTTGGAGCACTGGAAGAAACTGTTTTGTGCCAGATACATTGATTAGATTGAATTTAAATGGGATGGTCAGAAAGGAAGAGGTACTGCAGCTGACAGGAAAGAAGGATAATGTAGGATGTTTTTCCTAGCAGCTGATGAGAAATATATATACTTCATAAATATCCTTGAGGGATGGAACAATATTGATCTAAAACAAGTCACAGCATAGTCACAGATAACTGAGAGGATAATGAGATTGTTGTTTGTGGAGCTGCTGGATGGAAATAAAGTAGTTTGTCTGCGCAGTGTTACTGAAACAGCCTTTAGCCACAACCTCTGGTAACTCAAAAATTCAAAATTAGTAGCTGCTTAAACTATAGCACTTTTATTAAAAGTATCAACACAAGTCTTAGCAAATACTGTTTGTTATGGAATATGGTTCTCAAGCCATTTGTGCTTGAGGAAAAAAAAATCAACTGAGTGCTACTCTGTTTTCTTAGTCCTATTGCAGGTATTTTACATCTTGCAGCCTCATGTGGTACTGCTACTCTTCACTCATTTTGTGTGAAGGGTAAATTATAGGCTATTATCTGTTAACCAAGTAATTCCAAATGCTGCATGTCCAAAGGAACTGTGCTGTGCTATGAATAAATGCATTTTATTTATCTCCCTCAAAGTGTCTAGAAGTAATTACTTCCAGTCCTGGCCAGATAAATATCAAATTCAGAGCCACTTTGGGAGTAACCATCTTCTTAAAATTTAGGGTAGTATAATTCTATAGAAGTAAAATCGTTGCCTTTAAAATATGTCCGCAAATTTAATATCTCCATTTTGCTGCACTGAAATAGGGTAGGATTTTTGTTTTAGCTACTGCCATTTTCTGCAAGTAAACCCAGAGCTCTTTCAACATTCTCTCTGTTTTTGTTTCCCTTTTTTTGTAGTAAAATGTCATCTGTTCAGCTGGCAAAAAAAAAAAAAAAAAACCCAGAGGATTGCATGTTAACATCCATGAACAAATTTGGGATGTAGGCAGATATAAAGATAGCAAGAACTATTATTACTGCAGTTTTATTCATTATTAACTCAATACATTTTTCCCAATATAAAAATGACTCTGGCATTCAAATGGCTAATTTTACAAGTACTGCAAATTCCACATGGAAATTAATCAGTTGTATACAAGTGCTGCATATGCAAAGAATGAGTGTTCAGCTGCATGTGGGTTTTTTTCTTCTGATTGTACAACATTTAAATTTAGCAACAGAAGTTTAATGAGTTTCATATTCTGTGCAAAAGACTTCATACTTTACCTGCTTTATCAGCAGAGCAGCAGAATTGGAAAAGTTTCTAAAGGGAAAGTTTAGAAAGAAGGGAATGATCTTGAAAACTCTAGGAAGCTGGAGTGAGACAGAGTGCTGGAGCTGGTAGCTGCTGTTCAGTGCCAGTGGGATGTGGCTGTCTCTATCAGCAGTTCCATTCAAATCTGAAATGATCTCTTGAGGGAAATGTTTTGTAGCAGGCTTCTCCCTCGTATTTCGTTTGTATCATTGAGTGAACTTGGAATGCAGAAACTCTTCTGGATCATACTGCACTAGAAGTCCCAAGGCACAGCAAAGCATGGTCCAAAGGCACTGGTAGGCATGCAGTCTGTAGGGTCAGTTGAGAATTAGCCTGAAACCCTGAGCACTGAAAGAGGGCATAGCAAATATTTGCATTCCCCAGGTCTTTTCCTGTTGCATTTCTGTGGTTCCTGATATAGATGTGGCCTGTGTCAGTCTGTCTGCTACATTAATGTGCAAGAGCAATTTTGTAGTTGGACAGGAGAAACATTGCCATTACAGTGCTCTTAATCAGGACAGCCTTCCAGAGTCCTCCTTCAGTCTTACTGAAGCAGGTGCTGTGCAAACAGATTAAAATATTTCCCTGCTTTGATTAATCCAATGTGCAAAGTAGGAGATGTGTGGATAGACCTAGGTATGTATTCAGGGTGGTAGGGGACAGGGCACCCATCCTCCTTGTTGAAGTAGTTGAGTATGATAAATATAATTTAATGATGTTGTACAATAGGATGTCACTTTTCGCAGTACTACAGTGGTACAGATCTGTTCCTCAGATTTGAGTATGAAATGTGCTTCTTGATCACTTGGGGAAACTCAGGAATCAGCTGAGAACATGTGTCTGTGTATTCTCTGTAGAAATACTGGTGATCCCTGACCTGCCATCTCTCCATGTCGTGTGCCCCTTTGTTCAAGATTTGTGTTAATGAAGCAGAATAAGTTTAACAGGCTAAATCTGAGCATAAGCTTCACTTCTTTTGGCTTTGTGTTTGAAAGGCAAGCCAGAGGATTGTGGAGGCCAGAGGGTAGACTCAATTTTTTCTTTCTGATTATGAATTTCAATTGCACACAAAATATTAGGAAAATCATTATTAATATTGTCATGTTAAATAAATATTTAATACATAATAAAGTTAGGAGATGCTACAGTTAAGGTCAATTATGTAACCTTAATTTGCCTCCCTTTTATGCATGCATTATGATTCGGTCCTTAATTACATGTTTTTGCTATCTTTCCCCTCTCCTCTTGCTTTGTTAAGTGTGCAAGAGCCAGTACTTGCTTACAGAACACCTGCTCGGTTTTTTTTTTTCCTCTTCCTTGTAGTTTAATATGGGGTCCAATTCCTTTTTAGATCATGCTGTTTGGATTCTTTTGTATGTATAGGTAAGGAATCTTATTATTTAGTGTCTAGTCCACTTGTTCTAGAGTAACCTTCTTTTCTTTTGCTGACAAGAAGGTGACTGAAGGATAGGTTCCCATACTGGTCTTTTGTTGCAGGCTTTGCAGAGCATTTCTTGCTCATTTGCTTCTGCAAATGTTGATCCTTCCAATTGTAACCCTGCCTGTCCCATTTTCTTCCTACTCTGTCTTCTCTCCATGCTGGCTTGCTCCTATCCTGGTCATCTTCCTCAGCATGTCCCAGTGTTAGTGCTGTGGATGCCTAACTCATTCTACTCTCTTCCAGTCATGCTTTCTTCCTCTCTCTGTTTCTCTTTATCCTATGGTTTTAGGTCCCAGGTTCTCTCCACATTCCTTCTCCAGTTTCCACTCTCCCCACCTGTCTTTCTGGTTTTTCTGTTGCAGATGTTTCCTCAGGTGGTCCAGCCTTTCTTCTGTATGCTGCACCACCCCACCAGTTTATTCCCTTCTTTGCCAGCTATGTTCATTTTGGCATTCCCCACTCCATATGGAAAGCCTGTACCCAAGTTTGAAACACATACAGACTGGGAATAAATTTGGGGCATTTAGGCTCCTAAAGCTTTATTTTCTCCTGTCTGTGGGCATGATGGCTTTTACTTACTCATTCATTTGTATATAAATTTATTATTTCTTTAAATTTATTATTGTTTATTTAAATCCTCAGAGAAATAGTCACATTTTGGTGTATTTTAATGCTGATTTATATTTTGATTTGGTGGTAGAGGAGACAACCCCTGCTTCTGAAGTATGCTGCTATAGTTATTTTAAATATTGTTTTTTTCTTTCTTTATTAGGACAAAGGGAAAAACAACCATAAAAACAGCTAATTCTTGAATGAATGAATGAATGTTGAAATTTTGCTGAAATGATGAGCAAAAGTAAAGAGTTTATAGTTAATGCAGGTAACATTAAGGACTGTGCTGGCTTTATGGCCACCTCTGTCACATTAAAATATTGTTACATAACTCCTGAGAACATAACTGGATGTAAATCTGCTATCACCAATTCTGTGTCAGGCTTCTAGAGCTGAGGGCTTTATTCCAAAATCTATATGAGATAAAAATATGCTATCCTAAGGGGAGAGATAGGATGGTTATTTTACTAATAATTTTTATTCTACAATATTTATTTTTATTATTGATATGTAGTTTATTATTTAGTCCTTATGGTTTTTACAAGAGGCAGATATAGACTGAGACCCTGGGGTAAAAATATTTGAAGGAAAATTGATTCTGTCCTTTTGCATATTTGCTCTAATAGCAGATTTGGGAAATATTTTTTTTAATAAGTATTCCAGAAGTTGATTAGGCAAAAGTTAAACCTCTGAACAAAAACAAAACAAACCCAAAAAGCCAATCTATTTAAAGGTTTGAATTTTATTTTGGAGCAAGTAAATTGTATGTGTAGAGAATGAGAGGTGTGCATGACTGGGTATAGGTTATGTCTTTCATTCTCTCTCAAACAGAACTCCAGTAGAAGCAGCTTTAGTAAGTTGGTGCTATGCATTGAAATGAGTAATAACCAGACTACTATACTGAGATATTTTCATGCAAATCTTGTAGGGCATTGCTGAACTGATGTTTCTGGTGCACAACTTTTGTCCTTCACTGGTCTGCATATACATTTGTGCAAAGGTGACAAATGTTATGGTAGCTTTAAAAAAAAAAAGTACTCCAGTCTGGAAATCACAGACCAGCAAACCTGTTTTTAGTACAGCTAAAATTCATAGAAATAGAATTGGTAGCTATTAAATAACTGTTACATATTGAAAAACAGTTACCAGCTTTTGAGGAGATGCCACACCACAGAAATATTTCAGAATTCTTTAAATTTTGAGTAAAAAGGCCACTGTAGAGAGTCGTTCAGTCAGCATAGTATATTTATATTACCAAAACTTATTGATGGATCCCTAGTATATATTATGGGGAGGGGAAGATACTGTGGTTGATGTTTTTGTAGTTAAAAAAACCAAATCCACTCATGCTGTCATGATGTAAGAAGGAGTCTTCTTTTGGATTAGGTTTCTTGATGAACTTTTATGGTTCAATGTATTAGTGAATGATTTGTGAAAAAAGGATGAATGAGATGCTGAAGTGTACTACCCACACATGTATTAAAGACAGCAAAACTAAAATGTACTGTGAAGAGTTGCAATGCTTTCTAAGGTGATTAAAATGGCATATGAAAGACTGTGCCAGAAGAAACAGTCCTAATTACATATGAACAGTAATTGGTTCTTAATTGGCTACACTTCAAAAAAGGATCTTCAGGGTAATTCTCGGTTTGAGTTTAATGTTGCTTTAGACACAGAATTTTCTGAACAAAACAAGCAAAGAAAATTTCAGAAATTGAAAGTAATTAATAGTTTCTAATCAAAGCAGAGAGAACAGAATGAAAGCATTATTTACACTACTGCATGCCCTTGGTAAATGGTGTTACTGAACACTATGATTTTTGGATTTGCCTTATCCTCAGAAGTTCAGTGTAGTGTAGTTCAACTATGAAAGATACTGAGAAAGGTAAGCAGAGCAATCAGATGTCCTGGAAGGCTTAGAATGGGATGAAATAGATATATTAATAATTATATATAAATTATGATTCTTGATAGGGGAAGCCATGGGCCCATTTTCATCTCATTGAAGTCTATAAACTCTTTGAATAGCAGGGAGAGGATGAAAAGGAAATTATTTGTTCCTTATATCTCGTAACATGAGAATGAGAAGGTATCTAATGAGGCAGTAAGTTATTAAATAAAAGGAAATACCATGTCATATGACAGATAATTAAATTGTAGGACTTACCTTCTGAGAGATGATGATGTGGCCAGATGTAAAAATGAACATATTTGGACAAAATCATGGCAAAAAAAGTAGTCCATCAGGGTTGTTAAACATGATGTTTAGATTGTGTCTGATTCATTAAGTCCCCTGGCTTAGTAATAGCTGAAGACAAGGAGAGTGTGTCAAAGGAGGGATTCCTGCTATTGTATACTGTGTTGTACTCTTTAGTCTGACCTCTTACAGCTGCTTTCACATTACATTCATGGCTGTGTATCCTGATCTTTGTTTAAACCAGAAGGCAATCCATTCACCTGTTCTGCCTTCATTTAGAAGCAGTAGTAAAGTGTAGATTCCTTCCTAGCGAAGAGGCTGAGACCCTTTCAGCTTTCACATTGTTTGTATTAAGTACTTTTATTTGGTAGTATAGCACTATTGTCGGAATGTCCTCTTTTGATCCTCTCAAATGCAAGCTACAGTTTTGGTTCAAAACTACATTCTGTCTTGAAATAGTTACTGGACAAGTTGAAGTCTTTTAACGTTTGGAATTTTTTTTTTCTGTGCTTTAGGCTAGGAAGTGATTTTTGTCCTCTGCAGATAAAAGGTGTTTTGATTGACATCAGTTAGCCAACCACTGAGAAACAGTTTGTGACAGAAGGAGAGGAGAAAAAGGATTTGCAAAGATCTAGACATGCATTTGCAGGATAGGTGTATAAAATGCTTGCACAGGCTCACACATATACATGCATTGTTCTCTTGCTAGAGCTGGCCCATTTGTTGTTCCTTACACACTGACTTATACTCTTAAACAGAAAAGCTATCAAAATTTGTTCAAACTTGCTCAGTTGTTTGCTTTAGCTTGAGTGTTGTTTATTTCTATCTCTTTCTATCCCCTCTGCACCATATCAAGCAAATAAATTTCTAAGCCCTCAATTACTGGGTGAAGTCAGCCTGGTGTCTGTACATCTCAGAGGACTACTTGGCACAGAAAGGAGGGAGAAAGTGTAGATGCATGCATGTACAGATCTTTTCATTTAATCCCTTCCTAATCGGGTTACTGCTGAGCTCAGTACTGCCAGCACCATTGCAAGTTTTGGAACATCTCCCCTTTTCCTCTGGGAGCTTGTTATTAGGTGTTAATCTCACTTCTTGTTGTATTTAAAAAGTGTTACAAACCACCCCCCCCACCCCCAAACTATAAAGGGAACAAAGTGCATCCTAAAAGCCCTTGAAACAGAAGACTGTTAAGCTTTTGTGTTTGACTCATGGGTTTTGAATCTTTAGCGGTACTTGACATTTGCAATCTCACAGAATGACTCTTCCATTGAATTCCTGGAAATCAAAACTGAAATTGTGACTGGTAGAAGGGATGTTTAAGACTCAGTTCTGGAAATGCTGATGCTCTCTTAGGCATAATTCAGCCTTACAAAGATTGCATTCCCTATCTTCCATGTTTTCAGTAAGATATCTACTGACTTCTTTGAGAAAGGCAAAGCAATGATTACCAGTGTGGGAATTTTCTACCTATTGTTTTCTTTGTCTCTGTGGTTCAGACCCAGGACTTGCTTATAATGAAAAAAATTTTTCTGATAATCCTCCCATTACAATTCAATGAATGGAGAATGTAGATTTTCAAATGCCTCATTTTTCTAAATGACAGCAGTTTAGTATTTGGCTAAGATACTGCTTAGGAAAGGAATAATGCAAATTAAGTAGATAATCTAAACAGAAACTTTACCCTGGCAAGTGTTTGCATGTAAATGAAAACAAAGTCAGTTTTGTTTTGGCTTTATAATGAAACACAGCGACAATTTTAATGTTTCCTCAACTGTAGATTGAAGTCAGAGTCTGCATCAGAGAAGTTTGCCAAATTCTGAAACTTTCTTTAAATATTAATATTTCATGAGTTTTGTTCCCATTTTGTTAAGATTCGAGTTACTAAGAAAATAAGAAGTATACTGACACATCTGTGTAGTAGAGGATTTCTTTTTGCTTGCTCAAATAGCTTCTTGGTGAAGTAGTATCACTTTTTTTAATAGCTTGCTTGGTTGTTTGTTTGTATCACTCCCACCAGAAAATTGTGCTAGAATCTCATTATTCTGATGTGTAGAATCCCTCGTCTCTCCTATGTAGTTAATAGAAAGGAGCAAGCTCCAGGAGAGGATAATTCATATTCAGTCTTTAGGAAGAGAGCTTAATTGTTCTGGGTTGCACTTGGCAAGACTCATTTTTGTGTTTCCATTGACGAAATAAATGGTGACTGGTTCAGGTTTTCAGTGTAAATCCTCTTGTTCTAGCCCAAACATATTTACAGCCATTCTGTAAAACTATGGAAAGCAGAGCATGGTTTCATCAGACAAGATTTTTTTTTTTTTTTTAATTTAAGAAAGTAGTGGTAGTTTTTCATCCACATAGACTTAAATATAGCTCTGAAAATATCAAAATACTGGTATGACTTTGTTATATAGATAGTTTTAATCTTTTGTGTTAAAGAAAAATAATCATACTACTAATAATGTAGAGAACTGTTACTGAGTGAATGAAAAGACAAATTGTCTTATAAACCCCTCTTTGTATGGAATGTTGTAAACAGGAACAAGTTGGCATAAAAATATTAGGGATATTAGTGAGGGCAAGTTGTTGAGGGGCCTTGGGGTTTTTTTTTGTTTATCTTTCAAGCAACCAAACAAAAAACCCAAACAAAAATTGAATATAATTAATGAAAGAAGATGATCAATCTGCCTTAAGAGATTGAAATCCAAGACTCTAACTGAACGAATGCATGTGAAGTTGAAGTTCTAATTTCAGATGAAGGGTGTGCTCTTATTTCACCTGTTGAAGATCAAATTCTGACTTGGAATGTGAGCATGGACTCCTAGTTAGATTCATGCTTATGTTTACTTAGTTACTTATAGCAGAATCACATCCTTTCATTTCTACCAGCTTTCTCAGGAGCAGTGGTGGGAGAAATGTTGTGAAAAAGGGTGTCAAAGTGTTGAACTACGAAGAGAAAAGAGATTGCATACCAATAAGATTTGTATTAATTTGCAAATATTCTGAAAATATTTTTAGACTAAATAAGTGATTTTACATGGTTGAAATGTCACTTTAGACAACCTCATCTAAGATGGCAGTTCTGTGCTGATGTGAAACCAATTATGAAACCACGAAATTCTTTTGCATTAACCTCAGAGAAACCGAAGTACATCTCATCTTCTGCTGCAGTATGAATGTGTGAAATGCATCAAACGATAATATGAAATACTCTAATGTTAATGTAATGGCCACATTTTGTCAATAACTATAAAGTCAACATAAAGGTTGTGAAATTGAATTAAACATGAGAATTTATTAAAAGCTTGATTTCATATTTACTTGGAAACATAAGTATGCAGACCTTAATTATACACATTATATACACTATTCTCTTTTCTTCCCTAAAGAGACATGGATTTTATAAACTACAAATACCTCTATTAAAAATTGCCAGGAATGTTTTAAGTAGTTTTTTCCTGGAGTACTTACTACCCTAATCGAAATTTATTAGCATTTATTTTTTCTCTAATTTTATTGCTGACTGTACACAGGACCAATGAGGAAAGTGCTGCCTTCTTCGTCTTGCACATCGGCTTGAATACTTTGCAAATACTGTACATCTGGATGGGATGTGCGTAACTTTCTTTCAATTGTTATTTTGAAAGGTATTTTTAAAATATTGCTTTCAAATCCTGACATATGGAAATGGAGTGTTCACAAAATATTGGTTCACAACATGTCTTTTCATGTTGTAATGGTTTAATGTGATTCCAGTTAAGTCAGCCTGTTTTGGGATTGGATTATGTATCTTTAAAATGTGGACTTTTACAGAAAGCTTCCCCTAATGTAAGGCTATTTGAACCCATCAGGGGTTGGTGTGTATTTATACAAGTGTGCTCTGGTTGACTGACTGACTGGGTTTAAAAATAAAGCCTTACAAGATCATGAATTTCTCTTCCTGTTTCCTTCTCTGCTGCCTTGTATGTAATGGAGTCCACCCTTGTTGCCCTATTTATGGAAGAAATATTGAATGGAAATACTTTGACTACTGTCTTTTGCTTTACTTCCTTAGTATTGAACAAGTTTGTACATGTTTAGATAGATTTTTGAAGTAGCTGCTAAATGGAATGAAATTTCACTTATTACTAATAATGATTTTGAAGACTCTTGGCTGGAGTAATTGATCATCTGTTTTTTCTAATGTGAAACTATGGACTGTAGAAAATCAGTTATTGACTGCAAAGGAGAAAGAGATACTTATCTTTGTGTTAACATACTGACACAGCAACATGATAGTGAAAAACTAATGTGCAGTTGCTCTTTGAACAAGAAGTGTGATTTCTACCAGCTAGGTTTTTGTTACAGTTTATCTCTGGCAAAACTATGGTCAAGCTTCCCAAGATCGTGAAAAGTTGACTTTGAATCAAAGGCTGCATAAGAAGTGACTAAATACAGTTGCAGGTAATGCAGGTGGAGTTCTGTTAACTCCAGTTCTTTGCTGCAGTAGTTCCTGTCTCATCTCTCTTCTGAGGAGAACAGTGTTTGCATTTGTTTAAAGCCACAACAGTTTTTCTGGGTGTATTTTCAGCAAGGAATTTTATTGAGGATGAACCTTCTCATCAAGGAGTAGTTGGTCTCACGAGAAATGAGATGACTGCCAGGGCATAGAGTCCCTTTATGCCTCTCACAGGCTGGATTATTCTCTTGTCACGTGTGTGAGCTTTGCTGCGGGGTTGGGTACTGTGTGAGCCCTGCACTGGTCACTGCAGCTCTGCTTCCAGCAGGACAGAGGGGAAAACAGCAGGCATGGCACGTTTGCTTGCACTAACACATTGTGCTGTTCCTTCTGTGCTGAGGTTTTTCTTCTGACCCCTCTGCCACTTTCTCAAGGTCCTGTTCTCTGCTGGAGTGAGAGGATTAGGAGCACAAGCATATAGCAGCTGGTGCTAACCTGATCAACAAGTCTTGATGGTCCAGCAGTACTCAGGTGGTCCCTTGATTGAATAAGACCTTTTAACTACCTTGTAATACTCCAATTCTTTTATTCTTTTTAATAAAAAACGACATTAATTTCCCAATGAAAGCAAAGAAAGCATTATCTGCCTGTGAGTAGCTGTTGGTAAAAGCAGAATTTTAAAGCAGTACCTAATCCTGTGTTACTTTCAATGCATCTGAACTGAAATGATACTGAGTAGAAAGTGCCAAGGATTTTATATCGTCAGTTGTAGGTCAGGATCTTTCCCAATTGAGTCTACTTTTATATGATGGTAAAGGCCAAATGCATCACCTAGGGTTGCACTGTGCATTGTGGTTTCAGTATAGAAACTCATGTAAATGTCTCAGTCTGTGGACAGTTGTTAATGCTGCTCTAATCTAGAGCATCTGCATCATGTAATGAAACAGATGCTAATGGATGGTGTATTAATCAAAACTCTCCAAGGGCTAGTTTGGATCTTAGTCTTGTTTGTTTTAATTTTCATTAGGAAGACGGTTGTATGCATGTGTGTCAGCATTGTGAAACAATGTTGTAAATTTCATGTGGGGAAAGCAGCAAGTGTATGTTTCTAGAAAAGTAACATGCAAGGACAGGAATTTTCCATGTCATAGAGCATTTTACATCTTCCATTCCCTGATTTTTGGGGACAATGTTAATCAGTGTAATTAAAGGAAGTAAAACTCCTTATGTGACAGGAATGAGTTCATATCTGTAAACCTTCTTTTAACTAACTAGTTCTGGTATTTGATTTAGATTATTTTCTTTAATGTCTGAAGGAAATGAGAAGGATATTAAGATGTCTTCTGGTATAGCAAACAATATATCTATTAATTCATTAAAGCAGACTTATGTGACTTATTTTATTGGAAATACTCACTGCCCATATATTTTTTTAATAAAATGTCTTCACTTCCTTATCTGAAATACAAAATATTATTAATAATTGGCAAAGGCCTTGAAGTTAATTAATTTTTCCCTCTCAAGTGTAGAACCCTTCTATATGAGCATAAAGAAAATAGGCAATTGGATGGAATCTCTTCTAATCATTTAAGTTGCTATTTTAATTAATATTTTTAATATTGTAATTTTTGTAATACTCTTGCAATTACTGGAGGTTGCAATGGATGTAAACTACTGCTGGACTGCATGAGGTTCAAGTAGAAACAGGTGGTGAGTAGATAAAGGGAGCTGCCTTCCCTTTTTCTTGTTTCCTATCAGTGAAGAGGCTGTGGCTTTAACTTGAGTAATGATGGTCTCCTTCATTACTGTTTCAAAAGGGGGAATAGAATTTTATTTTTAAGAAGAAATTTTAAGCAGAGGTCTTGTCTTCCACATAACTGGTTTTTTGAGAGAATTGAGAACTTTCATAGCAGTGAAACACCAGAAATCTCCTGTTGAAGGAAGGGAACTTGTAAGAAGCATAGCACATTGCTTGCCTCCTTCATGTTGTTCTCAGTTGACTCCTTCTAGTCTTGTGTGTGTTTTTTATCTTACAATTAATTCAGGAGCTCATTTCTGTTACTATATTTATGATATGCATGTAAATATATATATTTATTTGTATATATTTTATAAATCTGTTTCTACCTCAAAGTTTCAGTGTGCTGGAGGCTCTCATTCTAAGGCTTTCCGTTCTTAGCATGATATAGAGCCAGATCGCAGTCATATTTCCTTTTGGAGCAGATTGGCTAATTTCATAAGAATAAACTTGAATTAAAAACTTGTATTTCTTTAGACCCATTTCCTGGGGAAAGAAAGTTAAGCTTTTTTATATGAGCATTTGGCTGTTTTCCCTTGATTCTGTTTCCAAAGAGCAAATAAATCTTTAATTTATAATGTTTTTTAATCAGTGTAAGTCTTTCAGCTATATTCACAATATAGATGTGTTACTTGCTGCTAGTTTTGGTTCCTACTTTCATTGTCTTATCAGCTAGTTTGTAAAAGAATATCATGTAAAATAGCTCCTCTTCAGGTTTATTCAAAGTGTTTTTGAAGTGCCCAAATCCTATTGTGTACATACTACTTTGTCCTCTTCTGCAGAAGTGAGATTTTCTATTTAATTTAGGGTTAGTGCATTATTTTCTCCAAAATTAAAGTCTCATTACATTTTTGCATAGTAAACTGGTTCTTAATTCATTGGTAATGCTAGATTGTTGCAAATACAAGTTGTTTTCAAAATGAATGGCAGACGTGGCAAGGCAACTAATTTACAATTAAATAAGCTGTTACACTGTATTTTTGCAAAGATAATTTTATATAGCTTGAAATTTTACACATTGATATGCAACATATTCATTTCACAAAATGAACAATTTCTTGTCTTTGTCATCAAAAGAATGGCATTCTTAGTGCAGATTTGCCAAGATTTTGGCAATGTTCCTTTTAATTACCTTATAGGATACTGCTTTGCAAAAGATCATATCTTTCTAGTTGCATTTTCCATAGTATTTCATTTGTTATTGCTTCTGAGTGCATACTTATAAAGTAGTAAGTATTTCTACAGCAGTTCATGTGAATGTATTGCAAGGAGGAGAAAGATGACAAGAAATGAAAACTGCTGCCTTAATTTTTTTACCTAGGTTTTTTTTTCAATGTATGGTATATTAAATGTGCATTGATAAAAGTGCATAACATGCAGAATATAAAATGATGTGGAAAAACACCTCATGTTTTGAATCATTATAAATTATAAATGAGAAGTGGGGCATAGACAGGAGACACTGGATTGCACAATGGTTTGAGCAGTATAACTCCAGCTTTGCAGTCAGCCTTGTGTTGAGCTGCAGAGCTCCTTCCACCCTAAATGGTTGTGCCATCCTATGAAAGTGGAATTTTTTTGTTTCTCCCAAACACTGCAAGTGCTGTCCCTATTGTAATTCTACAAATGAAACTGATAAAACTCTATCAAGCTTAGTAATTGAATGGTCATGGCCACTTATTAACTTAATTCTTCAGGGAAGTCTTATGAGTTTTGTACGTGGGTTTTGCTTTAGTAGTGTGCTGTCTTGGCAAAGAGGAGACTTGGTCTTTTTAGTATAACTTCCATGCAATACTTCCTAGCAGGCAAATGATGAAAACTGAACACAACAGGTGGAATGGGATACATTAATACAAAAAGCAGCTTGTTTGGGGGGGTTTTGCCTCAGAAAATTACTTGCACAGTAAGTTCTAATCTGCTTACTACTGCTTTTTTTACCGTTGACATCCTTCTTATGGAAAGTGAGTGTTACTTCCAAATGTTTGTCCATATATTTTTAAGAATACTTTCAGAGATATTTCTAAAAATTGAAGGGAGGTCAATTAAAAATCACTGTGATGGCTCACCACCAGTGATGTTAAATATTTCAGTTACAAAATTCCCATGATGGGTTTTTTGCTTTCCCTCTCTCTCCCTCAGTGTACATGATACTGTCACCATCTCTTTGGATGTATATAGGCAACCTTAGCAAAAAAAGTTTTTAAACTGTTGTAGAGAGAAGGGTGAGCTTCAGAATGGAGGAAACTGTGGATACTGCTATTACTTTTAAAATAATGGCTTGGACTAGATGACATTTTAACCTTTTATTTCTAGTTAAAAAGCTAAATAAATATGAGAATAGCTGCCTCTTGCTGCCCATTAATAGGAAAATTCACAAGGCTGGATTTTTCCAAAATGTTTTTGATAACTGGAGGGAAATCATAGCTATTTATGATGAGAAGGTGATTTTTCAGCCATAATCCCTTTTGCGTATCACGCGAGTGCCCATTTGAACGTAGGTTTTATGCATAGTTGCAATAAAAATAATGCTGGTCTTGCTTAATTTTTGGGGTACGTCTCTTACCCAGCAGTTAACTGCTTGCCTCTAAGTAGACTAGAGTGGTGCACTATTTTGACTTTACTCCTAACACCTGAGAACTTGTTTTCATAGTTTCCTGCTAGGAGACTGATTTGTGTTTGTATTTTGATGTTGCTCGTTTGCAAACAGTGCATGCAATCTAATTAGATATATTTTAAAAAATAAATTATCCTTCAGACAACTATTGAAATCTCTTAATCACTAATGATCAATTGATAGTCTTCTGATCAAATGTCAAGCCTTAAGGTGTTTAAAATAGCAGTCAAAGAAAACATCAGCAAGAATAATAGGGGTGCACAAATTGATGTTTGCTGATAAATATATATTTTTATTTTTATTTATTTATTTATATATATATGACCAGACTTGAGGCTCTGGCTTACTGTCCATGGATGTAAATTTTAAGCTATTTATCCCCAGAAGTGGTCTTCCCAGATTTATGTTTATTTTTGTGGTTTTTTCCCCACAAAGTTAAAAGACATTTTTTGTTTCCTTCTAAGTCTGAAAAGGTAAGAAATAGCCATAGATCTGTTCAAATACTCTTGCAATTACAGCTTAAAGATCAGTCAAAAACTGAAATCTGGTTATGCTGAGGAAGCATGTTGTTACACATTATCTTGTTAATAAAAGAAATTTAAAAATGCTGAAGTAAATAACTTACTTTATCTCTGCTATGCACATTCTTTGAGTGTACACAGTGTGATACACGCACACACACACACTCGTATGAGTGTGTGTATGAAAACAAATGTGTGACCCCCCCCAAATACAATCCCATGCTGTTGTAGCTGCTAGGCTTGATATCAGTCAGACTCCAAGTACTTCAAAGTCAGAACTTACGAAGGCTATGCCGAGATAGTTGTGGATCTTGGCTAAGAGCAATCAACTGCAAATGCAAAGTAACATAAGAACATTGAACAATGTTAACTTTTATGAAGACTACTTACATGAAAATATATTTTGTCTATGCTTTCATACCTGAGCCTGACTGGAATGCTTTTTATGTTTGAGGTTTTTTTTTTTTATTCTTTGATATCAAATCCATTCTGTGACATCTCAGGGTATTAAATTTTGTGGTTTATGATTGAAATTAAATTTTAAGTGGAATGACCAACTCGATTTTCTTTCTAAAGAACCTCCTCTTTTAAATTACCGCTGAAATGGTGAGGTATACCAGCTGCAGATGTGTGTTTCATCTCTTAAACAGGGCTGGGTTTGTTTTTGCAACAGGAGGGAATCCTCTCTCTGAAAGGGCCAGGCTGGTGTGCTGGGCCCAGTCCCCCTCCTGTCCCAGCGCTGTGGTTGCTTGTAGTGTGGGGAAACTGAGCCCAGAAAGGGCTCTGAAAGCCGTAGCTTGCCCCTCTCCTGTGGGAGGGCTGCCAATAGCAAAAGCCCTGCTGTAGATGCAAAGCTGGCTGGCTTGCTTGATGCAAACATGGACCTTACCATGGAGACTTGGGGTTGTTTCCAGGCCTAGGTTGAAGGATAAATTGGGTTCATTCATACAGGAATGGTCAGCTTTGGAGCTTTTGCAGTTCCACCCACCATGCCTCACTACCTCATCTTTGAGTACTCATTGCCTTGGGGGTGTCTGTGTTTGACATTTCAGAAACACTGATTGTTAGATGCTAGTTCAGAGAGAGAAGGAGGAATGAAAGCCCAAGCTTATGATACTATTTTGACTTATTAGCTCTGTAGCACAGACTGCTCTAGATGTCTGCCTTGTCTCCTCTCTCCTTTAAAATATGATTTACTGAAGTACTGGTTGAAAAGATGTTTGTAGACAGATGCTAAGAGCAGTGAAAGGCTGGATCTGTTAATGAAAGTTATTTTGAAATCCAGTCTCCCCTGTAGAATTTTTCTGTCCAGCAGAGCAGCAGTTTTCTAGTGGGATGATCAATGCTGCCACAAAAGGCACAACAGTAGCAGTGTGAATTTTATGTCGTGCTGAAGGAGACAAAAGGTATGTGGCCGAAATACTAATTTACTCCTCTTTAAGACTGCTGCTTGTGGGTGAACCAATAACCTGTCATACATGAAAAAAAGTATGATCTGTAGAGTTGGTTTTGGGTTTTTTTTGTTTCTGTGTAATATATAATATGGCAAATCTCACTTCAGAAGAGTGGAATAAGTCTCTGTAGTAACGGAATCAGATTCAGGACCATCCCATGGGTGAAAAGAACCTTTTCTTTAGGTAACAACCAACTATTAGAAGATATTGAATGCTCACAGAGAAAGCTTGAACAAAAATAAGAGCAAATATATATCTTATCCTGAAGTTTCTGCAACTTCCTTTTTGGTATTCACTATAGTGAAATTATTTTCTGGAGAAAAGAATAAGACAGAGCTTATTAGACAGGTGTGTTTAATAGTTCAGAAAAGTGTGTTGACCTGTTCAGTTTGTAAGGTGTTCTTTCATTTGCATGATATGCATAAATTCTTTCTAAATTTTACGAAGAGTAGAGAAGATTAAAATATTGTAATTATTGAAACTGTAGCTTCTGATTGAGGTCATGACACATCTCTGATTTAATGGATGCATTTTTTTCAGCCTCTGCCCTGCTCGTGGTGGGCGTGTTAACCAACATTTTTAAAGCATACAAAATGCCACAGACAGCTGTCTGGTGCTGAGGGCACTAATGGAAGAGAAAAGCAGGCATAATGCCTGAGCCTGTAGTGTTGATCAAATGGGCCTAGGAGATGGAAAGACTTTTCATCTAAGCTGGGGCTTCAGGACTCTGCTGGATTGCTGAATTTTACAATAGGGTGAATGTGCTAAGGAGTTTATTGTGGGAAACAAACTGACAGAGAGCGAGTCAGAACTAAATATTGAGAAGAAGTAAGAAACCAAGTGAACAGAGAATGATATGGTGCTAAATAGCATTAAATACTCTTCCATGAAGTCAATAACTACTGAATAAATAGTGCATTCATCAGGAAACATCAGATACATGACGATGGATACACTGAGGGCAACGTTTCAAATTTGCAAGCCTCATATTGGCATTTTGAGGATTCCATGGATTCAGAGGATTTCATAACCAAAACGCATGGCTGTAATAATATTCTAATGTCAACTCCTCATTGGTATATATGTAATGACCTAAAATAAGAGAGAATTTTTTTAATAGAAAGTTGTAGAAGCTGCAAAAATATTTAAAATATACTTAATACATAGAGCATGTATTCCATAAATGGACAAAAAAATCAAACAGTTTAAACATTCTGTTAGTTCAGCTGTATGCTCACATCTGGAAGGTGAGTTTTGGGGATGGTACATGGTAAGTAGCTTATTAGCTTCGGAAGATATGATCACATTTCAAACAATGCTTATTTTGTGGAATAATCTTCTAAAGCCGAGAATTTTTTTTGTATCACTGGTGGTGAAGACTGTATTTTATGTTCTAAACTAGGTCTTTTCTTTTTAATATTATTCATAAACTCATGCATGGCATTTCCTCAGTGACAAGGAACAATTGTTTCTATTCACTTCTTGCAGATTTATTTTAAATGCATTAGGAGCATTTAAAATGTTCTTTTTTACCTTTGCAGTGCCAACTTTGTTTTGCAAGTGTTGTCTTTTGCTCTGGCTCTTGACTTTGCTTGATCCCTGGTGTGACTGGGCTGCCTTTGTAGATGCTTGTTCCTCCCCTCTCCATCTCTCATTTGCAGTAATGTTTTTCTCTCTTGGTTGACAAACTACTTGTAACTCCAAATGGCATTCCCTCAGTGATATATAGGAATGCAAAATATTCACTCTTAACAATTCCATTATGCTTTGGTTGTTAGCAACCTTTTCACAATAGGAATCACTCAATAGCGTCATTCAACTCCTTGCAAAAATGAGCTTTCCTGCTCTCCTCCAGCCTTTACTGAGGGCAGCAGAAGGGAAGAAAAGGTTGTCTGGAGTGGGGTGGGTGTGTTCCTGGGCTGGCAGTGCCCCTGGCATGAAAGTACCCAAATGTTGCTGCCAAGGAAGGGGCCAAAACATAGTTCAGCTCTGGGCACATTAAGTTTGATTATGTTCAAAATAAAGAGGGAGGCTATTTTTTTTAAGCTGCTGTAATTACCATCGCTCCTCCCAACACAAAATCCACAGCTGTTTTTGTGTGATGATACTTTGTGCAGTTTTGACTTTTGTTGAAAGTGCTTATTTCAGCAAGCAGCTAATGTGTGCAGAGTATAGAAATTACTTGACACATGAGCTTGTCTTTCTGCAGTGAATCACCTTTGTAGATCTGTTGGAAATTCATCCATTTCTAAAAAATGCTGATATATGATCAGTTGATTTGACAGTAGGCTTATGGCATAGGTAAATTCACTGCTTCTTGCCGTGCTATGTAGCAAAATTTTTCAGTAATAAGTGCAGTAAAAAACCATACTGGAGCAGGAATATATTTTTTTCTTTGTGTCTTCAATCATTTCTATAATTCATTTTTATAACCTCCTTCAGTAGAATGACTTGGTTTATAATGCTTTGCAGTGCAACATTTTGTAAAGGCTTGCATTTTTTTAAATTTTAACCCAGTAGAAAAGAATAGAAAAAATACCTCCTCCACTACTTCTTGCTTTTTCTGTCTTCCTTCTTTGTCCTTTGTCTTTAATCCACAAAGAAGTATGCTAGCTGTTTCTACTGCTTCATTGTTTTTAGCATTCCTTTTGTATTATTTCAGTTTTGCTCCTTTCTGTCTCTTAATTGTTACAGTGTGCTACTGGTACCTCAGGAAATAGCTTGTTGATATGTGAAAAGGTTGGTTTCCTCTCTACCTGTGACACACTGGTCCTTGAGATGTCTGTGCCACATGTTAGCCCAAGTTTTCATGCCAGTAGTTTTGTTGTAGCATGTAGCAGTGAGAAAGAGATTCCTATGTCAAAGTCTGATGTATGTCTCAAATCTGCAGCAACCAAAAGAGCAGCCAAATATCTTTGTCATATTGTGACTGGAGGAGTAACCTGCCTGTCTGAAACTCCTTTGAAAAACTGGTTACTTGGTTACATGAGTAATTCCTTCTCCTTGTTTCAGTGCTGCAGGATTTCTTTCCTTAATTTCCAACTGGAGCTGTTGGCTGAGGCCTTGGGCTCCTGCCATCTGGTAAATTTCCTTTCCCATTGTAGCTACTCCTTAAATATCAGATCATACTGCTTTTTCTGGGTATAAGTGGAACAAGATTCTCCAGAAATAGTTTTTCTTTTAGTGATCCCAGGCCCTTTGCATGGACTCAGCTGCATCTTGTTATTAATTGATCTCACTTCATCTCCATTGTCTTGCTCCCTGCAGCTCTGAAGTGGTGAAGCTTTCAGCTGCTCTCTGAGCCCACGCTTGCCAGATGGCATTGCAGAGGATCACTGTAGGTGTGTCCAGTGCAGTCTTCCCAGTTTCAATCCAGTCATACCGTACATCATTAGTTTTTAAAGAGGCATTTGTATTCCAGTGTGAGGTCAATAACGTTCCCCAAATTCGGCAGGGTCTGCCTTACAGGGTCATCCATCACTGTGGCTGAGCAAGGACAAGGACAGCCAAGAAAACTCTGCTCGGTGGATATTGCACATAACAATTATGTGGGGCAATTGAGACTTTGAAAAAGCTTAAGCAGAAGCTGGTAAAAGAGACGGATGTTTCTCATTTCATTAGTAATTCAGAGCTTAAGTGCACTAATTTGTATATGCCATTTAGTCATCTCTGTGTCCTTCTGTCAATATCAATGCTGTTGTCAGAAGAGCACACTGCCTGAACTTTCTCTCACTTGCTCCACCCTCAAATTAAGCTCAGATTTAATGTGCTGCATGGCCTACAGTATCCTCACTATGGTAAAAAGACAAAATTTGCCCACTGCTGGAAGAGAATAGACAACATCTTGCAGTTTGTATAAATATTTTCTTAATTTTTCAATTGTAATATGCTTCAGAAATGAATATTTTCCAATATTCACTTCCAAAAAGTCAGACTGATAAATAAAAGACTGCAGGAAAAATTACAGTACCTTAGAAAATCCCATAAAACGAAACCACTTCCAGTAAGTACATTTGCAATAACATTACTCTTTGCATACTAGAGTGGATCTCAAATAGAACTTTTTCCTCAAAATAGGTATAAAATTTCTTCTCCCCAAAATAAACGTTTGTGTTGTTTCAGAGCTTTGAAAGCACATGTGTTCAGTTAGTACTTCAAGTTGGGAAATAAATGTTTGAAAAGCAAGTTAAAAAAAGCATCTGGCATAGCTTTTTAAAAAATTTTATTCCAAATAATTTTGATACACTAATACAGTTACTTAACTATAGTCATCTTTACTGTATTTGAAAGAATTTTTTGAAATTAGGTTTAATGTTTCTTATACTATTACAGTCATTTTTCACTCTAGAGAATTTCTACACAGATTTCCAGTAAAAACTTCCTTCTTCCAGCATGTCTGGCAGCTTCTGTTTTCTCAGAGGGGAATGTTTGCTGGAGGCTGCTCTTAAGTGATTGCTGTAAAAAGAGCATTTTTTTTTTTGCATCTCTACTGGGATTTACCCATCATCTCTGCTTTCTGATAGCATGAGTCAGCCTTTGTCCTTCCTTCTCTGACATTCTCTCCCATTCCCTAGAAATGATGGGAATTGGTGAATACTTCAGACAAGGCATTTCTATACAATAGTTGGATTGAGTATGTTTTGGCAATTAAAGTGTTGAAAGGAAAATTTTGCATAGCTCAGAAAGAGAAAATTTAAACTGTGTTATAAGGTATAGTTAAAACTTCATCCAAAACAGGTTGATTTGATCCAAATACACAGATAAGGGCACCTGAGGTAAGTGTGGTGACACTCTTGGAGGAAAAAGGAGATTAATAAAAATAATATACTTTAATTTGGGTTGGCTTTAGCATCCCTAATGTAATCTTTAAATTATATGGATTTTCAAGTAGATTTTTTTTCTCAATAAGATCAAATGGGGAGCTTCTGTTAAAAAGTTGCAGTCTTCTAGTATTCAATATGTTACTGGTATGAACCGAATAGGTGGAGGTACCCCTATGTAATTTATTAAGTCTGTGAGTTACTGAAAATAGTCTCATTAACTGGTGCTATGGGGAGAGTGAACACTGTGAAGCCTGCTGCAAGTCATTTAGAAGGCACAATTTGTATTCTTTCATTTCTTCCTTTCATTTATCATGAAACCTTAGTGTATGCAGATGCAAGTGCTACATTTGCCAAAAATCGAAAGCAGTTGTTAAAAAAAGAGGCTGTGGAGAAGGGAAGACTCCTTTCCCAATTTAAATATATGAAAAAAAAATCAACAAACAACCCATAATCATTTGAAATGTGAGTTCAACAGCAGTTCTGGAGGTTCCTGCTTCTGTATTGGTATAAGACCATAACACAAGTCAGTAAGAATTCAAAACAAATGCAAAATGATGAAAATGGCATCAAGGTGATGTAGGTTACAAAAAACCCCACACCTGTTTGACATGTTTAATTCCAACACAGTTTTAAAGTTTTGGATGTCACAACTGTGTAACCTTTATAGATTAGGAGTGTCTTCTAAATGTGAGGTTAATGAAGTAAAGTATCAAGCAATTTAAAGCAATGAAGAATTGTGTATTCAAAATGCATCTTTGCTGCAAGCGTAATTATTACATTTCAATAAAACCAATGAAGATCTATTGTGACTATGCTAAAATGTGCCCAAATATATACTTGTATTTTTAAATAGAAGCTAATAATCTGGAGATTTTCAGAGAGAGATTTATATACTATCAAGGATGCATTTCAGTGACTGCTTGCATCAGCCACTAATGCTGCTCCACGTCAGTACATGCTGCTTTTCTTTGATTGCTGGTGTGCCTTAAAGAATATCTTACTTCTCTTTAGAGTAGTAGAATGGAGTTATGGTACAGCTGATCACAGACAGTTCCTGCATCATATATTTGATCATTTTTTTCCAGAATGAGCATAAGTACTTCTTAGGGACACAGTCATTTTAAAAGTTCAATTCTTAGCTCTTGCAGCAAAATGATATTACAATTTTTTTCATTTTGTGTCTGGAAAACCACACTCTTTTCACTTGTAATTTTTAAGTAAGTTTAATTGAACAATATATAATAATTTAGAGTAGTTTAAGATAGTTAAGCTAAGCTTAATTTGGTTAGGTTGTTAATTTTCAGACGAATTAGCTTCAGATAAGGTAAGGTACCTTTGAGCAGAGACATGAATAATCAGAACAGTACTGACAAAGTCTCAGGGGTGATTGAAAGGATTTTGCAAAAACATGATGATAATTTAGCCTCAAATAAGTTTTTGAGATGTAGCATTTAAAATACGTAAAGGGCTTTGTAAAAGCTATCCCCTTACTCCTTTTCAGAATCTGTATGCTGTTACAATAGATTGAAAGTGTTTTTCTTATTTAAAAATAGCAATAATTACTTGATATTTTGCATATTTGAGTATATTGCATATAAATGAATCCTCAGAACTTGTGCTAGTCACATGTCAAATAATACAGTCGTTGGTTTCTGCCTTCGATTCACTGCAGATATTTGCTAGATTGATACACTTGTCAACAAGAATTAGCTTTTCAATTTGAAATACTGAAAGTCAGTCAGTCAAGTGAGCCTGCAGACCATGCCCAGCAGAGGTTGTTTGGTCACTCTTGTTGTGGTGATAGATGCTATCAACGCAATGATTTTGTTCATAGGTGGAAGGTCTGCCAGCTGAGTCTTGGTGCTTTATTTTCTAACTGATGGTGGATCTGATCTGCATTTCCAGTCCCTGTGTTCTGTACTCATCTTTGATACCTTAAAACCACAAATTGCATTTTTTGGGGGGTTCAATGTACCTTTCTTTTAGTCATCAGTTTACAGTATCTCAGTTCCTGTAATGCAGTGGTAAACGAAAATTTTCTTCTTGCATTTGTTTCAACAGCTTTTTCCACACAGAACCTCCATTTCTATTAAAGCTGCCATACTGCAGACTGTATTTTAGGTAAACCTGTTAAAGATGATGAATAGTGTAGGCTAATCTTTGGTGTTTCTAAGCATGTTCATACCTTGGTCTGCATGGGCTCTTATTTAGAAAGCAGTACCAATTCTGCAAATTTTTTTGTGCATTTTTGAAGGATTTTCTTTTGGTGTTGCTGTTGTTGTTCCCTTGGAGTTTTTTGAAAGTGGATATTTTGAGAGCCATTAAAAATAAAAATTAAAAACATAAATCTTAGTGGTGTTTTAAACAAAGCCAGGTGCTTATCTAGGTATTCAGAACACCAGCAGATGGTAACATGAGAAACACTGACTGAGGTTTATGCAGCATGGGTGTGATGTTTGGATGCTTTATTTTCATTGTTGCAGAACAGCTGCATATCAGCATAACTATCTTTTCTGTCCTGGAAAAAAGAAAGCAACAGTCAAAAGGGTCATGTGCCTTCAATGGGTATCAACTTTTAGCAAATTAACAGTCAATGCAATGTCATGCAGTACTTGCAAAAGTATCAAGCTAAAAACTCTTTAAATTTTCTGTTTTCTAGGTGTCAGGGTACTAAGTTTTTGTTTTATGTTTTTTTTTCAGAATGTCATTGTTGAAATACATAAAATTTAATTAGTTATGTTGGCTTTTGTTAGGTTTTGCTGGTCTCTTCCTTTGTTCTTGATATTACAAAAATCTTTTGGACTAATTTTGCTTTCTTTTGCAAGTGTTCTACTATAACATCAGCCTCTTCAGACGTACCAAACATTGCAAATAAACCTAAATTGGGTACCTGAGCTTTCATGAGCATCTTATTCCCTAATCTCCTTACTTAATAATGCCTTACTTTCAGGCATTATTGCTTTCCAACATAAAGGCTGGTATAAACACTGTTTTTCTTTTCTTGATAACTTGAGGTACTTTTTTTTTATTATTACTACTTGAGCTGTTATGAGATCAGTACAGCTTTTCTCCACTTTTTTTGTTCTTTTGAGGGATATTGAGGCAACAGCTAAAATGGACATAAAATTCTCTGAAGTCACCTACCATTCCTAAATGTGCTTAATGTGCTTCATGAAATAATGATGGTCCTTTTTTTTTCTGGTTCTCCCTTCCTTCCCTTCAGAAGTTTCACTAATACTGTTATATTAATTAAGAACAAATCCAAACTGATTTGAGATGTGAGTACATGTCTTGCCATTTTCTTCGCTACCAAAATGATATACTTAAAGAGGAAAGAAAAAGTTTTAAACTTTCATTGAGATCACCAAAACAGTTACTTGGGGAAAAAAAAAAAAAGCTGGGGGCTGTAATGATTTTTATTTAGTTAATGTAGCCCCTTTATGATGCAATGACCTGTGCAGGTTTGCTAAGAATCCCCATGCTTAGACTTATCGGAAATGCAAATGTCAATTTCCAGCTACTTTTGCAGCAACTGTTTTAAGCAAGTTTAAATATCATTGTACGAAACTTGAGGTACCAGATTTTGTTGAAAAGGTGATTGCAAGTCTGTAGGTGCCTGAAATAACAAAGGTAATCATTATACCCCCTTTATTTGGGGCATGCCTTCCTGAGTCTTGTTTGCATGAAATAGGAAGCTAACACCCGCACTTTGTGCAAGGCCACTCTGTCAACTTTTCCGAAGCTGGAAGAATTTCATAGCACCTTCTGAAGCCAAAATCATTTCCGTGTGGTGATAGTGAGAGTCTCTGTCCAGAGAAGATGTATTTACTTTCTACGCCACCCAGGCACGGCTGTTAGCTCAAATTGACTAGTGAGTACTTTTGGTCTAGGGGGATGCCTGTGGCATATCACTTGGGAGAAAGGTGTTTGCTGCCTTAACATGTAACAACTGTCTCGATAAAGAAGGGTCCTGTTGGGACACTGCAATCTAATTGGAGTATTGGCTGAAATGGAGATGACTGCTGGAAAAAGTCCTGTGCGTACAGGTCAAGAGGTGAAAGAAATGTTGTGTCAAGGCTGCAAGAACATGAGCTGAGCTTCCATTAAGACTAAGGGAAGCCATGTGGAAGTTTAACTGGAGAAAAATTTATTGGGAGCCATGCATCACTGGGTCCACTGCTCACAGATCACCTTCAAATGAGTTTGTCTGCAGGTTAAATGAAACTTCATAAAATCCTTTTTTTTTGGCAGAATTAAGAGCCCACTGACCCTGTCGGAGCATGAAATTTCAAACCTACTGTTTAGACCACTTTCTACACTTTCACTGAAAGATGATTGTGTTGTTGCAGGTGACATTGTAGAACAGAGCTTAATGAAGGAGAAGAACTGTCCGAGCTCAGCTTTCCTTTCTCCTTTTCCTTCTGCTCAAGGTGGTTTTAAATGCCTTTTTGAGTACACTGTGTAATGGACAAAGCAGCAATTATTCCTTGCCAAATTTATGGTTACTTGATTATTTACATCAGCCGAAAGAGGCCAAAATCAATGGGAGCTCTTTTGTGCTTACAGGGGAACTTCATTTTATCCCTGTCAGAGACCTAATTTGCCTCAGCAACTGCTATTGTTGAAGTAGGGCAGAGACTCTTTCCCTGAAGACCTTAAGCCAAATTGCTAATGCTGCTTTCTTCTCTGCTGTTCTAGACAGGCAGTAAACTGTCATAGAGAGGACACTAACTTTAAAAATTCACTACTTGTGAATGTCTTTTGTTATTTCCAGGTCCTCTGTAATATAGCTCCATCTCTGCACAAGTGTTAAGCATTTTAAATTCATTGTCCTTCCTGAGTCCCCCTTCTTAGAAATGACTGGCTTTTTATTTTCTGTAGAAGTCTGATGTACATTTTAAACATTATAGGCAAAAGGGCTGTCTTAAAAGTGTTCTGCTGTTACTGAGGAAGCTGTTGTATATTTAATTTCATGAATGTTATACATGAAAACTGCAGTTCACCAACTGTCAGCATATAATGTAGCTCTGAAAGAAAGAGTATTTGTGATTATGTCTGACAGCGTGGCCTAGGTACTACTTCAAGTTATATTTAAAAAGGCTGACCATGGTGCTAGTTACTTTTTCTATGTAGCAGGGTTTGAACTACCCCATGTTATCATGTTTTCAACAGGACCCCAATATGAGCTCAGAACTACTTCATTCAGTTTCAAATTCATGCATTCTTTAATGTGGGGTGGCCAAAGACACCACGATGCTCTCTTCTCAAGGGAGATGTGAGATCAGCAAATATGGCTTTTATCAAGTACTGGAGGAAAATGCACAAGGTTGTTACAGGTGAGAGATTCCTTTAGCAGGTGTTAAGTTTCAGTAATAACAGTTGAGGATTCTTTGTTTTTGAAAATGTCTGACACAATAAAAAGAAGCATTTGTCATTTACAGTGACTTTTTGGAGCTATAGCATATTATTATTTGATGGGCTTCATTTCCTTGCAGGCAAGCTTTCACTCATGTTTGCTTTAGCTTTAGGTGTATAAACACTAGGATTTGCTGAGAAGCATATAATTTTTAACATTCCACAGTCTCAAGGGTTGCTGGAAGTACTTGGCATCCTTGACAGATGATCCAATGTTGTTTTGTAACAAATGTGCTCTGTTACAAATCTGTTTACTCCTTACATGCCCTCTTATAATGTATGGATGAAAAGCACAGAGGTAAGAGAAACCATGTATGCACAAACATGTAGGTATTTTTTATTTCTTGGTAGTTATTAAGAAGTCTCAGGGTAGTTTAGAGCTGGTCTGCGATGACAGTACCAATGGGAAATGCCGGTGATCTGAAGAACCCATTCCAGGCTGGTATCTTGGAATATCCCTTGTTTGCTCTTCAAGAAAACAGTGGCTAAGAGTGAAAGGGCATAAGTTTCATCTTGCAGTAGCATAAAGTCAATCTGAAGGTTTTTTTGCTGCTGTTCTTCTTAAAGTACCTCTAGAATAGTAATATAGTTCAATATGTTGAATGAGTCATATTTAACAGAGTATTTTTGCAAGACAAGCAACATGTATTGAAGAAGGGTTTTAGAGGGAGGTGCAGCTTGCACATTTGCCTGTGCCTTTCTGTCCTGAAATTTTTATAGCTTCATTTTACTAAATATACTAAAGACATGAGACTTTTCAGCTGGATAGGCTTTGGGTGTGCTTTTAAATTTTTTATTATTTTACTTTATTTATTTTTTAACTTAATTTTTTATTATTTTCTCCTTTCTGTGTTTCTTCATTTTGCATATTTTACAGTGAGTTACCTTTTGCCATGTTGAACCTTTTTCACATTATTGCTAAATGGCTGACTAGGCACAAACTTCTAAAATGGAAAATGTGGCAGCAGAAGGCATCTGTTCTGGGAATACATATTGCTCTGGACTATTCAGTACTTAGCCTTCATCCAGCTGTATTCCATAGGTGGGGGGAATGCAAGGGGCAAGTGCCTCTGCCCTTCACAGCTGTTTGAATCATTGTGTTTAAAATGGGTGTGCTCACCTGCCGCATGCCTACTGCCTTACTCTTCTGCTGGTCCTCCATTTTAGTAATTATTTATTCCAAGCAGACATGAATATGCCTTGGGTTCTCCCACCCTCACAACTAATGAGGAATTCTTGTTCTGTTATGTTTTATTATGTGTGCTTCCTCTCCTCCTTCTCCCTTTGTTGGGACTTTAGGCATGCTGAAGGGCCAACAGAATTTGGTCCTACATGGACCCAATGTGGATGAAGTGCTAGCACGCATATCATGAACTCTTATATTTCTTCAGCAGTATGACTGCCAGGTGTACTTGTTGTTTCTCATGCCTAAACAGTTTTTATCTGAATCCTCAGAATTGCTAATCTTTCTCTAAATTTTCAGTGTTACAATTTTTTAAAAAATGCTCAATATGAATGTAAAGCAGTGGATATTTTAAAAAATTAATTTCCTTAAATTTTCCTGTGTGCTGACCAGACTTTTTCAGTGCTAGCCTTTTTTTTGTGAAGCAAAAAAAAAACCCCAAACAAACCCAAAACCTCCTTTCAAGAAGTAACTACCTAATGAAAAGCCAAGAATGGTTTAGTTGCAAATGCTGTTAGGTGATCTCGTGCTCTTGTGTCCTTGTGAAGTTGACTCGATCCTTCATTCCAGGCTTTTGTGTGCAAATTTTCAACTTCCTTCCTCCAGCACAAACTTGAGTGCTTTTCAAAAGTAGGTGGAGTTCTTGACTTTAAATGAGAGTTAAATGGGAATAAAAGCTTTCAATAACTCAGTGGAAGTGGAGCTTCTGACTAACATTAAACAATGAAAGCTCTGTCTGAATAAATTTGGAAAACCTATTTGTTTCCTGTATAGTAGCCTGTAATAAAGTGGGGCTAGAGAAGCCTTAGGCATGTTGTATTTAAATAAGCTTCATGTTCAAACCAGAGCAAAAGCTGCAGTTACAGATAATGCAGCTTACATTTTATTTCAAGAGTAAATATTATAATAATTTCAATTGTAAATGCTGTTTACTTTTGTCAACAGGCCAGTGATAAGATCTCTGTGAGAGCCTTCAGTTAGCAAAATGACGCAGAATGCAAAAAGATAATAAATCTGTGTGGAGATTCAGTTTACTGCTTAATAACTTAAATCAGATGGGGTATTTCAAAAGAAAAGTATTCTTACAGCAGTAGCACTGGGAAATCCAGCAGCAAGCTGAGTCTCTGCATGAGCATGGGGACAGCCTCCTGTCTGCACAGTGTCTGCTCCCCCAAGCACCCTGTTTTCTGAGCTTTACTTACCTCGTGCTAAGGGGTGGCAGTACATAAGTAAACAAGAAGGGATTTTTTTTTTTTCTGCTAGTTTGGCACTTAAATAAGCAAACACAAATTTGCTATTAGCAATCACGTATAAGTACCTTAAATGAAACAAGATAGGAGCTGTATGGTGTGGTTTTGGAAGGTACATCTAAGTGTGTACTTCTTACTGAGACTTTACATTAATTTCTTACTCTGTAAATGCTAGGAGCAATTTCACAGACTGAATTTAGGGAAAAAAAAAAGGTGGGAGGTAAGAGACCAAACCAATCTGTGTGAAGCAAAGACTGTAGGCCAATTATTCAGGCATTGCAGTGGAGAACACTTCTTGCTGTGGGAGATGCCAGAAAGCTCAGCAGCATGATGTGAAAAACTGTTTTCAACCATCCTGTTACTTAAGAGCACATGATATTCCTTTGGAAGTCCTTAGATAATGGTTGTTGGAAGCTTTAATGTTAATTAATTTAATGTTTATTAAATTAATAAAATTAAGCTGGAAAACATACAGTGATTGGTTTCCTTGATGCCTTCTGATAAGTCAAGTCTTTTATTTATTGTTCTTAAATTCTAAAGGTCTTCAGAGGAGGCCTGTCCCCTCTTTAGTGCTTTCTAACTGCCTTGGAAACTTTTTTTCAGACAGAAATGAAGGTGTTTTTAAAAGAATCTTTGCAATTTGTACTTTACCTTTGTTCTTTAACTTGCAGTGATGCATCACTATTTTTCCATTTTGCCTCACTGATAAAAGTAATTAATATTAATTAATTCCTGATTACATGTGCATATAAAAATATCTGAATAGCAGAATAGTCACTCCTGCACACAGATATCTCTCATGTGTTTCTTTGATGTGCTTGAGTTCTAGACAATGAATGTAAGCATGATTCTTCCCAACTGTGTTGGCTACAAAATAGAATCATTTCATCTCCTAACAGCATTGAGTATTTGTCATCCTTGATCAGAACTTAGACTTCAAGGGCTTTTTATTTTACCTGTAACACTTACTGATTTAATAAGTACTAACTTGTTCAGTTAAAAAAAAAAAATTAAAACCCTATTCTCTTCATATATTCAGTGGAGATACAGGAATATAATTTATTCATTTAATTTATCTAACTGCAGAGCTGAGGATCATTACACAGTTAATGAGAAGAATGAATACTCCTTCTGCATTACAACACTTAGCCCCTAATCTTAAAAACAGTTTTTAAGGTTTAATTCTGTGGTTTGAAATTAATTTAGATGGACCCGAGGTTGTCCTCTGGTATCAGTCATAAGGCCTTTAAAGTAAGCCCCTCATCAGGTACTCTTCTTTCTCCACTCACAGCAAAAGCTCAGTTTGGTGAAGCATTGTGGGTTGCTGCTTTGATGCAGTTCCACAGCATGAAAAGATTTATTTTAAATGTTAGTGGAACATCCCTGTAGTCCAGTGTCATTGATCTTTTTTAGTGAACTTTGAAAACAAACAAAACCTTCACCTTTTTGGTAAATTGCAGTGGTACACTTCAGTGTTTCTTGCTTGATTAGGAAATAGACATTCTGTGGTTTGATAGAGCCTCTTAGTAGATGGTCATTTGCTGTACTACCAAGAGTAATTTTCTTACTGCTCTTCTCTTGTGCGACATTAAAGTTGATATAGAGTCTCATTTCTTGGTAAATGTTTTAAGAATACTCACTTCATAGACAAAAAGTTACTTGAAATCATACCAATTACATTGCTTTAAACTCTTTTAAAATGCCTAGCCAATATTCAAATACAGAAAAGTTGGCTTTTGAAAAGCTTACAACTGAAGCATATTTTTACGGCTGAGAATACAGTTTTCATTGGATAGGGAGAGTCCCATTTTTAGGGGCTTTCAAAAAGACCATAAAACCCAAAAATCAACTAGATCCAGGTAATACTTCTCCTTCCTGCAAGATAAGGCCACTTAGTTAACTGAGAATATAAGACAAGCTAGGGCATAATATATGAGAAGACTGAGTCAGAAGGTACCTTAAACTTAGAGTGTGGCAAAATGATAAATTACATAGGATAACTGAAATGAAACTTGAGTATATTGCTGTTGCTAAGAAGTGAAGTAAGAGGAAACTGCAATACATTATTTGAATGAGATTTTAATCCACAGATACTGAGTTAGTGCTGTAGAATTTAAGATGTCTATCTATTAGAAATTAAAATATATTTTTTGTGGTCTTTCCACTACCCGGATTGAGTGCTTGTCTAAAAACTACTAAATCATCTTTTCATTGATCAGTTTTAGTATCTTGAGAGATGGGTACCCTTTACTAAGTAGTAAATATATAAATAAGCCCTTCTTGTAGAAAATTCTTTTAAAAATGTATAACATGCATGGATTTAATGAAGCTTTTATTGTGCTAAGCTGTTAGAAAGCTATAAAACTGTTTTCGTTAGAGTCAAGAAAATTTTTAAGGAAAACACTTTTCAGGTTGGGCCGAAATACTGAAAGTCCAGTTTCTCAAACTTGGGAAACTGGATATTTACTCTGGGTGTGGGTTAACGCAGCCTGTGGAATCTTTTTTTGGATTTGTTGCTTTAGCAGTCTGTCATGTTATATCACCACTAGACAGTCACCCTGTTTTCAGTCTTACCCTTTAAAATAAAAATGTTAATAAGTATATCTAAGATAATGTGTTTATTTCATTTCCGTGCAAAGAGAACAGCATTAAAAATCCTATTTAAGACAGACCATGAGGTGCCCCGATGCGCTCTGATTTCCAGTGTGATTATTGCAAGCAAACATCAGTGTCTTATACCTTAAGAAGGGAAACAAGGAGGAAAGGCAACTAACAGTTTTAGAAGGAGGCTTCCCCAGTGGAGTCTTTGTAGACTCCTGATAAATAGGAACATTTTATTTAGTCACCAGTACTAACTGTACTGTTAGAGCAAAGTAACATCTGATGAGGAAATTCCTGCCTGGCATAAAAACCAGATTTCCTCCATATTCTCTGATGCCTCCTTCATTCTGTCATTTAGGGTCAGGATTCAAATCTTCATGTTCTGGTCAGTCCCATAAGTGGAATTTAAATCTTGGTCTGTTGTTCAGTAAATTTCATAATGCCCTATGCATGAAATAGATGCCATGGTGGTACTTTTCCTACATACTTCCCTTTGACATCTAATTTCTTATAATTATACTCCAAGTATGAGATATTTCCTTCTTTTTTTGTGTTCTGAGTATATTTGAAATATTCTGCTTTTAGGGCTGGGTTCTTCTGGGAAGTTCAAAGAACACAACAGTTTATATTTAAGACTAAAGCATTATAAAATCATGGTTGATTCATAAAGCTGAAAGCCATGTGCTGTCCAAACAAGTTAAAAATAAGAGGGCAAAAAAGCCCACCACCAAACCACCCAGTCCTCTACTAATCTCTCATGGCAGTATAGCACTGCCTGTCATCAAGACTACATCTGGAATTCTACCAAATTTTGTTCTTGAGATTTAAAGTCTTGTCTCATTTGTTTGAAGAAGGCCACAGTCTGTCTGTGCTTACCTAATGCAGAGCTCTGTCATTGAATTTGGCAGATATTGCACAGGGCAAACCACTGAATGTGACTGGTTGATCCCTGTAAAAATACCTTCCAAGGCAAACCAATTCCTTTAGTCATAGAGGAAAAAAAAAAAAAAAAGACAAATCCAGTGGTTGCGGTGCCTTGCTCTAAACTCTAGGAATGTTCATGTAATTCATGATTTGCGTTGCAATCGCCACTGTAATAGATACCTAACTGGTAACTTTGGTAATCATATTTGTTACTTTTGTCTGATCCTGCCACTTGTAGCTCTTCATTGTAAGAATTTTATTTGTCTGTTTGTCCTGATGCATTGCTAGTCCATGAGGTACTATGTTGCTTAAGTTATTTGACTTCTGGCAGAGGTTATCAGTGAGTCTCTACTTAATTGAAACCTTTATGTTGGGTTCACTTGATAATAAGCCTCAGTGTAGGACTGACCTTGCTGGAGCAGTGTGTTGACTCTGTATTGTAAATACTGACCTGCTGTAGGAAGGGAGAGGGCATCTCCCCCTCCTAGTCTGATCAGATTGACACCAGATATTTTTCAAGGCAGGTGAAAATAGCACAGTGCTTTTGAACTGCTGGATTTTTTGTGCTCCTGCCTGAAGCTGCATGTCTTGAGTGAAAACAGGGTGTATTGACTTGCCATAACCGCCAGTTGACCTCTGTGCCCTTTACATCTGAGTCACACAAGGCAACACTATTCTTTTTATCTTTTTGTTGTCATTACTTGCTGTTGTGAGTCACATAAGATATATGTATGTTCCAAGTATAAACAACCTCATTCATTTACTCTTAAGGTTCTTGCTGTTCTTTATTTTTCCATTTTTCTTCTAGAAAAAGAAAAAAATCTTCCCGTCTTTAGTCTGCGTTCCAAAATCACATTGTGTTTATCATGACAGTTTTCTTGTGCATTTTGCACATCATCTCAAGTGTGAAGCAAATTCTTTATTGTATACATATTTAATGTTGTTTAACACAGTAAAGTCTAGAGGACTTTATTCTGAAATTGAACTTTAGAGGTGTGTGTAAGATCATCTCCACGTTGGTCAGGTATTTTTATTTCAAGTAGAAATTGAATAACTTTTTTTCTCCTTACCTAGGTTTGGTTTCATTGATTTTGCTGGTTCATTTGCAGTGTCTTAACATTCAGTTGCTTCTGGATTTATACTTGATAAAAGTAGGGGGTTTTAGTTAATTCTTTGCAGTAATAAGGTTTTAGATGTAAAATTCTGCTATTCGTTCTATAATCTCTGCATTATACCTTGCTAAATGATGAGGCTCTTAAGCCTGGCTTTGTGGGGTGTGCACTTCAGAACCCACGCCTAAAAACAGTTTCCAGCAGATGTGATCGTGGCTGTGTGTTACAGGCTGCTGTGCTGACCATCCTTTTCCTACCACTGATAGAAGTGCTTTTCTTTTGACAGCCCTTGCATTTTGCAGGCTGCCATTAGTAACATTACAAATGGCTATAAAATGTTGTTCACTGGTTGTTTTATTTTTATCCAGTTTTATGTTCTTATTTAAGACACATGAGAAAACACACCAAACCACTCTAATACCAAAAGTAACAAAAAGCTTCACTGCACATAATCTTCTGCAGCAGTACATTGTTTCCAGTGTCTTAAATTCCCAGTTGTGGGTCTTAGTATCTACACTATTCCAAAGAGCACTTTGGAAGTATGCTTTGTTACAGTTGGTGTTGTGCTTGTTTTCAGCTGTAGGTCATGTATTTCCATGAGAGCTTACACTCTCAAAATGTGAATTTGTTTGGACTATAGAATTCAAATATTTCATCTGTGTAATAACTGTAGTTTTCAGTATAAAATTTGCATTTTTGTTTCCAACAGTGTATGCAGAGCTATTTTTAAGGGAAATTATGATGAAGCTGATCAAGAAAACTTAAAAAACTTTAGTAGCAGTAAGGAATGTAAAGCGGTCTTAAAATGTATGTTGTATTTTCAGAGCTTACGATCTGACACTGTCATATCTACAGAACTGCTGGCTGTGCAGAGGCTATATTAAACCCATGTCAGCATAGAACTTATTGCAGTTACTTTATTGTCTTCTACAAATTCAGAATTTCTCAAATACTGCAGTGCGCTTTCATGTGAGAGAGCAACTGAAAAAGTCATTATTCAGTACAATTTTCAAAGCTTTTTTGCTGGCAGCATTGGTCCAACATCATGTGTATACATAAATATTTGGTAGCCTTTTATAGAATTATGCAAAATGGTACGTGTTCACCTTAGAGGGCATTTCATTTGCATTTAATAGTGTTGAAAGATCTAGAATGTATGATTTTTTTGATGAAAAATGAAAATTGGAAAACAAGTTATCTAAGTATGAAGCCTGAGACCAAACATAAAATTAATGTTGTATATTTGGATTCAGTCCTGGAGTTATGAGGCTTCACTATAGTCTAGCCTGACACCAATTTTTATTTATATACACTAACATCTCTGAAGTGGATCTAAAGGCTGTTCATTTCTGGTTTGCAAGGGTTTTTTTCTCCAAGAGCAGCAGAAGGCTTTAGTGTGCAGGGGAATAGGATCCAAACTTCGTCTGTCTTGCAGGAGAAGAAAGGAGATTCTCAAATAGTGATTCCAATTATATCTCTTGCAGAATAGTTTTACTTTTTCACTCTAATTTGTTGTTTTTCCTTCTGTAAATAGTTAATTTGGAAAAGAATAGTATGTAAACATGATAAATAGGCTTTTTGCTTGCAGAAGCAGTGGAATAAATTCAGACTGTTTGAGCTGATCTGTTATATGGGCTATAAAGCTGTTTTAGTTCTGTCACCTTTGGAAAACTTTCCTGAGTTTATTTTGCAAGCACTTCTGCAGTTTGTGTAATATGCCACATAAAACATACAGACAGGAGGCAAAGTACAAATAAACCAAGTAAAAATCCTGCTAATGCCAATATTTTTTTTCCCCCCTTCAGAGTTATTTGTAAAATCCCAACCCATACTAGATATATCAGTATAATCCACTAGCTCAGAATTAATTTTAGAGATAGTTTTGCTACTGGTCAGTTCATTGGTACTTCATATGATGGTTGGGTGAAATAAAATAAAAGTAAAAGCAACATGTGATACCCAATGTGTTCATAGGAGAATTAGTTGTAACGGGTTTTGCAAGTGATGGGTTGCTGGTTTGGTTTTAATTATACATTTGCTGACTTGCTGGCAGCTATTACTGAATCTGGTTTTGGTGGTTGAGTAATGTGTGTTTGTGCGGAAGGCATTAATAGCAGCTTAAATAGGCCTTCACATGCACACAGGGTTTCCAGTGGGAATGGTTTGAAATGGAGTGATTTCCTCACAGCCACCCATGGGGTGTCAGGTTTCCTGCGGGCGAGCAAAGGCTCATATGGAAAACAATCTGGCTGCGCCAAGCCTGCCCTCCTGAGCAGCCCCAGCCCACGGTGGCTTTGTGCAGCACTGGTTGCTTTTACAGCTCCAAAGCTTGCTCAGTGACTGAGCAGCCACCTTTCCATTCAAGGGGAAGGAAAAGGGGCGAACGAGGGGTTTTGGTCTGGGGTTTCTGCAGCCTCAGGGGTGGTGGTGGTTTTCCAGCAGGGAGGCCTCCAGGAAGGGGGAGTGTGCTTGGCTTCAGAGCAGCACCAGAGCTGCTGGAAGGGAGGATGCTGATTACAATAATAAACAAATGCTGGGGATAGATTACCACACGGCAGACAGCACCAAAGGAGGAGATCCCCAGTGAAGGCTTTGGAGGTTGCAGCAGGATCCTTTGCTGGACTTTTTTTTTTGCATAGACAAAGAAAGTTACTTTTTAGACGACTTCTAATGGGCCTTGGCTTTTCTGTGGCGCAGCATCTCCTGGGTGAAGTGAAGAGGGCTGGAGGTGCCTGGTTACTGCCATAGCAGCACCAGCCCATGGTGCTGGCTCTGAGGAAGGCAGAGGAGAGATGGCCTCCTGTCTGGTCACACCACCATATTTCCTAGGATAAAGTGCGCTTCATCCCATTTTAACTTGTCTGAGAAGCTGGTTTTTGATGCTTTCCATAGACAGAAATTTCTTGGTTTTTTGTTTTTTTTTTTTTTTTTCCTTCATTTGAATGGAGCAACATGGAAGCACTTGTTCCTCCTCTCCACCCATCATATACCAGCAGGTTATAGCTTCTCTCACTTGGGGTCACTGAGACCAAAGACTGACCTTGAGGCCTGCAAGAAGCTCTTGGATTCTGCAGGCCATTGCTGAGGTGAGCTGGAAGCAGTCCTGGAGAGGTGTGGAGACAAGGAGATCCCCACAGTGCCATGAGGTCAGGACAACCCTGCAAGGAGCAGCAGCCAGTGTCAGTGGCTCATCCCTGGGTGCCCAGCCCATGGGAAGGAGCAGGGACAGGGAGACTGTGACAATGGCGCTGTGTGAACTGTTCCCAGGGAAATACAGCCCACGAGAGGGACACGCACTGGAGCACTTGGAGTATTTTGAGACTGTATAGGTGGAAAAAGAAACTTACTGAAGACTACAGACTTGGCTTGGAGGACGTACCAGGAAGATGTAGGCTTCAGGAGATGCTTAATGATGATTGGCCTGAACTTCAGTTTACGTGAGTTGCTGACAAAATTTGAAAAGGTATGATAGGCACTTGCACACATGACTTTGGAAAAGGCTATGTATGCCTTTGAAAACTACACTGTAAATAAAAAGGGCAGGTTGATGTTTAACCTGTTGCTGTTTATGTCCTCATGTGTACCGTGTTTATGGAAATCTAATGTTGCTCATCTTCCCCATTTCAGGTCCTACAAGATTACTTGTAGAGCATGTCCTCTGATTGTGGGCATTTTTATTTACTTATTTATTAATTTTAAATTCCAAAGGAAATGAAGAACAGTTTGGGCTTTGCTAAGTCAAGGGTATAAGGGGACATTACGGGCTGCCTGTGACCTTGTTCCACTGTTGACATAAAGCTAGTGCTCTGGAGTTTGCTGTTAAATTTAGATGAGTGATATTTTAGTCAAATTGGAAGATCTCATGATGGCTTTTATAAGTAGAATTATTTCTAATGAATATGCAACTTTCCCACTGTTTCATCTGTTCTTCTTTTATTCCAACTAGTTACCTTTTTCTCTTACCAGGTTGTTTGGTAACAGCCATGCTGAGGGGCAGGCTGAGTTTGGCTTTGCAGTGGTTGTGCTGATGAGCAAGAGACATGAGAATGTTAAAGAACAGATTGTTTTCATCTGTTTGTCAGCACTTCCAGTGAAACCTCATTTGCATGCTTGTAACCACTGTTAGATTTGCTTTGTCTTTTTTTTCGCTGTATGAACTTCCTGTGTCCTGCAAGACCACAGTCTGTAACAAAATACTAAGTAGTTTATTTACAGATTAAGATAAAACACCTTAAAAATGTGGTCACACAGTAGGAGAGCAGTTTGTAATGCCTGATTCTGTGTTTTCCTAAACTTCAGTATGCAATTTTTTTTAAAATGTAAACCAGCATTCTCCTCCTCAGTAGTTACCAGTTTACCATTTTTGTTTATCAGGGAGAGGTATACTTGAGATAGGCACTATTCAGGATCCCACCAGCATGACTCTTCCAAAAGTAGCTAAGAGTAACAGCAAAAGCATTTGTGATATGATTTCTTCACTGTGTAGCTCGCTGGCTCCTCTCTTGCTCCCAGTCTCTCATCTGGGCTTCACTCTTGTAGTTGCTGCTGTTGTAGCCTGTAAAGATTAGGACACGTGCCAGACTCTGAGATGCTTCATGACTTCATTAAGAGAGAAGTTTTTAACCAGCATTTCTAGTATTTTGTGAATCAGCCCTGGTGTTTGTAAACTTCAGGCTCTCCCCTGTGGCTTTGAATATTCCAGTGTTTATTTTATCTCAAAGAAAATGATCATAGCAATTCTCAACGAAACCGAAACTTAGAGGTCTCACAGCTCTGCTGTATTTTTTAGCTTGAAGCTTGCTGTGAAATTTTGTTGTCTACTGTGCTGAAATTTGTCGAGCACCATAGAAGGAGACTTTGATGCTGGAGAAGAAGGTTAACATTTTATTTGGTGGACTTCAATCACAAATTCTAAAATTTTAATCTGTGCTTATTTAGCAAGTTTTCCTTTTTTTTTTTTTTTAACAAGCTCCCCTCCTCCTCTGCTTCATCTCGCCCTCTTATGATTCCCCACACACCCATCCTGTCCTTCCTGAGGTGTTTGCTGCCAGGAGAAACAGTGTTATGACAGCAATCCTGGCTTGTAAGCTACTTTCAGCTCTCTGGATTCATTAATATATGTTCTACAGAGAGAATTATGAGTGCTGTTGCTGTGGTCGTAATGCAGAAGCCAGATGGCATTTGCAGAAGCTTGCATGGCACTCCCTTCCTATGCAAAAGCAGAGTCACATTACACTGCAGTAGGCAGGGCCGCTTTGGTTTTGTTCAGTCATAATTAGGTGACTGCTGGAATCAGTATTAACACATTTATGGTGCCTCTCAGATGTTGAGTCTGTGCCATGCAATGGAGCCACAGAGGTTGTTGAAGGCAGTCTGGCATTCTCATCCTTCCTGTAAGTGCATCATCATTCTTGTGATAAAATGAATCTTTAACTACACCATATGTCACCTCTTATGGTACCATCCAAGAGGCTTAAGTGCAAGACATCTTTTTAGAAACTTGATGGGTTGGTGCAAGGCATTTGGTAGTACAAGCCTTTAAAAGTTAGAAGTGAAAAATGTTCGAAAGTAGTTTTTCCCCAAAAAAGTTCTTTTTTCTTCATGAAATATCTGAGACTTTAAGTAGTAATTACATTTCTGTCATATCTACAGCCAAATGATTTGTAAATTGCTTTGATCTTACAATATAGTTGCAGTGGCTGTAGTGATATCCAGTACGGTCTGTGTATGACACTTGAGAGAGGTTTAATGTCCATCTTTATATGCACTTCTGGCACTGGTGGATTTAAGATAATGGCAATTCTGCCTTGAGGTGTTCAATGTGTACTGCTCTTCTGAATGTGAATTCATTATAAACTGATTGCTTAACAGCAACTGCTACTGCAGGCAGGCCTCTGAAACAGCGGATGGGATGAGCCTTTCTAAAGGCATGACTGTCCTCTGACATCAGAGAAGAGACTTCCTGGATGAGATGAGACTTTTTACCCATCTTTTTACAAGAGCATCTCTTTTTCCCAGCTACCCCCACCATTTTTAAGGCTGAGACCAATAAAAGTCCAGTTTCCCTTTCACAATGGCCACTTTCATACACCTCTATTATGCTCTAATTCTTACTCCTTCCTTGACAGTTATCAGAAAGTGAAAAGCTCCAAGTAAAGCAGAGACTAAAAGGAGTAATATCTGACACAGCAGTGTTCCCAGAGGCAGTTGGCAGCAGCAGGTAAAATGTATCTGGTTCAAGATAAACTAAACAATCTGTTACTCAAAAAAAAAAAACCCCATTCCTTTGCTACCTGCTGTGAGACCTCAAAGAATGATGTTCTGGCTGTTGTCTGTGGCATGCAGTTATGTCCTTTGGTTGGCATTGACATTTTTCTTCCAGCTGTTCCAGCTGGAAGATTTTTCTGCAGATACTTTGATGAGCAGTCATCACATTTATTCCTGACCTTTGAAAGAGGCAAGTGCAGCATTTCTGTAACTGTGTCTTTGCTGACTTGAACGTTGTCAGTGAAGGCAATGGACAGCCATTTTCATGGGACTTGCAGTTCTGTGCACCTGTTCCACTCACTGGCATGATCTGTATTGGGTGGAAGATGTACAAAACTATTCTGGCAAAACAGAACAGCCTGGTAGTAACTTTTGCTAGGGAAAATGCAGGTTTTCGGCTGATTTTAGTTTCTAAAGAGTCAGCTTCAACCCCACTAATTCCTTTTAAGATAATCATGTGGTTTGAGAGCCACAACAGATTGCCTGTCTCTGGCTTGTACGTGGGGTTTAAAAGGATGTAGCACTCTGTGTGCCAACACAAAATGCTGCCAGGCTTGTTGCACAGCATCAGCATTGTACCTGTATGTCCATTTCTTGCAAGCCGTATGTGGTTTGTGTGGCATAAATTGCTATCCTTGATCTGTGGTCAGATGTTTATGAAAATTCAGTGGAATACTGTTTCCTAAAAAACATAAAAATAATTGGCGTGTAATACACAATTTTTCTGTATATAGTGGGTTTAAAAAACATTGTAGTAAAATGTTGACAATTCCTGCCTTAAAACCCTCTGTGAAGTTATGGTTTGGTACAGAATGCTATTGACTTTTTTCTTGAGAGAATAAGTTCAGTTTTGTGCCCTACATGTAAGAAAAATTTGATTAAGAGTTCTTGATAATAATATCTTTAATGCTATGGGAACATGTTTATTTCCCTTACAGAATAAAATAACTTGCCTGTTTTAAATCTTTGTATTATTAACCCAGCATTTTTAAGAGTGAGAATTCAATAGAGTAACATTTTGTATATTTTAAAATGCATTGTCTCTTCCACTTTAATTTGGCCATGGACTATTCTTCCACTAGTTGTGTTTTTATCTCCAACAAGAGTGTTTGGGCCCCATAAAAAGGGAAATAACTTTGCCTGTGCTACCTTCTTTACTGGTATATTGCCAGTACAGACAAACAAGCTCTGAAAAAAACGTAAGTAGAAATGAATCTGTTAATAGCTTAGAGGGTTGCAGAGTGAGTTAGAGGCCCTCTGGACTCATCATTTAGAAAAAGACACTAGAATGTCCATCATCATGGGAATGCTGTTGGTTTGGCTTGGAGGTATTTTGCCTTTATAAAGTATTGATAGTTTCCAAAGGACAATTATGCCTGATGTTGTAACTGCTTTTAACATATCCTTGCAGTCTGTAAGGGGGAAAGAAAAGACAAAAATTTAATAGCTGGTTGATCTTGGAGTTGGGCTCACAAGTTTGGTTCTGTTCCAATTTTCGTCATATACCTTCTTTTACTCTGGGCATGTCACTCCAGTCTGCCTTCAGGCTGTTCTAGAAGCAACTTCAGAGGGAGTCAGCTGTGTCTGTGGGTCCTTTTCAGTACTGGCATCTGTAGCTTTACTGAGTGGCACATATTTATGAATTCTTTAAAGACATGCTCTTTGTTTGTCACCACATGACAATTTAGTATTTTATTTGGTGGAAGTTAAAGCAAGAAGTAGGTTTCTTATTATGGAGACAAGGTTTAAAATCAAATGCAAACATAAAATGAAAGCTGGAATCATGCAGGAAGAAAGGTAAAGAGGGAGAGAAGCAAAGAAGTCAGAGGAGATTCAGAATGGAAACAGAATTTTGAAATCACCAGACCAAAGTGGAAAAAGGCAGCAGTTTGATCTTAATACTTAAAAGGAATTTAAGGGAAGTGGCAATCTTCTAATAGTCTGGCTAGAGTTAAGTACATAAGTAAATGCCAATCTAGTTATTTCTTCTCCTTTCTATCTTTCAAACTTTGGAGCCTTCACCTTGATTTATATGTGAATTCTTTCCTGAAAAAGCTTTCTTTTCATTTAGGGCATTAATCCTGCAAGCAGTTGGCATGTGAACAAATACGTTGACCTCATACAATAAATTACCAACCCAGTTTAACAGATAGGTGCACATAAATGTTTGCAAAATTAGCAAAATATGGCATCTCTATGGGAGTGCCTCAAAAAAAAAGTTGATAAAGCAAGAAGACATTTTCTGTTTATAGTGTATTTCTTTAGTTTTTAGGGTTTTCTTCAGTTGTGTTTTTGTTTTGTTTTTCTTTTTTCTGCCCTTTGATTTGTCTCACATGCATTGGGAGACCACTCTGGCCCAGATCCCTTTAGCATTGGACTAAGAATAATGATGGCATTTCAGAGTTGTATCCCCCTCTTTACATGGCAAAAGCAACAGATTTTTTTCCCTTTTCTCCTGCATCTTCCAGTGTGTTGCCCCTGTGACTCTGAGTATGGGAACTTCCATGTCATAATAGGGGAGTATTCAGAGTTTCTTTTAAAGTATTGCAAAACTGAAAGTGGATTAACTCTTGCTAGAATTAACCATTGTTGGGGCCTGAGCAGACATAATCAACTTTTTTCATCCCATTTTTTGCCACATAGAGGACAATGGAGAATTAAAGACCAAGAAAAAGGCTGGAGAAAGAGAAATAATAGATTAGGAGGAACATAAATTGTGGGGTTTATGGAATGATAGAGTTCTTTCCACTTTGGAGAAAGAATTTTGAGGGGAGGTCAACCACATGTTTACCAATGAGAATTGAAGGAATTTGATAACACAGTGAATAAAGGAGAGTATTACCAATTGCTACCAATTACAGCAGTCTTGGGATAGGATGGGAACCCATCATCCAGAGGACAATACCTGAATAAAAATCCAGATGTTTTATATCATTATTGGAGAATAGCTAACTTACCATGTCCATTTCTTGCCGTTAACCATTCTTCACATCCCACCTTCCTGCTCTACTTCTTCCACATGCGCACTGAGGTGGCGTATGTTATTTGAATTTCTCTCCATCTTTTCTTTGAGGACTGCGACAAACTCACAGTCATTAACTTTATCAATCCTGTTGGGTTATCCATCAGCTGGCAGTGGCTTGTTGTTTTTTTTTTAACTGGAAAATGGAAATCAGAAATGACAGAGAAGTTAATTATGAAACTTAATTCTTTGAACTGAGTTGTCTCAACATGGTTATCAAAATGGGACTCAAGAATGTGAACAGCAGATTTATTGTGCCTTAATCAATGTAACATGATGACTGAAACATGCAAGAATCAAACCCCATTTTGAAGGAAACATTTTTGAGCATGCATGCTGAAGTGGCCTCTCAAGTAAAATCCAAAAATGCTTTATGAAGGTTCTAGAATGAATGGGTTTACAATTAATATTGTGATTGTAGAATGGAAAATTAGAGATCAGTTTGTTTTCAATGAAGTTGTTGTTTGTGACTTTGAAGAGGAAAAGAAAAATATTTGACATGACCTGGCTTTTATAGCAAAGATTCATTGCAATTAGAATTGTAGCTACTGTATGTGGTTGTATCTCTTGCTGTGTGGGATTGGGCTGGGTTTCAAGGCATGTTGGAGTTGTAAGGACAGGACCTGCAAATGTTTTCAGATAAGCATCTAATTCAGCTGATGACTATTCACTCTTATTTAGATTGGCTGATCATCAGACACTTCCACTTTGTTTTTCTTCCTTTTAAATGTCATTCTTGTTTGTGTTTAGAATGGTGATTTTAATCAGGTTGTTTTAAAGACTGCAAAACTGTCCTTTCACCTGCTTTGAAGGAGTTAATCTCAGGGCAAAGAATAGGTAGTTGTCCAAAGTGACATAGTAGCTCTTCTGGCGTGACAGCTTCACCAGTGCCTCCCACCCTCTCTTGCCTCCTTCCCCACTGCCCCATATCTCCTCCCCCATCTTCTTCACCTGTATCCTGACTTGTTTGTACTCTTCCCTAACTCGAGAAAGCTTTCATGCTATTTCAAATTCATGGCTACTTTTCCACTTTAATTTGTAGATGTGCAAGCAGGAATACGTCTTTAGGATGGGGAGGTACAAGAGCCCCCTCCTTTTTTGCTTCTGGGAACAGATGGTGATTACTGAGGAGTTGATTGGAAGTATAAAAACCTTTAAGGAATTTCAGTTATTTGATTTCCTCCTTTGCAAAAGAAGTTTATTTACATCTGCATCAAGTTCCTGTCATAATCTTCGTTGATTAATCCTATTGAGACAGCCAGTACACCTCCTGGCTTTCCACACATTTACATTGCTTTATTGGAGTATACATAGATGTATGGATGCTAGAAACCATTGGCAGTGGTGCAGGAAGTTTTGTTTGCTCTTTTAATGTCTTTTAAAAATAATACTGTGCTCAATTAGATGAAGACAACATCTGTAATGTTTTTCTTGAGGCAGATGGTAGATGAGAGAATAAAATGTGTTTAATTTCTAAGGGGAGGAGAAATGAGTCAACTAAATGGAAATCACAAGCTTTTCTTTTTCTTTTCAGTCTTTACTATGAAATTCAGATTATAATACATCCTGCCATTTTACGTCTACCTCTCCATATATTCAAGGCATAATGTAATGTAGTTTAATTGTAAAAATGGATCTTTGGTTGCTGTAGCCATTTAGCTGCAGTTTAAGGGGACGGATTTTAGTTAAATGCTTTTATTATGTGTGACCTTAAATACTAGATAGAGGCTGCATTTCACTAGACTGTATAAAGTTTCTGGAACGTTTTGTTTCAAAGAAGAAAAAGATGACATAGCTAAGGCTGAATCTGTGTAATTTCTGGAAAGGAAATGAGTTCTAGTGCTTTTGCAAATGCCACACTGTGCGAAATGCGTGGGTGAACTGTAGACAGTTAGTTACCTTCAGTGCTACAAAACACAACATCACAGAACTTGGTGTTTGTAATTCTATTTCCTTTTTCACGGCCTTGGACGACTTGCAGACTCCTTTTCTCACGCTTGAGAAAGCTAGACCTTTTGTAGTGACGTTAATAGGATTGCAGGTTTTCTCCTCTGCATCTTTTATCAGAGCCACCCAAGAAAGTTGGAGTACATGCTCTATCCTAGTGCTTAGGAGTACTAGAGTCAGCTCTCCCCTCCTTTACTTACAGAACTATGTTTGAACTTTTCTTGCTGGTATTTCAGGACATCCAAGCTGAGATTGATGCCCACAATGACATCTTTAAAAGCATTGATGGAAACAGACAGAAAATGGTGAAAGCCTTGGGAAACTCTGAGGAAGCTGCTCTGCTCCAGCACCGGCTTGATGACATGAACCAGCGCTGGAATGACCTGAAGGCGAAGTCAGCTAACATCAGGTGAGTAGTAAAAATATCTAGGTGCGAATGGGGCACAGTTCCTGTCTTCTAAGAGGCTTGACAAATATGACCACAACGTTGAAGTGAAATATCTATTCTCTTTCATGGAGGACTCTTGAGTGCAAATGTGAAATCTTGGTGAACTTGTTCACCCGGTAGGCTTAACTACTTGTTTTCTCTCCAGAGATGCACAGTTGTAACTTGCTGACCTAGTACCAAAATTTCCAGAAAGTACATTGAGTCTTTCCTTATTGTAAATCAGTGGCAGTGAAATAATTCTGCAAATCTGCAGTTACTTTGTGGAGAAATCAGGAGTTTGTTGATGGTTTTGTTTTTACAAAATTTTGTTTTTGAAATTAGTAAGTTGATAGAACTTGCATCTTAAGTGTCTTGAGCCATTTAATTGGTATTGAATTTTAATTGCTGCTATTCAGTTGAGAAACTTTGAAGTACCTGTAAATCAAGGAATGCATTTTACATTTTTTTGACCCTGTCAGTGCCAAGCTTAACTGCTGTAATTGTTAAATCTTTGTAATAGTTTTTAAAATAGATAGTGCCACATTCATTGATATGAATCAAATGCTACATGAAAGTGAATTACATAGAAAATAATTTCTAGAGCTTTTAATTGCAACCGCTTGCTTGTTGGCTTAAGAAAACTGTTCTTTTAATAGAACAGAGCAATGTTAAGCATTCATATGAATTTTCCAAAGGCCAGGAAAATGAGCTGAGCTTGAAATTCAGGCACAAGAGTTTGAATGAGTGAGATGGATGGGAAAATGGGATATTTACTTTTCATTTCTATTTACCACATCACCAGCCTGGTAAACAGTTAAATGAAACAGGTACATCAGCTCTGTGAAAGCCCACAGGCAGAACTTGGACCCAAAGAACCAAGCAGTTTGGTGTGGGGGCTTGCAGAGACTGGCTCCACCATGTGCAGTTTAATACAAGAGCTGTTAAACTTGGGTTGTTATGAGGTCTGTTCACAAGTCTTTGTAAGAGAAAGACAAAAGCACGCTCTTAAAATAATAGCTTATCAACCATGGAGTTGATAGCAAGAACCGTTGAGGTGCTTGGCCATTCTGGGGCTCGTCATAAGTTGGAAGAAATGGATGGCCGTGGAAAAGCACCTTCAAGCCATTTACCCTGTACAGCAGTGAGCTCCAAAGCTGTAGTAAGGAAAGACCAATTGTGCAATCAGTGCTCAGAAAAGTGGGAATACATGTTCTGAATACAGACCCTGTTTTTCTGTTCTGCATAGATATGGCATGTGCATCCCACTGGGCAGCATTAATGTTTATGTTGCTCTGCTGATACCCAGAGTGCTTCAGAGCCACGTGTCACTTGAGATCAAAGTGGAAGATAGGCAAGGAAGAGAATACTGGTGCAAATCTTAGACAAGTAAATTAACCTTTCAAATCTCAGTCACTACTGAAAAGAGCATAGTATTTCTGCGTTCATATGTTTTTCTTCATCCTTTGGTTGCAGTTCACTTTTCTAACTTGTGCAAGAGTCCTGAAAGCCTTCATAAGGAAGTAACAAAGCACAGAACTGATATTAAGTCTGTTTGCCTTGAGGTTTTGCTTTCTTGGTGTATCTTTGTACAAGGATGAATTGGAAAGCAAAACTGTATGGATGAGTCAAGTGAGAACAGCATGTAATTGTTAGATGCTAGGACTGAAGAATGAACAAACTGATTGTTTCAGTATGGCTTTTGGCTTGTGATAGTGCTTCTAAATTAAAGTTTCCAAAAGCTTTTTAGAATATTTTCAGGTATGTGTACATTCTGATTATACTGATTTTTAATTGCTGAAAGTACTGCTCTCCCAGATAGAGATAGTATAAGTTTTTCTCATTACCTCAGTCCTCAGAGCTGGTGTTGCTAGTCACTGTGTTGACTCTACTTCCTTGCTACTGTAACTAAAGGGAGTTCCAAACTGGAAAAGCAGCGCTGTTCTGACATATTTCTAAATGCATGGAAGCTGCTTCAACCTGTACTTGTAGTGTCTATGATGCCATCTGAGAGGACTATCTCTCTCCTTGAAATTACTTGTAGACTTACGCTGCTTTCTTATTCTCTCTTTATCCTATTCCCAGGAAGAAAACAAAGCTGCAGGCTTGTGGGGAGGGACTGCTTTTTAAAGCCAAATGTTTAGGGGAGATTCTTTTCTCCTGGGGCAGGAGGTGTGAAGATGTTACTGTTTGGGGGAGGGTAGGGAGTATGGGAGAAATGGAAAAGGAGTTTCTCTCTGTTTTTCTAGATTTAGACCACCCACCAATCTTACTTTTTTTCCATATGTTCCCTTGTGACTCAGTGGGAAAAGTGCTACCTCCAAAGCAAAACCAAAGCTGAGGAGGCCTCCAGCTGTGAAGAGAGCTTGTCAGGGTCAACAGAAGGGGGGGGGTTGTGTCAGAGTTGCTGTTTTCTGGATGATTTTATTCAGCAGGGGAAGGGGGAGAGAGGGTTCCTCTCAGTCTGGTCGGTTGGATGGGAGTATCTGTGTTCTTCAGGTTCATCCAGGATTCCCTTAGGAGTGCTTTTGCATACCAGGTGGTCCATGCTGGTGAATATTTGTGCTCCAGCTCATGCTCAAAAATAATGATCTATAACTGACCTCTATTTTGATCAGAGCAGATTCTTAAACCACCACTTGACCTGGTAAATCTCTGAGTTTGCCAATTCATTTGTTACATGAACACAAACATCTGAAGCTTTGTTTGCAGGTTATCAGTAGAAGTACCAAATCCAAAACAAAGGCCAGAAATCCTAACTCGGAGAACAGAGAAGCCCAAGAAACATTTCAGAACTTCTGCATGGTTTATCTTCTGTCTCTGATAATGTCTGTATGACAAATGTAAACGTGATACTAAAACTTTACACTGAACTGCAATTTGAAGCATATCTTGACTCCCTTGCTCCTGTGCAGCATTTGCTTTGAATAGGGTTTGCTGAATTTGTGTTTCTTTGCTCCCCAGGAGAATTGAATATTTGTATATGCTCTTCAGCTTCTGCATCTTGCTTTTATTTTCAGTATTGCTTTTGATAAGATTAAAAGGCTAATATTCTGGAAAAATCCAGGCTGATGTGATGAGTTCTTCCCTGCGTAGTTTTTCCTTTTAATACCTTTCTTTGGGAGGTTAGCTCACTTTGTGCTCAGTAAAAAATTTTCAAGTCCCTGCTAGTATAGTCCATTTCCTCCTCATTGCTTACTGCTCTACACCTACAGGATTAACTTGTGCTGGCCTTTAAAACCATGCACTATTTTAGAATTGACATTAATATGGCATGCACACAAGTACTAAGTGGTAAATTACAATGCATTTAATCCAGTATCGTATGCTGTAACATTCACATTAATAACAGATTTAATTTTTTCAGTATTATCGCACTGTATGTTAAACAGCTGTGGATCACCCTTAAATTATCCTTTATCTAGTTGCATAAGTTTTTCCTCTCCTTAAAAAGCTCCAATTTATTTTGTAGACAAGAATTCCACTAAATAATTAGAGCAGAATCTTGAAGCCTCAGAGAGTGCCAGCTTTTAGAGGTGAGAGCTGCTTATATGTGCTAGAAACAGTAAGTCATGATGAATAGAGATTTCCCTCTCAAATGTACAGAAGGCTATAAATCTGAACATTTTAATTGTAGTTGCTACTAGAAATTCTCAAAGTTTGTTTTTTTTTTTTAACAGAGTCTAATGGCAAAATGGTAAATTCAAATGTGGGCTGCCTTGGCTTAGATGAGAGGGCAGTGTCTCTCCTCTGCCTGATCAATAAGAAGTATAACTCTGTTTTCACGTCGAGAAAGAAGGGCCAGTCCTGAGTACCTGAAAATATATCAGGGGAGTGGAGACAACACATTCCAGTCAGAAGCTGCTGGCCTGCACACCAAGGCCTACAGCAACAGCTTGCTTGTAATTCTGTGCAGGGTGCGATGCTGACTCTGTTGTTTAGGCCTGAGCTACAAGCAGCTGGTTGCAGTTCAGTGTTGAGATAAAGGTATCAGTGAGAGCAATAAGGGACAAGCAAAACCATAACACATGAAGATGTAGGCAGTAAAATGTTGCTTCTAGCAAGTACTTAAATTTTATATTTTTTCCCAAGTAGTTGCCTAAGTGCTTTCCTTCATGGGATTGAAGGAGAATAGATTCCTCTTCCTAAGAAATGTGGATTTTTTTTTTATTTTTTTTTTGCTTTGTATTTCCCTCCTTATATACTCTTACTTAACTGCTTTATTGATTCACCTATCCTAGTATTGCTGGGAGATCTCAGTGTGGCCAAACAACTTTGTGTTGAAGTTGACCTTGCAGCACATCATCCCTTCAATCCAAATGTTGTTGTGTGAGCCCCAAACATTCATTCTAATGCCATTTGAAAGGATAATACAAGACAAGCCAGGTGGAAGTTTCTAGCTGTGACTCACAGTGAATCAGAAAAAAGAAGATAACCCTCAGTGTCCAAAATAGGAAAGGGAGTAGAGTTTAGTTCATGCATCCATCAGAAGCAGGGGAGGAACTTGCAGAACTGGTCTCAGATTACACTGACAATCATTCAGCTCTACTCTTCTGTGTGAAGAAAGAAACTGTTTTTTGCTGATATAAATTAGGTACATGCTGGTCTTGAATGATACCATAACATAGAATGAGTGCAGTAAAACAGGGGTAGATGGTACCTGTTGAAGATTTCCATGCATCTTTTAGGCACTGCAGTGAGAACACGTCAAGGTATTTCTGAAAATTGTAGAAAAAATATATTGTGGAGTTTGACTTGTTTTGTCAATTAAAGTGAGGAATGGATTCAGTGTATTAATTCTCTGGTAACTCAATATCAACAGAAGAGGATGTATTAAATAACCTGTGTCACTGATTGATATGTTCAGCAGCGCCGGCAGTTTGGTGTTGGTCACTGAGGGTAGAACATGCTGGTTTTTGCTTCTGGAGAGTCAAGGTCCTGGCATGAAAGAGTTCAGTTTTGCAGTGCTTTAGCTCACAAAATGCTCTTGTGCTTGTTGTGCAACAGTGGTGGAGTCACAACAAAACACAGGATTTTGTTACATTGCTTATACGTGCAGTGTTCAAGTTTTTAGATGAGTTATAACATCAGGTACATATTTGTCCATGTTCCCCTGTTTCTCCTCTGCTTATTTTGATTTGCTGTGCAAAGTGTTCTGAAATAGAGATTTTTTTTTTTTAAAAACAAAGTTACTTTGCAGTTAAACACTTGAAACATTCTCATCTTACTGATGGAGTAATTTTGTTTGTCGTTTTCCCACGCTGGTTTTGCCATTCAGGGCTTTAAAGATGCTCTTATGCTGTTTCACAGGGCTCACTTGGAGGCCAGTGCAGAGAAATGGAACAGATTGCTGACATCCCTGGAAGAATTAATCAAATGGCTGAACGCAAAAGATGAAGAACTGAAAAAACAAATGCCTGTTGGAGGGGATGTTCCAACCTTACAGCAGCAGTATGACCACTGCAAAGTAAGTTGCTTAAGTTCTATGGATATGCTACTGTGAATTATAGAATGAAGCCAATTTTTGTACAGGAGAAATGATGAATGCTTCCTAGTGACTAATTTCTAGAAAAAAGCTCTAGGTCTCCACCTATTTTGCTTGCCTGCCTTGCCCAGTAAAGCACAACTAAAATATGCTATAAAATTTTATCTAAAGGATTTCTGAGACATATATTCAGTCTAAACATTTTTTTTTTACAGTTTCCTGATATTTTTGGAATCCTGATTGGTGAAACTGCTATTTTACTCTTAAAAGTTAAGGAAGGCATACAAAAGTTAGAATTGACCAAGGAAAGTTGAATGTAAATTCAGTAAAATCATGAACAGTGGCTTTCTACATGTTACTAAGTGATAGCAGCCCCCTACCCATGCACGTTTACACTGCAAAAATGTCTCAAAACTATTTTAGAGAGCTAAAATTTTTCTGTGCCTTGTACTTTGGTAACTCTACCATGCTGTGCTAATTTTCTGTTTTTGCTTGTCCTGTTCTGGTTTGTACATGGTAGGCTATTAATTCCTAAGCAATTCTTGACAGTAAAAAACTCTACATTTCTTCATTCATGCAGAATGTAGAGTCTATCTTGCCAACTCCAATCAGTAATCAAGTGAAGATGGTTTTGCCATTGGAAAAATTAATTCTAGTAAAGCTGATTCCATCTTGTTTGTTGATCTGTATGGTGTAAACAGGGAAAGAGAACAAATGCAGCTTTATATAGCTAATTTCATAAGTAAGTTCCCCTCTGCCAGCTACACTGGTGTCTTTTCTGCTGTGGTGTTTAGTGAGGGCAAAATTTGAGTTTGGAAAAACTTCCTAATACAGAAATACTTGGAATACTGTGGGGTAGTACAGAAAATGTAGTCTGACATGAGCAGCACTTTTGCAACTTCACTCCAAAATAGAAGTGCTTAAGGAAATCTGCATATGTTTCTCCTTAATTTAGTCTTTTAAAGTAAATTTATTAGCATAAACTCAGGAACTTTGTTTCTTGAGAGTTCATCTCTTCCTAATCCACTTAAAGCATCGTGCTGTTTGTAGGCACATCTGCTGTGAATTTTTTTATAATGATCAAATGGTGGATTACTAGTGCCAAAGAGCAATAAAAGGCTGAAACAGAGCCAAATATGATTCTGAAGGAGGTCAGTGGAAGGTGGTAGGCCTCTACAGGTCATTTTCTAAAGGCTTATTTGTGTCTTGTGTAGATTACAGTATGTGCATATTAGTAACAAAATAATACTAGTAGTGCCTCTCATCTGAAGAAATCAAATTGATTGATAAAACTGGGGTTTTATTCTGAAGTAGAAAAATCTAGTAGTAATGATGCTAGAATGGCTCATTTGGACCACTAGTGAACTGCAGCAGTATGAAGGAGAGAGCACCTCTGGGCTGTTTAATCCTTGCTGTTATGTTTAAAGGTATTTTGTTATGTGTCAAGGTTAAGACTCCAGTGAGTGCATTTGGGAGTTTTTGGAGATTATTCTTTCATTTTTCAAAAAGGCAATATTCTTGCAATGTCACAGTGAGTACTGGATATAGTTGCCTGAGTCAAGTACTTAATACGAGCTGCATTAATGGTCTGCAACAGCACAAAGCTAAAGCAGCCCTGAGTATCACTTTATTTTTTATATACCTATGCCAGCAAAAGCACTGTATACACTTGCAGATATTTCTTAGATGATGTCTGGATGACTATTTCATAACAGTTGTTTTGTTAGGGGGAGCCAAGAGATTCCCATATATCTTGTAGGGATACTGTGCTATACCAAATATGAATTACTAGCAGGTAGCATTTCACATTCTGTTGAAGTGTTGCTTATTAGCTATTGCCAGAGGAGGGGAGCTGAACCACAGCTATCTATTGGTTTGATTGTCATAGCAGTACTTCAGTGCTGTTTCTTAGTAGGATCTGTTCATTCCTTGCTGAAGCTGCAGTTTGCTAATAAACTTGATCAAGCTGAAAAGTTGTGGTTTTTTCAGAGAGAAAGTGAAAACTGAAGGGGGGGAAGAAAAAAACAACAAAAAGCCAACAAAACAAAACTCCAAACTTTTTAGAAGTCCTTCTGCCTCCTCAGCAAGGTTAAATGATTGGTTGATGTGGTTAGGATGTTGGATAAAGACACCCTTGGTTGAGGAGCACAAGTTTTATTCCTGTGATTTTTATTTTTATTTTCAAAACATTATGCCAAAACTGCCCTTTCAGTGGATTTTTTGTAAACTGTATGTGATTCCATGTTGTCAGTAACTCTGTTTGCTTTGCCTTTAAGGTGCTTCATTTAGAATATGTATCCTGTCTTAAGCTGGGGGTTTTCAGTGGGAATTCGAGGTGTAACTATATCAGAAGAACATTGCAGAGATACGGCTTGATTTCTCTCTCCAAAGGATACTCCCTTTATTCCACCTGTCATCACCAGCTGTCCTGGTACTTTTAAAAATGTTGTTTCGTCCATGCTTCTTCAAACATTAAACCTCCTGAACATTTCATTTGTAAGATTTACTTTTGATCAAAGGGGTTTTTTTATGATCCCTTGTTGAGTTTCTGCAGCACGACATCAAATGACCTTGTAAAGGTTCTCCCTGGTCTGTCTGTGTGCCTCTGCTCTCCTCTTTCCTTTAGCTTCATACCTGAGTGTAGCTTTGAAGTTCTCTTCATGCAAATTGAGCAATTCAGTACCTCATTTTGCCTCCACTACTCTGTGACCCATTTTCTCTTATTTCCAACTTGCTTTCCTGATCTTCTCCTTGCTGGCACTTCAAAATGTAAGTGGTAAAATAGTGGCTCAGCTCTGTAAGGTGTGCCCTCATGGTAGTCTCATCTCCTTCCCTTTGTTTTTCTGAGTTCTCTTGTATTGGCATTATTTTTTGCCTCTAGTTACTCAATAATTCTATTAACCTCCTTTTTTTCCCCCCTCAGGTACAGGAGATGACTTGTTTGCTTCAGCTTAATGGCACTAATTCTGTTGGCCTTTCCCTCTGTTAGTATCTCCCTCACTCAGTGCTTGGCTTCAGTAGTGCTGGATAGATTAAGTGCAGTATTATGTGACAGTTTGGGTTGGCTCACATTGTTTGGGTGCTACTGAGGTCTGTTTGGACAGGAGGAAATAAATGGTTTGCTTTTTGATTTCTAAACTTGTTTTTGTTTTAAATATCACTCATTCTTCTGTGCTTTAAAAGTAAACATTACCCACAGCAATGTTAATAAGTTGAACTTGGGCTACAGATTTAGCCTATATTTCCCAGATTAACAGAAATCTTTCCGGACATGGCAAATATATATATATTTTTTTTTCTCTTTTTTGTGTTCACCCAAACTTGCATCATCTGTAGTAGTTCATAGTCTTACCACATCCTAAATGCTAAGTGCAGTCTAGCCATGAGCACACCCATTCTGGGTGTTGAGTTGCTCTGTGTGTTGCAGGGGGCAGATCAAGAGGAAGCTTAAACAACATATCCTATTTTGATTATTCTCAAAATGGTTTTGAGAGAGTGGTTGTGGAGCAAGAAGTTCCAAGAATGCTGGAAAATTTTGGACACTGAGAGGAAGTTTAAAAGTACTTGAGCTGAAAAGTTGTTCATATGGAGTATACATATAGCTGAGTCTACATTCACACTCCAGAAGTGTGGGACACAGATTGGTTTATAGGGAAAAGAAACTGAAGGCACCTACCTTTTCAGAGTTTATTTCCGGGTTTTTTTTTCCATAAGTGCAGTTTCTCACTGTTGCTAGTTCTTAGCAGCTCATGTTTCCCTTTCATTCTGTTTTTTACCAGTCTTCCTTATAAATACTTATTTAGGATTTTAATATGTGTGATGAAAATTTTGATCAGCTACATAGACCAGGAAAAAAACCCCACACCAACTCATAAAAACAAAAATACCATCCCAAGCCGATTCCCCCCAGCCTCTACCCCTCAAAAATCCACCCTTATGTGCATATTTTAGTATCCCAGAAAAGAAAAGCTGCAAAAGTACCATGAAACATCAGTGGGCTGATTTTGTGCATATGGAAATAACTAGAGTCACACGTGTGTGCAAGAGAAGGCAGCACAGATGCTGACACCTTGTTCTTTGGAGATGCCCTGGGAGCTTTATATATCTCACTTTTCAACTAGAAGAGTTCCTGACTGTAGCTTTTTAAAATTGTGCTTTTGCTAAAATACAAAGACTACCTAAAAGCTATAAATCACTGTGGTTTGTATTTCGCACAGAGAACCAGGACATTTCAAATTAAGCAGAAATGGGTACCCTCTTGCATAAATCCTGTTGGCATGTGTCTGCATAAATGAACAAATGTCTAGTTAATGCTAAATAATGCATGCATCTTGGATCAAAGAGATGCTTAACTTAGCTTCATTTGAGCTCAGAATGAATTGGCAAAGGACCTGTGAATGTTTGATTGATAATTTTATATTTATGGATAGGTCATTAATATTTTAGATAATCTTCAAACTTTTTGGGGTTGCTGTCTATGTATTTCATGTTTGAGACTTGTTTTGTTAAAGTAATCAAATAATGAAATTTGTAGTATTTCTTTCTGTTTTACTTCGCTATTTTCACTTAATCAAAAGTGTTATCATAGCCAACTGGAAACTACTTTCTATGTGTTGTTGTCCCTTCAGGGTGCCTGTAATTCTGTTATTCTCTTTAACAGTGGGAGAAGTCTGTAAGGACAAAATAATTTTCTAGCCTTAAACTTTCCTTCACTCTTTCAGTTTGCCTGACTTTGGACAGTGGGCTTACTCTTAAATAAATTCCTACTTAATTACTCTAGATTTGTTTTTCTGGGATATTTTCTGTTTTAAAATCTGCTTCTGTGTTAGGAATTACTAATCTAAGAGTGAAAAGAGAAGCATTACGGTATTGGTGCTGCTTTAGGCTATGCTCTTAATTATAGTCTAGGAAGACCTTTATTAATTTGTTACTCATCTCATCACATAAGACAAAGCACACAATCTGTGCTGCTTAGAGGTGGTCAGCTAAACTGGTTGGTCAGTTAATTGGTGATTGCTGAAATATTAATTTTGACTAAGATATGGGCTATGAGGGGGTAAGAAAGGAGAATTAAGTGGTCCATGGTTGGAACTGGAAAATCAATACAGCTGCTTGCTTAGAGTAAGAGCTGCAGTTTGGTCTGATGGACAAGGATGTGATGGAAGCAGGAGCTTGAGCAAGTGGCTTTTTGAAGTGAGGATGTGGTTTCAAAAACTACATGCTCTATCAAGAGGGAGAATAGCCTTCCCAATAGTTAATCAGCGTTACTGAGCGGTGTGAGAGCTCCTTAAGTAAACTTGTAAAGGATAAGGGTTTTCTAAGAACTCTTGAAATTCTGCATATTTGAGAGCCCTGAATGTTGATTATTGGTGAAAAAATCCACTATTGTACTAAACCAAAAATTTGTACTGTTCAAGGGCAGTACAACTCATTAATCTTTAACTGAGTCTTTTCTTTGTGGTGTGTTTAGGCAGAAGAGGTGGAAATCATGGGTGGGAATATTTTGTTACAGGAGAGGAAGACTGTAGTTAATGCCTGAAGTTAAATGAGGGTTCTCAAGTGGACAGACTTGAATCCATTGCTCACTAAGGATTTACTCAAACTGATTTGTGTGTTGCATGAATGATTCAGGTGTGTGTCACTGCTCTCCTGGGCTTTTTCTTCAGAAGAATGATGTGTAAACAAAAGCATGACACAAAGAATGAAGTGTTAGATTAGGATGCCTGTGCAGTGTATTTTTAACTTTGACAAAAAAATAGTTTCTTCTGGCTGTATTTCATCTTGTTCCCAGAAGTGTGGTTGTCTTGCGATAAGTCAGGCAAGTTGCAACGGATCAGTACTTAAAATAATAAATAACGTGGATAATGAAACAACAAATTATTCTGTTACTAATGCAGAGTAAAGCAGGTTGTCTTACTGTGGAGAAAACAATTCATAAACACTTTTCCAGTACAATAAGTGAAACATTTCTGTGGGCTTGCCTTTTTTATAATATTATTTTGATGTATACAGCTCATGCTGCTCTTTCCTGAGGAACCACTGTCTCATTTGTTTTAATCAAAGACTCCCATATAAATTTTTAGGACCTCACTGGGTCTTTTTCAAACCACTGAAAAAAGGAAGATTTGTACATATCCTCAAATATCTAAGAGGTCATTCTGACATTGCTGTGGAGGAGAATGTTTGTGTCATAAAGTCGGCTTACGTTGCAGAAACACCACAGCAGTCAGCCTTTCTCTTTGTCCTTAAAAGGCTGCAATGAGTCAAGTGCCTGTTTCTGTGGTATCTTTTTATTTCACCTCACAAAAGACTACTCTGGTTCCATCATTGTTTGTAGTAGCCTATCTACGACTAATGAAATCTTGTAACATCTTGATGTGCTGGAATGTACCAGACATCTGTTTCACTCCTGTGTCTTGAGCTGCAATCCCAGGACTGGCTGTGGCCTGACCTTCAAGGGTGAGCCATGAGCACAGCCAGGGAAGGTGATGGAGCACACACGCGTTGGTGACTGATTTTTAATCTCTACCCATATGACAGCTACTCTATTCCCTTAGCTACCTGTGTTGTTCATCTTGCTGAGTTCTTCTGACTCCACTGTATCCTTAGGGAGCTGAAGTGACTGCTATTGCATGTGGTACTTAGGATGAAGTTGCATCAATGCAATGTTTGATACTGTAAAACAGTGGCTTTTTGTTTTCTCCTTTCAGAGGATGCTCAATATTTTATTGGCTATTTTTTGGTTGCAGTGGCATACTAAGCAAATTATTTCAGGGACCTGGTAATGAAACTCCCAAGACCTTTTTTTTGTAAGCTGTAACTGCCCAGAAAAATGCTCATGGATTTCAAATTGTGTATGGTTTTTTTTTTTTTAAGATCAGTTAGTGTTTCAATTGGATCTTAAGAAGCTGGGTACCACCTGAAACTTAAGGACAATATGTCAACAGATGAGCTTCCTCACTGGATCCCAGAGATGGACTGGTATAAGGAAATGAGACAGGATGTTTCTCTGAATGCAAATATTGGTTTTTGCTGAGGTCTGTTTTTCCAAAGGCAGAGAGCCAGGAAAAAAGCACTGGCACAGTCACAGTGAATCTGTTTTTTCAACTGGAGAGTGCTGCTAGAGAGCCATAATAATACAGTGTCCACTGCCATATTTTTTTTTCAGGTGCTTTCATAGCCTGTATTAGACAGAACTGAAAACTGTGTGTCCTCCTCACACCTTTCTCATTTAACACCAGTTTGAGATTCTTTCAGTATAGTCACACAACCAGCTCAGGTCTCCTTGATTTCTGTGTGATCTGTTTTGATAAACTGGACCACTAAGAAGAAACATATTTTATTTAACAAGGCTTTTCACTTATCATTCAAGGTGTGGAACGAATCTTGTAGGGATTAATGCATATCTTAAGAACCTTTTTATATAACTGACACTTTTCCATATGAATTTTGTGCAAACACCAGAGAGTTTTATTTTCTTTTGTCTTGTGTTGTCCGTGGACAGAGTCCCCTGTGCATCACTGTTTTGGAGAAATTGAACGGAAGCATTAGTTTATGATGCACTTCTTAAATATGCAGCAAGAGAGGCTGTTACCACTGAAACTGACTGCATTTGCAGACAGGGACTGGTGAAGAATCTGTTTTATTTTCTGTTAAGAACATCTTAATCTAGATCCTGCTTCCTGCTGCTGCAGGAAGACTCTTTAGGGAAGAAGAATATTTATTGCAGTTAACTCCTGAACTATTGGATCCTCAATCCGTTGTTATTACAGTCAGTAATCCGCCCTAGGAACATCAGCAATAAATTGGAAAAAATTTGTTTCCATGGCAGCCACCCACTCCTGTTTTCATGCAGATTCTAGAGATTAAAGGCTAGGTTTCAAAATGTATGTACAAAATAGGGCAGAGGATGGGGTTCTGCTTTTTCTTACACTTTTTTGTTAGTTTTCCCATTTTTGTTTTGTTTCATTTTTAGAATGCAAATGTAGGTACTGGTTTAATGGGCAAGGTAATCTCACAGGAGGTATTTTGTTCTGTTTTCTTTCCAAGAACTGTTAACCACAGCTATTAGTTGTTCCTAGACAGATACCACGCATCTGTATCTTCTGACCTGGGTTTCAGTGAATTTCTCTCCTCCAGGGTGGTTAATCTGGAGCTGGGAAATTGCTAGGAATGTTACAAGAAGCAGTTTTCTTCTCTGAAGTTTTGGTCTTTCAACTTTGGATGCCAAAGGGTGCTAAATGTAAAATGGTGCTTAAAGATATGAATCTTTCTTTTTAGGGAGGGTGTTGGAGATTGTTTTTGCTTACATGTGATTCCTGCAAAGTGAATTCAGTGTTGCACTTCAGAAAGGCATTATATTGGGTCTAGGGTTTCCACTCCTGCACTTTGAGCTGCTAGAGGTCCTTACCACTTACAGATTCACTCAGGGTTAGTTGTTTTGGAGAAGAGATGTTTTCTTTTTTTCTTTTAATCATATCTGGAACATGAATGCTCATCTTGTGAGGCCAGTAACATGATTCCTTTCCTTATGTCATTTAAAGTTTCATCAGGAGTCATCCACATCAGAAGACTCAGGGTACTCTGAGCTTCAGTATTAAGGTACAAGTACAGTTCCTTTAAATGGTGCTGTGTCTGATAGGTCTGCAGTGTCTGCAGTCAGAGTTACTGAGATTGCTTTTTTTAAATCAATAGGTTACAGAATTCTATGAGCATGATGTAATTAAGATTGAAAATATATGCTTGAGGAAGTGGCTGTTGGTTGTGGGGTTTGGGTTTCTTTTCATTTGTGTCTTGGTTTCGGGGTGGTTCTTCAGGCACCTCTTTCTGCAAGGAGTGTAGTATTGTCCTCACACATTTACTACTAATGAGTTATTTTACATGCCTGGTTGCTCATCTTATAATTTATTCCCCTGTAATGTGTGAGGACAATTTCAAAGCATCCTGTACAAAACCTAAGTTTTCTTGAGGGTCCTTTCTATCTTGTTGCTTGCTGATAATGTAGCATTGTGTCAGGGCTAGTAGTGAAGCTACTGTGTCCTAAAGTGGTTTCAAGCACTGTGTATTAACTGGATGTGAAACTTGGTAGCCCACTCTGCCAAATAGACAACACAATTGCAGTAACTTCTGTGACATGAGCAGCCTCTTCTGGTTCTGCAGTGAATAAAAATCAGCCTTAACTCTAGTTTTTGATAGTTGGACTACTGACACATGACTGTGTTAATGTTAGGTGGCTGCTGTTGGTTATCCCTTTATCCTGTTTCTCTGTAGGACAGATTTTGAGGGGATATGGAAAGCTGCATAGTTCTTCTAAACTTCTAGCCACTGGGGGTTGTTCCTTAAATGAACAGGCATAGCTTGTGGTGAGAGAGAACATTCCAAAGATGTTCTCAAAGAACTTAATAGCTGCTGCTAATGGTAGTTCATTATGATAGCATTTTAATCTTTTAGATTTTCTTGTTAAGAGAAAGTGTAAATGGAGAGGAAAAAATCTCTATGCCAGTGTTGTTGGTATAACACAATATACCAATGATATTTCCTAGTCAGTTTTATAATACTGTTGTCAGCAATTTTGTGTTTGCAAACAATATTTATAAGGTTAAAAGAGAGTAAACCAAAGCCAGAAACCATTAAAATGTTCCAATACATTTTTTTTCCCTTTTGTTTGAAGCTGGACTGAATTTTATGCATTCTGTCTATGTTACTGAGGAATTTTAGTCTAAGAATCCTAATGTAGGTAATGGAATAGATTTTTAAAACACCCCACAGACTTCATCTCCCTTGAAATAGCTTGTTTGCAACTTACATGCTTGACGAATTTTTAAAATAAAAAGTAAAATATCATGATTAATGGAAGGACTATATTTATCATTAAAAATGCATACTTTATAACTGTGTGGTTTATTTGGGTCTGAATTAAAATTTTCAGTACCAACAGAGACTTGAATGATTGAATTCAATCATTACGTTTATTAGTATATTTTTCATTAAGTCGGTGTAACAGGTCAGCAAGAATTTAATATTAGCAGTAATAGAAGAGAGAATAGTAAATGAGATAGTTTTAAAGAAATTACTGGAAAAAATACATCCTTTTACAGTTATATATTACTGCAGGTCATCTAAAATTTCTTTTCCCCTTGTTCTAGATTTTATACAGTCTATATTTATTTACCTTGGAATCAACCTGATAGGAAATCTTTCCTGTTTCTTTCTATTTTTTAAATAACAGTGGTTTGTACATTTTCTTTTTTGTGGTTCCATCTTCTTTTTGAGTGATGGATCTGCCTCAGAAGAGAGTTGCTAGAAGTTTATGTAAGCATTCAGTACCTTGAAGGGGTAAGGTTCAAGCCAGGGAAGAAATCCTCCAAGAGAACAAAACACTAAAACAATAACATTTTTGTGCCCTGAAAGGAGAGGGGAGACTAATGGTGAAAATACTTCCATCATCAAATAAATGCAAGGGAGGGGGAGGGTGTAATTTTTAGATAATTTTCAGTGGTATCTGATAATTTTATCCTGTGCATGTGATTTTTCTGTCTCAGGTTTTGAAGCAGAAAGCTACTAAGCAGTACTTGATGCTGACATCAGCGCTGTGGTGAGCTCCTGCCATCACGCTGTGTAGGGACACTTTCAGGAGCCTCAATCCTTGATATAGAAACAAGTCCCCAGGCTTTGACTAAAACACAGACTGCTGCAAGGCAGTCATGCTTGGTTGAAATTACTCATTTTCAATAGGTCAGCCTCATTTGGGATGGTTTTCTGATGATCTTGTATTCTTCTGTAAGATCATGCAGATAATGCCTTCTGACATTTCTGGCTGCTACAAGATTCTTAGTCCAGTGAGCATCGTTGCTTGGCTGCAGTTTCTCAAACCCTTTTTTCACCTGTGTCTTCCTACTTATGCTTTTCATGGTGCTTGTGCAGCAGCACTGGAAGAGAAGGAAGAAGTTATCTTAATGCTAGATCCATGAAGGAGTGGCTAGTGGTAAACACAGCACAGTATATAAAACAAACAAGCAAAACCCCATGGTGTTGTAAAAACAAAGGTACTTTTCTTGCTGGAGAGAAAACTAAACAACAGACTCAGGTCAGAAGTGAATCACATTGTTAATGCTCTTCTGGAAAAACAGCTTGGGTACTAGATGATGTGTGTGGCCTAAAAATCTCTACATACTGCAAGTAAGCATGCTTACTGTATTTTGGTTATGCTTGTAGAAAAATGTGAAGAGATTTCTTTGAAAGCAATGACTTCAAAGTTAAAAGTGTTGAAGCTAGGGTACCCTATTGCTAAATACAGTATAAATGAACTAAATACAATAAATAAGTGAAATTCCTTTACTTTTTAAAAAAATCTGTGTTTAGGATGTTCACTTTTCACTAACATTTCTCAGGACAGACAGTTCAGCAATATATAAGTGTCTTGCTGCATTTGTATGTTTTCACCTTTTTTAAAAATGGCTTTAAGTTGACAATTTACATTTCTGGGGAATTGTTGCAGATGTGTTGAAATATTCTTTGGTATCCAGTTGCTAAAACCAATTCTGGTTTTTGGTTTTGAGATATTCCCTGTGTTCTCAGTGTTATTGTTTATGCCTTCAGCATTTTACTTATTGCTTTTACTTTTCTTCATACCTTTATTAGGTAACTTTGCCATGGCGTAGAGCTTGTTTCAAAGTATTGAGGACTGAAAATAACAATTTGATTCTATGCTTTTATTGTTATTTTTGGGTTTTTTTTTTGGTAGGTTTTTTTTTACTCAATGAGAAATTGTTTGTGGTTTCAAATTCTCTTTCTAAAGAAAAAGAAATCCTGTTTAATACATGCTGATTCTACTATATGTAAAATATTACAATTCTTTGCCTGAAGAGCTACAAATGAAAAAGCTTGTCATATGGAGAAACAAAGCAGAGAAAGGAAATGAAGTGAGTGAACATGAGTAATAAGTCTGTCTTGTGATCTCTCTGATGTGTCCACCCTATATTGGAAAGCATTTGTTCAGATGAGTTAAATAGCCCTGCTTCACAGAAATATTCTATTAAGTGCTAGTATCTTTCTCTAATTGACCCCTAATCACTGTCAGTTATATTAAATGACTTTTTTCTCATCATCAGAAAGCCTCTTTGTAGTCATCCCAAAAAAATGGTCTATGACAACTTTTGCAATAAGTTTCAGTAGGACCTTTTTTCTTTTTTCCAGGTTAACAATCATTCTTATAGAATTATTTTTAATCAAGGAATATGGTTCATGTGAACAGCTATTAAAAGAATTTATAATGGGTAAAAAAATGGCAAAGATTTGTCTTCGTTGTCCATGGATATTTTGCAGAACTTCGCCTGGATTATTTGAGTTTCAATCTCTTTCTATTGAATAAAACCCCAAGCAGATTTTTAAAATAAAATACCAGACTCAGTTGGAAAGGAGGAGGGCACAAACCTGTGACCGGGTGATGGAACACTATTTGGAAAACACTGACAATTTTCAAGTGGGTTTACTTAGTGTTTTGCACTAGTATATGAATGCTGAATGCCCCGCAGTATAATTCCAGTTTCTTATTGGTAGGATTGTCTGAAAGCAGCCATATTCTTTTTTTTCTTTTGCTTATCTCATTAATTGAATTTACAGGTCCAGCTGGATTTTCTGTTGTTTTTATGAGACACTGTTAGATCATCTATTCGAACATGCAAAGACTTAGCAAGGCTGTTGTGTTGGGCAAGTTTAGTTTGCAGAGACATAAATGGAACTAATAAAGCAACACAGACTATTGCATGTTTTGACAAGTTTGGGTCCCCTGTTTGACAAGGGGCTTAAACTCCCAGCAGAAATACATTTTTTATTTATGTTCTGTGTGATTCATGATGAGGGAAAATTCTCTTCTACTTAAAACAAACTCACATCACCCCCACCCCCCAAAAAAAATCCAGCCCCACCATAACTATATTGTGATACCTGCTGCATTGCTGCTGTGCTGCAGAATACATGAAATATTACACTTGGAGCTTGCCTTTTTTGTCTTTTTTTTTTTTTCTTCTTAAGTCTGACTGGCTTATACAGATCTGGTATAGGTGCCAAGGTCTGTGTTTTCATGTTCCTCTAACTTCTGATGGCAACTAGAATGAGCTGAAGGAGATGACTTAAGCAGAAGGGAAAGTCATGTTGCCCTTAGGGTATTCCTTCTTCATGTCTCTCTCATAAATGCCTAGAAAATTGTCTGGAGTAGAGTATTTCCTCTTTCAAACACTACTTTTTTTTTTTTTAAAGTAATGGTTTTACAGTAATCTTTCTCTACTGAGCAGATGTTGGATATACTAGCACAAAATCCAGAGACAGGAAATTTTGGAGAAGTGACCCAAAGCAGAGATCCAGTATAATCTGTCATGTCACAGCAACAAACTGTGTGGTATCAGCTTTATAAAGATGCTGTCATTTTAGATAGTTTTGAAAATGGGAAGCCATAGTGGAAGACTTGAGAGCAAAAAAGCTATGAGGGAGATTGAAGTACACTGTGGTGAGGAAGACAGTTTGTTGACTGGTGAGTATTCAGTTGTCTGTCTGGACCATTTGCTTCCAAAGAGAAGCCAAAGTGACTGTTTCTAAGAAAGAGGAGTAATTAATGTTGACGGGGTTTCTGCTTCTGAAACGATTTCCAGTAGCAGTCCTCTCTCATGTACGCCTGCATGCATACAGAGCAGGAACACTAGAGCTAGCCTCAAACTGCAACTGGTCCCTAGCATTTTTTCTGCTTTAGTATTCAGCTGGGCTCTGTTGCCTGTGCTTCCTTCTGCAGAGGGGAATATTCCTCCCCTTACACAATTGTCATACAGGAGGTGCTCCCCTGACACTTTTTGCAGTGATCTGATTATTTATAATTTATAGGTGATGTGGCATAGTACATTCACTGTTTCTTTTGGTGATCACAATTCATTGACAAGGACGCTGATGTACCTTTGCACTAAGGAGGCTGACTTAGAGGAAACCTCTCATGAAATGTGGGCATGCTCACAAAGTGCATCCTATCTTTATGTATTGAATGAATATTCATAGTCCTGCATATCGCAAAGTTGCTCTTGAGCATATTGAGTTTGAACTGTAACTACTAAAAGTCTTTCTCAAGACCTCTGTATTAATACATTAGGTACCATTTAACAGTGAAGTAGCTTATGATACCAAACATATTTGATTTGTCCCACTGATGTTTTTTTGAAGAAATGCAGAGGAAATTTTAATCACACAAAATGAACAAAAGGTGACCTGAATTGAACTGCTCTTAACAACAAGGCAGCACCCAACTTGTGAATGGCGGCATCATCTCAGTTTGAAGCAAAGAAACTAATGGCATTTCATCAGCACTCAGCAATGACACAGCCTAAGCAAACCCAAGCCAGTCTGTTGCCAGCAAGCGAAGAAAGAACAATGTGTCTCTTCTGTTGAAGAGATAGATGCTTACTGTTGAGGGTGCAGGGAAATAGGCAGTGCTAACAGGATGTTTGAGGGCTCTTGCTCTGTCAAGTAATAAGCCATTTAATATGCAGCAGATGTTTTGTGTGTCTTGTGTCAGGCTGGAGGCACTACATGTTTTGGATGCATAAACAGAATAATGCTTTTTTTGTGTGTCCTTTATCCCTCCTCCTTGTTCTGTGAGTATTTCCTGACAAAAAGCAGAAGTTATGCCAGTTGCTACCCATAAAGCAAAGATGGAGTTTGATGCTCTGACAGTGTTTCCATCATAAACTCATTTGTTGGGTTTTATGTAACTGAGTAGTAACTCTTACCCAAAGCTACCCAGCTATACACTGTGCAGTGCACAGTTACACAGTTTGAAGCTAATTAGAGTTAGCATTGAGGACACAAATTTTCTTTGCTTCTTCAAAGGAGGTACAGCTTTGAAGAGTGTGTAAGAAATGTAACTTCTGTTCTGCAGACAGCTCTACAAAACAGTTTCATCTGAAATAGAAGTATCCTTACTTTGGTGATATATTGCCTTGTCTTGAAGGTTGCCTTTTAGATGATATAATCTTTTTGAATGCCTTTAAAATAGACTCAGTGCAGTGCTTTATTTGGCATTGTACAGTCATCTTTTCCTATGGGCTTTTTCAGGGTTTTTTTGCCAGACAATTTAAAATGTTATTTTATCTTTGCTGATTTCTTGTTGTCAGTCCCCTGTGTCTGGACACTGGTTCTTGTATGCTTTAGAATAAAGGTTCTGGTTTGCCTCTAAGTTTCATATAAGTAGTTGTCCTGTTTCTGACTGGAGCCAGGAGCAGAGTGTGGGGAGATGGGCAAAAGAAAAATGCAGCAAGTAGAGAGGGTTAGTTTTCTTCCTGCCTTCTGTTGATCAGAGATGTATGAAAATGCCTGTGATGACACTGTTGGTTTACAGAATCCTCAGAGACTGTCTTCAAGAATTTGGATGAATCCTTCATGAAAATCTGTGATGTCTTTTTCCCAGTGTTGCATAGATAGTGGAGTTTGTTCTAATTTTGTTTACTTCAGAAAATGGAGAATTGCCCTAATAAACACTGACAATCCATTTTATCAGAAGCATGTAGAAGTTTCACCAGTGAGTCAAAGCAGGTAAACCTTCCCCTCTTCAGATTTCTTGTAGGCCCTTTTTAGGTACTGGAAGGCTGTCAATACTGTACAATAAGGTCCCTCCTGAGCCTTCTCTTCTTCAGTCTGAACAACCCCAAATATCTCAACCTGTCTTCACAGGAATAGTCCTGTCCAGGAAAAATATAAGCCAGAAGTTGCATGCTCATTTTGCTTTCAGCCCTGGAAACCTAGTCATAACTTTCCTCAGAGTTATGAGGAAATACTGTAAAATAAATTTAAAAAGAAATAAAAAGAGGTCAAGTCTTCCAAGGCTGTTGATATCGGATAGCTGTCATGTTTCCATAGTAGAGTTTGGTGGGATTAGTTTTCCTTCACCAAAAACACACTGTAGTCCTTTTGATGTAAAACTGAATGTGTTTTTACTGGCAGTTTGGCATTTGAAAATTGGTTCTACTGCTAGTAGGGTGATTACTGCTGTTGTGTAAAAGTAAATACTTTTTTTCCACCACACAAAGAATGGAAAGCTGCAACAGCTTCTCTCTCTCTTCCTTTTTTAGACTCCACACTGATTCAGGCATTTTTGCTGTCTCTGGGGTACAATCTGTATGAATTCTTATATTAAATCCTGATTAGGTATGTTAAACAGATTTTTTTCTAAAAGCTCCATTAAAAACATTTTGTTGTGCACATAGCAATGTAAACCAAGTCTGTTTTAATGTACTGCTTTTGTGTAATTTATGCAAGCCATCAAATTTAATGTTTCTTGCCCTTTTTTAGCTGTCTTATTACAATGGATTTAAACCAAAATATGCTCACTTATATTAGAAACTTGCTGGATGAGCAAAATAAGCATATTCTAGCAGATTTTGTTCTGTTGTTTATATGATACTTTTGTAGTACTCATGGTACAGTGAAAGGCAAAGGGTTGAATATAAAAAACTACTTTCTTGAAGGGAAAATGAAGAAGCAAGTTCAGCGGATATGCACTGTGTAGCAAACCCATCACAAAAGGGTTCCACTGGCCAGAATGGTTATATTTCTGGGGATTTCAGTAATTAGTTCAGTAGAGAATTCACATTAGCATGCTGAAACCTGTCTTTTCACTTTTTTGTTAAGAAAATAATAATAAAATAATAATATATTTTTTAAAAAGCTTTTTGACAATAGTATCTTTGGCATTAGCTCAAGGATGCGTGATGTGGGTTTTTTTCCCCCCAGCATAGTTCCAAATCACATTTAAACCACACCCCACCCCCAATATAAATAAATAAATTTTAAGAAGAAAAGAAAAGCCTTCAGGCATTCCATGTTTTCCAGTCCCTAAAGACTATGCTCTGTTGAGCTTCCAAACTTCTCTGGGCAGCCAAGTCTTGGTTATCATTGACCTAGAAACACAAATAAAGTCTCATTTCAGTGGACTAGGAAATACGAAATCAAGTTACGTAAGATTATTGGTGCTGGAAGACATATTAATGAACATCATTATGCCTCCTTTTTTGTAACTTTTGCTCAATTAAGCAGTGACTCCCTTCATCTCTACTTGGATTTAGATCCTGTAGCATCTCTAGGGAATGCAGGACTTGTAGTTCTTGCTTCAGAAAAGACTAAAGATGCTCTTCCTTGGAAAACCACTGTGTGAAAAAAAAGAATTAGTTCAATTTTTAAAAAAAATATAGCCCTGTGCTCTTTAATTTAAGAATAGCTTTTTAATATCTTTTTTGATGCAGTCTGTGTGACAATTAAGCTTACTTCTGCCTTTGTGCTGTATTACTGGATTCTTTTCTAGTGCACATAGGAGGCCTTTCAAAGTCTCTGCGAGGTTAAGTGTGGCTTTTCCAAACAGGCTTCCAAACATCTTCTTCTGATTTCAAAATGCTGTTAGATGAAAATGGATGAAGTAGCCTTACTGGTTTTGAACTATAACAAATTCAGAAGAAACTCAGTTCCCCTTCCTTGTATTAAAGTATCTCACAGGAATGTACAGATGTAGTTTGAGATTGTCAGTTTATTGGTTATTGGTTTTTAGAATGTCAGTAACAGCTTTGCGTTTCTTGTCTCTAAGTCTGATACAGCATACTTTCCTTCCTCTATCTCTTTGGCTGTACTACTGCAATGTATTTCGTGGAGAGATGTTTTAGATGCTTATTTTATGTAATGCATGTCTATTAATGCATATTTGGAGGTGGGGAATATTTTTGGTGAGTAGACATGAGCACATGCACTCCTCCAGAGACCAGAGTAGGAAGGAAAATTATCAAGGGACAAGAAAGTCTCGGTGAAAAAGTACCCCTCTTTCTGGCCTGAGGCATCTATTTTGATAAATCAAAGGGAGAGTCTTAAGTAAGCTAACATTTATTTGCCTCTGGTTAAAGATCACCAGCATGCATAGTCTAACTCTCTTTTGCCCACATCTATGCTTTTATATTCCTGTCAGTTTAGTTTCCTTGTGCATGCAGGCAAAAAAGAGGAATTTGCCATGGATGTGACTTACAAGTCTGCACTCACATTAAACCCTTGTAGCTGACGCCTTGTTTGCCCACTTTGTATTGACACTACAGCAAAAGAGATAGAAAGTGGCAAATGATAAACTGAGAGACAGTTTAGAAAAATGCAGCCTCTGACACTTTTCTTTGGTCCTTTTTGAGATGTCTATTTAGATTCTATTAAAAAAGTAAATCTAAAATACTCAATATATATTTATTATGGAGGCAAACAGCATCCTCTTTTTTTTTTTCCCACTCTGATATTTCCTTTTCTTTCCCTATTCTGGTGTTGGTCACTGTTTTTCACTGATTTATCAGGATTTGGTCTCATGTTTAAAGTCCCATGTGCTACATATGTCTTCGTACCCACAGGTACTAATGGTTGTGTATTAGGAACCATTTTTCTCCTGTTATTTCTCTTGCCACACACATTTAGTATGAAATAGTAAAAGGTAAATATTAAATATTGTTCTTTATTTGAATATTTTCTATATCAGCTGGGGTAGATATATTATAAAACTGATTTTACAGAGAGATGTGTACAGAGACCAAAACACTTGAAATTTTATGTGTACATTAAACAGTATCTGATGGGAAGGAACAGCTTTTTTAAACATGCTATGGTTATTTTCTTTCTAGTTCATTCTTTAGTGATGGAGACAGCTGGCAGAGACTCAGTTTACCTTTATCTCTGTGTGATCTTTATAAACAATTCCTCATCTGACTCTGAGTTTGCTCAATCATCTTGCTTATTCTTCCCATCCTATTATATGCCACAGATTACTTTTTTCCATTTCATTTTCGTGTATATAAGTAACAGGAGTTTTTCAAGCACCGGGTGCAGAATAAAGATGAATAAGTAATTAAATGCTACAGGAGCTGCTGATTGGCACATAAGGCTACAGTGTTCTAAACTGATATGAGTTACAATAACATGCATCTTTACTTCCTTGAAAGAGTGCATAATGAGACCTGATTTAAATATGTTCTGTTTTTAAGAAACATCCCATGTGTTTTCTTTGAAATTAGCTTTGCCTTCATCTGTTGGAACTATTAAGCCTATCAGCTCCTTGAATTATTCGGTACAAGTCTGTACAATTCAAAAGAGAAAAAAAGACTGTAAATTAACAGTGAGTAATTTTGGAAGTCGACTTACTATGCTCAAAAAATAGTTTTAAGCTGCAGCTGAAGGAAATAGGTGCTTTCAGGATACACTAAACAGTGTAAAAAAACACAATAGCAAAAGTTTTGAAGCTTTTCAATTTTTCAAAAGTGGAAATACTTCAGCTGCAAAGCATTTCCAACATAAATTTTGTAATACCCTGGTTTAAATTCGTTCAAAAATCTTAGCTTACAAGAAGAGTTGGGTTTTATATAAGAAATCAGATGGATCTCTAATGAAGAGAGGGCAAATGGGTTCGATTATCTTGGTATAACAGAGCAAATGGTCTATAATTTCCAGAGTTATAAAGGGAGTAACATATGTTTCACAGTCACTGAAAGAGGAACAAATCAAAATGGAGAGTAAATCACTGGGTCATCATTGAAAATCATGGAGGTGATGCTTTTTGTTCTCTTCTCTGAGAGGAGGATTGTGTTAATGGGGTCCTGGGTAACTCTGCTGTGCTTGGCTAACTTGGGACCTCATACCTGCAAAATGAATGCTGCAGTGCTGATTGTAGTTATTGCTTTGTTTCATGCTGCATAAAATATTTCAAGAGTGTAGTTTTGTAGGCCCATGTCCATCTACCAGTGGAAGACTTTTTTCAAAGGAGGTTTTTAAAATTATTTTTGTCTGGTATTGTTTAAGGTCAGCTACTAAAACAATTTGTGTTGACACTGCATACACCAGATTTTAGGTTTTCAGGGATTTGCCCCCTCTTTCATAACACTCAAGAATGCCTAAAATTAGTGTTGGTTTTTACAGGACTCTTGCACGTCCTGGTTTATGTAGGAAGTAAGAATGGATTTGCGAATGCAACGGAACCATGTAAACCATAGACCAATGAACTAAATCCATTTAATAGTCTGTCACCTGTCAGATTACTGAGGGAAGTGAAGCTTTCATTTTAAACCATTACCTGAAGGATACAGTAATTTTGTAATTTATAATTGTTGTATGAAATACAGTGGTATGAATTACTGCCCAAATTGTGTACTGGCCCCTTTTTGTATGGCCAATATAGCTTTAAAATATTATTATTCTTTTATAAATGTGAAAGAGCATAGTGTGGGCAAAATAAATGTGTTATCTCTGTGCTCAGCATTCACCTTTTCTTTTTGTATTCACATCTGCATGCTCAACTGAAAAATTACTTGCATCTATGCATTTAGCTTATTAGTGGACAGTTTACAGTGACATGTTTTGAGAGGCTTCTCAAGTTTTTTTACCATACCTTCACTTATTTAATCTGTATCAATTTTCTCCTAATTTTCTTCCTGAAAGGCATAGCCAGCCACAGGAGGGGAATTCTCCCTCTACTAAAACCTACGCTTCACTCAAAGCTTACAAATGCTTTAACTATTTTAGTTCTTAATGCCAAAGGGAGGATGAAGCAATATCCTTGGCTACTAAAGGAGACACATCCATTCTGAGTAGCCATTGAAGAAGTATCTTTTGCAAAACTGAATAAACCACCAACATATATGATTATACTTCTTATTATATAAAAATCTTTGCAATAATCAGATTCAGTATTGAAGGTTTTATGTTCCTTGCTGGGCTTTTTATGACTTACTTTTACTCTGTAGTGTTCCTCTAGATGTGATTTTTCCAATGAAACCTTTATTTTGTCCATTCAAGACAGATGATATTTGAGCTCAAGATCAGATTTATAAGTGGGTTACTTTTTTTTGTTCTACTGCAGAGAGGTTTGCTGGGACAAGAGTATTGTTGGCATGCTTGGTTATCCTTGCATTGTGCATTCTCATTGCTCTTCTTGTTTACTGGCAGAGAGGGACAGAGAAATATATTGAGTATTGCTAAGAAAAAGTTATTAAAGTCTGTGAGTGGCTGTTCCAAAAATTATTCTTGCACCTGTGGCATAAAGAAACAAACAAACAAAAAAAAAACCAAAAACCCCAAAACATAATCTAAGTAGGAAGTCTGTTGTGTGCTCAAGGTACTCTACTGTTAAACGACTTTAGTAGTATTAGTTCAGTATATGGTTTATTTCATGCTAAGAATATTGCTGTCAAAAATCATTTTCATGTCAAAAATATTGATAAGCATTGCCATGGATGATTTATAGTTGATGAGCTGTATGGGCCAAACTCTTAAAATCTTTGTGTTGTCAACCTCAATTTGAACAACTTCTGTGGCAGGGATGGTAGAGAATTAAATCCAAGGTCTCTTAGGTCAAACTTGATTGAAGTTTTATTGAGGGTTATCAGGAGAAATTGATGAAACACAGTATGTGAGGGTAAACAGGAGAGACAGAGTAAAAGAGATCCATCTCTAGGTTGTTTCTAACTGCTGAAATTTCTTAGTATACTCAATATGTGACATAGCCTCCCTTTTCTTGCATGCTTTGGAAATATTTTGGAAGTTGTATGGAGGAGAGAAAAGTAATTCCAGAAATATTTCCTACTTCAAAGTGTAGTAATCACCCCTCTGTTTCTGACAAAGTCTTTGAAATTAAAATAAATTATATTTACTGATGCATCCACACAGGTTCTACTAACCAAAAGTCTTTTTTAAATGGGGATTTTTTGGGCCGTAATAGTGCCTGCCTTCTTTCTTGAAACAAATTCCTGTGCAGAGAATTCTTCAATGATTTTTAAACTATGGATGACTTCAAAGTGTCTTATTCTAGTGTGGGTAATGTGAAATTAAAATATTGCTACATACTGTGATGAACTGAAGAGATTCTTCAGGAATGTTGCTTTTACCATGTAAAATGTTCCCATTTCTGGTTTTTTTGTTTGTTTGTTTTGAAGAAGTAGGGATTGGTTTTTAAATGGCAATTTTCATTACTTATTACATGCAGTATGTACTGGATCCTACAAAGAATATTATTGCTGTTCAAAAGCATACAGAGATAACACTGTTCTGAGGAGTATTGTATAAATACAATAGGTAATGGTTACTGAAAGTTGGACTGTATAATGCAGGTTTCTAAAAGGGATGGAGATTAGTGTGTTTTCAGCGATTAGTTTTTGTTGGGGTTTTTTTGTTGTTGTTGTCATTGCTTTTTTGTTTGGTTGGTTTTTTTTTTATTTTATTTGAAGCAGAAGAATGGAAATGTTTGGAAAGATGAAGTGGGGGAGGAGGGAGGAAAAATAGCATCTTGCCTCCTGCTAAGCTGAGGTCGAGATGAGGGTGTTTTTTGGGACTGTGGCATCAAGAGACTTACTAATGAAAAGGCTAAGATAGCATTTGTGATGCTTTTATGGTATCGGTTTTTCACACTTTTCGGTAGAGCACTCATTTTATTATATAATGTTGTTGACACGACTGACTGCTTTTTCTGGTCTGGAATGGGACCTTAGTGAATTGTGACAGCAAAATAAGCCTTGATATTTTAAGTAGAACTAAAAATACATTACAAAAAAATAAACATAGCATTCTAATAATGTTTAAAGTATCTTCTTTTGTGTTTCTATGTGTAGAAAATAATACAAATAAAACAGGAAAAGCAGTTTCCTTCTAGGTGGGACAGATCTATGCTTTATGTTGGAAGAAAATGCTTCACAAGAAACATAACAGCTGGCTACTTATAACCTTTTTTTAAAAAAAGGTTGGTTACACTTAACCCTTTAATAGCATCATAAATGCTGGAGAGCAAGATACCCTGAAATTAATTTCCATTACCGCGAAAAAATCTTACATAAAAATTGGTTTTTTTCTCTTTCTTTATGTAAGTTTCAATTGGTTTTTGCATAATAAAAACAAAATATTTTTGAGTAATTTAAAAGGTGGCCTTTTCAGAATGTGCTATCACAGTAAAATTTCTAGTACATATTTTCGGAATTTTAAAAATATTAGTAAATAGTGGACAAAAAGTATGTTTCATTTTCCTAAGGAATGTTAACTATTTTTGCAGTTCTTTTTATCATTTGTAAAATAATTTTCTGAAGTCTGAGTAGATGTAGTTTGCTGTTACTCCAGCTATCAAAAAAGTAAACAGTCTGTTGTAGCAATGTACTATATATTAGCAATCCTGTTAAAAGCAATAAACCCATTAAATTTACTTTTTATTATAATTTTAATTTAGTAGATTCAGTTTATTTGGCTTTTTTTAAACTTACCATTATCACCTTTCTTGTATTCCTTTCTTCAAGTCAATTTCCTAAATATTACCCTTCCAGCCTTAATTTCTGTTAAGTTTACAAAACTTCTGTTTTGTAAAATTTGCATTTTGTCTTGCAGTCTGAATAACATTGGCTATTACTCACACTAGGCAGATCTGGTTAGAGAGTTGAAAACAGAGAAAATGGTATAGTTCACAAGGTCAAGTGACAAATCCATTCTTCTTTCCCTTCCCAAAAGGCACTGAGGCGTGAACTGAAGGATAAAGAGCAAACCATTCTCAATGCTGTGGACCAGGCACGAGTTTTCCTTGCTGATCAACCAATTGAGGGCCCTGAGGAACCAAGAAGGAGCTTGCAATCAAAAACAGGTCAGAAAACACTCCCTCCTTGGAAGGGTCAAAAAAAGAAAGAAAGGACTTGCATGTCTCTAATATATGTTTTATATCCCAGTTACTTGCTCAGACCTCAGAATTTTCCGAATTGCATCCTGATGGCTTTTATTTCAATGTTTTAGATTCAAGTGTTACTTTTCTGCTTTGTAAGTACTTACGTTTTAATGGAAGAAGTAGAAACTTCTCTACTGCCTTTTCCAGTTTTTGATTCAAAACACTAATGGTAATTCCATTCTTTTTCCTTAACCCAATAACATACATATCTTAAATGTAGTCAGAATAATAACTTCAAGGAATCACATTCTAACATCCATATGTCTATTGCAAAGTTCTACTCCACAAATAGAAGTAAGCATATTTGGTGGTGTATCTCATTAGAAGTAAAATAAATCAGGTTTAGGAAGGCAGTCATTACAGAATCTTAAAGATTTGACTATTAAATGAATCATTGCTAAGGAATGGAACTACAGCTATCCTAGAAACTGTTTTTGCATAATATTTGCTGAGATATTGGTCTAAATATCAGAGACCTACAAGAAGGTAATAAATTTTCTCCACTCCCCCACAACCACAAAATAGAAAATTATCTCTATCAGTCCTACATTTATGTCTCTGATACAAGCTACAGCATTATGAAGTCTTACTTTTATTTACACAATAACTATTCTTGGAAAATGTAATAATCTGCTTTTGCAGAACTGCAAAAGTTGCTGTAAGATGTGAATAATTTACTGTTCTGTATAATTTACAAAATTACAGTATATCTGCGCTTATTGGGAGCTAGTTTTTTCCTTCCATACATCATCTTATATGTCTCCATTGCAAACTTCTTGACTTTCTTTAGTGGAAACAACTATTCTTTTCTGCATCTATACTTCATGTTATTTCTGTGCAAATTTTCAAGTGGTTTCATATTCCCTTGTTCAGCTTTGTGATAAAATTTGAATAGCTGGTGATTAAAGCCAATGGAACGTTTATCTCATTGATTAGTGCTGGTACCTTATCTTAACTTTTTTGAACTCCTGACTCCTGAAAATACTCTGTTGCTCTTTACTCTCAAACCCGTTTGCTATAAGGCATCTCCAGTGTTTCAGTTGGTCTAAATCACAAGCAAGCTTGCAGTTGAAAAATAAGGATGCTCTCTGGATATTTGCTCATTCTTTCATACAGAAGTCTGAAACTGCAGTTTCTCTCCTCAAAAACATAGAGCCTCTCAGCACAGACGATGCCAGTACATAAAATGTTACTGATGTAAAATGTTCATTTTCTAACAGGAGTTGATATCAATGATCTAGTCACTGTTGATTGACTAGATGCAAACTGCAAGACCAAACTTTAGATGATAAGCTGCATCATAAATTCTTGTTATCCAGCCTGTTATGAAGATAATGATTATTATTTTATGCTATGCCAATGGCAAGGAGAACAGACTGACTGGGAATTTGATGACCATGGTAAACTGCATTGCAATAACAGCCATGGTCTCCAAGTGATGTGTGCATGTCTCTGGTCTAGTCATTGTATTTGAAAATCTATCATACGTTCGGACTGGGAAGCTTCACAGATGTGCACAGAACTTCGTTTCCTCTTTCTTCTTCACATTCAGTAGTTCCATGGACTTTTTTTTTGAGCATATGATGGGTTAGTCTTGAGTACCCGCCAAACTCCCACCCATCCACTTGTCTTCCACTGCAGTGGAATGGTGGCAGGAGATGGGAAGTACATGAGTGAGAAAGCTCATGGGTGGGGATGAGGATCAGATGGGTCTCAGATGCAGATCCCTTACGGACTACTGTTGTGGGCCAAACAGGTTTAGCTTGGGGAAAACCAGCTATTTATTGCCATTTAAAACAAATAATTAAATTCTAAGTTGGTTCTTAGTGAGGAAAAAACCTCACAAACATTAAAACCATTTCCTCCCCACTTTCACAGACTCAACTTCACTCCCTCATTCCTGTCTCTTTGTCCCCTTGTTGTGACACCAGTCATGCTCAGAGAGGCATGAGAGGGTGGGAACGTGGTGACTCCATGGTTAGCCTAACAGTTTCTTTCTCCTGCTTCTTTCCTCTCATGCCTTTCCTCTGTGTGCTATCTCCATGGGGAATATCTGCCCTACCATGGGGTTGCTCCTCCTCCTCCTCTGACCTTGGTGTTCCCCCTGCCATTTCTCCTGTTGCTTCCCTCTGGTGTTTTCTGTTTCTTAAATACACTTTCCCTGAGGTGCCACCAGCGTGGCTGAGGGCCTCAGGTGTGCCCCATGGTGAGTTGACTGGAGTCTGATGTCCCTGGCACAGGGCAGCCCCAGCCTCTTCTCCCAGAGACCCCTGTGAAGCTCCTGCTGCCAGCAGTGGGCACTCACACCCTGTGCAAAACAGACCTTCACTTTCTGTAGATTAATGGACTTTTGGGCCAAAAGCTGTCTCTGAATAATTTTTTCTGATCTCATATATATGTAATAAGCTGTTAATTTTCACCCAGGAGTGAGTCCAGTAATTTTTTTCTGACAACTGATGCCACTAATCTCCAGAAAACTTAATCTCAGAACTAGAAGACAGCCAGACACAGCATTTTTCTTCTGATTAACTATTTTCAGTGAAGGGTGTGGGCTTTAGTTTGCCTCGAAGATGTTAATTTTTCTTATTTTCTATCAGCCTCTTGATCACTGGTGTTCTCTGTAGTTGATTAAAGTTAACTTGTTAATTTCAATGAAGTCCACTTCATGTTGATAAAGATAAAGGAGTGTGGTTATGGATTCTAAGCTGACAGTCTGTTTTCTAAAAATATTGACTAACAGTCAGCACTGTAGTCTTGATTTGAACATTGCTTTAGCTGGTTCTATAGGACAAATAGCAAAACTATTTTATTAACTCAAACTTGCATTAATTGGAAAATCACAGTTTCTTGAGGTTATTTCTTACCTTGTATAAGGGAAGGGGTCTTTATGGGGGAATGGTTAGCTAATCTGAAGATGATAAAGGTTGTAAAATAATTTTCTATTTTCTTCAACCTCCCAATCTAATTTTTTTTTAATCAATATTTTTTTATTATTTTCTCCTTCAGCACAGGTCTTTTCATGCCAGGGAGGACATTGTTGCAAGGGCAAGGAATTAGCAAGATGTAGGAGAAAACTGATAAGAATCAGTTTTGAACTTGTCTGACTGAGTCCTATTTTGAGGGTCTGTGCATATATACATTTATTGTTCTATCCAAAGAGAACATTTGTTATAGGATGCCTTATGGTGACCCATTATTGTCTATAATGGTCTTCTAAATTTCAAATATATGACAAGAATGTAAAATCAGGTTATGAGTAAGCCTTGGTTTCTTCTTTCCCATCTTCACCTTACGCTTCCTATGTTGGCCTTCTACTATACCAGGGAGTAACTGCCATGTTCAGACAGAATTCCGGGAAACTACTTTCCTAGTTAATTGTATCTCCCATCTATTTTCTCTTCTGTTTTTGTTTTGCCATGTTTTTGTAGAGAGGCCCCTTCACAAAAAAGCAAGCTTCACAGTCTTCCTGTATTTGAGCTGTCTCAGCATCTGAGCGGAGCTGATTGATAAGCCAGCAAGCCAGCTGCTGAATTTCATGGATGGACAGGTTAAAGAAATTGAAAATGCTCATGTTTTTAGCATTTTTGTCACTTGTCCATGGTATAGGAAAAAACTTTGATCTAAAAATGTTAATTATAATTCTCTATGGCATAGTTACAGCTGGCTTCTTAAATCCATGCACTGTTAGCAAGGTTACAGGCCATTGGAGAGACAAAGGAAAGCAGAAATTGTATTTTATGTCCCCAGGGTTCTATGAACTGATGATACAGCTTTGCTGAAATTCTGTCCTTAAAATTCCACTGAAGCAGTGGAACATCCTAGCAGATTATCACAGACCACTACACTGATTCTCACTGTAATAGTGAATGTTTCTGGGAGTCTCCAGTGTTGTCCAACTACTTCAGTAACTTTTACTTTTCTTAGGACAATTAGATTCCTAACTTTGAAAGCTGCTACTTGGTAGCAAAAGTTGTTGTGATAAACACAGCATTTAAAAATAAATATTTACCATCTGTTACCTCCTAACAATTGAATAGAAAGCCCTATAAATTTCATCTGTGTTATAAAAGAAATATATTAATAAGTATCAGTGATTGGCGTGTAGATACTTTATTTACACTTGTAGTGGCACAATATCGTCACCTGTTTCAGACAAATAAAAGCTGAACTTTCTTGCTTACCACCCCTGACCACATTTAGGTAAATTTCTCTGCCATAATTTTTCCTTTTGCAAGGAAGATCTCACTGAAAATAGGCAATTTACTCTTTTCTAATGTTTATAGCAGGCAGCATTTCTATTCTTAATTATTTGTGTTTGTTCTCTAGCTATCACACACCACTGGAATATTTTTTTTCCTCTGCTCTGCATTTGGACTGAGTATGAAGTCTAGGGTGTGAAATTAGAAGTGCTTAGGAGAAGGAAGAGGATATGGCCCACTGGAAGTCAGTGGAATCATATCCAGAAACTACTTACACTATTTTGAGCATTGCTGCTTTTGTTTTAGTTGGAGGTCATTCACTTGGGACTTTTAAGAGTTTCTTTCTAAGGTAAGAGAAATGTGCAGTTACACATGAGAGAATCACAAAGTAATTATCTTTCTCCTTTTCAAAGTAGATCTCTTAGTCACCCTGCAAGTTTAGTCCAGTTGGGTAAAGCCTTTAAATTCTTCCTGTAGAGTCTACATGGTTGTCTGCTTGGAGTCATATTAGTAAAGTTTAAGGAAATTGTTTCCACTTGGTGAGGGGTGTGGAGTGCAAATTTAGAGGATTTTAAAGCCTGATTTTTCAATGGAAGCACGCTGGCCTCAGTTCAAAGTGGTTAATTTTATTACTGGTTAGTTGTTTTGGGGTTTTTTATTCATGAGGACCTTGGCATATACACACAGTCATATTCATTCTTGTCCTTTATGTTCTGTTGTGTCCCAGTTTTATGTGAAATATGGGATGTTTTCTGGGTGGAAACATGTTATTAAAGATTAACTGTTGCCTTGTTTAAAAGGCCCTAGAAACCAGTGAAGCTTTATTGCAAGAAAATTTTCAGTTATGACACAAACAGTGCAGATGACTGATGGCTGTCAAAGGTTAGGACCTTGTGAGAAAGAAAATGCCTTTCTTATTCTCTAGAGCAAACATAGCTCAAAAACATTGTAAATGAGCGTCAAGAAAGCAAATTGGAAATTGCAGAATAATAAAAAAATGTAATGTGAAGGAGAGAGCAGGCTGAAAAGAGTTGCTTAGAATGTCAGAAAAGTTCAGAAAATGGATGTTTTTAAGTCCTGTGTGATCACTATAGGGTGCTGTCAAGTCAGGGAGCCGTATCTTTTTGCTGCCTAACTTGTCTATTTTCTGGTTTTGTACTGTTTTGGAATAAAATAGGTGCCTTTGGTTTGTTTTGAAATGCTGTTAGGGGATGCATGTCTCCTGCAGTCGTTGCTGAGGAGCTACCTGCCATATGTGCAGTGCCAAAAAAAAATCTTTATTGATCTTCAGAATAAATAAAAAGCTTGTTACAATCTGCAGTCACAGTGCTTTGAAAAGAAACAGGATTAATTTGTTGCTTGCCTTGAGTAACTGAGATACAGTGGTAATGATCCTCTCCATTGATACTTTCCCTTTATCAGCAATTGGGAGAAGAACAGCTTGGTGATACTTTAACAGGGGATTGTGGCAGGAGCATAATAAAACTGAACTCATACATGGTTTATGTTCCTGGCGAAACATAAAGTTTAGGTTTCCACTATGCAAAGGTATTGCGAACTTGCTTTGGATCACACCATTTATTCCAAAATGTTGGCATGTTTATAGTGAGAAGTATTGTGTGTGGTTTGTTTATGTTGACAAATGACACTGGTTATGATGGATAAATGTCTGGTTCCCAGCATTGCTGTAATCTTCATTGGTTTTCTGGAGAGAGATACTATGGGACGACTTAATTATCTCTTTTACCTATAAGCTATTTTCTTTGTTTCAACCTTCTTTGTCTTCACCACCAGCACACTGGGAAATATCAACAGTCATTATTAAAAGACGTGTATTTGCTGGTATTGTTCTCAGTTGTCTTTATTTGGAGTCCATACTCCAGGCCTTTTCCAGAACTATTCATCATACATGACATTAACAGTTTCATTTGCTCTACTTTTGCAATTCAGTCTTCTGTAGACCAGAGATAATTTGTCTTCCATCCTGAAGAGACTTTTCTCATTCACTCTTTATATAATTACATTTCTCTAGTTTAAAGAACTTTCAGTTTTGGTGTAAGAAAACCTAAGTGGGCATAAAGGAAAATGACTGCACTCTTTGCTTAACTAAATATGCAATAGATACTTGACTTGGAGAAGAAGGTGACATAGTGGGTTATGCTTAGATGGTTGGGTGCTTGGAGTCTGACTAATTGCTGCATTTAACCAATTGCTGCTTATTCTTTAAACTTCCTGTTCCCATCCCATCAGAACTAAGTTTTCTGTCAAGATTGTTTGAAACTCAGACAATGCTTTCTCTGCAGCAATGCTAAAGATTTCATGGTGCAACGATAGCTCTCCTTTTGGATCTTCTGTGTGGGAGTTTGATAATGTGCCATTGTGCCTATTCAAATGGTCTGAAAGTTTTCGTAGTGAATACAGTGCTGCGTCATCCATTGTTTTTTGCTGCAAAGATTGATTGAACCAAGGAAGAGACAATGTTTGACATCATGTGAGAAGGAGAGAACATGAAATCATCTTCAGTTCCAGTAGATTTGGTTAAGAGCATAGCAAAAGCAAAAGGAAATTAATGTAATTTTGGCAAGATGGAAAGAGATCACTAGTTCAAGGCCACATAATAAGGATCAATCACAGTTGCTTAGAATGAAAACTGCTACAGCCAAATACTTCAAGAGGTCTAAAAAAAAATCTTGAGCAAAAACGATTTTTTTCACTGGTATTATCCATATACGTAAGCACACAAGCAAACTATATGCTGTAAAATTAAGGCTGGAAAGTTTTCCTTCTGTAGCACTCAGTCTTTGCTAGAGACACAGAATAGCTGTTGGAGCTTTCAGTACTTTGTTTGTGACAAAAGTTTATATTAAAATCAAGATTGTTTCTTTTTCACTGCAGAAGAGGACTTTTTTCCCTAACTGCAAGGTCAGTTAATATCTGTCCTCTCTGGTAAACAGATGGTGCAGTGAATATAGGCTGTTCTTACTCTCTGATCAGCTGCTGAAGTGAAGATAATGTAATAAATACCATTAGAAAAAAGAGGTGGGAAGACACCAATCAAAGTGATGATTGAGAATACTTTATATTAAGTAGGAACAAAAGAACAATGACTACTGTATAAAATCTTTTCACAGCAAAAAGGAATTCTGCGTGCTGGTTTGTTTGATGACAGGCTGGTTAAATGAATTCCAGACTAACAGGAGAAAACTCTTACTGTTAAGACAATTTCTTTGAGATTTACAATTGTATGCTATGCAACCAGTATCTTGAAGAATGTAATGTCTGCTTGAAAAGAAGTAATGTGTTGCTTTTTAATAAGTTGGGCTTTCATGATGGAAAACATGAAGTTACACAAGATGTATTTCTCTTAAATGAATATATGCTGAATGGTTTTATAGCTCATAAAAGCACGTGTTTTGCTCTATTTCCCTAGTAAATGTCTTTTTATTGCAAGTTTACAAGCACTTCGAAGGCTTTTGTAAAATAAAACAGGCTTGCAATGAATTAATATTTTTCGAATACAATATGTAGTAGATATCCTTGCACAATAACACTGATTCAACAAATGGTCTTAAAAGATGTTTTGGGTTTCAGTTCTGTTGGGATATTTGTATCATCCCAGTCATTCTGGAATCTTTCTCCCATCCCCAAGTAAGTGACTAGTTCTTTTGTGAGTAAAGCTGCCTTGTTTTAGCTGGCCAGACAAATAAAGTCAGGCTATTGTTCTCCTCTTCTAATCACATGGAAGAGACTTTCAAGATCATCTAGTCCACCTGTTAACCCAGCACCACCATAACCACCCCTGAACCTATCCCCAAGTACTACATCAAATCCATTTATTGCTACAGCTACTTTTCTTATTGCCTCTATTAGAGCAAGAAGCACTCATTGGATCTGCTGGATGGGTACCTTTAAGGAAAGCCCAAGAGTTTTGCAAGATTTTCAGCTCTTACTATAAAACTTTCTACGTGTTCTTTGTCAAGCGACTGATCTTTTTAACGGGCTAATAATCTAGCTTAGAACTGCTCAGGCCTTGCAGCTTTCTGCTCTTTTATGCAGAATTGGTAAGGCTTTGGCTCTGACTACAGATAAAGGATGATGCAACTGCATTATGTTGGATCAAAATGGTAGGTTGTAGCTTTGCATGTATGTAACTTCTACTTAGTCCTGTTTCTGGGTATAGTGTCCCCCGTATTCACGTGTTCAAGATATCAGAGAGGAGGCTTCCTCCAATAGGTCTGCAATTTTCTGTCCCCTTTCAATGAATCTCGGTATTGCCTTATGTAAAGTATTCCACATCTAGGTGCTCCCTTAATCCTCATTTATAGTCTTGCAATTTTTACTCCTGAGGTCTGGTTGTCCACAACCTACAGCTGTATCACGGGATACCTCTACCTGCGAGAGAACCTGTGATACTAAACTTTACTACTTAGGTGCAGCTTGACTTCTAGATTGTTCGCAGTCCCTTTGTCACTGGACTGTAGTGAATTCCCATTCATTCCTCAGTAATATTATTCTCAAAGGTGAATAATTCCAAAATTACTTATGATAACTTCTTTGATGTCTATACATAAGAAATTTGTAGCTAGTCTTCTCTGTGTAAAAGAATTTTCTCTTCTGAAAGAGAGTTTTGCTTAGTGCTTAACCTTTATTTCTTTTCAAAAGAAATAAAGAAATATTTTCTTTGCAAAACTTGGGGTAAAGATCAGTCCAAAATTGTTTTCTACTATAATGCAGTTTATTCTACCGTGAAATGGTGTAAATCAAGAGACAAGGTGCAATTTATCACAGCATAGCTTTGGTCTTTGTCTTTATTCTGGTGTGTCAGTATTGCAAATTGTAGGTTACTGCCACATCTCTGTATCCCAGAGCTACATATATAGTTCATATCTCTTTGCATCTGATTAAGCATTGCAGGTTCTTTTCACAGCCATTTCATTCCCAGTTTCTCTTCTGCAGTACCTTCTTGCCACTGTGGTGTCCCTAAGCCTGGGTGTAACCTCTGCTTTTGCAGGCAGGGTACGCGTAGGCAGTGCTCTCACATGATAGCTTTTGACACCCAATAAGTCACTGGAATGTCTTGGTAAGCTCAAAATGCCTTTTGTACCACTCAGCCGCGCTCTTTCTTCAAATGGCTCTCTCTTTTGAGGTCAAAACATGCACCACAACCCACAGGCTGGATGTGTGCCTCCCTTCCCGTGGTGCTGTTGGCTTTTATTGCCCTTGCCTTCCAGTGTGCTCTGGTTACTGTTCCTCATTTCTCATTTGTTGTTTCTCCTACATAACCACTTCCCAGCAAGGTCCTTGTGCTTTTGGGCAACACTCTCTCCTCCCTACATCAACAATTGTAATGCAAATTATAATTTCATTGTGTTTTTGGTTGGTTGGTTTTGGTTTTTTTTCCCAGATGGCATCTGGATTGCGCTGTTTAATACTCTTCTGGTATTCATAGTCAAGCATATCAGGACTAATATGGGCTAACAAGATTTGAAAAAATCTTTAAAAGAAAAACCAGAACAAATGTGGAATTGGTGGGCAGAAGTTCTGGTTGTGATCCAAGCAACTCCATGTTACTTTTTTATCTGGAAAAAAAGTGGCTTCTTAGCAAATTGGAAATATTTTAATGTTTTATTTTGTTTTAATCACTTGCAATATGCTTTTCTGTATTGAGTGTTGTGGGACAACAGTTGCATACAAGAGGCATAGTAGGGTAACTTTTGCAACCATAACTGTGCATTTCACAGCAAAAGCTTTCCTCCCACACCATTTTTGGTGTGTTGCCCTCTCACCCTCCTCCTCTGTGTTAGCAACTCCAAGCTTAGTCAGTTACAATTATTTTAAAGACAGTTTATCAGTAAGTGGAAGATTGTATGTCTCCTCTGACTTCTGACAAAAATGGTACTTTCATCTTTGCATGATTGTGTATAATTTATTCATAGGCAACACTTGAATTTTAATCACGAAAGTACTGTGATAAACCTTTTCCAGGGGTTTTATATAGGACTGAATAGAAGGCCAATTGGCTTGGTTTCAGTGCATGTCACATCTCTACTCCTTCTTTTGTTCTCTGGTTTTTGCATTATATAGTTTCCTCTGCTTGCTTTTATGTAGAAGGGGAATCCTCTGAGACAGGCTATGTTTGTTTGTCATTACTGAAGCAATTCTTCCCTGATGAAGGAAGCTCCCCATGAGTTTTTTTCAGCAAGGACCCTCTGGGCAGCAGACAGCAAGACCTGCTGGCGATGTTTCAGGGTTTTCTTTTTAGCTTTCTGGCTGTCTGGGTCTTGCTCAGTCTCAAACTGAAGGTGCAGAGAAAGCATCATGTTTTCTTATTGATAAAACTACGTGACTGGTATGCAGAAATCATGTATTGTGGAGGTGAGAGAAGCCACCAACTGACTGGTTGTCAGTTCTTGTCCAGGAGGGCTGGTGTTGAGCTCTGCCTGATTTCGTGCAGACTCAGCAGGGACTGGGGATTTCAATATAAACAATTTACTGAAATAATCAGTATCATCTCCTGTGTGACCACATTTTGATGTTGTGTGTGTGCCTACCTTAGCTTTTCTTATTGCAAAGACCATTGGCAACTTGTCTTTGCTAACTTGAGTGGGATTTCTGTGGTTGCTGGGTTGTGTGGGATCTAGACATATAACCCTGAAATTTGTGATAAATAGTGCACCAAAAGCTTGATTCTTTTTCAGTCAATAGCTTCACAGAACATTTGTAGGTTTGGAAAAGCTATGTAAACCAGTCTTTTAGGACTTTGCTGTTAACACAGAAAAACCATTGTAGTGCTGCAGAACCACACCCCACATGGTACTTTAGTATGACTTGGGTTTTGCTACTGAATATGAAGAGACATCCTGGTGCCAGGGTGAAAGGTGGTGGTAAGAGATCCAGGAACAAAGCACTGTCCTTGCTCTTTCTACTTGAAATGGTCCAAAGATTGCCTATTGAAGTTTCCAGGAAGGAAGAAGGATCTTATATTTCCTTTCCCTGTGCTTTTGGAGAAAAGTAACAAATTGGCAGTAAGCTGCTTTGACTTTGTGGGTGTCATAATATATGGAAGTCAGAAATAGTTTCCTGTCTTCTGATCAAGCTCTAAGTTGCCAGCAGGAGTGACTGAGGTTTATTTCAGTTATGGCAAGGTGGACTTTCTTCTACCTTGTACCTGCTGAAATAAGTTATCAGTTGATGCTGGACTTACTGACCATCTTGAGTGTGTATTTCAGGAGCTCTGTCTGTTTAACTTGGCAAAAATAAGAAATAAACAGTGCAACTGTTCTTTCCCTTTGCAGAATTGACCCCTGAGGAGAAAGCCATGAAGATTGCCAAAGCTATGCGTAAGCAGTCATCAGAGGTTAAAGAGAAATGGGAGAACCTAAATGCCAGTGCCAGTATCTGGCAGAAGCAAGTGGACAAAGCATTAGAAAAACTGAAAGATCTTCAGTGTGCCATGGATGACCTTGATGCTGATTTGAAGGAGGCTGAAAATGTGAGGAATGGCTGGAAACCTGTAGGAGACTTGCTCATAGATTCATTACCAGATCACATTGAGAAAACTACAGTAAGTGTGGAACTCCTGGAAAATATTTAGCCTCTTTAAATTAGCCCGTGTGTGTGTGTGTGTCAGACCTCTCCATTCTAGTTCCTGTAGTCATATTAGATATTTATGCAATCTGTGCTGAATTTCTCATGTGCGGTATAAAGTCTTTAAAGATGGTATCTGAGGTCTCAAAGTCCAGTGCTGGGACACATTCACGGTGTTGGCTGGGGTTGCATACACACATAGATCTGTTTGGCCATCATTTATAACTTTCTCGTCAGGAAAACATTTAGAGCCTTTTCAATCATACAGAAATATATATAGTTTTAATTTCTGTTCCTTAACTTCTGCAAACTGAACACCTCTACTGTCTATTTTTGTTTGTATGAGTGAATATTTGTATTTGCTTTTACTTTAGCCTGGCTTCTCATCAGGATTATTTCAAACTGAAGAACACTTACTACTCTATAATGTTATTGTGGGCAAACCAGTTCTTGCTGCCTGGGTTCCAGGCCACCCACGCAGGGCTCAGCATCCCAGGCATGGCTGCTTGTGATGGGTAGTAGTCATCCCCTGCTTAACTTCATAGATTGGGTAGGGACTGCAGAGCTCCCCAAGAAGGATTATCTTCTGATAATTAGCACTGGCCAGAAAAGCCTACTGGAAACAGTACAGTGTAGTGAATTTCATGGATTCCAGGAGAATGTGTGGGTATGCACATGTAGGTAGAGGAGATTAGCATACTCATTCTTAAGTTTAAAAACTGAAAAGCTGTGTTTGTGAAACAGAAGCTTAGTAGTAAGTGCTGAATTTACCCAAAGCAGCAAAGCATTAGAACTGGGTCATGTACCTGACAGTCCATGTCTTCAGCATAGGATGCTGGTGTTAGAAGAATGAAAGTCCATGGGCTGCAACCAGGTTTCTGTAGGTATTCTCTCTATGTATGCAGAGTCTGTGAATTCACAGGGCTACATTATTTCACATATAGCAGTGTAAGCGTTCTCATTCTCCTAATTATGTTGTTGCTTTCAAGGTTAATGGAACTGAAATCTTTAAAACAAAGGCAGTCAAAGCGGAGTTAATATCCAGACTGCTGTTGATTTGAGAAGAGTAATGAATCCCTTCCTGCCTCTCTTATATTTTAATATAGATACTAAAGCAAGAAATAAGATGCTAATGCTGAATAGCTCCTTGTTCTCATGCTAAGAAGTGATTTGTCATATCTTAATGGCTTTTTTCTGTAAAGCAGACTAAAGCAAAGTCTTTCAGGTTTTCATTGCTGTGGAAAAACTGTAACATCTGCTGGAGTGGTAGGGGCCTACTGGCTGTCCAGAAGCTCAGTGTTTCTTCCTTGACAGTATGTTCCTTCTGTTCCTTGGCCTGATGAGAGTGATTTTTGAAGGGAGGTAAATAATTGAATTGTCCAAAGAAGATGTTTTTTTTACAGTTGTTTTGGACTTTTTATGTGATGTTTAATCGAGCTGTTTATAGGATTGAACACTTAACTGCTCACAGCAAGAAAGACATTTGATGCATCTTTTTAACTGTAACTAAAACTTGCCTCATTTTTGTCTTAATACTGTATTTAGTTTAATTTGATTCAATAAACCTTTACTTCTTTTTAGTCATTGTAATAGCTTTACTCTCTGGTTCTAATCAGGTAAAACATTGTACTCCTTTTCCTTAGAAGATACATTCCTTCATGCTTTGCTAGTTCAATAATAGTTTTTAAATTGAATTTTTGTCAGCTGCTTAATACTTGGAAACTATAGCTACTGAACACATTTTTTCTTTAGAACACTTGGCAGGCTGCTGGTAAAGCTCCTAATATAGCATTGTGTATTTCCTTTTGCAAAGAAAAGCTTTAAAGCCATGGGGCACCACAAAAAATAATAAATTGAATTGTTTTAGGGGTGCAATTTACTTATGGGCATTTCAGTAAGTTTCATACGGTTTTTCCCTGAAGGTGGATATGAGTGATACAATAGAATATTGAAGTGAGTGAACTTGCTTTGCCATGGACTGACTTGTGTGCAGTAATGCAGCACAAGCTGCCACATTGGGCAGGTCAGCACCATGTGGAGCTTACAGTGGCTCCTGTGCTGCTCAGATGCTGATTGAACATCAGTGTATGTTTCTTACCCTTTCAGGCTTTTAGAGAAGAAATTGCTCCCATCAACTTAAAAGTTAAAACAGTGAATGATTTGTCCAGCCAGCTGTCTCCACTTGACCTTTATCCATCTTTAAAGATGTCTCGTCAACTGGATGATCTTAATATGCGATGGAAACTTTTACAGGTATTCTTCTGCATGTGTGCAGTAGGTGTGTGGGGAGGGGTATTTCTCATTCTCTTCTGTTTTCTTAAGAGATGCATTGTTACCATTTGGTCATTACTTCTGTCATGAAGGTGTTATTCTGTTGGTACCAATGCAGCAAAAGGAGCTGTCTTTCCTTCCGTAGCTCAGTCAAAAGCTTTTCCTTTCAATCTATTTCAGCAGTGTATTCACATGGGAAACTGCATTAAACTCTGGGAAATAGTAGGCACTATTGCTGTATGGGGTTTTTTGTATGTCTTGTAGCAGTAGATTTTACTGCATAAATCTGCGTCACCAAAAAGTGGTGTAAATATTTCTGTTGCGTTTCCAGCTGGTGAGAAAGCTGTTGTATTTTGAGTGTTCAGTTTCTGTAGGAAATTTCTCTTAAAGTGACTTAAGTATTCGTAGAGCTATAACAAGATTTGAGCAATAGCAATGCAGCATAAAAAGCAGAAGATGATATGCTGAGAGTGAGATTCATATTGCTCAGTTACGACTGTTGTGCTTAAATAGTCTGAGAAAGGTAAATCAGTGTGCCTGATTACAGTGGAAACTCATACATAGTTTCACAGTGAATGATTTAGTGAAGTTTCTTACATCATTTAAAAGTCCATTTATCAAATTTTGAATTTTCTCTCTTTTTTGTGTTTATTTTTGTAGGAAATACTTATCACATCTCTAGTGAGGGTGGTGGGAATGAATTTTCAAAACCTGGGCACCAGTTTCTGGGCCAGTAGACTTGAATGAGTCATTCCTGAGAGGCAAAGCTGTTATTGTGTCATATCAGACATTTCCTTTCCTAATATCATTTGGTAGTGGTTTTTTTTCTTGTTTTGTTTGTGGGGTTTTTTTTGGGGAGTGGGGTGTTGTGTTCGTCCTCTCAAATTTGGTTAACCAAGCAACCAAAGTACTGCTGGGTGTGCTACATCAGTTTAAATTAAACTGAGAGTCATCATGTCAGCCAGTGAAGCAGTATCTTCCAAAATGGTTCTGTGCTGGAAAGGCAGCTGTGAGATCAATGCAATCAAACTGAGGCCTGCTGACTATGGGAATTTGGACAACAGAAGGGTTGGGAGGAGGTCAGAAACTTCAGCAGTTGGCTGTAGTCACCATGAAACTATTGTTGTTCAATATTGATCTACAGTTCTCACACAAGAACACTGCAAGATACAAACATGATTCTCATTAAACAGATGAAAGAAAAAAATGTAGCCTTAAACAGGTGGATGTCAAATAATTGCTGTGACACACAAATAAATTGATTTCACTAAAAGGACTATAAACAAGTGACTTTCTTCTCATGACCCTGGTGTTGCAAAGTATATGCAATGTAGATTTTGAGTATGTGTGTGTTTACATGTAGGTGTCCGTAGAGGATCGCCTTAAACAGTTACAGGAGGCACACCGAGATTTTGGACCTGCATCACAGCATTTTCTTTCCAGTAAGTTCCTTGAATTAGTAGATACATGGAACATATGATGGCCTTCTCAAACACTGACTGATCTTTACTCCAGGTTTCCCAATGTTTGAGGAAGTTCCTCTTCCATGATATTATCTACCTCCTTGTTTTTGTAGGGGTGTTTCATCTTCATAACTTCACTGACATTGTGACTATTGTGCTTCCCACTGTATCTTTCTGAGATGGTTGTGCCTTAATTGCTTTATTCTTTGTCCTCCACTGCAATGCCTGACTAGTGACTGTTACAGAATCTTTGCATGTTCATGACCACATCTTTTCATCCTTTGCCAACTCCTTCTTCCATTTCCTTTTGCTTCCACACTTGCTGGGATGGCACAAAGGAAGAGCTGCCTGGATTTTTTTTTTTTTTTAAATGAAAGACTTTATACATTGCTAGAACTTCAAGTAAAGGGCTTGGAAAAGCAAACATATGTCGCTTCCTCAGGACCTATCCTTGCATCTTTTAAATAAACATTTTAGAAGTGTAAGCCTATAATCTCACATATACTAAGAGGGCAAAAGCAGATTTGATATAGTTGTGAGACATGGATAGGTTGTGGTATCAAGGTCCGTGTTGGTTTCCTTATGTTCCAACCTACCTGCCATCATCAGAGCTAATGAGACAGAATTTTAACCCAGTCACCTCTCCAGTTTTTAACTGAAAGATTCTATAATAAATATAATATTATTGCAGAAGTTGAGAGGTCAGCATAAAAATGAGCAGCTCTTTCCCAAAGATTCTGAAGTGTAGTGTATGTCACTGTATAGCTAAACTGCTAATATACTTTAAACCACTAAATAAATCTTGATTTTTTTTCTTGACTTATGTGACAATGTTGTTCTTATTTTAAATTGGCAGTTAGTTTTTCAGTAAACCAGATGCAGTGTATATAAAATATTACAGTTGTAATGCAAACCAGCAATTCCTGGAGCCATTTTGTCCTGTTTTTAAATTGACAGATCAAGCAAACAACTTTAAAAGTATATGATTTATTTCTTTTCTAAAGCCTTATTAGAAATATTGCATACTGTTGCCACAGTGGTTTTGTAGCTCTTGTAGTCTCAAACTTGTAAAATGGACAGTACACATATATAATAATTTGTTAAAAAGACTATAGATAGAGTGCTACCTTTGGGACTGCTGAGGAATGCCAGATAAACTGTTCAAGAGACTAGTCAGTCTAGTCTCTGTAAATAAAACAGGTTAGGAAGCAATGTCGAAGAAGTTTCTCAGACTCCAGCCCTCTTATTCTAGTTGAGAATAAGAGAATCAGTGGAAGAGTCCACATGTAAAACTTGCCAGGAAAGGTTGGCTGGTTTTGTTTGTCTTGGCCTGGATCATTTCCTTGAATTGGCTTACAGCATGCCACAATAAAACACCATGTTCACAAGTTTGAGTGGTGAACTGGCTTTGTTGCTGGTTAAAACATTCATAGAATTATGTCCACAGAGACTCTGCAGTGCCTTATCAGTATTCCTCAGCCATGTTTAGGGAACATTCTTCAGGCTTAAAGAGACATTTGGTTTATGTTACATACCAAAGTAAAAAAGGGAAAGTTTCCAGGATGCCTGTTGGCAGATACCTAAAAGAATTACAGCTAAGTAACGCAGTCTTGGAAAAACAAATAATATGTAGTCATCCATTTAAACCCTTTGTTAAAAACAACCTCTTTCCCCGCACCAACTACAACTAAAGCGTCTTTAAAAAAGAAAAACCCAACAAAATAAAACAAAAAAAAACCAATCCAAAAAAACCAACACAAACGTTTTTTAGAGCTTCAGGTAGACAAAGTTAAAGAACTAATACCTACAGCTTTATATAATGTTTGTTAAATGTAAGTCAGGGACAGTAACTTCAAAAGTAAAATAATAATTAAAAATCATTAAATGTGGAAAGTTGAAGACTTTATCCTGACAGGTTGAAAGACTGTGTATTCTAAATCAAAATTTTCAAGCCTTTTTAGCAGTGATAAGTGACTTCTAGCTGTGAGGAACAAGTAGAGTAGTAGCCTGAATATAACAATCTCAAACTCCTAAAACTGAGATTGATTATATATGCACGTGTTGTGCAAATCTCCATTTCCAAAGATGCACTTCTGACTTAGAGGGCAGGTTTCTATCTGTGCTCATCTGACAGCAGCTATTTTCAATTTACCTCACCTACATGTTACTCTTCCTCCAAATACTAACAAGGAGCCATAACTTGCCATCACACTGTTTTCAACTGACTAGATCCCAATTGTCATTTAGTCAGGAATTTTTGCTAGCAAGACACCTAATTCTGCCTGTTCATCGGATTCGTAGAATGATAGAATAGCCCTCTTTGAAAGGGACTCACCTCAAAAGATCATGTAGTCCAACCTTTCATGGGAAAGGGAGCCTAGATGAGATTATCCAGCACCCTGGTTCAAGCCCTGTCAGTACAGTGATTTCATCTCTGCAGTGGCTGGAAATGTTTCATTACTAAAAAGACACAGTGCAGCATTTGATACTACTGTTTGACTTCTTGGAACATCAATTGCATGGATTCATGCAGACCATCACAATTAAAGAGCTTCAAAATATTTTTGAAGACTACCAAACAATATATTCACCCTTCATAGAATGTTCTGCATTATGAGTCTGAGGTAAAGCTGCATTAGTAGGCCACTGCAATCTACAATCACTCTTTTTGCTGAGCTGTTTTCCCCCTCCCTTCATTGGGAGGCAGAATTTGGTTGATTTGCTTTTCAGTGCTTTTGAGATGGAAGGTAAGCATTTTTTAAGTTAATTACTGATCAGTAAATTTTACACATCCCTAAAACAGATAAAGGTGAACAATCCTTATAATCCATTATTTTTGCAAAAAGATTGCTTTTGCTGTCTCCTGCCTTTAGAAATAGTAACTTGTTTTTTCTAGAATTAATTTATTTTTCAAGGCTGATGATCCACTACTCTCTGTTATGTTTCTTGTATGCTTTCTAAGATGAATCCATGGACATCTACAGAGCACTGACTCCACATGTTCCCTAACAAACAGCTTATGTCCCCAGTGGCCTGCTCAAAGCATCTCTCAGCCATACTAATACCTGCAGGCCTGCTAGTGAATGCCAAATTGATAACTACTATGTTCAGTTTTTATCACTGATTTAAAAAAAAAAAAGGTAATCTCATTTTCCAGACTTCCATACAGGAGAGAGCTGGCAATGTTTTACAGAAGTTGTTCCCAAATAAATAGAATGTTACTTGTTCCATAATAATTAGTAATTTAATTGATTAAATTGTTTAGTTCATTTTTTATCAGTGCAGAATATCTATATCTGTCATAAGCAAATAAATTGTATTTAAGCAAATTCTTATTTAGCTGATATAATTAATGTACTAGAACAGAAACCACCATAGGGGTCAAATTGCAACACTAAAGAATGAAACTTCAAAGCTGATGGCCACCTTCACCTGTCTGGTTGATTTTACCTTTTCTTTTTTCAGATTTATGAAAGCTTAAGAATTAGTTTTTAGGTAGCTATGTCTATTTGAGCATTTAGCCTTTACTATGTTTTTTCTTTACCCACCTCTTCATTGCAAGTGTTGTCTTCTTCAAATAAAGATGGAATTTTCTCTATTTTTTTCCAGTAAAGAATGTGGTTTACTTTATTCCTGTAATTTCCCAGATATTCTTCCCAGTTAATCTGTCTTTCAGTACATGAATATTTCTTAAATTATAAACCATGAAATTTTGTGTGCTTTAGGAAGAGGTCACAGCCATGAAACCCCTCAGAGAACAGCCAGCTGGTAGCAGGGCAAGACCCACCTCTGTCTGTATCTGCAATAGCCTATGGGGCTTACACAGCTTGAAAGGCTTCACTGCAGTTTTGAGAGGTCTTAAGGGAAGAGGAGAGAGTTACTTTTGAGTGGATTTTTTTTTTTCCCAAAGAGGGATGGATCCTAAAGTGGGCCACACTTGCAGAAAATTACATTACTTGAGAGTTTAATTACTTGAGATCCAGTGTGAATCAAAGCTGTGTCTCATTTTGCCAAGATTCCAAACGGGCATCAGGACCCAAGACCAGGCACTCTGTGTCAGAAGTGACACAGACAAATGTGTGCCATGAGAGTTCATCTCATTGTGATGATTGGTTAGTCCTACCTGTTCTTTCAGTCGTGCTTCTGCAGGGAATCAAGTGCAAGGAGTTTTTTTAGTGCTAAAACCCTAATTACCCAGGCACTAGTTTGGTAATTTCTGATACATGTACCTGTGGTTTTTCAGTAAATAAATTTTTAAGTTGAGCACCAGCAGTCCTCTTGGTTCAAACACTTTTTACCTTTTATCCCCTGGGATGTTTAGATCAGCAGAGTTGTAGTGTCATGTATGACTTCATACCTTTTTCAACTCAGTGTGTAGAAAGCTTCCTGATATTGTGTATGATACCTGATTTGCATAAATTCTGCAGAGATTGCAGATTAATTCTTTTTTTCCTGGCCATACAGTTCTAATATTAATTTGAGTTGCAAATAGGAACTAAGGCTTGTATCTAATAAAAATAAGGTTGAAATTTATTTTTCTTGTTCTGTTGTAGAACATTATTTATAGTAGTGGAATCATTTATTTTAAAAGCATAAACTGATAATAATCCTATAGAGGTAGGAAAACAAGTGCCTGCAGTTTCCCTAAATGGGTAGCTCGCTTGCTCAGAATTTATCATCCTTCTTTTAAGTAGAATCATGACATTTGTTTTATTTCCAGCATGGCATCAAATAGATGCCTGTAATCATCCTGATAGATTGCCATAATTTTCTTCTGCTGCTTTTCTAATTACTGAAAATAGTCTGGGAAATTTTAGTTGTTTCCATTTGATTTATTATAACCATATTAATTGTAAAATAAAACATAGTTAGATTTTCTTAATATGACAGGTGCATTCTAATAACAACCTTCTCTTTATTTCCTCAGCCTCAGTACAGTTTCCATGGCAGAGATCTGTTTCACATAACAAAGTGCCCTATTATATCAAGTAAGTTTGCTTTGGTTCTTTTTTCTTAAGCATAACAGAGGGTCCTATCACCATAACCTAGCAGAAAAACATAGGTACTAAGTAGTTGCTAGAAATGATATCAAGAGTTTCTCTACATAGAGTTACGCTGTCTATACTATAAAGTCATGTTTATTGCTTTGCATGCTGTATAACTTAGAAATATGTAAAAATAGGTCAATGACAAACCCTAATTAAAAACCTCGCTCAGATGAGAAACAGCAGAGGCACTCCAGTGTAATACATTGTCAGTGTTCAAACTGGACTTGTTCTTATGTGTGTGGCTCATTCAGAGTATAAACTGTAGAGGGAAAGAAACCTGAATAAATAATGTAATTAAAATTACAAAGTTTATAACCCAGAGTGGAACAGTGGTGACTAATATCTATTGAGCCCATTCATCATTTTGTGCAAAATTCCTTTGGCAATAGACACGCCTTGTCTGTCCTTTTGTCATTCTCTTTACTTGACGGAAGTTTTTATAGTGCTTGATATTAAGGTAAATTTTACACTGATACAAATATTTGCAAAAATTTTACAAATATCTTGATTACCAAGAGGAATGGTTGAGATACTTATTTTGAAAATAATAAGGAATACCTAAGTTACAGAGGTGTGGAGATCTCAAGGTGTTCTACTCAGAGAAATCCCTAACTTCGCTTTTCTTACTCTACCAGTGTTTATTTTGTTTGCCAGTACTTTTAAGGTCAAAGATTGTAGCTTTGAGAGGAAGATAGGTCTTTGCCAGAGAGGTAAATGAAATTTTAAGAAGGTACTGTGTATAAGCGAGACCCAGAGTAGTTCATTTTAGGCTGAAGGAAATCTGTGTTAAAATGTTACCAGTTTGGTTTGGGAAAAGAGTAGGGTTTTAAAGTCTGTAGGATGATTATGAATTGGACCTGAAGAAGGTTCATTTTAAAAGAATGTGAAGATTTTTTTACTATTGCGTATTGCTCATAACTCTGAGAACCACATTTTGTGCTTCAATCAATTTACGAGTACTTGAGAGCTTTGAAAAGCAGGTAGCAATAAATCTATGTCGATCAAACCTGTTAGCATTCTTGAGATGTGACAGTTGTTTTTAAACTGTCATATGAAGATTAATTTCTTTAAAGGGTCTGAGTAGGTAACCAGAAAAAGCAAAAACCTACTTTGAACATCCTTGAATTCTCTATAAAAGTGTTTGTGCTTCTGCTCAAAAGTTTTGCAAGGGGCAGCAAGAACTGTGACACTCTGGAGAAGAGGTTCCTGCCTCCCTCCCAAGTGGAAGAGGAGAGGGTGCAAGTTGGATGTGGAGGCACACTCACTGCTCAGACTCAGGCAGAAGTGCTATTAAAATGATCATACCTGAAGCAGTAATTCAGGGAAAATGCTGAAGTGGCAAACTACAGAAAGCAAGAGGAAAACTACCCTAAACCTGGCATTTTTTCTTGTGGTTATGTCCTTAGTGGACACTGAAGGATTCATGTTCCTGTTCTACCTTAATCAGAGTCGACAGCTGGGTCTGGGGGCATGAGTTGGCCTCAGAGGGTTCTGTGGAGCTCACCAGTACATTCAGAGTTAGGAACAGATGGAACAGACTAAGATACACCTTCTGATCTGTGCTGAGCAAGGCAAAGATTTTAAACTTGAATATTTCATATGCATATTTTTGTTTTTCTTATCTAATACATTCTTCTAAGTTTCTGAGGATCTCTCTTACCCTACCTCAGCCAAAGTTCAGTTTTTGAGAAATCTTTTTTTTTTTTTTTCTTTTTTTCTTTTCATTTTTTTCATTGCTGGTTCAGAAGAAAGTCTTTCCAGTACGTGCACTAGGTGCAATCCTTCAAGCACACCAGTTGGTGGCAAAGTATCCCCTGATACAGTGGCCTTGCTCTCATAGTAGTGTGTTGGCAGCCCTAGAGCTATACTGTGGAATGAAGCCAGTTGGGGCTCAGAAACAAACCCCAACCAGTCTTAGAAATTGTTTTTAATGGTGTTGCACAGAAAGTTTAATAAGGGGGAAGAAGTGTTGGGCAGGTTCTTTGAAGGTTGAGGTCTTTATAGCAGCATAGACCACTGTTTTATTTTCTGGATGGCTTTAATGAAGTCAACAGAATTAACTACTGCATCTCAAATAAGACTTTTCCAGTAATCTTAGCCTACTTTCAGCATGATATATGCTGCTGAAGCAATGTCTTGATTCTTGTGTCTTGAAAAAGAGTGATGGTACATGTAACTGGTAGGATTTATTTATTTTAAAAAGCTTGAGGATTTCAGAAGCTTCACAGTCTGGAAAGCAGACTGACCTTGGCAGTTTCCTACATTTTTTATTTCTTACTTATCTAAACTTCATTGTTTTCAGCAGCATCTAGATAAATCAGAGAGTTCTGGAAGGTAAAACAGAAAACAGCTGATTCTGAACTTCATTTGCTTTGTTACGATCAGGCTGGAGAGCACTCGGCTTTAAATACCCTTTTAAATCTTTGTTACTTAATTTCAGACACAGTTTAAAGAAGAGAGAAAAACATACTGACACAAAAAACTTACTTTTTTCAAATGATTACATGAGTAAGACAATTCAAGGGAACAGTCAATAAGATTTAATGGTGGTTTTTTATATAGAAAGAAAAGCTAGGAAAGAGGGAGAAACTGACTTAATTTAATTTTTTTTTAAATTATACAAAAGTCTCAATGAGTTGCCTTTGATGTAAAACACAGCATGAGTAGAAGGAACAGTTGCAATAAGTCTCAAAACCTTTATCATTTGAGAGCAACTGACTGTATTTGCAGGAAGACTTCTATGTTGAGGGAAGATTCAAGACACCAGTTGTTCATTTTATGGTGTAGCAGAACACAGATAATAAAGTATGATCCAATGATTGGTGGCTGAAAAATGAGAAGTTTTAAAAGTTAATTCTGAAAGGGAAGTAAGTGCTAATCGAAATCAGGTTACTTAAATTCTGAATAAGAACACTTTTTTTAGACAACCATGAATTCATACCTTTACTTCATTTTGATAGCTTTTTGTCAGTGTCCTTGAATGTAAAATATTCAGAAAGTGACATAACTGCAGATGATGATGGAGTTGTACCTCTGTTAAGATGAGTATTTGGGAAAAATAAGAAAAAGAACCAACTGCACTCTGCAACTTTATTGCACACAGAATGTAGTTTAAAAAAAATTGGGGAACTGCACCTAAGAAGGTAGGAGAAAGTACTTCAGGTAGCAATTAATCTGTGAGGAGAATGTCAAAATGATGCAAGATGTCTTGCATCTATTTTCAGGTAAGAAACACTTTGTTTGGTTCCAGAGGTAGCTTGTGTTTATATGAGTAGAGAGAAGTGGCTCAGTGGAAGGTCTTTGGTGTGGTGACTTTGGAGTCCAGTTTGTTCTCCCCACCCCTTTTGCTAACAGTTGGCACATCTGCCCTTTCTGGGATTGTATTTAATTAGTCAATGAAGCACAGGAAAGATCAGAAAGCCAGTGTACAACCTCCTCTGCCCTATAAGTTCCAACAGGGGCAGTCTGGCTTGGAGCATTTTGGAAAGGATCAACTATCCTGCTTAGCTGGAAGGATTTATAATGCATTTGGCCCAGGTTTATCAAGGTGCATATCTCCTGGGCTATGGTGGATATTTGATAGAACTGAACTTATGCACATGATTTACCCTGTCACGTTTCTTCTCTTGAACTATCTTACTGTCTAAGTCAGATTTGTAAAATATTGCTGCCTCTTTTGGTGTGATTTTATTTAATCCTTTTTTCATCCTGTTTGATTTTTTTTCTTAATGCCAATTATAGAATATTTTGTATCTCTGTAGTCTGTGTCTTCTCTGTTGCAGTAAAATTCAATGAAAACCTTAATCTGTAAAATCCTGGGACTGCTGGGGAAAAAAAGCATAGTCTTTCATACTTTTTAAACTGAACTAATCAGCGTATGGGGGGGAATACAACACAGAAGGCACAGTATTTATCAGTGCACTTTAGGTAATAAGAATGTGAGGTTTGGACAAAAGGTTTGGCAAACTTGCTAATGAATACATTTTTCATAGGTTGGTTTGTAAAGGTTTGAGATTTAATAGGGAAAAATTTCTGTTGTTGTTTGTTTATAACGATTTGAATCATACAAATAAGGCATCCTTGGCCTCCGTAACAGTAAATGGAAGAAATAAAGGCTATATTACATAGCATTTCAATAAAAATATTCTAAAGAGAAACAGAATAATAAATGACACACTATGATCTTTAAACATCCACAAGGGAAACATGATGAATGTGCAGAAAGCATAATTACCCTAGCATTTCTCACTGTTTTCCTTTTAAGTATAATTTAAGTGTTCTTCGGCCATGTACTTTTCAATGCTATAAATTATTAGATATTTGTGCTGTGCAGAAGAAACAAAAGGGTAATGCAGAAGGGGTCGCAGTGAGTTTAATCTCATGCAGGGCATTACATAGGGAGAGCAATTTCTTGTTGCAACCATTAAATTGATCAATATCAAACGCCATAGTTGCCCTGGTTACTTTTCTGTAATCCTGCAGAGTGGCTGGCATCACCAGCGTCTTAGAAATCCTATTTTATCACCTCCTATATTGTGTTCAGCTTTGTGGGGGACTGGAATAAAATGTTTTCTGCTTCACCATTTTTTCAGGCTCTTCAGAAAGTCTTTCCTGATGTTTGGTTTATGCCTGTATGTGGAAGAGGGAGAGAACTAATGGAACAGAGAAAAAAATATTTTTTTCTTATTCTAATTATATCCATAATCTCATTCTTATAAGTGTTAGGTGTTTCCCTTAGAAGGGAAAACAAAATCTAATTTACAGAAGGAGGTAATACAGGTTTGAGGGTTTGAGAGTTTCTTCAATTACCACTTCCTGTGCTAGTCTTTGTTTTCAATTAAAGAAATGCGGTAGCACATTTCTCTGAAGTGATTTCAAAATATCTGCATATAAATTGTTCTAGCAACCTCTAAGGTGAAATACCCTTGTGATGCATTATGCCAACTATTTTCACTCCCAAAACAGTATTTTCTAATGGGCTTAAAAAAAAGAAGAAAATGTGCAGTATCTAGATAAAACACCATGACAAAGTGGGGATGTTATGCCATTTGAAATTTGGCAAGGGTAGCAAAGTCAGAGTTCTGAGTGCTGTCCATTCATTAGTGATCAGTAAAGATTCTGATTTTGGGTAATGTATGGTGCAAATGACTACAGGAACAGAAAGGTACTTAACATCATGCCAGTGCTGTTTCTTGTGGTGTTCGCCAGTGATTATCAACAGAAGCCTCGTCTATGTTAAGAAATTATAAAAAAGACCCACAAACGTGTCTCTAGTTTTCTTTCTTGAACAAAAAAGCTGAAAAAGAACAAATGGATTTTTTTCACAACTCCAGGGGCATCTTGCAACACCTGGAGTGTAGAACTTAATCCGTTCATTTCAACAGGACTGTTCTTTTATTTCTAAAGAGCCTAAATTAAATTACATGCTAACTGTTTCTTAGCTTTTTATTTACAATCAGCAAGTGTTTTTAAAATGGATTATCTTTGCCATTTATAATTAGAAAGCTGCCAGCAAACATAATGGATAAGAAACAGATTGTAAGAACAAATGTTTGTCTACATTTTAGAGCACTTCATTAATATGTGGGGGGTTTGTAGATTGGAGTATTTGATGGTTATCATGTTTTTTAGTTAGCGAAATTTACACAAATGCATTTAGACTTTTTAAATTACATTGCTTTGTCAGGTAATATATTCATGGATGCATGTTTTGCTGTGTGGCTCATATTGGGTCCATAAGTTTGGCAGGAGAGATTTAGAAGACTCTTACTCTGAGTAACTCATTCTTTTGACAGTAACAACAACAACAAAAAAAACCTACTTCTCAGTGAAATGCTTTTAATTCTTCCGTGACTAAACCATGAGGAAAGATGTAATATGTTCTTACCACTTGGGTTACTGCCCTGTAGAGGAGGTCACTTCTGTAATGGCAGAAATCCCTCCTTATGCCACCCACTGAACAGAATGAAATCTAGTAACCAGGGCTCCTGTACACCTTGAAAAATTACTTTTTTTTGTGCCACTACAAGCGAGATGAATAATCAGCCCAATTGTTTTTCACCTTCAATCAAAGTTAATATCACCTCACTTTATGAGTAGTTCTTGACATTAGCAGGGTACTTGCAAGAGAAAGTGCTCCTTGGCACAGTCATCGCTGTGACCTGGGACAGAAGTGCCATGGGAGTTGTAAGAGAGGGAAGACTCTGCAGGTTTCTCTGCTCTTGGTTAAATGCTTGTTTTGAATCTTTTCAGTTCAGTGGGATGATTTTTTATAGCTCTTCTTAAATTTATGATCATGTTGGGTTTTTTTCCATGGCTCTGTCCAGAGTAGTCTGGCTTTGGTGCCTAAATGAAACCTACCCATGGAATATATTTGGTGGTGGTAGCAGCCCTGCCTGTGACAGTGAAGCTGCTGCCTCCCGTGACCTGAACAGACTCTTGAGCTGGTGATTCATTTGCTCTGAGCCCATTCCTCTTCTCTGTGGGATCCTTGTAAAGAATTGCTTGGCTGTTAACAATGGTTCTTGCTACGTGTTTTGGAATTAGGCTGGCACAGTCAAGTTCACCCTCTGCAGTCACTTAGCAGCTGTCAGGTAGTACTGACTTCAAGGTAACTATGGAAAGGATTCTCTCTTGCCTTTCTTCAGTTTCACCAGATGATGTTCACTTGGCCTCCTTTGTCACGTTCTCAAATTCTGTGTGGAATAGAAAGAAACTGAGTCATAAGTTTTAAAAGCCCACCGGTCTTTATGCAATCTGGCACAAATGTATTTCTTTTGTAAATAAAATAGAAACATAAAAATATTTTATGGTCATTTTATTAGGCATAAATTTAATGTTTTGTGTTTTTCTGTAAAGAGAAAACTGCACTGAATGGAGAAATAAAATTACAGTGCAGGATATAGAGGTTTTTCATATCTCATTCACTTTTTCTGCTTCTTGTTAAGTAAACAAAATTTTAAAAAGTGTATTTTTTTTTTGTATGGCATGTTGTCACTATTAAAGTGATTTTAGCTACAACCGTAGTGAAACTCTGTATTTAAAGTATGCAATTTCAATAATGAAACTTGTTTGTTCTTAATTCTTGGAAACTTGATTTAAGGGCTAAAGTTTCATTAATAAAATCAGTTCTTATGCATTGCATATGGGTTTATAAATTACTTAGAAGCTGGAATTTAAATTGCAATTAACTATACCCACATCCTAATTAAGTATTTAACTATTTTTTCTTCTTTTTTTAAAATAATTTAAAAAAAAAAAAGAGAGAGAGAGAGAAAGAAAAGGTCTCTGGACCTAGCTGAATAACCTTTGCACTTCCGCTGCACCTCTCAGGAATATCCTTACAGCACCCAACTAGTCAGAAATATACTTGTTCATGAAGCCGCATTTCTAATGCCAGAAAATAGGGAAATAAAGACTGTGATTCAACAAAGTCCCTAAAATCACAGCTGGTTTTGACATCATAATTTCTAAGGCAGTTAACAGGACTTGACTCAGCTAAATTGCATGTAGTTTACATGCAGTGTTTGCATTAATATTTCAACATTTAAAAAATAAATATATTTCTATGTATACATGTATGTACAGCTTCTCTCCAGTACTACCACCTACGTTTACTTTTAACATGGAAGTTTGACAGTGTTTTGTTTTGGGGCATGACTTTTGGAGGTAGCTTCTTAGGGAAATTGAGTTAAAGCAATGTCCTTAAAACAAGCTTTATTAAACTGAACACATTGTATCCATTTCTGTGGGCAGTTGCAACAGGTTTAGTCAACAATTCTAAATGAGCAGCATGATATTTGTGGCATCCTGCAAACATCATAGTGCAGACACTTGGCAGCTTCAGGAGTAGCTTTGAGATTATTAAATAAGATGAGCAGTATGAACCATTGTATTGTATTTTCTGTTCCTATTTACTGAGGCTGTATATATTCTTTTTTCTAATATACTGTAGTCTTTTGACACCACGGTGAAAATGCTGGACAGTCACCTGCCTTTACCACGGCAAGGCATAAAATCTAGATACATTCTTTTTTGTTGCTGGCTTCATGATGATTTATTGGTGTGCCTTTTCCAGGAAAATTATTGTCAAGCTACTTGTTTTTGAAATTACTTTTCTGGATAAGGGTAAGAATAGTGACGTTTTAGAAGTCTTTCTAAAAAGTGCAAACCCACTGATTTACTGGCGTGCATTAGCTTTGGAGTTCAGCATTACCAGAGCCTCAACCACCTTATTGAAAATTTGAAACGTGAATGCAATTCATATGATAATGATATCAAAATGAAATCAAATAAAAGCAAATTCAGCAAAATGTGTTTGGATGTAGAGATGTATTTTAACGTTTTCTTCTGAATTGAGGAGAGTTTACTATAGTATTTTAGAGTCAACCAAAGTCTGATAGAAGTTGTTTTGATTACTGTATATATCTCTCTTATTTAAATGTAGTCATGTGCAGGGCTTCTCCTTCCTTTCAGTCAACTACTAGGAGTAATCACAAAGAGGGAAAAGAAGATTTGTACCTACTCTATTAATAGGAAATACATATTTTGCCTATGAACTTCCATGAACAACACCTCACAGAGTTGTGATGGTGCCAGATAGACAAATGAGATCCATGGCAGAGTGTGAAGCATGATGATGGGGAGAAGCTGTCCCTGAATACCTAGATTAGACTCAAAGCTGGAAGGGTTATCCTGGTATATGGACTGTAAAATGAGGATCATGTCCCATGGGCAGAGATCATGCACTTTCCAGTGGTGTATGTTTGAGGCTGATGCATACACAAAAGGGTCCTCAGCGCTTACTTTTTTAGGAGTTTCCTTCTGTTATGGTACATGTCCTCTTTGCAGTTCTTTGGGGCAAGGACCTTCTATCCAATTTTTTTGTACCACCTAGCACAAAAAGGTTCATTCTTGGTTGGTTTCTCAGTTAAAAAATAAACAATGATGATAAATTACTGTGCACTACTGAGGTACAGCTATTTTTATATAGCAAATGATGATATAGTTCACTACATTTAATGCCAAAATGGCATTTAAGTCATTATTTATAGCCAAGTATCCCTCTATGTAGGAAACAAAATGCATAAATTTACAATTTTTAAGTAGAAACAAAGGTGAAATACTTAGTGTTCTCTGATCATTACTGTTAAATTTGCAAACGTGGCATAATTTCATTTTCATTAACTTTTAAAGGGAATCCTATGATCCTTTTAATGATTTCCCTGATTAATTACCTTGCAAATCTAATTCAAATGTAAATGCTTTGTGAGACAAGAATGTGCATTCATTCCAGCAGTTAATATTGATAAATACAAGTAAAGTGTGGCTTGTAGAAGGGAATTGGAGATTTCAGTGGACCTGACATGTTTTGACCCCTATGGCTGCCTGCTTGAAACCCTGATAAATTGAAACAGCAAGACTAAACAGTGGGTTAAGGGATGCAGCCTATTGAATCTCTGTTCTGTGAACAGCACCGTAGAGCACACCCCCTAAATCAAGATATTTATTGATTGGTTGTGTGAATGGTGGTCAGGCTTCCCACTGGTCTCCATGGTCTTGAAGGTCCTTTCCAACCTAAATGATCACGGTACATGTTAAATAACATTACAGGTAAAGCTTAAAGTCATTGTCTGTGTTCTGATACATGTGCTCAGATATGCAATGAAGACTGAAATAAAATCTCAGTTCTTTTTATTTTTAAATTGTTTTTACAACTATATTTATTGTTTCATAGCACAGGAAATTTTGTATTTTACCTTATTAGTGTACCTCTTAGCTGCAGGGTCAGAGTCCAGCTGTTACCATAACAGTTAGAATCAAAAGTAGATGTTAAATATAGATTGGCTATTGTCTGACTAACTTTGTGATTATAAAATTAAGGAGCAGGATGGTATGGATCATGCATTTTAATTAGAGCTGAGGGATTTCTTGCCACTTAAATGCAGAAAATCAGAATATCTTTAAGATTTTATTCTTTGGAAGTGCATATGTGTATTTCCTGAAACTTTGATTACTTTGTTCCTTTGTAGTCATGAGACACAGACAACTTGTTGGGATCATCCTAAAATGACCGATCTCTTCCAGTCCTTAGGTGAGTGCATTCATTAAAACATTGTGATTTTTATTCCATGACTAAAAGCTGCATTTGGATACTGCCCATGCTCTAGTTCCTGTGAACTGAGTATAACAGCATTTCCCACTTTGTGATGAGACACACTTTGCCCAAAACCTGCTGCCTTGGTCATGCCATGTATTGTCTTTTGGTAATGTTAATTCTGAACCATAGATTCTGACTGTATGCTTTAATGCAGTACTTTTTTTTTTTTCTTTTAAATTCACAAGGAATTGTCCAATGATACAGGCTCTCTGCATGTTTAAACCAGGGTGCTGGTCTGCAAGGAACTAATTTTGGTAATAAATTAGAGCAGCTACCTTTTCAGTAAAAGATAAACTGTATTATGAACTGTACAACTAGTTCAACATGCCCTGATAGCATCAACGTTTACTGTGAAATCTCCCGTTCTAAGAAGAGGAAAGGTAAAAATGCTGTTAAGTGAGGAAAAAATGTTACTGTACCAATCTGTTTCTAAAACAGAGCTTACAGCTATGTGACTGTCCCTTTTAAAGCCCAGTTTACAAAGTCATGGCTTATAAGTTATAGCTTAAACCATTTTTTCTGTTACTGTGACATTTGCTGCCCTGTGTTTCCTGTATGTTATCTGATGGAACTATAAATTATTTGCGAAACTTACTGTGTTTGAGCAATTGTCTGGAAGCTGTGTACCAGTGCATAATACGTATATGAAACTCTCCTGTATGTATTACATGTGCCAAGATAGTGTCAACATTTCTGGAGGGCCACTCTCTTTAAGGTCCTGGACCGTCAGAATCAGGAGGCTTTCCCTAAAGGTGGATTGGACTGAGGTCCCAACTTGTCAGGTCTTTTAATTTGTTCTGATACATCCTATTAATTCATTGCAGAGAAAAGAAGGGATATCGGACTTTTTCCAAAATATGAAGATTTATACACAAAGGAAAGTTGTGGGCTCTGTTTTTCGGGCCGCTCATGTTTCTGTTCTGCTGTTTCAGCTGACTTGAACAACGTGCGCTTCTCCGCCTACCGCACGGCCATCAAAATCCGCAGACTGCAGAAGGCACTGTGCTGTGAGTTGGGCCTTTGAGGCAAATTGTTTCTCTACAGTATTTGGGGAAGGGAGGGTCAGCTTTCAGTCTAACAACATTAACAGTGGACCAGAGTCATCCTTGACACACTGCCAACCAACAAAACGGCAAGAAGAATTGCTAATAACAGGTATCATTATTGCAAATAAATAAATTAATAAAAAAAGGAGGTGCAGCAGATAAGTTGAAATGGTATGCCCACTAAGAATTGTTTGTATCTCCAGTTTTCTGTTCTGCAGGTATTATTTATATTGGCAGGTATTTAAAAAGTATTTCCTATTATATCACAATTATGGCTTAATTCAGCAGCAAGTTGCATGATTACCATGTTCATTCAAAATTTAGCAGCCTCAGAAGTGATAGATCACGAGATCTTGTCCTCGCCTCTGGACTTGGGACTTCAAGTCACACAGCAAATCCCACACTGCAGTTCTGTGCTCTTGTTTCAGTCTCCTGTGCAAAGCAAACTGAATTTTAAAAATTATTAGGACTATGAATGGAAAAGGAAATACATAAGAACACACATTTAACAGAAAGAAAATAGAGCGAAGTACAAAAAGCAAAAGGAAACTAGACAATTTTGGAAGGAGATGTGGGATCTGAATGAGTGTGAAGGTTGCAGATTTTAGACCTTTTGAAAGGTCTTGGCAACAGATGGTATAAAGATGTATGATATCACCAGATTTTCTTGTTACAAATTAAGAGTCCTCAGCATGGAAGGACTTTTCAGCCCTGAAGGGTGCTCAGTACTGCAGGCTGAGTAGGAACACAAGAAGTGCAAAGCCCTCCTAGGTGTGCAAGCATGAAAGGAGCTGCACAAAGAGGGATCCCTTCCCACCCTCCAGGTGGTTAGTTTTGTTTCCAGCCTAGAAGACAGCAGTCTGAACTTAGCTGGACTTCAGATGTGCATCATACTAAATGAAGCTGTGCCTGAGATGGTAGCTAGCTACTCCAGAAGCTGGGCTATATCTGTGCACAGTACAGGCTTTTAGGAGTACCACTTGCCACTTCTTCTTATGCTGTGGTCCCACCAAGGACTACAGTTTCATCTCCCAGCAGGTGAAGACTGAAGATTCTTATGAGCTTTTTGCTTATCAGTGTGCCGGGTATAAAGTATTCATCAATGTGTACCTAAAAACAAAAAGCAAAGCAAGAGATCAGAAAGCAAAGTAGAATTCTCCTTGTGTGAGCTGCTCCTCAGGGAAGAGTGGGGAAAAACCAGACTGCTTGTGACAGATGCTGATCATGCTGCCTATTTCTGACAGACATACAGCTTTTCTAGTGACCTATATAGATCAAGCTTCACTTTTGTTACTTCTAATAAGCTTTGAAGAGGGACATACTTTATGCTTTTGCTTTTACTGCAAAATATATCAATTTCTGTAATAACTGCCGTGGTTAGCTCTCCTCATTCCCAGATTTCAGAAACACCCTGCTATTGTCTCCAGTTTCAGGGGAGGCAAGTGGAAGGAAGGACAGAAGGAAATAGTAAGAAGTAAAGAGAATACTTCAGTTTGAAAGAGCTAGGAGTAAAACATCTCTACAGGTCCAATCTGCCTTGTTATCTGTGAAGCTGTTTACTCCAACTCTGGGCTTCATGGGAAGGGACAGCAGCCAAAAAAATCTTTGTCTTTTTTACACGTGTGCTTGGTAAAGAATTGGTTATATTTTTAGGTAGGGAAATAGTCATCTTCTCTGCTACTGCCATTCATTCTTTGGTCTGAGTTACTTGAGTCTTCCATGGTACTTCCTGTAGTTTTAACTGCAGATGTGTTTTAAAGGTGTTTGGTTGCAGAATGCTTCAGAAAGGCTTATGTGCTAAGGCTAAGAAAACATCAGAACAAATCACCAAAAATCGAGATCACTGTAAAATGTGACAAATTGCTGTCGTGGCCATGGCGTGTATATAATGTCAAAGGCATTTTTGGTGGAAACTCCCAAGAGCGCAGCTGGAGCTGGAGGCACAGTTCCACTTGCACCTGATAGATTTTGGCTTTGCAGTGGGGATTGATAATGCAGTGTAAGTGCTTTACAAGCATATTCAGGACCAATTTCACTTTAGAAAGGTCATTTGAGAACTTTACTTTAGAAGACTTTGCTGATGTCATATCTCTTCTTGGTAAGTGTCAAAAAACGTCGGCTTTGGGAAGTTACTCACATTTTCCTAATTCTTCTTTTAAAATGAGAAGGTAGAATTGTGTTTCTTCTTGTTTTGTTTTTGACATGTAGATTCCTGCAGAGACATACATTTTCATATACGTGTATGTATTTTGCAGGAACATAAGAAAGATTGCACGTTGGAAATAACAAATTCTTAGCCTCTCTGTCTAGGTTTATGTGGGGCAGATGTAGTGAGAGCCCTTTCCCACTGTAGCAGAAGAATGGGGCCAGAGAGAGTGTTCTGTGTTGCAGATGTACTGGGCAACTGTGCAGCACCAGGTCCTGACAATATTTAATTCTTGTGCAGCATACTTTAGCTCATTTTCAAGAAATTATAATGCCCCAGATACTGAAGTATAGTAGTGAAAGGCAAGAAGGGAACAAAATCACCATGTATACTCAGAATTCTGTTGCTGAGTTCCTCTAGGTGATTTAAAATTTAAGAATGTTAATAGGAATATCAACCATACAAGGGGAAAAAAATTGAACATTTGTACATCAGGGGCTAAAAGTGAGAGCTGTGAGCACTTCTCTCAGTGCAGTCTCTTTGCAGGAGCTGCTATCATTTGCAAGGTCTTTTTAATATGAAAGCTCTACAGTAATGCCTGACTATTTTCCATGGGGTTACAGCAGCCTCAAATTCGCCATTAGCAGCTGCATGTAGTTACTTGCTCCCGAGTCAGACACTCATATCTGCTTTAGCAGTGCTGAATGATATGGTTTCTGTTTATAATTTTTCTTTGGAAAAATCTCCTTGATGCAGAAAGGGAAGAAATGAACCTTGTGCCCATTGGTTGGTTACAAGCAGGATTGGTCATTCAGCATATTTAAGCAGATGCAGAATGGTACTTCAAAAATGCACTGAAAGCTGTGTAGGTGGTGTGCCAGGAATGGCATGACAGGATAACTGCCTGTCCCAAGTTTTATTCAGCCAGGTGAGTGCTGAAGTAAGCAGGAATGGAAGTCATTTCCTCTGGTTGTTCTCCATGTGTAGTGCCATCCAAAAGTGTAGGTTTAGCTTAATTTGCATTAGTATAGCATCAGAGTTGTCGTGTTTTTTAGTACAAAAATACTGGAAATACCTCTCCCAGGTCCTTCTGGAATGCTTAGGCAGAAATGTGAATGAGAAATCTTAATGCCAGAAGATAGAGACGTGAAGTTAGCATGCTTAGTGTCTGTTGAATTGCTGTTTTCAGTGCAAGGATGGTTATGTGTTGCCTTAAACCACTACATTATGTTAAGCCAAACCCAAAGGTTACAACTTCCTGGCATTCCAAAGCTTTCTGAATTTTCACAAGCTTTAAAAAGGGCAGGTTTTGTGTGCTGTCAGTCTGTTTTATGAAACTAATTACCTGCTTTTAGCCAGACATTAAGTACCTTGCAGAAACAGGTTGTAAAATAACCAGCAAACACAAAATCCTCTGAATGAACAAACAAGCAAAAAACTCCCACAACCCAAACCTAAACCTAAAGCTAACACCAAAACAAAACCAGCAAACTGGTTGCATTAATTTCTATGGTGTTTTCTTTGTCATAAAGGTTTTTGAAATCATGAATGGAAAGCGTGAAAAGTGGCCATCTCCTGAGTTCAGTGTTTATGGGATCAGATAGCAGGTTAGCCTCACTTGGCTTCACCCCACACCCTCCACAGCTCAAAAAAGTAGTCAGGGTTACACTGTGAACTGTTTGTGGGTTCATGGTGTTTTTAAATATGTTAGTGAGCCTTTTCCAGTGTATCACATCCTTTCCAGCTACTGGAGAAGATTATGCTGCAGTGAGGGTATTGCCAAACATTTCGGCTACCTCAGGTCAACCTAGTGGCAAGGCGTTTTGCTGCAATTACCAGTCTGCCTCTTTGATAAATACATGGCTGGCATTTGTTTGCAAGCCCAAGAGAAGGGCTTAAAATATCCCCAAACAAACAAAAGAGAAAATGAAAAACAAACAAATGTAAACCCCTGTAAATCTGATGCTGTGAGGTCAGAACAGGATGTACCAAGTTTAGTGCAGGAGAGGAAAGGCAAGGGCTGCTAAGGTGCTGTTTCTCACTTTACAAAGATGTGAGGAAGGGTAGATAAGGGAAAAGGGTTTGGGAATGTAACCTTCCTTTGGTAGATGATCATTGAATTCCTGACAGAATTGCTCATAGCAGTTAATGTTATCTTGCTCCTGTTTCTTTTTCTGCTGTACTTGTTTTCCAGCCCAGGTGGAATTACCCAGTTTGCACAGGCTGCAAATCTGGAGTCCTTATTTAACATTTTTATTCTCCCCCTCTGCTCTTGTGACCCCACCTGGATTCTGCATGCAGATGTGGAATCCTTAGCACACAAAATATGTGGACCTGTTGGAGCAGGTCAACAGGCAAGCAGTGAAGATGGCTGGGGGCTGGAGCACCTCTCCCATGAGGAAAGGCTGAGAGAGCTGAGGTTGTCCATCCTGGAGGAGAGAAGGCTCCAGGGAGACCTTATAGCAATCTTTCAGTACCTGAAGGAGGCTTATAAAAAATAGGGAGAGGAACTTTTTTAAAAGGACAGATTGTGATAGGGCAAGGAGGAACAGTTCTAAACTAAAACTGGAGACATTTAGATTAGATATTAGAAAGAAATTCTTTACTGTGAGGGTGGTGAGACACTGGCACAGGTTGCCCAGAGAAGCTGTGGATGCTCTCTCCCTGTCACTGTTCAAAGCCAGGCGGGATGGGGCTTTGAGCAACCCGATCTAGGAGGTGTCCAGGCCCATGGCAGCAGGGTTGGAACTAGATGATCTTTAAGGTCCCTTCCACCAAAATAATTTTCTAATTCAATGATTCATTCTGAGGATTGGTGAAGAGCAGTTCACAACACATCAGAGATTAACGTTAATCTTTTTTTGTTTGAGAGTTGACATTTATAATGCAATTGTGTTACTGACTCTTCACAAACAGCTCAGTATGAGCTTGTAATACACTTCAGCTGCATGTTATGTATATTGTAGCAAGCATACTAATACATTGCAACTATTTTTTTTTTACTTAAAGCACTGGCTTCTGTAAAAAAAGTCACTGAGGTTTATATTATGTATGTTTCCTCTTTTCCGCTTCCTTTTACAAAAGGAATTAGAAGAGCTCATTGATGGCCTTTTATTTTCACCATGCAAACCCCAGATTTTCACAATCATATTTGAATGGTTTTGAGAGCAAAACCTTTTTCCTGGGTAAGATATCCATTGCATCACCAACTGCTTATAGAAAGAATTCTGTAATAAAGGAGATACAAATATTTTTCAATAAATAAATGCATTTAGTGTTATGGAAAACTACGATGAATAGTGTTCCTGTGCCCCTCTCCCTGCTTTCTTTTAAGCCCTAATTTAGCAACTACTGTTCAGTTAATCAGGCCTCAGTGCATTCTGCCACCTTTAAGAAAGAATTCTTACCTAAGAATTTGCTTTGCTTTAAATTTGATCAAAAGTGATAGTCATTTTATCGGATTATGCTTTATGGTAAATGTGAAGAATCCTGTAAGCCTAGTGAATTGTCTGTGTGTGCATCCAAAGTTAGGATCCTCTAGTTACACAGATTACTTCAGCAGCTATTTTAGTGTTTTTCTGAGCTGTGGAGGGTCATTATGATGTTCTTATTCTAGGGTTTTTTTAATATATAGTACCAAAATGCTGTTGACTTGTCACAGAAAAGTGGTTTGTCACTATAATGTTACTAAAGGAAAGCCACTGGGCTAGTTGTTTGCAGTGTTTGCCACAATTTGCACATGAGCAATTATTGTCAATGCTATGCTTAGGCATCTACATTCACACCTTTTTAAAATTTCTTTCTTTTTTTTTTTTAAACCTATTTTTAGTGGACCTGTTGGACCTGAACACAACAAGTGAAGTATTCAAACAGCACAAGTTGAGTCAAAATGATCAGCTGATTGGTGTCCAGGATGTGATCAGCTGTCTCACTACCATCTACAGTGGGCTTGAAGAGAAACACAAAGATATGGTGAATGTTCCTCTCTGTGTAGACATGTGTCTTAACTGGCTACTCAACGTGTATGATAGGTAAGAAAAATGGGTTTTGTCACAGTGTGTACCCCCAGGAATTATAAATTATAATGCCTTAAAAGCTTCTTTATTAGAAAGTTATCTTTTGATGTTTTGAGTCCATAATGAAAGTGCAATTGCATGCAATGAGGTGTTTCTTATGCTGTCCTGCTCAGCACTGAACTAAGATTACACTACTTCCAAAGTTTATACTACTTCCAAAGAAACATTGAAAGGATTTCAAGAAATGTGTATGAGAGTAGAGAGCTAGAACACATACTACTTCCAAAGAAACATTGAAAGGATTTCAAGAAATGTGTATGAGAGTAGAGAGCTAGAACACTGGTTTAGCTGTGTTCCTACGGTGAATGTTCCAAGTTTCCCAGACTGATTGCCATTCATACCAGATTCTCTTTCTGCCGTAGGTGGGGACAGTTTTTTCATGTGTTTTACACTTAAGTTACTTGCATAATCCTGGCTGAGCTCCCTGTCCTGAGTCCTCTATCGAATGGAGGTTGTTCTGATCTCAGCACTAAAGATTTAACCTGTCTTGATTCTGGAGGTTCAGCAGTGTCCTAGCTCTGCCTCAATTCCAGCATGTACAGCTCCTGCTATGGATCAGTTCTGAGGGCTGGTGTTACGTAGTCCACCTGCCCCTGTCCTGGCAGTAAGGCTGTATTTCCCAAGGGCATTGAGTTTGCCTCAAGAATGTTTTGGGATGCTTACACTGAGAAATTGTGGGTTTACTTAAATACACATCTGTGGTTTCCGGAGAGAACTAAGTCTCAAAAAACGTGGGAATGTCCACTCTAGCAGCCCCTTGTGGTTTTGGTCAGTTCTTTCTGAGCCCCTTGCCCCTTCTTTCTTCTACTGGAAATTGAACTCGGCCCACTCTGCTCTGCCCTATGTCAGCCTGCATGACCTGCAACCCATCTGCCTTAATTAAGTTGTGCTTTATAGTCAGGAGTTTGTTGCTTATTTTTCTTAGTGGCATTCACTATTCTTATCTCCCTTGCATAGTAAAAACTGGGGAAAGACTTGTTTTCTGTCAGCTCCTCCATGCCTTATAATGTGTCTCCTTACATTGCTTCAGCAAAGGCATTTCAGGACTCTTCTGGAGCTGACTAAAGGCTCAGTAGTGCGGTACAGATTGTGGTCACTTCAGTGTCTCTGATTGAATATGTGCTATAGTTCAGAGCCATAAACAGAACTACAAATCAGAATTTCTAAGCTCCATGAGGGTGCTAACAAAATTTATTTTCTTTCTCTCCATTTGAAGTTGAAAAGAGCAAAAGTATTTCTTGAACAATGAGAAAAATTCTTATACCTGGCTTTGCAAAAGGGAGATTTTACTTGTAGATGTATGCATTATCTTCAGTATGTTCACTCAGTGCCAAATTCTAACAGTTCATAGATTTTTGCTTTTTTTTCCCTCAGAGGATTACATACCAGTTCTCCTATACTTCATGGATATTTTACTTTGTTTTTGTTTTAAGGGAGAGGGAAGGAGGGAACAGAGTACAAAGAACCATTTATCATTTATGTTCTGGCTACTGGCATTCAAACATTGCTGTTAAATATTGTGACATTCCTGTTAGTTTGACTTCTCCTCATTACTGATGAAAAAATTAAAGTGTCCCTCAAATATTAACTAGGACTTCTTCCTGCAATTATTTTTATTTTGTAAAGTTCTGTATTGTGAGTGAATAAACACATCACTTGCAAACAGAGCAGTAGATCAAGTGAGTTGCTTGATTTAAATGTTACTGGCAATTTAGAATAAGACACATAATGTCAGAGAATTTTTTGTAGTTACTGGTTGGGCTTTGTTTTCTTTCAGACTGAACACAAATCTATTATATTTTCTTCAGCTTACCTTTGCTTCTTAACTTCAGTTAGAAGTCAGTTGTTTAACCTGTTAATATTTAAAATGCACTTAGTAAGCAGCAAACCTTTTTTTCAATAATGTTTCCAGTTTCTCCCATTTCCCCTTGAGTTGAAAACATAGTGTAGATAGTTCTTCAAGCCCATTAAATACCTGAGTCTTTATTCAAACTTTGAAAAATTGAGGATGAAGGTTTACTGAGAGAAAATTACCTTTTACAGTTGATTCCTTGTTCCCCTTTCAAATTCAGTCCAGGAAGAAAAAGAAATGGTAAAAAGACCAGGCGCCAATTTTAAGCTGGGATTTTTGGTTTTGTGTTCTAAACTGGGCTTTACAAAAGAGCTAATTTGTGTCTTGGCATTTCCATTGTATATATTGCATTGGTGTTACACATACAATGTGTCAAGTTGTTAAACTGCCTACAAAAACATCTGTCACATGCTGCTAACCTGAGATTTAATTACAGATTCACAGATTAATGGCAAACTGAATAGTTCTCCAGACTTAACCTGCAGATGTCTTTGTCCCTTAAAAAGAACCAATTTATTTTTAGAAAAGGTCTCTTATCTTCTGGTATTTTCTGGCACATCAGGAATGATTCATTCTGAGCAGAGGAGAGAAACACTAAAATTACTCAGTGACTTTTACTATGTCAAGGACTCAAAGGTTGTTCCAGACAGCAACATCTGCCCTTGTAAACATTTTCCAAACTTGAAGTTTTTTGTTTGGGCTAGTCCAGAGATTTTTTTTTTCTTTTAATGAAATTAAAGATAAATATCTTAATACTAACTATGAAAACTGTGAAGGAATTTTTTTTTTTATTCTGTAAAATCATTTGGCTAGGCCAGTGTTTTAAGCATCCAAAAGCAATAGCTGGTGGTTTTTATTTTGAACTATATACTGTCAAATTTGCTGAAATCTCCAGACATCATTTATATAAAAGGACTGATAGCTCTCAGTACTAATGGAATAGCTTAACACCCCTTGAAGTGAGTTGTTTCTATATGTACTGATACAGGTGATGACTCATTGCAATTAGAATTACCCACAAAGAAACTTTTATGTGCACTGTTTAAACGTTTTGTAATGTTTATCTCACTTCCTGTATTTCAACTTTTAAATTTTCTTAGGGTTTTTTTTTTTTTTAATGCTATGTTGCTTTTGATAATGCCTTCTTTTAAATTGAATTTCTTTGGTACATTAGTCTGAGAAGGGTATCTGTGGTATTTATGCTGACATTTTCTGTATGATCAAAACTGTCTTTCATGATCGTTCTGTCTGGCCCAATCTTCCCCTGAGGAATCACAACTTTGTTATTTATCGTTGTGCTCATACACCTGGCAGCTTCTAACACCAGGCTGAGTTAATATCCCAGGCCTTACCAGCCTGTTCATTTCAGTAAAATCTGAACTTCTGAGGAATGAGGATGAGATACCTGCTCAGTCAGCCTTAACTTTATGCCCTGGTTTTGACAGTAGCTGATGGAAGTTTTCTGCATGCGCTCCAGTTGCATCCCCTGTGTTTATGATGGCTGCTTGGATGCATAGAGCACTCAGTGGGAGCAGCTTAGCAGGCTGTGATAGCAGTAAGGAGGCTCTGGGAAGGCTGTGGCTCTGTTTAAGGTGGGAGAATGAGCTCCTTTGTCTGGGACTTGTCTGGGGGCGATCAAGGGGAGGCGTCTGCTGACCTTCATTGATCTACCAGGCTGCCTCGTGTTGCTGGGCTGTGGTAGCTGCAGTCCTGGTAGTCCTTAGCTGCAGTGTCAGTGCTGTCTAGGCTTGAGAGCTCTTTGACAAGAGAAGGCTGAACTGCGCTGGGCTCATCTTCATTCGCTAGTTTTCCTTGCTGGTACCTGATGTTTTTATGCTATTGTCCCTCTTTCCCCAAGGACATAGGGTTCCTACAGACTTCATATTGTAATTGTGTTTTCCAAGATCCTTTATTGTGTATTCCTGTTTGCAGTCTCCTATATTTAATCTTGTTGCCTGTTTGACAATTTTTTTTGTTTTAATGTGGCTAACTCCTTTATGCAGCTATGCCTGTCACTGGTTGTCTCTTTGGCATTCACATACTTAAATAAAATGCCTATATTTATCATGTCTGTCTATGCCATCACAATGCTACAGAATATTTGCATACCATTGTTGGTAAACAGTAATTTTTTACACTTACATTCAGCAATTTCATATTAATTATATCCTGATTAGTATGTTTATAATCTACAGGTTTCACACGCCTCTGTTTTGGCCATGGTACAGACTGTGTTTGCCTATCAAAGAAGTTTTGGGTCCTGATTCTGTGTTAGGAAGTTACTTAGAGAAGAGAAAAGATTCAGGCTCCCCTTCATCAGGATCAGAGCAAAAAACATCTGAGCTGCTAAAGTGGCTAAAACCCAGTATCAATTGATTTTGTAATGATAAGGATGCTTGTATTGCTATAATTTGTGGCATATATGACCCATAAATTTTTATGAATTCAGGCATTAAAATGTTTCTTGAACCTTCCCACTGTAAGGCCTTGATTCTTAGATGTTTGTACGCATAGGGCAATCAGATAGTTGTGCTGCCATTCAGAGGCGCCTTGCAAGACTGGCTTGTGGCAAAGTAGCCTTATAGTCTCCCAGCAGGTCGAGGGAGGTGATCCTGCACTTCTGCTCAGCATTGGTGAGGCACATCTGAAATGCTGTGTCCAGTTATGGGCTCCTCAGGATAAAAGAGACGTGGACAAACTGGCATGAGTCCAGTGAAGTACCATGAAGACAATTTAGGACTTGGATGTATCTGTAGAGGCTGAGAGAGGTGGGACCTTTCAACCTGGAGACGTTTCAGGGGGATCTTATCAACGTGCTTAAATATCCAATGGGAGCAGAAGAGAATATGGAGCCAGGCTCTTCTCAGTGGTGTGCAGTGACAGGACAAGAGACAAGCAGGCACAACCTGAAACACAGGAAATTTTGCTTAAACATACGAGAAAAAGATTTTTTAATGTAAGAATGATCAGTGCCACAGGTTACTCAGAGAAGCTGTTCCATCTCCATCCTTGAAGATACTGAAGTGATGGGATGTGATCCAGGAAAACCTGCTCTACCTGACTGAGCAGGGGCATTGGTCTCTGGAATCCCCTCCTAATCTTGGTGGTTTTGTGACTCACTAAGCAGGGAAAACTTAAACCATTTACTTGGAAATGTCAAGACTACAAAGTCTATAGGTTTGGGGGGAGAGAGGGAGTGTGTGCAGCATTTGGTTTTGGTGTGTTGGGTTTTTTGCTGTATATGTGTCATTACAGTGCTAATATTTATCTGTCTCCAAAAAAGAGACCAGGGGTAAATATGTTGCTCTTTCAAAATATGTAATATTGCAGGTTTTGTAATTATTTATGTAATTAATTGAGAAAATGCTTTTTGTGTAAAGGAAGTTTTTCACAGACCCTACAGAAATCTCCTGAAATCAGGAGAAGCTTGAAGCCTTGACAGATGTGCCCTGATCTTTTAGCTGCAAAGTCTTACTGTCTTTAATAAACAAATGATGTGGTCAGTCCTGAGTTAAATCAAACCCAAATGAATGTTCACTTTTTTTTCTGATGAATGTAAATTTAAAACACAAACAACCCTACACAGGAAAGGATAGGGAAATAACTTTATCAGGGTGTAAAATGAGCCATTTAGATGGCAAGGTATACCAGAATGATGTAGTGTCTGTGATTGAAAGAGGTAATTTGAAGCTAAGCTTGAATATATAAAAAGGTGGCACTTTTATAACATTCTGGAAAATTGTGTCCTGGTTTTCCAACTAGGCAGTAAAAGTAATAGATGTTTTTGATTAATTTGGTAATAATTTCTCTGTACCTCTGTTCCATCTTATAGAATGAAGCTACTGCTGTCTAGTGTTACTAGATTAGATGATGTTGTGAAGAAAAATGCATTAATATTTGTAAGTTGCTTAGCTAATTTATCAAGAAACCAGGAGTAAATTAATAATTTTGTATTCAGCACAACATTTGTGAGGTAAATCAGACGGCAGACCATATGCTGAATGGATAGGATAGAAAGAGATATGTAATAACCACTCCAGAAGTAATTAAAGTATATATAACGTCTGTGTGTCAGAAAGGACCAAAGTAAGGTTTGAGGGGATATTAAATTTAGTGTTATCTTACTTGGTGGTGGAAGACCCAGCTAACCTTATGTGTGTAATACATACATTTTAACTATTCTGATGATTTTTTTATGCCATATCTCATTTAAAGAAAAATTGTGTAATGCTTTTTCATTTTTGAAAGAAGAAAGAATTTTTAAAATATGTTTCTCCATTGATCTTTTGAACTTTAAAATTGTTCTTTTCCATGTAAGCTGGGTTTATTGTTTTACTATCTTTTTGAACAGCATTTCTCTTGCAGGCTTACTATTACTTGCTTTGGTACCACTTATCTGTTCTCAAGTTGTTTTTTAGGTTTGGACATGCTTTTTTTCATGCTAGACAAGAGAAGCCTGAGGTCACATTGCTTAACAAGAATAACAGCTCCACATTATTGAATTAGTGCATGCGATTGCCTATTTATGTCCTGATATTACATGTATGTCAGAACATTTTAAACATAAAACAACAAAACAAAAAAACCAGAACAAAACAAACAAAAAAAGAAAAAACCATCAGAATTAATTACTGTGATATGAAAACTTGGTTTTATTTTGCAGTCCTTGTGTTTCACACTGAGTAATAGGCCTTCATGCTGTGTGCTCATGTATTTTTTTTTCTGTCTATATCACATTAATAAATCACTTCGGGAAGTTTACAGAGCTACATGTTTGTTCTTTTGTAGTAATACAAGCTGTTTTAACATGTAAACCACTTAGAAGGGAAGCTGAGCTTTTGTAAGGGAAGAATTCACAATGTGATTTGAAGTGTTACTTTTTTTTTTGAGATCTGAAGTATATTTGAAATATAACTGTCCAATGTCTTTGTATTTTTTAATAGACTTGGGTTGAAATGAAATAAAATGAAACTGTATTAAATTGCCTTGTCTTTATAATTTCAGTGGTCGAACTGGAAAAATTCGAGTGCAGTCCCTGAAAATTGGCTTGATGTCTCTGTCTAAGGGCCTTCTGGAAGAGAAGTACAGATGTAAGGAAGAATTTCTTTTACAAAATACTCTATATAATTAAGTCATGTACAATGACAAAGCACCTAGCAAAAATTTGTAGTAAAACACTTCTCATGCCTGTTGCAAAGCAGCTTTCTTTTGAGTAAGTAAAATAGAAATACTTTCATTATCACGAGTGACAATGGTTAAAGGAGGATTTATATCTTGACTGCAAAGTATTGCTGTCAGTTCTGAATCATCAGAAGTCACAGTTCTGCAGTCCCCAAAAGAAAAGGAAAATACAGCTGTGTGGAAGGTAGAGAAGTATTATATTTGATTCTGTTCTCTCTTGTATGTGTGTATGTTTTGTTTAGGGAAAAATCAAGCAAGTTAGTGCTGGTTACATCAGATTGATATGGCTGATAAAGCAAGGAAATTTATCAAAATTCCGCAATTGTATTTAGTGGTCTACGAGGAGGACTATCTGAACTCCGAAAATGGTTTTCCAGTATATGTGCTTTCTACCAAAATTGCACAATGAATAAATTATGTTGATTTTAGTAATCTCAGAAGCTTGAGAAATACTAAGTAATATAAAAGTATTTTACAAAAATAAATGCAGGAGCAGAAGAGGATTGAGTAACTTTGTGGCAAAAACCCCCTGACAAATACATAAGAAAAGATGAAGCACTGTATTAGAGCATTCTAGATGATGGACATTTACATATTATGCACATAATCTTAAATTTGCTGTTCTTTACAGTAGTTCCTTGACTTATTTTGGAAACACATGAAAAAAGATATGGAGAGACTGCATTTGCTTCATGTACTTTTGGAGCTCTGCAAAAATTTCTGCTTTCCTTAGGAGCATTTTTAGGCAATCTCGTAAACTCAGTTATTAACATTGGCCAAAAGTAGAGGTGTTTTATGCATACATATTTTGACATCTGAATGACACACTGAGACTTTGGGTTTTTTAGTTTCCTTCTGTCATTTGATATATATGTGAATTATTCCATAACTAAAAAAGAGCTTGACAGACATACCTTTGTTCCATAATGACAATTCAGGAGGTAATCTGCTGTTCTGTGTGAAATAAAAAGCTTTCATAAAGTATAGGAGTTAGGCTGTGGATGATAAACTGATAACTCTAGGAAAAGATGGTTTCAAAAAAACCTCCAAAACCTGAGAATACTCACATTAAATTCCTATTGGTAATACATTAGTATACAGTTGCCAAATACAGGCACAGAAGCAGAATAAAGAAATTACGAGGTCCGCTTCATATTTATGTTGTTGCTTTGTGTTTAATAGTAAAATTAAATGGCAGCTGATGGTGGCTACAGATTTTACATTGTTATATCAACAAGATGGACTTTTACTCTGAAGGATGCTGTGAGAAGTCCTAAAAAAATTAGTAGAGAATTAGTCACAGAAAACTTTTGTACCAAGTGATCGTAACTTCAACTTGAAATACATCCGAAATTAAAGTAGTTGCTCTCTTTCTCAAAGCAGAGAATTAATAGTCTGATAATGTATCCTTTTTGTTGTTGTAACTCCTGTTCTGATCAGTGTGCCAGGCTTTGATATCTCTGTTAGCTTTGCTGTCCTTATGAACCTTAAAATTATCACAAAAAAACTCTTCAAAAGAAATTTTTTAAAGAAGGAAGTGTGTGTCAGGTACTGTTCTTGGCTTGCAGTGGCTTTGAAGTCAGCATTTTGGGGTCCTCTGGGATGAACTGTCACAGACTCCTCTTTGATATGAGCTCTTTTACTTGTTTTGATTTTGTCATACCCTACTAATCATCTCTTGTTGAGAGAAATTTTGTCATAATTATTGAGTTTTCAGTCCTCGAGTGAAAACTGTAATGGAATTCCTAAGTATTTTCAAGAAAGTCAGTCACTGGGAAGAAAAAGCAGGACCCCCAAACATGGGTGCTTAATACTAATTACCTGCCTTCTGATTTTTTCCCTTTCTCAGACCAACTCCTGGCATTTGCTTCTCCTTTTGGCTGTTTCTTCTAAGCATTTCTGAGGTGTTGGCAATCACAGGCTCCTCTAGGAGTGACAGTCATCGGATGGTTGTGGTTAGAGCCCTTAGCAGAGGACAGACTGTGCCTTAAATGCTGTAGCCTTGGAGAGGCACATTCTTCTTAGAGTAGCTGGTAGTAAAATAAGCAATTTTCTTGTTTTAAAAACTTTTGGATGAACCTTTCATTCTTTTGTAAAACTCTTGTATGGAATGTTTGCTGCTCGAGTGTTCAGCCTTCCTAGAGACTGTATGGTCATTTCCAGTATAGGTAGGATTTTTTCACTTGACGCATTTTTAAAAAATGTTTTGGCAGAGAAATTACTGTGATTTTTTTTTTTTAATTTAATTAAGCTTCTTTTTAAGATTCTAGACTTCAGAGTTGACGTGAGAATGGATCTTTAATTAAAAGTCCCAATTGCTTTAGAGGAAACATTGAAGCCTCAATTAAAGAGTGCCTATTCTTGAAAATGTTTAAGACATGCCTAACTTCAAGCACATACCTGGGTGCTCCTGAGAGTAAAAATGGATCAGCAAAAGTAATTCAGTAACTGTGAGCTTCTTACATCTATACTTTAGGGCGAGGAGTCTCAGGCTTCTTTTCTGTTGTTGAGGCCAATATCTTAGTCTGGCTGTAACCATGTTATTCTCTGCTTTCTCTTCTGACCAGGAGGGTCACTTGTGAGCTACATAAGAATGCATTTGTGTGCCCTTCACTCTTACCTGCACTCATTTCTAACACCCAAAGCTGAATCTGGCAGTAGAAACAGAAAAAGACCCATATGGAGTTTTTTACAGTGTGTAGCTTTTGGGTCGTATCATTTAATGTATAAAATTTGTATGATTTGAGATGAAAAAGAAGAGCTACTTGATAAATCTCAACTTCAAATCAGTTCAGTTTTCAAGTGATGTGCAATGTCCTTAGAATGTGGTGAGGTTTTTTTACTGTTATATTTATGTTGCACATTTTCAGACCATTTGGAACTAACAAAAAAAAAAAAAAAAACCAAAGGAATTAGAATATGCATTCTGTTTGTGACAATGCAACGTAAAATGTGTGTTGTGGACATCTTTTTACTAACTATCTTATTATCATTTTGATAGGAATTTAATAAAATTTTCAATATTTTCAAGTATCCCTTTCTTTATCAATCATTAAGTATATTTTTTTCAGGTTGTCCAGCTAAGTTGCATTTTGAGTCTCACTGGCTGTAATCCTCAAAATACTAGTGTGAGGCTGAATTTGACTGATTTTTTTTTCCTGGTTTCTGTTTTTTTCATATGACTCAGGTCTGAATAATCTTTTCCGTGCTCCCTCAGTCGTCATTCTTTGGTAGAGTCCATTATACAGTTTAACCTTTATACCAATGCATTTTATGTTGAAACTCCTTTAGTGTATATATACATTTAAAAGACACTGTGGCTTTTGAGATTGCTGGTGGGTGATGTACGGAGTCCCCTTTCCCGCTGTGCTGAGTAGGGTGTCTGGGTGCTCCCTGTCAGAGCTAAAACAGGCTCTCCTCCATCTGCCACTTGAGAGTGGCTCTTGCCATGCCTCCCTTGCCAGGGAATAGCTCATGGGTTATTGGAAGTAGGTAGGCCAGATAGCAAGAGTATTCTCACTTTCCATGCCTTCAGCTTAGGAGCTTCTCCTCCTGTGTATCACATTGAAGGCATTGAGGTGTTTGGATACCATCCATGGAATGACTCTGTTGCACCTGGACAGTCTTTGGTTGTGGCATAGCTGCCAGTGTTAATAAACAAATAAATTGGGGGAGTTTGAGCTCTCCGAAGGTGCTTGCTGCTTTCCTCCTAGCTAATCACTGGGCCTATTCCCTCTTCTGCCACATCATTTTCCTCTTTTTATCAGCTCCACAATCAACTGAAGTTTTAAGGTTTAGGAAATTACTTCATCTGCCTCCCAGCTCCAGCAGTTAGTGAATTGTTCTTCTTTTATGGCCTGTTTCCACTGGAGACTGATGCAAACAGAAAGAATAAGACTAGGTTTTCTTTTTTCTTTTCTTTTTCTTTTTTCTTTTCTTTTTCTTTTTTCTTTTTCTTTTTTCTTTTCTTTTTCTTTTTTCTTTATACTATCATTTTTTTTAAACTGACTCGTAGAAAATGAAAACTCCTAGAAATTGAAAAACTGTCCAATCCTCAGCTGAAGAAGATAGCCAGGATCTGGGATTGTAAAGAGGAGCCTGAAGCTCTGCAGTATTAATTCTGTCACTGCTATTGTAGTGCATTTTTTTTTTTGTCACCACTGAGTGGACAAGATGCTGTAGCTGCTGTTTGACTAGGCAAGAAAGGGTTGAGAAAAATACAATAAGATCTAAAAATTAGTCATCTAGATTTTTGTCTTTTAAAATCCTTTCCTTTGCTTCCACCTCCTTTGAGAAGAAAAGAAGTGTGTCCAGACTGTCTGAAGCACACTGACAAAGCTTGACAGTTGCTCCAAATAAAGGGCAAAACAATTTACACCATGTAAGAAGAGTTACTGTTGAGTGTTTCTGAACAAAGGTTGTCTTTTTCTCAATCAGAAGTGCAGTAAGACTGAATTTTCAAATTTCATTTATTTCTAATTTATTAGTGGTTCTTCTGATAGGAAACATGAAAAAGTAGGGTCATAATATAAATGGATTCTTTTTCTTTTAGGATTATTTGGAGCTTTAATCCAAGCCAGCCATTAAGTGCAAAAGCAGATTATAAAAACTGGCTGGAATGAACACGAGAATTTGATTCAATTTCTTCTGTAATTTGATGCCTTTTCCTGGTCTTAGAATCAAGAGGCAAACACTGTTAGAAGGGAAAAAAAGGATTTTACCTTGGTACTTATTTTAAGGATCCTTAGGTGCACTGCGTCCAGGTTGAATGCACCCAAATGCACACTGCAATGCACACCTCCAAAAGATCTGGTATAACATTATAGGTCTTACTAATTAACATAGCTATCAAAAATTCCCCAATGAGAGGCTAGAATGAGCCCCTCTCCCCAAGGAATCTTCCCCTGGATGGTTCTATCTCAGTTTACAAAATGTGCTCTGGAGAGGACCTTGGGGCCTGGGTCACACTAACCGCTACCTACAAAGCTTCTAAAATGTTTAGTCTCCTAGCTGAACAAACAAGTCCAAGAATGTAGGCAAAAAGCACTAAGAGTACAGAAGTTATAAAAGGTATAACAGGGGTATGAAAGAAAAGGAAAAAAAATCATCATGGCATCAATTTGTACCAATCACAGAATTTAAAAATATTTCTTGGATAAACTCAGAATTTAAGATGTTTTCAGGAAAGATTAATCTTTCGACTAAATGTTAATGTACACAGCTACAGAGTTCATAAATCAGAATTACTGACAGAAACATTAACATTTTTAGCTGAGCATTTTAACAATTAAAATTGTCCAATCAAAGAAACGTGCTAAGAAAGCACTTGAGAAATAGTAACTGTACTGCTGACAGGCCTATTAACTCAGTGCTTTACTGTGAGTGTAGGGACAAGCAGCATCTTCCTTCCCAGTGCTTCTATCTGGAAAAATTTTCTCGACCCCTTTCAGCATCAATTTTTTTTCTGTCGTTACAGTCATCCCAGTTCATCCATTTATACTGCAGGGCTTGACACCTACCTTAGGAAAATGGAATCAGTGATGGAAAAGTACATGGGAGCAGACATGATTATCCAGGAAGAAAATGTGATTATTGTTAAGCTCAAGTTGTCTTTCTGGCTCTCGTTTTAAGCTATTTCACATGGCCAGTTGTGACTTGTGGTAACTTCCAGTCTCAGTTCAGAGTAATTGTGCTTCTGTCCTCAAACAACTGAAGCATGACATAGTTTTTTAGCATAAGATGTGGATTTCTGAAATATTATTTCATTCTTCATGCAATTGTAGAATAGTTTGGTTTGGAAGGGGCTTTAAAAGGTCATCTAGACCAACCCCCTTGCAATGAGCAGGGTCATTTTCAGCTGTATCAGGTTGCTCAGGGCCCTGTCCAGTCTGGCCTTGAATGTTTCCAGGGATAGAACATCTACCACCTCTCTGGGCAACTTGTTCCTGTGTCTTGCTACCCTAACTGTAAAAAATTTCTTTTGTAATAACTAATCTAAACTAGCCTTCTTTTAGTTTAAAACCATTACTACAAGTCCCCTTTGAGTACTGAAAAGCCACAATAAGGTCTCTCTGGAGACTTCAGTCGGAACAACTGCAAGTCTCTCAGCCTTTCTTCAGAGGGATGGAACATCTCTCCTATGATGAGCTTTTTGGCCTTCCTCTGAGTCTGCTTTAACAGCTCCTTGTCTTTGCTGTGCTGGGGACCCCAGAGCTGCACTCAGTACCCCAGGTGGGGTCTCACAAGGGCAGAGTGTGCAGAATCAGCTCCCTCAATCTGCTGGCCATGCTGCTTCTGATGCAGCCCAGGATACAGATGACTTTCTGGGCTGCAAGCGCACCTTGTCAGCACATGCCCAGCATTTCATCTACCAGCTCCTTCTTCACAGGACTGCTCTCAGTCCCTTCATCACCCAGCCTGAACTGGTACTGGGGGTTGCCCTGACCCAGGTGCGGCACCTTGCACTTGGCCTTGTTGAACCCCACGAGGTTCCCATGGGCCCACTTCTTGAGCTTGTCCAGGTGTGGGTGGCATCCCATCCTCCAGGTGTGTCAGCTGCACCACTCGGATTAGTGTCACTTACAGACCTGCTAAGGGGGCACTCGATCCCTTCATCTGTGTAATTAATGAAGATATTAAGTAACACTGGTCACAACATGGACCCTTGAGGGACATCACTTGTCACTGATGCCCATTGGGACTCTGAGCTGTTGACCACTACTCTCTGGATGTGGCCGTCCAACCCATCTAACAGTCCACCCATTGAATCTATCTCTCTTGAATTTAGAGAGGAGAATGTTGTGGGGGATTGTGTCAAAAGCCTTACAGAAGTCCAGAGAGATGACATCCATAGCCATTGCCTTGTCCACTAATGTAGTCATTCTGTCATAGAAGGTCACTCGGTTTGTCAGGCAGGACTTTTTGCTGGTGAAGCTGTGCTACCTCAAATCACCTTCCTGTCCACCATGTGCCATAAAAAGCCATAAAGTTTCATTTATTTGACCTTATTTTTCTCATTTATATGGTTATGAATCAAGATTAGATGAAGGTAAACCCCTGTAAATGGGACAGTGGCCATTTGTAACCATAATAATAATACAGAAATTAAAAGCTTGAGCTGCAGCATTACTGAAGGAAAGGAGGTGTACATGAAAATGGAATGAGGTGGTGTCTTTTGTTGGTGTTGCAGACCTCTTCAAGGAGGTGGCAGGCCCTACAGAAATGTGTGACCAGAGGCAGCTGGGCCTTCTGCTTCATGATGCTATCCAGATCCCACGACAGCTTGGGGAAGTGGCAGCCTTCGGTGGCAGCAACATTGAGCCCAGTGTGCGCAGCTGCTTCCAACAGGTAAGATAGAGACCTTCATGTGAAGAGCAAAACAAAACCAAACCTCTGAAGTCTACAGATTCACTTTTACATTAAAAAGAAGAGAGGAATATAAAAACATCCACTGAGTTCTGAACAGAAATCAATATGCTCCTGCAACTAAATATGGGAAATTCATGTGAAAATGCTGATGTAAAAGATGGTTTACAGTTTAGGAGAGGATCAAACAAATTTTGTTTAGCCAAAATAATTTATAAATCTTCATGATTCTGACAGTGTTTGCTGCTCTAAAAGCTGCTAAAAATTTTTGTAGCAGCCACTTATCCTGCTTTGCACTGTTCAAAGCAACCTGATACTGTGAGAACAGCGTGCTTTTCCATGCTGGAACAAGGCATGATCGCAACAGAACAAGAAAATGATGTTGGTAGTAATTTTTGACCTTGTGCACCAGGAAATTATTTATCATTATGTTACTGACAAAAGACCTTGCAGTTGCATGAAACTTCAGGCGTAGTCCTTTTTATATTGTGAGCCTTTATGCAACAGATCAGAGCATGGAATAAAACTCTTGCAGCCTGCTGTGCAGCTCCACACTACATGCAGGGGGTTAATGAGGCTGCAAGGAGTGTCTGTCTGTTTAAAGAAGATGAGAATTAAAACCAGGATGTTGTAATGGAACACAATTAACTCTGACTTTTTCAAGGATGCCTAAGGCTCCAACTGTTAGCTAGTGATAGCTATACTGCTTCAGTGCATTATTTTTGTGGAAGCAGCTGATTTGAGCATTGTCAGAAATTGTATTTGGATTAAAAATACACTATGGCTTATACAAAATTACTAACTTGAATATTTCTGATTTTATTGAATTGAACATTAAAGATTTTAGTGAAATTTCAGAGGATTATCTTTTCCCATTCTTTCATAGAGATTTCTACATTTTTGTCCAGTGCTTTGAAACATTAGATTCATTTCTGGATTCAGGTGATTGGAATTGGAAGAGTGTTTGTCCAGGTCATGAATAATTTGGTAGATACTTATGGAAGTTGGTTTGACTGATTAACCATGTAAAGCTTCCCCTGATGTTTTAACATTGCTGCTTGAGACAATAAGGAATGGTGCTTGACATATCTATCACTGGCCTTGAGTGGTTTGAGTCATACTAAAATAAGTCATTCATTTGTTAGTTACAGACTTTCTGTGTGACAGAGGAATGATCTTTATGGCCCTCAAGGATCTGCCCCATCTCCCATGCTGTTCAATTATGGGTAGGGGGTACTAGCAAGATAGTGTTTAAATACTTGATGAGTTATTACAATTATATTTATAATGAGGCTGCATCTCTCATCTCACATGAATAGTTCAAGTTTATTTCTTGGTCATTAGGAGACCATAGAGAAAATGTGCAGCTGCATGTCAGTTATCTTAGCCCAGTGAAAACAAGTATTTTGTTGGTGAGGAAGAAACATTTTGGTTTTTTTCATGCTTCTCCTTCTTACTGCCAAAAATGAACTTGGACCATGAATAGGTTAAGATGCCTAGCATTGCTTTCCATCATGTGTTACCATTTAAGAATAACTTTCATTTTAAGCTTTGTTTTATTGATTCCATTGAGCTCAGGAATATGACCTTTGTTGTTATTGCTGACAAAGTCCATGAATATAATACCTTTACAACTAGGCTCCTGTGGTAGCTACAACTTAAAGATGTGGAAGTGTGTTTGTTTGCTTCTTAAAACAATCATGTTAATACATTAGCTCTGCTATATTCTTGAAGTGATTGCCTATAAATGGCAGATTCCTTTCTTGTTCTTTATTTGCCCATTTGTTTGTTATGTGCATGTGTTATGTTTAATGTGCTAACTAGAAAGAACACCCTGGGCTTAGAACACAATAAAAAAATGACAAGTCCTGAGGCAATCAGTACACACATGCAAACACTACTGACTTTTAGCATTTTGTCATCAGTCTTAACTCAGAAAACAGCCATGTCTTCAGTATGTCTGAACTGCAGAATGTGCTTCCCTTTCATACTTATTTTTCGAGTCCTTTCAGTTGGAAGACAGCTTTACTATGCACTGTTACTTCTTTACAATGTCCTCCATCTTTGTTACCATCTGTCTACTCTATCACAGCTGTTTAGCCTTCTAAAATGTTACTGACTGGTTTTCTTTATTTTCATTATAATTGAGGTTATTTCTTGTATCCTGTAAATGGTTTTGGATTAACCTGTCATGGAAAGAATTCATGCAGGCTGTTGGGGTTTTTTTTCCATAGAATTCTAAGGAAAATCTACTTGTGGGTGTCTGTTGTTTTGTTGGTTTTGTTGTTTTTTTTTTTAATTTGGATGTGGGTTTTTTCTCTCCACAGAACCACAATAAGCCAGAAATAACTGTAAAGCAGTTTATAGATTGGATGCGCTTAGAACCACAGTCTATGGTGTGGTTACCAGTTCTACACCGTGTGGCAGCTGCAGAAACAGCAAAGCATCAGGCCAAGTGCAACATCTGTAAAGAGTGTCCAATTGTTGGATTTAGGTAAGAGGAGTTAGGTGCAAAGTTTCTCTGAAAATATCCACATTTTTAAGTCTTCCAACAAGTGAAATGCTTTCTGTCTGTTTTTCCACTGTTTTCCTTCTTTAAGATGGGATCTGTCATCCGTGGTGAGGCCACAGTGTGGCCTGAGCCAGTGCAGTTCTGGCTCATGTGGTGCCACTGTTAGGCACCCAGTGGTCCTGTGGCTGATAGAGGTACAGGGTGGGCTGTCATCAGATGTTTTTGGGTTGGTGGATCCAAGAGACAGCAAATGAAGTAGAAATGCAGCCCATGTGTTCTGTAAGCATAAGATCAAAAGGAGGTGATCAGTAAGAAGGAATGTGGGCTGACCGTCTGCTCTCCTGCATGAGGCTTGGAAAACTAACTTATACCAGGCAGTATAAAACACCCTTCAACATCAATCTTTCCCTGCTTAAACCAAACACTGATATGTTGCTGTGATGAGACTTGCAAAGTTCCTGTCCACGTTCCTGAACATAATCCAACTTTAGTCTTTTCAAAGAAAGATGTGAATTCTAAAAGAAAAGATTACATGGGGAATATTCTCCATGTTAATCTCCTAAACTGTAGTTGGTGCCCTCAGTAAGTGCTGTTATGACTAACGTGCATTTGTGCATTGATTGCTCTAGTGTATAAAGTGATGCAACCCCCACCCCCAAAATCTGCAGTAGGGGCTAGAGCTAGAGTTAAGCATAACTGGCTTTTTCCTCTACTGTGGCCATGGAGTCTAATGTATTATCTAGGAGAAATATAAAGCAGTCTATCATGTAAGTGCTTCTAAGATTTTTCTTTAGATATCTAGGCAGATGAGTAATTTTTGTTCATCGTGCTTTCTGTTCTCCATCTCTCTGTTATTTTAGAGGATAATAATAAGAATCCTGAGGTCAGATTCATCTTGCCTAGTTTTAGGAATGCTGGCTTTAGTCAATCTTACAGGATTGAGCTAGCAATCCTGTTTTTCTTTTTTTTTTTTAATTATGAATATAGGTATGTGAGTATTTGAAAAAGTAATAAATCTGTTCAAACTTTCTTGCCTGTCTTGAGAGGAGATGAAATTCTCTAAGTGTTCCTCTCTTTTTTATTGTTTGAGGAAGCATAGGGTTACAAAGCTCTAGCTCAGCTATGTTATAGTTGTCTCAGTTGTACTATGTGTAGGAGGGCAGAGAGATAGAAAAAAAAGACAAAGACCCATTTAGAATAGGTCATTCTAAATAGTTTCTACTATGAAGTTAGAGATCTGCAACAACAAACCATCTAGCATCCCAGCAGAAGGTAAATGTGGCCATTTAATGCACAGGCTCTGAGAAAAGATTATAAACAAGTTGGATCAGCATCTTTTAAAGTGAACCTTTACATTTATAGACATATTCTCTTGCAAAACAAAACATAAAACTCAATAGGGGAAAAGTGTAGACGGGTACTGAAAACTGCTCTCAGGAAGCAATTTAATTTAAACTTTAACTATTCAGTAGCTATTCAATTTGGTTCAGTTAGCTCATTTTAGTTGCATACAAATGATATAACCTCATCCAGTCAGAACAACCATAGCATAGAAACAGTGTGTGGAATCAGGAATTGAATTGTTGCTTTAGTCTAAATAAATCATGCTCCCAGTGATTACATTTAGTACAAAGGATACTGTAGAAGTTTGTTACCCAATTTATACATACACTCTTAAAAAAACCACCAAAATTAAACAAATCGTTGTGTATTTTTAACTGAGTTTTAAATTATTCTTACAATTCATGAATTCTAGATAATTTAATTTTCTGAGATGTGTGTAGAATTTCTGAGCATCAAAATGTTTTACAAACATTTAATTTAACTGTTTGGTATAAAAACAAAAATAAACCAGTCTGGTTTATAAAAGTTTTTTTGAGATATCATCTGAATAGTAAATGGAGGAAAAGAAAAACTAAAGCAATATAGTTTAAAGTCAAGAAAAACTTAAAAATTATAAGTTCTTCCCAGTCCATCTATGAAGTTGATGCCCGTAGGATTTTCTGCAACAAAGCGACATGGGCAGCAAGGGATTTGCAATGGCTCTATATTGATCTGGAGATAGGAACATTTAAATGCTCAGTGAGGTGTGTAGTGTAGGAAGGCTCTGGGAAGTGGGCTGAGAGGGCTGCAGGTTTCCTGTGTCCCCTGAAGCTGCTCTGATGGCACTGGTGTCCATGGGCTGCAGCCGTGATGAGTGTTGGCTGTGCCATGTCCTGGTTGTGCACACCCGATTCAAAGTTCTCGCTGAGCTAATCCCAACAAACTCACTGTGTCCTTGTGTTGCTGCTGCTGAAAAGCAGGTGACACCATTTCAGGGAGTAATTTGCTTTGTGAGGCTTAATTAGAAGTAAACTTAGGAATCTCTAATCACTTTGTTTAATGTCCCCATAGGTACCGGAGCTTAAAACATTTCAACTATGATGTCTGTCAGAGCTGTTTCTTTTCTGGACGTACAGCAAAGGGGCATAAATTGCATTATCCAATGGTGGAGTATTGTATACCTGTGAGTACCAATTTACTCAGTATTTCTAATGGATAATAACCCATGTTTTAGGTCTAAATTTTCTTTCATAGTTTTTGTTACCTAGCCAGGATTTCTTTTTCATGTGTTTGATATAGCTTGTCTTCCTACCTTCCTCTTTGGAAGGCATCAGGAACTTTGCAGGTCTAGCTGATTTTATGTGGGGACCGTTTGGATTCTATAGAAATGGGTGGCAGTATCCACCTCTGAGAGAATTTAAGCTTCACTTCTGTTTGGTAAAACAAAGCTTGAATATTAAATGTATCTGCTGTTCTTGTATACTCACATATATACACACGCAGGAAAGGTAAGAACGTGTCAGAGAAAAAGGCCTCACTTTACTATTACTATACCACTGTAAAAAATATTTAATATTCTAGTAATGCACATTAATATTTTTAGGGGGGTGTGATCTTTGGTTTTGCGTCCAGCATTTCCCTTGCTCCATTAAAATGTGAATAGAAATAGGTTGTGTTTCATTCTGCTGTGTAATTACTGTTTACTGGGATATATAAAATTTGGTGTGTAGCTGGAAAAAAATAAACAGAATTGATAGTTTCTAACCAGAAATGGTGTGAGATGTTTACCAGCAGTAGCTAACAAAAAATAATTTTTTAACACAGTATTTTCCTAATGATATTTCAAACACAATTTTCAAAGGAGATTCCTGGGAGTCTTTCTTAAGTGAAGGAGTGGCTGGGTTGCTACATGCTCACTCTCACTTTTCTTATCAGGTAGTTGTTTACATTCAAGAACTTTAACTCAGTTGGAAATAAATTAATAGGATAATTGATATGTATTCTATACAACAGTCGTGAGAGGTCTGTATGCTCAGAAAAATTCAGACCAGAATGTAACTAGAGCTGATTCAATAGCGCTACTTCAATTTTCAGTAGTGTTACAAAGTTCTGTGGGTTCTTGTGGTAGCAAAAATTTGTTGAGTTATTTGACTCTTTTGCTGTAGTTGTTGGACTACTGCCTGGGTTTTTCCTGTCTTTTTCATCTGGCGTGTCTCCTGTAATGGAATTCAAATTCTATTAAGTAGTGTTTTTACTTCATTGCGGTCAGAAAAAAACATGGGTTATATTAATGTATTTTCATTTGTTCTATAACCAAATTGTCAGGATTTTATTGATAATTTGGTGTCCCAGGGTATACTCTGAAGAATATTTTTTAGATAGATTTGTTGGTTTTTTAGCTGATTTTAATGTTTATTATATTTTTTCATGTGAGTGTCCTAACCTCAGGTTCTGGAGGTCTATGATTAGACATCATTAAAAATTCACTTTTTTTTTTCTCCTTATAAACCTCATCTTTAGTGGAACAGAAATGTTCTTTGTTACTGCCTGTAATATGCAGAAAATTCAGAAATTGAGGTGTAAGGGGTGTTGAAATAGATAATGCTGCTGGTCTGCAGGATAAGATATCCTTCCTGTTGGGTTAGTCAAATACAGATTGGATCTGGTATGGGGTATGGTACTTTCCCTAGAACAGGATGATATATTTCTGATGAATTCCAGGTTTTGTCTGAAGCAGCAGATTTGATATCTAAGAGGAATTTTCAGTTCTTGTTAAACAAGTTCACATTATGTAACTGTGAGCCATCTCATTTCCAAGTGAAGGCTGACAAACTGAAAAATATGTTCTGGAAATGGCTGGAATCCTCTCTGTCCCTGGGAATAGGGATGGCTCGTATTATGATGAAGATTTCTGTTACTGCTGCAGAAAGTATGTAGTTTTAAAGCAATATTAGGTGTAAAATAAGGTAACATAAGGCAAAAGTCCCTTCTTTCCATGAAATATGGGAGGAATGAAGTGAATCCACTATAGGATAATAAGGGGAGTAAAATGACATTCTTGATTAGAGTGAATGAAGGAAGGCCAGTGTATAAGGGGGAAAGGAAGGAACTTGGGGCAGTTTTAAGGAGAGCAGAATAAAAGAAATGGCATATGATTTAGGTGATGCATAAAATTAGAGGTCCGGCATTGACCCCTGTTAATTTGGAAGCTGAGTATGAGAGCTGAAATTTTACTTGGGTCCTGATGTGAGTACACTCTGCTACCTCCATTTCTGTAAAAAGAAATGACCCATTATATGAACAGACCTACATGCCTGTTAGACTTCCATAATCACTACCCACATGCAGTATATTTTAACAAGACTTATCTGGTCTAGGTCTGGAATAAAGAATTGGTTTCACAAAAAGAAACCTGTATTATTTATTCTTGCTATTTGTAATAATACACTATGGTTGGTATACTATTTTGTTGCTAAACCTCTCTACATATTGAACTCATTAAATGCAATACAGTAGTCAAGAATTGCAAAATTTTTTTCAGTTAGTAGAATAACTTACATGCTTAAATGGAATAATGCTTGAAAAATAGCATAGACCTGGGTCTGTGAAATAAAATAAAAGTACCAAAAGCCACTGAATTGTTCCTTAGAATCCATTATATTACAGTACAAATAGCCTGAACAGGAAGAATGCATCTATACTACCTTTTTAACTAAATTCAAAGGCTGTTGATGTTAAAATGTTGCTTTTTTGGCCAGTGTTGGAAAGCAGAGTACAAATGCATGTACTCATCAAACTGCATTCATAAAATCCAGCTTCACTTTGTTACTGCTAATGAATATTAATACATTTTTATCAAGAATACTAGCAATAAATAGGTAAAAAAAACCGCTTCCATTACTTAAGCTGACATTTAGAACTGGAGCTTAGTCACAGATGGAGGAAGACCATTTAATTGTCTTCAGGTGAGCAGTTCAGTGTAGGGTATAAAGGGATTTCTCAGAAGCATAGTAAGTTCTTCTTAAATTTAAAATAATTTGGAGAATGGGTTAAGGAATATGTTCTCCATTTTAATGAGTTTTGTGATATTTGCATTAGGTAAGAATTGCTTCATAATTTCAGATTAGGACCATTTACTCCGCATAGCTCTGTGTAGTTACTGCATTCTAATCTGTAATGCCATTTTGCACTTGTCCTAGCTACCAATTTAGTTTTCTTGAGGCTGAAAATGAAAAAAAAAAAAAAAAATCATTCTAATGACTTCTTTCATCCAGGATTTAGAGAAGGGTGTGGGAAGCATCTGAAAACATATTCATATCTCTTAAATAGTAGAAATGCAAAGTTATTCTGGTTTATTTTTCACCTTTACACAGTATTTCTCTGAAAAGATGGAGAAGTAAGATTTTTAATGTGGAATTTTACACAGATGTGTAAAAATATTTTTATATTTTCCTAGTATCTAATTTGGGAATAGTCCTATGTAACTACCTACATGGTTTATTTTTGGATTTTTTTAAATGGCTATCCTCTCAATAGTGGCACTTGTGTTGTATTAATGTGGGTTTCTGTACCAATGGATCCTTTGAATTTCACATGGAAATATTTGCTGCATCAGTTTTCTTTCTCGAACTGTTTCCACTTTGCAAATCCTATATTCCACAGCAAGGAATATAAAGCTTTTCTGGAGTAATACACAAATACCAAATCACAGGTCTGAAAAGTTTCCCATTGCAAAGTAGTCTTATTTTCTAATGAATGTAATACATTTTTGTAGTTCTGTGCAACTCACCTGGCACAGCTCCTTATTTTAGGGAAGTAATTTTTGGAAGCCTTTCTATATAAAACAATGCCAACTAAGGATAGCCCCTTCATCTTCCAGATGAGCAGAATTTTATTTCCCTACAGGAGCTCAGAACATGATAGTCAAGACATCAGAAATTATTGGCTGAATGATAGTTCATCCTAGAGTGATTTTTTTTTCCAGGCACAATAAAGCTTATCTGAAATAGTACCTGTTAGGACTTCTCCTCTGAGTAAGTCATCTGAAAACTTAATTCCTACCAACACTGGGAGAAGACAGATACATTCCTGAACATTAAGTAGCCTTGGTGTTTTATAAGCAACAAACTAAGTCAGCGGTTTCATCATGACATGCTCAGCAGTGCACCAGGCATGATGCTTCACTGTTAACAAAATGGGATTGTTCTGTGGGGAAGATGAAAGAAAGCAGCAAGAATGGTTGAATCTGGCGATTTCACATGCAGAACATCACTTCCAGCTATGGAATTCAGAGATTACCATTTACCTTGAGAAGAATAGCTAATTTGTTAGTTACTCTTGAAATTACAGCTTGATTTCATTGGAGTAAACTGAAAACCACAAAATTTATAATTGATCTCTCCTCTTGGTGAGAAATTGCTAAGAAATTACCCCTGCTAGAAAGTGGTCAAAGAAGGATGATCTCAATGCTACATGGTGCAGACATCACTGATGTGACAGTGACAGCCTGAATACATTTAGTTTACTTTTAATTACCTAATTAAAGAATAAACTGAAATCCTTTTGAACAACATAGATGTTGTTTCATACTATAAATTTTGCATCTCTGAGCAATCAGACATTATTATACAAATAATATGTCATATTATACAAAACCTACCTTCTTGGAATTTCCTTGATAATATTGTGTGTCTGTGTACATTCATTACCAGCTTCCTCATATCCCATGAATGTCTGGCTGGGCTTAATGAAAGCATACATTAGTGAGGTTCACATCTCTTCTGGGAATTAGTTTCTCTGTGTATATTAAAACAGCTAATTGGTTTTGTGTTAGATATACTAAATGTAATTAAGAGAATGATAACTTAGGTGCAGACTAGTCCTTTTACATAGGCAGGTGCAGTGAAAGGAATAAGAATGTGGGCTTCTATTATTACTCTTTCTTTGAAAAAGAGAATAGTGAGAAATAAAAAAAATACATGTATTATAAGTATTCTATATTATTTATTTATGTTTCATGTATTTATTGTAACTTTTTATATTACATGTTATTTAATTTAGAGCTCTATATTTAGTTTATTACAATCTTGGTATTACTTTTTACCAATTAAGACTTCTTCTGTTTCTGGTATACTGAGAACATACACCAACTGTTTAAGATATGTACCAAAAATATATTTCACCATATTCAGGGTTTTTTTCATTGCTTTCCAGGAAATCCTGGTTTCTTAAATTTTTACTGGATTACAAGTAGTCATATCTTAGTTTGTTGCTTAGAACTGTCTTTATGCCTGTCTGGTGTATTGAAGAGTGCTGATGCCAATTTGTCAACTGTTACAGATTGTAGCTACTGACACCTTGAGACTTTGCACTAGCAATGTTTTTTTAGTTATTTGTGTGTGCAGCCATGGATATTAAATGTTTCTTCCTGAACTTTGTTTTGCTCTAAGAACTGAGATTTTAAATTGAGTTTGAAAGCATGGTCTTTAGACTGAATTTTCAGTGAAGGAAAGTATTTTTTCTTTGCTTTTGAAGTAGTTCTGTAACAGTGGTGCTATTTGTACTATTGATTTGTGTGGAAATAGTCAAGATGTCATGATGTAGGGAAGTGTACAAGGTACCTGCTAGTTTTAATTTAGAAGATAGATTCTACACAACAGTGCCTGGCTATTCTTTTTTTAAAGGAAAACAATGTAGTACATCTCCCTTGGCATGATTTTGGATTGGATTGTATTTTGTGGTTATATGCCCAAAAGAAAAAGAAAATAGAAGAATTTTTCAGACTTGCATCTTAATTGTATGTAAATTAAAATAGTTCTTTCAAATCTGCTCAAATTTCACTGGTTAGTATTTGCAGTGCTCAGTCACTACAGTCATGTTAGTCTTCTTTCCAAGAATCAGGCTGTCATACCAAATAAAGAACACACCAGAGGAAAAGTTTGGCAGCTCAATAGACATTTATTTCTACAATGTGTAGGTATTAAAATTTTCATTCCTTGGCCTTGAGGCAGAGTTCCATCTGTTGGAGTTACTCTTGCATGAGAGTAAGCAGCCCTTTGCATTGCCTCATGTTCCTTCTTTGGATGGTGCAGTGGTTGGAGAGATGCTTTTTGAGAATGATTTTGTGAAACCTTCCTGGATTCACGTATATTAAAATTCAGGGGTTCAAACTCCTCTTGGTCACAAATTTGCTCTGTTTGTTGTCTACTTTTTAAAACCACTTATGAGAAACTCCTACCAACACCAGTTTGATTATTTACTATTTTTATTGCTCGTCTGATGTGCATTACAGAGTTTGTAACTGCATATATTATACATACATTAAAATATAGAGGTGGATATGGAAATATTTTTATGTTTTGACAGCAGAGAATAGTTTGCCTGACCTGCTTCTAGGCCTCTTTGTAGTGCATCTGGAAAAAGATAACAAAACTGAAGTCTTCCGCTCTATTTTCCACATGGTTGTCCATCCGCTTTGGCATCCTTTGATGCCAAAAGGCTTCTCCCAAAGCAGAGGGTACAGGAATGCAATTTCTAGTTTGTTACAGAGGCTGGACTGGAAGTCTGTAAAAGCTGTTGCAAATCTTCAGGTAATTCTGGAGGTGAATGGCTACATTTTCTCTACTGCAGTTGCAAGAAAAAGTTCTCAATTGTACCGTCTGGAAGCAGATGCTCTGTTGAAGTACTCAGCACAGTCTGAGCACATACACTTTAAAGGCAGACTGTATATTATTGTTTCTTCCTGCAGATGTCTTTATTGCCATTTTCACCTTGTATTTTATACCTGTATGTATCCCTGCTTTTGTAGCCAAAGTTAGCTGAGTAGTATTACCAAAGCAGTGCTGCCATTATTGCTGTGATTATCACCAATTAAAGTGATTTTTAAAAGCAGCTGAGTAAATTTTAATTTTGTTCTCAGGATAGGGTCGTGGGCAGGGAGGGAGCAGAGAGGGATGGGGCTAAGCACTTACCAGTTTTGGAAGAGGCTGCATCAGTCAGGACCAGTAAAAAAGCTTCTGGGAAGGATGGAAGATGTTGATTGTAACTTGTAAATTTAGACTTGTAGAATCTTGTGGGTTATCTATGTCCTAATTTTACTCTGTGGTAATAAGGAGTCTGAATCAGTCTCAGTTTGTTACTTCAGGCACTAATTGTTTTTATCAGGTCTGCCTGTGCTTTTGCACAGTGGATGTACACTGGCCACCACTTCATCTGTGTGTTTGTTTGACTCTACAGTATTACAGGTAGTGGCAGAATCCAATTGGAAAAGATTTGGTAACTTGAGAAAATTCTTATGAAAATCTCAGCCATTGCAGCAGAGAATGGTTTAGCACATACCACTCCCATCTTGTGATAAAGTTTTCTGTTGTAGGTCTAAAATGGGAGGCAGTGAGTATTTTGTCAAACTTTGTGAATATAGAAGGCTGTATCTAACCAACTGATTTGCCCTTTTTAATTTTTCTGAAAAATTAAAATTTTGTGGTTTTTAAGGCTGGTTATAAATGTTTCTCTTAAGTCTTGAACCTGTGTCAATTTTTCTCTTAATTTATAAGGTAAATGATAAATGTATTTATTGCTGGGAATTTGAAGTCTTGCTATTATTTTCCAGTAGAAGAGAATTTTTAGGTGCATTAGCATTATTATTGGATTGTATCTCAGAAGACTAAAAAGGCAATTTTAGCATCATTGAAATTTTAAAGTTCTTCCTCGTATTCTTTTTCAGGACAGTACCAGCAGTATAAATCAATAATGCTGATATTAAATCAGTACTATTTAGGAATGTTGAATTTTATTTCTTTTTTCTTTTTAAGACAACATCTGGGGAAGATGTACGGGACTTCACAAAGGTGCTGAAGAATAAATTCCGGTCAAAGAAGTATTTTGCAAAGCATCCCCGACTTGGCTACTTACCTGTGCAAACAGTATTGGAGGGTGACAACCTGGAGACGTAAGACTGATTTATAGAGCAATTGCTCCTGGAGTCACTGGCCTATTCTATCAGAAACAAAACGCTGTAACTCAAAAGATAGCCAACAACAGTTGCAGAGCCTTGTGCTATATTATTTTGTGTTGTTTCACATTATTTGCAGATCTTCTCTATTGTTTTCAAAGTAACACATTTTATGCTTCGATTTTCATCAGCATTTCATTAAAAAACCATGGACTTTAGAATGTCCATGGTAATGGACAAAGCAGGTAATGTTGGCAGGGGCTGAATAGCTGTTTTACAGAGAATGCTTTTGAGGAGACTGGGTTTTAGGAGCTGCACTGCTTATTTGATTATGTCAAAATTCCTGGAATTAGAAATCTCTGAGTTAATTAGGGTCCTACAGGCTTCAGAAATATTCGTGGCCTAATCAGAGAGAGCACTCTCAGTGTCTCCATGGTATTATTTATGGCGCTGACAGAAGTGCTCCACTTTATTTACTCACTTGGCAGTAGTCAGCAAAAGACACTCTTACAAGAGCAAAATTAAGATGTGTTGACAGGGTGCTAGAATTAGTTTTATGGACTGACTGTCCCTCACATCCTGGAGTCTGTGGCACTACTGCACTGTCTGAAGCCAGCACCACTTAGCAACAGCCCATGCAAGGCTTCAGCAAAGATGCTCTGCATTCACGCAGCAGCTCAGTGCCAGTGCCCATGGTCTGAGGACTTTCATGACTGGAGGGCCGTGTCTTTCATTTGCAATAAGTAAACAAAACATCCTCATTAGCTGTTTAAGGTACAGGAGGAAGTAATCTGAAAACTGCCTGATTGAAAGCTTGGTTTCCAAGGAAGCAATGCACATTCAATTGTTAAAATGTTACCCACCAGGGCAGTCTTCAGCTGCCACCAACACGGGAAAGCAAAGCGGCTTTTTTGTGATGAAAGTTTGTCAATGCCGCCAGAAATTGGAATGTTAAAATTGTAATCACAGGTCAGGATAAAATTCTGCTGGTCCAGCCGTGTGAGAAATATGCAGATAAATTGTCAGCACCATGCTGAGAAAACTCTTTATATTGGCTTTCCGCCCTGCAGGTGGAAAAACTCAGTAATACATTCCTTTTAATAAAAAAAAATTAAAGAAAATAAAAAATCCTTTACAGTTATTCAAGTGTGAGAATGTAATACAATATGTATTTACCTCGTTATTTTTATGCGTAAGGAAAGCAAGCATTGATAACTGTGACTTTTGGTGGGGATTTTTTATTGATGGGGTTTTTGCACCCTACTTTTTTTTTAATACACTTTATTAGTTACTTTAAGATGAAAGTTCCAGTGCTCGAGCAGAATTTAAATGGAATTGATTATGGTTTATGAATTGCAGTTCAATCAATAACACTGATTTGGGTTTTTCTTTAAATTGATTTTTCTTTAAAAAAATTATGTAAGTCAGTCTTCTGTCTCTCCATGACACGTGGCAGTGTTGCTGTCTCTTTTCTACATCAGTTGTTACTGGTTCAGGGTGGGTTGCTGTTTAAAACATTTTGTGTTACTCCAGCTTTCTCTTGCTTTAATGGTACTAAATTTTTTGTTTCATAGTTTCATTCTTTCTTTCTCTTTTTTCTTTTTTTTTTTTTTGTCTTCCTTACAGTCCTATCACTCTCATCAGTATGTGGCCAGAGCAATATGAGTGAGTATGCAGAACCCCTTTATCTGGAAAGCCTCATTTGCCAGTTGTTTTCTTTTAGCTCAGTTGCAGCTAATCTGATGTTCCTGAACTATAGGGCATGGCTGACCCGAAGCACTAACGCCCTCAGGAATATTGTGCATGTATTTATTTGCCACCAGTCTAACTTGATTTAAAAATAATGTTGTCTATATCATAAATTGCTTTAGACACCACTAATTTTTTTATTATTATTTTTAAACTAGTCCTTCCCAGTCTCCACAGCTGTTTCATGATGACACACACTCCAGGATAGAGCAGTATGCTACTAGGTAAGAGAGACACACTTTCTCACTAGTCCATTGCATTTTGTGGTTGATTACTGCAGTTTTTAATACACACTGCTGATTGGATATTATTTATTAAAAATATATAATTATCTGCACTTAGAAGTAAGTCGAATGTTTTTAAATCATTAGTTTCTGATTACAGTCGTTTTAAATGTAAAATACATGTGTTAAATCTGTCATCTCTTATACAGAATAGAAACTGTTGCAAAATTGCATTATTCCTAAAATGTGCCATTATTGGTTTTTTTCTTCATTTTTAACCTTTGAAATAAACTGAACTTGTTGCATATACAGGTTTTCCCAGTAGGATTTTAGATCCATGGTTTTGTTTTCTTCTGTAATAGGCTGACACTCTTCATTACTGTTGGCTTTTAGTAGAGCAGATTGTAATGATGGATGTTTTATGTTCTGGATTTTGTGGGGTCACCCTAGTCCTGTCATGATAAAATGTCTGTTATGTCAAGTCCATCTCAATGTTCCTGTGTTTTGTTGAACTCTCTTCTGTACATTCAGAGCTGATAATCACAGCATTATTAAGGTTGGAAAAGACCTCTAAAATCATGAAGCCCGACAGTTAACTCAGCTTGTCTGTGTTCAGTGCTAAACTATGTCCCCAAGTGCCACCCCCACGTGCCTTTTGAACACTCCCAGAGAAGGTGGTTCCAACTCTTCCTTGGGCAGCCTATTCCAATACCAGTCCACCTTTTCACAGAAGAAACATTTTGTAATAGCTAACCTAAACCTCCCCTGGCGCAACTTAAGGCCATTTCCTGTCATTTCGAGTTAAGGGCATGATGATGGTGAAACATTAACCAGAGACACCCTCTCAAAAATTAGTACCGTGGAAACTGACTTGGTTTTTCTTTGGGTGTTTTTATCATTGTATCTGATCTCCACAACTAAAAATCAGTGCTAACTTTTTCAGTCTTTTGAACAAAAATTCAGACTGGATGTTTAAGTTAACTGCAGTCTGATTTATGGGCACCTTAAAAATCTTCAGAGCAGTTTTTCAAATGCCGAGGATATGCTGCACATGCTCTTTACAGCAAGAGAAAATAGTGCAGCAAATAATTCTGAAGGGCTACCCACAGTCAGCCTATTTTTTTCTGTATCCCAGCAGGAAATATTTTCATCCTTCATTAGTGGTATAGCACAATGACATACAAAGTCATTATAGAGTTTTTCAGTTATTTTAAACATGTCATTTGCATAAATCAACCAACATTTCTTTGAATCTATAACTTAAGCCATGCTGTAATCAATTAAAACCCCTGAACTACATAAATTAAGTTTCTCTAGGCGATGGAAGAATTTTCTGTCTACTATGTCCTTTTTTCAGCCCGTGTTGCCACAATACTGTGACTTTTTGTGTCCAGATGAAGCTCAAATTCTGGACTTTCATTCAGGACCAGTGGATGCCCTAGGTGTAATAGCTGTTTTCCCTCTCCTCCCCCTCAGCTCTTATCAGTTCTGTTTGCAATTCGATTAGCTGAAGGTGGACTGTGTAGCACTTGGTGATCATTCAGGATACAAACCTAAATCTGTACCTGCTGTGTGCAGACATTGCTTAGCAAGATTGAAAACTTAATACTAATTGCCTCATAGGTAATCTGTCTAAAACTACTCAGGATTGTTTTTCTTCTAGGAATAAAATCTGAGAACAGAAGACATAATTCTATGTCTTTCATATAATTTTTATTGTGCCCTTTCTAGTTGAATCTGTTATGCATATGTTGCATATAAAATAGTAAATCTTTTTTATTGTTCTGATCTTTTCATCTAAGCATCTCTAAAGGAATATTATTAGGGCTTCCTTAATAAGACAGTGCCCAGAAGAAACAGTATATTAGGGCTTAAAGCCTTCACTGTCACTGATTGAAGAACATTCAACTCTCACTTTTCTTTTAACAAAATCCCCTGCCTGGAATTAGGCACCATCTCCCTGTTCTGTTGTGCTGTGTCACCTCCAAGATGCTTCTAATTTTCTTCCTCAGCTTTCAGTTTTTATCCTATTTGAAGGCCCTTTGCAACTCCAGGGTCCTTTCCCTGTCACTCTGTGCTCCCTGATTAGGGCCATCTGCTGGTTCCACATATTATCCCCAGCAAATCCTCATTAATGATGGAGATCCTAAATGTGATGATAATGGTAGAATCTGCATTTTTGAGTTGGAATAGCTATCACTCACTAAGGGATTCAGGGCAGACCCTTCTCTCTGAAAAGTAATGGGGGTTGTACAACTTCCCTGTGTGACAAAGGGGCTGTGAAGAATGATTTCTAAAATTGTTTCATCAAAAGATTTAAAGATGCTCAGCTAAACAGCTTTATAAAGCTGGCTTGTAAGCATGTTGCTCACTGTGAGCTAGATTTGTTGGAGATGCCCCAGAGCAGAGACAATCTGAGTGTCTCTAGTCACTTTGGAGATTCTCTTCCCTTCAGGGGAGGTGTTGGAGCACAATGTCCCACACCAGCCGTGATGGGATGAGACAATCCAGTGTGTGCCTTCATTTATTCTTCTTCTGCAACCCTCAGTAATAATAACAAATATACAGAAGGGCAAACTTGCTCCATTCTAAAAGAAGTCACCAGAGTTCCCAGTTCTGTAGGGCCTTGCACACTCCCTTCAAAAGGAAGTTTGAAGATGTCTATGGTAATGCATAATGCATTTGCAAAAATATATGTGAAATTAAGATATCTCTGTAGTAAAGGAAATAGCCATATTTGGTGCAGTTGAATATATGTGTAGAGCATTAAGTGTTCCTAATTTTTTATGTATGTCTCTCATGTACATAAGGTGCATCATTCCTGGAAACTTGAATAGATAGAAAATTCCTGCTTTGATTTTAAAGAACTGTATGACCTTGTATATATGGTCTAATAATCTAGTTTTTTAGATTAATTCCTTCCAAAATGAAGAACTGTAGGCAATGAATCCCTGTAATTATACTGCTTTTTGTGCTGTTTTCCAGGACTTGTCTGTCCACAGTGTGGTATTATTTGCCAAGCATAATTTCAGATGTTGCATGTGCTATATTTAAAAAGGATTCATCCTCTTTTGTTAGTCTAGCTTTAGAAAATTCAAAAAGAAAACCATCTGTGAAAACATCTCTTTAACTAATTTTGCCATGAGAGTTGTGGTGATGCTAATGATAATTATACTAGAGTTAGAAAATACACTTTTTTTGTTGTTGTTTGGCAAGTAAAATTAATTAATCATAGCACAAGTTTCTCATAAAAGTCCTCTGGATTATAGGGTTTTGTCACAAAATCTAGGAGTTTATTCCTAATCATGTATATAAAGATTGCCCTATCTGAGCTGTTTCTAAGTAGAATCGATTTTCACACTGCCTCTGTTTATGTTGTCTGAAAGTCGTGGTCTTTCCCTGCCTTTCAGGCTGGCGCAGATGGAAAGGACCAATGGCTCCTTCCTCATGGACAGCAGCTCCACCACAGGAAGTGTGTAAGTAACTCAGACTCATTCAGGCTGTCAGGAGCTCTGGTTATAGATTCATGGTATAATCTTTATCAGTTCCAACACAGGACTTAGTCCTAGTGAAAGCAGCTAATAAGTGTGAGCCCAAGGATGCCTGCATTAGTTTAATTATTCCAAGCACCAATTGTAGAAATTGGTGATGCTCACTTGACAATGTGTGGGAGCTCTACATTTGTCAGCCATTCTGCTTCAAAAATGAGGATATTTCATGTGATTGGTAAAAGGCCACAGCTCTGTAGGTTCTACTTTTTATTTCTTTCCTGCTTTTACTGTAGTATAAAAGAAAAAAGATCATTTTCTACGCTTTTGCTAGACCCTACACAACTTTCTTATTAAAATAAAAAAATCATCTGTACTTTGAAGATTCTTCAGAGGCAGAACAGTGTTGCTACTTCTTGTTTATATTTCAGTTTTCTGGCTGCTGATCCATCTGTTCGTACCTGGAATTGTACTGTGTAATAAACACAGTCCTACATTAATTTTACCAGTGCCAGTTTCTTTTTGGGTTTTTTTGGTTTTTTTTTTTTAATTATATGTCACTTTTATTGTAAAAACCTTAATTAAAATGCATTGGTAAACTTGGAAAGCATAGAACCCCTTTTTGTGTGAGTGAGAATTGCTGATTAATTAAATACATTTTTTTTAATGTAAAACCAAATGGTTTAACCTCACTTTATCATCAGTTCAGTTAATTAAATCAGTGTTGTAGGACTTTGCCTCTTCTAAGTTATTAACAAATACCATCAGCATTTTTAAAGACGAAAACCAAAATTGTTCTTGTTCAGCTTTAGTTAGAAAATGCTGTTGGTCTCAGTAATACTTTCACTTACTGTTTTAAAATCTAATAATAAATTTATTCTATCCATGAGTGTACTTACATTTTGAGATTTAAAATACTTTGCTTGAAAAAGCACGTGACCCCCTGTAAATGTTGCCTCTTTCCTGATTAATTTACTCTATTTACATACCAAATAAAATTTTTATTCATGCGAACTGTTTTAGTGTGTTTCTGTCATTGGCAAACTCACCAGTGAGAGAAATGCAGCCAAAATATTCCCTTTTGATTTCCCTTCCACAAAAAAAAAAAGGAGCAAGCATACTGCCATTTGGCAGGAAAGCTGGAAACTTGAAGGCAACTAAATGCTCATATACTTGAGTTGTGTATTTTGAAATTAATGAGCCTACTTATATACAAAGACCAAAAACCACCCATCCCAATGATAAAAGGTGGATGTATGGTTAATTTTTACTGTCAAATCACCTGTTGATTTTAAAGCAATTTCCCTGCATTCCTTTACCTTAGAAAAAGAATTAACATGGAAATCTTGTGTACCAACATGTGATAGGTACCTCTGAATCTGGGTCTTAGGGGCCTGTTACACAAACAAAATATGGACAAGAAAGTAACCTTGTGCACAATGGCACCTTCTGTTTTATTTGCAGATTACAATGCATGCTTTCATTAAGGCATAAGTACTGAAGTACTCAAAATTCTGAACGCCTGTGGTTTGAAGTTTAAACTATTGTCATAGAATCATTTAGGTTGGAAAAGACCTTTAAGATCATTAATCCAACCATAAAGCATACATTTGCCAGGTTGACCACTAAACCATGTTCCCAAGTGCCACATCTACCTCCCTTAAATACGTCCAGTGATGGTGACTCAACTACTGCCCTGGGCAACCTGTTCCAATGCTTGACAGCCCTTTTTGATGAAGAGAACTACAGAGATATGAAGTTTGTATCCCAGTTTGGATCATAAGTTGCTGAAACATTGGGAATTTAGGATTATAGCTAAAATGTATTTTTATTTTTTAAATGCCATTTAACATAGAAATGGGGACGTTGTAATCATTCTTCGATTGAATGAATTCAAAGGAGCAATTTTAAATGTGAATGCATTTTTTTTCAGTTCAGATATAAACCTCTGAGCCAAACTTCTTTTTTTTTTTTTTACTATTATTTCAAGCATTCAGGAAACAATTACTAGTTTGGAAATCAAATTCTTTGCTTCTCATAATTGGATTTTTCTTTTATGATCTTATTTTTATTGGTCCTGAAGAGTCCTTCAGTTTGCTGTGAATATAGAACAGCGGCAGTATTGCACTTGATTTTGAAAGTTTCTACTTTGGTCTTGTCAGGTTCACCAGCTCAGCAACAATACTTTTAACATTCTCCATGCTTCAGGGACTGTATTTAAGAAGTCATCTACATTTGAATAAGAGAACTTCTGCTCTTAGTTAAAAATAATTAGTTTATTTTCAGGAATACTTTGCAATATGCCATTTGATTAAGAAAGCACTCATCAAAGATAATTCTTGGCTTTTAACTAACCTGTTTTCTTGAATGTCATTGTGACTTCTATCTCTCTGACTAAGCTTTTCTAACCTCCACTTTCCTAAAGATATGTGAATTCCATTAAAAAAGACATTTTCCTTAATCAGAAAAATAGTTGTAGATAGCAAAAATAGGCACAGTCTCTACTGTAGTATGTCCAGCTTCTTTAACAACATTCTAATGCTCTCATGCATGAATTTTCTGGTACAAATACATTGAATAGAAATGTTTTCCTTTCATGTCATCTTCTCTTTACATTAGAAAGTTCTAAATGTGTAGGCTAGAATGTTGTGATGGATTTTATTTGGCTTTAATTCATGCAAAAGCATCTGTATCTTTAAAGCAGACTTACCTATTCACAAATGAGGATAAGCATAAGGAATAAAACTAAGTCTTTACAGCAAAGAATGATAAATAGTGTTCCTAACAGAAAACTATACCTCACAATTTGATAGATCATGGTGTAGTAGAATGAAAATAAAAATTGTTAGGGAAATGGGACAAGAGTGTAACTCTCCTATTCCTGTAGTACGTGAGCTATTCTATCCAGCTATTCTATCCATACTGAAGTTAATTGCACTGGACATAATATAAATACTTTCAGAATAAATGCAGATGCGTAGTAGCTGTTTTCTGGTTAGTGCCTTTACTACCAGGTATCTTCATGTCTGCAGCATTGTTGATGCTATTTCATGCTCATCTTAAGGCGGAGTTGGAATATATCTGAAATTTTATTTGTTAGGGAACTGTGCAGTCAGGTTCAGAAGTAAGAACAGGTTCAGAAGTGAAGGCCATTGATACTTTTACCTGACACTGCTACTTAATGTGATGTAAGTAAAACTGGAGCCCCAGGATGTAGTAACTGAATGCTGTGACATGATGTAAGTGGTGAGAAGGTATCTTGTCACAATGAGAAATTTGTTTCATGTGATGGTAAGATTAGGAGAAGAACAAGTAAATTGGACAAAGCATTTTTGAGTACCTTTTTCATCCTTATTCTAGTATGTCTCATACCATCAGTAGGTCAAGGTACACTTTATTTGGACAAGAACTCATGATGCTCAGTATGAGAGCTACGGCAAAAATGAAAATTGTCAATGAAGTAAGTTCACAAGTAGCCACATCTTCCTATCTAACATCCAATTTAACAATCAGTTTTCTTAATCAGATAAAATAATGCACTGGTGAAAAGTGATGGTCAGGAAATCTGAATTCTTCTTTCTACAGCATAGTCCAATAACAGGGAGGTTATATGCAGCTTTTTTTGCCTCTTGCTTCCTCTATGCACAATGCATGTTTTTGAATAGACATGTTGAAAATATATGTCTAGAAAGTGAATAGGATACTTAAAAGGCTGTTTTCCCTGGGCTGCTTTGTTGGGGTGTTCTTTTCCTCTGAGATGCACTTCTTTCAAGTCTGACCTTCTGGGATATCTTGTTTGCTGCTTTTTACTATGGTGAAATGCAGAATAGGAGCTGCAGCCTCAGCTGTTGAAGGACTTTGTGTACTTCTAGTTGTTTCTCAAAACACACAGGGTATTCAATAAAATAACCACCAAGAAAGAGTGAGCAATTAATTTTTACGTGATGCTTTTATTTTGGTTGCTGATTGCCATCTCCCACCACTTCTACAGAACAATGTCCCAGATTCTCAAAATGAAAGTATTTGCCTGGCATAGAACAATGACCTTATGTTGTAGGTCATTTGAAGACCTGTCCTGGGACTCCTGTGCTACTAACGAATCTGTCCTAATTACAGTCATGAGGTTTGTTGGTGCAGGTTCAAGGTTGTGTTTTTTCAGGCTAGTAATTTTGCAAGACAGACCAAAGGTAGAACACATGGTAAAAATACGCTTTTGCTTCAGAAGACTTCCTTTATCAAGTGCCTGTGAAAAAGCGTGCTGTCAGTTGCAACGTGTGATGCCTGAAAAAAGAGCAATCAATATTCACAGCCTCTCCAGTAGGCTTTCTGAGACTCTGAACCAGTGGGAGAGGAGGGAAATGAAGTTTTTTCTAGACTGAATAACTGTGAGACCAAAATATAAAATTACCTATATTGTAACTGTGTTAATCTCATCTACTGGATCACAATACAGTCACAAGTATGTAAACATTTACCCTGTGAACTCTTTTTTTAAAGTGCTTATAAGTTTCATTAAAAAATTAGGTTACACCTAATGCAAAATCTTGACAGAATCTCAGATTTAATAAAGTCAAATAAATATAATAAATCCATCTTTACAGAGCCCTGTTTTTACAAAGATCCATTTTAGATGACCTAAATTTTGTTTATAAACTAATTCACCATTTTAAATCGTAGACAGCAGCTTTTTGATGCCTAATTAAAATAACCAGACTAAACTAGATCAAGTAAATACTTCCTGACATCATCATCACCCTTGCACAAAAGAAGGCTGTATGTGTAGTCACACAGTATCACTTAAATTAACATGTAAACGGTGTTTTGAAGCCCAGATGACAAAGCTGTGTTCTCTCCCCTGCCTGCTTTAACACTGTTTTTGTGCTCCCCCAAGGCGTGACATTGAATTGCCACCACTCTTGGCTCGCTGTGGCCATTTCAGTTGCAGGGTACTCTGCACGTTTTGCAGGGCTGTGCCACTCAGAGTTTGTAGCCCCCAGAGGGGTTACCTCACTTTGGCAAAAATTTTGCTATGAGGGGTGGGGTATTTTTGTCAGGATGACTAAAGGGTGGAGAAGTACAATGAGGTTTTAATTATCGCACTGGGACCTGATCCAAACTCCATTAACTGCACAAGCCTTTGTTTTAGTTTTAAGTAGACATGAAGTATTAATGAAAAATAATAGTGATTATGAGTTTCCCTGCGATCACTCAAGTATTGAAGAAGAGAAAGCAGTTAAAGGCTTTTTCTTGTTTTTGTAGTAAGGGTGGGGGGGAAAGGAACACTGTTGTGTTTCTTTCTGTTTCTTTTTCAGGTAACACTCTTGGATATCACTATTTTTTTAAGGACTTAAATGCACATGCAACCCCAATTCTATTTAAACTCTCTCTATGTATATGTATTTAATGAAAAATTCATTAAATGTATTAATTTGCAGGGAAGATCTATGTTGTCATTTCTTCTCATGAATGTAGTACTGACTACAGCCAAGATGGATAAGAAATAAGTGAATGTACATTATTTTCTTTAAACTTTCTACTCATTCTTAAAAGCAAAACTCAATAATTAGGTTTTTAATCCAGTGGACAGAACTGTCACAGGCTATATTTTTTTGTTTTGTTTTGTTTTGTTTTGTTTGGATTTTTTTGGCAGGCATAGCATTACTTGATGTACATTTCTTTGATTGTAAGAGTCTAAATTTTTAAGTCTCGACGACAGGTTGGAAAATGGAAGGTCACATGATAGCTTTGGGTAGAGAGTGAATAGTTATCCTTGGGAAGAAATGATTTGGTGTTGTTCCAGCACAAGATTAGTCTTCAGTACAAATTTTGTCTTAAGCAGTACTACAAAGAACAAAATAATTTTGCTAAATGATAGGAGTACTTTTCCAGGAGACAGACACCAGGAATCAGGATTTATTAAATCTTTGGCTGTTTTGTCTTGCTTCTAATATTGATGATGCTTTTAAATTGATATTGATATAGTGAGCTAACAAAAAACCAGCTATCCTGGTTCAACAGGATAAAATAAGGTTTTTCATTACACAAACAGTATTTATGCAACTCTCATCTGTTCCTATCACATGCATGTTCTCCTTTTGTCCCAAGAGTTTGAACTTATTTCTGAGGAACCCCCTGATCCATATGCATGGCCTGTAAGACACCTAAGGTGTTTTCATTGTACATGCGTTTATTTATAGACTATTTCTCAGCACAGAAATAACTGCTGTTTCTTCCAGGGTATACTTTTCTAAATAACTGGTTTTATTATTCATTCAAATGAGACTGTATTTGGAAATTCTGTGGTGAAAGATGTTAAATTGACTGACAGGAAATTTTAAAAAGCCTCTTGAAAAGCTCCATTACACTTTTATTTGGAAAAGAAATACCTTGCATAAAATGAACTTCTGATTCTTTGCATGTGCTTTCAAAAGAAGTCCTTAAGGATACTTTTCATTCCATAACTGGTTGATACCAGCATATACAGCTGCTACTTTCCAACAATAGGAGGAAAAAAGTTAGCACATGAAATAGTTTTAATATGGAGAAGCCTCTTTTCTAAATTATATTTGCATGCATACTGCTCATGTGTTTGTCACCTTGTTCTGACTATGCTTTGATTGTAGGAGATCTTTAGGGTCAAGTTTGTAGGGACAATACTTCATGGTATCATAAGGTATGCAGTCTCTGGTTTATAGTCAGGTAAAGGAGATAATTTAAGGAGGATTTTCTTCAACATTTTTACTGCTGCAGCAATTTCTCTCTTAAAAAATGAATAGTATATGTTTTTCTGTTGATTCATCTTTCTTGAGTAAGCAAGCAAGCAAGCAAACTGGTTTTAGGATGTGGTATCTTTCACTTTCTATCCATCTGACTTTATTTATGGAGAAAAGCTAGCAACTCGGAAAGTAAGACACATCTATACAAAACCAAATTCACTTCGGTATTAAAGCATAATTGAAAGTGTCAGGACTTCTCTATCTCCTTACCACAAGGTAATTTCATGTGAGTCAGGAGGAGGACAGTGTTATAGTTTATTTCTATCCCTGAACCTCTAGGAAGGAAATCTGCTACCAATGCAGAATTTCAAGGTATTGTATGTGTGTATCAAAATAGGGAGTGAAAAATGGAATGTTTTTCTCTAGTTTTAATGGGTAAATTGAGCAAACCAAAATTATCTCCTAAAAATTTCAAAAATGTCACATATTGTTAAGAAAGTGGATCTAGCAGATGCTTGTTTGTTTTATTTCTTTTTAAGGCATTTCAAATCAGTCATCTTTGGTTTATATTATCCCCGATTCTTGTTTTCACGGTTTCTTTTCAAGCCACTAGTGGCATTTGTTCTTTCTGCATAGATTAAACTGATCCTTTACTGCAGATAAATCTTTCTTTTCCTGTGTGTTGTATGTTTATATGGTTTCCTTCCAGTATGTTTTTCATGTTTTTTAATTCCTTCTGCCTTAGTCCTTTGCCATAAACAAACAAAATCCCTCAGCTTGATAGAGATGTTTGCTCACATAATAAATGTTTTACTGCTCTGTCTTTATCTGTGTTGTTTTATTGTTTCAGAGAGGATGAGCATGCCCTTATCCAGCAGTATTGTCAGACTCTGGGAGGAGAGTCACCTGTGAGTCAGCCACAGAGTCCTGCTCAGATACTCAAGTCAGTGGAGAAGGAGGAGCGGGGAGAGCTGGAGCGTATCATTGCTGACCTTGAGGAAGAGCAAAGGTCTCATAATCATCCTACTGGTGTCCGAATTGTCAATTTGTTGTTGTTTGAGCCATGCATGTACTATGTTGAAGATGAGAAAGACCTAGAAATCGTGATTTTAGCAAAAAAGAAAAACAAACCAACAATCCACAATCAAGGCATATGTTGTGCATAGCCTGGCTCTGTTAGATAGAAGAGGGAGTGTCTGTGAAGAAATAAATTAGTTTCGCTTCTAAAAAAAGTGAAACTTCACTGCCTGTTTTTTAATCCCTGATAAAACAAGTCAAGGCCTTGTCTTTGTATGAGCTTTATATGTGTTGTTAGTTGGAGGTGCTAAAATCTTTGGATCTAAGAAATCTTTTATTTTCATTTACTTGATTAAATCATTATTCTCCTCCACTTTTCAATATCCCAGGAGTCTGCAGATAGAATATGAGCAACTAAAGGAGCAACATCTTCGGAGAGGAATAAACCCTCTTGCATCACCCCCTGACTCCGTTGTGTCACCTCAGCATGCTTCTGAAGATGCAGAGCTCATTGCTGAAGCTAAACTCCTAAGGCAACATAAAGGTCGTCTGGAAGCAAGGATGCAAATATTGGAAGATCACAATAAACAATTGGAGTCTCAGCTTCACCGGCTACGGCAGCTACTCGAGCAGGTACTGGTACACTTGCTTCTGCATGATGGATTTCTTGCTGGAGCAAAGGCATTGACATTTTACTGCAGATATTTTCACCATACACTCTTGATCTGTTGCAATCAATCATTTCTAACGGGATATTATTTCTTACCCTCTGTTATAAGCCATGGTTAAAGTCAAATGAGCAGAAAATTATTACAAGTGCTGGAGTGAACTTACGAAACATTGAGAATAACACAAACAAGCAATATGTTTTCATTAATTAAAAAGCACCAGAAGAAAATATATACCCTACTCCAAGTAATGATGCCAGCCACATCCCATGTTTGACTTCAGTTTTCCCAGACACTTTCCTTAAATAATGTTTATTTGCTGTCACTGTAAGTCATGCAAACTTCTCTTAGCATGCCAGAGACAGATGGCCAAAGATATGTCTGAAATACAAAGGAGCAATTAATTACATTAAAAATCCAGTTCCTCTTGAGTAGCATATTTAGACCAATAAGCTATAACAGTGGTCTTGCACACAAGGAATGCTGGAGGTAAGAGCCTTAGGCTTTCCTTGTTGGTGGAGGGAACACTGGTTTGGAAGTCAGCATGTGCACACCTGGGTTATAGAAATAGCAGCAACATATACCAGGTGTTGTTAGAGATGGTAGTTTGTACTATATCATGTGTGGAAGCTTGAGTAATGAAGATAAATTTGTGTGATTATTTTCTTCTAGCTAATCATTACATTTGGGACAGAGTACAATAAGGCAAATATTTCCTGCCTTCCATCAGTCAGATGACTGGCTGTATGTAGTAGAGGATTTAACTAAGCCAAGAAACAGGCTACATAAACCAGGTACCAAAATGGCCTGAGTTCCTGCTGTAGATGATACACTCATTACAGGGATTAAGGTATTTGCTCTTTGTTTCACTGTCTTTGTCATTTTTTCCAGGTAGTTTTGGCTGAATAGGATTAAGATGCATCTGTTCCAATGACTTCCCTACCCCTCTAGCAGAGTAAATTTTATGTTGCTACTGTTATTCTAGCATCTTTAATCAGTATTTGAGTAGATGAAATATTTCACAGGGAAGATAGCAACTGATGCACTGTTAAAAATAATTTATAAAGTAAGGATCTTAGGATATGTGGCCAATACTTGGTCTTTCAGAAAATGGTTTAAAATCTGCAAAGAAACATTGAATAGAAACACGGAAGTTCTGCCAAACCCATGATCACTTCCAGCTTACTGCTTAGAGCAGAAACTTGTTCACCCCTTAAAACTCTTTTTTTTTTTTTTCCCTAATGTAGCTGAGGATGATCTTACGATTTTGTAATCTTTTTGGAATCCTTATATCATTCTTAGTGACACCTTTAGGGTGTACATTTTTGTTGTGATAAAGTGGGTGAGAGGTGGGACAGTAATTCTTCCATGTCATTTCTGCCTTTGGAATTTTCTAGGCATTCCTCAGTTTTTGGGTTCAGATAGGGTAAAGTAGGATAGAGGTGACCTTTTTCAATATTTCTGACTGTTTACACCTCATTTACTGTATACTATTGCTCTGTTGCTTTCTGTCTGAATTGTCCTGTCTCTGTGGGAGTCATGCCATCCTTCTGATTGTTCCAAGTATTATTTTCTAAGGTCTTTGTTTCTCCTCTGTCATTTAATAAAGTGGCTGGTACAAAGTCAAGTATATGAGAGGGTCTGCATTATTTCTTTTATAACATACCGGTGGCTTTTCAATATTCCTTTCTATACAGATCATTACTTAATTTACCAGATGTTTGGCAAGCTATTTCCAGAATGTTGAAGCTACTCCCCTGATGGGTGTTCAGAAATTATAAATAATTTAAATTTTTAGTAATGTTCTTCGAAATTTATTTTGACATCAATAGAATCATGAAGCAGCACTGATTTCCATTACTGCCCCCTTTCTGAAAAAATGGCCACTCTTCAGCACATTTGTTGTTCTGTCAGCTTGGCCACTACCTTTTATGAAAGCCTTTATCTCGCTCACTGCTTGAGGAAAGACTTTATTGGTAGCCTATTAATAATTATTTGTTTCTTTTGCTTTTACTGGCTGTTCCAGTTATTTTTAGTGGATGAAAGGAATACCTTTTCCTATTAATGAGATGGATGATTTGCATGAAAGATGCTCATAAGTCCCAGTCTCAAAATATGTAACAGCAGTGTAATTACTAGCATTAAAGGACACAACTGTCTTACAGCAATATCTTTGCCATAAGATGGCATTTCATGCCATCTCTGTCTCTTCTATCAACAGCAAGTCTCCCCATTCCTCTTCTCCACTAGCCTCCTGACTCTTGTTTTATACCACTGAGTGTAAAATACTGGGACGTTTTTTCTCCAAAAGATTGGAGTGAGTCTGTCTACACACATATTGGGGAAGAGAGTTAATGGAAGTTAGAAAGTTTCATATGGTAACTGTTTAATCTAGGTGAGAGCATTCTAGGACATTCTTCAGAGAGCACCTTTAGCAGAAATATGCATGCATCCTCACTGCACATTTGTCTACTTCAGGTCACAATTCTGAGGTTACCATACTATTTTTATTTTAGGAAGCCCAAAGGATTGGTAGCTGTCAGAGTATGTTGTCATTTTTGTCTGCCTGATTGATTAGGGTGCCAAAGAGGAAGGTGAAACAGAACTGGCATGTGACAGCTTTGATACCAACATGTTAATCAGACAGAGAAAAAACAAAGAATTAATTTTCATTTTTCTTCCTTCAGCCTTTATAGATATTGCATTTGCAAAGTTGAAGTGAGATCTATTATGAAGGGCATTTAAAGTCTGTTTGGATTTTTCTTTGGTTTTTTTCTGAGCTACTCAATAGAGGTTTCATATAGAATTTGATATTGAAGTTAGTGGGAGCTAAAATAATCTGTCAACAGCTGTATGATCAGACTGAGAGAGTAAATAGGGGCTGCAACTCCCTCTCCAGCTGAATGCAGAGGAGCTTTATCAGAAGAGCACAGGAGAGTATGTTTCTTTTGTTGCTGGGAGAAAAAGTCTGGAGCAAGAAGAAGCTTCTGTAATGAATGTGCTAATATAATTGGCGTTTTTGAGGTTTCCTGTGATTTAGATTGGGGACACTGAGGTTTAGCTCAGTTTTTATGAAAAGTAGAAGAAGTCAAGGAAAGAGCAGGTATGTCTTAGCTATCCATTAAGCCACAGAGCACTTCAGGCTCTTCTTTGAGAAAGACACCAGCAGGAGGCACAGTGAAATAAGACACTGTAGATTAAAACTGGTCGAAATAAATATCTCCTTTGAAATGCTTTAAAAACTGCTGTAATACAGAAAAAAACCCTACAATTTCAGAGTTTCCTGGAGAAGAACTTACCTGTCCCTTCAGATCTTTGTTTGGTTTTGCCTAAAAAGAAGTTTGAAAACTCTCTGAGACTGCAGTTGGAAACCTCTCCCTCATCCCTATAGAGGATGCTCAGTATCCCTGCTTTTATTTCTTACAAGAAGCAGCAGGTATATAATAAGCAGGTTTATAATCTAGAGCTGTTTTCTTTTGATTCCTGGCTTAAGGGTTGTCTGCTGAGTTGTTTTGAATAGGAAAGCATGAACTTCATGATGGCTGAAGTGGGTTATGATGGAAGTGTTCATATTTTGTAGATGTTATGCAATTGGAGTCAAATAGAATATGATTTTCTACTGTTGTTTTTCTCAAGTTCACTAACAGTAAAATATTAAATCATGTAAATACATGCAGATATATCTACATCATCAACTGGTTTGCATTTAACATTTTCCGGTATGTGATTATTATATTGGGGCAATTATACCACTACCACAAACCTTCACTTTCTGCTCCAAACCCCACTCTTCAGCTACTTAACAACATTGTCCTTAATTTGGAAGAAGAGTTTGGTTTGTTTTGGCTTTTGTTTTTATTGCAGTCACTGGTACTATGTAGTGTAATGTTTATCAGTATACTTAAATGAAATGAAGTAATCAGACGTTGCCCTCTGCTTAGAAGATGGTGCTTTTGTGGTTTTTGACTTGTTTTTAAATCCAGCTGTAATATTTCATTCTGACTGCAGCAGCAATATATGGTACACCAATGTAAGGTATTCCAAGTATGTTTTGTTTTCTCTCAGTTTATCCACTGGTAGTCCTTGTGCTCTTTTATCACTTGCAGTAGAACTACTAAGTGGTACCTTGAGGAACTCATCAGCTGAGTTTGCAGGCATTTCATTCCTATCTATCAACATGAGCTGTTGACTTCGCAGTGCCTCACTATCCTTGACTGAGCCTATGCTGTACTGCAGCTTTGTATGTCCAGCATAGACCTCATTCACCCTCAGTCATCTGTGCACAATTCATTCATAGTTGCTGCTTGAACAGGGACAGAGATTCAGTCCAGGTGCAAGTTTGCATTTTGGATGATTCACATTCTCTCTGTTCATCTGTTTGTGGGGTGGGCAAGCAGTCACTCTGCTGCTGGAGTTAATTTTGTTGTTCTGTATTGAAGGGACTCTTAGCCTTTGGAGAATTTGCTTCCTCTCTTTACCATTACAGCTGTAACATCTCTAACAGGGGTTCCTGGCAATACAGAATTGCCTGGGTTAAGTTATCCCAGGCTTTGCTGTTTTAAAATCACCACACTCATTTAACTTAGACTCTGTAGCTGGATTGAAGCCTGGTACTGAGTAGCAAATTGCTTAACTACTTGATAGTAATTCACTGTTCATAGAAGTGTCGTGACAGTAAAATCCTTCTATGGCTTGAAAACATTTCCATTTTTCTTTGTCTTCTATGCAGACTAATATTTCTTGGTTTATTCTTTTAGTCAAAGCTGTCCCTTAGTATTGTTATGCTGAAAGAGATGAGATTTAGAGGAGAAAAGATTTGCTGAGTGCTCAAGGGAACATATTCTGTTTCTCACTACTGTATATGGAAGAAAAAGTATCTTTCATTGTTCAATAATCTTCAGTTTTACTGAAGCTTGTTTTTGCTAAATTGCAAGCTATCTCAAGAATTGAATATTGCTGTTGAGGCTGTGAGGTGCAAAGGAGCAAACTTGTGCACAAATTAACAGCCATTCTGTATTCTAACTCTGCGTCGAGTCTCATAGCTTCTCTAGGTACTTGCTCCATTTCAAAGACTCTAAAAGCAATGGTATTTTGTATAACTTCAGTATCTGCTTTTGATAGATTTACTTAAATAACCAGATCCTTAGGCTGCTCAGAAGTAATTTGATGATTTGCAATCAAAAAGTTAAGTGATAGCAACAACAATTTCAGCTACATCTCCCTCAAATGTAAATATTATTTCACTTATTTCTGTTTTTTTTCAGAACAATCACTTCTGGAGCTCAAATACTGTATTGCTATTCTCTTCCTCAAAATATTTTTTAAAAGGAGGAAGGAAAAGAAGGGAAAAATGCCTGAACAAGGTCCCTTCCAGTATTTCTGAGCTGCTATATTCTTTTCTTATTTTCTGTCCATATATGTATACTTTAATGTAATCTCAAACACGTACATCATTACAGCTAAATGTAATATCAATGTCAGTGATTCTTCAAGTGAATTTCAGAGTCCAGAAAAGCTTCTTTCTCAGAGTTATTTCTCATAATTTTCAGGAGTTTATGTAGTACAAATTTTTACGGAGCAGAGATTCCTGCAAATTTGGTGTCTTCCACATGGTTGAGAAGCAGCGTCAGCAGGAGTGATGGCTGGCTACCACTTTTTAGATTTAATGAAGTTGTTTTGAATCTGTCTTGAGTCTTCACTTGATTCTGGCGTTCTGTAAAACTGTTCATGATTGAACAATTGTTTCTAAGCATGATTAGTCACCCTTATAAAGCTTTTTAGGGACCCCTAGCTGAATGTCCTCTCTCTGTGTGTGTATATGTGTGTGTATGTCCATGCAGATAAATACAGGCCCAACAATCCCATTGTGTAGTCTTTCTGCAGAGCTGGACTGGGAAACTTGGCATACTGTGTGTGTTGTACGTTACATTGTGTTTTTTTGAGGAGCAGAACACTATTTTTAACAAGGCCATCAACTGGAGTCTCGTAAGAACTGGTCTTAAGTCTAAATTTTCTTCTAAAAAGTTCTTGGTTTGGTTTTTTGGTGGTTTTTTTTACCCCTCAGCAGTTGTAGAGACCTAAGCCAACTTTCAGTAGTTTGAAGGACAAACAAGAAAGAGCAAATAAAGAAGGAAAGGAGCAAGATGGTGGCATACAAGCCCACATTTAAATTATGTGGATACAAGTAACATAAATTTGTGTCTTATTGTCTTTACTGTAGCCTGAGTCAGACTCCCGGCTCAATGGCACCTCTCCCTGTGCTTCGCCCCAGCACTCTGCCCTGGGCTTCCCACTTGAGCAGGACACAAGCTCACAGTTCCATCAGACAGGTGAGTGTTCTGATCAGATAATGTCTTCATGAGGCCATAGCTGACTACTGGATGGGTTTGTTGGCATCTTCTGAAAAAGATTTTTAAGTCAAAATGAACGGCTCTTTGTGATGCTTCTGCTTGGTGCAGAGGTTGTTGCTTCCTCACACTTGCAGTATCCTAAGAATCCACGTGACTGAATTACAGACTTCTGTTGATAGGCTCCTTGGCTCCATTTATTCTGACCAATTGAATTTACTGGGCAAATCCATCCTCAATGAAAGGGGAACCAGACTTCATTGGAATGAAGTGGCCAAGAGCTGTTTGTCCTACAATACGCACATGGACCCAAGTAATCTGTCAGATACAGGACTAAATGTCCAAATCATGTAATCTACACTTCCTGTCTGCTTTAAAAATTCTTGTGTAACCTCTGCTTATCCTGTTTTTTTGATGTTCCCACTCCCAAGAGGTTCACATCTTTAAGAATAATTCAGTATTTATGGGTACAGGCTCTGCACATAAAGGGATTTCTCTCTTGAAAGACTATTTTAAATTCTCTGGTATCAAAACTCATTAATTTCACCGGAGTTAGCGGAAATAACTACAGATCATTGTATGGTCAAAAGTAGGGGAGAAGGGAAAATATTTTTCTCTAATTTTCTTAGGTGCAAGTTCCTCCTTTTTTTTGTTTTTGAGCCTTGTGTTCTAGATTAAATATTATTTTGTTTCTGTGGAAAACAGGAAAAATATTCTCTTGCATACTAAACATTTTTCATTCAGCATTGGCATATGTTTTTACTTTATCTGGAAAAACATGGAACTTCTTTGAGTCTGATTTCATGCATTGGTAGATTTATGAAAGATGCTGTCTAATAGGGCTGCCAACAACCAGAACCAGTTATGTTCCCTAGCCATTCTCTTGGTTAATTTTAAGCATCATTTTTCAAAGAAATGGCAAGGAGAATTTTATAATTACTGAAATGGCAGGTACATATTGAATAAACACCATCTAAAAGTTAAATGTCAGGATTTTTTCAGAAAAAGAAAGGTGTATTCACTCTGAAAGTTACCTGACAAATCATATGCAATTGGAACAGAATTTTAATTGAGTAGCTACTCAGTTTAATTCCCTCATCTTGTCAACATTTTATTTATTTTAACTGTAAATTTTTATATACTGTTCCTTGCTGACAACTTATTCTAGATAAATCCTGGATGCAATGGTTAAGCTTTAATAAAAGAGAAATGAGTTTGACTGCAAATCCATAATGTAACTTTCGCTTCCTCTCCCAAGGCTGGCAATTATCAATATTAGTTCTTGCACATTACAAAGGCTTCAGGTAGTGTTTTCCCTTGAAATAAAAAGGAACATTTAACTGGAAGGTTGGATAAGAATGCCTTTTAGAATGTTGTTGTCTTTTCTTTTCTCCTCTTCTTACAAAATTCATTTTTTTGTTGTCATATCTGCAGATGACTTGTTAGTTCCACCTCATGATACCAACACAGATCTAACAGATGTTATGGAGCAAATCAACAACACATTTCCAGCTTGCTGCTGTAAGTTTAACAAAATATGTCTCTGAGAAAAGTATTGAATTTTAGGTGGTCTTTTGAAGAAAAAAACTCATTCTTTTGGTATTGACTAGGAAAAGAATTATCTCTGAGGAGATTTCTTGTCAAGATAGGCAAGCTATATAATTCTGTTCTTTAAAATTCCTGCACAGACACTATTTGTGAAGGTAAATAAATGTTCTTGTTTCAAGTGGAAGTGTTTCACTGTAAGAAAAGCCTGTAGCTCCATGTGAAATTTTCAGCAGTGCCCACATAAGGGAAAAGACATATAGAATCTCACTAGCTGCTAATAAAAACCTTCTGTAGAGCGTAAATGAATGTAGATTCAGAATTTCTGAATGCTGTTTTTGTAATAAAGCCTGAAAAAAAAGTCTTTAGACAATTAGTCCCTAGACTAATTACTGAACCAGTTATTAAATAGACCAGAGGAAATCTGTGAATGCAGCACATGGCACCTTTCCCTGCTTAAATGCAGTGGAAGTTGATATTTTTTTCAATGTCTGTTAAAGAAAGGTCAAAAGGAAAACCAGCCCATTCCTATGCTTGTGTTGTATTAGCTGACATACTTATCCTCCTTCTTCCGGTGTCACTGCACTTGCAAAAATGAAGAGCTATCTCATGTATTTTGGTGGGTTTTGTAAAGTACATTTATACAATACATCTCTCTCTATACATGTATTTCAGCTGTTTTGCCTTAGAAAAGCAGTAGTGAAAGCTTTGATATATTCTCAAAACCGTTGAAAGTTTCAAATGAAATGTAATAATAATGGTCAGTTTTAAAAGGCAGGAGTGAGAGAGTGGCTGTTTATGTCCAGTCCTTTTGGAAGCATCAAGACTGAACTCTGTGCTATTTCATAAACTCTGTGGACCTGTTAAAATACCCCTTTTATCTCTTGTATATACATTGCTTGGCTGTGAATAACTGCATCACAGACGATGCACTTTGCATGTTTTGAAAAAGCACATTAGGTTATAGAAAAAAGGTGTTGTTTCAGCTGTCCTTTTTGATTTTTTATTAGTTCAGTAGTTCAGAGCCCATCGTCCTGCAAATTAAGGATTTGATTCTAAGGAGCATCTTGTCTTGAACTCAACAGCTAGTGGAGCTCCTCAGCACACCTCAAGGATGTGTGTGTGTACAAATCGGTATAAATGCAACTCAAGCATTTATTCTTGGTTTTGAAAATTACTCTTTTGCTATGTGACTATACAACTACAGGGTGATTTGGCCCAAATAAATTTAAAGCAAATTGCCTTTTGTCAGGACAAGCTTGGTAATGATGGCTGTTCTCCAAGACTGGGAAACAGAAAAAACTGCTGTGATTCTATGAACAAACACCTTGAATCAGGCAGGGAGATACTGCAAATGAAAACCATGGCTGCTTCATATTGTGAAGTGTATGAGCATTTAAGATTAAAAGAAGGCACAGTTCCAAATTTCATGTGGTTTTTTTCCCTTTTGTCAGGCTAAACCACACTGCACCAATTAGCAGATACTACTTATGTTTGCTCTCATTCCGTCCTTCTGTAACATCTTTTACTTGGGAGTAAATTTTTTTGACTGTGTCAGATTCATATCTTAAATGTTTTAGAAGCCTGGAATGAGGATCATTAGTCTGGCCTTCCCAACAAAGTGCATTAGACTCTGAGTTTTGCTAAGGAAGACCATGACAGACCATCTAAGTCCATCATCTTTTCCTGTGGCCATTCGAGGGGGATCTGTCTTCCTGGCTGGACAATTGTCTAACCTGTTCTGTAAGACTTTAAATGATGTAGATTCCATGGACTTCTCCTAACATTAAAGAACAACATCCTTACCCTTTTTAATTATAACCAAGCTAAATTTTATCTAAACACATGCAACAGCTCATGTCCAATTATTAAAAAAAAAGTAAAGTACTTTGTTCACAACCTCGTCTTTACTTGTCTCCTCTGCTATGGCCTTTGCCTCCATTATGGAGTTACTAGAGTTACTAGCATCTGAGCCTTATGCAGATAATATTTATCCCATTTTCATCATTTAACAGACACATTTGTCTTACTTGCTTTGTTTGTTTTCATGGGTTTCGGGTTATAATTCATCTTGAAATCAGTCTTACTGTTTATGCTAAATATCCTTTAGGAAGCAATTATTCATATAGTAAGGCCAGCAAGGCTTTTAATAGTGTATTTTGCTGTTTTGTGGTTTGTTGGTTTTAATTTTTTTGTCCTTCAGATCCACTGATCATGGATATAATGCCTCTTTTTCCTTCCTTATTTTTGTCACTGGTCCTCAGAAGTAGGCAGGTGTACAACACTGTGCAGAAGTCTTATCTGTGCATCTGACATCCAGAACAGAGTATTTGTAACAGATGATACTGTAATACATCACTCAGGGGTTTATATGGTTAAAAGTTGTGAAAATGAAATAATTCATATTACCTATATATTTATAATACTGTAAATTTGATAAAAGTAAGTTTGTGAAGAATTAGACCATTACAACACATTTCTAGTTAAATGTTTAGTCTTTTAAATATAGTTTAGTCTTTTTGTTCTTCTGTAGTATGGGATTTTCGCAATAAGAGCTTTGTTTTTAAACTGTCAAGATGCAGAATCATGAAAATTTCTAACCTTTTTTTTTTTCTCTTTGCAGCAAGTTTCACTGGCAGACCACAGGTACGAGACACATTTACATCCTTGCATAGGCAATGGAAACAAAGTAAAGCAAGTGGAAAAGTTCCATTAGAGCAAAGGGGGCTGGGGTGGTTTTTGTCAACATTTTTCCCTAGAGCAAAGGGGCTGGGGTGGTTTTTGTCTACATTTTTCCCTAGAGGTATATGTGGAAGTTACACTGATACAACAGAAAGCCCAGATTCCAGAATGTCACAGGTAATAGGAAATTTCTATTCGTTCAGACACTGCCAAAGCTGTTATGGTTCTGCAGATAGGCATTGCTGACCAGATGGAACCAGCTTGCATTTATGGGGGCCAGTTAGTTTCAAGCCAGCATCAGCTTGCAAGATCAAAGCTGGTTCTGGCAAAGACATTCCATATGTCCTTGTGCCCTGGTTCCCGCAGCTCCACCTTCAGGAGCTGTGAGCACCAGTGCACAGGGATCAGGAGCCACTCAGCACCTTAGGCATTAGATTAAGCTGCCTGCTCTAAATAGGCAACCACTTCAGTGGGAACTTTGAACACTGCAATGCTGTAAACTTAGATTTCTTTTAACCTGAGTCTCAGGCCAATGCATGTAAATTTTTAAAATACAGGGATTTTGTAAGATGACATCCCGGTCCTGAGCTGAATGCGCCCAGAGCAGTCAGGAGTTTGTGTGTGTGTTAGCACGTGGCACTGATGCTGTTTCTCATCACGACAGGCCATGTGAAGTGCTCACTGGGATGCCAGCCAGTGCTCCCTGGCGTGCAGCACAGCCCTGCTGTAGAACCTGCCGGCCGCGCCTCCCGCCTCATCTGAAGCCTGCACGGGACCCCGGGACACGCTGCGCGCTCCGGCCGCGTGTTCTACTTGAAACAGTGCGACACTGAATACCCAAAGACCAGGATGTTGGTTTTATAGTATCTTTTTTTTTTTTTTCCCTTCTTCCCTTTCTATGCAACTGTAAATTAACGAGCAGTGGAATATTTGTCACTGATTTGTATAAATATACAGCCAGGGGAAAAGGGGCAGGGGCTTTATATACGTTCTTTTTGATAATCGTAAAGAGAACTGCTTGAGGAGTTTGGAGCAAAACATTACAGTTATACATTCCTTTCAGCTATTTGCTTTTGCATTGTAAAGTACTCTTAGTTTTATTTTCTCACATCTGTAATATTCTGTACTGATTATTTATATGCTAAGCATCTGACCACACAGATTTCAGAATATCCTTGCATTATTTTCAGCATTGGCATATGAAGTTCCCATAATCTGCATTATTGTTACTGGTTAACAAAAACTGTCGTTGGGTGCAAGATACAGTACTTTAATTCAGTTAAACAAGGTAAAGTCTCATTTCAAGTCATAATCAGCATCCTTATGTACCTAAGTGGTATTTTTAACTTTCTTTTCATTATTTCCAGCCAACACACTCCATTTGGAGGATTATTTTTTTAAGCCTTACATTACTTTGAATCAGGAGATAGCTAAAAAGAGGACTTAGATGATAGCTTAAGTTGGTTTTAGTAAGAACTAAGTTAGTGTAATCTTTCCCAACTTTGTTCAAAGACAAAGCTTTGCTGTTCCCTGCTGTGCCAAACTTGCTTCAAGTTTTGGAATTTACAGTCTATGAAGTAAAGCTCATTTCTGTGAGATCCCCTTCTTTTGTCTTCCTCTTGGAAATGAAGAGACAATTAGAAAGCCCTTTCCAATACTATTAGCAACAGAACTTTCTCCAGAACTGCAGTGCACTTAGATATTATCATTTGGCATAGTAATCTTGCAGATCATCCTTATCTTTGAAATAATTTATTTATGTACTTTTGATGAGGTTTATTATGGGAAATTTATGTCACTGATCAGGTGATCTCTAGTAAAGATTATCATAAGAGATTTTAATGCCTTCACAGAGTTTACACTGCTGCATGGACACTTGCTTTAATTCTAGGACATACCTTTAATTGGTAAAACTGCATGCAATATCTTTCATGTATAGTAGAGAGAAACAAAACTGTGTTGTTCTTAGTTATTACTGAAGGAAAAAAACCCTTATCTCAAAATGCTATTGAAAGAGATGTAAAATTCTCTACTGCTACTAAAAAGATGCTAGGGGACATTAAAAGAGCAGGTAAGGAATTTCTAGTGGTTTTGTGGAGTTTTGCCAACTAGATTGTCCTGCACCCACAACATTTACTCCTGTACTGCTGCTGCTCAAGGAGTGATTCAGGCACAGTGTTGACCATCTTCTACTGTTGGCACCAGTGCCAGTTCTTTCTGAACCCTTTGGCAAATTATTTAACCACTCTGCCTCTGTTTTCCCATCTGTAAAATGGGGATGGTAGTAGTTACCTCTCAAAGGTGATGTAGGACTTAGCAGCTGAAAAGCTCTGTAGAAATGCTAAGTATTAGTCTTGAGCAAGTGGAGCAAAGTTGTCAAGGTGAAAAGAGAGGATGCTGGCTCCTATAAATGCTTAATCTATTAAAATGTTATGTAGTTATTCTGAGAAGAAAAAACCCCACATTTTACAGAAGAGGAAAGCCATGACCACCTTTCTACCTCAGACCTATCTTCATAAGTAGTATTGGAAATAGCTTTGTATTCTGTTCTCTGCAAAGTACTTGGCTTTTATTAAGCTACATAATTCTCTAGGCAAAAAAATCCTTAAAATACTCCCAACATAAGTATAAAAAGAACTCAGTAGTGAATTTGGTGAGTTTTGTTTTTGTTCTGAATATGAGGTTATGTATAAAGTTGTTTTTTCTGCCTGTGTTTGTATGCATCCTTTGTCCTCTGCTGCCAAGTAAATGCTGCTTCAAACACTACATTGTAACATTCTTCCTCTGAGACAATAATAAATAAAAAGAATATATTGCAGTAACATGAGAAAAAGTATGGAGTTCTTCCAAGTTGTGTGGGTTTTAAGGATGGCACATCTCATTGCTAAATGCTGAAAATGTTATTCTAAAGATTAACATGAGCGTGCTGTGACAGTCAATTTGTATATCCTAGCTTTCTCTCTGTGTGGTTTGAATTTATATAAATAAGATAAGCAGTGGTTTTTTTCCTCATAAGTCTTGCATATTTTCTCCAGTTTTCCATCTTTAGTGATTTTAGTCTGGAATCCTTCTCAGTTTCATGACAGATAATAAATCTGATCACTGAGAAGCAGACTGCTTTTTTTTTTTTTCAAATGTTCCCTGCATGTATTACAGAGCGGCAATAATGCATGAAGCTCTGTCAAATAGGAGAACTGTAAATTAGTCTTCAGGTTTTTGGTGGCTTTCAGTCAACATGCTCAGCTGAACCACAGCATTAGGTATTCAGTCAGAAAGTGTATTTCCTACCCTGTGCTGGTTGGAGGTATTTGCAATAATGCAAATTGTATTAATGACTGTGTTAGAATTGCTACACTTAAAGGAGAAAAAAAGTCCAAAGCCCTAACACTTCTGTTTCCTTATCATAACAGTTGGCACTGGTTTAAAGTTTAATTGTTGGGGTTTGTTTGGTTGTTTTTTTTTAAACTTTAACAAATGGCAAACATAACTGTCAAAGTAATGACCTTTTCCCTCAGTTTGTAAAAGGATGGTTAACAAGTAAGTTGTAGGGTAAGATAATGTTTTTCATGTTATTCAAGTGATTCAGCAGTTAGCAAAGACTTTAACTACAGCTGTAGCAAATATTAAGTCAAATTAAGTTCTGTATTTAGAACAGTAAGTGTGTCTAAGAGGAAGAGACTGCTGGATAAAAGCATGTATTAAACCACACAATCTGTCATTTTAAAAAAGGTAAACATCTTAATTATATGTTTGTAGAGTTGAAGGCAGCATAAAAAAGAGGTATGGATCAGTACCAGGGCCTGACTTTGGGAATACTTTATGAAAGTGCTCCTGTCTACAAGTTGCACCCTCTGTACCCTGACTGCCAAGGTAGCAGGTGTCAGAGCTCTATAATGCTGCCACTTAAAAATTGTGCTTCAGTGCTGTGCCACAAAGCTCCTGGCCCTTGACAGGGGGAACAGAATGGCATCCACTTCTCACCAGCCACAGAGCTTTTCTCAAGGGTGTTGGAGACAGGGCTTGGCCACTTCCGGTCCTCCATGCACAATGCAATGGTGAGCATTCCCTGACTTCACCACCCAACCTTTACCTTTAAGCACTCACCAGCCTCTTATGCTGTTATTTTGTCAGGCCCAATAAAGCCAGCCTGATACTTTTCATGAGAAGGATTGTTTCAGTCCAAAATACACATTTATGCAAAACAGGAGGAGGGACACCCTCCTGCACAGCCCAGAGTGGATGGCATTGGTTGATAGCATATCCATTTAAATTCTCATTAGAAAACACCCTTAAGCTGTAGTATTAACATGTCAGTCCAGTTTTTCAGAGAAAATGCAAGATTGATGCATCTAATTAAAATCAGAGGGTAGAAGTCCTTCTACTATTGGGGCTTCATCCTTAGGGGAACTTCCACAGTCAAACAATCATCTTCGTGTGGGTGGTATTATTTCTTCTTGGACCAAGGGAAGGCTCTTCAGATGTTCAAAATCAAGACAGATTATGAGACACCAGCCCTGCTAGGTCAGAGATACCGGACAAAGACCATCAGTATGCACATGACAATTTGTGGCACCTCACTGTCTCCGGGGTTCTGTCCTCTCTTCCGTTATTTCTACAGCTGAAAAAAATCCGACAACAACAAAAAAAAACCTCAAAACCTCACCAAATGACAAAGTTAAAAACACAAGCAAACAAACAAACCTAAGTTCAGCCCAATTAAAAATGTATTACTGTCATGGGCAAGTTTTGGATTTATGCAAAAGACCAAAATATTTTTCTAAGCATTTGCAGTACAAATTACCCCTTGGGAAAGAATTTGTTCATTATATGTATTTTTTGTTCTCTACTTTAATATGGAGTTTCTTTAAAACAAACTTTTATGAAAGTACCTTTTTGCAGCACTGCAAAACAGAGTAATGGATCCTGTCTCCTGTCATGCAGAAATGAAGATGTCATGCCATATGGCTGAGAATTCTGTTCCCACAACAACAGCAATAAAATCAGTCTTACAAATCCTGGCAAGGTGTAAATTAATAACAGTGGGTATGAAAAAAAGGCCAAACAACTTTTAGGGGGGAAAAAAATTATTCGAGCAGGAAGAGATCTCTCACATCTTAAAAGCAAAAAAGCTCTCAGTAATCATCAGCTGTTGTGTTCCTCAAACAATATTCTTGAGGCTGGAAAAGGTAAAATCATTCTTGGCTCACATAGCTTTGGGAGTGTATCTTCTGTCTTTAGTGCCACTTTCATGGTGTGCCAGCAAAAATTACAGACCTTACAATTTAAATTTATAAATAAGAAAGAACAGCTGCATGCAAGTGCAGCAGCCACCTTCAGAAGGGGTAGGTAGTGTTTTCATCAGCTGCTTTTCTAAACACCTCTGAGACCCCAGGACTGGGCTGGTTCAGCTCATTTTCCCAGGCATCTCAGCACTGCAGCAAACTGGTGCAGCCAGCACAAAGGTATCATTTAAATTAAAAACTGTTCTACGTTAGTATGCTTATTAAAAGCAAGAATCCAGGAGAGCTGTGTAGAATTACTAGCTGTGCTACTCTTGAGTACATTGGACAGGAAAAAAAAATGAAACAAGCCTCACACACCACCTTAGTGTCTATGCTTTGCTGTCTGTCCTCTCTCACTGTCATCTCTGAATCGGTATTTACAGGTTAACTATTCATGCTCTTGTTAGTCACTGTCTTTATGCAGTCAGATAAACACTGAAAATATTTGGTTTTCTGACTGAGGTGGGTTAACCCTGACTGGATGCCAGGTGCCCACCAAAGCATCTCTATCACTCCCTTCCTCAACTGGACAGGAGAGAGAAAATATAATGAAAGCTCACGAGTTAAGGACAGGAGAGATCACTCACATAACCCAAAAATGACATATATATGAATAAATAAAAGAAAAGACAGAAGATACAGTAGTGACTGCCACTGACAATCCACATGACTGATTTAAATGTAGATGGAACTAAGGAAAGGTAAGGGTTACCTAGATACTTATTCTTGAAGATCAAAGTGACATTTACCTTCTTCCAGTCCTCAGGATCTTCCTCTGTTTCCCATGACCTTCCAAAGGTAATTAAGAGTGGTCTTGCAATGATATCAGCCACTCCTCACAGCACTCATGGGTATGTCCCAACACATCCCATGGGCTGTTTGTTCAGTACATCCAGTTTGCTTAAGTGTTCCCTAACCTGATTCATCTCCACCAAGGAGGAGGACATGTCCTTTGCTCCAGACTTCCAGCCGGTCTTACTAGTAAAAACTGAGATAAAGATGGGATTCAGTACCTCAGATGTTCCTGTGTCCCTTGCCCCCAGGTGCTCTTCATGGTTTCCTGAGCCTGCTTTTTTCTACTGATATCCTCATCAAAGTCGTTCTTGTCACCTTTTGTATCCCATACCAGGTCTTGGCTTTCCTAACCCCATCCCTGCAGAATTGGGCAGTATATCTATATTCTTCTTGGTCCCCAAACAGGCTGAAGTCCTCTCTCCTGAGACCCAGGGGTGTGATTCTGCTTTTTGCCTTAATCCCTTTGGAATCCTGGGCACTACCATCTCATGGTCACTGTAGCTACAACGACCCTTAACTTTCACATCCCTTACCCATTCTTCCTTTGTGAGTAGGGGGTCCAGCAAGGTCTCTCCTCTCACCAGATTCTCAGTCATTTATGTAAAGAAATTGTCACCAGTACACTCTAAGAAATTCTTCCTCAACAGCTAGTATAATTCTTGCATGATGTCCTGAAAAAATCTATTGCCAGAGAACTGCAACATGACTGGAGGACCTTCTAAACACAGATAATTTGGTTGTTTTTGTTCAGTACCTCTGGAAGTATTTTAGTGAGCAGTTGTGAGAAGTTTAATGAATGGCAGCAGCACCCAGACAAGTAAAAAGATCCAGCTGTATATCTGTCTCCCCAGTGCCAGCAGCCCCTCTGGAATGGAAAGTGTAGCTCTGACCTACTTGCTTTCATCAGACTGTAATTACAGCACTTATCAATTTTCTATAAAAATACAGATGTGAACAAATATAAAACCCGAGTGGCTGAAACATGAGCAGAATAACAATGTTATTTCACCCCCTAAATCCCAGTTCCTGCAAAGATGATGCAGGCAGGCTGAAAAGTAAAACCAGTGAAATGTCAGTAAACTATCAAAACAACAGTTGAGTTTATTATGAAATATGAGCCAGACTTTATACACAAACAAGATATACCATAGGATTTGTCAGTCTGCTGCCAACACTTGGAATTACTTCCTCTCCAAAATGTCTGCTTGCTTGCTGCGAAAGGAAAATTAGTGAAAATTTCGGTAGAAGAGAATTATTTTGGCTTTCAAACTCACCTGATTTCTCAGAGTGCAGATTGTGCTACTCATTTGGTGGCAGGGAGCTGAACTGGGTGTCCAAAACTGGACCCAGCACCCCAGCCCCAGTGTCCCCGGATAAAAGGGAATAGTCACTCCCTTTGATCTGCTGATTAGAGTTTTGTTAGGACACCTTCTCTTTGCTGCCAGAGTACTCTGCCTCTGGACAAGGAACGACCATCCACGGAAAAGGCAGTAGGTGATAGATGAGGCTGCTAACTTCCAAGTTAACCCACTTAACTCAGAACTTGGTAGCATCTGGCAAACAAATTCTTCAGATAATTATTCACATTCTTGTCACTGCAGGCAGTTTGGTTCTCTTTCCCTGCAAATTACAGTACTTACAACATTATTTAGAAAAATGAGACTAGGAGACAAATATTTCTTAATACGTCACTTTAATTTAGCTGCTCTTCTTGCAGAAGAATGCCTTGCTTTCCCAGGCATTGACACATTTGTGGGTTTGATTGACTTCTTTCATTCACATGTCCAGAGATAGTCAACCTTGGAATGTAAAAAAGCTGAACATCCAAACCACACCTAGTGTTTTAATTAAAAATTATGTAAGCTTGTCCATGTTGTTGCTCACTTTGTTATTTATGGCATCTCCTGTACTTTAGAAATTACTACCAAGTGGACAAAACCAGTACATTTTCCATTCCTGTGCCCAAAGCAGGGCTTCCACTGAAAGCTTCTTGGAAAGCTTGACTAAAATAGCAACTTGATGAATAGGACAAGGTCATTACACTCCACTAAGCTACACTCCTTAAGCACCCTCAAACGTGATCTCTTCTTGACCCTGCTGATTTTAGGGCTCTTTAAGTTAAATATAAACTAATTCAGAAAAAAATAAAATCCATCATACCTTTCAAGGATTTTTGAAAAAAACATCACTGTACATTCAGAAGCTTAAGCCTGTCAGCCTTGTCTGCAGTCACTGCATTTATTTATTAGCTTTTAACCCAGTTGCAAAGGAAAGAGAAGTTTATAGCTCATCTGTTTCCACACAGATTGGATAAAATATGGCAGTTTAGTAAATGAGAGTATTTTTTCTTTATCTATTTTTGCTTGGATAGCTGATATATATAGATGCATAAGAAAAAGAGGTGTTTTTTTCCTAGTTTCTAGTACTAGTATTATGCCCCTCTCAGACAAAATGTACCTAGCAAAAAGTTGGATTACATGATGTGATTAAAACAAGATATTCCACACCCATCTATACTCCTTCCTAGACTGGCAGAAGTGACAAGGCAAAAATCAAAAATATTAATGCCATAATGAAGCATCTGTTAAAAAGCAGTCCTGAGGATTACCCCTTCCAATCAGAAGTGCCCCAAGTAGCAACACAGGAGACAACATGGCATCATTTCAGTTATATATACACACATATAGTGTATTATACTTTTATATACATACACACACTGGAGACAACTGTGTGTAAAAGGACAGGATTATACCAATGGAAGTTTAATAAACATTTATGAAAAAGAAAATAATGGAAAAAAAAAAAAAATCACAGCTGGCTCCTACACCATCTGCCTTAGCACCTCCCTGGAGCTCACCCCTCCCCATCAAGGGCAGTCTCCTTTCTGGAGAGGCACTGATGGCCCCTGGAGGCTCCCACTCCATCAGGCACTCGAAGCCTTGTCCTCCTCACCAAGGAGCAAGGCAGGAAGGGGGATAACCCAGTTCAGTCCCATCCACAACCTGGGACCACTTAATATTCTAGTTCAGCAACACTAAAAAGGAAAGCTGTGTTTATCTGGTGGGTATTAGCAGCATAAAGGCGGTAATTAAGTAATAATCACCTTAAAAATGTGCTCTTATCTTAGAGCTTGAGTTAGAACAGAGACTGAAGGCTGGGGCAATTATCTCCTGCTTTAGCTCCAGGGAAGCAAGCACAGAATAAGCATTCATATCAAAGTCAGTAAATAATTTGGCCAATTACCTATTCCCACATCACCATTGAAGTTTCTTGATTGAAGATTGCAAACATTTATGTTTAGCCTTCAGCTTAGTATTTAGAGTGCCATATAGGAACTGACTCTGCATTATAAATTTATCCCTGAGTTGTTGCTTAAAGTCAATACAATCAGTATTCATGTGTCTGTGAGCAGGCACATGCAAGAAATACTATTTTTCTGTCATCACAAACCATCTTTTACATGTATAAGCACAAGGTCTGTCATGGAATTAATTACCCTTTCAGTTCCCCAAATACCTTGATCTGGCAGGGTTGAGGCAATTTTGATATGCATGTTAGTATAGCTGATAAACTACTCATTTTAGAATTACAGGAAGGAGTTTCAACATGCGTTGAAATAGTGGGTTTTGCTAGAAGTTTCCTCACTGCTATCCTTCTCCCACAGGAAGCCCTAGAAAATGTTTTGGGAATAGATGGGCATCTCTTTCCACTTCATCTCTCTTGCAGTTCACAGAGGGCAGAACATACTCACTCTGTGCCAGTCCGAGTTCGTGCCTTGGAATGACTCCCCCTCCTTCCCTCTGGTATTTCACCAGCCTGTATTATACTGCAAATACCTTTAGTAAGAGCCAAGGAATAGATTTGCCAACCCACTGTCTCCCTATGACATTTTCAGTAGGCTTAAGCAGATTTAAAACTAGTGTAGCTGCAAAGGTGTCAGCAAAAGCCAAACTTCAAGAAATTAGGTTGCCAGTGAGCAGTTAAGTACATTCTAGGCCAGAAATTTGCCTTTGTTGTCAGCACACAAGAAAAAAATAGGGTCTCTAAGAAAAAAAAATGAAGTTGAATTTAAGGTAAATCAATGGCATTGCTATGGCATTAGAGGGACAGGCTTTTCAGAGATGCTCTTTCTGCAAGGACTCTAAAAGCAGATTTACAGTCTAGCTGTGGGTCCTGGCTATTTAGGCATTAAGAACTTGGCATCTGTGGCTGCAGGTTTCCTATAAGGGCACTGGACTTCTTAATGGTAAATCGATTTCCTAGGTATTGCCTTCTCAACTTAAAACATTTGCATGGAAATAATAATAAAAAACCCCAAGCAAACAAACAAAAAAAACCCCCAAAATAAACAAACAGCCCACACCAAGAACTATACTAACAAGATGAAGTAATCAGAAATGTAGGGCCCAGACTCTACAACCATGGTTTCAAACACTCTACCTTTGCCAGAAGGCAGCCAGCATCTAAAAATTAAGATTCATATCACAGTGTAGACATGTTCATGTAAGGGGAAAGAAAGGGTGAACCAAGAAAAGCCTAAAGAATGCAATACAAATCCTGCTTGTGGTGTGCTTTAGCCCTCAGCTTTTCTCACACTTTGCCCTATCTTCTGTAAAAGCCCTGAACGGTGTCTGTGAGTGTTTATGCCTGTTAATGATCCCCTTCTCATTAGTAGTGCATGCCTACTCTTGGTGTTCTCTCCAAAACTGATGATACTGAAAAGATTTTTTTAAGGAATTAATCTCAGAAGCTTTATATTTCCAGGGTTATTTTCTCATGCTGCAAATACAGATGGATGTCTGACAGCAATTATGACCTCTACCTTTCTGAGAGATATTTTTATTCTTATCACAAGATTTTTTATTCTTATCACTGCTGTCCAAGGTTAGCAACCTATGTCAAAGCATTTATAGGATATTTCATGAGTAAGAATTTAATCGCACTGCGAGCAACTAGGTACAGGCTTAACCAAGTAAGTTAAAGAAATGAGTGATGATAATTTAAGAATCTGCTAAATTTAGCAAAAATTTCTACTAGCTATTTTCCTACAGCCCATTTTCATGAACTCCCTTATGCCATTAAAATATATAAATATAAACTACATTTAATGACAAAACAAGCCTCACTCTAAATATCAACAGCCATCAGGCATTCTTTCCTAATAGAAACAACTTCTGTGAAAAGTTCCTTCACTTCATTCAAGAAACAAAACCTAAACAAAAAAAATCCATGTATCAAATGCATAGATTGAAGGGTTCAGACATTCCATAGAAAAAAATTAATCCTACTTCAGCCAAGAGTCTACAACTATCAATCACTTAGCAATCACTAAATAATCACCTCTTGTCTGCATTGAGTTAAAGCTCTCCTTAATTGTCCTTTTTTAAGTTAATTTCTCCCTAGTTTGTATGTCTCATACACAGAAACTGACTCAGATGCTCAGGTTGCCATCCGTGGTGGCTTTTCTAACTGTGTACCACCAAGGAACAACAAATTAAAGGACTGGAGCATCTCTCCTACAAGGAAACATTTAAAGAGTGGGGATTGTTCGGCCTTGAGAAGAGGGGGACCAATGCATGTAAATACCTGATGGGAGAGTCCAAAAGGACAGAGCCAGGTTGTTTTCACTGATGCTCAGTGACCACACAAGGATCAATGGGCACAAGCTGAAACACAGGAGATTCCCTCAGAATATCAGGAAATATTTCCTTATTATGAGAGTTTCCAAGTGCTGGCACAGGCTGCCCAAAAAGGTTGTGAAATCTCCAGACCTGGAAATACTTAAAAGCTGTACAAGTGACTGGTTCTGGGTGGCACTGCTTGAGCGAGGAGGGGATGTTGGACAAGATGACCTCCAGAAGACCAACCTCGACCACTCCATGAGCCTGTGAAAGTGTCTTAAGATTAAAAACTTTTCTATTTAGACTATTGGAAGGCTTTATGCTACAAACAACCCTTCGTACACAGATAAAAAAATAGTGAAGTATGAAATCATATTGGGCAATTAAATGCTTTCTAGAAACAGAGGCAGCCCTTTCTCCAGCTGTTTGAACACTGCACCAGCTTTCTAATTCATCTCCTTCACCTTACTTGACTTCATAAAGCAGGAAACAACAGCTTTTCAGCCCTTGTCTTTCTTGCTCTTTATTCATGGAAGGTCTTGGCCTTCCTTTTCACTAGAGGAGATCCTGAACATCAGTGTATGTTGGAAAGGAGGCAGTACCCAAGAGTGCCAGTTGCCAAAGTTATAAAATTGTTGATATAATTTTCATATATCCGTTTGTATTTGGCATGGAGAGCTTAATTCAGATTTGTTTTTCCCCCTCGTACTCAAGAGGTGCACAGCCACCCAGTTGGTGGCTCGCTATGCCACATACACATATTATTTCACCACTAGTGACAGTGAGGCACACTCTTCCAGCTGCCTCTCTCTCAGCTGTTCCAGGTGCAGTCAGATCTTCTGGACGCAGTCACTCCTCTGGAAGAGATTCAGGACTATATAAGATGGATGGCAACATAAAAAAGCTAAGATGCTTTCAGATTTTGAGAAAGCCTTTATAAGCAGGATAATGAAAGTATAAAAACTGAGTAAAAGCCTCAATTCCTACTCCAACCTCTACATTGTCAGCTTTGTGTCACAGTATCAAATTGATAGACATACACAGTGATAATGTAGAGTGAAACTAAGATTACTTTTCAGTCAAGCACTGCCTCAAGCAATTTCCTTCCAGGAAGCCAGATCACTGCCATATGGACACTCCCAGGAGGGAAGGAGGCATCTCAAGGCAGTATCAGACCAAAGCCAGGAGAAGTCAGCAGCCTTGTGCAATGCCCAACTAGACAAAACTAAGTAGTTTGAGGGTCTCCTATTCACCTGGGCCCCATAGCATCAGACAACTCTTCAGCTGGAAGTCTTCCTTGGCAAAGGCCCAGCTGGGCCTGTCTTAGCACCCTTCCTCCAGCTTAGGACCAAGATGCAGCTCACAAGGCATTCTACTGAAATGGCAAGGGGGAAACCACAGCACCATGCACACAGAGCTGCTGCTTTCCAAAGGTCTTATAAATTAAATTATTTCCTTTTAAGTCACAAGCACCCCTTCAGTTCCTCCTACTCTTCTCCCTGGTTGCCCAAAAACAAGCCAAACCCTTAAAGGCCACTCAGTAAAAAACTGATGAGAAAAGGTTCTTCAGTTTGCACTTCTGCTGTGCCCTTGGGAAAATTAATATCAGGTTAAGCCTCGGGCATTGCCAGATTTACCAGTTGTGAGCTACAGCTGTGTTTTAAATTAAGATAACAAAACTGGAAAAGAGTCCATGGAAAAGGCTACTCCCCATCCACTTCAGTGCAAGCTGAGAACTGAGGTACCTGCACTGCAAATATCCACATTTAAAATGGAAAGGAGCCAGCACCCTTTGACTGTCATGGGAGTTTTAAGAGGGTCCAGACCTGATTGCTACAGTACTGTAAATTAGAATCAGAGACAGTCTCCTGGCTGTCACACCATTAAAAGTTCACAGCTATGAGTGCTCCCATGTGGCTTCAGCTTCAAGAATGTCAGACTCAGAGAAGGGGAATAGTTCTTACCACATCTTTATTTCAAGCCAGAGGGGTTTTGATTTGGGTTTGTTTGGATGTTTTTGAGAAAAATACAATATTCCTAAAACACTTGATTTGTTATCAAATCCCAACTCCTGCCTATAAATCCAACATGATTTGATCTTAGTACGGTATATTTATTCTGTCTCTATTACTGGTAAAGCCTGAAAGGAATCAGCTTTTGCCCTGCAGCAGCAGAAAAATCTCTGGATCCCCCAGCTGTTTATCATCTACCTTTGTAACTTCATCCTGTGAGACACCAGGCAGCTACCAAAAACAGAGCCCTCTTGCACATTATTCAACCTTATAAATCATTAGTGCTGCCACCTAAAACTACAGAGTACCAACAGCCATAGTGACAAACAACATGGATTTACTGCCGTCAGAGAAGATTATTTTCAGCTTTGATTTGAGTGTTTTAAATAAAGGATGTATCAGCAGACAGTACTTACCTTCTCTCCCTTGAAGATAAAGGGGAGAATCATTGCCACAGGGACACAACTTATCTGTCAGCCATTGAATCCCCCTCCTGGTCTCATTCTAGACTGGGCTGCTCCCCTCTGTCTTCCCCAATCCTTCAGACTGCAAGGATATCACTCTTCTTATCCCATAGTAAGGCAGGGGCCCATCTTACAACCATCATCAACTCCATCCCCTCAGAGGAAATGCTTGTGTAGGGACCAGAACAAAGAAAGAACAGAATGAGCCAGTGAAGACTAATTGTTACTTTATCAGGCACAACTGGGAAATAGCTGAGTCATCCCAGCTGGGTTCAAGTCAGCTGCCCTCACTCAGGGCTTGATTGAACCTCAAGAGCTCTTGTCTCCTTGCAGTACTGGTCCCGCCTTTGCTCTTCCCTAACAAATTTTTGTTTCCTGTTGTCCTGGTTTCAGCCAGGACAGAGTTAATTTTTTTGCTGTAGCCGGGAGGGAACCTGACTGTGGGGGTGTGACCGGGACCCAGATTTTTTTGGTACCACCTCATTAATTGCTATGGCAGGAGAAAGGGACTCACTGTAGCTTCCAGTGAGAGGGATGCTCCTTCTGTTATTAATATCATTACTGTTCATTTTCTTATCTCATTGCTGTTCCCAGTACATTGTTCTTATCTCAACCCATGACCTCTACCTTTTGTGCTTCGTACTGGAGCGAGCAGTGGGACTGGTTTTAGTGGGGGAACTAAATTGGAGAATACCATTCCTAAACCATGACACCTGTGTGTTCCTGGCACAAATCCATTGTTTCCTGAGGGAAGGGACAGCTGGTGGCTGAGCTGTAGAGTAAAGCTGAATCCCTGCAGTGACTAAGGATGAGGGGAGATGTATAATGAAGCCCTGTTTTGATGTCTGGGAAAGCACATCTTGGTTCAAAACTCCCATTAGAACACACCTCAGAGAGGGCAAACCTTCTGCCTTTCTCAGCAAATGTCAGAGGATTTTTCTACCATGCTGCCACTGCAGTGCCCCAGAGCCGCATGCCAAGGGTCCCTGACCAGCAATGCTCACCATAACACTGCTTCAGCTGCTCAAAGGTGACCCTTAATTTTGAGAAGCTTGGTGCTGGCTTTGATTATCTTTTATTTTATCTCTGATCTTTATTCTCCTGAGGGTTCCTTAAACATACTTCTGAGAATGAGGGTAAAAGACAGCACTGAAGGTAAAGACCCTCATGGATTATTATTTTAATTTAGCAAGTCTAAATTCCATTGATCTAGATCATTGAATCAAGTGAAACTTGTTATCTTGGAAGTATGAATGATACACGTACAACATAAAGATACCATTTCATTTTTCACTTTAAGTCTATAAATGTAAATTGCATATTCCTGTTTGTGAAGAGATGAACAAATATTACAGAGTTAATCTGAAACAAGTTCCAAGAAAACATGTCACCCCTATCATCATTAAACTATATCTGACATACATTGCAGAGAAATATTTGCATTATATTATTTTCACATCCATGGGGCTATGAAACATCCCAGTGGCTGTTCAATGTTTCTTCACTCTTCCCTGGGTAACATCAGGTCAGCAAAGACTCAGATGTGTCAAAAATGCTACAGAAATGTTCTGAACAGGGAAAGGTTGATCTGATGAGCTATTCTAAAGCTGGAATAAAGTACTGGTTTAATATTTCAAAAGCTCCAGGATGAGTTTGTTTGCTGTGATCTGTTTCATGCTGTGCTTCGTGCTCAGGAGCCAGAAGGAGCCAGATGAGGCCCAGCAGACCTCACTGGTCTGAGAACCTGAAGCACACTATTCCAGTCACTTCAGAGCTGGAAGTACGTACTAGAGCTTGGGAAAAAAACAACCCAGTCTTTTCCAGGGCAGTAGATCCCCCTACTAGGTATAACCAGCTGTTCCATTCTGTTCCAGCTAGCTGCCCTGCAGGATTAATGGATGGCAATGCACTTTGTATATGTTTTTTTCAAAAGCAATAAAGTTTAGAAAGGAGACCCACTCCGTGCTCCACTGTGTAATTAAAGGCTTCTCATTTTCTGTGAATTATTTTCTCCTTAGCTTAAAAAACCTCCCCAGTTCAAAACTTAGGGCTGGGATTATTGTTCTGCATTAATGAGATGCTCTTGTTGGACAGCTATAGAAAAGGTTAGGTCAGCCTCTTAATTTATAAACCCCATTATTCAAGGATTTCTCACATAGGTATAATAGATATTTATGCTAGATACTGTATTAGATATGTGCTGAAATTTGGGTAGAATAAATTTTTTTATTAGTTGAAAGTGAACAAAAAAAAGAATGGCTGAGCTGTCAGGTTGTGTCTGGTGAACATTCATTACCTTCTTCTCTCTTGGCTACTCACTGTGTATGAACAATGTGTTCTTACCTGTGTTTCATCCTAGACTCCTAAAACTCGGAGCCTGCTGATGCCTAAAATCCTCTAGTCTAGAAATATCACATTTTGCAAGTGGGTTGGTCAAAGAATTACATGTAAGTTTTGTGGTTAAAATGAGAAAGTCCTGAGTGGTGAGTGTGGATGAATACCCTACACAATAGCAGCCAGCAAGGAGACCAGCTGTGTGCTTGAAAGGAGTTTACTTCTTCCTTGCTCAGAGCAAGGCAGGGCTTGGTGCTCCAGCATGGCTCTGTGCCACACAGTGATGGTCATGCCACAAGGTCTGTGTCCCCAGGCCTGAACCAGCGGGGCAGAGCAGGGCTGGTCTGAAGAAAGCAGAGAGCCAGAATTCCAACACATTAACCTGGCTGGTGCTGACATTGTAGGAATCAAAGTGTAATAGAGGCTGTGCAAGGGAGGATCTCAAACAGAGACTTGCTGCAGCCAGATCTGCAGTGCCAGTATTACCAGTGACACCAGTACCCACCTTCAGCAGAGCAGCTTGTCAGTCACATTCTGGTTAGATGATCCAAGCACTGCTGCCCCTTGCTTTCACAGTGCCTGCCCTGCACAGACCGATGTACTACTTCTCTGAAAGCTCAGAGAGGGAAGTGGGAAGAAGATCACCTCTTGTATTCCCTTGACTCAGCAGTGCAAAAAGAGAGTGGCAATTAGTCACACTGCCAGCAGAAGTCATTTGTGTTTCAATAAGGCATTGCATTTTTAATTTTAAAGGGGTTTTTTACCATTATAAGCACAGACAAGAGTCCCATGTGATTTTTAAAAATGATTTTGAAGTCTGTAAGTCTCATGCACCCCCTTCAGCACAGCTTTGTCTTGCTAGTGGGTGTCAGAAAATGTCTCAAAACCAAATTAAAGTACCAGGCAAAGCAACAGCTCCATGTTACCTGGAGTCCTCAGGTGCTCCTATTGTATTGCTCACAGTGCCCTCACCAGGAAGCCAGATGTGATACTTTCTGGTACAGCTCAAACTTTAGCTAGACATCCCAGGATTTTCACTTGGTTTTACCATACACATATCTAATCCTCACAGATACCAAGTGAAGAAACAGTCTGGAGTAAAATTCTTGGTTTTCTGTCGGTTTAGTGCTGGCTCTACTTAATAGTAGAAGTCCTAGGACTATTGGTAATGTTTATCATAGGAGTCCTGCTTGATCAGTGAGCATCAGAGTTAAGCCATATCCTTCTTGGGGAAACTGGGTTCGTTTGGCTTCCTGCTGACAAGATGTGTAACACATGCTCTGCTCCCTTGAGATGCTTGATGATCCCTGTCAATAATATTTTGTAAATAGGATAAGAGTATCACTCCTTCTGCATTCAAAGAACTAACACAGGAATAGCTTTTGGAACCACTATTTGTATGCAGTGACTACAGAGAGAGGACTCTCATTTCTCCTGGTTCTTAATTTAAGGATATTGTGGTCAGATAGTCAAGAGATTTCAGGTCTGCTTTGGGTTTTGCCATTTCCTAGGAACCCTCTGCTGTGAAACTGTACCAATACTTATGAATTAGTAGTGACAGCTCTGCTGATGCTGACAGTATTGTTAGAGAGCTGCTGTGCATGTCAGTCACTTCCCTCTCCTACGTATTTTCATAGTGATGGGAGGACAAAATGTAATACAATAAATGATGTCTCTCTTTGGCTGGCCCAACTAGTGACACTGCCTATACAGAATGAGTCGTGAGAAAATAGCTTTAAAATCTGATATTGTTGAAAGTTGTATTGATTGCCAGTTACTTAATTTAAGGATCTGCAGGAGTCACTGCTGTGTGTAAGGGCAATAACCATGGGGAGGGAGGTGAATTAACAGAACATGAGCTATAAAAATTAGTAGGCTGTTCAAACCACTGTTGTTGCTGTGTCTTGTGAACTGAGGTGTTAAAGAGTCTGATGACCCACAGGGTTAATGCAAATTACCACTTACATATGATAAGGCTCTACCTTCCAGGTTTCCTAAAGCAGAGACTGCAAATTAGATTTACAGGTTAATATAACTATAAATGGTTTTTTCTTTAAACAGTGTTCATGTACAGATTATTTTGACTGAAATGGTAGTTACAGAAGACTTGTATAATTATCATAAAAAGTAAAAAAAAAAGGTAACTGTTCTGAAAGCAAGTCAAAGTTGTGAATAATATCCATCGTACGCTTAATTTCAGGCAATTTTCTTCCAATTACCGGTATGTGTTTAGAAAATATCTCCTCAAATTAGAATTGCTTTAGCCTCTCAATTCAACTCCAAAACATTTTCCGTGATAGCTTCACTTTATATTTTAATTGATTGGCAAATTAATGCAAGCTGTAACTGAGCTAATGTTGCAAAGTGATGAAATCAGGGGAATTGAAATTTAGGGCAAAGATGCTAGGTTTACTGAATTTTGAAGCTTGACTTGTTTTTCTAATTCTCCTGTAATTTCTTCTGTCATTGACATTCACATGGGCTGGTACAGTTTTGTATTAATTCTTGTTATAGTACCTCACACTGCTGATTATTTCTGTAACTTAGAGACAATTGCACTTCCTACCACAGTATGATTGCCTTTCAGCTGGTAGATACATTGGATATGAAACTTCTAACAGTTGCTTTTAGTTTTTATTTACTTGCCTTTACATGTGTCAGAGGTGTCTAGGAAACAGCTCCCAACTTTTGCTCCATATGGGAACATGGTTGCTGTCTACGCACAGTGGAAGAAGTCCAAGCTCAGAGTCTTGTTCTGGCTTTACAAATTTAGTAAAACTAGTCCTAGTTGAACATCCAGCTCCCACCTTTGTAAATGGGATGTAGGCAACAGTGAGATTTAAGCTGTATTAGCCCTTCGCAGGCAGAGTAAATGAGGGAGGTTCCCTTCTACAAAGGTGATAAGTCATTGATGTGGGTTTGGATGCTCTGGCTTTTGTGGCAGCATTGAGCAGATGGTGGTGATTAAACACTCAATATCAGTGCAGCAAATTCTGTTCCTTATAACCAAGTTACAGCTGTGCATCAAAACTGTCTCACCTGTAAGGCTGGTCTGTAACCTGCCTGACTGTGGAAGTACCACAAAAGGCGTCCCTGTATGTCTTGGTGTCGGCAGCAGTGCTCTGCTGGCTTTTGTTTACCACAAACAAGACAGCCATCAGAGTTAAGTCTGAAGAGAGATTTAAGATTGAATTGTGTTCCCAGAGAAAAGTTATTAATTTTTTTACCAGCAAAAGATCCAAGCCTCACACCCAAATCCTGTTTTTACTTCCTTTATTTTCTCCTGAAAGAAGGATAAACAAAGGCCTGCCCGCCTGTTGGTTTGACAGGAATCTGACAACCTTGCATATAACAGATTACGCCTGTGTCTCAAGGTATAATTCACCTACCCAATTTCAGAAAGCCAGTTATGAAGTAGGGTAAAAAATACAACTAGAAGGATCCAGAGGAGAAAACCCCAACAATTTATTAACTCAGTGAGGAATTGCTTATTGCAATATGCAAAGAAGTAGCTCCTTAGTCAGCCAGCCAGCTGTCTTTGTGTCAGGGAAGAGGAGGGGATAGAGTTCTGGGTCAGTGGAAAATGGTGGCCTCTATCAAAAAGGCCACTGGAGGAGAACTTCAGAGCCAGGTCTGCTGCTGGTGAACGTGCTTAGTAAACCCCAGTGTTGCTCCTCAGTAGTTGTATGTTGAGGATGCTGAGAAATGCAGGGGCACTTGTCCGGAACACTCAGCGCCCAGGGACTTACAGGTGCTTGTCCACGAGCAAAGAATGTATTTCTACTCTAAGGACCTTTTCAAAATAAAATCATAAAATCCTTTTGCTTTCCAATGGCACATTTGGTGCAATGGGGGAGGGAAATTCCTTGTGTGTACTCAGGGTGTTAATGCTGGCAGCCATTCAAGAGAAACAATCGTCTTTAATGCCAACAGCAAGAAGTGCCAATCTTCAGTGAGACAGGGGAATGTACCATTCTGTCAGTCCTGTTTCGCAGCGCAGCCAGATCCTTCCCACACCACCATCTCACTGCACTGCCAGCTCACAGGACATCTGAAACATCACAGTCAACTCTCACAAGCCTGAAAGTATCATTAATAATGCAAAACATTCCTGCAAGAGACCTAATCCACTGCAATGATGCAAAGGAATAAGATGTGGGAATGCAGATCTAAGGCAATTAAATATCTTTGAATCTTTACAACAAGGATACTGTGATGAGGGGGGGAAATTCAAATTTGTTTTAATCTAAATAGGCAGTGCAAGTATTTACAGTGAATTATTCATAATCACGTCACTGCATGGTTTTGCAGCAGATTTTCAGGCAAGAATCTTCTCCCACTGCTCTGTTAATGGAACAGATTTCCAGAAGGCTGCAGTTTTGAATTGTACAAAATTACCTGAAGTGATAGTTCTTTCCTTAGCTTACGAATTAATTCTGATCACCAACTCAATTTATAGCCTCTAACTTCTGAAACACCTTCTTCTGCAATTCATTCCCCACAGTGATAATCTGTAAGCCTTCTTCATAAGCATATATATTAGCAATATATATATGATTTAGGGATGAATTTGTGTCTCTTCGTAGCCATCATAAAATAGTAAGTTTTTCTCTATTATGTGGAGTGTGATTCTCTGTATAACATGCCTAAAAAAGTATTCGTGAATCCAGTCACATTACAACAGTTGATATCTGTATTTACTGTAATCACCTAGAAGAACAAAGATTTTGATCACCACCCACTGGCCTGGCTACTGTTAGTGACTCTGCCACATGCAAAGTCTCACATTCATCTTGATGTTTTTCTAATTGACCTGAATTTTCATATCCATAAATTACTGCAAGCACAGAAGTATTAACATGAAAGAGTCAGAGTGCATTTTATTCAGTTCACGTCTTTAATTGCTAGGCTTACAACAAAGACTTTTATTGATGAGAATACATTTATGAGTTGTATAGAATATGTTCAATTAAGAGTCGTTTGTTCCAGAAATTTAGAGCAAAATTTTCACACTGCCTTAAAAATCCCTCAAACCCTAGACCTGATTTCATTTCTCTTCTTACTGTTGAGATCTTTCTAAACACTGGCAGCACTTACCATAGGTTTAAAGGTTGCAGTTAAATTATTTTGTAGCTATCCAGTTTGCTTTATCCACTCCATCTGGTAAGCAAGTGTTTTATTTCTCTCTCAAAATGTACCATAACTCTTGGAATTTTAAGGATTTCATTATTTTTAGTGCATTACTCTGTATAACAATCTCTTAACAATGCTGGACCATATCAAAATGGTTTCACAAATGCGTATCACAAAGCATGTACAGTGTGACACAACTTTCTTGAAGTGGCTCTCTGTGACCTGTGCTGAGCCTAGGATGCACTGATATATTTACCAGAAGATGTGATTAATCACTGAAATGTACTACAGCAACAGATTCTCTGTTTTCTGAACTCCTCAAATGGAAACTGCTGATATACATGGAACTGGGTTAGGTGGTGCTTCCTAATGTTAAACTGAGTGGCAGCCCCTCTGAGGTGGCCCTGTCCTGTGAATTCATTGGATTATCCTAAAAGAAAAGTGCTGTTCCATCTCCCGGCCGACTTGCGTTTCGCTGGGGATTAAGCAGCCAGTAAACTCTGACTTACATGCTGAGATAAACACCAAAAAATCCAAGTGCAGACGCACGAATTCTGTGTAATACCTGACTTCAAATTAAACACACAGACATGACTGGGGAGCATAAGATTAATTCAGGCTCAGAGTACAAGTGGAGAAATTTCAGGTGAGTTTAAAAAGTCATTTGAACTAATGCTGTTAGCAACTGATCTAAATTACCTCTAATGATTCACTGTTAATTTATTCTGGACAAAACCAATGTTTGCCACCAAAGGTTATGGAAAGAACAAGCTTTATTTTTTCCTGTTTCTAGACCTCTCTTCTCTGTCTTTTCCAGTTCACTCCTCAACGTATTGAAGAATTTTGGATTGCTTTTTGCTAACGGGGCCTCTAGTGAGCCTGATATGATAGCAATATGAAGCTTCTGACTGTTAATTAAAAAATCATTAACAGAGGGTTTTATGGAATCTTGACTATTTAACAGACCCCCTGTTGATTCTGGGCACATACTGCCTCTTGGTTTCCTTTTGGGAAGACTGTAGGAAAATTCCTACGCAGTTATAACTGAACTTTCATTTTGCTCTGGTGTCTGGGGTGTTAATATTTGATCATGGATGTGCTACCAGTAATTGCAAAGGAAAACTGTTGATGGAAAAGCTGACAGCTGTTTACAGCAAATCCTAATGGTGTGTCCTAGATTAGCAGAAAGGCTTGACACATTGATATTTAAGACTTTTTTTCATGAATGTTTCATCACTAGCAGTAATAAGTCTTTGTACGTCAATAATTTTCTACTTGATTCCTCTGATTTTCTTCCAAATTAAGTCATATTCTCACTTGCACTATCACCTAAGTGCCAGATGCTCAAAGCCATTTAGGCATATCTGTGCCGACTGTCACACTGCAGCGGCTTTTAAGGCACGTGGGCTTTGCAGCAGAACTCCTGAATATGCCCTGGGTGGATTGGCTCTTGCGGATACGGGCAGGAACTCAGGCAAGGAATACATGGCATGCAGGGAAGGGGTACATGGCAGCTGGTGTGGGGAGCACAATGGGTGCCCAAGCAACCCTACAGAGCAGTTGTATTAGAGACGTGTGGCTGAAGCCTTGCTGGGCTGCTTGGCTCATGAAAGAATACCAATGTGAGCCTGGCGCCAGAACTCGAATCTCCTTTGTCCTAGAAGCCAACATCCCCTACTTGCTTGTGGTCAACCACCTCACACTTTTTCTGGTACTGCTGGGCTGTGCCAAGGTACAAGGGGGGCTGGCTGCTCCCAAAAGGCAGGTGAGATGGGAACTTAAGCTCCTGGTACTTGTAGCTGGCTCACGGGGTGCAGAGAAGAATAAAGCCCATGTCCTAACACCCAGCTGGAGGCACCCTCTGCACCCCTGCTGGGTGAGAGCTTACAGCTCATAGTGGAGGGTACAGGACAGATGGCAGACTGAGCCCCTGCTCCAGTGAGCTCCTGGTTGTTCACCGTGCTCCAGCAAGTCACTGACAAAACACATGGTGCGTTTGTTGGGAGACTGGAGCTCTACTTGCCTTAAAAGCATTTACAGGGTTTTTTGCTACTTTTAAAATAGTACTCATTTCCCGCTGTAGCAGGGGAAAAGAGCCTTTCTCCATGCAGTTACCATGCTGTTTTCCATGGCAGTGCATGCAGTTCAAGGTATCAGACCCTGTGGACAGAAGAACTGCAGTTAGGTCTCTAACCATAATGCCACCTAGAGTGAGATTTTCTTCTGGTGATTTTACTTCCAATTTTTCCATTTAGCCCTTTAATCTTCAGATTAGGTGAGTCTCACAGCTTCCATTTGCTAGGAAGACATATTTCCAGTCTCAAAACTCAGGATAAAAAGCCTGAGACTTCGAAGTACAACTCTTTCTTTGCCATAAAAATATATATTAAATTATTTTTAGACATTTCTTATGACCTTGTACAGGATCGTAGGTGCAGAAAGTGGCTTCTGAATACTCACAGTACCATTAATTATTTGCATGTCACGTACTTGTGAACGTGGAAGTCCAGCTAGTAAAACAAGAGACAATAAATGAGGAAGTGTTTTGCCTGAAGATTGAAACTCATCATGGGACTCACTATGCGAACCAAAGCTGCAGCAAATAGGTCAGCATACTTTTAACACTGCTGGGCTTTGTTAGTCAAGTTTAAAAGAAACTTTTCAAACAAGTGGGTATTTATAGCACATAGAATTTTAATTGTAAGCTCCTGTTGCCCCAAGTGCGTTAATAATTTTTTTTTTTCAGTATCATATTTTCTTCATCTCACTCCCAGTTTCTCCTAAGGAACCTTATTTTTCAAATAGCTTTCGCTCTCAGGAAAATAAGCTGTCCTGTAGCTACAGTTCACCTTGTGGATTTATTAGAGATGAATCAATTAATTGTATCTTTAGGGAGAAAACTGGCATAGAAATGAGGTAAGAAAGTAGACAGGTGCAGTGGTTAATATCCATAAGCAAAATTTTTCTCTTCTCCTTCACAGAGTTCCCATGTAAGCCAGGAGAGCACATGTCAAACTGCCCACAGATAAGTACATCTCCATCCCTTAAGCTGATATATAAGTGAAAAATATGATGAAAAAAGTTTCAGTAACTTCCATCTACGACAAAGACGGTGAATGAAAAGTATAAATTAGCCCACTCCATGCAGCCCTGCTCACTTTGCCTCAAATGGTCCCTGGCTGAGAACAGCCATTTGTTTGTTCCAACTCTTTGTGCAGGACAAGCACCCTTGGCACCCTACCCTGACCTGTCAGGCTATAGCCAGTCTCTGTGAACTAAGGGACACTTCAGCTCAGGTTTTCAACAGGTCAGCACGAGTTTTCTTGCTGTCCTCTGCCTCCTGGCTGTTACAGCTGCAGGTAAGAAAACATCCTTTAATGCACACAGGGCATCCAGTAGCCAACCCGGTCTATAAGGATGGGAGGAAGAAGCTGCCATTCAGAGTAGTTTAAAAACAGAGGGAAAGCCAGGAAGACTCTGGGGAGTCTGAAAGGAATGTATGGCAGGTTCTTGCCATAAGAACAGTGGGTAGTGTGGGAATGAGGACGAGAAAAACAGGGAAGTGGGAAGAAGCATGGTGACCCACTTAGGGATTGCCACTGCTACGTGCACTCCACTGCCTTACCTAAAAAGCAGCATATGATCACATTTTCTTGGCTTATTATACAAAGGTCACTCTACAGCTCTATTGAGGATACTCATCAGTTCATGAGGGCCTGATCATCATAACCGAGCTGCAAGATTCCATGAAAATTGAACTCATTATTTATTGTAATATACATAAACACAGGTATGTGCTTTTCTCACCAGCAGCCCTTGGCCCAGTAGTGACTCTGCCCAGCTGTGTTACAGAGTGGTTCCTGAAGCTGACATCATAATGGTACATCAGGGATGAAAGGTTCTTGTGTAATTGCAGACTCTTACTTATTCAAGTAAGAGGTGTACACTTGTGATTTCACCTTCCCTTCTGGGTCCTACTGACGCACAAACTGTTCCCAGAGACCCTTTCAAGTAAAAATCACCTACGTATTTGTAGACAGCTCTTCCTAAAATGACTCAGATAAAATGAGAATGGATTTCATTACTGACCTAAAACAATTTTTAAGTGAAATTTGTTGAATTCTAAAAAAATAAAATTTTTATATGATTCTATACATTTGGGTTTCTTTTAAAAAATAATTAAGTCTTGAAAAGATTATCTTTATGTAGTATTCCAGATCCAAATTGAAGAAATATGCATAAGCATTTTTGATGATAAGTCTGTTTATTTAATTTCACCAAACAAAAATCATCAGGGATATTATCTCCAAAGAAATTTAAAAAATAATTTAATTATTTTGAATCAAAAAGTGGAAATGTTTAATTTCTGCAAGTCTAATTCCATGGGTTATGACATACCATACTTTTTATACTTAAATATTGGAAAATATTTTGTTAGCACTTGTTAGCATTTTCTGGTTAATAATTTTTGTGGGTGAAACAATAGTTTTCATTTTAAAAAAAGAAGTTAATTTTTGCTTTCCATTTCTTTTTTTTTTTTTTGTGACAAATATGTGTGATGCCCCAGGCTACTGTTGTTTGTGTGACAAGATGCCTGTGTCACTTTGACTGAGAGGCACCTGATTTCACTTTGGTATTTCACAGAGCCCAGAAGCAATATTGTTCACAAAAAAGAGTAGCAAATGGAGAGAAGCACTGAGGATAGATTGCATGTTCTAACCCATGGGTGGGAAAGCTTACACAGCCTAGTACTGGTGTCACTTGGACTGGCACAATTTCTTCCCTCTAGGGGTGTTTTTTCAATTTTTCTTAGCTCATGTGAAACCAGAGTGAGCCTTGCTAACAGTGAGGACCTGAAGTTACCCAGTAATTTTGATTTCTTATGGTGCGCAGGAATTGCCTCTAAATGGCTTCCCTGGGATTGGAACTGGGAAAAAAATAAAATCATATTAAATGTCAAAAGATAGAGTATAGAGTCAGTTGCCTTGGTGAACAAACTTTGCTCCATCAGAAGCTGGACAGCTCAGGAGTGGTCTTCATTTCATCAAGTGAGACTTTGCCATTTCCTTTAAGGTCAGGTTTCTGCCAATGAGTGCAGTCTGTGCTGGGTCTGTGGGAGCCAGATGGGGGCCTTTCCATTGTCTGTAGTAGGAATGGTTTAAAGCTCTAGCTCTCAAATAATTTTTGTCCAAACATGTAAAATGGTTCTCACATATGAAATATTATCTATATAAAATACTCTCCCACCACAGAAGCCGTGACTCTGTGTGCTGTTTTGATTTTACAAAACTCAGTGGTGCTGCAGAACCAACATTTACTAGTAAGTGAAAAAAGCAGTTCTACAGGTTTTTGTCTCTTCTAAGCTGAAAACTCATTGATATTTATTATCAAAGAGGTGTAACTGAAATTATGAGGAATTCACATGTATGGTGCCACAATTCTCAGCTAGTTAATTTTAAACTTGTAATTAAATTTTATCCAGCAATTTAATTACTGAAGCCAAGGCAGTGCCCATATTCCAAGAGAAAGATGAAGTAAAAGTCATTTTATTGCACAATTTACGCTCAGATTCTAAAAATCAGTGGAAAACTTCCTCCTCCAGTTTAGCTGATTCTGCTCAATTTACAGTATTCAGTCCTCCACTGCATGGCTGGTAATGTAACAATGCTCTGAATTCCTTGAAAATTAAATCTACTTCAAGGAATTCAGAGCAAGCACTAGACTGATCTATCTGGATGATGAAAGAGTGGTCCTGTGAACTTCTTTACAAATAAAAATTCGTTCGTTACAGTTAAAAAGTTTTCTTTTGTAATAAGTGGAGTTTCTTTATCTGTGAAAACTTGGATGGTTTGAAACATTCTTTTTCTATTCCAGTTCTCAGCACCTAATTCTCAGTCTACCACCTGACTGTTTTTCATGGAAACCAGGAGTCCTTTGACATTAAAACCATATTCAAAATGGGGGTAATGACTCCTCCATCTGATCCAATCAGAGGCATTAAATTACAGTGGTTTACTATGTAAAAATAACAGCAAATGTGAACACCTGCTTTATAGCTCCCAGGGCACTCTTTTTGAAGTAAGCTTCCCTAATAGTTGAGATGAACTCAGAGAAGCCATTAAGATCTTTCCAAAATTACACTTTAAAGACCACAAAGACTTTTGCTCAGCTTTCTCTTCTCTTCTCTCCCTCCCTTGCAAACCTGTTGGAATCTTGGCAGAGCTCTGCCAGAGAGGCAGCTGCAGATGCTGTCCCCTCTCACAGCAGCCCAGGTGCTGATACAGATCCCCCATGGCTGAGCAGCTCAATGCTGGTGGGCTTGTTGGATCATCTCACGTGCTGTGCTACTGACACATTGATCCATGTCTGGGTTCCAGCCTTGTGACAGGGAGGAAATTCTTCATCACAAGAAATCTGGGTGAGGAGCAGCCCATAAGGCATGCTGGGGTCCAGAACATGAATACAAATATAGATTCAACTTTTGTCAGGTCTGACTGTGCCCTGCTGTTCCCAGTCCTTCAAAGGTCTCCCATGTCCCACACAATGCCCTAGCAGTCCCAGTGCCTCAGCCCTGGCCTCACACCACAGAAAGCTGACCCTGCTGGGCTGAGACAAGGGCTGTCTCTAGCAGGATGCTGTAAGGAGGTGCAATATGTGTAGAGAGAGTTAATGGCTCTGATGAGGCCAATGCCTTCTCCACAGATTATAACATCATATTTTCCTCTGTTCCATCTGAACAAAGCCCAAGAAGGATCAACTATACAAGGGCAGCCATCTGGCATGAATAAGAAATCCAGTTTTAGCAAACATCTTGAGACAGGTACCTGTGCTGATCACAGTATAGAGAGAGGTAATAAAGGACATGTAGGGATCCTAAGCTGGCTACTACAGCAAGTAGCCTTGAAGTAGTCAGGAAACATGGCACCCAAATATGGAGAGAGATTGCAAACCACTGCATGGCTTCCTGCCTTAGTTCACTGTCAGGAATGGACAATTACGGGCCCTGCACAAACCATGGTACCTTTTCCCGCTGCTTTGTGGAGGAAGAGTGGCCAAGAGCTGTTTTTGCACTGCCATATGTTGAAGCCCAGCTTGGTTTGCTGAGAGACTGTGGAGAGGAGCTATCCTCCACCAGGTAACGCACTGTCCCCATCCAACACCCTGAACATGCCATCAGGACATTCTTCCCCAGCTGACTGCTGTCTCACAGACACCCAGCAGAGAAGCAGGGTCAGCCTGGAGCTGGAAGAGAAGGCTGGGGGCTTCCTTTCACCTCCCTCTGCTTTCCTGTGTTTGTTGGATTCCCGGCTCCAGTCATGCTGCTTCCAGCCCTTGGCACAAAGCCAGTAGGTTCTGTACCACCCAACACAACCTGAGAGGGGTGAGCAGAGCCTGAGCAGGGCTTCCTACAATCAGGGGCAGGCAGCCACCATGCTGAAGCCTGACAAGTGGGAACACAGGGATCTGATCAGTATCTTCCTGAACTTACTGAGGCAGAATGCCTGGAAAAGGGAGCTGGTGATAACAGCCCCCTAGGGTACCATTTCAGAAGCAGCAGCTTCCAAGTCAATCCCATACTCCCAGCACTATTTTCTTCCATCGAGAGGTAAGGGTGTCATAGATTTTTATCAAGGAGATCTCAAGCCCTGTCCTGCCCACCAGACACAGCAAAAAGTAACCTACAAATGCAGTCCTCTGCGTGACCTCTGAGTAAGACCAAACTGACACCTCTTTTGTGTCCCTTTGTCTCATAAAACCCCTGGAAGGCCCAAGACCTTCAGAGCTGCCCATTGTTCCATCGCCTGTGCTAATAATTTTTTTAATGTCTAACTACTCCCAGTGTGAGCTGTGGTTTCTGGAGATGTGTATCTTGAGTAAAGTGCTCTTGTACTTAAGTCAACTATTGTGTGTTGCAGTACAGGTCTTAGAGCTGTTGGCAAAGAGTTTTTTTGTTTGCAGTTACTGTCCTTACTTTAAATGTTAGCAGGGAAGTGATTTTCTCATTGTCACCCAGAAGAGTAAGTAGAGAATAGGGTGCTTCTCTCTTGATCTTAAAACTAGTATGTGTAATTTTAAAAATATGCTGCCCCTCAGTGCTGTGGAGTTTATTATTTTTCCACAGACACCTGCATACCCCAGGGGCAGAACAACACTTATATTTTAAGCACATTAGTTACTAATTGGAAGGGTGTGTAGAGCTAGTCAGGTTTTTTTATAAAGTAAATTTCAGGGAGAACCAATTTCTTGTTGCAAAAAATCTTCTGTTGAAATCTGCTTTGACAAAGCTTTCAATGGCAAGAGACTTTGGAATTTGGAGTTCAATCCAGATGGGATTCTAGGGGTCTAAATTGTATTTTGTAAAGAGAGTCCTGCACCTCAGAGTGAAACAAAAACTACTTGGTTCTGCTCTTGTGCTTTTTCTGGTTTAATGAAAGCACAGTAAAAAGTGTTTGTTTCATTTATAGGCCAGACTTAAAAAAAAATCTGACACTGCCTTAATAGTCAGAACATAATAGCCTTAATATCTCATTAATTTGAAAAACCTTCATTTGCACAGTCCTCACTGTTACTGTGATGGAATTACATGATCTCATTAACATTTTGGGACGGATCAGAGGTGCTGTGCGTTGTGCTGCTTCTGAGGAAGTACAGTGTTAGCTTGTAGGGCCCAGGAGAGACACCACTTAGGAATATGTGTTATATTGAGGTATTTTTGTAGAGATTTGAGTCCTGAGTCAACACTGCAACATTTTAATATTTGTTGTTTTATGAATGTTCTGATGTGCTTGCCATTCTATGAAGGTAATTATGAGATGCCTTGAGCTAGAGGAAAGGCTTAACCCTATGATTGAAGAGCTCCAATAATGTCATTAAAATTAAAGAAATTTAGTCATGGGTTTTGAGGCAAAAAAAAAAAATCTAATTATCATGCCATAACTTGAGGACAAAAAAGAAAAATGAAAAAATTAAACTAGGAGGGAAGTCTAGGTGTTTCAGTTTTAAGGTGTCAGGAAACTTATTGACACATGACATGCTTTGCAGCCCTCTGGGTGGGAAGCAATTCAGCTAGAGACATATTTTTGATTGTGCATATTTTTGATCGTGTGCATATGTTTACAGTGATACACTCGTTCTCTAGACTTGTTTTCATCTTTCTAGGAAAGATATGACTAGTCTGCAACAGGAATATATGATAAATTTGAAGTGTCCTGCTTGAGCTCACAAGGAGCTCCCAAAAGCAGTGTGGGAGAGGCAGCCTTTTTCAGGGGTGCAGGGATGTGGGGAAGGTGCATCCAGCTCGGTGAACATCATCTTCTTTTGGATATATATGGAATATTAAACCCAAGGCGAGATCCTAGTTCTTCGGAGCCCAGTGGTAGAACTTCACTGATGAGAGCTGGGCTGGGTTGTTGCTCTTCTCAGCTTGCACTGGCTTGGACCTGACTTGCCCCCTGCAGGAAGCCTGACCCAGTTTGAAGACCAGGTCTGAGGAAAGGCAGGTACCCGGGCATGGCAAGGGCCAGCTGCTGGTGGAGGGCAGGCCAGTTGAAGTGACCCCAGCACAGGCCACCCTCCCCTTGCTGCTGAACATGGGGGCAGAGCATGTGGAAATCCCTGAGGAAGCTGGGTTGGGCCCATGGGGGACCAGCAGAACCCTCGGGACTCTGACAAGGAGAATGAAGTCAATGTATGGATAGGAAAAGCCAGGAAAAATAATTTAAATCATGCATCCTGATGGCCTCTCACACAGTACTATGCAGGATTAAGCCTCTCTAACAGTATTTTAAATCCTAAATGATTTTTTTTTGGCATATGAAATTATATCTTGTCCAGTTCTGGCTCCTTCTCCTTCCTTTTTCTTCACCTGGGAATAATTATTCTTCTGTTGCTATGTAAAGTCAGAGGAAATGCTAGTCTGTGATGATGTTCCCTTCTGAATGGTTTACCTAGTTATTCAGATCTACCTCCTTTACTCTCATGTTTGACCTGTTGTGAAATTATTTCTTGACCTTTCCATTCTATGCAATTTTTCATATATTTCTTAAATTACCAGGCTTAAAATTGCCTGCAGAAGTCACAATTGTGGCTAAGGATAAAGAACCTCCTACTGCTCAGGATGGTTTTGAAATTTCTCTATTATCTAGGATTTGCAAAAGTCAAGAAAGAAATCCTAAGAGACTTTTTACCAATGTATTTACAACAGTTCTCCTATTTCCCTGTGGAAGTGCTATGAGGACACCCTTGTTTGTTCTGGCTGTATCAATTTCATAACATTGACAAATGCTTCTTTTCCTACAATTATTTATTGCTCAGATGTTGGATTATGTTTTGCTCAGATGCTTGCTTCATTGGAGTTACGATATTACTTCCAATCTTTGAAACAAAGACTAATTTTCACATAGATTTATGTATTATTATTAACTCCAAAGTTTATTTCTATATTTACATTTATGCACTAGAAGTGTTGGATTCTGCAACAGTTATCAGTGCTAGACATATGAGAGTCTAATATCGTATGACTGTCTCTCTATAAAAATACTTCTCTTTGTAAGTGAAAATACACTCCCCTGTGTTAATGGAGGAAAGACATGAGCAAAAATTTAAACACAGAGATCATCCCTAAACCTTGTGAAGACAAAAATGCAGTAGAAGTTATTTTTATGAAGTGTATGAAATATAGTCTACCGTTATTACAGTGTACTGGAAAACCTGAAAAAGAAAACCTCTTGAGGCTTTGATATTTTTTCCCGCTTTATCAGGTTTCATAAATGCTCAGAAAATCTGTGTCAGATTACCTAGCAGGTTGGAGAGCAGGCTATTGTTGAAGTATGGATGTTACCAACTCAAAAGCTTTTTGCACAGGGCATTTGCTTGCGACTCTTTCCGAAGCGTGGCTTCCTTTATTTCTGAGAGAAAAAGGGCATATACAGGCGATACAAGTTTAAAAATAATTACAAAGTCTTCATTTTTAAACCTACAAAGTTAATGAATTTGAAACTCTCTGTTTCAGCCGGTTTTGTCTTGCAAAGCTGTATGAATTTCATAGGCCAAAGCAAATGATAGTAAATACTAATTTCTATTTTCAATCTATTAAGGTGACCTGTCTGGAGGGTATATACTAAGTAAGAAAAATATCCATTTTAAGATCTTTTACTAACTTTATCAAGACTTTATTATAACATTTTTAGAAGGCCTGTATTAGAAATATATATAGAAACAAGTATTCAATGTGTCTTTTTACTTAAAAGACTGTCTTAAGAATACCTAGCAAAAATGAACTAAATTATTTAGCTTTTTTTTTTGAAAGATAAGACATATTAATATACAAAAAACTTATAGAAAGCATCTCTAACTTATATTTCATATAATTACAGGCCATAGAAGTCTATTAGTTCCAACTATAATGTTGTTATTTTATTTAATAAATGAAAAAGTATCCAATAAGAAAATGTGCAGACATATAGGAAAGTTAAATTACCCACTGGATAATTTAATTATAGGAAAGATCTTATATTGTTCCCTAATGCAGTAAGAATTGTGAGAACAATACCAATCTGTGAATGAGAAAGCCTTAGAACTGGGGTTATTATCTTTTTATATCTGTAGTGACTTAATAAAATTTTTGAATGGAAATTTATACGATTCATATTCTTTGTGTGTGGTAGAAAAATAAGCCATATAACAATTGATTTAGAAGGCAGAAGATTTTTATTTCATATTAAAAGTGTAAGTTGGAGAGGCATAGAGAATTCTAAGCAAGGCCAGCATTTAAAATAACAGCAGCTACCTTGTGTTTCTATTCCTAGAAATGGGAAAACTGTCTACATTTTTCTCTGAAGCAAACTCTTCATGACTTTATATTAAAAAATAAAAGAAATAGCTATCCCATCAACTTTTCACTTTGTCATCTGCATCATATGATTTCTGTACTGCACATTTAAAACTATGAAATAGATGCAGATGAATCTTTGATTTTGATTATGGTCATTTGGCTTTTGAACATAGTTTTGTCTGCTTTATCCACAAGTGATTATTAGTGTTCTGAGCTCCTACTCACACAGAAATCTTCCTTTTTACTAAGTATTATTTCTCTTTAACCTTTCTTGTGAATATGATTATCAGTAGGGTCTCACTGTAGATAATTTTTATCTGAAGCTGTCAAAAAGAAATGGACTGTTGTCTTTTGTTTGGGATACCATGATCAATATGACTGTGCAAAGACCTCTTGAGACATCAATATCTGATGGTGGTGGTTAGTACTTGCTTGCCATTCATCTTAGCCTTGGGTAGACCTTGGACTTTAGTTGGCTTAAACCTGAATTCTAAGGCTCAAAGAGAAAACCAGTGCTCTTACAACCAGTGTCCTTCACACTAATGTCCTCAGGAAACTGAATTGCTCTTTCTTAAAGTCACTGAGAAGGAAGTTTTACCTGTGAGACTGACAGCAATTTCTTACCAATTAACCCATGAGAAGCTCCACTCAGCTTGCTCTGGTGGCAGACCTTAGGACAGTTCTGCACCTCAGCAGGAGCATGTCATAGCGCAATTCTCTTGACAGCTGCTTTTGTCCTTTGCACTTGTACACACCTCCAAACAAACAGGAGGAAATGCATTTGAAAACACGAAGTATTTCATTGTCAAAATTATATTTCTTCTCTGATATTGTGATTGGGGAAAATGCATTTGAGTTACTGCTCATTCTGCTTGAACTGACTTTCTGACTGTTGAACAGCCCAACTTTGACACTTCCTTCATTTCTGTGTGACTTTCTAATCACCTACTCATTAGCAAGACTAATACCCAATAAGATCTTTTCCTTCAGAAAGACATCCTTTAAAAAAACAGTCCAAGATATGCTTGCAGCAGAGACATCCTTCATGATATCTACTTGAAAAACCCCTTCTCTACCTGACTAGTTTCTGTACATACAGTGTGGTCTGCTATTGTGTATTTCTGGTTACATTCAATTCAAGAACCTTTCTTTTTTGATTTTTTTCCTTCCTCTAAAAAATACACCCCAAGCAGTTTAGAAGTATTGTTGTATATACATATATACACATGAAATCATTATGTTAATGCTTTATACATCTTCTGACTAAAGGATGCCTTGGTTCTTAAAGCAATAAGAATGTTTGTTTGTCAAATTCATTTACTGAATGTTGAAGAAATAATCTCTTTTTATTCACTTTATCTGCTGTATTTTTTCCAACTTTATGCATTATAAAATACACATATTTTAAATTAGATTAGTTTACGAGATATCCAGGTTAATACATTATGTCACAACTAGAAGCAGCAAATCAATGTGGGATAACATCTACTTTGTAGAGTTTCTAATTTTTTACTTTCTCAGTCAGGTACAGAATTGTCTTGTCCTCATAACCTGAGTGATTATTGCAAGAATTTTTTAATCTGATCATACTAAAGAAATTGAAAAACTTAATTTCTGATTTTCAATGAATAAAACAGAAGAGGTGATACGGAAGGATTTGCCATTTCTACAGTAATTTCAGTTCCTTGCTTCTTCAAATCCAATTATGTAAACTAATGATTAAGCCACTTGTCACTGATTGTCCTGTGACCTTGATAGCATGTATGTTTTTGGAAATCCTTGTCCTGCTTGGCCTAGAGATAAGGAAAATAAGATAGTGAGGTGAATGGGACCTCTGGTGAGCAGGAGTTCTGTGTATTATCAGCTTAAATGATAATTGGCCAGGTATAATCTTGGAGCATAGTCAGACGTTTCATTACACTCCTCACAGTGTGGCTGGGTTTTCTTTCCATTGCCTCACTCGGCACTACTTTTGTGTTTGTTACGGCTTTTCTTTTCCCTTTCAGACAAGCAAGAATGATTCTCAAGAGGTTTTCATTCTCCTTTGCCTAGGTTTGTCTCTTTAATCACTTTCAGCCCTCTGATTACTCCTCTACTGGACATGTCAGAAGATTCCCAGAGGCCTTTAGGAAGGCTTTGCCTTCTATACAAAGGCAGTTTTATGTGATTCTACAATAAAATCAGTTAGAGGAATGGCTTGTGGGTTGTTTTTCCAGACTTTCAAGTCAAAGAAATAATTATTTTAGAAAATTCCCTAATTTTAAAATATTTTGGGATGTGTATTTAGGACTTGTTGAAAGCTAGAGTCTGGCAGCTCTGGAAAGAGAAATAATTGCTAGAGAAAGCACAATATATTTCAAAGACTGCTAACTAAACCCACAAACAGAACAACAGAAAAATTACCTAATGAACCACGATTTTAGACAGCCTGCTGCTCACAGTCTAGACTACTGAAGTCTGTGACATTTCTCTTGAGAAGAAAAATGTACCTCTCAGCTACTGTAAGAATTTTTGTCTATGTTGAGCAAACATATAAAAAATTTTATTCAAATGACTACTTTCCAAAGAATATAAAACATGGGTAGGTACCCAGTATCAACACATTTAAATATTGTAACCATAGTCTTTGTCTGGGGTGGAAAAAAGTGATGTCCCAGCATACTGAGACATTATCTTTGTCATTCAAGCAAAATTAATAAATCACATTCGAGTTTCTTCATTGTGTTGGTTTGAAAACAAACCAGTGGGAGATGCAAGTCAGGATTAAATTTTAATAGGAAAAAATAAATTAAAAATACGTGAAATAATACAAGGGAAAAATGCTGACGAAGTCAGATACAACCTGACACCCTGTTAGGTGTATCTGTTAGGGTGGTAGCAGCAGTCCAAATGGAGTAGTTCAGTTGAAGCAGTGATCCTGTGGAAGGTCTGCTCTCCAGCTGAAGGTCCAGTAGCAGCTCTTGTCCTCTGGGAACCCAGTAGACAGGGCTCCCTTAGGCAGTTCCAAGGCCAGGTTATATCCAGGTGGGAAGGCTTGACTGCTCCCTCCTGGGCGGAGCATCTCACAATAGGATTAGATAAGTCCATGAGTCATGCAGTGGTTCCTTGCTGGCCCATTGTCTGTTATCAGGGGTGGGTCATAGCAGGAGATAACAGCTAATGGCCCACAGCTGGTGGTAATAGAGGATATCTGTATTGGAACCTAGGACATTCATCTACAGTCTGGAACTTAAAGTACAGGAATTGCAAAGGCATGCAGTGACAGGACAAGTGGCAATGGCTTTAAACTGAAAGAGGTCAGGTTTAGATTGGATATTAGGAAGAAATTCTTTATTGTGAGGGTGGTGAAGCTCTGAATCAGGTTGCCCAGAGAACTTGTGGATGTCCCATCCCTAGAAGTGTTCCAGCCCAGGTTGGGCGGGGCTTTGAGCAACCTGCTTAGAGAAAGGTGTCCCTGCCCATGGCAGAGGGGTTGGAACTAGATGATAAGATCCTTCCAACACAAACCATTCCATCATTCTATGATTCTGTGGAACGCTGCACTTCTAAATTGGTTGGTGATTGCTAAATTGGATAGTAGTTTCAAATATGACCCTAGTTCAATCCTGCTTAGACATGAAAATTATTTCAATTAATAAAATCCATTATGAAAACAATTTATCTGTAGTCCAAGTGCAGACATTTTGCTGCTCTTGATGTTTGACTAAGGTCCACTAATACAGGCTTCTTATCTCACTTGTATTAATATTGAGTAAGTTCCCTCAGTGGAATTCCTCTGATGTAAAATCAACTAAAAACCTGTCAGACCAAGGCATGTTTTGTGTTAGTTCATCTGGAAATGATAATTGCCAAGTGAACAGCGCAAGAAATTTCCAAAACTTGGTTTGCTGTACTAAATTTGAAAACATTTTCTAGCCCTTTGGGTTTTTTTGTTTTCACTCTAGCTTCCACAGTGAAAGGGCAACATTGCAAAAGGCACTTAGAAAACTGGGAGAAATGTAACACTCTTTAAAGTTCACAACATATTTACCAAGAGTGTGATCTGTTGGAAACTGTGAAAGTATTGCTCTGCTCTCTTCATGCTTGTCAGCTGTCTGATAGATCATGATTAGAGCAGGTTTCATTTACACCTGTTATTTTTATTAGGTTCAAATCTGAGCAGATATAGTAAGGTTATTCCAAGAAATCACATAATTATTTAAGAAGAAATGAAGAGCCAGAGTTGATACTCTTAGTTAATTCAAAGAAGAAAACAAAAAAGAAAAATTTCCCAGCAATTTTTTATCCTTTTTATGTTTGTACTGTATTTTTTTTTGGCAGAAGATGGACAACAGATGTAAAATGTACTGTTATTTTGGAGATAGTGCTGGAGAATTTGGCCTTAGTTACCCTTATAGAAAAACCCAGTTATCAGATGAAAACAATTATCAGATTAACAAATTTATCCACAAATATTTCACATGACATTTAGAATACTTAACTATCAGTTAAACTCAAATTCTTTAATAACTAACTTGACTCTTGTAACAACCTTAGGGCACAATAACCATGCGTGTCTCCTGTCTGGAATCAATTTGTCACTGATATAAATCACTGCATTGAAGTCAAGAAATCATGATAACCTACATGACACAGTTGCTTTGCCCTGAAAATTCCTTTTTGCTCTGAAACAGGGATTCTCATCGCAGATGTACTCATGAGAGGACAGTTACATGCCATCTCAGGCACATACCCATTTAGTGTAAAAATTCTTCTGATGAGCTGCTGAATCTTCTGGGGTGTGTTTGATTTTGGTTGCTTTGGGGCTCTCTCCCCACTACCACCCGCCCCCCCACCCCAATTTTTTGTTGGGTATTTTTTTCTTTTTCTCCTTCTGTTCTTTTGATATTCACTTTATTAGTTATTTTATGCCATATAAAAATAAATAGATAAACAAGCAGCATGCCGGTGGCTGAGGACACCTTTTGCTGTGTATCTTGAGATACTTCTCAGTTCAAACTTCAGACCTGTTATACAAGGTAACAATTTGAACTAGTGCAGCTGATGAGAAAAAAACTCCCTACTCTTTTGAGGACTGCTGACATTGCTGTTACCACACAGTGATGGAAATATTTCTGTTCTGAATTACAAATCAATATTATAACACACTCCCAGCAACCAACTGATGTAAAGTCTTTCCAAAAGTTTCCATAAGTTTAGTATACTTGCTGCAGTGACACCTAGCAATGAAGATGAACTTTGTATTTTAAACATCAGTCACTCCTTCAATGACATGGATCTTCCAGGAAATTTACTGCTGATCCACAGAAGCGTAAATGGGTTCTTGTTAAGATCAAAGAAGGGAAAGTATTTTAAGTTACCCCTGGGTTGATAAGCTCCCACTCTTATCTCCCCTCTGCGTGAAATATTAATTTTAAACAGTAGCAGAGGGGCTCTGATGGTTCCCTGGCCTGTTCTATTTTAGAGGTCTAGGGATAGTTTCTTCTTAATTTTGGAACTTTGCCAGTTATTTTCCAGTGAAAAAGAGGAATTTTGAGAGTGGTGAAGGGCATGATCCAATCAAAAGGAAGGTGAGTAGTGCACGAAGGTTGCTGCTGCGTATGTCACTCACAGTAGTGTGCTACAACCTTGCAAGCACTTACATTTTCTGTGGTTCAGCTCACTGGAGTGTCATTACCTAAAAACCCTATCTATAAAATGGGAAAATCCAACACATTCTCCCTTGTACTTTTGCAAACAAATGACTTAAGTCTTGGGAGAAGTTAGTGTCTGATCTCCCATGTACAGTTTTCTTTTCAGCTTTTTCATCTTGTCTCAGTTCTCTTACACATTAGTCTTTCAAAACATATGATCTAAACTCAAAACCAAAAAGTAGGAGTTTTTAAGGGTTGTCATATTAAGCGTTTATACCTCATTAGAATCTGCTAATGAAGGGCAGATCAATTTGGGTTAACCAAGTAGAAAGACACAGTCTGTAAAAATACAGAAAATCCTATTCCAACTTTTCCAAGGATTGCAGTATTCTAATTTTTAACAACTCCACTGAGGGGTCAGTGTCAGAGTCATCCAGAAAAAAATCCCCTTTCTTTGTGATATTCAACTCTGCATCTTTTGAGACTAATTCTAATTTTGAATTATATATAAAGTATTTCTTTGGTAAATGTTCCCTCCTATGTTAGGTACAAAAAGAAGAAAGTAAAATAAATTTCTGGCTTCCTTTAATACTTCCTTCAGAAGCATATTCACTTCTTTGCATGAATACATGTTTGTTTTGCATAACATTGGTAGCATTATGAGTGCAACAAAAGAGAAACTTTAAGACAATGACTGATCAGTTCAAAGATGATATTTTTTAATATCTTCATTGTTCTGTAAGAGGATGAGCTTGAGAAAGGCTTGCAAATGGGAACTATCTATTTCAGAGAGCATATTGCAGTCACCTCAGTGCCATGAACACAGATCCCAGTAGCTTGTTCAGAATCACCTTCTCCTCCCTAGAAGACCATCTGAGAAGTGAAACTGTGAAAACAATCAGTCAGCAAACAAAAGCCAATAACGATACGTAAGAATGACAGGAAACGCTTTGCTGAATGATTAGAAAATTAAAGCAAACTTTTGCTGGTAAGTTACTACTTAAAATCCTAAAAAACAACTCAAGACTTTATTCAAGGCTTGGGCTCTACTAGAGCATTAGTTTTAACCCTTATGCAATCAGTGTCTTCTGGTGATTTGGATGATCTTATCCAGACCCGTAAGAAGTGAATCCCTTTGAGGGTGATTCTGGAGCCAGGTCAGGACCTTAAAGCGAGCAAAGACTGTTTTCTCTCTGGGGCTATCTTTTGGATCAAAGGTTATGAGAAAACATTTTGCCCATCAGAGCCTTCCAGATGTGTAACTCCTTGAATATGTATGCCTGTAAGATAGCATCAAAAGAACATCCAACACAAAACTCTTGATGCACAACCACGACTGGCAGAACCTCCTGGACAGCCATGAAACACATTCTGGCATTTACATTTTTTGAAACCCTCTGCTTAATTGTCCACTTTGTCAGTGTAACCTACAAAAATTTCTTAATTGTCAGTCTAGTCTACAAAACAAACCAGACTGGTCAGAGCAGTCTCAGTGTCTATAAATTGTTAGGAATATACAATTTACAGATGTATATTTTTAAAACATACAAGGAATAAGTGAAAATTATCTTTTGAAATGACTGCAGAATGTGGTCCAAGCTTTATGAAAAGAATAGTATGTTCCACTGCTCAGAGAATAAGCTTGACCAGAGTAAATCCTGAAGTATTTGAAAACATTACTGAAGGGTGAAAGCCTGTGATAACTTTGGCTGCTACTAACATTCGTGTTGAAATGGAAACACAGCCACTTACTGGAGCATTTGCTAACATGAACTCCTACCCACAAAGTTAAAACACTGATTGCGTTCTGTAAAAAAGACAATAAAAGGCAGATTAAGCAGTTTATTTAATTAAAGTCAGTGAGTTTATATACTCTCATATAGAGTCTGTTGTTAGTTTCTGAGTTGCCTTTAACCCAAAGAATCAGTAAAGACGAGCCAGCAGAAATGAAATTTTCTAACATTATTCTCCCAAAAGGACTTTCTGCAATGCATTGAGGGAGCTGAAAATATAGGCTAAGTAGATTAAGTGTTCAATGAAAACTACTCTGATAATGTGGACCTTTGATCTGCAGCACTGCCAATGATGGCAATTCCAACCAGAGCAGGCTCCAGTGGGAAGTTAGGGATTCCTATGTGAGAGCTTAGAAACTGCTATCTCAGTTATATTTTTTATCAGTGGATTGAAACAGCTCCTTAACTATACCTCGAATTACTCTAGTGATTTGAAGTCCTAAGTTCTGAAGAATGAATTAAAGCTGGAGACACACAGAATCACCAAACAAAAAGCCAAGAAGGCAAGAGGCACCCACGTTTTTCATAGGGAAGGATGGGCGAGATGTGCAAACAAACCCGTGCCCAAACTGTGTTGCACTGATCACATTTTTGCTTAGAACTGGCATCAGGAATGGCCAAGTGCTCTGTGAGGTTACCTATAGTGAAAAAAATTTAGACAATTAAATTTTACAGCTTTGGCTGAAATTGCTGAACAATATCTCATTGATTAGAGTGATTTTTTCTCTCTTAGGAGTTACTAAGCTTAATATCTCTGCAAAGGTCTGTTTGAAACCCACCCAAGAACAACTTTTTAATGAATTGCAATCCAATGTTGTCTTTTCTTTATGGTGATTTTGCTCATTCCTTCTGCAACATAAATTTTGGACTTGTGTGTGAAAGCGAGTGCAAATAAACTGGTGCAATTCACAAAGCTAAGATTTACTTTCCCAGTGTCTGCCTTTCTTTGCTCACTCACTTCCTCACTTTTTCACTGTCTCACCCCTTCCTTCTTCATGGCTACCTTGCTGATGTGGCTTTTTGTTACTCAGTAAACATGAAGACAAAATGAGAAATGGCATCAATAGGATTGTTAACGTCATGCATGTTAATAATGGTGAGCTTTTTCAGGCTCTTCAGAAACAGCAGTTTGTTAAGTCTTGATTGTTAATGACTTCAAGGCAAATATATAAGCTTACTGGGGAAAACCAGAACCCCAAACCTACAGAAACATTCATTTTGTAGCTAAGTATACTTGTATCTTTTGTTAATTCTCTTGCCAAAGGCAGTAAGTTTGAACATCAACAGACAAGTATCTCACACACAGACACTGTGTTCCAGTATGAGTAATCTAACATCTCAGTGTTTCCCAACAGAGTATTTAATTCCTTTTATCTTGTGGTCCTTGACTTATGTTCTGGTGTTCAGTGTGTTTTGCATAGTCATTTTCATTTCTGTAAAGTGCAGGGATGGATAACTACAGTAGCAGAATCCAAAAATTGACAGGGCACTGCCACAGCCCCTTTCTTCCCTCTCCTTCATGAGCTACATAGGCACAAAGGTGGGCAAATCACTGCCAAACAATAATCCTGCATTCATTCCCTCATGGTATTTTTAGTATTTTCCAGCCAGACTGCACAGACATAAAGGGCTATTGAAGTGCAGAGCAGCACTGAGTTAAACAGTAGCTGTTTGGTAGAAGAGAGGACCACAGCAGAAATCACCCAAGGATGACTGCCCAGGGATGCAGGTGTTGCCTATCACGACAGCATTTCTGCTCTAGTGTGAAAAATGACCATGGAAAATAGATAACAGAGAGAAACTGGAAAAATATTTCTTAATAGAATTGTGGGGTTTCTGTCTTCTCACATCCTCTTTTTTTTTTTTTTTTTTTTTTTTTTAAATTTTTTTTTTACAGTGCTCTGAATTCACCTAAGTTCAAGGAAACACACATCTGGTCTTATTTGCAATTAGAAGTTTCAGGTGTACAACAAAGTTAATGTAGTTAGAACATTCTACAGCGCAACAGATGACTTATGCCTCAAGCAGCTATTCTTTTCCTGACTTTGATTTCTTGTCCTCTAACCATTTTATGCTGAGAGAGTCTTTGTTATTGCTTTGTAATTTCCAATAATTGTATTATGCTGCAGAGAAACAGAAAAATCAATTAGTCACTCAACAATAAGAAACGTATTTTTGCTGAAAATTAATAATTCCTTTAGTATATTTCTCATATTTTTAGCATGCAGTTATATGTGTGCAGGGGTAGATAAAACAGAGTTCCTGAATGCAAAGGTCATTTCCTCCTTTCAGTCCATAGAACTTTGATTATCTGATTATGTTTATACCAAACTCATGAGTGAATATGAGGTGTATTTTCTCATCATGCAGCACAATCAAGAACAAAGTGCTGTAAGTCAAATTTGTGATCACAGATTCTTGATTTAACCTTTGGTCAGCTGGAGGCACCCTGGGGTAGATTTTTGTTGCGGTTGGCTCCAGAATCTTGTATCACTTACCCACAGTGAATGGCCCATACAGTGAATTCCACTTTCCTCACTGGCACAGCTGCCTCTGCATCCACTGATGGGACTGTGGAGGAGACAGTGAAGAACTGGTGCAAACTCCATCCACCAGTTACAACACATTCTTCATCACTACTCTAAATTATTGCTGGTAGTTTCTCTTAGTGACTGACCAGAAACACATAACAAAGTCATTTGAAAACTGCTTCATACATCTTCTAATTGCAACTTTCTTCAGACCATACATTCTTTTAAACTGAACTTTACTTCTGTGGGCATTTGAAAGACAGAAAAATAGGAACTGGCACTAGACTCAATAACTTACAAAGAATTTGTGGGAGCTCAAAATCTATCATTTATTTACAAATGTAACTCCAAATTGGAATGATGGCTACTTCCCTATAGATTTATTGTTAGGGTGGCACTGCCAAGCAACATCATCCATTGCCTAGGAATGATCTCTTACTGACACCTCATAAGGCAGCTATGTTTCTCCACCTTTTTTTTCTTATAAGTCAATTTTTTAATGTGGAAGAGCTTCAAGCCAACAGGAAAAAATTATATGAACTTGCTAAAAAGACATGATTCATGCTCTTTTATTGTTATCATTGACTGGAGTCCTTGGCCATCCCTGTTTGCTCTTCTCCCTTCTTTCAAGCTACCTAGTGGGAACAACAGGAGTACCCCAGTAGAGCTGTTAAAAAAAACACTCTGCATTGTTAGATTTCTGTCATGTGCTTTGAGAAGCTGTATGTTACATTTTGCCTTGGATGAAGAAGATGTCTTGCACAGCGTCATTCTTGACTGGTTGCTGCAGATGTGAAGGGCAGTGTCTGCAATGGGATGGTTCCCAGGATCTGGACATCATTCTGGGTTTGCTGGCTGTCAGAGAGGGCATTGGCTGTGTGCAGTCTGCAGAGCCCCTGCTGGACTCCTTTTAAGTGGGAACTTAAGTGTGGGGGTTTTGGTTGCAGATTTCTCTTTTCTGCTACAAAACCTCCAAATTCTGGCACATAGTTAAAGGGGCAACACTTGTGCATGGAGCAATGAAAGACAAATCCATTTAAGGAGCCTCAGCTTGTAGAACTGGACATGGAGTGCTATGCAACTACAAGTGATCACAAGTGATCTCACAAGTGGAAAACCTGTGAAGTAAGTGTTTCTAAATGATAATATCAACATTTCTGCGGATTATTTTTGCACACTGACAATAAGCTATGGCAATACTATCCAAATATTTCCTGTAGAAAGTCTCCCTAATGTTATGCTTGCTTTTCCCACCTGGGGTGTTTCTGAGTTGGCAGGGACCATAAGTAGTCTCCTGGGGTTTGGACTTACTCATGCTGATTTGCATGAAATCCAAGATGTCACTGAAAAATGGCTGACCATTATACAGTTTGATTGATTTTTTTTTTTTATTTCTTATTCAGGACTTGAAATCAGCAAAAATGTTGGCACTCAGTGGGAGAAATTTCATGTATCAGCTTTCATTGATGATGGTTTTTGGGCTAATAGTGCTTATTTTCAGCTGGTTTTAAAATGAATTCTTTTCATAGTAGTGTTTAGTGGCAAATTTGTCCTTTAACTGTCCATTCCTTGCTTTCTTCTCATTTTTTATGGTCACTGACAAATGTATTGGGAAAATGATATTTGTTTTAAAAAGCAGATATTCATCTAAGATCATTATCATGAAAACAGGAAATTTTAGGGGTCTTAATGGAAATTTCACTTTAAAATTTTTATATTCATTTTTGTCAGCCTTTTTAACCTAAGTCCATGGAGCCTGAATGATCTTACAGAAACAGAATGAAACAATCAGATGACAAAACTGTAAAGACATTGTATTGAGAGTAATTTTTCCTTGAACTAAAGGTGAAAACTTCTTTCTTAACAGTAATATATCCATTCCATATAGCCAACTGAAAATGCCAACCAAATATGCAAGTAAGATCAGCTGATGAAGATAAAAACTCAAGAAATATGTCCTTCATTTGAGAGATAATTCTGGAAGTGTCTTGGGGTGACTTTATTTGTGCTGGTTTGGACAAATTTGGAGGAAAATATCCTCTGATAGAAGGCAGGTTACAACCACCCCTCCCCCACCACATTCTGGAAAAAAAAATTTTTCCTTGAGGGAACGAGATAAAAACTATTTATTTAACAAACACACAGGATAATAATAATAATGCAAAATAATAAAACTCTCTCTGTGGAGAGAAACCTGGGAAAATTCCTGAAAAAGTCTGAAAGAAAAGTTGTCAAAGAGATTCCTTTTTCTGTACTTGCTGAGATGTGATGAGAGAAGTTGCTTTATTACAGTTGCATATCAGAAGGAGAATTATGAAGCTGTGGTATTTCATGGCCTTGGAGATTTGTGAGATTCTCATTCTCCATTGTCTTTCATTTTTGTAAAAAAATCCACACTTGTAAATTTACCAATTCAGAAAGGCTGCGTCTTACATTGCTTATACACAGCAGCAAACACCTTCCCAAAAATCTGTGGGTGGAGATTTTACCAACTTCATGTTATTAGTATCTTATTATAGAAAATGGATGTAAGCAAAAATTCACAATTCCTTGGTATGTCCTGGTCTAAACTGAATAGTCAAGAGTTTTCTGTTTCAAACAGAACAGAAGTATTGTGCTGTTTTTAAATTGGATCTGACTCCCAATTTCAGATCAACCTCTTGCATACTAAGTTTTAAACTATTGTATGGGTTCAAGACACTGATTGCATAATCTTGGTTATTATTAAGTGAATAAGTAAATATTAAGATTTCCCCTTAATAAGGCTGAAGTCCTCTTTAATTCATACGATACCTCCATGCTAATGTGAGTGGTACGATGGCTGGAAAATACAATGGGTGTGATATGTTAACTGCATTGTGCAAGATGAGGCTGTGACTTGGTTGTTTGTTGACACCAAAGAATCAAGCATAAAGCTAAAGGATGAGCCTTGATGCAAGGGCAGAGTCTTGCCTGTGACACCTTCTGATTCTGGTTGCAGTCAATAAAATTTAAGCTGGTGATGCACCAGTAGGCCAAGTCAATGCAAGTGGGAGTTTTCTGTGTGACTGAACCAGTTCTAAAACTGTGACCAGTTTCATTAAGGTGTCATAACTCTTCAGATAATGAGTCAAAAATTATTCCAAGAAAAATAAAGAGCTACATTGTACACAGTCCCTTGTTTCCCCTGCTTGCAAATATACTAACAAAAGGGGGAGGTATATATAAAAATATTAAACATATATAAAAATTCTACCAAACTCTTCCTATGGCAGTTCCTCATAGGATGGTCCTTGGTATTTTCTGAAAAGTTTTAGATGTTCCTGGATCCTTTAGAGAAATGGAAGGGAGCCAGAAATTTAAAAGGTTGAGCAGGGCAGACTTCAAAAGCAATTTATGCTTTGATAGAAAATGTAACTTCTCTTGCAGTTCTCTGCTAGAGAGAAAGAGGTTGTAGAGTGAATTACCACCTAGTTTTTGTTGTTTGTTCTAATTTATTCTGCTGTTGTTGTTGTTGCCCATTGATATTTCTTGATGTAGTTATGGGGTAAAAATATTTCTGTATGTTGGAATCCAGAATCCAGTTTGCTTTCTTAGTCACAGGGTTTGTGGCAGAGCCCAGGAAAAAGCTCTTAGTTATATGGCTTACAAAGACCTTTATTTCTTCATACATCACCACTTAAGGGTAACGTGATGTGGCATTTCAGTTTTTATAGCTTTCCTCTTTCCCTTTGTGTCCCTGTGTATTAATTAAAGGTACATTAGCTTAAAGAGATTTTTTTCATATTGCTGTAGCAACCCTACTTCCTTGAACCAGCTCCAACTAGTAAAAAAAAAGAACTTGAAAACCTTTTCTGAGGTCTAAAAATTTCTGGCTTTAATTGTCTATGGTGCTAAAGCTGAGCAGAAAAACCAGCAATCATCCAATCACATCAGGAGAATGGCACACTATAGACGGAGAAGCAAGTCTCTGTTAGGGTAGTTTATCCTCTTCATCTGCTTTCTGAGTGATAAAACCCTTGTTCAACTTCCCAAATTATTCTCTCAGTTTCAGTAAGAGATACTTCCCACTACTTCTCCCTACAAGCCTCACCTGTTTTATAACCGAAGAGCACTGTTACAAGTACAAAATTCCAAGGCTGATTTGACATCATTAGATAAAATAATAATTTACTTTTACTTGGGATATTCTGGGGGAGAAAGGACAGATATTTTGCAGCAGGTTTGTACGTAATTACAAACACTTTTACATTATGACTCCTTTGTGTTTTCAATTGACTAATTACCTGCTGAGAAACAGCTTCTTCCTTTCCTTTGCCTCTACTTCTTTTGAAAGATTTTTTGTGCAATTCTTATCTAATAGGTAGGATATATTCTATGACTGCAAGTCAGCTTCAGGATTTACTGTAATCAAACCAAAGACTTGTAAGTGCTATGTCATTGAGTACAGGAAGGAATTTGTTGGAAAAGAGAAATCCTCTGGTTAAATACTAAACATTATGAACAAGCCCTTTTTAAGGTCTTGTAGTGACTCCAGAAACACAGAGGAGGTAACTGGGGACAGATTTCTTTTTTTTTTAATTAGAAAATAGATCTCTCCTGAGAAAAAGTACCTACAAGTATTTGGTTTTTTGTAGCAACCCAAAAGGAAAATGACACGTTGCTGAATTACAAGAATAGTCTTGATGGTCAGATTGTGCCAAATTATTTAAATTCTGAAAAATAGCACAATGATAGAGATGAGAATTGTTGTGTACTCTATATTTGACAATACATACTCTATGATCCTATGATAAGTCACCCCATTTCTATAAATAGGAGTATCTTAAATGAAGTGTGCCTCATCAATGCCAAATTAAATGGTATTATCTTCTAACATCTGGGGCTGGCAGAATTCTCTTTTTTCTGTTTGCAAATAGTTCATGTAGCATTTTGCCTTCTGCATATGTTTTTATTTTTAGGCATCCATTTGGTAACATGGGTAAGTCATTCATCAACCGTTTATTTTAACAGTTAATAAACATTATATATGATGCTTATTCTCATCCATAATTTGACTGAAACAATAAAATAAAATAAACAGATTAAAAATACTACTAAGATAACACGTTAATGTCCTAGGTTACAATACAGATATACTCTATTACCACCAGCTGTGGGCCATTAGCTGTTATCTCCTGCTATGCCCCACCCCTGATAACAGACAATGGCCAGCAAGAAACCACTGCATGACTCATGGACTTATCTCATCCTATTGTGAGATGCTCCGCCCAGGAGGGAGGAGCCAAGCCTTCCCACCTGGATATAACCTGGCCTTGGAACTGCCTAAGGGAGCCCTGTCTACTGGGTTCCCAGAGGACAAGCGCTGCCACTGGACCTTCAGCTGCAGATTAGACCTTCTATAGGATCACCACTTTGACTGAACTACTTCATCTGGACTGCTACCACCACCCTAACAGGCTGTCAGGTTGTATCTGACTTAGTGGGTTTTTTTTCTTTCCCTTGTATTATTTCACTTTTTTTTTTTTTTCCTATTAAATTTTAACCCTGACTTGTGATCTCCCACTGGTCTGTTTTCAAACCATTACAGTTAATTAACCACAGCACTTAAATGAGTTGTAAAAAAGCAGTAACTGTAATCTTTTTTTAGTAAAGACACTTAGCAGAACCTGAAGGAAAAAATAACAAATGCAAACCATCTAGTACACGCCATTAAATTCCTTGGGACTTGCCAGTCTTCATGTAAGGAAATATTGAGAAATGTTTAGATGTATCATGTGAATTATGCTAATTTCAGGCCTGTTTCTAATGGGTTCAGTTCCACTGGTGGATTTCCAAAGTTAAGCTTTACTTTTCCATTTTTTTAAGTTGGTTTGTACAAGAGGAACTTTGCTCAAATGATAACTCTGCTACTAGATATTTTTTTCCTTTCCCTGATCATGTGATACGGAAGGAGCAGAACTCGAGATTTTTTGAAACGCAACTGATATGAAAGTAATTTCATCCTGAGAGAAGCAGAAGGACAAAGAACGAAAATGGTGAAGAAGGAAAGAAGGGTTTATAGGAAGAAGCTAAACACTTGCTAGCAACGTTGTGTTTTCCTACAATGGGGAAGAGACCAGCTGACCAACTGGCTTAGAGCACTGCTATCCCGTGACTATCCTGTGTACTAGACACACTTGTTGTACCATCATCTTTCTAATGGTGCTCTATCTGTTAAATCCTTGTCTGTGTTCTCCTGGAATGCTTAATGCAGCATTAAATAGGACTGAGCAGCTGCTTAACAGTTCCAAACCATCCTAAATTGCAATTTGAAGTAGATTGAGATGGACGGGATTGGTGACTGTAAGACTAGAAGAGTCATTGATAGAGCATCATCCTAAAAAATTGTTTCCCTATTATTCAAGCAAAAAAATTTAGCCATGAAGGGTGAGAAATCCACAAAGAAAATCCCTGCAATGTACTTGAAGCCTTGATATTTCATCTGAATAGTGTAAGAGACATGAACTATTACTGAGACTGCAGGTCAGGTAGATCTTTGCCATAGAGAGCTGCAGTAGCAGGCACTGGGTAAGGGTACTTTTAGGGTACTGAAGCCTCTGCTAACAGCCACCACGGAAAGAGGCTCCCACAGTCTGTCCCCTAGGTATTTGTGTTATCATTTATTGCTGGAGATAAGATGTTTTTTTGCAGCTGTCTTGTTAATGCCATGGTTGAAGTTAGCACTGTGAGAGCCAGAATTACTGCCTGAGGTATGTTTTGTCTCAGCTGCTCTGTGACCTTCACACTGTGAGCTTCATCCTCACAGATGCCAACCTTTTTCAGGGAGTTTACAATGTTTCTATTTGTCATCGTTTGAACATTTCCAGTCACTTAAGAGGAAGAGGTCAAAGAGCAGAATGAGTGAGGCTGTTGCTTGGACACAAATGGCTGTTGTCTGGACACTGATAAGTCTTCTAAGGACAGATTTTCTTACTGCAGAAGAGTAAATCCTAGGATTCTTACAATTTTTTATTTATTAGCAAAAAAACCCCCAAAACCAACCAACCAAACAAAAAAACCCCAACACATACTTCAGTTAAAGCTATTCCAGAAATCATCCAAAGGCTAAGTTTGAGAGACACCAGGCAAATAATATTGCCATTTCTTTGTATATCCAGTTTGGATAAGAGAGCAAAAAAACCAAAACCACTTTTGAGCTTAACTGAAAAATAGTGCTGAGAACACCACATACCAACTCTCTTCTGTTCCAGATAACACAGCAAGAGGAAAAGAAGAAACCAAATTTGAGCAAAGTGTGACCACACCAGCAGTACTGTGCTTCAGGAACCTTGGACTTATGTGAGTTAAGGATTTTTCCACTCACAGCTTCAAAGGAAGGGAATCCATTTGTGACTATGACCCCTTAAAAAGGTCTTTGTTCTTTGGGGGTCTACATGCAAGGCAGCTATCTATGGTCCCACTATACAGTCAGTGGAGATCTTGCATTCAAGAAAGTTGCCCTGACAGAGGTGCTGTGTGCTTTTTGAGTTATTCTGGAGTTTCCAAAACATTCACGTAGTCAGATATAATGTGGGAACTATGAAAGACCAGAGTCCCTCTGCATAGCTGACTGAAGGCTGGGAAGGGTGACCTGGGTCTTCTGGTCACTTTGTGCCTTTGTTTAAACAACTAACCTCAATCTTAGGTGTGAGCTTTAGGGAAACCTGAACTGCTTGCTAAACTCCATTAATTCTGTTCACACATGCAACCCTTGAGTGGGTATTTTGGATATCACAATGTAGCTCAAAGGGTACTAGAGGTCCATATTTAGGCATCTGAACTGAGCCCTAGATCTTTATGTAATGTAATGGGAGCTTGAATATGAGCATGAATTTCAATGTACTATTCTTGAAAAAAATACCATCCAAAGTGCCCAGCCTTTTCCATTTGCCGAGATTTAATCATTAGGAACCAGATGTTTTTCAATAAAAGAAGGAAAAAGCACAAAAGCCCTGATTCAGCAATCTCCATCTTCCATGAAAAATATCAAGCAAATGAAATGCTAAACCAAAGGACATAGCTTGGCACCAGCTGTAGACTAATTTGGCCAAATTTAAAAGTAATGTTGCTGGACTGGTCAAGGCCTCTTGTTAGAAAGTTCTAGTACTAAGAAAATAACCTCCATATATATCCTGTATACACACCATAATTGTACTCTACAGATGTTGCTGAGATGTAGACAAATATCCCATGCCACAATTATATTAGGAGAGGGAATTTCTATAGGGTGGTTTGGCAGTAGCTGCTTTGCTTGTATCTCAAATTTTTTGGCAGTTCTTCACAAAACAAATATGGGATTTTGGGTTTATGATTCACCCTTTTCCTTCAGCCATTGTCAATGTTTTTCAAGCTATTCAATCAATCTCTCATATTTTTCTACATCTCTTCTTTGAGACTTTGTCTTTCTCCATATTTTTTCTTTACTGATAAATGCCTTTACTGTATGGTGGGAAACTTGAAGTGGAAAAATTTTAAAAAATAAGCAAGACTGATTCTCTTCTCATTGCCAGGTTGCTTTGACATTATGTTCTGACGATTATGGGAACCCATTACTCAGGCATCTGATTTTATCTCCATCTTGAACTTGAACCAGCAAAAAATAGGTGGTTCCTTTGTTCCCATCAACAGGATGTTTGTTTAATTCTAACTTCAACACTGAGCAAGTAAAATGTTTGTGGTACTTGTGTTTTCAAAGGCCCTCAAGTGATATGGTGGTACTTCTTGCTGTCTTTACATGAAAGTTAGCAGTTTTGCCTGCTGAAGGGCCTTTTGGGGAGATATAATATTTCATAATGTGGAGGTAGCAGGTAGCCACATCCACAACTGCATGTCAAAGAGCTGTATGAGTCTAAAAATGGAAAGCAAAACATAAATTTTTTGGTCCTATTGATTATTTTACTCCTCAGTGTATTACTTCATTACCTCCTAATGTTTCAAAAGATCTAGCAACTTTGTCCGTGACCTTCACTGGAATTAGATTTTTCATCTTGGACATTCTTAGCCATCTTAGCTCATCAGTATTAGCAGCTTGAAGGATTGGGCTTGGTGAAAAGGATGTTTTTGAATTTTTTTGGAAAGCTGTAAGATCCAAGTTATCTTTCATTTTTCTCTAGTGCTGAAGTAATCCACTGAAAGTTATATGTACAAAATGTCCTGAGACAATGGGTGCCTTGCTAGATCAGATGACATTTTTTATGGCAGTCTGCTCCAGTACCAACAAAGGAAGTGCTCCCGTATCAACAAAGGAAGTGTGTCAGTACTGTTGTGACTGTTCCACTGCTTGAACAGAAATGGTCCATATGCTGTTCCCCAAGGCTGTAGAACATCTGTAATATTTTGAGTTGTTTTTTACTGTTACAGTATGCAGCTGGAAGAGAGGGAGCTGACAGGGCTGCAAGTTTGCTCCTTATTCAATGCTGGCATAAATATTATGACAAAAAATTCTGCATACATGACTGGCAGAAGTCTAAAAGACTTTTTGTTAAAGAGACTGGGTTGTGCAAGTGAAATAGCTGTTTCAGGAACCTCCTAATTTTTGTACTTCATGTTTTAGGAAAATGGAGTAAATAACGTAGCCATCTGTAACATAGTTTAAATAATATAAGAGGGTATAAAGCAATGTAGTTCTTGTTAGCCTAGGATGCTAGGATATTTTATGATAGGAAATAGAAAAAAACATATAAGAGTAACTCAGGTGCCTCACACAAGGCTGTAACAGTTCACTGTCATCAAGTAGTATTTGTGTTACTTTATGCAAATAAACATATATTACCCTGGTTACTTCTATAGATAGGCAACTTTAGCAACAGCCATTCTTTTAGGATTTGAATAATTTTCGAGGATTAAAAGAAAATGTTTATTAAGACACATAATTCCACACTCTCTTCAGTTTGTCTTTATCTTCACTACACAGTGACCGTCTGAGAGTGCTGTGTTTCAAGCAAGCAATTGTATGTTTAAACAGAAGCTTTCCTTCATGTTAACATTTAATTTCCTTCCCCCGCCATTATGCCTCAGGCAAGGCTCTCTTTCGTTCTTTTTTGCCGCAGTAGTGTACACCATAACGAAGTATAGCTATTCATGTGACACAATATAGTAATCAGAAGTAAATTACACCCTTTAAAATTACCATCCTTAATCACAATTCATAAAACAATGTGATAATTGCTGTCATGGGAACATGGGAAAAAATCGGCTAGTCATTAAAAAAATACTATAATCATTAATATCAAGTGCCATGTGAAATAACAATTTTCTACTAATCACTAACCTAGAGCTATATTGCAAACTGAAGATTCATAAAGTAAACTGGATGTCTACAGCTAAAAAAGGCACAAACTTGCAAAAATATTTTGCCTATTAACAGGTTTTGTACTGTGTTTTGTACAACTGTGTATTTCCCAATATATACATGGGCTTCTACATGCAGCAGTTATACACCTGCACTTGAATTTCTCCTTTGCCCTTCTAACCTCAAGTAAGCTTAACAAAATCAAATTTTGAGGAAAAAACATACATCCAGATGTTGGTCACTTGCATTGTCAAAACTTCCAATTAAAAAAATATAAAACAGTATCATATTGGAAACAAAGGTGCTAGGGCCACCTTTTCCATATTGCTCACACATTGCTTAGTCTGAGAGGGGGAGAGTATTGGACAGAAGAAAAGGAAAAAAAAAAAAGATATACCAGTCAATTTGGCATGAGCTTAAAAAGTCTTTCTCTGATGGATAAGGCCAAGCTGTAAAGAAACCTGAGAGCTCTAGTGCTGGTTTTTATGTGTTAGAGATGCTCAGCTGTAATGTCAGGAAGCTGAATGTTTGAATTCTTGTTATCAGTGCAGATAGGGAGAGAATGAGGCAGAGCTGGTCAGCTGTGTGCATCTTCTAGCTGTCAACAGATTCTGTTTAGAGTCTTAAATCCCACAATTACCAGAAAATGATCCTCCCCTCCATAGGTAGTGAGGAAACTTGTCCTGTCAGTCTAGTTGGCTACATTTTCTGAAGCAAGGGAATCTGGTTCCTCTTTCATATTAGAGCAGAAGCTTACACAGCATTAATGAGGACCACTATTGTGATTTAAATTCTGTGACTTTTAATTCTACATAGACTATGAGTCTAAGCATCACATTGTACCTCTAAAACAATAGAAAATAGCCTTCGGATCTTTCCTTTGTGTTTGTTTTCTCATTGAGAAATAAGGTTTACACCAGAAAAGTAGTCAGTAAAAGTCTGATTTATACATTGCCAAGGTATTCTTTGAAGGAAGGTAATAGAGCCACTGAAGTGCAATTAAAGTGGAAAATGAGTATTTTTATTTTTGGGAGACTACCACTGGTGTTTTCAAAGGCCAGAGGTTGGAACCTTCTCACCACAAACTGTTCAAAGGCAGTGAGCTCATGTAAGACTGTGGGAAAAAGGGTTAGAGGGTCAGAAGTTTTGTCATTCAGCTCACTATTTGCCGCTTGGTTATTATCTTCAAATGTGTAAAGGAACCAAACGGACAATCTGCACTTTTATTTCCATCCAAGGGTAGGCAAGAGAGTGGGGAAGAATTTTGATCCCTTTTTTGTCTCTCTACATCTCTTTGTATTTTTCTGACAAGACTTGCTTCCTTGGAAAGCAATCCAGTTGAAAACCAAGCAAACATTTTCCTCCTTGCAGCTGCTCCAACATATATGGGCTGGCAAGGTGTATCTCCCACAGCTGCCTGCCCAGTCCAAGCTGTAGGGTCAGGCTGTGGCAGGCTGAGATATCTCTGCCCAGCAGGACTGGTGCCTCCTGCAGATTCCTGACATGCTCTTACCCAGGCCTTGACTGAGAGAAAGATGAAGGAGGCAGTGATGACCTTTATTTTGTGTGTTTCTCAAGTTTTTTCAAGCAGTTGATGCTCACTAGTCAAAACTATCTCAAGGAGAGCTGAGTCAATTCATTTTTCCAAAATAATTTGGAGATGGATTCTATTAGAGCTTGTTGGGAAATTACCCAGGCGGGCAGGCATGGGCAGGGAATGACCAAGGGAAGGTTTACGACTCGTGTGAATATTTCTTTTATTTTCACAAGTTAGTTACCACCCTGTGTGGAATGAAGCAGTGATGGAGGGTCACTTCTGAAGTGAAAATGCTTTCCTCCCATTCTTTCTCATCAATTGACCTCCCCAGGACAAATAGATTTTTGCTTAAGTACACCAAAAAGAAACTCGTGGCTTTTTCCCATTTTACCCTGTTAAAAGCAAACAAAGAAAAATCCCTCCAAAGACAATTAAAAAAACCCCCATACAAAATACTTATTAACATGTTATGCAAATGACACATGTTAACTTATATGTGTCCAACTAATCTTTCATGAACTATAAACAAGTTCTCATTTGCTTCCAGTTATTTCTATTTCTCCTTTTTAGTGGTGATTTCCCAAGTTATAACAAGCCAGATAGCTACCTCTAATCTTTATAGCAATGGCTCTTAAAATATTCAAAATGAGTAATTTATTTTTAATGATCTTTAGCTCTGAAACAGTTTAGGCAATGTGCTTTACACTCTGCAGAAAAATTCTCCTTGGTCCCCAAGGAAAACCTGCATTTTTTTAGGCTAAGCCAATTTTGAAAACGAAGATGTTTATTAAAAAGAGTGATCTACAGAGAAGGAGACTTCAGACTACAGAGCAGGGCAACTAGTGTTAAAAGCAGTGACTGAAAAGGTCCCTGAGGACATTTTAAAACAGAATACATTGAGGCTGATTTTTAATTGATTTGAAACCTCTCTGACCATTTTTACCTTGGAAAAGTTGGTATGAAACTGTCTGAAACAAGAATTTCCTTCTTCATTTACAGAAATGGGAGCTTAGCACATTGTGCTCTTATATAGGAGAAGTACTCAAAACAGAAAGCTGTTTGAGAACTAACAGATACTATTGTCAGGTGCATCTGCCATACAGAAACTCCTGTTATAAAAGCAGTTGCATTCCATGATGTCTTTGAGAAAGATTTTGCAAAAAGAGTTTTTGAAGGCTCAATAAGATGTAAGAAACATCACACAGGAAAAGCATTTATTGATCATTGAGCCCTTGAGTAGATCTTGTGTCCAAAAGATGTGTCAATCCTTCCTTCAGTTTTACAGTTTATGTTGCTTATATAACATTTATCTTATCTACTGAGACAAATCTCTGGACTTTATCCATGTGTGCTGGTTTGGACAAACTTGGAGGAAAATATCCTCTGATAAAAGTCAGGTTACAACCAACCCTCCCCCACCAGGTTCCGGAAAAAGAAATTTCCTTGGAGAAAAGTGAATGAGATAAAACAACTATTTATTTAACAAACACACAGGAGAAGAATAATAATGCTAAGTAATAAAACCTCTTGCTGTGGAGAGAAACCTGGGAAGATTTCAGAGCCCTTCTGTGGGTGTGGTCTCTCTCCTCTGCCTTGGAGCTGGGTCGTGGGCCCACCTCCAGGGCCTCGGTGGAAAATTCTCCTGATGTGTTCTGATGTTGAAAAAGTCCAGAAGAGAAGGAGGGAAAAACCAAAGTCCCAGGAAAACAAAGTTCAACTCTCCATCCCCCTCTGGAGAAAAGGAGCCTAAAGCTGGCTGCAAAGCAAGAAGGTGCTTCCTCTGCTCTTGCTGCCGCAGCAGGAGAACGCAGAGGAGTGTGTGTCTGTGTCCTTGAACAACTGTTTTGAAAAGTTTGCTCAGTTTTTTTCTCTTCCCCCTCTTGGGCTCAGTTTAAGGGCACAGAAAAAGGCACAGGATTGATTTCTGGGCATAGAGCAGCCATAGGGGATACACATCATAAAGTCACCCCAAGACACCTTGATAGCTCTACTTAGTTTCAGTGAAGTACATACACCGCCATATATGCTTATGCTTTGCAAGCCAGATCAATCTGTTTCCTTTCAATGTATTAATATTATTTATTATTATTATAATTATCATTATTATTTCTTTCAATATCTTTCACCATGTTTCAGTGCTTGAACACCATTCTGCTCTCAGCTGCATGGTTGCAGCCCTTTAGTCTCATCATGGTTTTGGGAGCAGAGGCACTCTCTGGCTGGGGACAGGTACACAGAACTGCTCTGTTCCTGTCTTTGCAGAAGGAATGTATTTACTGATGCTAAAAATGTCTTTCTCTGCAACCGAAGACTTTTTCAATGTTCTCATCATTAATTAGATAATCAGAGTTGATTTTGAGATGAGAGGTCACATTTAATTTGATGTACTTAATTTGGTACATTACTGATTCTATACCATTTTTCCTGCTGCTACAACTTGGTATTAAAGCATCAAGTTTGATACTGCTTGTTTGATACTCAGAAGGTGTTGCTAGATTCTCTGTCCTTCTGTAGCAGATGAATTTAATTCCATGCAGTTATTTGTGGCAAGCATCCCTTCCTTCTTTAGTCTGGAAGATACTTTCAAAACAAAGAACCTGCAATTCCTCTCCTTTTGGAACATAAACACTGTTTCTGCAGTCGGGCTGAGGAACACCTTACTGTCTGTGGCACAATAAAACTGGACTCAGGGAAGCTGTGCCCCCTTTTTTCCTTCACAGTAGACTTCTGTGCCGGAGACAACGGCCAAGATCACTAAGCTTAGGCACAGGGCTGACAAAATAGGATTACAAAGGCAGCTCTCTGACTGTTCCAAACAATCCAGACTGGCAGTGCAAAAGTTCTTCAGGATAAATGCAGAATTCTTCAAAATATAAAACTCTGGGAACCATCTCAGAATCAAAATAGATATATATCTATATATAGATGTATAGATCTGTATATATATAGCTGGGGTTTTCTTGTTTTGTTTTTTTGGTTTTTTTGGGTTTTTTGTTTTTTTTTTTTTTTTTTTGGTTTTTTTGCATTCTATGCCTCTCCTACATTGACTTCACTGTCTCTAGCAATTTTGGTACATACGTCCTGTACATTATGAATAGAAATGCTGTGCTGTGAGATTCTATTTTCTTGAAGTTATAAGAAGTAAATTATACTAATTTCTTATACAGAAAATAAAACAAGGCTTGGGATATTTAGATAAATTCAAAGCCAAGAAGTTACAGTATCTCACCACCTGTTTGGTTTTTCAAAATCTTTTCATTTCAAGATTCACAAAGATAGCAATGGATACTATTCATCATCTGAATAAAGAATCAAACACCAGCAGTGAAAAACATATTTACATAAGCATTATAAAAAATGAGCTTTTTATTTTGATTTTACTGTTGAGATGACAGTAATAATAGATGTGAAAAACAAGTGGGAAGTGACTCAGAAAATCTCCATGTAAATTTTATTTGTGAAGATGTTAGTATTTTCACTAAATAGATGGAAGAAAATCACAGTAAGAATTCCAAACATAATTAAAATTATCAACAATTTCAAGACAAAGCACTTTTCTTTAGGCGAAAAAAAACTTTCTGTGAAAGTCTTGCGTCAGAAGACTGGTCATCTAAAACTTTAAATTTAAAAAAATCTTCTCAAATTTCTTTTTTGGCTTTTTTTTCCATTGAAGACAGGATTTCACTTTCAGAAAAATTTTATACATACTAAAAAATCATTTAAATTACTTCCTGTTTTCTATAGTTTATGGGTCTTTTTTTTTCTGACTAAAACAAATGTGTGATTGGATTCCCATAACTGCTACTTCTCTCCAATGTGTATAAACTATTATTTTGAATGTCATTTTTTATAGATGCATAAATTTCTCATCCTAAAATAAAAGTTTGCATTTCAGCTGCTCTCTGAGGGCAACTGCAAAACACTGTAGAACACCAAATGTTCCTAAATTAGCTAGCTGGAGCATTTTAAGCTCAGAAAGAATTGTTCATTCCTTGGCTGAAGAACACAGAAAATTTTTGAATTATTAGAATGAAAAAGATGCAGCTGTGGTCTCTTGGGTGCAAGAGAATGTATTTATTTTCTCAAAGAGGGAAAACAAATTTATCATCTGGATTTGTGTCATTTACACCTAGAGGGAATAGGGAGAATGTGAATAGCCCATCAAAACTGTCAAAATGTGAATGATATTAGATGCAGTCAAGAACCAGAAGCAGATGAATTTTACCAACAGTGAGACATAGAATGGGGTATGTAAAAATAACATAATTATACACTGAGAGAGAGCTGGCATAAATGGGCAGACATCCCTCTCCATGGTATGAGACACGCTGAGTCTTCCCTCTTTACAGTGTGTGTTCCTCTGTCCACTGCTGGCCTTCTTGGCTTTGCCTGCTGTCATTTTGCCCATCAGCAATATCAAATTTACTGGTCTGTAATTTGTGGATTCCTACTGAGCCCCCCCCCTTTAAAAATTGTCAAATGTGGCACATTCCATCCTTTCAGCACCAAGGTTAGCTGAAATGATACACCATGCACAGCAATTAGTTTAGCAATCATATTTTAATTTCTTCAGACTTTGGGTAAAAAAATCCCAGATGTTAGCACAGCTGCAAGCCATTTTCCCTCTATTGCTGTCATTTTACCTTATTTTTTCTAAAAACTGGTCATCTATCACCCCATCATAATTTTGGTAGACCACTGGCAACTGCCTTTAGTTTTCCTTTTTCCAGACTCAAAACATATCTGCCAGCCAAACTGTGACTTACTTTCAGCTTTCCCGGTTCAGATGTTGCTTCCTCTTTTGTAAGTTTCACTGATTCTTCTGTTTAAACACACTGATGTTGAAGAACAGGGGAATGGAATCCCTTCCCTTTAAGAGTTGTAATCCATATAAAAGACAACATAAAACTAAATGCCTTGGGAGCATTTTATCCATTTGACTACTGTGTCTTACTATTCTTCTAACCAGCTTCCTCAGCCTTATCTAGCTCTAGTTTCTGATGTTAAGTGCTCCCATGGTGGATATTTTTGTTGTAGCTGTTCTTTTCAGGACACTATCTGTGGATACCTTCAGCTCTGTGTCACTGCAAGCAGATTTTGGAAAGGTTTGATCTCCCACATCATGTCCGTACATTTGCACAAAAATGTGATGTTGCCAAGGGCAGGGGACCAACAGCAGTATGATCTGTGTGATGAAAGGACAGTCAGAGCCTAGAGCTAAGTAAATATACTTTCAGATTGCTTTAGATGTGCAGAAAATATATACTGCATGACAGTAGCATAATGGGACACTTGCGGATCATATGTCAGTGTCCCATAGTTGTATATGAAAAATGTGCTTTTTTTGCAGAGTTATCTGTTGCAACACACAGATGCTGTATGTAAACATAACCTGCAGTTATATTTTACATCAGAATGTTAATGTTTTACCAAACATAATAAAAGAGTACATAATTTTATCATAATAATTAATCACTGAATAATTACGCAAATTTAAAAGCTTATCATACCAAAACAGGCATTGTTTGAAATGGGATATTTGTTCTAAGAAATTACAAAATTTAGCACTTATTATTTACACAGCCAAAGAGGATTTAAGTGGTAGAAAACCTTTTTATCAGTGAATAAAAACACCACAGAAATTATTTTAACATGAGCCTCAGGTACTTCAGTATCTTCCATGGCAGACACCTAAGACTGGATGACATGAGGATGTGCTACAGGCGAGCTGACCCAGCTGGCATTGAGCTGTGGTCCTGAGCAGCTGTGAGCAATTCTGTGCATGAGAGTGACAGTAAGTTAATGATAAAGAAATTTCATGGGTTTAGTCTTCAACACTGCTTACAGGTGAAAATATGTGTAATTATCTGATTCCCTCTCTGGGGCTAATTCTGAGAATATTCTAATGCTGCATGTGATAGCGGCTATATATGAGTTTTTAAGTTGTGTTAGAACTAATATGAAAATTCCATTAACTTCAAAATTTACATAGACGGGTTTCCTTTGACTGAGAAAAATCATAGAAAATAGTGACCCTTCAAGGCAGCTTTTATTTCATAAAAGTGACTCCGGATTGTATTTTACTAGGAGACAGCATGATCCTCACCTTAAAACCATAAGGGATCCCTCTTGGGAAAAATACAGTGAGGATACAATTCACTCTGTAAGTGAAGGCTTTGAGGACCCAGGTTAGATCTCTACAGGGGACAAAACTCCAGGCTTTTGATCATATATTTTGTCATTCCTGTTTTTTTGATACTTCCCCAATATGATATAAAAAAGTAAAAATATAAGTGCAGTTCATCTATTTTATGTTGTCTCTGTAGAAAGCTGTACCATATTCCTGCTTCAGTTCTCTGTCATATTTCCATTTGAGTTGAAGAACTGGGCCCCTCTGTTCAACACCTAGGACTTTCTACATTAAGAGTGAACTGCCTCTTGTTTTCTTACCTCTGTAAGCAAGAACATGCTCATATTGCCATCCACCTGGTCTGACAATATCTAGCAAGTGCTTTAAGGCATTTGGGAAATGTGATCAATTTTTGTTCTTTCTAGTTATTTTTTTCCTGAAGAATTCTCTAGATCTGCTGAGGACAGGGGACACAAGCGAGTGAACATAAGGAGGGTAGCTATTTCTATTTGAGAAAGAAGGATAAAATTATTAGAAAAAAAAATTTCATCTGAGTCTTCTAGGCCAGTTTTTCAGACCTAGAAAATTTAGAAAACTTGTGTCATAAATAAAATTTTTCATTTAGACTTCCCAAGGTTTTAGAGAGAATATTTCAGGTATTTTGTAGTTAATTAGGAGTGATATTAATGCTCATGGTGATAAAATGTGATTAAATAATTTTGAAGTCAGGTACTCAGTAAAAATATGGAGAATATGAAGAATGGTAAATGTTATTTGCCAGGCAGGACTAAAGACATAACTAAGTTTGTGAAAATGACCCCCAAGGGCTTGAGATGTGTCTAACCTATTTATAACCTTTTCTTCTCCTCTTAAGAAGCAAATCTTTACTGGAAAAATAATGTAATGAAATTCAGCCTGATGTGGAGAGGTTAGTTTCAGGGACTCTTGTCCCTGCTGGCAAGTGACTCAGATGATAAATTGCCAGTACAAATCATCAGACTGATGCCTGGCAAGAACTGAAGCTAACCTTGTTCAGTACTTTTTAATTAAAAGAAAGAATTTTTTTTATTTCTCACAGACAGTGTTGCAGAAAAAATCAGGCAGAGGGCCTGGGGAAAGGAAGAAAATGGTCTAAAAGACTCCTTTGCATCTCAGCCAAAACTAAGTCCTAATGGTAATGATGCTGGGAATGGGAGGGAAGAGAAGAAAATGACCCTGACCATTGTAACACAAGCTTCCAGGTAGCTTGTGCATAGCATTCCTCAGATTTTTGTGCAGTTGTTGTAACAATGACAAGAATCAACTCCACTGGCTCCTATTATACCAGGGTGAGGGGCAGAGTCCAATATAACTTGAAAAAGGAAGGTTTTTATTTTAAAGGTCCGAATTTAATTCAGACTAGTAAGTGCATGAACTTCTTGGGCATGAGCCAAGGCTTTCCATCCAGCAAAATGGCATCCATATCAAAGGAAACTGGAAGCTGTCCAGAGCTACAGGGAAATCCCACAGTCTGTTGAAATAGGAATATTTTGTAAACATCTCAGCTTTGAGTAACTCTGGTGGTGACACAGCCAAAGACCTCTGCCAGATTTTCCAGAGGTCTGCTCTGCTGAGTGAGCCTCCAAGGTCTATAGCCACAGGTCTTCCCGCACAGAAGCGCAAGCATGAAGATACTAGGGATTCCAGAAATGAGAAGTAAAAAAAAACACTTGTGCTCTCTGAAGTTATGGACTATTTTGCAGTCAGGTTGCACTTTTGGGAATATCTTGTGCTTGTAAGTGGAGTAAAATGTCTCAGTCCCCAAATCAGTATTCACATATACAAAAAGTCTTGTCCTAGTCAATAAAAACCTAGCTGAGGAGCTATAGCTAGGCAAAATAATTGTAAAGAGGGTCCTGACTCTTGTTGCTGATAAATAATGTCCTAAACAGTTACCATAAAGACAGTGGTCTTATGGGGGTTCCATGAAACTGAAAAAAAAAATTAAACTGTCTGATGTAATAAGTCCTTCAGGCAGATCTCTTGAGACAGCAAAACAGCAAATATTCAGCAAGGTTAAACTTTCAGTGAAGTTCATATTCCATTCCAGTGCTTCCCTGTCTAACCTTCTGGAGTTCGTAACCTGTTACATACCAGGACAAGCCATTAGTGTGTGAAGCTACAAGAGCCTGTCTATCTCTTTTCATATAAAAATAAATATAAAAATAAAAATGGAATCCTTTGGTAGTGTTTCAGCCAATTTCTCCAGGCACTAGGTGATTAAACAATGCTGGGTGAGATGGGTGCTTATTTTTGCTGCTGTGTTTTTCTTTTTTTCTATTCCTGCTGTTGTGTGCAGAACAGAAAAAGCTGTGGTGAATGTTGGCTGATCAAGGGAATGAGTTGAGTATCCTTTTGCTTCCTCTAATCAGGCTGAGTCAACTAATTTTTTCATTACTTCATTATTAGAAGGTGTGATTAGATTCAAATCTAGTTAGAATAATCAATTTCATTTTTATTAACTTATTTCAATGAATCATTCTATTTTACTGCATTATTTAGGCTTATATAGAGGAAGATAGTATTCCTCTCTAACTTTGTTAAGTATGTTACTTGATTTTTTTTCCTGAAAAATCTCAAAGTATCATTAATGTTAAATTTCCATCTTTTTCTTTTCTTCTGTCCTTTTTCCAATATGTCCTTTTACTCAATCAGTGCTTAAAGGAGTAAGAATTTTGCCTCAGATGTGTGCATTTAGAAAGCCTTTCATCTCTAATATGATTTATTTAAAATATATAATTAATTCTCAAAGAGGACTTTCAACCTTTCTTTGTCACTGTTCTTTTTAAAATATTGTGAAGATCAATCTTGCATCCTTTCAAAGACAGAACTTAAAAGTCATAGCAAAGATATTACTGTTTTTAAAGTAAAGGATTATATCCACACCAAATTGGTATTTCATCCTATAATGAACTTAAGCTTTTGTCAAAACCACAGTATGAGATATTTATTAATGGGTAAGATATACCTAGACTAAATGCTGGCAGTGAGGGTGGAGGATAGGCTGAAAGAAGAAATATCAACTTCTTCGGGACAGCTTGCTACTGCTAGCAAGGAGACCAAATCTGAAAACAGAAGCCAGAAGCCATCAGAGAGACCTTTGGGAGATGTCAGGAGCCAGAGTGCTCTCACCAAGCCTGAGAACATTCTGACTTGACCATGAAGGTTGTAACGCCATGCTTAGAGGTTCACAGCATCCAAGGATCTTCAAAGTTACAAAGTGTTTCCTTTTAGAGACCCTCTGTGGTAACTAATGTACAGCACTGGCTGGAAACTTCTGTCAGCTTTCACTATTTGATAATATCCAAGTGAGAATCAGCGACGGAGACCAGAGACTAAAGAACATGAAGAAATAAGTTTAAAATTATTAGATAAAAATTCCCATAGTGCCAGAGATATATAAACCCCCTATGAGTGTATTGAAGAATCAGATTGTGTCTCTGTACGTACAACTATGCAAATGTGCCATTTACACTTCTTCTTCTCAAAGGTTCAGGAGTTTCATGCAGTCTGCATTGACTGCTGGAGGAAATTCTTTGGGATTGAGCCAGTACAGTCTCCTTTTCATAGTTCTTCCTACTTTTGTTTCCAACAGCCCTGATTTTTCATGGTAAGTCCAGTTTGGGTCACTTTTGTTCATTTCTATACAACCCCACTCAGGTTTCACTAGGATAAAAGGCAGCATCTTGCTGGAGCCTAACATCAGGTACCCCAACATCTCTGCAAGGAGACTGGAGTCTGCGAGTCCTCTGTAACTTCCATAACCTCCTAAATAAAGGGCCAACGCTGTTCCGCCCTAGTCTGAGAGGGAGAAGGTGGGATCCTTTTGTCCAGGCAGGGGATATACTGTGGCACAATTTTGTCTTTTCAAAGGAAGGCACAGTAGAAAGTAGACAGTGGGTGCTGATACAGGGGAACCCCTCCCACATCTTGTGTCCAGTGAAATTAATGTTCAGAAGTGCAGAAGTGTTCCCAGACCAAAAATTTCAAATTATTGTTAGAGCATCCAGGAGAGATTCCTATTGTCACTGACTGGTGTAGGGGTGGAACAAATGCCTATGACTGAGGCACATCTTTGTAGAAAATAAGATACTGCCTCATGGCCAAAGACGCCAAATGTCACACCATAGAACTGGTCTCTTTCATGTCCTTGGCCATGGATTTTGTATGAGACATCTATGGCATAAGTGGTTTCTGGTGAGGTATCCAACAATTTTTCAAGTGCCATAAGGGACATTTCTGAGAGCAGACCAAGTGGACATGCTGACAGCTGACTTCAGTGTGAGTAGCTTTCATACCAAGAAACAATGGGAAAAAAAGAAGAAAAAGTTAAGTGCTCTGGAAAACTAAGGCCGGGTTTGCAAACTTAAAGGGCACTTTCAGTAATTTGGGGAGTTTAAAATCCATGTCTCTGCATTTCAGTTACTTGGCTACGGAATGGGGTGATTCACACTGCCTAATTTCACAAGAGAAACTCATCCATATTTATAAAGCACTTCAGACAGTTTCATGTGGAAAGCCCTGATGATGAAGTTTGCCAGCCTCCTCTAATGTAGGTCCGTGCAGAGAAAGATAATTTGCTGCTCACATAAGATACTCTGTTAGGTGCAGTCACAGGTCAGTGAAGGACATCCAATGTGTCCAGCCTTGCTGATGACAAACACAGGTGTCAGTATGATGCAATGTGATAACAGTTCTGGGTTTTTTTCACAGTTTTTAATCTGGAAAATTGTGTACAAGAAATACATTGTTAATGGATTTTTAATATTCCAAAAAGAAATATTTGCAAGCTATGTAGAACTAGAATTACATTTTCTGATACAAGTAGATAAAATAATTTGAAGCTGTCATTAGAATGGATTAAAACTAACTAAGCCAAGTGTTGATTTTTTTATGTCTCCTTTACCTACCTGTAAAATGGATATGATGCCTACTCTCACAAACATAATGTTTATTGATGATTGTGATACATTTTAAACAGCCTGTTTAAACTGCAAAAGGCATCCATACAGAAATTAATCATTTCTCTAGTCAGTCTGGACTTAAGTGATGTGTGAAGAATAAGACCAGAGGCTATACCATGAAAAGCAATGATATGTACAGACTGAGTAACTCCTTGTTCATCAAATGAGACAGGAAACAATTAAATATGGTAATTTAATTAAAGCTACATCACAGTGCAAATGCACAAGGGATGAAGAGTCCTGCATAGCCTAGCTTAACTTCTAAAACTTTGTCCTTCTGTTTTTGCATGCTGAATACTCTTCTAACATTTATGGGGACTTTCATTGAGCTTTATTTTTTTGTTGTTGTTCATGTCATTGCTACTTATTGAACCTCAGTTCATGTTTTGTGCTTGTCTGATGGTCCTCTACAACAATCCCTGTGGCTTGTAGTTCCACTTGTTTCCCATCTAAACTGGTGAATCCAGAGAAAGAAGAGGTATGACACTGCCTACAGCATTCCAGCACTTCCTGGGCCCAAGAAGTATGGCAAACACTCCTGTAGATAATTCAATACCAGGAAACACAAGATAGTTAATTCAGCTGTACTCCCCACACTGTAGCAACAGAACTGGAGCACTCCCCATTGTGTGAATACATCTTACCTGACAGTAGATTTCTTTTTTAAATAAACTATCAACAAAAGCCAGTGATTGTGCTGTCCAGTGCCATTTAGCCTAGACTGCACTGGTGAATTGATGGGCATGATTACTCACTGTGAAAAAGCAAGCAAAGAAGAAAACCTAAAACCAAACTCCAAAAACAAGAGCCAGATCGCAACCATACTTGATGGTAAAAAGGAATCTATGTCTTTTCATCAGATCACAAATTTATCCAAACCATGGAAATGAAATAATCAGGCCTGATCGGAATTAGTGTTTTCACTAAAGTTTACATTTATAAATACAAACTCCTTGAGGCTAGAATTAGTCTTTCTTGCCTTGAACAAATTCAGCTTGTCTATGCCTTAAACATATCCAGTGGCTTAACAGGAACATGAAATATAGCCCAGTTTATCTGCAGAAAGGTAAGAAGTGGAACAGTGTGGAAGAACTCAAACCCTAGAAACTGGAAATAATGCAGCAAGATAACAGTGGTCAGGGAAAAAGGGAAAGAGCAGTAAAGAGACCAAGCCATCTCCTCTCCATGTTCCTTAGAGATTACTCTGAGGTATTGGCTTCAGAAACAGCAAACAAGGTAGGTGTACAAATGAGCAGACCATAGAGCAGAGGTTTTCCTCCATTTTGCAAACAAGTTACCAAAAAACTTTGTCAGAGGTGTAGGAAACCGAGAAGGAAGAACTTCGGTAATTAGTGGTGGATTTGATTTACAACCCTGGAAGAAACTTGGTCTGGCATAATTAACAGAGATTTATAGTTCTTAAGCAAGAGAAGAACAAACCTATGTTTCTATAGTTATAAGTAAAAGTTTGTGCTGGGTGATATGGTGGAGGGTTTTAAGTATGATAAGGTAACTTTATAGTTCAAGTTAAGGATTTAGATGTTATATTAGAAGTACATGGGGGTACATGACATGACAGGTCATTGGTTAAGAGACCTCTGCATTGCAGTAGAAAAGAATTACAGCTGATAGGTCAACAGGTCAAAACAAGGTGTCGTTTTGGCTGCCCATTGGATTAAAAAGTTATAAAAAGAAATGTAACCCTGAATCTTGTGACTATTCACCATTTTGGTGGTGTGTTACTTAGACTCTCATGTCTTGAGACTGATGCTGTGTTCGTTATTTTAATTAATAAACTTCCTGAAGCTCTGATAGTACCATCTCTTTAATTAAGAAGTCCGACGAGTAGAGGAGTGCTGGGAAAGAGCGTTCCAGAGAAGAAATATATGGTTCCTGTGAGTAGCTCCTGATAAGCAAGGAGGTTGTAGCAAGCACAGCTACAAAGCGGCTCCCCGAAACAACAAGGGCAGCCGCGAGAAAAATTAAGAAGTGGTGCCCCTACAAGGGGCGCCCGTAACAAGAGGCTCCCAGCTGTTACAGTGACCCACCGTGGTGGTAAGCTGGCAGAAACAAGCTGAGCTGTGCTCTTCACTGCTGGCACGACCACGGTGTGAGTGTGAGGAGTGATGTCAGTCTGCGGGCATGGCATCGTGCTGATGGCAGCACAACAGCTGCTGGACCTTCCTGTCAAAAGGAACAGCCCTCCTTGACTGCCTTTTCATTACCTCTTGCTGCACTCCTGGAGCATCCCTTGGCATTAGCTTTTGCTCACAACAGTAGTACCTTCATAGACCAGGGATCTAATGGTGAAGAGGTTTGCTGGGAAGCTTCATCTCTGAGATTTTATGTAACATAGTAATTTGTGTAAAAAGGCTATTTCTGTAAGAGGTAGCATTTCTTGTCATTAAGATAATTGACAAATTATAGGTCACACTGGACTCCATATGTCTCCTTGCCATCTGATTTAAATAAGAAACCAGATTATTTTAGAACTTAAGATGAAGAATTTCTGTTTATTTGCAGAGAGTCCATGGTATATTACTTTGGTCACTGGTTAATCACCTGTCACTTTAAATGCTTGTGAAAATAAATAAAAAAAACACATGTGACAGAATTGGGATTAATCCATAGTAACTAATTATTTTTAACACCTAAACATGTGAAAGATTAAGTTACCTTTGAAACAAAAATCGACACTTTTAAAATCCCAATACATCTTGTAAAAACCTGATAAGAATCAAGGTAAGATTACCAGTACTAATCTCATAGGACATTGATGTTCTCAAATACTATAAGGGGACAGAGAAAAAGGAAAATTCCAGAGTATTTTAATATCTCTCAGAAAGCAAGGCTCCCTATGAGTAGCTCACAGCTCTCTGCCTTGGCAACTTGCCAGAGACAGAATCCAATTGCAAGTTTTGCACCTACCCCTCAGTGGGACATAACTCCAGCAACCCAGGGAATCAGGCTATAGCAGAGGAAAAGAAATGTGGTTTAGCATGACTGCCACAGCCTGCCCTAAGCTCCCAGCTACCTCAGGGACTCAGGCTCAGCTGAAAAGAAATGGTTCGTGTCAGGAAACTTGGTAATTTTAGCAGTTGTGTCTAACTCATGACATATTGATTCCACATTGTGTTTTCTGGTGAGACCACGCAGAGGTGTCTATTTGTTTCTTGTCAGATGTTTGCAGGGAGCTGAGGGACTGTTGCTGCAGCAAAGGATGTCTCTTTTGGCCAGGTCTTGCTTATTGAAAACTGCGTCATCCCAATGTGCCGGATTTTTGTCTTCATTTTGGCTTTACTTGAAGTCTAATCCCTGTTCATATTCAGACTGTGGTTTATCACATCAAAGCCAAGTGAGAGTGAAGAGCTGATTGAATAGTTTTTTACAGTAATCATTCATAGGCACAAAACTGCTGTTAAATTCCCCAAGCATAGCAATTTTGACAGTAGTCCTATCAGACTTACACTGGTTCCTAGGTCTGATAAGCAACTGATTATGTTATTTCTAACTTCCCTCTGTTTAGGCATCCTACTGTAAGCAGACTGAAATCCTGCTGGCAGGAATCATGTCTGTGTTGAACTCATTTCTCACTTTGTCGTGCTGTTTGTCTGTATCAACATCCTGTAAAATTGAAGACAGCTGGGATGTTATTTCAATATTTAATCTTTAGATTTTGGAAAACCCCAGCCCACCTCTAGCCAAAATTAATCCTCACAGGCCCTTCAAACATCCCAGTATGCTTTTGATTGATATGAAGTGGGGGGGGGGGGGGGGGGAATCTGCTAATGAAGAACATTGGTAAACTGTGAATTTTCCAGAATGTCTTCTTCCTTGTGTGTATTCTGCAGTCTGCAGACAGATCCAAGCTTCATCTGGTGTTGAAAGGAATGTCTACAAGTGGGTTCCCTTATACTGAAAGATTTTTTTTTTCTGGAAATATTACTGTTCTTCAGATTGATGGAGGTTTTGTCGGTTTGTATTTGGTTGGGGCTTTTTTTTATTGTATCATGAAGGGGAAGAAGTAACCATGAGAAATCTCCTTTAAGGCCACTTTCAAAACAACTTAAGAAATGTTAATTTTTCAAAACCTGTGTCACTTTTAGGTTCATCTTGCACAAAAATCTGAAATGAAATCCAAGGTCCATTTACATCACTACCTTAACCTAGCAATTCACTGCTTACTGCCGAATCCCTTAGAATGCATCCCTTTTATCCATTCCCATTTGCAAACCTTTGTACCCCGGTACCAAGGCTACATGTCAGGATGTTACTGCCCAAAGGGAGCTGTGGAGCTCTGTTTGGGGGCTGCAGTGCCTGCAGCTGAAATGGGTACAGCAAGTGTTTATCGAGTCACAAACTCAAGCTGCTCTGTGCTGGGTAAGGCTCTGTCTTACTCTATGATGTGTATCCCCTATCACGGCTCTGTGCTGAGAAATTAATTTTGTGCCTCTTCTGTGCCTTTAAACTGAGCTTGACAGGGGAGGAAAAAAAAAAACCAAACGAACTTTTCAAAGCAGTTTCTCAAGGACACAGAGATATACACTCCTCTGCGTTCTCCAGCTGTGGTAGCACAGAGGAATCACCCTTCTTGCTTCTTTAGCCAACTTTTCGGGTTTTTTTCCTTTTTCTCTGGCATGAGACAGAGAGATGAACTTTGTTTCCTGGGACTTTGGTTTTTCCTTTTTCCTATTCTGGACTGTTTCAACAACATCAGAACACATCAGGAAAATTTTTTCCTGAGGCCCAGAGGTGGGCTCACCCCCACACCAGCTCCAAGAAGGAGGCACCACACCTACGAAAGAATTCTAAATTCTTCCCAGGTTTTCTCTCTATAGTGAGGGGTTTTACTATTTAGCATTATTATCCTTTTCCTGTGTGTTTGTTAATAAATCGGTTTTTATCTCTTTCACTTTCCTCAGAGGAAAAAGTTTTTTCCCCAACCTGGTGGGGTTGGGGTGATTGTAACCTGCTTTCTATCAGAGGACATTTTCCACCAAATTTGTCTGAACCAGGACAGGCTCTAGAAAAAATCTTTGCAATGGAGCAGAGAGAAGTGAGAAGTGTCACACTTTTGTCTCTCTCAGGCTCTGTCCCTGGATTTTAAGAAAACTTCTGTCATGCTTTTCCTTTTTTTTTAAAGATTTGAATTGGTGTGTATTGGCTCAACAGTCTTCGACACTTGCAAGAAGGGCAAATGCCCCTAGCCCCAAGTGGATAAAGAGCATACCTTAGGGAACAGAGAATTTCCAGTAGCAAAAATTTTGATAGCAACCGAAAACATGTGATTATGGTAAAAATGGAACTACTGCAAGCATGAAAAATTGCAGGCACAGTCTTCTGAAATCATATGTTGTTAACAAGTGAATACAGAATTGTTACACTACTGAACAAAGTGTTAAAGAAATAATACATAAACTGATACTTAGAATTACAGTAGTGTACACATGTGGGACACAGGGGGTCAATTCTGAATTCAGACCCTGAATTTTGGGCTTTGTGTAACTGAGAAACAAACTCTTCAGTTACAACGTCCCTCCCCCAACATCAGCTAGCACTTTACTCCATGTAATGCCAGTAAGTGTCTGAAAGGCTTGGATATGGATTACTAACCCTACCCAAGCCTGTGGAAGGATAGAAGTTCGTGTGTTATTTGCATTATAGCATATATATATATATATACACACACACATATATTTATATAAAAATCTTTTTTTTTTTTTTGTCTCTGAAATAATTCTCCTTATCACAAAACTTCCTGTGTGTCCCAGTTTCTTCAGGATGACTTTTGGCAGACTTATCCACATCTGTCTCTGTCAGCGACATTATCCAGCTCCATGCACATGGAAGGTCACACTTCCAACCTTGTTTAATCACAAGTTGTTAGAGCATTTCTTATCATATGAAATAAGTCACCTGAAAAGAGCACTTTGTTTCACAAGTGCTGCTTAAAAAGTCCAATACTTTCATAGTATGTATTGTAATGTCCAGTGCAACGCAGTCTCCCACAGAGCTTCCCTTTTCACTAGCTTTTAGTTATTGCTTTCCATTCTCATTTGCCCTTATGGCAACGTTTTGCTTCAGGTTGCGTCATAACATATAAACTGTGCCAATGGGACAACTTCCATGGACTTTGACCTCCTGTACTGAAAACAGTAGAAAGTAAAAGCAGAGGGCATAAGCAGTCATTGAGAAAAAATTCAGCAATTCTATATTTACTTGTACCAGACACCTAGTCTGGTACAGAAGTCATCTTTGTGAAAGGTGAATAATTACTCCCTCTAGCTGATTCTTTGTTATTTTGCAGTTAATACCTTTTCATTCTCTTTCTCTCTTTTGCAATATGTAAAGTTTCTTTTCTTACCATATAAATTGTGATTGAGGGCTGGTTGGCAAATTTTGGATATATTTTAGATGATTGATAACTTTCATATTCCATTTCAGAGTTTTCTAATTGACACTCACATTTTCATTTCATCTGTGCAACCATAACTGCTTTCTTTACAGATGTGCTGTTAATCTCCCAGTGGTGGGTTTTGATATGGCTATAATGTGGCTTTGATAAAGGCTATAATATTTATTTTCATATGAACAGAGTTGTGTTGTGTCAAAAATACTTAGAATCATAGAATCACAAAATATCCTGAGCTAGAAGGATCAGGATCATTGAACTCCAACTCCTGGACCTGTACAGGGTAGCCCCAAGAACAAGTCCCTGGGACCATTGTCCAAATGTTTCTTGAGCTCTGTCAGGCTTGGTGCTGTGTCCACTTCCCTGGGGAGCTGTTCCAGTGCCCAACCACCCTCTGGGTGAAGAACCTTTTCCTAATATCCAACCTAAACCTCCCTTGACATAAATTCAGGCCATTCCCTCAGGTCCTGTCACTGGTCACCAAAAGGAAGAGATCTGTACCTGCCCCTCCTCTTTCCCTCACAAGGAAGTTGCAGACTGTGATGAAAAGTGTCCTTTTCTCCAGGCTGAACAGACAAGTGACCTCAGCTGCTCCTCACATGGCTTCAGCTCCAATCCTTCATCATTTTCATTGACCTCCTTTGGGCAATCTCTGATAGCTTCTTACATTGTGGTGCCCAAAGCTGCCCCCAGGACTCGAGGTAAGGCCACACCAGTGCAGAGCAGAGTGGAACAATCACCTCCCTTGACTGGCTTAAAAAATTCTAAGTATTTATGTATGTATCTGTCTATGAAATTGAAAAACATGTTATTCATGAAGTGCTGAAATGACATTTGATCTGATTGTATTTTGATACAATGTTTTTCCTAAAAAGCAATCTATAGGCTGAGATGCATGTATATATCAGAGTAGGTTTGGATTATGTGTATAAAACCCAAGAAGTATGTAAAATGTTTGCAGAATTGTCCAGCTAATCCAAGCCAAAGATATTCAAATATAAAACTTCCATTGAAAGGCATTCTTACTTTCAGAACATCCCTAATGCCTACTGGCAATTAGAAGAGTGGACTTCAGTACTCCCAGTAATTAATTGTTAGTCGAAAATCCTTCTCTTGGAAGTTAATTGCATGTCTTGCCTCATCTCCCAAATGAGCAGAGTCGTGTGAGGATGCGGTAACGTCTGTCCCAGGCGGTGAACTGCTGAGCATGCCAGGAGGCAGAGGAAGTTATTGATGTATCTGCAGCCTGGGAGACTGGCAGGGTTGGTTCATATAAAAGCAGGCTTTTTTGCACATTGTTTTGAAACTGCATGGCTATACTGAAAGTATTACAGGAATTTGCTTTCATATAATGGTGGTTCACGGAGACAGCAAGCCCTACTCTGCATAGATAAATTTCTGCTCTTAGGGCTGGTCATTATTTGGTCCATTTAGTATGTAACTGTCTTTTACCATTACAATTACATTTCTTAATTTCAAATTAATACTATGATCCGTGAGAAAACAACTGGACCCGATTTATTTTTGCTCTGTCTCCTGTCATTGTATGAGAAGGAGCAATGTGAAACTATTTTTACAGAACACTGTAAAGCTTTTGGAAGTTTTTTCACCACAAAAGGACATGCATCTGCCCCTCTATTCCGAAGACAATGAGCCACAAAATGTTAATCCCTGAAAAGTTTGGCTTTGACAGTGTGTTACTGTGAGAGACTTCAGTATGCCCCTTAGAGATGTCATCATTGATTTTGAGGCTCTGTGGAATTTGCTTCCATGTGGTTGGGATGTTGGAGTTTCTTGGGGAAAAAAAAGGAAGCAAGGAAAATTTGCAGAGAGGCACTAGATAATAAACTCTTTAGAGTTTAATAAACTCTTTAGATAAGAAAGGTCTCAATCTTATCTCTTTTTCCTGCTTATTATCAATTTGCCTAAAGGAAAGATACTTTCTCTCTACAAATCCTGTTTCATTACTTTAATAGGAAGCAGTATGAAATCTTCACATAGTTGTTCCAGTGCTTCTCATCTGCTTTTTGTCTTAAATCCCATACTGATAAAATTTCTTTGTAACCCTGAAGAGTGTAAGATTTTTCTTATCAGGGAGAAGCCATTTATAGTCCTGTGTACCTCTGTGGAACAAAAGTGTTTGCTTAGTTGGACAGAAGGATAAGATGGTTCTCAGGTCACTTCCAAGAAAAGCCATTTTTCGTGCTGTGGACACCTGTGCACTAGGGACTAAATAGGAGGAATAGTTCAGTTCTTATGAGTTCCATGGCAGCATTTTCCTTTTGCTCAGACAACCCTGGTCCTTTGGACTTTTCCTATCCAGGCTTCATTTGTGGGTTTTGTCAAAATATGGTCACAGGTAGCACCCATATCAACTTTTCATGTAAGTTATGCTAACGCTTGATTGCCTCTCTGAGCTTTATTATAAGACTAACAAAATCACTGAAAACGCCCATAAAAATTCTACTTTCAATGACATATACCAGATTATTTTACATAATCTTTAGGCCCAGGTTTGCCTTTTAAAAATCTTCAACCCATTACAACATGGAAGATTTTTGAAAGGGTTGTCTGAGCAAAAGGAAAACGCTGCTATGGAACTCTTAGGAACTGAACTATTCCTCCTATTTAGTCCCTAGTGCCTTCTTAGCAGTTTCTTTCCAAGTCTGTCCACAAAAATTGTGCTCTGCATTTCTAAAAATGCAGCATGTACAGTTTCAAGGATGGTATGTATGTATGCTGTGAAAATAGTATCTGCAGATTGCTTCCCACATGCAGTAGGGAAAAGTCATCATTCAAACATGTGAGCAACAGTTTTCAAAAAGGAGAGGAGCAAGAAAATGTGAAGGGAACGAAATATTTTTCACATTTAGGTGTGATGCAATGATCTCTCCACAAAAGAAACCTAGCTTTCTATGACATTTGGTTTTCAATTTCTGCCTTCGTTATAACATAATTATTCCAATCAAGATGAAATATTTCAAAAAATATATATCCAGGCAAGAAATTATTCCCTGCATCAAATGTATTAAACAACATCTGTGAGAGTGGGACTAATCTTTATACATTATATATATGTGCACCTGTATGAAATCATGTTATACGAGAAATATGAACATACATTTGTCTTTATAGGAGATGTGCTCATGTTTTCTAAGCAATTTAGGATGCCATTGCTGGAGGGAACTGTATCTTGGAACACAGTTAACCTTGAAAACCATTTAAACATTATAATGTGAAAGCTATTCCACCTGAGTCCTTGTCCAATACTGTGGAAAAGGTGAATGAGAACCGTGGCCATGGAAAGAGGAGGAAAATGAATATGAGAGTAATGAATACCAGTTGGCAGGTGGTTTTGCTTTGGCAAGTGCCATTAGCAGGAGTGATACTCTTAGGTGACCTTTACGTCCTGAGTCCATACTTGAATAGTGATTTAAAAATATCTGAGATGAGAAATTAAAAAAAAAAAAAGGCTGATGAGCTGAACAGAGTGCTTTATCTCACCGTTGCACAAGCACATGAAGCTGGCATAAGCCAGAGCACTGCCTGAAAAGGGCAATCCTACCCTTTCCAGATCTGTACTCTCTGCATTGTTTCCTCCCTTGATACCTTTCTTTCTTTTGGACCAGTGCATTTTAGACTGATTCACTACCCAGCTGCATAAATATCATACAGGCAGAAAAGAGAAGGCAGCTGAGGGACAGAAGGTGACCAGAAGAATTGGTCTGGTTGCTTGTGCTGGCTTTGCAGTCTCGGGGAGGGAGTGTGGAGGGCTAAGGCAGGAGAGGGAAAAGACTGGACCCTGTGAATTTGCTTAGCTTATCAATAAAGCTGAAGTAATTTGATTAAGAGGACACTGAGTATCAGAAGGTTCTTCAGTGTCTACAAAGAAACAGCATAGCTAAGAGCTGTGCCTTGGCTCCTGTTCAGAAATTATGGGAGGAAAAGTAATTTAATGGTGAGGATGCTTAAGAATTAAAAAAACCCCCCGCTGCTGGATGGTCTCTTTTATGTTTTAAAATAAACAGTAATTGCCTTTCTGGAATACATAAAATACACATATAAAGACACAAAGTGACAGGTTCAATGGAGGAAGAAATGGATGAAATGTAGTGGCCTGTATGAAGCAATACTAGTTGATATAAGGCCCCTTCTGGCCTTAAGCTCAGTGAAATAAGACTGTGGCAAGCTATGAAAATACATTGAAAATTATATGCAGAGTTGCAAAAATCTTTTACTTTCTTACTTCACCAAGGATTGAGCATTGGTGCAAAAAAAAAAAAAAATTAATTTACTCATATTTAAAATTGGTTTTGAGCTTTTTCTGATCAAAACCAAAAGGAAAAAGGTATGAGTAGAGCTGTTGTAAAAATACTAAAAAGATGGTGGACCCTGGAGAGTGATGGGAAGGCTTTTCTCTGGGTACCACAGTTTTATTAATGCGCAATATCCTAGCGATGATACCCTGGTCTGCTCTTGAATTCATCCGTATTTTTTAACATTTATTTTCTTATATCTTGGGCAGAAGACTACACCAGCCCAGCCCCAAATTAGAAGGCATTTTTTTGTGGAAAAGAGGAAAATGACTTTTCACAAATGTATTCACTGCCTTAATTTTCATTAAGCTGTGTCAATATTGATTGTTTTGTGGGAAAAATACAAAGTGACTTGTGCAGCACTGTTCCCCACAGCACAGCAAACTGGGTTGTACTCAGTGTTCAATGTTAGGATCATTGAGCCCGTGTCCAGAAGGTCATTACAATCCTTTGAGGCTTTAAACTACTGCTTTTGCAGCACTGTCTGATGTGATAGGGTTTAATTCACAGCTGTCAATATATTTCCATTAGATTTATGGAATGATGTGCAGAAACCATATGGCTCTTGTAAAAGAAGGTCATGAAGCCCCCAGGGGTCCCTCGAGTGTAGATTGAAATCCACCAGTCTATGAGATGATGCAGCCAAGTGCAGGTCAATAAATTAACTTTGTTACAGTTTTCCTCTCTTCAGTATGGGGTACCTAAGCATTTTATTATTTGTCATGTAAGAAGTCTTACTAATAAAAAGATTCTCTTAAAATCATTCACAGTTCTATCTTCTCTTTAATAAAAACAAAGCACTAAAAACTTGCCAATGGCAGTGATAGAGGTTCTAATGTGTACTGCAGTAGTAGAAAAATAACAGAGCTGGATTTAAATGTGAGTCCATTATCATAGGCTTTATAGCCATTTTACAGAATAAACTGAACAATTTTGAAAGGGCAGACTTTAGAATCCACTTTTAAAGTCCCTCTATACTTTTAATAAGTACCTGGTCTCTGAGCCTTCAGTAAATGGCGGGGCAGTTGTGAGGAGTGCATCAATTCTACCACAGGCATCCATCTAGAAAAATGTCTGTGTCTGCATCTGCCACTTGTTCATAAGCCAAAGGTGAAGGTCTTGCTATGTATTATATCCTTCTGTTTTCTTGAGTGGATAGAAAGTTTTGCAACAGGGAGATGGAAACACACATTTTGCAAAATAAGCAAACATCTTTTCTGTAACTAAACCTTTATTCCTCACACTGAAAATGTTATCATTTTTGTCACTCGGGTTCAGCAGATTTTTGCCACTCATTCACGTGGAATCAACATGTAAACATAAATTGGAATATTTACCCACATGTATGATGTGGATGCTAACTTAGTGTAACTTAGAGGTCTAAGCTGTCTTAGTGTACTTAAGAGAGAAACTGATCAATAAAGAGAGAAACAGCTCCGGGGGTCCTTTTATCCTTTTCACACACAAAAGATACACAAGTCACCTCCTGGAGATGCTTTTTTTTTGTCTGTCTTGCCTGTTAAGGTAGCCTGGCAATGTCACCTAAATTTTACATGTATGGCACGGTAGACTTGAAGTAGTGCAGAGGATCCCAGCAGGTCTTTGTATGCCACTCAGGACAAATTATAGCATCACAATAACATCTTGGGTTTTGCACTGGCTTCTGAAATTCTGGCCCACAGAAAAGAAGGTGAACACAGGTGCCCACTAACACTACAACGATGTGACAATGCTCATTCATTCATATGCAATCTCTACCAGGTACAGGCATGCAATGCTGTCTGGGGTTGGACTTCCTTTTCCAACACGAAGAGATATTTTTGCTATCTAGATTCTTACCCCAATAATAGGTTGTTGATGATGAAAACATCTCTATTAATGGGAAATAATATTAGTTTAAATAAAAATTGATTTTAACTGAAAATGTATGATAGAATTTCACAGGTTTTTTTTACTTTTTAGTTATCAGTGTTTCCAATTTCCATTTCTCTATTTTATGGTCTTTGTCGCTAACTCAAACTTTGCTTCAGTGAGTTTATTTTGAATTCATACTACCAAAACTGGATGAGAATAAAGTTCATATTCTAAGTGAAATACTGGAAGCTCTGGAAAATACTGGAGATTAACAAGTCAAATGAGTCAAAGCAGAAGGGATGCCTACACTCAGAGAAATTTGGCAAAATCCTAGATCAGTGCCCAAATTTTTGGCCTTATTCAAATGAAATTACAGACATTTTTTAAACTGACTATCTGAATAATTTACAAGTCTTGATATTACATGCGCTTCTGAATTTTGAGTGGATTTGAGTCACAAATCTCAGAACTGGCATAGGGAGTATGTGGGACAGGTGCTTGACATCCACAGCATGCTGCTATATTTTCAGGCATCAGATCATGACCATTCTAGTGTATCAAAAAAGATGAAGCCAGGTGGTGGCTGTGCATCAGCCTTGCTGCACATGTCCCAGCTGTGAGTAGATATGAGAAAATTCTCCCAGTGGCTGGAAACTGCTGTTGGAACATTGGGAAAGAAGGTCATATGATGAATGGACCCACCTCTGAGGAGCAGCCTGGAGCTGCTCAAGTCTTGGCATGCCAGTGAAGCATCTGTACATAGCACTGACTTAACACATAGGAATTGTGTAACTGCATGCTGCCACAGGAGCAGGGGGGCTAAATGCAGCAATGGGTTAGAGAGATGCTTGTCTGGGACGTCTGGGATGCACATTTTATGTTGGTGGAGTCTAAAGGTAATATAAAGTGTGTGGTTGCCATCTGATTTCCTGCTTCAGTAGCTTGATTTGTTGTAATCAGGAGTGTTAATATTCATGCAGTCAGAAGCTGGTAGAGAAGGGAGATGAGTCACTTGGGAGACTTGCATCTGAAGACCATGGGTTCAACACATCAGAGGATTTGCTTGTGCATAGAGAATTACCCTGGGGCAAATAAAGCTCTACTGAAGCCTTGTGGCAGTGGTACAAAGCAGCAACATCTTGGTCCAAAATAATAGTGGCTTCTACCTGCTTTATGGGTGTTCATCTACTTGTGCTCACTTCTGTGGGCAACCAAGGCAAAAGGCTGTCTTTCTAATTTTTCTTTTTCTCAGTTTTCAACTCAGAAAAAATCCCTCTATTTCTCTTTTGCTGTGCCAGATGAGAATCTGGCAAGAAAAATCCTGGAGTTTAGCATATGTAGTTAATGCCAAGGAGGACAGGAAGACCATCAGCAGCAGAGAGCCTCTGGTACCTGTTCATTCAGGGAAGCCCAACTGTGGCCATACTTATGCTGCTGTAGCAAGCAAAGGAAGCCAAGAAGGGCTGCCTAACAATACGGAGCCAGTCAAAAGTGTGGCCTTCAATTAACATCAGAAACAGTTTAAATCAAAATTATTTAGTTCCCTCTTCATTGATTTTGTAATCTCTCTGTGAAATCACTGTTTCCTCTAACTGGCTGATGAAATAATTAGTTGAATCTGACATTCACTTGGACTTCTTCTAATTAGCAACTCTGTTCTACCAGATGTCAAGTAAAAACAGGTTTCTGTCTGAGAGTTTACAGCTGTCATTTATTCCTGTGTAATTTTTTGAGCATTGACTTTCCCTATTCAGAAAGGATCATCTAACTTTTTCAAGTTTTGTTACCAGCAACTGACTGCTGAAGATTTGAGTTTAGTTGAATATAGTTCAACATTATTTTATTTTGATTTGTGCCTAAAATATTGTAAATCAACACTTAAAATATTAATCTTCTCCCAAAACAGGCAAACCAGCATTTTAAATTAACACCTAGATAGTTTTCAAAGAACTAAGATTAATCTGTTTTAAAACTATAATTCCCTTATTAAAAGGATCCTTTAAACTTTTTTAAAAATCTCATCCTATTAATTATAATTTAAACATTGCTTTGTCAATGCAAATGCCAATCGCAACCTTCAGAAATATTCCTTGATTAAAAAAAAGACCTTTCGGTGCTAAGCTCTTTGAAGATCATCACCATTAATGTCTGGAAAATTTGTAATATGTCTAGTAATACTTTTGCACATGAACACAAAATGTAATCCACCAACCCCAATTTACTGATGTAAATGAGCTGCATTCATTTTAGTCCTGCATAAATGTATATCCTTCTGCCTGTGGTATAGTAGAAAAATGTCACCAAAAAAAGTTATTTTTAGGTAATTTATGTGAATAAAGTTGCATGTACATGAGTGGAAAGTGTAACATCTCTGAAATAATTCTGATGCAAGCAATCTGCTTCCCAACTGGAGCCCAGGGAGAGATGCAATGCATTTTACTGTTTTACTGCTCATGAGATATTGTTTCTCAGAAGGACTCTGAAGGCAATACTGGTTGCTCATGAACCATGGAGAGTGATAAATTAAATGTATCACTAAAAATATAGGAGTCTAGGCTCTTTAGATCTTTGCAAAATTCTCATCTGGCTGAAGTTATGCTCCTAAACTAATTTTATCACTCAATATAACACTCTTTGCTTTTAATAATGCAGCAGTGAAAGAAAATTACTTCAGGTAGCCTGCCTAATGCATTTGGTTAATGGTCATAACCACGCAGTGAAAGACGACTATCTGTATATTTCAGTATATTTTGCCAAGATGTGTGGAGTAAGGTAAGTACACCTTGAACAGTATGAACAATATTAAAAAAAATACAGAAATTATACATACATAATTTTCTATATTTTACTACTTGAGGCTGCTAAGAAATAAAAATGTGATAATATAGGATGATCCTATCAGGGGACACAGTCTTCTAAGCAGCTACTTTTGTGATAGTATTTGTTTTCAAACACATTTCATGCATGGAAAAATCCCTCATGGAGATTGTTTGTGTCCCCTAAGAAACAGAACTCTATGACAGTGGGATGGAAATGAAAATCCTGTCCCTTTAATGGCCTTTTGCTCCTCCTACCTGATGCAAGAAAGATAGGGAGAAAGAAATACCACTTGAAACTAAGCTATTGTGGAAAGTCTAAACCACATTTTATGATGCTATTTTGCCTTTTTTTCTATGCTCTGTTTCTAGCTCTTTTGCATTCAGTTCCTGCACTTCTGCCTGATCTGTCTTCTATATCCCACCTTTTTCAGACATTTGTTATATCTTTGTTTTGGGCTTATGACCCACAAGTGGTGTGAAATATTGCCTGGTTTATTTGCTTATATTTTGGCTTTGTCTATCCATGAAAGAACCAAATCTCACTGCTGTGGTGGAGGTTTGTTCTGCAGAGTGTTGCACAATGGATTTTCTGCTCTCTCTGAAGCTCTGGAATGAAGCACTATGAGCCAGGGAGTTCTATTCTATGCAAAGTCTGAATCTGTAGCTGATCTTTTGTTAGCTTTTAGCTCTGGCACTTTTCATGCCTGGTGCCCACAGCTGTTGAGTTGGGGTTTTGGGTGGGGGAAGTGGTTGGTTTGTTTGTTGTAGAGTTACTCTAGCCTGCCAGTGCACCCAAGGAAGTTTTACAAAAAGTAATATTTTACAAAAAGTAATATCCCCAGCCCTCCAGTAGGTAACTGAATAGGTTTGGACTGTAGACCTTGCACGTGCTGGAAAAAAGCTAAAATTGTTTTTGTGTGATTAAAAGCTTGTGTAGATGGAGCACTGCTGCCTCTTTCTTTCTCTCTGGATACACACAACATGTGATTCCTTCTTTTGTGTTTGTGTACTTATCATTATTATCATCATTTATTATAATTTTTTCCCTCTGGCTCAATCATGCAGTTGTCTGATGTTTAAGACTGATACTTATATTCCTTCTACATTTTATGTCCTTACTTCAGGCACCTGCAATCATGATATGATTTTTTTCATTAGAGGGTGCTGTGTGTGCATACCTCTGTCTCACTTGAGCAGGTAAGGTAAGCACACTTGAAATTTTTTCTTTTATGTGTCTGCCTCAAGGATGACTTTGAAGCAGTTTATCTTCCTTTACTCCTGTCTCTCTTCTCAGTGTTCAAAACATGAAAACCCTAATTTACTGGACTGCACATTTTTTAAAATTTAGCTTGGGTACAGGTGTCATCTCCTGAACACAGCTGCATTGAACCACAACACCTAGAAGTGTGACAATTTCAAGCTGTCCAACTTGAACTCCTGGAAGCTGCACTGTACAAGCTACACCAACCTGGCACATGAAGGTGCCTCTGAATGAGGCCTGGATTGGATTGGATACACTGACAAAAATGCAGTAATGATTCCAGAATAACCCTCTGTGTCACTCAGCTCTTCCCACTGTAAGGATGGGAACTGGGAGTAGACAAAAAGGGGAGGAAGTCATTCCAGCTGTTTCTGTTCAATTCATGTGTGCTAGTGTGGTGTCAGTTTGATTTTGAACATTGCTTATTTGAAATTATTTTTTAAAACTGATCATACCATTTTCTATACTACTGCTATTTACTTGACCATGATACAGCTGAGTGAACAATAGTATTGATAATAAATTTCCAGAATAAATGTATTGTGGACAAAGTCTTGTGGGGACAATATCATATTTTGTTTTTAAGGGCTTACTTAGAAGTGTTTTTATATAATTATTTATTTTTCTAAGTTGGAAAGAATGGAGTGTGCTAGTAGTACTAATAACATTTGCATTGATTGCATTCTTTTAGAAGTGGATGAGACAAGCATAGGTTAATTAAATCTGACCAGAAAATCAACCATACAATGGCTGTGAATAAATCCCTTCAATGCAACAGTCACCTCTTTGCACAGAAGTGCTGGCTCTATAAAATCTGCTATAGAACTTGAACTGGTAGTGTAAGATGTCTACAGCAGTCTCTGATGAAAAACCCAGTAGTTACACAAGATGCCCTGGTAGAAGAGCAGCAATTAACTCCAACACTTTTCAGGGACCTGAAGCATTTCTTTTGGTCAGGATTACAGCCTGACTAATTATGGCATCTATTTCTGAGCTATCACTGAGAATGGTAACTTAGACAGTACTGGCAGGTACAACCTATTTGTAAGGTACAGTTATTGGCAGTCACAGTACCTACAAAATCTTCCGGTTTTAGGATTTTCAGACCATCATAGTGATCTTAAAACCTTCCCCCTTTCAAACTAAAGATTTGTGTTGTTAGTGGATTTACATAGTTTAAAAAGTTCAAATTGCAACCTACTGCCTGTGGATTTGATATTTCATTCTCTGGGTCTCCAGGTGTGTTCTTCCACAGTACTGTTAATGTTAATTATTGACCTTTTAAGTGACAGTCACATGTAACACTGTAACATAATTACATAGCGTCTGACAGTAGATTAAAAAAAAATAACTAAGGGAATCTTACATAAACCCCAAACTATAAGTGATGAAGGTAAATTAGTTGAAATAAAACTTCTTCCTGCTGCAGGATAGAGTATAATGTGGTGGTGGCTAAACTGGTAGAATTCCCTCGTCTTTCATTTTGGTCCTTAGGAGATTGGTCATAATTATTTGTGTCTTTATCTCATTATGTATTTCTCAAGTATTTACAACCTTGCCACAACTCACTGGAAAATCAGGGGTGTCTCAGTCTTGTTGGAGAGAACTGAATGAAAACTCTTTGTAGCTGCTTTGTTGGTAATTGTATGAGAAATCACTCAAGCAAAGCCCTGCAGCCGTGTTTCCCAAGCCCTCAGCCTGCTCCCTCAGCAAGCTGCTTTATGAGCTTGGGTGGTTGACTGTATCCCCAAAGCAATTTTGAAACTCCTGGGAGGTCTCCAGGTAAATCTTCCATCTTGTTTTAAGTGTCTCTCAAAGGACACAACAAATTCAATGCAATCAGTTCCACTGTAGTTGGCAGGGGTTTTCTGAAAGCACCTGCCCTGGCTGGGGAGGCAGGAACACCCCCTCTTCCCCTTCTAGAGAGCTGGGGCCAGGAGAAGTAAAAAACATATGTAGGGATGAGTAGAGAAGGAAGCATCATTTCACAGCTGGTTAGTCTCTGTGCATGTCCAGACAAACAAAACCTACAGAGGACACAGGACAATTTCCCCAGAAATTGTATATTTTGGGAGGGCTGGGTTAAAGGAACATCCAGGCCTTAAAATAATTTCTTGCTTTACTGTAGAAGGATTTAATTTTCCCCTGCATGTTACCTGTGATTCGTGGTCTTACCTAAGATTGACAGCATAGTGTAGAGAGATGATATTTTCTTTCTTTCCCTGCAGTCCTTAGGTTCAGGAGCAGAGCAATTCCCATAGATATGCTAATGTCCAACAAAAACAAAAGCATTTAAAATGAAATTGAGTTGCATGTGTTAACTCCATGGTACAGGGTTTGGTATAAGAAAACATGTGCTATCTTTCACAGAAGGGCTTGCTGGAATTTCTCCCACACAGGAAAGATGTAATAATTCAGGTTTTCACGGGATAAATATTTGTAATCAATTTCAATTTTCAAGTAGGAATAGTAGGATTCTTACCAAGAGCTAAACCCAGAATATTTTCTTGCCTGTTAATTTATAAACACAATCACAAGAGTTTGCATTCCAAAATGTTTTGACTACTTTACCATACCTTGCTGGCTTACTCCCTTGTTGCTCATTAGAAATCATATTTCACAATTAAACAGAAAAATATCTTGAAAAGAGGCTCTGGGATGTGTGTTGGTTTGCTTTTAATGTTTAACTACTTCTGGATGAACAAGTGTAGCTTTCCCATTTTGTCATTTTGGATGGGCAAACCTAAAGTCTCCCCTTGTTTCCAGGTATAAAAACACACTGAAATTACTACTGAATTATTTGTTTGACTTACAAAGGATTTTCCTATTCTGTGAAGGTAGTCTCCTTTTTATTTCTTTGGTGGTATTATAGGTGCTAGAAAAATAAGTTCAGCTTTTGGGGAGGAAAAAAAAGAAAACTATTCCTGTTAGAATTCTAAGTTTTCCTATATCTAATAATTTCAAATGTTGTTCTGAATTTTTTTATTATGTGATTTTATGGTATAGAGGCACATTTACAGTCTGAAAGCACTTGGTGGCAATTTATGAAAATTTGGTATAGAATTATAATGAAAACTCTCTTTTTTTTTTTTTTTTTTTTTTTTTTTTTTTTATTAGTCATATTCTGATTACATGCAAGTGAAAAATATTGGAGTCCTGGTGCTGGGAGTGCAGCAGCAGGATTTTTGTACTAATGGTTCTCTCTGAATTAGAAGAACTCACTATAACTCTTCTTGTTAGTCTTTGTTGCTTAGATAACAAATTTTTCCCACATGCCCCCCTCTCATCATCTTTTTGGGAGGAAAGGGAGCTAATTATGGTGTCAAAGCTGCAATGAAGAGGAATTCTCATTTTCATTATCCTTGTTCTCTCAAAAGGGTTTTTCTTCACTATCTTTAAAATAGTTAGTAGATACACAATAGATATCTACATGAGAAAAATGGCTTTTTAGGGGGGTAATTAATCATAATTTTCCACATATTCTAATAATTAGATTGGATTATGCAATTTTTATGTATTTGAACTGAGGATTAAAGTCATTACAGTCTGCAAAACAAACAACATAATTGAAATGGTCTAATAAAATCACTGCTATAAAAATCACTGGTTTTATATGTGTGTGTAATAAATGATAATAGGCTGAGAGAGAAACAATGCATTGGAAAATCAGATTAGGGTGACTGCCAAAAAGTAATGGTTTAAAATCACCAAGCATTATACAAGAAGTTGCTCTTGCAACTTATCATTCTTTGCATGGAGAAGTTTTTATAAATTAACATTGAATATTTTTCTTCTAAGCCCAATGAGACTTTTCATTCATGTTAAAATAAATCTTTTTTTCCACTTGTTTGTAATTTGGTCATTTACTTTATATTTCTTACAAACAGACATCCTTTCACTCCTCCATTCCATGTCAGTTTTTATTCTGTGTAGAAGATGAAAAGTCTTAAGGATCTATGGCTATGCAGTTAAACAGATTTTGACTGATACATTTGTTCTAAATATATTTTTCCAGATACCATACAATACAAAAAAAACCCAAGCAAAATCCAGATATGTCATTAGTAGCACAGAACTGATGGTTGTGTTTTTGATTAGGGTTTTCTTTTTCAGCATCAATAATCCAGCTTCCTTGGCTACTAACTTCTGACCCAGAATTACATACACACACACACACTATGATTCCAAGAAAGATTGTTTTCTGAAGCTGATTTTTTTACTTATACTGATTGGGTTGGGATGTGAGTTTGTGGGCATTGGGGTGTTTGGCAGTTTGTTGTTTGCAGTTTTTTAATTAATTGTGTCTGTATCTCAAACTTACATAGGTTGCTTTATTAGTTTTCACTGTAAGTATTCTGTAAGTAAAATGTCCAGGGAATTTGTCCCAGCTAGATTGGAGATGACATGGAGAATATTTGTTTCACAACACATCTCTTTTTCTCCTACCAACTCTGTTCCCTTTTTATTTCTGAGATCTAAGTGAGTCTATTTCTACACAAGTACTTCTAGTTGTTTTGCTTCTGGAGAAGAGATAGCTCCTGAGTTTTTGCACTTGAGGTGTTCATCAGAGGGTGCTCCAAGATGACCAAAGTAATTCTATAATATGGACCTCAGCAGCAGAGATATGACCATCAATCATGGGGTCAAATATGATATCAGCTTATAATTTAATGGATGAGTAAATGGATGAAAAATGGATGAGTAGAATTCCGCCATTATTTTTCACCTTTTTAGTATGAATTGTCCTCACCCATGTCTTGGAGTTTCATTTGCTGTCAGTATTCTATCAACTAAACTCACTGAACAGCAGGTCTATGGATTTTAGAGAACTGCAGGCTATCTACAGGGAATAAGAGTCCACACCAATTTTCAGATCCTTGATTAAGGATCTGAAATAACCCACTGTGTTCAATATATAAAACTCATATTTCAGTCATTAAATATTCAGAGTGCTGTCGGCCTCAGATTTTCAAAACTCAGCACCTCAAAATACATGTAATCTAAGACAAATGAGACACTGAGTTACTAATAAATTAGCCAAATGTTCATCTTTTTTTGCAGCTGGGAGGAGCAGACAGGCTATGGCCAGTCTCCTGTTTAGGCACTGATATGAAATGTTACGCAATCTAATAACATGGCACAATCCCTGTGTGATGATCTAGAGCATCCAGGTCAGGCACCTAGATTTCCACACAGGAGTTTTGGGTGCCTCTAGACAGAGGCAGAGCTGGTGGCACATTGAGCTGCTCACCAGTGGGAAAGGATACCTGTCGAAGTGTGTTTGAACTCTTTCCTTTCCTGGCACTTAGAGACCTGAAAGAAGATGAAATTCTGGTGTCCTGCACCTAGTCATCATTGAAAATACCTTAATACTTCTAGAGGGGAAGTAGACGTCAAGTTTTTCTCAGCCCAGAAGGGCCTGAATGACCATTTGTTGTCCCAACTGGGTGTGCTGGCAGAGGGTGGGCCCCAGTTACTCTTCCTGCTGAAGTCTGAGCCATTCTGCATGGTGAGCTTCGGGTACCCTAAACTAAAAGGGAAGCTTCCCTTGGTCATTGCAATGAACTGAGATGTTGAGACAGGCAGGCCAATTATACAGAACTGTAAAAACCATAAAAATGATAAAGGAAAACCAGAACAGTGGTGGTCAGATGTCCAGGTTTTGGAAATTGCTGTGGGTCTCTGAGCCCAGTGAGAAATGTATAATTGTGCATGCTGAAGTTATGTCCCATAAAGAAGAAAAGGCTCTTTCATGTGGGAGGCAACATGTCTAGATACATCAGAATGTCACTTTGTCTCAGTGTGCTACCATAGCACGGGTGTTACAGTAACACGTACATTAAATGACACTGACATAACGCTCCAGACAGTACGGACCTACTTGTCTTTATCCCTGTGTCTTCCACAGCCTTCCAGGAATGCCAATGTGTATGTTTGTCTATAAGAATAAGTCGCTGATTCAATTAGAGTGATAAGTGGTGTGTCTGCACTAGGGCAGAGAAAGTACATAGCACCATTTCAAGTAAAGTGCCCTTGAAGATTTTCATCACTCATAACCTGCTGTTCCCACTGCCCTGCAGAAGGAGCTGCCTTTCCATATGTCATTATTTGTGCAGGAAGGTCATGCTTTTGTTGGTATGCTACTCAGGGCTTTCTGCAAGCAGCAAAACATTTTGGTAATACAAAAGCTATCAGATTTTTTTTCTTTTAGCTATATCAAGTGAACAAGAGCACCTTTCTCTGCCTCTGGGTTCGTAAGAGACAGTCAGATCAGCAACAGCAGCTGGTTGCAAAGTTAGTTTTAAGGATGAGCAATCAGGGCCTGACGGGCATCCCTGGGATTGTTATGTAGTTGTGGGAGTGGATAGAAAAAGGGAAAGCTTTGTGCTTTAACCCATGGATGGGCTCCAAAAAGCCTAATGCCATCTCTCGCTGACAGTGAAGATTAGGGAAGTGCTTAACATCTCTTGGCAGTGATTTCCAAATTCATGAGCAGACAGTCACAGGTAGCCCCAAACGGTAGCCTAGACTCTGTCTGCAAGACGCAGAGTCGTAATTGGCTTGTCTGAATTTAACCTTGTTCTACTAGAGGTTTAATGTTCCTCAGAAAGTTATGCATCTGATACCCATTACCCCCATGTTTCCATGAATAACTCAGTGGGATGGCAATTCAGGATTGGGAACCTTCTGCTGGATATTTGCTGTCAGTGTGGTCATCTCCACTTGTACAGAAACGGAGCTTTAAATATCATCTTGCTTCGAACAATTCTGTGAGATCCATTTTGCACGGCTGTGAGGAACAACAAAAGATGAATTTCAAAGGAGGAGCAGTATGACACTGCTCCCAGGCTGTGTAAGCTCTCAACCAGAGATTAGCAGCAAAATAAAGAAAAAGCTGATGTAAATGCATGGAGTGTGCTAGGCAATACTTGATCATCAGCTGTAACAGAGCAGAAATTATGCAGTTTCCCAGGGCTGAGCCCCACCTTTTATGGTGATTATACTAAAAATCTGAGCTCAAACATAAGCAGATAAACTCAGTAATTGGAAAGGACAGACCTACAACAGCTTCTCATCCCATCATACTTGCATATAAAAACAAAGTATGTACTCAGATCCACCTTGTAAACCTGCTGTGTTCATGAACGCAACACAGCTGTGATTTTACCATTAAAACAGATCTTCTATATCAGTCTTGCTCCAGAATTCACAAACCCTGCTGGTTTTGGATTGTTCATGATATAAAGGCTTTAGATAAAAGCAGATTGGATTTTTTTCAACAGTCCTTCAGTTTTTCCATATTAACAAAATCAAGAATGGTGAGATAATCCCATTATGATAAGATAAACCGAAAACTTTATTCTTTTTTATGATCTAGCCTCTGACTACTTACCATCAGTGTGAAGGGTTGCTCTCCCTGTAGTTTATTGTTGGTTTTACTGTTGTCTAAGTTCTAGGTCATAGCCCAAGTAGCTGGCAAAAGTATCGTGTGTAGAACTGCACTCACAAAGATGCTTTTGTTGCTTGCTTCAGGGAGTACAAAGACCTTTTTTACTATCAATTTTATGTAACTATCCCCTTTATGTCTACACCTATAGTGTTTATATTCAGCCCTCTGCTGACATCAGTGCAGTATAATCTCTCTTCTAAAGGCCTGGAGACTCTGACAGTAAGCATGGCCTGATGTTGAGATTTACATAGTTCATAAAAAATATCAAATAAATGAGCAATTTCCTCAGCTGCTCAACTGTGCAGCAAACAGAACGATGTAACCATAATCTTTCCTTGACCCAGTTGAAGGAAACAGCCTATAAGGCTGGGTTTCATACTTATTTTAGATTCCTACACTGTACACAGAAAGTGTAAATCCACAATCCTGCCAATTATTCGTTTTGATAAATTCTAGGATGGGGCAGTTTTCCACCAGAGAATTCTCTTGCTGCTCACAGTGATCAATCAAACTCAGGGAACCGACAGCCAAAATCAACACAGGCAACAAATCAGGGTCCCAGGCAATAACAGGTGATGGAACAGCAACAGTACCTTTGGTAATAGTAAAGCCAAGTCAAGCAAATTTATATTTTAAATATATATCAAACTACATTTATAAACTATTTATAGTTTATTTATATAGTTATATAGCTATATTTTAAAATGTAATTTTAAAATTTTTTTGCATTAACAGTCTATTATGTTCTCATTAGCATTTGTTTTCCCTCCCTTTCTCTATTCATTATCTGTTTCCTACGACAGGTGAGTTTTGATGAACCCTCTGTGGCATTCTCTGGGGAAGTTTTGAGCTTTTGAAGTTTGGAGCAATTGAGCTTTAAGCAGGCTCTTAGTGTGGTTGAATTTTGACTCTGGCAATAAGGAGCTGATTCTTTGCAACCACCCTGATTATTTTGCTTAGCAAAGACCCCGTTTGAGACTCTCTTTTCATTCTTGACTCTTTCAGGCTGCCACAAATCACCATGAGAATTCGATGGCACTGTATTTCTCCAGCACAACTGTGTTTAGTTGAGCATGAGGAAATATCGTGAGGTGCTTTGGACAGTGCCAGACTCATTACCTTTAAATCTGTAGTCAATCAACAGACTAAAGCAGTGCAGGAAGGCAACTTGAGAGAAATGGGAGCTATCTATGGTACAAAAAACCAGCTTCTGGCAGCAGGGAATTTAACATAATGGCGATGAATTGTTGTTGCTTGGAGATCTTAATTCTTATCAGGCAAATTTTACTGTATTTATGTTATTTTTAACCAAGGGGAAGAGGAGATTTCATGAAAATTCTAATTCTCATTGATTACAGCAATGCTGAAAAACAGGTCTCAAACTTTCTTCCAGTATAAGTAACTTTGTTAAGGAAATTACCTTGTTGACCTTCATCTTGTCTCATTTGCAATTCATGGACTGCTTTTTAAACCATTTACATTTGTGAGGTCAGCTCATTCTACCCTTTGGGACACCTCAGGGTAATGGGAATCCCATTCCACTATTAGTAGCTGTCTATCTGGAAAAATAACAAATACTGATATATGTTTTGCATGTCTTTCATGAATGTACAGCATCCAAACCCAGGAAGAGCTAATACCATGTGAAGAGTAATTCCTTCCTTTTCCTCTATGAAAGCATTTTGTGAAACAATTTTTGTAAACAAAATAGTGCAGGAATATCACTGCAGTAAAGGCCACCCCTCTAAACCATCCCTGCTGAACTGTTCATGCCATAGTGCCCTAAACAGCCCGTCTCCTTTTCTTGGTATGCTTTTATTATTGTGTTTGTTATTCAGTTTCATTTGATTAAACTTTCTTCCTGATTTCTTTGAATTTTTAAAATTATGACCTATGTTTTCACCCTGTTTCCTTTCTTTTATTTTCTCTTATGCTTTTAATTGGTTGCTTCTCTTTTTTACAGGCCTTCATAAAGTGGTATGATTTATTTTACAATTCCTTCTGAGATAGACTTTTAATATTTCCTATATCAAGTTATTTTTAGCCTTTCTGCAAGTCTCTCTAATACCCTTGTTTTGATATTTCTCTTGTTTAAATCATAGAATCAAATATGTACATCTTTGGCAAACCCTCCAAATTTACTGTAGTAGTGCTATTTTGCTGATGTTTCTATTCCACCACCTCCACTTTATTAGAAACAGGAGTGTGTCTGCTACTTCCAAACGGCATAATTTAAAGAGCATGCACTAATTTTTCTCACAAATAAAACCAATTTTATTAAATATTTCAGAATTTTTTTTGCTTTGCTTTTTGGTATTATGTTATCAGCTCTATGTACAACAATAAATTTTCCTTCTAACCAGGCTGTTCATGATTTCATAAATACTATTCCAAACTAAAATATCAGTCCAACCTTTAAAACATTTTTTTTCAGTGTGGGCTTCGTTACAGTCATTCCTACATGAAAGAGGAGAAAGCAGAGTAAACCTCTGGAAATTAAACCTGTGCCCTTTTTCATCAAGAGGAGTTTTTCTGTGACCTCTATAAAGTCAAGTTCTGATGTCAGTGTGTGATATCAATAAGGCCCACTGTTCAGAGGACTCTGAGCCTATATTCTCTATTATTCTATGTAACTGTGCCTGTGTGTAAAGTGGAACAGAGGCAAAATAATGAATCTGCACAGTTTTGTCCTCTGGATATGAGTAAGCAGAAAATCAGTCACATGTTGTGTTGTTATTTCCAAATCATCTTCATATTTGCATTTACACGGTCCAGTTCTGAATCCACATAGAGACTAATTCTGGATATGACACTGACTTGAGCCCTACACCAGACAAGTATAAATAAAATAAAAGTTAAACGATGGTAGTTGTAACCACCATTTATGATCTCAATGTTCTTACCTCTGGTGAAGCTTACAAGAGTTGCAGAATTGAAATATGCATATAGCAAAGCTCCATGGGGCACAAAATGCTTTGGTTCCTTGGTCTTTAGCACCTCTCCAGTAAGTCTTACATTGCCTTCTCTTTAATGAACCATTATTTTGACATTTTAGAATTATCTATATTGCATACTGACATGCCCGTAACAAATATTGCAGAATGACATTGTCCACATATCGCTGTCAGTGAAAAATCTGTAACCTACAGATGATTCTCTAACATTAATACATTAAGTATTAAACAGCCAGACACATACTGTAACCCAGACACATACTGTAGTCCACAGCTTTCAAGTTGTCTTACAGAATGCTGCAGCCCCAAACAGATAGTCTTATATTGTTATCTTCCCAGTTTGTTTGGATTATATCTTTTCTTCCAAAAATCATGCAGGTTTTTCTAAATGTGAGCTATGTTTGTTGAATTTTTACCCTTTTGTATACACTTTTACACATCCAAAGAGCCTCTCTCACAGTGATAATGAAAGCCTGGCAGGACTTTATTTCTTTTACTGTATCTTCAGCTCCTGAGTGGATTGATTATTTAACACATTTAGCAGTTTTTTTAGACTTGTGGCAACAACATGTAAATAAATGACTTAGTCAATGTATTCGCTTATATCAGCTCAATCACTTATCAGTGACTCAGCATGGGGTGTGACATTGACAGCAAAAGCACTAAGTGGACAAATTCTATGGCAGCTAATTTGATACTGCTTACAGCATCCTTCCGTAAGGACTATTTATGTGAAGATGTAGTGGTTTTCCAGGAGAGCATTTATGACACAGTTTAGAGGGCACAGGAAGAGATGTCCTAAAAAAAAAAAAAAAAAAAGATACAGATTATGCATTTTCAGAGCAATTTTCACTAAATATTTACATACACTTGCTTCTCTGCATTTACTATTTTAAAATCAGATACATTATCGATTATGCAAGCACACACTTTTGCTTGACCCAGCTATAAATTTGTGATTTCAATTTAGTGTGGGAACAGAGAATAATCAACAAGAGGCACAATCATATAAACACATAGCTGAAAGGTCTTTTGCCTCAAACAGCCTGTCAGAGATAAATTTTAGAATATATGTAGGTATCTAAAAAACTACATAGCCATGAAAGTATTTCAAAGCACTTCTGTATCTAAATTGCACCATAGTGAACAGAGATCAGACACTGAGGCATCTTCGAATATCCCTGTGAGATATCTCCCTGAATGTCTAGCCACCATTTCTCCTCTAACACCCTGACTGTATTTTGGAGAACTTGTTCCATACACCCACCCGACACAACCTGTGAGACTCTCTGTGCTCCTAGCAGGGACATTCTGACCAAAGAAGATAGAGAGGTTGACTGACCTTGCCACACATTCTCACTCTGAAACCCTACGTGTGGTTTGGAAGCAGCAGAGAGCCAGTGCTCTAGTGTAAAGAGCAAGGGTTCAGAATCACCAGGAACATCTCCCAAAGACAGAAGATGTGGCTTTGTTTCCTTCCTATCCTAGCAAGAGGAGCAGCCACACTGGAGTTCTTCCACAAGTTTGCCTGCCAGAGTTTCCCTGGCCCTGTTTTGACATAGTGTCTTACTTTTGAGCAGAATGTGTATTTGCTAAGTTTAGAGTTAAAAATGTTTTGCTGCAGTGGGGTTTGGGGTTTTTTTTTTGTATAGTTTGTTGTTGGCTTTTTATTTTTTTTTTCATGTAGGAAACCTCAGAAGAAGTCTGTAAGAATGAGATTAAAATTATCTGAGTGCAGAAAAAACTTCCTACACTGATTTCACTAAGTAACAGCCTTTGTACTTTTTGTACACCTTTGACACTGAATGTTTTATGTTACCTTTTTATATGCTTGAACCTGCCATTTCTGAGCTTGTTTCAGAGGGCAGTGCCTACCATGGTGAATTGTGGACAGGGAAAGAAATGTGGATGCAGCTGTTCCTGATCCATTGATGCTTTCTCATTAGTGCCCAACTGGCAATATGAAAGGTCTAGAAATGTTGACCCTCTTGAGGAGAGAGATGGGGGATGAGTGTCCTTGCAAGATGAAATGCCAGCAATTCTTCAACAGCCATCTGCAGTCACAGTGAATTACAGGAAGGGCAAAGGAGGTATTAATAGCCATCTAGCAGGTTTCAACTACAATCCCTGGAGCTCAGTTATCAGAAACCTTTGCAATTTATCATTAATCATTGTGCAATGCTTTCTAACCTTCCTGACAAAGATTAATAATCCTGTATGAGCATACAGGATGCGAAGGCTATAGGAATAGGCAGACATTTCAGGCCCATCTCTCCACCACCTAAAAGTAATCATTTATAGTGGTAATGCATTACCAAATTAGCAGTCAGTAAATGTTTAATCAAAGAGCAATGCAAGGACCCAGCTTTTCTCTGAAAAGAATTGATGGGCAATGCTTATAGAAGACAGATACATAAAATTGCCTGAAGCTTTTGAAATTCTTCTTCAACCTGCTAATGCAAGTGAAATTGAGGCAAGACCCAGAAAAGGCAGAATCTAGGTAACAAAATTCTTTCTTTAGTCAGGAACTTGAAAGAGCTTGTTGTGAATCTAAAAGCTTATTTTATCTTTACTTACTCATCCTGGCAGCTGAAATGAACAACGACCATCTTCTTGGGTTAGTCACTCTCCCCTCCCCACTTTGCAGTGACATGTTTTAGATTATCCACTCTGATTACAGAGGTCCTGCTTTGCTCCACTGAACACCCTATTTCCTGTCTTCATCTGTTGACAGTAAGCAGTACAACTTATGATTCATCCTTAGCACTAAACACTGACATACTCTCTTAGCAAGTGTAGCCTGGTCCTGCCTATTTTTCTTTTCAGCCTGGGATATTTTCTTTTACTGTATATTATCTCTGGCACTGAATGGCATCCTGGGTAACAGCTTAGCTTCTTTACCCTTTGGCTGCTCTAGGTAGGGTATCTGAAGTACCAGAGAACTATTTTAATCTGTATTCTAAGGAGATAAAATCTATATCATGCTATCCATCTATATAACATGCCCCCACCCCCAAACTTATAAATCCATTAGCCAGTTGTACTCAAATTTGTACGGCAGTTGTCTCAAAACTAACCCCCTTTTACAAATTTCATGCAACAAGAGAGAAAGAAAGACCACAGGATCCCATTATGCCTTCACTGTTAGAAGGTACCAGTGAATGCAAAGAAGGGATGCAGCTGTAGGAAATCAGGCTTCATTGCTTCAGTTGCCCAAGGGATCATGTTTTAAATGTATCAGTGGGCTTTAAAGCAGTAAACAATGAAATATTTACCGAGGTACTGTAAGCGACATGGGAATTTGGCTATAAATATGTTATATTTCCCTGACACTTTTCAGTACTATGTAAGGTCTATGCCAGTCTTATGCAAATGGAATTAAAGGACTCATAAAGATCTGTGATGCCTGTAACCAGCACCAACACAAGTACTGCAAAGCTGGAATAACACAGAACCTCAGTCAGGAAGGAGGGGAGGGAGCCTGGATGCCTGCAGCCAGGACCTGAGAGGGCAGCTCAGGGTGTCCCATGAAGAATGGTGATTCAGATGAAGAGTAAGATTTCAGAGTCTCTTTAAAGATTTGTCCCGGACTTTCTTGTACAAAATGACAGTAAAAAAAACCTGAGTAGGAAGATTTAATTTACTTGAAAATGAGTGCGCAGGAAACTCGTAAAGAAAAGGAGGACAGACCAGTGAGAATGGATCATTAACAAGGTTGTTTCAGAGATGGAAAGCCCATGGAGAGCTTTGTTATGGGTAATAATTGTTTTTGATGTCTTTCTTGAACCAAATGGGAAATTAAAGATCACTGTAAAACTGCTGATGTTTGGTCTTCTGAAAAGCTTTGTCATGCAGACTTTGATTTCCTTTCTGTTGAACAAAGAATGGATTAGGGTTTCTCTTTGAACTGGCCTGGGTGGTTGCTCTCACTCCTTCGAGGGAAGGTTTTAAAGCTGTGGCTAGTCTGAAACTGCTGTTATAGTTGTAGGAGAAGAAGTTGCCTCCTAAACATTAAGCCACTGAACCAAAGCTGATGTTTGATGCAAGATCTCTGCTAGAGATGGTACGAGCTCAAAGGCAGACACAAATCTTGCTCCCTTCTACTTAAGGCAAGGCTGAACAGGTAAGTGTGACTTGCAATGAAGTGTACAGATGAGGTGAAGAGAATACAAGAACACCTTCATGAGATTATTCTGACACCTTGACTGCCCATGTGCAGAGCTAAGAAATTTCAGGTTATGGATAATAATTTCTGGGCACTCCCACCTTAAAACAATCAGTTTATTGTTTTGGTTTGGGGTTTGTTTCTGTTTGGGCTTTTTCATGTGTAAGGCCAAAGACTAACTCTGATATCAGTACTGACTTATTCTTCAGATAATTCCTGCAAATCAAGGTCTGGCATGCTCCTTACACTCCCATGCAAGGAGTGAGTGAAACACTTCCCACCTATAGTATACAGATAAACAGACACATTTTAAAAATATAATAACCAAGGTCCAGATCTCATTTTACATGGAAGCTTGTCAGTGGGTAAACTCCACTCTGCACTGGAGTTTGTGGACAGTGTGCACCCATTACTGCAGCATCCTCCCTGTAATATTTCTTGGTAGTCATAGCTATGACTTCTGTCACTGCCCAGTCTCAGCTGACACCTCCTTCATGGTGTCTGTTATCTAAAATGTAAAGGACATCAGAAGCCATCATTGAAGATCCTTTCTGTTTCCTTAGACTCACATCATAAGGCAGCAGTTTTCTTCTGAAACTACAGCATTAGAATTTCTTGCAGGGTCCCGGATACTCTTGTGTCCTTTGTGACACGAAGAATGTTGGTTTTCAATATCTGCTGTCTTTAGGAAAATTATGCTATCAGTCTCCAAAATAAACTGTCTGTTGAGGGTGGGGAGCACAAATGAGCTAAGGTTTCTCAGCACTGATATAGAAATTGATGTTTTCTTTCATTTTCTTTCCCCTATTCTTTCCACTCATTCACAATTGGGTTTTGGTCAAATCATACCTGAGGGGTACAATGAAGGACGTCATGGTACAAATTTTTTATTGCAAGGCTTTTCCAGATGGATTAGTATGGCTGAAGGTTTAGACATAATAAGCAAAGGAGAGCTAGAACTCTGTGAAATTGTGGTAGTTTGTAAATTAAAGTCATGGTTTATTTTTCAGGCAACAGAGGTTGTGGTACACAGCACGAAAATGCAAGTACCTTCACTGGTAATGAAGGAGGAAGGTTTAAAGCTTCCTGTGCTTTGGTATCCTACTCTAAATTGAAGAAAACCGTATCTTATCTGGATGTCTAATTCATTACTGTTGGTAAAGGCCTGGAGCTTAGTTCATGGAAAAGAATATCAGAAGATTCATTAAGTTTACCATGACAGTCCTATTTTCTTACTAGGCATTCAAATGGCTTCCACTCTACAGCAATTTCTTATGGCCATGCATTGATGAATATCATATCTCTACATTCTGTATCCTGTTTAATATAAACTATGATAGACAGACTTCCTGTGACAGCACAGCAGCAGTGTTGCAGTAGGGTATGCCCTACGGGTTTGTCCTATAAAATATTGATTTATTTTCTGTATTTCTCACATTCTGTATGCCCAAGCTCCCAAAGGCACCATACATACAGCATGCAAACTTCAGTACTTACGCTTGGCAAACAGATAGGTTTATCAACCTATTTTAAAGTGAAATGGGGGCATGTATTGGCATGAATTTCATGCTTTAATATCTGAGCCTTGTTTATCTTGTGTGTGCTATTTGTTTATGAATGTAGGGTGTCTGTGAGAGTCAAGGATAAAATAGCTATTGTCCCTTTGCTCTTTTTGACTAGCATAAATAACTGACTCCACATATAATGCTGGCTATATTTCTCAGAGGAAAAGATTATAGTTAAATTTTTTTGCTGTTATCTTCTGCCTCTACTGATAAGGTTTCCCATAGAATGCTGGGATGTCAGAAATGAACAAAATAATCAGAGATGAATATTTAAAGTTCTACTTTGTCCTGAGATGCATAAAGTCCTCTGTTTAAAGGGACCAAAAATATAGCAGGAATAACTAGGAATGCCATCACATATGGAGATTTGTAAATAGGGCTTCAGTTTTATATTTGAAGGAAGTACAGGCATCCCACCTTTTAGAAAGCCTATGGGAAGGACTAATGAGTACAGCCTTCTTGTCAGCACCTTCTCTGACAAAAGTGGCCTTGTGATCTTTTGTTCTGTGACACTCAGACTAATCCATGTGTTCATGTGTGCCAGTCTCACACATATTACAAGTGCATGCCACAAGTCAGCTTGCACGCAGCATTTCAGACCTCCAGACAAGCTTCTCCTAAGGACTTGTACATCTTTTGTTACAGATCTTTTAGCTTCCTGAATTGCATTTGATTTATTTGCTGTCATAAAAATTTAAGGAACTACTCTGATCTGGAAAAGAAAAGCAACTTCATCAGGTATTATGGCAAAAGATGTGCATGTAGAGATGTTTGATGAAGCAATCTACTATTCAGACAGAAAAAATAGAGACTGAAATAAATATTGCAGAGTTGGGGTGAAGGAGAAGGTTTTCTACTGTAAAGAGATGGGTTTGTTCAGTCTCTAAGGACCACCAGGTTGTGGTTTGTAACCAAATATATGTTCTTGGATATTTATCTCAGATAATGTGCTGATAATAATCTACCTTGGGGTTCCAATTAATATTACAATTAATCTATTGATTTACCTATCTATTCTAGCCAATTTATCTATTTATAATTATTTTACTGATCACTTCATGCTGAAAGAATCATGAAGTGCTCAGGAACATGACTATCAATATATCATTAAAAAAAGGGAAAGAGTTTTTAAGAAAACATTAATGCTCCACTTGGACTTGCAGGGAAACGAGGAAGGAACAAAAAGATTTCTAATTAGTTCTTATTTGGTGCATACATTTTTCTGTGAAATCATAGCAACACAGAAGAAAGCAGCTCACTTTTCTAGTTTTGCTAAGTGTCACACATACATCAATCGTGCCTCAAATCAGTAATTTCAATCAGTTTGAGAGCCACCTTAACAAAGTATCTCTGAAGGACCCATAAAGATACACATTGAATTATAAAATGCCCTCAGAAATAACGATGCATTTATTACATTAATGAAGAATACTGTTGAAAAAAAGTAAGTTTGGTGTGTTTTATTTGTGTCATTTAGATTATGGCATTAGCTAAAACTGCTAACACATTGAAAATAGGTGTTAGATAGCTATTAGAACAATAAAAAGGAAAAATCACCTGGAATGAATTAAAGCCTTAATAAATTGTAATATTGTATTATAGTAGCATAGCTCCCTATATATTGTGTTTACAGCATTCACAAAAAATTTCTGCTTTTTCTCTTCCTCAGGAACATATAGCTTTTCTTAGACACAGCTGAGAACTAGGGTATCCCAGGCAGATGGAGTGAAAGGCTCCCTCTCTCTTTTTGTATCATCTGTGCCAATTTGTCACTTCATGTCATGCCTTTCTTTTATGTGAGAAAAGTATATCATGATGGCATTTTATACAAAGACTTAATTTAAATGATCTGTTCTTTAAAATGTCCAACAAAATAATAATACAAGTTTTCTATCAATGCCTTGCTTTTGGGAAGAAGGTACAATATCTCATGATTTATCAGAGGGATGTGTTTTTTGCAGAGACCCACAAACTTACCCCAGTTTTGGGGTTTGAACTTTCGATTTGAAATTTCATAGAGATGTGGATCACATTGGAGACTCCCATAGGAGAATCACGATCACAGAACTGGAAGTTAATGAAATTATTTTGGTGCTTATCTGTAGAATTAGTTTGTTTGGTTCTTTGTTTTTACACTCTGATACTCAGCTTTACCATAATTAGCTTTGAATTTTTTGTTGAATTGAATACACTAGTAAAATATTCATTAAAGGAATTAAAAAAACATCAAATAGAAATATGACATTTTTCCACTCTAGTATACAGTTATCATTATTTCTCTCTTTAGAATAATCTTTCTGAATATGTCTAGGAAGTGAACTCTTGTTACCAGCATGAATTTCATTATTAGATATCAATATACATTACTAGATACTGTGGGAAATCAATATGCTGTTACACCAAAGTACTTTATTTTTTACAGTCCCGTAGTTGACTTCCCACTAATTCCAGAAGAAAATTTTTGTGTTAAAGTACTAGAAATCACCAACATAATTTGCAGGTCCCTTTTTATTTTTGTCCTTATAGGTGAATCCCAGCTCACTGGGAAGATTTAAAAGAAGTTAAAATATTACAGTGTAAAATTTGCAATGACTAGAATGATTTCACTGATAAATAAAACAAGTCGGGAGGAAGATTTGGATTTCTAGTTTATGTCCTGAATAAAGCACTAGAAAAACAAGAATATGTTCTTATTAGCATAATTCAGTACTATGGAGGGACATGGCAATTGCATTTGCATCAGCTAATTTGCAAGACATTAAATGAAACTAGATCTACACAAAAGTGTATAAGACAAGAGGGCCATCACTGCACCAGGGCAGCTGAGATGCACTCTGTAAAGTGTTTGTAGGGGACTGAGAGCCACTCTTAACTATTAATGACATACATCCAGGGCACTGATTAATATTTTTGGGTTTAAGATTTTAGTGTCTAATATTTCGGTAGTCTATGGGGCCAGATGTCTCTTTAGTTAGTGCTTCCAGCTACACCCAAGTTCTGGATTGCAAAGAAGTATCTAGAAGCCCACACATGACTGCAAGGAATACTTCCAGTTTGTTTCTGCCTTTTTTACAGAGGAGGAGTTAAAAACAGAAGCAGTGGTTTAGCAGAAACCAGCCTAAAGGGAATGCTGTGGAGAAAAGGATAATGAACAAAGTCTCTACAACATCATGCCTTTAAGCACAAGAAGACAAGAAGGAGCAACATTGATGCAGGAATTGTTCAGGGAAACAGAGCAAGGAAGGCATGAGTTGGAAGACAGTAGGAAAGAGCAAAAGCAAACTGACTGGTAGAGAAAATAGGAAAGAGCACAGCTATTTTTGCAAAAGTAAACAGTCTTAAAGACAGCTGTAGATGAAACTTCTTATTTCCAGCTGTTGTTTATTCTTATTGAAGAAAAACTCTATGACAATCCTAGGTGAATATGGGCAATTTGAACCTTTTATGCCCAGGATTCTGATGTCCAGATGGGAGATGTTGGGTTTAATGCCTTTATTTAACAGCGAGCACATCTTATGAATGTGGTGTGATTTCAGTTTCCTGCTGTTTGCTCACAGTACTCCCTCTACAGACTTGGCTTGAACTCATTCTGCTATCACATCGTTTTGTGTTGCAACATCAGCACAGGCTTTGAATAGTTCTGCACTTGGCATTCTCAGAAGTTATCTCTTAATACATTTTATCGAGTACCTCTCCATCAAAATCAGACGTAATTAGTTATTGGCACCCTTAGCTTGGGTACAAAAATAAATCTGCCATTTTAAGCTATTGGTTGAATATATAATCTCCATATAGAGTGCTCACTCCGAGGAAAACATGCAGTGGAAGGTCCCTGCACATATGGTCCAGGCCATGATTTAGGGCCAGTGACTTGTCCTTAGTGGAACCTACCTAAGGCAGGCTATAAACAAAGGCAAAGCATCCTGTTACCTCAGCAAATCTGTTTGTAACATTTAAGACTGGCCCCCAAAGTAAGGTCAGGAACACAGTGTTAGTGAGTGTGGAAGTAGGCAGGTAGGCCTTCTTGCTCCATCATAATATTTTCTCCAGGGCTTTCCACTGGTAATGTCTAGTTTCAGGCAAATTAAGAAGTCTGTAATTGTTGAACTGAAAAGGTAGGAAATTCTACGAGGAATTTAGAGATGATATAATAAAAAGTTTATTTTAATGTTTTACTTACTCAGATAAGGACAAAAATGTTGAGCTAATAAAAGGAATTTGAAGAGTGTCCGCTAGAGGAAGGAACTTTTAAATAAAATTCTGCTTCTCTCTGCAAGGTCTCTAGGAAAAGCTTTCTTCAATATTTTAAATCTCTAGCATTCAAAGCCTTACATATATATCCATTCAAAATATTTAAAAAATGAATTTTCAAAATTTACTTGGAATTTGTGGTTTGTTTGGGACATGGCTAAATGTTCAAAAGTTATTTACATTATTTATTGTGTGAAAAAAAAATAGGAATAGAGCATTGAACTGTAGCTCCCAAATTCAAATTTCATCTCCATCATAAACTCCCCCCTTACCCTGCAGGATTCACTTGCCTTTCACCAGACTCAAGTCTCTTATAAACAGAAAGATGGGGGATGCTGCATCTCAAAAGATAATCCCCTGTATATATCCTACCTAAGTGTTGTGACACGCAGTCACAATTTTTTTTAACCAGATGCTTACTTTCTGCATACCAGGTGTTGCTAAATAAGATGTCACCAAATGAAACAGTAATTGGTATTTCTGCAGGAAAACCTTCTCAGTTTGTCTGTGCAATAAATGAAAGCAAAGTAATTATCTTGTATTCAACAAATCATTTGTATGATTTTTTTTAAAGAGGAAAGTTTTCCTATTTTTTCATTAGAAAAAAAGACCTTATTTCATGTAGTACATTTGTATAATTAATTTTTAATTTATTCAAATATTAAAGGCCAAATTTCTGCATAGTTTAGAGCTAATATTAATTTGCATACTCTAATTAATAATGACCTCTCTTACCTTACTGTGAAGTTGGTGTTTTTATTTAGCTCAATTTGTGTTAGCTTTCATTGATAAGGAAAGGTTCATGCATTAATATGTGCAGATTGTATCTCTCGTAGTATAGCAATACATGCCAGGACGTGCCTGTCAAAGAGAGTCAAAAGCTGCTGTTGGATACGAACCAGTATTTAAATATACAGTGTATTAATAGTTACATCTTACAACAATTCTCTTGGAATTAGTGTCACAGTCAGCTGGGTGAGAACAAAATACGAGTGAAGGAAGTGGTCCTGCGTCATCCAAACTGCAGCCTGATAATGATCCAGCTGGATGAGAGTTATCACCAAGGTCAAACTTCACCAAATTTTTGGGAAGAGGCCTTCCTTTGGACCTCAGGATTTTGTTTCAGGCACCTTCAGGGATGCAGCTGAAGCTGTGCTTGTTGAAATGCAGCAGCAGCCCTAGAAGACTGCTGATAGCATCTAATGATTAAAAGCTAAGCTCTGCTGAAAGATGTCCAAGCTTTACAAATGTGTTAGACTTCACAGATGATCTGTTTACCTGGAATGGCTTCAATCCCAAAGTGAGAGAGGAACAAATGGGAGCAGGCACAATGCATCGGGTTTCCTATTTTAAGCACGGGGTGCTGGGCTGCAATGTCACCTGCAAAAGTGTGAGACATGCTCAGATATGCTGCACCTGGAAAAATTCATTAGTCCCACTGTGTGAGCGAGGGTTTCATTTCACAATAAAGCAGCTCTACACATGCCCCACCCACTGACTGACTGAAATCCAGGTGGTTTTGAGGTGTGTTCAGATTCTACATTCTCATCCTGTGCCCAGGGATAGTTGGTCACCTGTAAATGCATCTCTACATGCTTAAATTGTTTTCGAAGCTGAAATTAAATTGAAAGACTATATTTGTAATTTCATAGATTGCTGGAACATTTACACAGAGTTTAATGGAGACAATCTTTCTCTGAGGACTACGGCTTCTGTTCCTTTGTGAGGGGGTTATTGAGGTAAACACTATTATTATTAAAGGGTTGTAGAACAATAAGGTGTTTTATCTCCTAATTCAAATCTGATAGGAATTTGCTATTGAATGTTTGCACTAATGCCATAGTATGAATGGTTAGATGCCTGGAGATCCATGAGACCATGGAGTACTTTCCCAAAGATAATGGCAGATGATGGCGCAGCTTTGGACAAAAAAAACTGATTAAAAACCTCAGAGAAAATAAGACTACATGCTCTGTAAGACTGACTTGAGGAGTGCTTCTCTGACAGTGTAGATGTAACAAGTTGTGAGGGATCACCTGCTTCCTATGCTTGGCAGTTTGCTGAGGGAAGAGAGTTCCCCCACAACTCCTTTGCTGAAGCCTTCCCCTCATCACAAAAGATAAGGATTGTTTCATGAGTGGACCTCCTGTCTGGATTTTGTTCTTTTATAATAATATTTGTGCTCCAAATCATATTTCACTTTTGCACTCTCTTCTAAAATGTTAAGTGGGAGATACTTCTGTTTAATCACAAGAGCAGAAGTTGCATCTATGGTCCACCATGGCAAATCTTTCAGAAAATAGTCTTATAAACAAGCCTCTTGTTTCTTCTGTGTGCAGTAACACTGGTGCATCCCATGCTGACAGAATGGTTGCTGTCCTTAAACTGTCTTGTACTGACTTTCATTTCAAGTACTGAAGTGTTATCCGCAAGACCATACTTTGAGCATGATGTATTTTTAAAAAATTGTCAGCGGCTTCTTTTTCTATAAGAACATGGGTTCTTCCACTGACTTTTTCAAGGTGACTTTTCTTCTATTAATATACTTACTCCATCAGACCCATGGACTCTTGCCTCTCCTATTTCTGAAAGTAATATGTAGCTTGCTGAGTCAGGGAACGGAAAGAGGAGCTTTGCCTCCCTAGGATATTGGCAGCAAATCATGGAACACTGGGCCCAGGTGTTGTCAACCAGCCATGGCAAACACTTCTTGGCATTTGCCACTCCTTTTATTTTAAAGCTATGAGTAGTTAAAAGGCCAATCTTTTGCCTGTGTGCACCTATGGCCCTGGGTTCCTCGTGCATGTGCAGAATATATAGCTATGGTACCACAGATCAAGTGATAGATATATACCAGATGCACATATATTTCTTCTTAAATATGCAAAAGAAACTTTGAAAAAGAAGTTTCTGTTCACTAAATATCCAGACAGTGATGCAGAGAGCCGAACAGGTTCAGAAACACAGGAACTAAGTTAAATCACATACACACCCCCCTTATTTTGCAGACAGATAATACTGACTTCTTTTTATTTTCCATTTTCAGATTCCTATTATCAGCCAGACTGAAAAAAAAGTCATGTCAAAACATAGCATGAAAAGGGTTGTTTTTGTGGTTTTCTGATCAGGAAGGCACTAGGCAATAGCTGAGGTCTAAAAATAAAGCTTATATTAATTACATGGCCAGCCATTATGTAAAAGATAAAAATGTTCCGGTAAATTTCAAATAGACTTTTGTGGATTTCAATTTTGTTTGAGCTATTATGTCTAACCAGGTTCATGGACTGCTTTATAATGATTTTTGTATTGTTGCAGCTCTGCACAGTCTTGTCAGGTATGAGGCATAATTGGTCAGTGCAGTTTGTAACAGCAAAGCCATTAGCTTCTAAACTGGAATTAATATTATGATACTTCCCATGCATTCTAGAGTTCATCTTCATCTTTTTATTTTCCTTTCTTCTGTATTATTTGCAAAATAATATAGGAAAAAAAAAGAGAAAAATGCTGTGCTAGTTAAGCTATGTAGAGTTGCAAACTTGAGATAAAAGAAGGTCATCCTACATGTATCATTTTAAACAATAAATTTTGTCCTGCAGGTGTTTACTCTTGTAAAAGGTCCACCTTAGTGTTTGAAGCAAAGTGTGAATCTTGAAAACTTCTGACTTGACTAGCATTATGTCTCCAGTCCAGTTTTAAATGTCTGGACACCATTTAGAAAATACTTCAAAGGTTTTCAGCTCTCACAATCCATATTTTCTGTTACTAGCAAACATTCATGCCGCTACAGCTTGGCTCTGAAATTCTTTGGTTTTTTTTGCCCTGTCTGCTGTCCATCTTCTGCTAGTTCATGCAGCTAAATGCTGTGATAGCTCCATGGCACGGCAAGGGGTTGTGAGTCTGTCAGAGCCTAGAAGTTGGGTCAGCTGTGTCAGAGCCACAAGTTCGTCCTTGTGTAGTCTCACATCAGAGTGCTGTTCACTTGTGCATCTGTACTTTCACAGCTTTTTGGAAAGTTAGTTCCCTAGCAGCTTTCTCCTAAGTTCTAAAGAAAGACAAGTAAGATCCTGCTGGGTAATGTGTTACTGTTTGGAATCAAGTGAAAGATCTATTATTTATATGCTTGGGGTATTTTTATAAAAACCTTAGAGATGTGCTCATGATAATTACTTGAAAATATAGTCCAGACTAGAACCAACAACTATCCCTCAAAATATGACTAATTAAATAGATGACACTGTGTTGATGAAGAATCTGCCAAACACAGTGAACAGCCCTATGTGGGTCTAACATAACAAGCTTCCTGAAATATGTATACATATTTATATATGTATATATACATGAAAAGACAATAATGAAGATGGTGCCATTAGCATTTAACCCCATGCAATTAAAAGAGCTCATCTGCTTCTGCTGCATTTCATAGCCTGGACTGGTTTTTGCTGTCTTGGACCTTTTGTCAACCTGACACCTTGTTAAACAGTCCTTTATAGAGATCCTAAATTGATGTAAGTTGTTGCTAGTTTGGAGCAGTGACATTTTTCTTTCATGGAAATAAGTACATGAGGACAAGAGCAAGGGCAAATCGCCCAAAGGCTGGGCAGCATTTAAGAATAAAAACTGCTTAGAAGCAACCCAGCATTATTTCTGCCTCTTTCCTCCTTTAGCAACTATCATGGAAATTGCTAAATGATATTTAGAAAGAGAATTTAAAATAAATCTTTTATTTCCCCTGGAATTACTGAAGAAATATTAAATTACATTTCAAAGGAGTTTAACATGTTTAGGTTGCCTTACATTTTAAAATATACAGGGCTCTTTCTACTTAGAATATAGGATCTCTTTCAAGCTAACAAGTTGTTCAATTTCTGGGATGTGATGCTGCAAAAATATGCTGCCTCTCTTTTTGACTTTCTGCAGACATTTATTTCAGTAATATGAGCTGGGGCTTTTATACATTTCACCCCGTCAAGAAATCTCTCCCTTTCCTCCATTAGAGTATTCATTTTTAAGGTGATTATTTTCCATTTGAATGCTCTTGAAGCTCATGTTTTTGGGAAAGGCCAGCATGGAACTGTAGGGGTCCCTTAAACTCATTTTGAGAAAGTAAATGGTGTGTTGACTTTGCACTGGCCTTTGGCAGATGGGCAAATTCTACCTTCTCCTTCAACTCTTGATTTATAAAACATTTTTCAAATGTTGTAAGGCACTCAGGCCTAGTATTGGATGTCTTATATTTTCTTTAAAACCGGGCAGATCACTGAAGAATTGCTAAATAATTCCCCAGTGGTTTGTATTTTTTTTTTACAAGGCAGTGAACGGGCATATTTCTGCAATCAGGTGTGGCTGAAGCCATCCCTACCCATGTGCACACACTTGGCACTGGGCCATTTGTTGGAAGGAAGCCTTTTCACATCCCTTCCTTCCTCCTTCTCTCACTGTGCTCCAGAGGAGGGAGGACAGCTTTGCTCCACCAGGGACTCAGGTGGAGATCCAGATCAACCCCTTTTCTCATGCTGGTTTCACCTTGTTCTAGATTTTCCTTTTTAAATGGCTAATTGACAGTCATGGATCCTTCTGTTTCTCTTTATTGAATCAACAGAGCTCCAGAAAAACTCTCGGACTTCTTGCAACCTACAAACTGCGGCTGAGAAGGACCTTGTTACCATCCGGCTCCCTCTAGCTGTGAAGATGGTGTAATCTTGAATACTGGGGAGAAAGAAAAGCAATAAAAATAAAAATTTTAAAAAAGAGAAATTCAGCCTGTTTTAATCCTCTCAGAGCTCAATCTGTAACGCAGTGTATGGGGACTTCTGCTTGCAAATCCTGTTAGCAAACAACAGGATTTACGTATGTAGTTCCCATGATACCACTTTCAAAATTGTTCTCCTTATGATTTCGCTCTAGCAACATCAGTTCACAGTTTATAAGAATTACTCATGGAAAAAAAGTCTTTTAGGAATATCAGTAGTGCTTTGCCGCTTTACAGTCTTTTTAAAAAGGCTGTCTCAGAAGAGAGTTATCCAACTTCTAATACTCTCTGTCATCCTTTTTCTGAGTAAGTATTTTCCACTTAATTTCTCTGTGTTCACGTGCTGGTTACTGAAATTAGCTTGTCCCACTCCATTCACTTGAATAAAACATTTTTTTTTTCTGTTTATACAAATATTTTTTTCAAATTCTAAACCCAGTTTTCTTATGTATTTATGAGAACTGGTCAAAAACAAGTTGTACCAAAAATGTAACTCAGTGAGGTTGATGGGAATGTTACAGAAAATAATGTTTATCTTTGTTGATTAATTTTCATATGTAATTGCAATTTGGAGTTTCTACTCTCTTCAGTTAGAACCACTCCCGTTAAAATTTAAAATAATATGAAAATTTGAAAAATTCTTGTTTCTTTGATATTTGTTTATAGAATGCTTTGCAGTAGTTCTCTAAATCAGTGTTTTCCTGTCAACTAAGAACATGCATGTAACTTTTTCTGGCAAAGCCTCTTTTTCATTTTATTTATTCATATTTTGTACACTTATCACTGCTTAACCCATTCAATTTCTTCTTGTTCTGAACAGAGAGCATATGAATGACAAGAAATTACATTAAAAGTTGCTGTGTCTTATATGTCGAGTTGGCACTGAACCAAACAGACAGGATCTCTGAAGCTGTGAATGGCACAGGAATAGTGGAATTGTTCCCCATATCATACTGATATGGTCCACAGGAGCCAACACTCACCAACAGTTACTAATTGCCAGGGAATACTGAAGAGGTGAAAGACAGGAAGGACTGCTGTGTTAGCAGGCAGGAAATCTTAGTCTCAGGTCAGCTACTGATTTGCCACCCTTACTTCTGATTTGTAAGCAGTCTTGTTAACACACCTTTGCTGACATCAGAGGTGGCAAAAAGCCAGGAATAAATGACCAGTGTCATCCAGAACATTCTGCCCCTGACCCACCACACAGGGGACCATGCGGTTACTGTAGTATTGAATGTCCAGAGCTGAAAGTGCCAAGGCCAACTTCCTCCTTCTTTCAAGGGCATGTTGGAATCCGGACTAGAAATCCAGGTACTGAGTGAGAAAACCAGGCAGTTCTGGTTATGATGGTGACTTAGGGCAGATTTTGATGAATGGGGATTGTACACATATGGGTTTTCTAGCTGCCTTAGGATGTATCTAAGCCATGACTATGACCTGAGTTTTGCTGTGGGGCACTCACTTTTGTACTTGAATACTCACAGAGTAAGGAACACCTTAAACAAATTAATGTTATAAGCATTATAGTGTATTTTAACTGAAACAAACCCAAGGCATTTCTAGGAAAACAAGTTGGAGCAGTAAATCGTAGAGAATCTCATAAATGTAAATGCAATGCCCAAGGCTTAACATCTACTTATTCTATCTCCTCTTTCTTTTTTCTTTCTTGTATTTTTCACTTCTCCAAGCAACACTTCATGCGAAGCTTTATAGCATATAATAAATTTTCTTCGAGCCAATAATTAACTTACATCTGGCTAATACATCTTGCAGAATGATAGGAAGGAGCTGCTAACATTACCTTAGGAGGACATGGTAATGGCCTGTTGCTTGAGGTTGGGATGGAGTTTATGAATTTGACTATCCCTTCAAATTAAACATATTAAATCTTGCTTGTAGGGAAAAAGGTATGAATATTTAAACAACTTAATGCATTCTTGAATCTATTTAGAGGTTTATTATGAAGCCCAGTACATATATAAGATGTTCTACCATTGATGGTAGTCTCGGAGCTCACAGCTACCTGTGTTTGATTGATCATGAGACCCTAAAAAAATTTTAACACAGATGCAGAATGTTTTTTATTATTGAAAGCCCATAAAATATTTAAGAGTTGTTGTTGGCTAGCTTTACAGAGGTTTTTGTGGGGTAAGAAAGGCTTCTGATAAAGAGAAGCAGCATGGAAGGTGGCAGAATTCTACAGTCAGAGAGATTATTTGATTCTTATTGGAGCTGATGCTCTTGAATGATGAAAAGAGTTATTTTAAGATGCAGAACCCTTCCACTGTTCATTATTTCTATGGAACAATAAAACCCTAACTCATTCATGACCAGCAGTTTGTAACAGAAAGTGTAAACAATACAGCTGAAAAGGAGAAACTTCGGAATTACCATTTCCATTTCAAACACTGGAACAGCATTAAAAAACTCTTCACCGTGTTTTCATGGCTTCTGATACAGCTGATTCCTTCCCTAGCTTCTTCAGAAGGCCCCTTTCCTTGAAAGATCAAAAGTGGAGATACGCCAAAAAAAAAGCTTTAGAAATCTAGAAATTTTCAAAGTCTCCTTGAAACACTAATAGCTGAGAGATGCTGAGTGAGAAATAACTTAGCTCTCATTCAGAGCAACATTAGTTAAACTTCAGTTTAACTGATGTTTTATATTTTATTGTCAGCCTGATGTTTTCCTCTATAAGACACTAAAAGTCTCTTTGTGAACAGTTTGTGAGTGTCTAGGTTTTATTCTCCTTATTGTCAGTGCCAGGCCTCAGAAGGGGTCAGTTGGAAATTCACGGTTGCTGCCCTGTGAAGAACACCAGTCATGGGACACTTTACTAACAAGGTTTTTTTCCAAAATTTGCAATAGTCTTGACTTCGTTTTCTTTCATTGTGCTATGTGACTACTATTCTATCTTTTCTTGTAACAATGTGCATCAGGAGCCAAAAGTGGGGAGATTTTGTTTGGTTGGTTTTTTATTCAGTGCACCATAGACCCACTACAGCAGATCTGATCCACCTACAAGGTTTTCTAGTAGGAGAACATTTATCCTTTGTAAGATGAGTCATCCTGCTTTTTGCTTTTCTCTGAGTTTGCTTGGGTTTTTTTATTTTTTGTGCGGGGAGGTGTTCTTATTTATGCTGTATTCAAACCCAAAGGAAAGGCTTACCCTTCACTCCCAATTATCATCTCGGAAAGACTGTAGAAATTAAAAATTTCTGGTATGGAAGAAACTCGGGGGATTAACTAATAAAATAACATCAAATTTTGTAATTAAAAAAAAATAGATTATTTTCTCTAGGTGAATACAGGGAGAAAAACTTGCACTGTAAAGCAGTGGAAATCTAGGCCTGCACCTGTATGCTAGCTTCTAAAATCACAGTTGACCACAGAAATTACATTCCTATAAAATGTCAATATTATGGAAATAAAGGTACTCAGAAAGAGATTACTGTCGTATTCTAGACTCACTAGATTTTTTTATAGGCTTTTGGGAGGTGGAGTGTTCTAAATATAATATATTCGGGATCTGCTGTTTCATATGTAGAGATAATAAAACTAGGAATTTCAGGTTGCAGTTTTTAAAAATAATGACTAGAAATAATAATATTAATCATCATTATCGTCACCAGTGGGTTACTGTTAATAACTAGTAACATTACTGAAAAAAATTGTGTTTACTGGATGAAGGAACTGCAAAGCACTGAGAGACCCTACAGATGAGAGCCGTGAGGGTGGAGGAGCAATAAACAGCTATGCTCAATCTAGAAAACTAAATAATGGACCTAACTGATACTTAGACAATTTCCTTCACTTTACAAGCAACTCAAAAGAACTGCATAATTTTTGTGATAAGAAAAAAATGGTTCATTAATTAGATCAGCAAGAGTTTTAAAATTAATGTACCATGTTTCTGCAAGGGTGAAAAAGTAGCCATTTTAAGCCTAATGGTAAGAAGAATTCCTCTCATACCTTACACAGAGCTTTCTGATCTTAGATTTATTTCATTATTTTATAGAATTGAGAAATGTAGAGAATTTTTTACTGGTTTCCAAACTTTAATAGTTATAATTATTCTTTCTCTCTCTTCAAGGTTGGATCTATTTTCTTTGCAAGTATTTCTCTTCTTGTCTCTGTCTTTTGTTTTGAAATTGCAGTTTATTATTTTCTTTCTGAGAATGCAAGAAGCATCATAGAGCAGAAGATTTACTGTATGCATGCAAGACGATGTAAAAAATATAAAATGTGAGAAATGGACAGAACAATGGCAAAGTGCACTGTAAATCTGTGTAGAATATCTGCCACAGACCTGGGAAACAGCCAAAGCTGTAAGATATATATCTTCGCTTGTAACTTGATTAAAACAGTGACGGCAAAAATCTGCTCTCAGAGATGAAGAATGATTTTCTTTACGTTGGTGTTGTGTGTTCATTGCAGAACCAACCTTTCCACTGGCATCAGTGCAAGACCCTCACTTTGAGGGGCACTCATTGAACCTGAAGGCTCTGATGGCTTTGTTTGTGAGGAAGAAGATGACATGTTCATCTATACACTAATGATGTCCCCTTTGGAAGCACATATATACACAAACCCAAGCTTCCTCTCTTCCTGAAAAGAACTACTTTGTTAACTTTTGTTTCCTCTAGTTCTGGGATTTTTATTTCAATGCAATGGATATGCCAAAAGTATGTCTAATTAGCAGTATGTGCTGCATCCAATTCCTGCTCATACATGATGGACTGGGAGTTCAGAGACATGCTCTGGTATCCATGGTACTGTAAAAGACTTGGTCCCCTATGAACTAATGTTGAAAACCTTGTTTATATCTCTGTGCCTTCCTTTCCTTTTCTGTAGCACTTGTGTAATAATACAGGCCATTTTTCATTAATTGTTTCAGAAGAGCTCCTCTATTTCCAGGTTAATAATCCCTTGCTGTAAAGGATAAATATCCTAAGTGCTCTAACATCCCCTGACTCTGACTGCCTTGAAGCTGGCTGTGCCATTCAGTTAGTAGGATTCAATTTTCTTTTAAATTATCAACTTAAAAACACTGGGAAACATTTGCTGACCCTTGGGATTAGCTTCCTTCTTTTATAGCCTAATCCTTCAATCTTAAGCATGAAAAAAGTCCTTTTCCAAACTTGCCTATGTGAGTGAGAGCCTGAGGATCTGGTCTCCAGCCCTTTGAAACCATTACCCTGACTTGGCACTCAGCAGTTTTACCTTTGTCTTAGCCGAGACTGTAATTACAAGCAAAGCCTTTCAGGGACCATCCCACTTCCTCAAGTGAGGAGAGCAGTCAAATCTGTCTTACTGAAAGCAGAATGATATCCTTTAGAGATTACAAACAGTATCGTCTTTCTGATGTTTAGCTCTTCTCTTTTTCTTGTAGGAAAGTAGCAACAACATTCAAGAGACAGGAAAGGATTTTTCATAAGGGATTGTAGAGGTTTTTTGCTGCTCACATCTCTTGTTTTTGCATACTAATCTCCATAACAAACTGTGCTTGATTCTGCTGCTGTTGATATCATTGACAAAACTCCCACAGATTTTAGCTGGAACAGCATCAAATCCTATTTTGCTGATGGTTTGAAAGAAATACTGTATTTTCTCCCAAGTTACATATATAATTTCTTGTCCCCTTTCTTTCACTGCCTCTTGTCTAGAGGCATGGAGACCTTGTAGGAGGTTATTTTATAATATTGCTGTTGTTGTCACGGCAGCAAATTACAATGCCAAAGTCCCAAGGACTTTATTGTCACAACTCGCAAACATCTCCCAGAAAAGAAGAATTCCACTAAATTTCACTGAAGGCATAGGACAGATTATGAGGAATGCTGTGAAGAAAGAACAGTCCAAGTCTCTGCACGTGTTTTCTACTCATCCCTTGTCTGTTTGAGCAACCTTTGGTCTTCAGAAACCATTAAATCATTTTCCTATGCCAAATATTTCCTGTTGGAAAATATGCCAGAATATGGCACCACTCAAATCTCCTCCTTACCTAAATGTCAAATTGATGGTCCTACTGTCACAATTTTTGTTGTTGTTGTTTATCATGGTTCCTGCAGGGAATCTAGCCTCAACTATTAGCACCACAAGGAACAGCTGTAAATAGTCCGTCATAGGAAAAGCCACTAGCCTGCAATTCACACCTGCAAGGCAGGGAATGTGTATAAACATCCCTGCACACGTTGCTGTGCTGATTGTACTTCAAAAACTGTTATGTTGCTTAAAAGAAGGACATAAATTCATATGTACATGATATGTGGGAGGTACAGTAGCTTCATGTTTCCTTTGCAGAAAGAGTTCCATGAGAACATCATACCTTTAATTTCTAAACTAGACTTGCAAGAAAAAGCCTTATTATGTTATGAGCCCTATTGGCTGAACAAGGTGTGATTTCTCTGTTCAATTTTTTTCTATATAGAAAAATTCTTGTAAGACAGTATAAGGAGAATAGGTTTTTCTCACTAGTATGAGTCATGTTAATGAGAAAAATTAGTTGCTTTTTTAAAAAGTATGAGTTTTCTCACTAACATAACGTGCCTTTATTTTACAGAACAGCAGTAGAAGGTGCACTGTGATGACAGTCATTCTCTGAGCAGCATTTGAAGAAGAATGATTTCTAGATCCATGTTTCAATGTTTTTAAGCTAGAAGTACCTTTTTAAAAACTAGGTTGTTCTAGTATAATTCATATAATATAATCCATATTACTGTAACCTAATTTTAAATTAGATTAAATATATAGACAATCTTTAGAAAGGTGTTCATGCGAAAATTCAATGAGAAACCTCTGCTCCAGGAAATATTTACTGTGCAGATAAGCCATTTGATACAAACAAGTGACCATGGAGTAACTGAGTGGGTGCAGCAAGCTGCCTCTGCAGTCACAGACCTGCACACATCCTTCTACTGAGCCTGCTGCAAGATGAAAGTGTTTTCTTAGCTCATGGAAAAGGTGGTGTAAGGTCATGCATTTAAGCTGCAGTCAAGGAAGCAGGGAGACTGAGAGATGCACATGCTGTCTGGAACTGTGATTTGACTGAAGATGAGCCCAGCCCTAGTAACAATTGCTGGAGATTGTGTGGCCGTCACCCTGAAATCTGCAGTGCTGTTACATTTTGTGTATTTGCCTTCATTTTTCCTCTGAACTGAACAGAACTGTAAAGGGCCAGCAGCTCAGAAGATGACCTCTGAAATAAAGTAAATGGAATTTAAACTGGGTTATTCTGGACTTTTCAGTGAAGAAGTATTTGCTGGGGAATTCTGTAACTACTCCTTTTTGCCAATTACCTAAATAAGACTTGGAGTTTACATGGCTGGTGTCTTGCATGCTCGCAGCCGTATGGGGAGAAATTTCCTACTTCTGGTTTTACTGACATGTGAAGACATAAGTTAAGACATTTATGAGATGTTTTCTGCATGCTCCAGAAAAAAAAAAAAAAAGAAAACTCCAGGTTTTTGTCTTTTGTTAGGTTTTTTTTTTCCCCAAGATTAACTTTCACGCAACAGATCAAAAGAAATTCTCTCAGCCTCAGAGTCTGAGAACTGTAGCAGCTAGCCTGAAAGGCTTAGCAAAACAAAGAAAAGCACAACAGTCTGCAATTTATCAAGAGATTTCAAATTATAGGGACACTTGCCAACAGCTAATCTTTTATTTAGTTAGAGCTGGCTTCCTCCCCAGCTGGTTACAAAACCATGTCCAAGGGTTCTGAATGATATGCCGAGGAGATTTGAGGTCTGTCAACACTAGTCTTGTTTCAGGGTTGACCATGCAAGACTTAGAACAGAATTCTGCGAAGAAAGATATTCATGTAAAATACAAGCAGTCAAGGCAAAAGGAGATGCATTGCCTTACTGAGGGCTTACTGACAAAAGCTAAATTTTAGTCTAATTACACCAGTTTCCTAAGGGGCCCATCATGTTCAGTGCACAGAAATTGGCTACAAATGTAGGTGATTTGGAGCAGTTAAATCATTCTTTGATATCTGGGCTCCTGAAGCATCTCCACCTACTCATTCCATACTGCCTCATCATGGCTTCCTTATTCTGTGCCTGGGAATGATCTGTGACGTTTCTCAAGCCGTGATGGTCTGCTTTGTGAAAAAAGTGAGCACAGCCCAGACCATGTGATGAAGGCAAGTGGAGTAGGTGGAGACATGTTAAGAGAAACCATAAAGTCATTTTTCTGCGGTGAAGGAGAAGTTGTGAGGGAAGGAAAGGGTGTGTTTCTCTGTTCGCACATCTTACTAATGAGGCAGGAGAATTGTGAAAAGCACGTAGGGTCTGTTTGTGCTTTGCAGTCCAGTAATGCTGAAAGACAGCCAAGTTAGTCATGGAGCTAAAAGCAGGAGTAAAAGCAGAGTTGTGCTGTGCCCAGAATAAATTGAACTGTTAAGAAATAATGAGCCCTGGTGGAACTTGATGCTAATGTAGCTATGGTACCCCCAGGCCAGACCTAGTATTTCACTGAGCATACTCTTATTAATCTCTAGGAGATCCTTAAATGTGGAGTTTGCTCAATGAACTGGAATAATTAGGAGAATAGATAACAAGAAAATTAATCTCTTTTGCTGTACAAAACAGAACGTATGTCTGGCTGATGCTGCAGTTGAGTCCACCTTAATACTTTTCATATGTGCCCAACTCTAGCCAGCCACCCAGCAGATCCTGTTTTCAGAGTGCGGTCTGGTACCTCCATACTGGTCCTCCTTCTGATGTGGTTCCCAAATACATATTTCTTTTCTGTAATCTGACTAAATCCTTTAGGATAAATGTTATGGGCGAGCATCCAATATCATTTAGGTGAGGTGAGGTGGAGAGTGTGAGATGGAGAAGCTTAAATGGAATAAATTGCAGGTAGGGAAAGGGTGTTTAAAACCAGCCTGGTGCTAAAGTTGCAAAACAGTTGTGTGAACAGTGGGATGAGCAAATACAAGCCTTAAAATAAGAGGATATTAGGAGACTACAGAATATTGAATTGTCCAGATTTTATCTTGGTTTAAATTTCACTGGTATAATTGTAGGCAAGATCAGGCTTTTGCATCAGGATGTTGAGTTTAACTCAATGGTACTGGTGGGTCCTTTCCTACTCAGCACATTCTATGCTTCTATGAAAATCGGTGATCATGCAATTAAGATTTACCTTAGAATTTGGGACAGACTCTGTGTAAATGTGGAGTGAGAATTTATATTAGGATTTATCTATCACTGCAGAATGTGTCACCTTTGCAATTATTTATTCTTTCAAAACCCCATTAAATTAAGGTTTTGTGATTTATCGCCTGTGTAATAAACAGCGCTGGAAATCTGAAGGAAATTAGTTTGCAAACATGGACAAACTGAAAGCTCACCAAACTATCCAAAAAGATGTTTTATAATTAGAAGTGAATTGCTGCTTGATAAAAAGAATTCTTCCTACACCTGTCACCAACATAAGAAACACACAGAGTAACTCTATCGCTGAAAGACTTGGAGAGTTGGTAGCACTTCTTCTCCCCCCAAAGGGAAGGGTCAGAGGGCTTCTTGAGTTACCAGAGAGGAAGCAAAGGGCTTTAAAAAACTTCCTGATATGCAAAACTCCTTCCTCTCTTACAAGCAGATCAATTCGGAATCTATTACATGGGTATGTGACAACATTTGTGAAACGTGTTCTAGCATCAGAGAACTCTCATGTCCACACATCTGAGGAATGTGTGAGGTACTATGATGCTGTCAGTCTGTGAGGACACAGGAGAAAGGCAGCAGTTAAGGCTCAATGAACTGACACTTCTGTAAAACCCGTCGTCAGCGAAAACCCAGCACTTAGCAAAAGAAGTTGTTGACACACACTAGTCACCCCCAACATGATTGTGGAAGAATCCAGTTTTGTGCATCTTCCAGCTCTGCATCTCAGCTGTGACCTTCTGCCCACAGGATAGGCTGAGCTGCTCTGGTGGAATTAAGTGATTCCTCAATATATAAAACACCTTGAGAACGCAGGAGTCAAGTTGTAATGACGCTGATGTAATGAAGAATTGCTGCATTACTGTGCCTGGAGCTCATGCTCCCCGAGGGTTTTGCTTCCCAAGCGAGCTTGTTTTTTATGATAGCAATGGGAAGATTTTAAATTTTTTTTAAATTGGTGGCTGTTCTGTGTAAACTCTGAATTTTATTTGTAATTTATGGTATGGCTCACCTCTAAAATCACCTCTGGAGAGTATAATTGGAGTTTCTTCTGCTGAAGCATTTGGCTTAGATATATTTTCTCCTGCTGTTCACCATAGTGATGTGTTTCACTGTGAAAGTCTTGTAGTCACTTATTCCCTTCTCAGGTGACCATCTTTACTGGGAAAGCAACCTGTAGAGCACATAGGAACACTCAGAACTGATGTGAAGCCTTCACTGGAGATTGTACACATCAAGTTAACATTGAAAGGACATACATATTTTATGAGACAGGCTTTTGCATAAGCAAAATGAATGAGATTTTTCAGAAGCAATTAACATCTGGTGCTGGATGAAAATGCTGTGGTTTTAAATTTTGTTAAACAGTGATGTCTGAACAAAATATACAGTAGTTATCAAAAAATGATCTGGAACCTATTTAACCATAAAGTGGGATGGTATCCCACTTTTTCACTCTAGATATTTAGTCATTAGAATTTTTCAGCATGCTTTGTTTATTAAATTCCATTATTCCCTAGGACAATGTGCAACTTCTTTTTCTTCTCCCCAGGTAATATCTATAACATCTTGACTTATATCAAGCTTATATAATAACTATGTAGCAGACACCTCAAGAGCAACAGATCAGGTGTACTTTGATTCAATCCCCATCTGCAATGGGGAATAAAGAAGAATTAAATTGGCATAAAAGAGGGAAGCACATACAAAATAGAGTGACATTCTTATACATTTTTTCTAGTTCATTTCTAGAAAAACAGAAATAAAATTGGGATGTGTTTTTCATATTCCTGATAAGCCTTGGAACACATCCCTAGAGTTCTACCAAAGGATAGGAAAACACTGAAATTTTCCATTCTGATTTTCCTGCAATGACAAGGAACTAGTGGAAATGGAAGTATTTTAATTAGAAATGATTAAAGGATCATTTCTTCCATATCCCTCTCCATATGGATAAGACTATTAAAAAGGAATTGGGATTTCAGTTTATGGGGTTATCTGTTCGACTGCTGATCAGAATATGGAACACAAGAATAGAAAGGAGGAATGAGGTGAAGCAAGATTCGAGGTGATACCTCAAGTGTAGCACTGGTGTGTGCCAGTTGTATGTTAATAATGGTGAACTAAACAGTTTCATCAGCTGGAAGGACGGCTTGAAGATACGACCAGAATCTTCATGTCCAGCTGGAACTAGCTTGGAAACAATAAGGAACAGTTTTTACCTCTGCCTTTCTATGATAGGGAGCTGGGAATAAACATAAACCCAAAATATTCAATATAGTCAAGTATGCTTTGGCTGTCAATAATATCATGTGTGATACCAGTAGGAGAAAGACACATGAAAAACACGTTCTCCTGCTTCCCACATCTCTGGCTTGGATATAGGACTGTATGTTCTCCAGGGGTTTTTTCATTCATTGGAAGAAATCAAATTCGTCAAAACTGAAGATAGAGGAATTGAAAAGTAATATGATAACAGGTATTTTCTGAAATAAGATGCCTCTCAATGAGATTCATTTCTAAATAAATTCTTTGATAAATGAAGTTCATGGCTAAATTCTCTCTGAAAGAAATGTTATTCTGATTAGGTAGAAAGAAGCCGTTGGTCAGAACTTCAGATTAACAATTCGGTTTTTTAAAATTTTTATTATTACTATTAATAATATCATTATTATATCTTTTTTAAACCATAAAGATTAATTCTTCCAACTCTTAACCTTTGACAACATTATGAAAAATTCCAAAATGTGCAGTCACAGTATTTAGCTTTTTTACAACAATTGTACTTATTATCCCTAAGTTTTCAGGAAAGATCAATCTACATAATTTTAATTATTTCTGTCTCTGTTTTATTCCCTCAATATTAGAAATTTTAACTATGCTTCTGCTCATATTACTTTATGATTATTCCCTCTTCGGTTTGGCACATACAGTATTTCACTTCTCTGCTCGACTTTGTTTACACTCCTGCGTTTTCTTCACTTCTTGTATTAAACCCCCAATTCTTTCAACTGGATTTAAGCAAAACTTCTCCTGGCTTCAGCAGAGGAGCAGCTCCTTTCTCAGATGTACATTAGGAACCATGAGTGATGCGGATTTCCACTGCCTGCAGCTTAATCCTCTATCTTCTTCAGTGTAATAGCAGTAGATTATAGCAGTAGATTATTTTATTATTTTTATATTATATTTATATTATATTATATTTATATTATATTATATTTTTTTATCAATGGTATTTTAGTCAAATTTTAAGTTCTCTTGACTTTTACAAAATCTTTGAGAAGGATTTTTGTATAGGTTTGTAACTGAAATGCAAGCAGATGAACCTCAAATCCTGATGAGAATCTGATGCCTTACCCCTCTGCATCAAAAATCCATTATTCACTAGAGTTATTTAAAATTTCTCTTTTTTTCAGAAGCAATTATGAGTTTTAGGGCATGTGTCTCATTCACCTTCAAGGTGCCACAAGCAAGACTAGTTGTCACTGTTTCTGCACTCTGGGCAAAGAATTTCGACCTTCCCACAGTAAATTGGGAGCTACAATGATCAGTTAGTATTTAGTGTCTAATTCACTTTAGAGATGTTGTCTTTCTGGCTCTGCCAGCTGTCTGCAGTTTGTTCAGAAGCTAAGTCAGCATCAGTCTTCTAAAACTCACAGCTTTATTAAAAAGGAGTAAAAATTATTCAGAAATATTTTTATTAAGTACTTTTGAGCACTAGACAGTTTTTAATAAGGCACTAGAAAAAGGTGGCTAAAACACGCAGATCTTTTCCAGACAATGCATTGGAACTCAGTGAAGAAGTAGATGCTTGAGACAGAAATTTTTGCTAGAAATTCTGTGGTCTGTATAGAGTGGGATGTCAGACTCATTGTTTACTAAGAACTTTTGGGATTTTTTTTGTACGAGCAACGCAATATTCACTGACCCAAATTTCAGAAGTAAGAGTGACCTCATTATATGTAGAAAACAAAAGGCTGTGTTATTTTGTCATAGTTGTTAATTCTACATGAATCTTATGCAAATGAAATAAAATATTTTATTATGATAATTCTATTTTTGATCCATTTTTCAGGCAACTTTACGTGCTGTGTAAACATCAGCTAAACTCACCAATGCAAGAGAGGAAAAAAATTGCACAGGAACAGTGTTGACTTTGCCATAAGAATTTTAATCCTAATATGATATAAAGACCCTCTTCACTTTATTCTTCCATTTTGCACTAGTAATGTCATGTGTCATAAATCAGACTTACTGGTCTATGAATTAGCAGACCTGCTAGCATATCCTGACAGGAGAATTAAATAGTCTAGAGAAAATTGTTTTCAGCCCTACACCAGCAGAGAAGGAGAAGAACACAGAGTCCTGTGAAGAATCTCTGGTTGACTCAAAGTGACTTATATCAGTACCTAATATCTCTGTAGCTAATAATATATACCTCTGCATCCAGAGATGTAGACTATCACATTTTGCTTTTAGAAATATGAATCTTGCGTGACATGCCATGAATATGTGAAGTTAGTCACACAGTAGGCTCAGCACCAGGACACAGAACTGCTGTATCTGAAGTGAGACAGCTCTCATGTCAAGTTTCAGCTCAGTTATGTATGCCATACTTGTACTTTCTGGATTTCCCATGGTTACTAATAAGTATTGTCACTGATGTAGGCAGGACCCCTTACCCTCAATTTCCCTTTCCACTAAACATTTCTTTCCAGGTTTTTCTTTTGTCATTACTGTTCACATTTTGAATAGCATTATGGTGACAAAAGCAATCAAAGCAATGGTGAGAGCTAAGAAAGTTATTTAAATCGTTTGTCTTAATGGATTTCAGCGAAGACCCTGCTGAAACTGGGCTGTGAATAACTACAGTACTAGGAAATGTAGCTTTAAAATGTGATCTTATGTTATATAAAGCAAAGTGGTTACTGACTCCCCCTTATAACTGTGTCGCCCAGAATATGGATGGGGCCCTAACCATGCATGGCAGTCCCATGTTGAAAAATGCCAAAAAGGAGAGCAGGAGTAAAGAGTAAATATTAAAAGTCAGCAGCATAAAATGATAGAAAGGGCAAAATGGGAACCATACCACTGCCTTTCTCTTGACAGCTGCACTGACTAAGCATTCATAGAATCATACAGTGGTTTAGGTAAGGAGAGACCTTCAAGATCATCTAGTTCCGACCTCCTTGCCATGGGCAGGGACATCTTCCACTAGACCAGGTTGCTCAAAGACCCATCCAACTTGGCTTTGGACAATTCCAGGGATTGGGCATCCACAACTTCTCTGGGCAACTTGTTCCTGGGCCTTACCACCATCACAGTGAAGTATTTCTTCCTAATATCTGATATAAACCTAATCTCTTTCAGTTTGAAGCCATCACCCCTTGTCCTATCACTGCATGACCTTGTAAAATATCACTCACCAGCCCTCTTGTAATCTCCCTTTAGGTGCTGGAAGGTGCTGTAGTTGCTTGTATGTGGATGCCTCAGCTGACATCTCCAGATATCTCTAGTCGTCTTTATTGACATCAGCCACAGAGGAAACCCTGTGGCTATTTATCTATGGACAAAATTTAAGTCAGATGCAAATGATCACCAAGTGAACATTTTTCAAAATGTCAAGTGTCCCTATTTTTCAAAATCTCTAGGTAGCTACTCCCACTAAAAGTCAAAGATATTCTGATTAATAGTTTAACTTAATTGTTTAACCATTTCACTGGTTAAAATGACCTTCTATCCATTTTGAGGCTTCTATTCAGAGCAAAACTCCCTGGTAATCAAATCCTCACTAAAGCACTTTAATTTATGTACCTATGCTTCCCTTATGCTCTTTGTCCCCCTGCTGCCCCTGCTCTGGCTTCCAGCCAATTGCCCCTCTCTGGCTCAGGGCACACACTCATGATTTGTCCCAGGGGCTCCCTGGCAAGAACATGGGCTCCTTTGCACTAAGTGCCACAAAAAGCTGAGGGGAAAGGTCTTTTTGGGACAGTCTGCCTTTTTGCCCATCCTCCCCATCCCACCAGACTTCTGCCTGATGAACTGCTGAAAATGGTCACCCACCAGCCAAGGGATCCTAAAAAATTCCTGTGCAGTTGCAATTACAAAGATGGACATTTAAGGCCACTCTCTGTTTTATTTTATGAGAGGGAAAGGAAGATCTATGTCCCCAGCAAACTTCAGCTGTGACTGGAAAAGACATTGAAAAAATATTTTAGATCTGCAATGTCACTTCATAAGTCAGAGAAAAAATGTGGTGTAATAAATACCTGCTCTCATCCTCCTTCACTGAAGCTGTTTTTCATTTTGATTGGTGATTTTAAAAAGCTCATTTCTTAGTTTTCTATTTTACCTCTAGGAAGGTTTTCCATTATGCACTTCCTATAAATATATGAAAACAGAGATCACAATAAACCAATATATTTACTGAGACTAGAACATTCTTTCTTCTCAAATGAAATGATGCTGGTGCTATAAACAGCTGAAAATATTTTACTGAAGTATCAACGGCCTCAGGATCTGTATTAATAACAGGCCTATTAGAGTGTGAAATGTCTCCTGGCTTTTCTCCAGGGTGTTTAAACTAATACACTGCTAAGAATAAGGGAATTATTTTACTTTTACTCTCACTTTGAGACTTTCAAATTTTCATTGACTTTGCAGATATCTGTGCTGCTTTGCAGTCATGTAAGTGAGAGAAGCATCAAGCCAGAGTCCACACATAAGAGCAGGTCTGAAAGATGAGCTGTAAGTAGTGTTATTGAAGGGAGGATTAGCCAACATATAATGCAATGACAAAAACTTCATCCTAACTATAAGTCTTTTCCCTTCTTTTTTTTTTGGCATACACATAAATTTAGTTCCCTCAACCTGATGTTTAGCAATTCCGAATAAATTAAACAAAAAGCAAACCAGAAGAAAACAAGCAAGTCACAAAATTTGTATAGGTCTTGTGTTCTGAGCTTGGTAGCAACAATTGATGTATTGCTCCAAAAGCAGATTGGTTTTGTGAGTTGTTTTAATTCAGGGAGGGGAAATCTGCCCAATTATCTTTTTTATATTGCATAAAAATGAAAGGGTATAAGATAATCAGACAGCCTTGAAAATGATTGTGCGGTTCGAAAGATTAAAACAAGTAAAAGGGAATAAATTGCTTAAGCCATGAAATACTAAAAAATCAGTCCATCAAAAATTCAGACAGAGTGTCTAAAGGAATCCCTAAAAGTGGCACATACCAACTCTCTAAACCTAATCCAGAATCTTTATTGGAAGCCTTAACTACTTGTTTTGGTATATGCATGATTGTGCCTCTGAGGTGACCAGAGGTTGTTGTACAGCCAAATGAAAGCAGGGCTGCTGGGCATGCAGTGCCTTTGGGAACTGAAGCTATCTAGATGCCAAAACAGAGGAACATAAAATAAATAGTAATGAAAATAAGTTGGTCATCTAGATTAACCCCTTGCTCAAAGTGGGGGGAAGTTCCAATCAGGACTCAGTTTTCTTTCACTTTTTTCAAACAAATTGGCTCAGCATTTTGCGACCAGCTTTGCAATGTATTTCTGTCCAGTCACTCTGTAAAACAATTAGTCCATTTGTGAAAAGAATGCTAGCTGTATCTGTGAGAGTAAGGCATTGACCTGGAAGCAATCTTGAAAGTGGAACTTACTGGTGTCCATGCCTGCAGAAGGAAGCAGCTTACAAATATTTATTGACAGATAACAGACATGAAAGATTGCAGAAGGATCCTGAATTTTGTGAAATTCAAGACTGAGTGGGGAGACAACATCCTGCCCTGTAACATCCCAGCCAAGATAATACTCTCAGGACTAACAGTGCCCTCAGAAGCAGTGCACTGCAAGTGCTGCCCAGCTCTGTGAGCCAAAACCAACATCACAGAAAAAGACAGAGTCTTAACTGCTCTTCTCTACAAGAACTGAGAATGCACTGGAAGAATAAAAAGGATGGAGGAGGGGTGGTATCACTGAACACTTGAAAAGACGTGACAATAGCGGGAAAACACTGGAAATTTATATTACCTGTGTATCAAATCTTTTAAGCTTTCAGCTTCACTTGGCATTTTCAATGACATTTCCTCAGCTAGAAGGTGAACTGTATTGTAGATGCTCTGGAGTCACAGATCATTTGAGCACCTTCAGTCTGGGCAATGTTTGTTTGTGATTAGTTTTACAAGAGTGTATGGAATAATTTAAAATTGAGTACATGAAGCATACTTTAGATAATCACATGTTCTCCCTAGTCATGCTTGAATTTATATTCCCAATTATCTTTATCAACAAACATTTCCAGATTGCTTCTGACTTGTCTATTAAAATATACTTGGTGCTAATCAAAACTGTGCACAACCTACTAATCATGCTGTCAGTTGCTACTAGCTCCATGGAGATGGCAAGGTTATGGAAAAGAATCAAATTTAAATTATATGATTGTTTAGCCTGGTATTTGTTGATGGGCATATCACCCTGGAAGTGTTCAAAAGGCATGTAGATATGGCACCTGGGGACATGGTTTAGTGGTGAACATGGTGGTGCAGGGTTAATGGCTGGCCTCGATGATCTTAGAGGTCTTTTCCAACCTTTATAATTCTATGACTCAATTTTATGTTTCCATATTTGTTCTAAAGGGCAGGGGAAAAGAATGTACTTAGGAGGCTTGGACAGACATTACCAGATGCTCCAAAACTGTGGTCAGGTTTCTAAATACTTGCACAGGATAAAGGGTAGGCAAAGGCCCTTGCAAAACATGTTCCAGTGCACTTCTTGTAAGTAGGACTTAAACAATAATTTCAATTTGCACTCAGTAAACCATTGCATGTCTATCCAAAAGCAGCAAATGCAGAACTGTTTTGCACTGTAATAAGCCACAAAAATCACAAGTTTTTTTCACTTGAAGACATTTCTTACCATTCTGAACTTGCTATTTTATCTTACTGAATTATTTAATTGTTATTGACTTCCATGCTGGTAGCACCCAGATGCTTGGAGACGTCTCAAGCAGTGATTGAATACATGATCATGCACACTCTTCAAAACATAATCTTATCTGAAATGTTCTGGTGTCAGTTAAAAAGGCAAGAAATACCTTTATTATTTTTATTCCTCACAACAAAAATTAAGATCTGGAAAGATCAGGACTGTTACAAGTCCTGCAACTGACCATGAACAAGCAGGCAGAAATCTCCTGTTTTCAGAGGGACTTATATGAACATAGCACACAGCAGACATAACATGTACAGAGCAGGGCTGCAAGGCCAGGTTCCAGTTAATCACTTAAGGGCACTCTGAGACTCAGCTATGTGCCCACAGGGTAAGTACAGCAATACGAGTTGGTTAAAGGGACTGACAAAGACATGAAAGACATTCACAACAGAATCATAGAATCATAAAACAAGCTGAATTGGAAGGGACCCTCAAGGATAATCAAGTCCAACTCCTGTCTCTGTGTGCAAGACCCCAAGAGTCACATCATGTTCTAAGAGCACCATCCAAACACTTCTTGGACTCTGTCAGGCTTGGTGCTGTGATCACTGCCCTGGGGAGCCTGTTCCAGTGCCCAACCACCCTCTGGGTGAAAAACCTTTTCCTAGTATCAATCCTAAACCTCCCTTGACACAACTTCAGACCATTCCCTCAGGTCCTGTCACTGGTCACCAGAGTGAAGAGATCAGTGCCTGCCCCTCCTCTTTCTCTCACAAGGAAGTTAAAAACTATGATGAGGTCTCCCCTCAGTCTCCTCTTCTCCAGGCTGAACACACCAAGTGGTCTCAGACATTCCTCATATGGCTTCCCCTCAAGGTGATTTACCATCCTCGTGGCCCTCCTTTGCATGTTTCCCAATATCTTAATGCCTCATTTACATTGTGGTGCCCAAACCTGCACACAGGACTCAATTCTTCAGTATTCTATTTGGTTTGCTTTTTTATTTTTTTTTCCTTTAGCCATTCATGTGTCACTAGTTAAAATACTAAACTTCTGCAATAATTGCATAGGGCTTGTTGAAGACATGATATATCGGGAAAGTGATAGCTTTCAAAAAGTGTTCATCAATCAGTAGGGAAACAGCAGGGTGAAGAAGTGTAATACAGTTTCTCCAAAAATCCTCTTGCCTAGGTACAGCTTGTGTTGGAATCAAAGATTGAATAACTTTTTCTTATAATAATTATCAACTGCAGTGGAAGCACAGAACAGAGGAATTTGTTCCTTAGATCCATATTTCTAAAGGCTCCTAGGCTGTTTCACAATTGCTGCTGATCATCGGTGCACTCACTCTGGTTTGCTGCTGTTCAGAGAGAGAATGGGAAACATGTTGAGGTAAGAACCTCCTTCAGACCAATTTACTGGCTCATTAAAGGATGAGAAGGTAGGATTCCACCAAGGCATAAAAATCCTAACCCTCAGATATCAGCTATAGCCATATAAGAAATTATTCTTATGGCAATAGTCATATAAAAATTTAATCTCTCAATTCTTGCCCCACAGTGAATGGAGAACTTCAGAATATCAGGTACCTCCCTGAAAAGGATCTCACTTCTCTTCTCCACACATGCAGTCAAACATCTCCATAGCTCTTGTGGATACCTCCCTGTGTGTTGTTAAGACAACAGGGTTAGAAATACCAGCTTTCTAGTTAGATCTGCTTGTTTGCATTTATTTTGTTCAAGACACTGAAGATTTGTAGAAGTGAGGCTACAGCATTCCCTTATTTGCATCAAACAATTAAGTATAAAGTTCAGCACAGTATGTACAGCTATTTCTAGGAAACAGATACATCAGATTTCTTTGTTTCATAGAAAACACTGAAAATTCATGTCATATTCCCTAACAAAAAATTGTGGAAGACACTAAAAAAAAAAAAAAAATCAGGAGATATAATCTTAGTGTGAATGGTGATGAATAAGGGCAGAAAAAATACATATCCAGTTTCCAGAAGTGCAGTGCCATGCCCACAGCTGGTCATGGTAAGACAGCTGCACTAAAAATGTTCCATTAGGTGCATGTTGAACGTACACTAATAATATTGGCAGAAGGTCTGAAAAGTCCATACAACTCTAAAGCTTACTAGAACTGTGATACTTTAAAACCAATGAAACTCATGTTCTGTCTCCAAAGTATGGATATGAATCTCAGCAGGATGATTCTGTCAGGCTTACATTAAACCTAATCATAACACATGCAAATTGGGAAGAGGTACTGGAGGAAGGGTAGCAATGCTGCTAAGTTATTAAAAAAGATATAGGTACACACATATTAAGGATTAACTTTACTTCTGCCATCCTTCATATATTAAATGCAAATAATCGCAAACACAGAGGTACCAATGATATTTGCCATTCTACAAAGCTATTCTACAGATGGCGTTAATACAGAGTTTGAATTATATTAAAAGAGCAGAATAAATGATGTTTGCAGTGGCTTAGGATGAGCTTAACAAAGCTAAGAAGTCTCCAAGTCATTGTGAAGGTATCTTATAGCACAGGAAAAAATAGGAATAAGAATGGCAAATTAAGAGATTTATTTAAAAGCAGGGGAAAGAAGGCCAGTGGTATCCTGGCTTATATCAAGAATAATGTGGCCAGCAGGACCAGGGAAGAGATTGTCTCCCTGTACTCGGCACTGGTGAGGCCACACCTTGAGTGCTGTGTCCACTTCTGGGCCCCTTCACTGCAAGAAAGACATCGAGGTGCTGGAGCAAGTCCAGAGAAGGGCAATGGAGCTGGTGAAGGGTCTGGAGCACAAGTCTTGTGAGGAGTGGCTGTGGGAACTGGGGGTGTTTAACCTGGAGAACAAAGGAAGCTCAGGGGTGAACTTATCACTCTCTGCATCTACCCAAAAGGAGGCTGTAGCCAGGTGGGGGTCATTTTCTTCTCACTGGCAGCCAGACACAGGACAAGAGGACATTTCTGCCTTCTTGAATGCTCCTTTATCCAGCCGACCTCCTGCCATCAAAGAAGTTTTCAATACCAACCTCCTTTTCTCCAGTCATACTCAATGAGGGCTCTGCTGTCCATTTATAGCCTGGACTTTCTTACCTGTTTTTTTCACCTACTTCCTTGGGGACTTTCTCTGCTCCTGGCAAAATGGTCTTCTTGTTGTCTCAAGGATTTCCTCTGCGCTGAGTCATTCCTCTGCTGCTTTATAATTCCTGCTGCTTTGTCCCTAACTGTTCTGCCTTTTAACCTTCCTATTACTGGTCTGTTTGTTCCCAATTTTTCTCAGTACTCAGGTCCTCAAGCCTTTCACTCATATTCACATTTCTGTCTTTGAGCTTCATTCTTCTGCAACCTATCTGCTCCTGCCACAATTCCAGCTGCATTTGGAAAAAATGAGTCTCTAACAGGGATGACTGATTGCTATTGTACAGATAGTTTCATCATATGAGTTGCAAAACACTGGAGGGACAGTGGTTTTACCAATACTAATAGGCACTCCCAGAGATTGCACGAAGTCCCAAAATTCTTTAAGATATGGGAAGAATTTCTAAAAAATCCAGTACCTCAGTTTAATTGGTCTGTTCTCTGTGTAAGGTCCTCTCTCTGTGCTTACATTCTAATACTGTATTACTGATTGGAAAAAGAAGTGTGGTTTTCTTGATAAGGAAGGGAAGATGGGAGAGCAGCTAGACTGCTGTTTGGGTCTTTTTGAGGTATGATGTTCTCACGTCACTCTGCGTAAATAATGGTGTTTCTCTGTGCTTCCGTTCAGTATGAAATGAGTGAGGTAGTTTTCTTTCCTCACCAAATTGTTGTAAGGATGAATACATCAGAGGTTTTAGAGGGCTCTCTCACTACATCAGCATGGCACTAGGTGCCTAAGAAACAAACACAATTTATTACTCTTATCCCCAAAGCCTAAGAGTTTTCTGGTAGCATTAAGCAAAAATGTTTTCAATAGGTTTGTTTAGCATATATTCCCTTTCCTTTCACAAAGTAGTTTTATTTACATATTCCTCACACATAATTACAGAAATATGCTACAATATCTGATAGGATGGAGGAGACCCAGGTTCCTGCAGCTCATGAAAGATCATTAGAGTGATTTAGATTTCCTTTGGCATTAAATAGGGCTGTTTATTCTGTTGGTAAGAAGAACATTTTGTAAACATCATTCATATTCTGAATGAGTATACATATCACACATTTGAGTCTCCTGATTTTCTTTCCTCTCAAAAAAACCATGAAGAATGTGAAATCCAGATAAATACCATGGGCACCACTCCAAGTCCTTGTATATTTTATATGAATATAAATTTTTGCAATTGCTGTTGGGATTTCATATAAAAAAGGGGGCTTCAGAGTATTCATGGAGGTCGCATTTTGGTGGCAACTTCTTGTAAATGTTACTTAGAGGCTACTGGCCTTAGTCCAATATCTTAAAAGACTTCTCATTTGGCTTCACATTTTTATGAGAGATAAACGAGTCTCATAGAAGCAGACCAATTTAAGAACAGTCTGGTTTCTCCTTGTCTCACTTCTGAAGGCTTAAAACCCAACACATAATGTTTAAATCCTTGCTCTAACCTGCAGTACCATGTATGTTTCCCCTCAAGGAAGAAATGGAGGTATTGCATCTTTTTTCTAAATTAATAAAAACTTTTATAGTGATTTAATTCACTGTGGGAGATTGCTATAAATTGCTACAGATGTGATTGCTCAAGGTGCCAGGCATCTGATGCACAGGCGTTGTTAGATATTGCAAGTGGTGGGAAGCAGTAACCATTTGCATATGGTACCTGACAAAAAAACACAGTGTGAACAAAGGACCCTCACATATCCACTTCTCTCAGGGTAGGGATGTTGATAAGTGCAGTTGAATTATTTTTTAAAACTAAGAAAAATGAAAGAGGGCAGGGTCGGTACTTTCCCAGAACTTTATGGTAGATGGTGTTTATGCCATTTTTCTCTAATGAGCATGTGAAAGACTGGTAATAAATAACTTTTTTTCATAAAACAGTTCCCTTTTCATCACACAAACATTGCTTGTTTTTCAGATGGAATGAAGAAATAAAAGAGAATTTACTGTTCTTGATAAAAATCAATCAGTATAGCACATTGCAAGGACTTTGAAGTGCATTCCACACAGAAAATACGTCATACTTTGAATCTGCCAGCCTTGAGAATATGTCCTTAATTTTTAGCCAGACATTTTAGTGCAATGGATAAAAATAGGCTTTTAAGTAACCTGGAAAATTAGCCTTGTAGAGAGCAACTCTAGGCCATTTATAATCACAGAAAATAAAGACAGCAACAACTTCCCCAAAGACTTTGTAGGTGCTGGAGACATGCAGTATTTTGTGCATTAATTATTGTATTTCATATTGCAAATCCCCTGTAACCTTTTGGGAGGCTTTCCCTACAGCCTACCACCTGTCCCATGGCATCAGAAGAGTCTGTGATGACTGCAGTGTGGAAGACACGGTGTTGGACAGGGCTGCTGCTGAGGAAAGGAAATCTTTTGGAGCATCCTTAGAGTCTGAAGCTGGAGAATTTTGGCTGGAGGGGTTGCCCCTGGACATGCAATTTACTATTTCAATCTGTTGAAAACTCATAATAAGAAGGTTTAATTGCATCATTTGGAAGTATTCTTTTTGAAGAAAGGCACATCTTCATTACAGCTTAGCTCAGAGTTGTCCAGTTCAGAGACCTTTGGATATCTACAGTTCCACAGTATAAATGACACTGAAAAATGGGGGAAGGATGTCTTTCTGCCTTTCTCTCCTCCCATTTCTTTAATTTGAACTTAAGTCTAGGGGCAGGAATTTTATGCTACAGGCTTTATGTCCTTTAATTTTTGCTCAGCTCCTGGCAGAAACTGCTACCTCTGGACACCCCTCCACTGATCTCCCATCTGCCCTTTCCTGCCTTTGATAGGACTCAGGCACCCAGTTGTGGCAGCAGCTGGAAGGTGGGCAGGACAGGAATAAGGGAAGGGTTTGACAAAGGCTTGGCTGGAGGGAAAAGCAAATCTCCCTGGTTTCCACTGCCTGAAAAGCCTATGCTGCTACCTCAGCTCTACCAGGCACACCAGCACCACAGAGAAGAGCACATCAGAGTTACAGCATTCTCCTGTCCTGCCCTGCTGCCTGACAGCTATGCACACAAAGCATAACACTCCTGGATACCCTGCTACTATCACAATCCAGTTCAGACACCCCTCCTGCATGCCTTTCCAAGCCCCCTACCCAAGCAGCCCTTGCCTCCCTCTGCAATGTACTCAGAACAGGCAAAGTTTGTGTTTATCTGTGTCTTTCCATAGTGCTGTTTGTGGAAGGGCAGATTAACCATAAAATGAAATTAATTGGCATCTAAAATTATTTGAAAAATGCAAATTAGTCCATCAAATCATTTGAAATGTCATGCATGGTGCAGCACAAAATTTGGCAGGGAGAAGGAGTGATTATCACAGGTAGGCAAGCCAGCAGATGGCTGAGTGCTCTGAAACAGTGGCTGTGAGAAAAGGATGTTGTTCCTAGCTCCTGGACTGCCTCTTTCCATGTTAATAAACAACTTTGAATACAGTAATGAAAATTCCAATCAGATTTTTGTTGTACTGGGGCATTAATACAACACTGCTATTCTGCATAAACACAATACTACCATGTACTTATCTCTGCAGGGTAAACTTTAATATTTCCAAAGCTGTAAATGGGAGCTGGTAAAGGGAGGTGTGGTTTTACTGGGAGAGTAATGATGCCCATTATTTTCCATATTTGCTCTTCCTTGGTGATTCAATGAATTAGAAAATATTTTAACCGTAAATAATATTACTGCTCCCAAGGGAATGGATGATCCATGTGTAGAAATGTGCATAGTGTCTAGTTAGAGAGTTGTGGTGTTTGTACAGAGCAGGAAAAAGAGCTAAAACCAGATGGGATCAACCTCAGAAAAGTAATTGGGGCATGAAGCAGGTGGCAGATGAAACAGCCTGTGTAAGAAAGCCCAGATGGTCCGAGCTGCAAATATGCTGTGCTGGGGAGGCTGGACCATCATGCCAGGATCCCTGGCACTTGTATTTCATCTTACAGTCTGCCTGAATTCAGCCTGGGTTCAGACTGCCCACAAAACCCTCTGGTGCCCTTCTGTCCCCCCCACAGCCTGCACCAGGAGGATGGGGAGACATTAAAAGGACAGTCATGGGTCCTTGGGGCTTCTTGAAGTAAGCTCATAAATGAGGGAGAAAAAGCCTTCGCGGGAGGAGAAAGAGGAAGAAAGGTTGCAGCAGTGCTGGCCCTCATGAAAACCTTCCTGCTAGCAGTGCAGTCAGTCAGCAGTCTCAGATTTGAAGGTGTCCCATGGATCAGACCACACTCAGAGCAGACACCACATAGAGAAACTTTCTGGAGTCATGCCTGACTCTGATAGAGACTGCAGTACCCCTGAAAGAAAAAACACTTCTGCTTGGAGGCAGGAGGATAAGGTGGAAAGTGTCCCATAGGAGGCTTTTATTTGAAAGGGGTAGTCCTTGCATTTCCTCTGATCCATAAAGCACACATCCCACAAGTCAGACACCCAATGTGATGGTTACCACCATACTTGCCTGGAGTAACATTACCTGGAGTAGGGGTAATATGTAAAGTATTTTTAGGTATTAATATCCATTGCTGTCTGTGGAGATACTCAAAACCTGACTGGACATGGTCCTGGGCAATCTGCCCTCAGTGACTCTACTTGAACAGGGCGGGTCGAATTAGGCAATATCTAGAGGCCCCTTCCAATCTCAACCTTTCTAACTCTTAATTTAGAAGCTGACATGAGACATTGTGATAAAAAACCACCTGCAACAGGTTTGGAAAATGCGTTGAGAAACAGAGTAGACAAAGTGTCAGGCGGTCAGCATGATATTCCCACAGCCTAGATTTATGGCATCATATATTTGAAATCAGACTTCTATATGTCTGCCTAAGTGAAAAAAACAGTTCTGTCATTGAGAGCTCTGCAAAAAGACAAATTACTTTCTATGGCTGAGAGCACATAATCTTCAAGTTCATTTCTAAGACTGGAATCTTGTATTGAAATAATATAAACCTCATGATTTCATCTCTTCTCAATCTGAACAGAAGAATATTGTCTAACACGCTCACACGTGAAAACTTTGAGAAATCAGGATGGTGCTAATCAGTACCTCTTTAAGCAAAAACTGTATTGTCAAGAGAGTATTAGATTATGGAGCTAATAGAAGATATATCAATATACAATTCATTTTCAATATTATTTATACCTATAATTAAGATTTATCCTTTCACTGTGGAACGTGCAATTAATAATTCTCTTTCTCTATGTAATGTCCATGTAATAAATCTTCACTGAGGTGAAAGCAACCTAAGAGACCCTGTACGTATTTCATGTCAGTTTATGGATTGTTTTGCTATTATTTTTTTTACTGATGCCTAACTTAAAAGTTTCTCTGTCTTCATAGGCCTTCTGTAAGTGTGCCTAATTTTAATTATCAGTACAAAAAAAAGGTGACATTGGAGTACTGAAATTGGTTTGGGCTTTTGTAGTAATATTCATAACAAAAATGTGAAAAATCAGAAAAAGGTCAATCTGACCTGTCAATACTGACTGTTTCTAGTTTTTTTCAAGAAGCTTCCTTAAAAAATTAGCACAACCTCTCTGCATGCTATAAACTGCTAAATAATAAACTTCTCTTTTTTAAAGACTTCCTGCAGACCCATCAGAAGACTGTTTTCAGATAATCAGAATTTTCCCTCCCTGTGACAATTTCCATTGAAACCTCAAAAAAAAAAGATAGATAAGCAGTAAATATAAATGAAAGAGACAAGAATCAGAGGTAGCTATGAGATCTCAGGGCATAACTGGTTTCTTTCTTACAAGTGACAACATTCATTATCACAACTGCTTAACCCTGAGACTCAATTAAGGCTTTCAAAGTGATTTTAAATTATTGATTGAAAGGCAACAAGGAGCAACCAATGGTTGAATATAACTTTACACTGCAAAAGTAACAGTAATTTAAACTGCAACCCACAAATGGGTGTTTAAAAAGGGGTATTTAATGGAGTCAGGGCTTGCCAAATAGGGAGGCAACCCTCAGCCTTGCAAATTATTGATTTCTCTCTCATTTTAAATGCTTTTTATCCCCATTTCTCAGAATGACATACACAACCACTGCTGTCAGGCAGTAATGAAGTTTCTGTTCAACATACTCTTTGACATGAAAAAGTCAATGCAACAGCATTTGTCAAAGAAAATGAGATGCTACTAAATCCTTTGAGGCAGCATTTGTCCCCTGCCCAAAGAAAGTGAACAAAGGAAGCTGGTCGAAGGAAATCAGAGAAGAGACTGGTGGCGGTAAGGTCTAATGTATATACACTTTTAAAAAAACATTTTCTACTCTAGGTATGACTGCAGTTAGCATTACTTCGGGATTAAGGTTGATAAATTCAAATTATTGGGTGTTCTGAATTCTGTAGAATTTCTGAATTCTATGAGAACTCTGATGATTATAAGAAGGCTTGTGCATATCCAGAACACTCAATTATATTCTCTTTTAGAATGTAATTTCCCTCATTGTTTTATTCTCCATTAGACAGGAGTAGTGTTTGTGAATAGTAACCAGCATCTGCTGCAAATTCTTAGTTTAGGATTTGGGACATTGTATAGTTAAAATCAGGACTGTATTTTGTGGCCTTATGTTCTATTTTATCACAAAAATTGATGCGTTGTCTATAACTAAGCTTAGGTTCTATAGGTTTCAGTTAGGTAATATAAACTCTAAAAATCCCATTTTGTTATTGGATTTTTCGCAGGTTATAGAGTGAAGAGAAATGCTCATTCTGATAAGGACCCTTACAGTGTTTGTATTTTAGTGATCCTCTGGCAAGGATAGGGTAAGGATTATGGGTGGGAATATAGTTAATATTGGAAAAACCTAGATACACAAAAGACTATTATAATATAAGATTCCAGAGATGAATAGAAAAATTTTTAGTCATTGCAATCTAATTGAAGATTTTTACCCAAGATTACAAGTTCAGGATTGTGGTTACATTTCAGCAATTCAAGAATCCCATAAAGGTCCAAAAATCAGAAGAAAAAATTTGGATTGGGCATTATGTTCTGTTTTACAGTAGGCTGATACACAGAGAGTAATAACATTAGTGCCAAGGATGCAATTAAGGCTGGGGTTTGTAAAACAAAAAACAGCAACCATCCATTCTGCACATTCTGAAAAGATGGAAAGAAAATAGGTACAAGATTAAGGCCAAGCCCTTAATCTCATGCGTTTACATGGAGTATCTGTATCTTAAATTCTGAGCTAGGTTCAGGGTTCAGGCTTTGGAGCATGTAGCATAAAAAGCTGTACTTGTTGCTGGGTTAGTTAAAGCCTTTGGCATGGGAAAAAAAAAGCTCATAAATGCCAATAATATTTTTATACTATTGCATTATTTGATTCCCTACACATCTTGACTGACTATTAAATTAAAGATGACAAGTGAGTGAACCCAAGCATTGGTCCCTAGAGCTTACCAGCAACTGTTAACTCTTTCCTTACCTGTTACAAATAAAAACCTTCAAGAATTCAATTTCATGTGTGATTCTAGAGATAGATTACTCCATGGGGATTTTCCCAAAGGTCAGGATAGGCAGGAGTGAAGAGGACAGTAAGCCTGTCTCTTTCTGCCCAAAACTGTCTCCTTAGCCTGTGCACCTATCTTCTCCTGCTTTCATTCCTGCGGACACAAAACAAGACTTGCATTACTCTTATGAATGTCAGCTCTAAATATTTCGGTGTCTAATCCAAGAGAGTAAGAGTTCTCAAATGAAAGACACATAGCTGCACAAAATTTAATATGGGTGAAGCTTTGCTACTGAAATTTGGTCTGCTGCTTTAAATCTCATCTGAGTCATGGGAAGCATCAAACATTTTGAAGGAAGAATCTTGAGGGAAAGTTCCTGAAAAGTCCATCAGTTTAATATAATGGCAAAAGCTGTGTGAAGATATGATAGCTTAAAGTAATTCAATTGGAAGCATGCCCTTAGAACAAGAATGAGGCTGCTAACTTACTCTTTTCGTCTAATAGCACAGAGCACCTCAGAAATGCCCAAATGCTCAAATGCCCAAAGCTCAGATTCAGCAAAATCCTTCCTTGACCCAAGAAGTTTGAGATGTCCTGAAGGGCTGAGGCAGAGAAGAGAGCTCTGCACTGAACAAATTTAAAAGTGAAAAAGAATAAAACCTGGACTCACAACTCCAATGATTTAAATGTAGATGAAATACCCTGAGGTTACTTAGAAGACTAACCCAAAAATGTGACTTTCCTAAATGCCCTAAATGCACCTAAGGAAAAAAAATCCTGGTATTAGCAATACCAAGGTCATTAAAAAAAGAGAGGAATTCATATGGATGCCTGAGGTATTTTTCAGTGTGTGATCCTCTTTCTGCTTTTCATAACTGAATGAGATACTGAAATCACATAGATACAGCTGCAACAAAGCTGCTCCAGCAGCATTAGTTACAAAAACACCACCATTTATAAATGCCTTACACCTGTTATTTAAATCCCACGTATTTAAAGCAAAATCTAATTTTTTCAGAATAGCTACTCCATGAAATCTGTCTTCAAATTCTGTTTCGCTTGACTATAGATTATCTTTATTATGCCGTACATGGAAATTGAGCAGAACTGTTCTTTGTGTGCTTGAATTAAAAAGAGCCAGAGAGTCTTTTTCAGACAGCTACCCATTTCACCACTCCACTACCCTTTCTTATGGCGAAAACTCTCTGAGCCACAAGTACAGGCTGTGTATTTCATACTATCCATCAAGACACACTACAGTGGGAGAAATCTCTAATTTTGCTATGATACCAGACAGCACCTCTAACACAATTTAATGATGATAATAGTGGTTACTCAGGGGACTGATGAAAGGAATGTGTTTTTCAACCTCTTGGAAGTTAGTCTCAAAACATGTGATGGAAATTTTTAATCATCAGATGACTGTAAGCTGTTGGTACCATACAAGGCAAAGGCTGGTTTTAATCTGTTTCTGTCACACTGAATCCTCTGCTATGGTTAACACAGCAGAAGAAATGCCAGGGGCCAAAGAGTTACTGAGGAGTAAGTACCCACAGGCATAGAACCCAGGTTGTAGCTTTTCAGTATCAAAGCTGAGCTTCTTCCAGGGACCATAATGAAGAGTCTTCCACTATCAGGTCCTACAGGACAGAGGTTCTGCCGCTCTCCAGAGTATTATGATGGCACAAGGCACTGATTTGAGCTCTTTGTGCACTGATTTTACCATGCATTAGCAGGCCTCCATGTCCGCAGATATGAATAGTTATCCTAATTCTCTGAATATGCTACCAGAGCTGTATCCTTTAAGCCTTCATTGCCCATATACGTGGATACATGGCCACCTAGTTTTGTGGATAAGCAGGATGGAAAAAAAACTCTGTGTATGCAGTCCACACTGAACAAGCAAAATAAGCACATTTTTATGATTTAGTAATGGGCTGAGCAGTCAGTTTTGCACTCATCTGAAACCTTCAGAAATGCTGAGCAAGGTGTCTAGCTCTCTAGACCATTTTATACATTGTGAAAACAGCAAAACACCCACCTGCTTGCAGCTGCCTGCATGTCAGTGTGTAAAGTTCACTTCTGCTGTAAAATCAATAAAGGCTTCCAACACCTAACTTGGGATTTTTGAGATACACTAAGAAGATTAAATAAGCAAAATATATTTTTACTCCTTTTTTTTATACTGAGGAGATATTTTGCCACCTTCATTACTGCAGCTGCACTATCACCCACGTATGGGAACTGTAGACACCCAGTGGAGGATTCTGCAGAAAAACATTAATTAATAGTATTTATTTCAAATCAATAGGAAAATACGCCCATAATCATAGCACAGGAAATGCACTACTCAGAGGAAAGTGAGTAGCAGGAGTTTTGGTGAGCATTACTCACACCCTTCATCAGCACGTGTGTCGGTGGTATACAAACATCTGAACACTCAGCTTTTGCAACTACAGGGTTGAATTCAACAGGATTGAATTATCTGTATGTGTTTTATTCAATTAGCTGCACTCATAGGGAAAAATGGTCCCCAGAAGCTGTGCTCCATGCATGTGCCATTAACAAGCAATGTCTGGAAGTGCATTATTAGGTTTCATACCATGCAGTCATTCTCAGACATGCTCTACAAATACACTAATGCTAATGATTAAGTCTTTAATGCTCAATTACATCACAGCCTTGGCCGAAGTAAGTGGATAGTGCTGCAGCCAAAGTCTTGACTCAGCCATGTGAGGTTAATTGCATAGGACTATAAAAGATATGAATCTAACAAAGAAGTATTGTAGTTTAAATGCAGAGTTGTTTTATTTCAAGTTGCAGTTCAAGGTTGGCCGCAACAAATTCTTTTCCCTCTTTATTGGAACGGAAAAGATTCAAGAGACCCAGGCACTGTGTCAGTTGAGTATCAGGATACCATGATCCTGCCTCAAAAGCATCTGACCCCAGAAAGCAAACAGAAGCTGACAGTGCCAAATTTAACAATGTATGAAGCTTACTGCACAGAAGCAGGCGATGCACTGTCACATGCACATTTGCTGTCCCCCTCGGGAGCCCAGCATCCCCTGCCACCTGTGTGGGCTGGGAGGGCTCCTGCCTACGAGAGCTCTTTCCAGAGACCTGTTTTCGTGAGATTTGTTACAGCATATGTAAAGAAAACATTTAGATTATATGCATGGTTGGAGTACAGAGAGCTATTCCCTTAGGAGTCTTGATTTGTCTGTGTTTATAAAGAATCTGGAAGTCCTCAGAGAAAAATTGTAAGAAGCAGTGCAAGATGATTCTTGTAAGCATCAAGAGAGGAAGCGGAGTCACATTACCCTGGTTTCTGTCAGTTCACACTCCAGAATATCCTGATTATTCACATTTGGTTCTGTGTTGTATTGTAAAAACATAACACTTGGAATATTTAATCTTTTCTTTCCCCTGAGTGTACACTTAGACACATTTCAACAGACTTAAATTCAATGCATAGTTTTCTGTCTCTGAAAGGAAATCTTACTGTATCTTTTAACACATTAACTTCACTAACCCCAGCTATGTCTAAGAAAGTATTCAAAATGCAGAGAGTGTCAGATTTATCAGTGCAGGAGACACTTGATTCAAAGACTCTTTTTTTTTTAAATAAAATTATATTAAAAGTATGGAATAAATCACCTAGTGGAGCAGCTATCTTATTCTGGGAGAGGCTAAATAGGGTGTTAGTAGGTAGTGATAAATTGGAACTTGATTTTGTGCTCGTATTACCTACAGAAAAAACATCAGAACTTCTGAGTCTTATTGCACTCATTCACTGATCCTGGCTCCCTGCTTACCTGCAGTGAGAAATACAAGCCTTGGGGGACAGGATCTGATCACAGTTTAAGCACATTTCTGTATATTCACTGCCTCTAGGAAAGGCAGAAGTAATACAGTTACCCCAAAATGTGCTGGAAGTGCTTCTGCAATAGCATAATCACTAAGTGTAATTTAATTCTACATCTGATATGTTTTTCTTTTCCATCCAGTTCAGATGATGTTTCCTGAGAAAAAAAAAAACATGGTTTCCCTGGCACATCTATCGAAATGGGACAATGTTAGAGACAACTTCTTCCTCTGCAGATGACCAGAACCTAGTCTTTTCTCTGGAGCCACAGAACATATTCTCCATCCCCACCTACCCCAAAAAAAATCCCAGGAAAATACTTGGGGGAAAAAAAAGAAAAAAACCCAGAAATATAATAAAGGCACAATATTACCTGAAATCACGTGTGTTTTAGGGAATTCTACAGAGTGTATGGGTCTGACATACACATCCAAAACTGGAAAATTTAACAAGAAAGCAAACTCAAAAATAGCAGGAAGCAAAGAAACCATGAAGGAAAGTGGAGGTTTCCTTCATTTCTCTTTCCGAAGTACAAACAGCTAAAGTGGTTTGTGATGGAAGACAGGACAAAATACTTGTTTCTTTTCCTAATACAATTAAAATTATCGAATTGTAAATAAAACCAATATTACTGCTAAACCATTGGAGACCAATATATTATATTTTAAAAGTCTAGTCACTCTGTGTGATTAATATTTCCCGGAATAACTACACCACACTGTTACTGCCAATGGAAGGATGTCTTTGCAGGGAGTCTAAAATTATCTTCTCTCCAGGTAATCTTATGTGAACTTTTTGCACTCCAAACAAAAAACTTCATTCTTCAGGATTTATCAATGAGTTCAGAGAGAAAAGCAGACTAACACTAAAAAGAAAAAAAACATACTGTACACAGAAGGAGAGTCAAATTAGAAAAGTAGAAAAAACACCTTTGATTTCTCCTTTAATTTAACTGTTGAATTTTGACAGAAAGTTCCTGAAAGCTGCCAATAGTTCAATTTAATCAGAAAGAAACAATTTCTTTGCTTTGCTAGCAAAATACTTGTGAATGGTTCAGCCGAAATGATACACTCAGAAGGAAAAATTCAGGGTTGTAGGAACTATATTTTCTACCCTCTCAAAAACCCAAAAAAGTGACAATGCTAAGGCTTTGGTCCAAAAGTGTATCAAGCACCATTGTAACAATATTACAGTACGGATGACTGAATTACAGCCTCTAGGAGTCTTCCTTTTTCAATTAGTGGTATAGGTACAGCCAAAATGTCCAGTGGTTGTTCACATTTAAGCTCAATGTTCTGTGAAGGCAGGCTACAGGTATTACAAGGCTGACTTGCTCTGCTAGCATGTTACAGAGAAATAATTCATTTGAGTTAGGCACATCTCTGTTTCTCTTTGTAAACAGGCTCAGTAAACTGCTAATGCCATATATTCCCACGCATGGCAAAAAACTTTGACTTGCTCAAAATTAAAGATTTCCTCCCTTTCAGAGATACATATGTCGCTCTAAAAAGTCATGATTTTTTCCCAATCCTCTTTTAGATAATGAGATAAGATTTGCTCTGGGTGATTTTTCCAGAGTAACAAATTCTGACATTCTAATATCCTAAAACTGTAAAATATTCCATGCTAACATTCATCTGAGTCTTGCTGAATTTCATCCCATTTATTTTAGATGGGTACAGTTTGAATCACTCTTCCTGTAATATGCTGTTTATAATCTTCAAACACTTGATCTTTATTCCTTCAAGTAACTGACTTTTTGGTGTGTGCTTATGTAAAAGTTCCTTATTGTGCCATTGTAAAAAATTATTTTGTTGCTTCTCTCCAGAATTGAAACGCCTCAAACTTATTTAAATATTTCTGGTGTTATTCTAATTAATATTGCTCTCTAAGTGGTGACTAGACTTAGATATCTGAAAGAAAAAATTTAGTTTCCATGGGTAATGAGAAAATGTTTCTGGGAAAGTCACCAATTTCTCCTTGGCTGCAATTCTGCTGTACTATTTGACATCTTTCCTGGATAACCAAAGATGCCAAATATTTCCATTCTTCTGAATTTTGAAGGAGTTTTCATAGTGTCGTAAGGTATTCAGCAGAGGTGTTTTTCTAATTTTGTCACAGTTTTATTAGACAAAAATGTGATTTCTTGTCACACTAAGATCAATAATGTAAAGTTTCCACATGTTCCTTAGAAGATGTTATTTTAGAGTAAGGCAACATATATACACTGATTACACAACTGTGGTTTGGATAAACATTTCATAACTAGGTTTATTTTTTCCTCCATTCTATTACACAAATCTGCTTTAAAATAAAAACACAGCCACCTGTAAAAGATAAAAAAGAGGTAAACACACCCTCTCAGAATACCTTTTTTTCCTTCTTCTTCTGGGGGGGTGGGGGCGGGGTTTTAGTCACAGATGCCTTTTACATTCCTGACTATCCCAAAAGAAAGAACAGCAAATTAATTCTACAGTGCTCGAAGTCGTGGCCTTCACGTCTCACCTGACCTCTAACAGGCTATTTCTGTCAAAGATTGCAACGCAGTCCTCCTTACTCGCAGTACCCAGTGAGTCCTAGTGCACACCAGTCAGAAGAGCACCGATGGTCAGTGGCAGGGGCCAGCCATCCCATCGTGTCAATGAGTCACAGAATTACAGAATATGCTGAGTCCGAAGGGACCCATCAGGACCATGGAGTCCAACCCCCGGCCCTGTGCAGCACCCTCCCCAAGAGTCACACTGTGTGCCTGAGAGTGCTTTCAAAATCCTTCTTGAACTCTGTCAGGCTTGGTGCTGTGACCACTTCCCTGGGCAGTTTGTTCCAGTCCCCAAACACCCTCTGGGGAAGAATCTTTTTCTAATATCCAGCCTATACCTCGCTGACACAACTTCAGGCTATTCCCTCAGCTCTTATCACTAGACTGAACTCAGTTATACGATTAGACAAAAAACCTGCTGTGAAGGACAGAGAGAACAAACAGCAAAAAAAGCGGGTCCCATTCCCCTTGTTTGCAATTCCCCCACCCCTTCTAAGTTACTCAGGGTGTTCTGAAAAAGTAACCAAGGGGTAGCTGGCAACCCAGATGCAATAAAGCTAGGAGTGAAAAGACAGAAGAGATATCAGATACGTAAACAGTGGGTTTATATTTCTTGAGATGTAAATATCATTTCTAAAACTTGCCCAGAAGTTCAAAATCTAGCAAAGGACATTAATGAACATCTTCAACACTGAACCACTTAATTAAATATGACATTAATGGGAACCACTTAATGTATTTCAGATCTGCTTTGATGGCCATTTTAATTAGATCGTTGATCTGCTGCTGACAGCATCAGAAAACCAAGGCTTGAAATACAGAACCTCGTCAGATGTTGCTGGATCTTAATTTCCATGTATAGTTAATGAGACAAGTTTTTCTCTGGACACAGGTTGTAGGAGGGTAATTTGATTCACATGTCAGGCACATGAGTATTCACTGGCAGCTCTCCAGACTGTGACCTGAGCACAGGGGCTTTTTCCTCCGATGGGCTCCAGAGGTGAGCTGTTGCAACTGCTGTGACAGCCTCTCCCTGATTACAGGGCTAATAGGTAACTGGTCTGATTTAAGAGTCTGTTGTTTGTCACTGCATGTGTAGACAAGAAGGTTGGATGAATTCTAATGGAAAGAGTAAAGGTTACAAATACCTCTCATAAACAATCAAAATTCCAGCAGAACTAAAACCTTCTATGAGAAATAGCACCCTACCCATTTTGATTTCATATGTAGGATGCCATCTTCCTCTGTCTTTCTAGAGACATAAGGAAATTAAAAGTCAGACTCTTTTGAACTCAAAAGAAAAAAAGGAAGGAGAGTAATTTTTCTGTGACTGTATTAGATGGATACTTCTGAATGACTTTGAAATGGTAGGAAAAATAAACCTTAAAAGCCTTAATACCTTGAAAGGGAAACTACACCATAACCTCATAATTTCAAGTACATGGCTAGTCACTAACCTTTAGAAATGCACACACAAATTTCAATTGATAATGTAACATTTGACTGTCAAAAAGTTTTAAAGTCAGCCTGTCTGCAAAAGTTGAGGCATTGAGCAGACAGAATTTGTGCCACCGTCCTCTGTTACCTAGAAAATTCTGGGAGTCCAGTGGCTTTTACTGTAAAGTTCCACTACTGCAATAGGCATGATTTAAGGAACTCTATCTTCCTTTGCTAGGAGAGCAAAGATCAGCTCAGTAATAAATAAGAATGAGACTGAAAAAAAAGTGAGTAATTTCAAAGGGTCATTTATACCTTCAGTGCTGTGCCTTGTACTTGTCATCCAGCCTCAGTAGGAATTATGAGCAAAGACTTTTGGAGAATAAAGCTTTCCATACAGTGGAGGTATTAAAAAAAAGTCCTAAATGCTATTTCATTAAATAGATCAATAAAAATATGGCACAATCCATTTATTCAAATGAGAACTTAGTTCATAGCAAATCCGTTATAAATAGTAAGCACTTCAAACTTCCCTTCAATATTGTCTTATGGAGGAACATAATGGATAAAATCTTCAAAATCAGTAGCAACATAGAAGAATTTGTCTGGAAATCTCCATTAAAGTTCATAAATCAGAAACAAAGGCTTATGAAATTGGAAAGCTGGCAATGAGACACAGTGCAAAAAAAGATGTTGACTTGTTTTTTAAATACAATTCTTAAACTCTGAAACTCCTTGTCATAGTACACAAATAATTAGTTAGGATTCAGATAAGTGAATTGAGCTTCTAGCTAAGGTCTTTAAGTCCCATGACATAAATCAGAATATCATGCCACATCTAAGGAAAGGGGGAAAAGCAGAATATATGTAAAATCAAGCATGGCCTGCACAGTTCATATGTCTGAGAGACTCCATTGCTCCTTGCTCTTCAGCGAAGTCCACTGCTTGTAATAATCTCTTTCCTCTACAAACCTGAATTCAGCTGTTATTATGTTGTTTAGTGTTTTGTTTCAGGCCTGGAGTGCAATTCTGAAGCAAATGTACCCATCATCCCCAGACCCCACCCTAAGTACCTCCTTCTGTGGCACTAGTGACACCAAGACCTTTTCCATTTTTATGGAGTGCACTTGATAGCATTTGGTTGTGGTTATGCACCTATTATCCCAAATTCTACTATCATGTGAACAGACTTCAGATGTTAGGAAAAGACAAGATGAGGGATTGTGTTCAGTGCAGATGGCCATGGGGTCCAGTGAGATGAAGTGCTTGGCATTGCGGGCAGCAGGTTAAAAATATCCATAATAGGTTGAGAAAAATAACAATCCTTTGGAGATGCACTGGGGCAGGAACTCCAGCTTTTTCAAATCCCACATCAAAGATCCCATGTGTAAAAGGCAACACTGTCCTCTTGTTAGCAACTTGCCAGATATCACAAGTCTGGATATTTAGTCTATTCACCACTTTAATCTACTCTTCTTTCTTCTCTTTCCCCATTCATTACCTTTCTTCTTGCTCATTTGCACGTCCCTCTGCCAGAAGACTCCCTCTTTCTGATTTTCTTGCCCCTCTCCCACTCACTGTGCTTCTGCAGAGGATGCAGAGATGAAGAAAATATGTGTTGTACACAGGGCACTGTAAAGTGACCCTCAGAAAGAAAGGCAAAGAAGTAATTGTTCCGTTAAAGAAATGAGCAGTAATTATGCTGTGAGTAAAAATGAATTAAGGGCTTGAATTGACTTGTGATCTTTAAGATTAAAGACTTTGTGAACAGCAATTGGTGTTTTCTTCAGATAAAACCCTAGGTCCTCCATTTACATGTTTTCATTTTCTCTTCATCTTATCCCCACTTGAATTTTCCTGACTTCAGGGGAGTTGGATAATTAAAACACCTACATGAATTACATTATTAACCCAACCAAATATCATCTGAACTACTGAAAGAAATAAGTGATGTGCGATCATCAGACTGGCAGCTGAAATCACCATTCAGTTAACAGCTGTGTACGTTATTCTATTGACATAATTTATTAGAACAAAGATCCACATTTCAACCTGCATCTCAACCTGGAGGAGGGATGGTTGAAAGAGGTGGAACAGCATGGGAGAAGACTGCATAAATACTTACATTATTGCAATAAAATACTTTAGATCTGAAATATTCTGTCAACCATATTTTAAAAATGGCAGGGGAAAATGAAACATCAGGCTGCCACATACCCGGTCTTCTCAGTTTTTAACTTGGCTGTCTAAACTAAAACTTTGTTATTATTTAATTTGCTTTTTTAAACTTGAATGACAGTCTTTGCCTGTAAGGGGTAGCCTGTATCAGTGTTTCAGGAGATTTGGCACCTCTTGCTGCTCCTTTTTCTGGGAAGGATTTCCCTCTGTAGACTTGCTTGGGTGTGTAACTTGTATTAATCCTATCAACAACTGAAGGGACAAGTGGCAACAAAGCAAAGGATGAAGCAAGTGCACTTGATCAGTGCTGAAGAAGGTTGGACAGTATCAGTCCCAGGAAGTGACTGACGGCCTGGAGGACTGGCGCTGGAGTGTTAATCCCAAAGAAAACAATTCACAATTGAGCATGTAATTATAAAACAGGGATAAATGCAGCTTCTATGACTGGAGGAGAAAGGAGGCTGACTGTGAATAACTGGAAGAGATTTTTGCAGCCTGCCTATGTAAGGTAAGGATTTCAGAGGAAGCAGGTTGTACAATAGTGCAGTCATGGACGGCCCCCTGCAGAAAGCTCAGCAGTCATCCCTGGCTGTGCACTCCTGTTTGCAAGCAGGAGAGAGAACTGAAAATTCACCTGTAGCAGAAGACTTCTACCTCCCAGCTACCTTTCTTAGCAAGTCCTGATGTGCTGTATAGTATACTCCAATAATGTTTTCTGAAGGTAAACAATAGTAGGTGGCAACAGTTTGTGAGTTTTGCACTTTAAGTTTAGTTGGGTCTATTTTGGAGCACTTACAATAAAAAAGGAAAAGTATCTACATTTGGCACCTAGCATGTCAACTAATCATTTAACTACAAACTTCTGCCAGGAGATGAATACCTGTATATATTCTATATCCCTCAAGGCAAGTTTTAGTAAGCTATTTTTTCACATTGACCTAATTAGAGGAGTCTATGAGAGCCCTGAGCTAGGAAATGTCTATCTTCTGCACAGGATGCAAACTTGTGAAAAATTCAAGAAAATCACACACTTCCCAGTTAATTATGGTGAATTATGAGCATTTCACATCTGGAAAATGCCCTTCAAGCTAAACTGTTATATAAAAATTTCCTATCCAAATACCTGCATTCTTCTGACCCAGTGTTAACATATTGATAAATTTAATGCCCATGATTGCAAGAAATGGAGAACTATAAACACAGATGTCAACTGTGTGTGTGTGGCCCTGAATATGCCTTTTTTTTGAGTAACAGTGTCGTCATGAGAAGTCTATCAATCAATAAATAAATATGTATTTTTAATGCATGTTCAACAGTGGTACTAACAGATGGTCACCTTAAAAAAGCTTAAAAAATGCCTGTCGTTGGCCACCCCACTGGCCTAGGTAGTGACTAGTTCATTATGGCTGATAATGCACTCACAGCATAAAATATCCTTCAGCTGGACGAATTTCTTCTGCTTCTTCACCTCTCCTTTACCTTGAACCCCCAGTGGGATCCCACCCACAGTGAGGGCATCCTAGTTTGAAGTTTCTGTTTCCTCATTCTGCTGTCTTGTATAAAACCAGTGAGAGAGAAGACAAATCACTACATTGGGTTGATGGCAGCTCAGCAACCAACCTGAAAACCCCAGCTTTGGCAAAGTGGGCAGCCCAGTGGTGCCCCGAGGGTCAGTATCAGAGCATGCTTTCTTCACTGTTTGCATTTGCTTACAAAAAACAAATGAATGGGAAAAATTGGGCAGTGATTGTCTCTACTCATGCATGCAGCTGGTAGTAGGCAGATGACAATAAACTAAACAAATACATTGCTTATGATCTCTACTCCCTGCCTCAGGATAAGCCTTCCAGAAGGTTTTGGTTGATAGGGTATACATACACTGGTATGAACTGTCCATTTTGATGACAAATTTCCTTTGAGCATCTCAGAGGAATCTACAGATATTGATTAAACTGCATAATGCCCTAAAGTATCTCAGATTTCTGTTCCTATATAACAGATGAGTCGCCTGAAGGGCAGAGAGAAGTTTTGTCCAAGGTCATAAAATGAGATATTGACAGGATTAGAAATAGGATTCATAGTATGAGTCTTGTTTAAATACAGTGCCTTTCAAGAACAAGAGGAAATATACTGCAATCATGGTTTACATTTCCCAAAGCTTTCCTGTATAAAATATACTATAACAACTGACAGAATGGAGAAGAAAATCAGCAGTATCATGCAGAGGCATTTTATGAGATTGTGAGAGGGTTTCCAGTCCAATTGTTTTTATTCCTTTTAAATAAGGGAGAAAGATAAGAAAAGAAAAAAGAAAAAACAACAAGTAGTTCTCTTCCAGCTAACAAATGACAGCAAGAATTGGGAAAGGACATGTCACTTTTATCTGCCACAATTTTTCTTTTTATTTGCCAAACATCACACCTAAGGAAGACAAGGATATCCATCTTCTGTTCGTGACAGGATTACCTTAGGCAATTTTCACCTAAACTTCTAGAGCCGGTTGAAATATTTTCCATAACAAAATTGAAAATGTTTGCAGCATATTTTTATACCTGAATAGAGAATTAAAGTGGATGTAATGTTTTTCCCCTTGTCTCTTATGCCTTTTCCTGCTTCACTCTCCCCTGTCTACTTGCAAGCTGGATAAGGTAAAATGGATGGAGAAAGTAAGGAAGAAGAAAATTAACAGGATTTGGATTAAAAAAATGAGCATGGGCTTTTGAACATTATAACAAGCAGTCAGGCAAAAAAACCATACAGAAATGAGATATTACAGGAATTAAAGTCTTGAAATAATGTTTTTCATTGCATTCATATCTAAACATGGCAAAAAGTATCAGGCTATATGAATCTCAAGCCAAAAATATAAATCAATGATGTCACAAGTTTTCTTTTCTTGGTATACGATGTTTCCAGAAAATTAATATTTTGCTATTTCCCCCTAATTATGATTACTGGGTGTTATTTTCTTCTTAAATCTAAAAGTAAATTCTTATCTTAAAATATATATTAAAGTTCAGGGATTGAGAGAAGTTCTACCAATGCTTCTATGGTTTTGAGAATGATGAATGTGATTTGCCACCCCATTAAACCTCTATAACAAAGTGATGAATCAGGCCTGGTGTTTTGAATAAGGCACCCTTTCTGGAAGCTCCAAGCAATTTGTGCAGCTCAGGTAAGTCCAGTAAGTGATTTCCATTAGTTTTAGGACATCCCAGCCTGCAGCCTCCTGCAGGACTGGATGGTGCCTCTTTGAGGGACTGGATCCCCCTGCAGTCATATTGCCATATGTCTCACAGAGCATCAGCTAGAGTCAGTGCTCTGCTTCCTCCATTGTTCTCCAGATATATTTAGGGTATTCAAAAATGCAAGGTGCAATGGGTCTTCAGGGGCAGATTATGTTTATGGTGTCTCAGGGATAGTGCAGGGGATCAGGACTTAAAGGCTACTGGGACACAGTGACATCCCTGCTCCCTCCCTGCATTTTCATGCCCAATTACATTATTTGTGTTATTTTCTATTCAAACTTGCACAACAACACTGTAAAAACTATTACCTCTTTATCTTACTCCAACTGGAATGCAAAAATAATTTGGTTTGCATTACTTATTTACTGTATCACTTGTCATAAATGTTGTGAGGATCACAAAGAGGGAGTAGAGATTGGAGCACATGATGTAGGATCAACAGGGACAGCTGGGTTTGTTTACTCCAGAGAAGAGAAGGCAAAGGGAGACTTAATTGCTATCCTCTCCTTCCCAAAGGGAGAATATGAAAATTCAGACTCTTCCCGGAAGTGCACAATGAAGAGGAGAGGTGACAGTCACAAGATGCAAGGAAACTGGATATGAGGAAAAAATTCACCAGGAAGGTGGTTCAATGCAAGAACAGATTGCCCAGAGAATCTGGGTATCTCTATACTTGGAGGTTTTCAAATTTCAGCTGGGAATATTTCTGTGCAACCTGCCCTGACATTTAAGTTGGCCCTACTTTGAGCAGGGGCTGGACAAAAGGACCTTAAAAGATTTCCTTTAATGTAGATTCTAATTATTTTATGTGAACGCACCTGAGCATCATTCTGGACCTGAAGATAAGTAAAGGGAAATACTCTTTTAGAGTGTTTTCTGCTTATACCATGAATATAATTTCTTACAAAGAGCACAATAGTAAGAGAAGTTATTTTCTAAAGTGTTGGAAGGAGCAATTAAGGTTTTATAGCTTCTGCATTTGCTAAGCCCAAGCATTGCCTACACGGCTTTCAAAGCAGAGATTCACAAAGCAAACACTTTTCCACTAAAGATTCCCTAGAGTACCATCACCTTTTGTTTCTAATCAACATAAGAAGCTTATCAAAATTTATCAATAAAACAGGTAATGAATTCCTGTGCAAAGTATAATGCAAGCAGGGGTTAATTAGAAAAGGGAAAGGTGAAGTTTTCAAAGATGTCCTTATGTAAATCCAGATTCCTGACTCTGTAAATGAAGGATGAGGGCTTTGGAAGCATCACCTGCAGTTTTGGTCATCAGCTAAGCTGTATGCTGGTTTTCAATTATTGCAAAGCCCAGTCAGAAAGGTTTGGAAGGCAGTGCTCCTTTCTGAGGAAAGACTATTTTGGAATCATGCAGGATAGGATGAAAATTGGGATTTGGATAACTAAACAACCATCTGTCCCAGACTGTCAGAAAAACCACACCAAGGACCATCCACCACAGCTTTTATCTGGATGTTAATCCAAGTGCTCCTAGTGAAATATTTATTCTGCTCAACAATTTTTATTTGCATTGCTGGTATCATTCCTGTAGTCAAGAGGAGCCAGGAGATACAGGACATTGACAGGGAAAAATTGGAGTATGAGGAAACTCAGGAAAACATGAAATAAACTGCAGGTGGGTAGTGAGAATGAGATAAAATCCTTGGCAGGGAACTTTGTCAGACTTATCACCTTATATTATTCCCAACCTTAAATAATTTTCAAATGACAGCCACTGTAGTACAAACTATCCTCCCCTCATGTGACGAACTCCTAGACTCTAAATGCATAAGAAACTAAGATTCAGTAAGTCATTTGTAGCTCTAATTGGAGGATTCAGACACTCCTTTCCTTCATTATGCATTAAGCTCATCTCTGAGCTCATCTGTTGTACTCGCTACGACATAAACAAGAATGTCAGGCCTTGCTCAGAGTTTTATGTAAAATGATTTATAGGATGGAATTGGCTGAGACTGTTATCAGAAGAAACCCCAGAGACCTTCTCAGAGCCAATAGAAATACATAAAATTGGGTAGCCCCAAGGGTATACATAACCTTAAGTGACCTAATGCTTGTGTTGCTTCTCACTGACATTATCCCACATTAATGCAAATTCGTAAATGTGGATTCACGATGTGAATTCATTGGTTACATTACTGCTGGTTTATTGCTGTTTATAAAAAGAGGACAGTCCCCAGCTAGGCTTAAATTGCCTCTAGGAGCTTCTTATAATGTCCTCTGCTACAGGGCAAGCAGGGTGAGACTGCACATCACCCTTGGGGTCAGTAAAAGTTGGGGGAATATATGAACTAACTTTGTTGTTCAAGCACTTGTTGACAGAAAACTATACCCAGTAACTCTTTTAATCCCCTCTTAGGCTGGTTAGGGCTTTCCCTACTCTTTCAAGCTGTAGGCAAAGTTTCAACAAGGGAAACATTTAAATGGGATGTTTCCTCACTTGCAGCAGCACATACAAACTGGAATTAAACTGTGAGTCTTTCCAGATATTCTATATATTCAGGTGTATTATCAAAGTTTATTGTTGGCCTCCTCCCACACACAGCACACCAATAAGATGGGCTGTTGGCAAAAAAAGTAGAAAAATTACAGTTTGAGGAAGACCTCTGTCTTATATCACAATCTAAGCAATTATGACTGAAAATTAGTATTCTTATGCCATATAAACTGTTCTGTTGCAAATATTTGCATATAAGTACATGAATGTGCAGACATAATGCTTGTTCATTAAAATCACCTTCATTTTAAAGTCCTAAATCCCTGTAAATCCTCTACACAGCTTTACTCTTTTTCTGTTCCTCTAGGTGAGAAAATAAATGGGATTTTTCTAGGTAGGGTGATATATGTCACTTCCCAATCACCTGCACACCACCAGTTGTCTCCATTTCATGGGAGATAAATAAAAGACTTTGGACTTGTCTTAAGTATCATGAATCACAGGTCTATTTGATTAAGTGCTTTGCTCATCACAGCTCTCACATTTTCTGCTCTGGACTGCAAAGTGTTTCCTTCCTAAGGAGAAGCCAATGTTGCCGCTGTCACAGTGGAAAGATTTTGCAGAGACTCTACACCTTGCACTTTAGATAACTTTTCTGAGAGGATTTAATCTCTTTTCATGTACTTCAGACTGCCTTTTTCCGCAGTGAACACCTGCTCAGTTTAAAAATTTCTAATTGCTTTTAGGATATTAGGTGATTTCAAAGCAAAGGTGTCTTGGTAAGCTTGTGTACTCAATACACATAGTTACTACCTATGTTTAAAATATTACAGCTGTCATTGGAAGCCACCTTTCAATCAGTGTTAGCCAGCATAAAGTGACAGAACAACTCTGCAGACATTTATCATTCTAATTACTGCTCAGTAGTACATTATTCTCTGCTCAGTCTTCTTGTACAAGAAAAAATAAGCATTGTATAGTGTGCCTTTCCTTGGGAACTTTAATACTATTATTGATGGCTTATTATTAAAATGTGTTAACAGTTTTTCTTTTTTTCATACAGGTCTTGATGTTGAATACGTACTTCCATAATGAGGTTTTTTGAAATCACATAGCATCAGACAAAAAGTACGAGTAACATTTCTGCTACCATTTTCTATCATAGTGTTGTGACAAAACCACTAGATTTCTTAGACTTTCTGGGCTAAACTTATAGTGTCTATTCTGAAACTGACTTTGTCAATCAGCTTGTGGGCTGATTTTAATATAGCATTGAACCACTCAGTTCTGGTGCCTGCAGAGGAGTAGCATAATTTTACATCGAGAATAGAAGATAGGTCTCTTGTCCAACAAAGGACTTGCACTTAAATACAGACAGGCTAAAAAATTATTAATAGGAGAAAAAAGAAAAGAGAGAGAGTTTAAAAACTGGACGCTAACATTTAAATCACTGTGTCTACATAGAGACTTTGCCTGGACTCCTTTCCCCTTCAAAACCTTGGTCTCTGCAGAATGAAGACCTTCCAGAGCAGTCTGTGTTTCTTTATTGAGTGCACTTAGGGAGGTGATGAAATGCCTGTAATAACCATAACAAAGTTTATGCTGAGTCTGATTCTGCAGAGTGCATCCAGCAACACCCAGACAGAAAGGGTTTTGTTTCCTTAAGTCTTCTGTGCTCCAAGGGCTTTTGTATGGGATTTGCAGCACCTTCTTGGACTTTCATTTTAATAACTATCAACAAAATCCATTATGAAGAAAGCTCACATTAAGTTTGATTTTTCCTTTCTATTTAATACTTCATATTTTAAGTATTTAAATATCTTAAATCTTTTCACAGAGATTTTTGGATCATTATGGATGGAGTGTCTTTTGGCTTATTGCAGGGAAAACAGGATCTGTTTGCTGTTTGGAGAGGAATCTCATATAATCCTTTATTAATATTCCAGGAAAGGTTTTGACTGTCAATGTATTCTCATCAGTCTAAAGGTCTCTTTTTTTTTCTCCTTTTGAATTAACATAACTAATGACACGTAGCAGTAAAGCTTTGAGGACGAAAGCCACTTCAGTCCTTTATAGTTGGCAATACCTCTGCCTTCATATGCTTATGCAGGAAGTTAAAAAATCTCAGAGCCCAAAGGAAAGTTAGCATCCAGGAGGTGTGATTTATCTGCTTCTGACTCCTGCACTCATCTGCTGTCAGGCTCAGAAGATGTTTGTAGCTGCAACTTTCAAGACACAAATCAGCTGCCAAGTCTTTACCAAAGACTCCCAGGTGAGAGGCTGAAGAGATGGAGGGGTTGAGCAGAGGACATGGAGCAGAGGACCTGGAGAGGCAGGGGAAACCCACCAAGAGACTAGTGGCTTTTAAATATCCCCACTGTTGGGGGAAATTTTAGATAACAAAGTACTTTTAGGTAATGCCACTGTTCTCTCCAAGAAGCTATTGCTACAAATTTCTCATCTTGAAAGGGATGAAAAAAGTCTGAAATCTTCAGAGCTGGGCCAGATAGTCTTAGCAGGATATGTTTCTCAGTGCCTGGCTTGCAGTAAACATTAGTTATAGACACAAAATATATCCAGTAAGGAAAGAAATGCATCAATTGTCCCTTACGAAAAACAGAACCTTATCTAAGAGATTCACAGAAATAGTCTGGAGAAGGATTCTGTAAGAGACCAAAGACCTAGGTGCTGACTGCATCTTCCTTTGCCAAAGTCTCTGGTAAGCTGGGAACACTAGGCAAACCTAGGGAATGACTGCAGAAATGGCTTCTGTCACAATTCTCCCAGGGGCCATTGTGGTGAGAAACCATTACACATCAGCACAGAGCAGTGCCTGGGGAGGCATTGGCTGAGCAAAATTGCTCTGGCACCGGTGTCCTCATAGTGCATTTACCAGTATTTCTCATGGCCCTCAAACATCCACCCCAAGAAGGGCCCTTATGCTTCTGGTCCATGTCAGCAGTTTATCTATTACAAAATGCATGTCTACACAAGAAAAAGAAATTATTTTGTATTTTTTCAATCTCCTTAGTCCTTCCTCAACTTGTTTCTCTCTTACTTATGTTTTAATTCTTCCTTTAGCTCTGATTATATCCCCCAAATTTCCCATTAAGCAAGTACTCAGCATGTGGCAAGTGCTACCCTCAAAATCCTAAACACCCACACACCAGCAACCAGGTGAAATTAAACCAGGGCAGGCAAGAAAAGTTATGAAAGTTTTAAACAGTGAATGTTTCCAGAGAAGTTGCAGATACTTGGATAAATCCAGACTGAAGGAAAGATAAAACACAGAGTTTACAAACAAGTAAAGGAAGTGAAATCTATAAATCTGTCAAACCAGCAGAACTGAAGTTGCAACCTACATCAAGGAAATGGTTTTTAATGTTTTTTCAAAGGGAAAAAATATTAAAGAAAATCATATTCAGAGCAAATCACTTGTCAGAAGCTACCTCCTGAACTCCTATTAAGGTAGCAATAGATTAAAATCTAAAGTGGACCAAGTACATCTTTGTATCTCAGAATGGCAGGTACTGGTGACAAGGTAGGAAAGCCTTTTCTGTAGCAGGTGGAGCCATTAATTTTTTAGAATCACTTTGAACATTTCCACTTAAAAACTTACTTGCTACTAAAGTGAGCTAGAACATTGTCAACTCACCCTTGAACTATCCTGGTCTTTTCTTATGACACAGAATCTTTTCATGGCTGAATTGAGGTTTATAACAGAGTGCAAAAAGTACTGTACTGAATTCCTGAGAGTAACAATGCAACATTCTGCAGACTTAGCTGGACTAAGCAGCTACTCACTCATTGGTAGTTGTGAGGGACAGGACTGGATAATCCTTACTGTCTGAAATCCAGGGGAGAGAATCATGTATTTGTTTGGGAATGGCATTTTTGCCATCCTCTCTAAGGCTCCTAAATATACCACCACTGAATATATCAACATTTTATTGACTTTGTAAAGAGCATGCCTCAGCAGAGAGGAAGCAAAGACAAAGACAGGGAACTAATGCAATACATAACTAAAAATGGTTATGGTTTTCTGATAAAAGTTGAAGTTGGCATCTGTTGTATTCCAATGGATTAGTTCACAGGCACATCAGGAAGTACTGAACTGGCAGCTGCAGCTTGTGGCATCATTAAATACCCATGCTTGTTGCCCTCACAAGGTGTTTTGCGAAAGCAAAGCTTCTAAAAGGTTAGCAGAAAGCAATCCCTGCAATTCCAGTCTCTGACAAACAGCTCACAGAAGCTTTTATTATGAGTAGTATGCCATAGCTAGACAGATAAGGCAGACTTGCTGCTGTCTGGATCTGGAAGTTACCACCTAAACACCTAGGTCCCTACATGTTTTAATCTATGAAAAGTGATACAATCCCCAAGACTGACTGGTAATCAAACATTTTGTGCTTGCTACACCACCGTTGTGAAGGAGAGTCCTATGGCTACATCTCAACACATCAAGGATGGAACACTAACTTCTTTTTATTTTAACACTATAGTTATGAATCATCTGTAGAATAATTCTTATACAGAGCATGAAAACAGAAAGGATTCACAACATATAAATATATTTGCATATATATATTTTATATATAAATATATAAATTTACAAATATATTAACATACAAATATACAAATATACAAATATACAAATATACAAATATACAAATATACAAATATGTAAATATACAAATATATATATATATATATCTATATATATATTTTCTATAGTTCTCTGTAGGCTTCATTCCATGCCTGTTTGAAATCTGAAGCAGGCCACTAGAGGAAGATGTGCTTTCATTGGTAGATGGGCAAACAGCTCAGGGACACCCTGAACTTTAATATCAGCCCATATGCAGCCTCAGTTATTTTTCTTTGGATGCTTTCCATTTTTTCCCAAGCTGTATGAAGAACTAATTTGATTTCTCTTTCATTTTTCTGGCACAGACACTTAGGCTTCTGAAAATCAGTTAATTACGCAAAGCACTTTCTTTTAAATTCTACCAGTTTCAAATCACCATGGATATGTGGGGACAAAGGACAAGAGGCACAGAAGAACTGGCACACTGTATACTGTGAAACATATTATTAGGCAGTATCAACCCAAGGAAAGTATCATTCTGTTCCACAGAGACACTTTTAAAAAAATTAATTCTCTCTCTCTCTTTTTAACAAGCTTCATTTCCAGTGTGCTACTTTGTTTCAAATTCACTCTTTTCTTTTCCACAACTCTAACATGGCTTTTGCTTTCTTCATAAAACTTTTTTCTATTGGATTAATTTATCCTCTTTCTTATCTGTCCGAGTTCATTGTATCAGGTGTTCAAAATATTTAGCCTACTAAATATTGTGTGTACAGACAGAGCTGATCTGTGCTGCCCCTTTTAGTGCAAAATTCTTTGGCCCTGGGATGACACGAAAGTCGTCATGGACTGGCAAAATTTTCCCAGTATAACCCTGGAAGCTTCTAATGATCTAACATCATTACTAAATTTCTGAATGGCCCCTCTCAGCACTGCTGTCATGTAATATGGCAGTTGAAAGAAAAAGAGAAAAAGAAATAGAAGGAAAAGGAAAGGGAAAAAGGGAGAAGGAAAAAGGAAAAGGTAAAAAAAGAAAAGGAAAAAAAGGAAAAAGAAAAGGGTTTTTTTGTGTCTAAGTAGAGCAAGCCTTTTTACAACTAACCCTGGTTGAGATTACCATGAAAATAAGCCAAGCAAGACCCTGACCACTCACTATCCCATCCCACAGAACTAAAACTTGGGTTTGGGAATCCAAACAGTGCTTTCTCTGTCCCTGTTACGTGAACTTGTACAAACAGTTAATCCAGGAATATTACATAGATAAATGAGCCACTAATGGAACTTTGGGGTGCATCGGGGATGAGTGGGTGAACCTGGAATGCACAAATGTGGTGGGATTTCTAGAAGGGGAAGAAAAGTTTAGAAATATCTACATACGTGCACTTTGTGTTTCCGGAGAGAAGGATTGGTTTGTGTTCTTTTACCACTCATATTTTTAAATCTTGATAAAGAAAGATTGAGAAGATTACATTCAGCCTGAAAAAGAATTAATCTCTTACTGAGTAGCTGATCAGAGGTGATGAGAAGTGACAGTTCTCAATCTTGAGGATTGAGGAACCCAGCAGGGCACTGAATACAACAGCTCCACTAGAGGGAAATACTGGCCATAGAGAAAAAATGAAAGTGACTGCATGAGAATTGATAGAAAACATTTAAAGGCTTCTATAGATCATTGCATTCATGAAAATAAAAACTTAGAGGTTTTCTGAAAGCTTCAGAAGTAAAAAAGTGGTTTACTTGTTGTTATAATGGTGATACACGCTGAAACTCATCTTAATCTCTTAAGAAGAAGCAACTCAGGGATCCAAGGAAGAATGAGTATAAATATCTAAATCCTTTCAGATGTGTGCCTGAGTGGCAGCTGCACCAGCAGCAGCCCCAGGATCACAGCAAGGACATGGCAGGCAGGGGCCAAGTCAGTGCCTCACAGCATTGTCCCTCTGCTCTTTGGTGGAATAGTTCCTCTCCTGCTTGACTCCTAATGAGCTCCCATGAGCAGAGCGTGTGATAAAGGACAAAGATTTCCAGCAACACTAAGCCCTTGTGCTTAAGGTGTGCCAGCTTGGAGGTCCCAGCAGAGCTGTCCTCAGAGGTAATGGGTCTTGAAAAAGAGCTTTGAAAGCATTTCCCACTTGTGGGTGATTGGCTTTAGTTCTGTACTACAGCCGAAATTATTTAGTGTGCAAGGATACACGCCAGGGCGTGAGGGAGCCCCCAAGTGCTGTTAGGTGGAGAACAGCAGGATCGGAGCAGGGAGGGCTGAAGCCAAGAGCCAGGAGCTGGAAAGATGCACTGTGATGATGACCTTGGCAAGAGCATGCTTGGGGCCACAGACAAGGAATCACAGAGTTCAGCATAAAAGGAAAAGTAGAGAGTGTGGGCACAGGCAGGGCTGTGAGGTCAGAGGGCCCAACTCTGCCCAGGGTAGGGGGGCATCAATCAGGGTGTCCAGTCCTGAGTGTACCCAGCATCCTGCTGCTCTTGGGGATGCAGCCAGCAACCACAGGCAAGCCACGCTCCTTTCCTACACCACTGCTGGGGAGAAAGGGAGAAATGTCTCAAGGTACTGACAGAAGGGCAGGAACCATCATCTGAATTTCATTGTGTTGTCTTTAGAAAGCCTCTCCATTCCTCAGTATTCTGACCTGCAGACCTGCAATGATGCTGCTTGCCTTCCTCACTGGAGAGCTGCAAAGCTCAACTCATTATTGTTTGCAGCCTGTTTTAGAACCCTTAACTGAGATGTGCTAAAGAAGCAAAACACATTAGGTACAAAGCACATGGATAATACTGATGCTTATACAAAATATGCTTCAATAAAAGCTTAATAACTTACCAAGAGGCAATAAACCCAAGCGTTACCTCGAATGCATTATGCATGGCTAATTTACAATTCCTGGCATGTTTCTTCCTTGGAGAGACAATCAGCACACGTTATTTCAGAAAAGGTCTTCACAGATAAGCAAAATGAATATAATAGTCTCCTTAGCTGGCAAAAAATCAGCATCACTCCTGTGACCGCTGAGTCAGTTTACACCAGTTGCATAGCTGGGCCCATTTTGCTTAGAATGACCAAAATGACCAATTTTCCTCACCTGCTGGGCATTTGGGCACCGGGGCTCAGAGATGGAGCTGCTGGGGGACTGAGGTTCCCCAGACAAATTTACATACTCAATTTCAGTCAAAAAGATTATGTCACGTTTGTAATCTATTTCTGAATTAAAAGAAATTCTTGGAATGGCCCTTGGGAATTGAGGGCACATTGGCACTGTGATCGTTTGGAAAACTGCCATAATTACTTTTTCTATAAAAAGAATATCCATATCATACACTGTGGAGAACAGAATTTTTAAAGAGATGAGGAAAACTGACCTGAGTGGATTAAAGCTGAGGTCCAGATTTTTAATGGAATAGGTAGAATTGGATAAAATGGTTTTATTGTTGTTGCACTGAAATAATCATTGTAGGCAGCCCTTGTCATGCAGTGAGTTGAAAATTCTGGGTCCTAATTGTAGAGGTAGTTCCCTGGTCTCTAAGTGCTTCTTAATGTGAAAAAAAATGATGGAAATAATTTTTGGCATGTTCTTGCATGCTGAGAGGTCATAAATAATTAGAAGAATATTTTGTGAATTATGCTCAACTTATCAGCAGGAAGACATCCTAGAAGATTTTCAGCCTACTTGACATAAAAAATCAACCAACCAACCAGCCAACCAACCAACCAACCAACCAAAAACAAACCAGAGAAAATTGTGTCAATTGTCTCTAAAGACTTTATATATTCTCTGAGGAAATACAGGAAATTGTGATTTTCTACATTTATTTTTCATTTTCACTTTAAACTACAATTGAAATAGAGTTAAGCAAGAACACTTAAAATGTAGTTCCTACACAGAATTTCGTGTATGTTCTTAAATGTCTGTGCTCTGAACAAGCCTCATGAGCTGGCTGAAACGTAAGCTCATGGGTGTGCTAAGGCTAAGAACTCCCATCCCCCTTGTCTCTGTTTTGAATAGCTGCTTTTCTATACACAAGGATCCCCAGATTCCACTTACCACATGGACTGGCTTCAAGGTCCTTCTTTTTCTGGCATCCAGCTCACTTTTCATTCCCAGCAGCTCTTCTCATGACCACACTACTCACTCCTTGCAGCAATTTGCAGTCAAGCTGTGAAGTTGCTCAGAAAACTAACATGGCCAGGAACAAGCCATTTCTCAAGTAATTTTTCAGCCACTTCAGTCCCATAGGTAGTTCACTGAATGATGGCACAAATTATTTGCCAGTCCCAGAGGGAAGGGACTGAGAGGTACGATCTCTACGGTAGCAGCACTAAATTATGCAATACTGAGGTGGTTTTCCAGATATGCATGATACCAGTATCAAGCTATTTTCATCCTGTCAGAGTGACAGATTTTCAAGAAGGAAGAAGTGCTCTTACCCAAATGATTGTTTCTATTGCTCCTGTAGTGCTGAACAGCTTGGTCCTGGCACGTGCAGTGGCTGCAGGGGAAAGGGGCTGTCACCATACCTCCATGCTGTGCCTATCACCCTGATCCCAATTTTCTAACAGATCTAGCAAAATCATATGCCAGCTGATATGACAGAGACTTAATTTTCAGGCAAATCAGCAAACTATGTGTACTGTGCATTTTAATTGAGCAAAGCTCAGAAATGGAAGGACTGGGCTCACACTGCACAAGGAAGTCCATGTAAGTCACTTTGGCACTAACTCAGTGTGCAAGCTGAGCTGCATCAGTGCTATGATCCAAGAATATCCAACCCTCTCTGAATTCTTCAGCTGAGCAATTCACTCTCTTTTCCAGAAAAACATATTTTAATCACTGTAACTGATAAAATGCAGGATCACACTGTGAAAAGGAAAAAAACCATCCTCAGAATGTCATGGCACAGCAGGAAAATGAGCAGGATGGTATTTAAACTGTTAAGTAATGTGCACACCTACAGTACAAATGTTCTTTATCAAACATCATACCATCATGAAGATGATGGCAGGCAAAATATGTTATATAATCTCTTGCAAGAAGATGAGACACAAATCATAAGGAAACAAGAGTATAAGAATTACTTTTACTCAGGACTGATTTTCTGCTCTTTCCCAAATGGCAGAGGGGAGAGGGAAGAAAAGTTCATGCAAAGGTTAAAGAAAATCTGTGGAAAATTAGAATAAGTACCACCAAATTAAATAACCAATTGAACTCAGCGTCCTAGTCTATCAAAAGATACAAATACCATCAGCAGATGCTGGAAAGCAGTAGCAAACAGTTGTGTGGCAAGTTGTGTCTATTACAAAATAGACTAGGAAAAATAATGGGAATATCTTTACTTTTCATATGGTTATCATTTTATTCAGGTCATTTATGTCAACTCATAGTCAAGAGGGACCATAGGTAATATGACTTGTGACATTATTCGCCACATTCCAGGTAAGGGGAGTTTTATTACTATTGTTATTGTTACTGTTACTCTTATTCTTCTTATTCCTGTTCTCATTCTTACTTACTTACTCTTGCTGGTATTGTTTACTACTTGCCACAGATGTACCAGAAAAACAAGGGCAGTAATTTTTGGTATGTCTCTGTATGACTGTCCTCCTAAAAATTGCATCTTACTGCATTTTGGGTCATTTAGTAACAGCAGTAACTTTTTACACAGTAACCAAGCACGTAAAAAAGATATAAGAAAAGAATAAAAAATTATTTTATGTATTTTGTTATGAGTTATAAGAGTGACTCAGTAGTCAACAAATCAAAACAAAATCATCCTTCAAATTCATTGCAGTACAAAGTTCCTTATGACATTGGTGAGCAAGCTCAATAATTTTTTTAATGAACTCAGTCACAGATGGAGACTACACTGGAGACTGTTCAGAAACAATTCTAACTCCTTCCCAAAAAGTAACTGTGTCAGGCATTTGGGGACTAAACCTCGTGCAAGAATCCACTTTGAGAGGACACAGAACTGACTGCAGGTATCCATGCTGCATTCAGCTGTTTGTCAAAGCAGAGGGAGTAGGGAGGGTTAACAATGATTTGTACCCGAAAAAGAACTGCTTGTTAATTCCTGCTGGTTTCATCCTGGGCAGGGGGAAGGAAACCAATCTCTCAGGCAGTGGCCTAAACCGTGAGACAAAAGGCAGTAAATCAACAGTCCTTTTCTCTCAATAATCTAATTTTTTCCCTATTTTTCCATATTTTTTAAAAATGGACTTGTGAGGAGATGCCCACACTGAGGTTCCATCTCTCTTCCAGGCATTTTCCACAGGGGCTCTGCTTCCCACAGTATGCCAGCACAGACAGCATGGACTCTTGGCCTTAATTCAGGTTTAAGATCGTCTGCAATCTACAAGGCACTCCATGACAGGGTGGAAAAGCAGATGTCCTGGAGGGAGGAAGAATTTTTGTCCCTCTTGACTATGAGTGCTCCCTTTGATGGCTAAGCTGCGTGAGGAGCAGGGATGGAAACAAGTCACCAGCTGTGTTTCCAGCAGGGGCTGGTCCCATCCAGGGACAGGTTTTCAGCCACTCCCTGAGCTGCATGCTCACAGGAATCCTGCGTCCCATGCCCCATGCCCTGTGCCTTGTGCCATGGTCCTGGCTGCACAGAGGATTTGGCAGAAGCCAGTCCAGCACCCTGCTGTCCCCAGTGTATGGCTGCTGCCGTGCTGGGGACAGTTTTAGACAAGCTTGGTCACAAACTTGGATCTAAAGAGCCAAAGTCTACTGACATCTCATTTCAGGCTCCTTTGCCTCATATACTGTCTGAGTCCAGTTTTTCTGACTCCTAGTTCAGCTGTCCTTTTTAATAATTTTTAAACCAACATTTTTATTTTTGTTGTAATTATTTAGAAGGTTTCATTTGCTCCTCAGTATTCTCCCAGAGACTTTCACATCACTCAATCTTTGAACTCTTTTGCCAGGGAAATTGTTTTGTTTTTCTTCTTGAGCAAATGAGCTCTGCTCTTTTGTTTTTATTGATAAGGGCATTGCACCCATCACTGGTAATACAGGCCTGAAGTCCTGATTCAGCACAGAGAAATGACTCCAATTCTCCATACAAGATGAGGCTCTGGGTTAAGGAACACTCCACTGAACCCACAGACACCCCAATAAAATTCCTTTTTCTCTGATTTTGCTGCAGTGAAATAATTTTCTCCCATGAAGAATATATACATGATGAATGATCAGGTTATTTTTATTCTAAATTGTATTTTATATGAGGCACTCATTGGAAAAGTGACGATCCAAGAGGTTCAGTGTTTAAAGCCAGAAGGAATCATTAGATCATCCAGTCAGGCTTCTGAAATATCATAGGCCATTAAATTTCTTGATGGTATCTTATACTAAATCCAAAGGCTTCAGAAAAACTAAAGATTTTCAGGCGCTCAGATCTTTTGAGGAGATTAAACTGCATGTTGTAGGCAGAATACCAGAGAGACCAAGCTGGTGCCGGAGGAGTAGTGGATGGCAAAGAATTGATTAGGTGCAGGATGTTCCTGGAAAATAGTGCCCTCATCACTGGGAAAACTAAAAAATATAGTATCTGTCAATCTTCCCTGGGATTTAAGATGCATTTCTGACCCCCCAGGCTGAACCTGTCATGGACAAAGTATGCAGCCTGCATCAGCAAAACAAGGGATCCCAGGTAATCCAGTTCCACTGTCTTGAGAAACAAGGCAGACCCCCTTGGTCGGTCTAACCACACTGCAGAGTCTGCAGCATTTTGTTAAGACAAAGCATTAAATCCTCTTTTCTAGGAAAGGATTTTAGGTGAACCTTTTCTGTTCATCTGATGGGAAATCAAGTCAGCATAAAGAAAGCTGACTGGAAGATTTGACTGCACTTCCTCAGTGCCACTGGTTGGTGGGGTGGACCAGCTACAGAGTTGACTGAGGCAAGTGGGTAAGTCCTCAGTCAGAACCCACCAGTCCTGCTGGGTCCTCCTCCAGCTACAACTCTCCAAAAATAGTAAACTTGGAGTTAAGATCATGCTTGAAAGAAAATCCTGTTTTACATTCACAGCTTTTATAATATCTGGACTTTTTAAAATTTAAGACAACTGGCTATATTTAACAGTCAGCAAATGTGAGCTTTGCAATAGAATAGGTGAGTGGGAAAACATACAGAAGAATTATTTTCTAGGGAAAGTAGCAGAAGGATGAGCATCTTGTTGAATTGCGCAAGACTGCTACCAATTAGGGTATATATTTATCCAATATTCATGGACTCCATCCTGCTGAAGGCTTCAAATATTTAGCATGAAACTGTTCCTTACCTTTCAGCGATTCTGAAGATGTTGAAAGAACCCCAAAATCCAGAAGACCAGATGGATATGGGCAAACCTTCATTATAATCATCTCACAGTGAGGTAGCTACACTCAAGTGAATTGCTCAAGGGAAAATCTCTGAAGAGCTACTTTGGCATCTCACTGCATCGAGATACATTTTCTTTGATTACAGCCCAAATCTAAGCACTCATCTGATTCGGGAACTCTCAATGTATTTCTTAAGTGCTACTTTTTTATTATGGAGCAAGGATAAAGTAAACACTGAATGTCATTGTAGTACCAAAGACATCCTGCTGAATTATAGGTGAACAGGAGTCACAGGCAGGCACTTGTGGGCTGCTTAAAATGGAATACTCAATATTCTGTGAATATCCCCTTGCCTTCAAGGGATCCTCCCACAGATTTGCAATGTGTTGACAGCCCCTTTACTTGCTGTCTTGAAGTTGAGTGGTAACCCATACAAAAGCAAACTGCAGCAGTATTTAAGTTCCCAAAAGGACAGAGGAGCAAATTTTCTGCCCAATATAATGAACATCCTGGGTCTTTACTCAATTAATTTCTCAGAGCTGGCAGGGCATCCTTTATGCTAGGGAAAAGTGATCTTAACACCTCCTATCAATATCTCTACAAAGATCAGCTCTTGACTGGTACCTTTGGCTCATGTGCCAGCTTGGTGCATGTCAGAGGAAATGACTCTGGGCAGCTACAGGGGTGGGTGGGTGAATGTGAATTCAGTCTCCAAGCTCCTCGAGCAACATGGTGCACTGAAACAAGGATGTGAGTGGCATTTAGTTCAGCCTGTAAATGAATAAAAGCAAAGTGTCATCCTGGGCTTCAGAATGAAAGAAAATAATTCCTTTAGACAGACTGATCTAGTTGTATCAGCATTGACTTCAGTGGCAGGCCAGAGTGAAAGTGGTTTGAAATTTTTGTGTTGGAGCAGGAGAGATTGGCCAGTCAACACAGAATAAACTCTACCCAAGACTTACCTTCTCTGACTGATCCTTAGACAGTGAAATCTCATGGCTTTTGATTTCCAGAAGGTCAGACTTGATGGTGAAAATGGTCTGTTCTGAACCAAAATAAATATCCATGGCTGTTTTTACAGAATGCATTGTATTTTAAAATTTACTTTAAAATTGGTGAATTGAGTGAAGGAAAGAAAGATGCAGTAAGAGTGGAACAGCTAATTTAACCTTTGATAGTATTCTTGGCTCTTGCTAGGTTTTGTCTCTTCGCAAGAGAAAAAACGATCAGAGTCCTGTCCTTTCTCTCACATTTGTTCTGGTTCAACATGAAGAAAAGAAGAGTAACCTCAGGTCTTCACAGCTGAAGCAAAGGACTGCTTTATGAGGTTTTAGACTTCATAATGAAAAGTTATTATAGTCATAAAATATACTATAAATAAATAAAAATAACATATTTGAATGACAGTTTGAACTGTAAACTTCTTGAAACCTTGTTCTATTTTTTCCCAGAGTTGTTCTTCCACACCCTTCCCCTACCTTCCAAACCAAGTCCCACATTGCAGATCTGGCTTGCCATGCATGAAACTCTCCATCCTCTTTCACTGGATCCAGCCACCCTCAAATACAATTGGGGAACCCCTTAGCCTGCAGCATTCACAAAGCAGACTTCTGGTTTAAAACAGAGCTGGTTTAAATTATAGCTTTGTACAAGTAAACTATTTTCATGCAACTTTTTCAGAATTTCCGTGTCATTAGCAAGCAACCTAAAACTTGAAAACTAGCAATTATTTGTGTCAAGAAAAAAACAGTCATTGTTTTCAGTGATCCATCCTTTGTGCTCCCATGTGGCAGCAAAAGCCAGGGCTATAACAGCATAACTTGACTCAGAGACTATCCTACAGATGGTGAGTGAAAAAATGGTTATTAAAACAGCAAGTGTAAGGCAATAGTGCATTTTCAACTTGTTCAGAGTGAGGCATTAAGAACATAAGACCAGCTCTTCGCCATTCCAGGCACATGAACAAAAGAGTTCCAGCTTACAATGGTCCAGAGTATCCCTGTTCTATATTTGACACCCTGGACACATCAACAAATCCCAACAAACTTTGGAACTGCAAGGACAGATCAAAAGCTACCAGGAGAGTGGATCATAGGAAATCAAATTGCCTTCTCTGTTTTCATCTGCAAAACCAAGCTAAGCATCAAAGCACTCCACCTCCCTCCCTCCCTCCAGGTGACCAGCACAAGCCTTGAAGCAATGTGGATGCACGACAGACGCTGAGAAGCAGGGTTTGATCCAGCTGGAGACTGAGGAACTCAAAGCCAGTTCTGTTCTCACTGAACTTTATGAGGGTTTTCTTGATAAAAATTGGCAGCTGATGACAAGTTCAGTGGATGTGAAGGGGTGTATTGTGATGGAATATGCAGACAGCATTCACAAGACCCTACTTTTTTTGTGTCTCAGTCTACAAAACAACCCTGATTAGGTAAATGTAATAGCAACTGTTTTTCTTTGAAAGTAAACACCTCAGCTGTGAGTTTTACATCCTTGCAACAGCACAGAATCATTTCTTATAAGAGGGTAAAGTGTCAGAAGTGTCAGTGCCCTTTTTTTAAAGTCAGTATGATATAGCACTGATGTTACAACCTTAGGCTCCCACTCATTTCAAAGGATCCATTGACTTCATAAACTCACATACAAAAGTACCTTAACACACTTCATTTTAGCTAAAGTGAAAAAAACAGCTAAAGAAAGTGACAAGTATTATGTTCCTAAAATTGGAAATTGAGTAATTTGCACAAACTGTGACAATCTCGTCTCTCTCCCTGGCAATCAGAAGATTGTCAGCAGATCAGAAGAAAATGTCAGCTGTTTTCTCTAAAAAAAGAGACAATAGGCTAGATGTTAATTCTTGACCTCTGCAACTCACCAGGGATTGTCTTAATGCACATCACTCACATGACAGACAATTTTTATCAGTGCTGACTCTAAGATGTCTTTCAGCAGCATATTGCCAAGGACCATGAACACACCCTTACTTCTTTTTTTTTTTCCCCCAAAGTTATTATGCTTTCTCAGTGTCCTTGGAATAGCCTGCCCATACTCCATAGCAAGGCTTTGAAAACACCCAGACAGAGCTCTCTGACAGTCCAGTTCGATTTTACTGAGCACAATGCACAATGAGCTTGTTGCTCTCCTACTGCAAAATGAACAATAAAGATTAAATAGATCCAGTTGTGAAAATCCCATGTAGTTTCAAGCCTGCGCCTAGACTAGACTGATTTTAACACTTTTAAAACATTTTCCAAACATTAAAAAAAACCTTCCAATTACTATGCTGCTGAGAAAGACTAAAAATTCCAGGTTCAATATTAATGTTGATTCCAGCTGTGTAGGCCAGTGAATTTACGTTTGCCTGGCCGAGATCAGCATCTTCATTTTATCTAAGAAAAAACCCTGCTTGCCAGTAATTCTCATAATGACCTCCATATTTTTTCCTTCACATGGTTATTTAGTACATCTCATGTACTAAGAAGAGAAGGTGTTCCACTCTGCCCATAAAAATGTGCTACATTGTTCAGGTATATTTTACATGTACACAGCCGGGAGGCAGAAAAACTTTGGTCAGCCTCTTTCTCCTCAGTTTACACATCATGTGTTCAGTTATCAAAATGAGAAAAAAAAAGCACTTATAGAAACTTTTCTATTTAATTAAATTCAATAACTGCTATAATTTCTTGATTATGAATCTTCTTCCAACATTATTGGAAACCCAGATTTAGTGTGGCAACAAAAGTATGACATAAGCTCCACAGAAAGTCTAGACTGCAGGAAGCTAAAGGAAGAATTTTTGGCCTCTTTTTTCTTTGGGGAAGTACAAGCTTCAGGCAATTTTATGTTTGGCTCTTTCCATAATTTCACCTAATACCTTTGAAAGCCTTCACTCATTCTCTGCTCCTGAACCACAAACATCCCAACTCTCAAACTGGAAGTGTCTTGCTCAAGATGTCACTACAGCCCTCCTGTGCTAAGCAGCTTCAACTGGGAATTCTCTTACACATTCCCATTTTTCTACTATGGAATCATCATCTGGGATGATGCTTGTCTAAACTGAAAATACTTAAAAATATGAGATAACACTTATGTTGGGATGTAAAATTACTCCCCACAAAAATCAGAAGATTCTAAATGAGAAGGCATGGGAACAGCACAGTAGATCCACAGCTAAATCACAGGAACTTTATCCCAGATGTTCTTATATTGATACAAAGCTCCCTTGCAAGTTTCTTCTTCAGTGAGCATAGATGTCATGCAGAAAGGACAGAGCAAGGCACCAGCTTGGATGCAATCATCCTGTGCACACCACCACTCACTGCTGCTCCGCCCAGTGGTGCTCTATTGGTTCTGTGACTGTGATGGCCAAGGGGAAGAAAGATGCCTGTGTAGGCTCAGGCAAAGCTTGAGATCAGCCTGTGTGAGGATTCAATTTGCAGTGTTAATGCTGAAGCAAACTAGGTACCCATTATGCAAACAACAAGCGACACATTAAACCATTCTAAGACCTAATGAAAGCTATAACTTTTTTTTTTAATGCTATAAACCAACTGGAAAATGCTGATGAGAGAGGAGTCCTTTCTCTGCTATTGCAGCAATTTACACTATGGGTTTTAATTAATCGCTTCCCTCCATTGCCCCTGTCTTTCATTGCAGAACTGACTTGTTTTTTCATTTGAAAAAATCAAGCCCTCTAGCAGCTCACTGGTCTCTGGAAAAGGATTAACCCATTTGAAGTCATAACTAGGGGCTTCAAGCAGGTGTCCAGAAGAGCAGATGTGAACTACCCTAAGTAATTACTTTCAGCTCTCAATTTGTCCTTCACTGGCTATTTGAAATCTAACCTTAAAGGTGTCAAATGGCACTTCACATCATCTTCACAGCATGTAAAACTCAAAGCAAGAAAAGTTATAACACAGTAACCTCTCCAGCTTTTCTTGACACCAAAGCCCTTGCAGATGCTTCTGAGATGTAAGAGATTAGGAGAGTTGGAGGTTTTACCTGAGATATCAGAGTGCTCTTGAGAAAGGCTATGACACAATGGAGGAGGCTGTGCTTCACCAGAATTTGTGAACAGGGCTGCTAGCATCAGCTGGCCACAAGATCCAGATGACAAAAATTTTCAGGCAGTGAATCTGTATTTCCTGTCTGTCTCTAGTGGGAATATATCTCAAGTTACTGTCTTTTTTAACAATAATACTTCTACTTGACAGTTGCTTTGCAGCAGACCGTAATCTCAGACACAGTTTCTTACTTTGGCAAATACATTCTCATACTAAAAATTACAAGGGAAAGAAAGAAATTACAGCCCTGAGAAAAGTGATTACAGAAAAGATAGACAGGAATTAGACCATCCAAAGAATGTAATTTTAAGGTTTAATGATCACAGGCTATATGCTGCAAAATGCCTGTGACAGATTATGTTAACCACTACGCAGCTGCCTGCAAAGAGCACAGCTGCCTTATCCTCCTGGCCACAGCGGGGTTCTAATCTTTTTCCCCCATTAGGATGGTACATTTTTAAGAACACCTTGGAAACTGTAAAATGGTGTCTTGGGTTTGGGTTTTCTTGTCTGATACTTTTTTTAAGCATTTTCATTGAAGAAAGTTATAAAATTCTCCCTGGGGCCACAACTCCAGAGTTTTACCTGGTTTTCATCATTCTGCTCTGAAGTTTTGCAGCTTATGAGAGATCTCCTACCATAAAATTCATGAGGTCTGTTTAAAAATCTATGTTTTGCATAGAAAAATCAGGCAGTCTTCATAAGCCTAAAGACACTTGACCGGGCTTTGTAACTTAAGGGATCCTAACTTGTCACCTTAAAAATCCCCACAAGAACTCTGAATTTTATGCTTAAAGGGTTTCTCAAAATTCCTTAAGTTTCCTTACAACTGATTACAGTTAGAATTATCTTAAATACAGATGCATCAGACTTCAAAGTAATCTTTTTCTGAGCCCCTTTTTTATAGTTGTATTTTCTAAACACTGATCCAATCAACTGAAAAGCATTTGCTGAACAATCCATGGTTCGCTGTTCTGCTCTACCTTAAGATGACAATACAATCTCCAGTTCCACAATCAAATACCCATGGGGAAGATACAGCAAGCAGGGCACAAGCAAAGTGCCTGACTTTATTGTGTGGTGACACAGGTCCATGGCAATCCTCCTCCACTGACCACCACAGTCATGGTTCAGCCACTGGCTCTGCCTGAACCCAATCTCACAAAGGACCCTCTGTAAAGCTTTAAGGTCTCCCTCTCTCCACAGGTTTTTGAGGAAGAATTTTGTAGTTTTAATAACAGGAGGGGTCAGGTTGTACAACATTTGGTACTGCTGGTTGACATGTAGGTAAGGTCACTGGAAGTGGGACCAGAATTTCTGGGGATATGGTGCTTCAACAATCAAGGCCAGATGCTCAGTGGGTTTTGGATGAATTTTCAGGTAAGTGGAGAGGTTGCATTTTCAGACTGGTGTGACTGTGAGAGAGAGGTCTGATTCCACTTCAGAGAGAAATACTACAAATTCTTCTTGCATTATGGGAAGGCTGAATTTCCTAAATACTGGCTAAAAAATGAACACTATCAATATCAGTGCAAGGTATTTGTGGATATATTACCCAGTACAGTTTTTCATCACAGTTACAAGCAGTCAATGAGATGTAACACTGTGGGATTTCAGCAAGTGTGAAGGGCATTAAAAGAGAGACGGCTAATGGACAGAGTAATAGAAAGTAAGTGCAGAATGATCACAAATTGATTCTGTTTATATTTAAAATCAGACAATAAATAGGAGTAGGTCTTTAGCTAAAGATTTGGATTTCAGAAAAGCAAATTTAGACAAGCTAAGGAAACTGATTACCAGAATCTGTTGGACTGAGATGCTACAGCAGCTTGACAGTGGAAGGGGAACTGCTCTCTTTCAGAGGAGGGCTTGTCAGGACATTGTCCAGTGATATTTAAACTTCTTGAACTGGGAAATATCTTTCCCAAAGAATTCTAGGGGTATCTCTGCTACCTCTGTCTCTCTTATACGTGACAAGTGGTAAGACACCTGTCATTGACAAGTACATTCAAGTCTACCTTAGTCACTTCTGTCTGATCAGGTTACAGTGAAAGTTTATAATGGAGACCTTCTTGTTCTAAAGGATGCTTTTAATGTCCTGTACTCAAATTTTATTTTTCAGCCCATCCACCATCCTTCTCCTGTGCTGGTATTCTCATACTGTTCTGAGTGATGATGCTTCTCAAATCTGTCAGTGCTGCATTCATCCTGTTTGTGTGAAGGTCAGTGGAAACAAATAGGGTCAGCTCTTCCAGGAACATCCTGCTACCTCATCTCTAAAGCTATTTCCCCTGCAGTGAGTTCCTGGGTGTGCTCTAGTTCCCTATAGAAATTTCCATATCTCAAATAGACTGTGGTACTCAAATCTAAAATGAGTGGCAATCAAAAGAGATATGGAGCATCTAAACTGTATTGAAACTATCAGATGAATTGCAGCCTTTATCAGGATTCGTCTCTTTATCTGTTTCCAGCCCACATGAAACATCTATCACGTAAACTAATAAATGTTGTCATCGCCAGAAGGGGAATGAGGAAGATGTTTAAAATAGAGATATCTGGCTGTTTTGTAAAGGAAATCTTCTATGTAAAGAGCTGTACACCTTGGTGAAGGTTGCAGAAATATAACAGAGAATACACAGGCAAACATTTAAAGAATAAGAAAAAAATTCAGGGCTTTTCACTATTTTACTGTTGCTTTTTATATCCCAGTTTCCTGAAAATACTACTGCTTTCAGAAAAAAAAACCAAACCAGAAGTGCCTGGAGAAGAGTTATGTGCAGGAGTCTCTCTGGCAATATGCCTGGATGGATGCCTGAGCATCCTGGTCTGACCTTGGCTGACCCTGCTTTAAGCAGCTGAGCCCTTCTGAAGCCCCTTCCAGTCTGAACTATCTGATGGTCCAGTGAGGCTAAGCTGCCCCTCTGCAGCCCTGTAGCACAAGCAGAAAGGTTGAGCTTGCACAGCAGAGGTGTGCTGGCCGCTCAAGGGCACAAAGTGTCTCTCAGACGTTCCTGTCTAATTTCCAGCTCTCCAAGGAAGTATGCCTTCCAGGTTTCTGAGGGGCTCTGTCACAGCCCTATGAGAGCCAATAATGGTCTGTGGAGACTTTCAGTTACACAAAGTGAGCAGAAAGAACCATGACACCAAACAAAGCCAACATCTGTCAGACACCTACTCTCTGAGTACAGCAGTGTCCCAGGAAAAGCAACATTCAGGCTATTCTGACTGCTATGCACTCCCCAGCAGGCCAAAATTTAGATGTGTAAAAGTAATTTTCAGTCATTCTTCTCACTGCAGATATGTGCTCCCACCCTGAGCACAGAAAGGACAATGAGGAACAGTACCCTGCCTGTCTCCTGCCTAAAACTGCCTTGCTGACCCTGCTTTAGAAACAAAGAAATGAAAAAAATCAAATAAACTTCAGATCACAATCTCACCTTCCCCTGGGGATAATGTGCTACAACCAAACACAAACCCACAAGGACTGCTGCCAAAATGTGTATCCCTGCCTGCTGCTTCTCCAGGTGGGCTGCAAGTGACTTCATGAGAGAGAGTGCAAAGAGAAAACATCACTTGGGTCTGTGCAACTCCCCTCCAGTGAGTAACCCTGTGTCTGAAGCATCCTCTAACAATTCACAAGTGTACATTGCTTAGACAGACACTGAAGGAAAGCTGAAGAAATACTACAATACACTCAAAAGGTTTAAGAAAAAGGAGCCAGTAAATTCTGCCTCCTTCCTTAGAAAAAATCTTCAGTGCATGCATTCAACAAGAGCTCTCTTGGCTGTATTTCCAAGAGCTGGGTGGTGTCCAAGATTTACAAAGTCCCAAGGCTGCATCCAAGGAATCAGGAAAAAACCAAAGACTAAGATCTTTCTGATAAAGATAAAGAAGTCCCTGACTGTGTGTTCTGGGATCTGAGTCCTGGCACAGCAAGTGTTTACCTCTTGAGGGTGGGCTGAAGCGTGGGCGAGACTTTGTTCTCCTGGAGCATGACAAAGGAAAGGGTAACATGCTTCTTAACAGAAGAGGAAAAAAGATTCAAGCCAATTGCTTTTCCAATGACACCTGGCTTCCACTGAGTTGAGAGCTTCCTTAAGAAAATTCTGGGTTTGATTTACTATTTAAACTAGAAATAAATATAGTAAATTTTATTCTTCCTCTACCAGAAGACCCAAATTAAACAACTTGTCCGTATAGCTTCAGTATTAATTTCTGTGGGTTTTTTCAGCTGTTCTGTGCTTTGTGGCTGCTGTTGTTAGCTACTTGATGTCCCCATGGTCTCTGGACATACTGCCTAAACTATGTATCTGATGGCACACTACGATAGCACAACCAGAAGCATTCATTGCTCCAAAATTGTTCATTTAATTTCATATCACCTTTGTTATAAAAGTTTCTATTTCACCTTTTAAAGGTAAAAACCAAACTACAAAATACTGGAATTTTCTTCCAGGTAAAAAATTCATTTTCCCATCATCTCTATTTTTAGTTGGATAAACAGAAAATGAAAATGAAAACACGTCTCAGTTTGACACAAAGACAGGATTGAAGGCATGTTCATCTGAGTTTATTTTATTCTTCTGTGTGTGACACCGTGGAACCACACAAGGCTCTCCAGGTTCCTTTACTCAGAGGAGCTTCTCATTGACCCAGTCAAGCAACACCTACAGCCATTGGGACAGCAGGGTCAGCCATGACTGGTGGCAGCTGTTGGGAAGTCTGAAAGCAAACAAGCTATTCAACAAAAAAGTATCAGGTTAAAAAAAAAAAAAAAAAAAAAAGAAATAGCTTGGTACCATGCCAGCAGCCCAGAGCTCATCCCTACCCCCTTTGATTAAACTGTCAAAACATATTCCTTGTGGTGTCCCAATACTACAGTGTTTGTCCAGGGCTCAGTGACACTGGGAGGAAAGGATTTAGCTGTCTGCAAAACAAATACAGAAACAAAATCACAAAGCAATAGCAGGTGAGACCAAAGGCACAAAACTCTCTTTACCAATCAATAGCCCTACAGTGCTCACAGACCTGTGCCAGGAGCCAGGCTATAAAACAGATGCCTGTGTGACCAACAACACCTTGGGTAAGAGAACCATTCCCCTCTTGTCAACAAAAGGCTAAATCAACCCCACAGATTTCCACAGGGGGTTATTCCTATTTATTCCATTATTTGTCAGAAGCCAGTTAGGATCTTGATGTGCCCTGGACATCCTCTGCAGCCTGTCCTTCTAACTAAGTGTACCATGGTTATTCTCACAGACGGGAGAGTTTTTTTCGTGAAAACTTGCAAGAAATTGAGTTAGAGGTACCCTTCTGACCTTTGGCATACTCCCACACTCTCCCCAGCCAGCAAGCACCCTGATCTTGAGGCTGGCATTGGAAGGCACAGCAGTAATGAGGGCGGTCTCACTATATCACACACCCCTGGGGCTGAGGAAAATGGTTGAAATTGCAGGTCAGGCTGAAGTAACTGAAGTGGAGCCCAGGCAGAGAACAAAGGCTAAAACCAAGCCTGTAGGAAAAGTTGTCAGACCTTTACTTTACTTATTAAAGTTGGGCAGTGCCTTGATCCTTTGTTGTTCTGAAACACACATGACACGTGTGTGCAGAAATGGTGGATATACCTCTGTGTACTGTTCAGTTGAATTCACAGTAAATTTTAAAACACTGTCATCTACTCACTATCACTATCCTCCTAGAGCCCCTAATTGTGTCAAGTTATGAGATTTAGAGGGGGCATTGGGCAAGTATATTCCAAATTCAAACCTTATTTCCTTTTAAAATTTACAAGCTTGCCTTAATATAAAAATATTCCCTTTAGGGTTTCTTGGCAGAATTAGAAACATAAAAAATTATTTCACAGCTGCAGGAAGGCATACTTTCTGAGATAATACTGGTTTATGTAAAGAGATTATTCAAATACAGTGACAGTCTCTTTCAAAATATTGGAAGATTACATTCAGGAAAGATACTAAGATTGCTTAACATCTCCAGAGTGAAGAGATAACACCACCTTCTTGAAACCCACTGCTCCCCTTGGCCTTTCCAACAGTGTGCAGCTGTGGAGTGGAGGGAGGTGTGAATGAAGAGAGCAGGCAGCAAGACGAGGAGCAGTCTTTCATTTTTACATTGAACCACTTCCCCCCAAAACATGTCATGGGCCAGTAAAAGTACACAACATACGGGTGGGAGCAAAGTGCAGGACGGTGAGCCATGACCTTCAGTTTGCCATCAGTTTCCCTTTCCAAGTGATTTCTATGTTGCTGTAAAATGAACCCTCATTTTACAGCAATATAGAAATCACTTGGAAAGGAGACACCGTGACCATGTGGGTCTGCATCAGCCTCGTCTCCTCGGGGCGTGGGTGACTACAGAGGCCACAGGGGAATGAATGCCTTGTGCTGCTGGAGGAGGCCACGTGCTGCAAGCTCCTCCTGCAGATCTGTCCTCACAATGCCCTATTCCCACTTACCCACTTTCTAATACTTTCTCTAGAAGATCAAACACTGCTGTTGCCAGATGAGGCACGCGGAGGTACGGGACTGAGCTTTCTCCCAGTGTGCTGCCCACACACACTCACAGCCATGACGGAGCCTCGGGGTGCCCACAGCCAGCACCACCCACAGCTCTGCCAAGCACAGCCTCCTCCAAATGTGTGCCCATGCCAGGGCAGCAGTGCACCCTCCCACCTCCTGCAGCTCTGCATCTCAGCGTTGCTCCCTCTGTATCCCAGATGCCCACCCCAAAAGAGGGCCTGTGCTGGCCATAGTGGCTGCACTGTGAGCTGGGCTGGGAGTGGGGGCCTGGGGAAGGAGTAGCAAGAACCAGCACAGGGCTGGCTGCTGGGATTAGATCTCCTCTGGAAAGGATTTCAAATGCCCTGGCCACAAATGTGGCACTATGAATTTTGGCAGAGTCATGCAGTAAAGACTATGGCAAGTGGTGATTCTGCTTTGAAAGAAATTTAGCTAGGAGGATAAAACTGTGGATGGGAGAAACTCACAAAAAATCTCTGGATGGGGTAAAACCCACAGGAACACTTGCAGAAAAAGAGCCTGAGGTGATTATAATGGAACCATAGTTAACCTGGGCAGGCTGTGGTACACTGGTGCCAAACTGGTACAGCACACCATGAGCACAATTTGAATTTTTAAAGCTTTTCACCAGGTCCATTCTCCTTACTCCACTTAGCAGAGCAGATCTGGACATTTTTCAGATTCTTCCATGAGCAAAGAAATAATGGATCAATTTTCCCAAAGTCCTAGTTCTGTTGTTGGTAACCTACAGCATTTAAGGCAACAACATGAAGCCTTGTTTAGCAGAAAAGTAGAAAAAGTACAAATTTCTCTCAGTTGTGTCCTGAAAAGCTACCTTTTGTTTAAACAGGAGGGATAGAAGCACTTCAAGGGATGAAAGCTCACTAAATCATTCGTGTGCTGTGACCTGCTCTGCCAATGTCTTTCTAAGTGATATCTTTTAACTGGTCCAAAGTTTTCCTCACCTGCTGACCTGGGATACATTCAAGCAAATTGGTCTCTCCACTCCTGGTTTGCATGTGCACTATCCTTAAACTACAGAATGTCTCAGTTTGCACGTCAGCTGTGATTTTGCAGGTGTCTGTGGATTAACTGGTAAACAATGTGGACGAAAAAATAAGAAGACATTGCTTTACATCTTTAAGAGAATCATAATGGAAAGCACCAAAATACAGTACATCAGGCACACCAACATTGTTTTCCTTCTGCAGGAGCAGAGTTTGTCAATATCTCTACATGAGCAAGTGCTGTTTGTTTAGAGCACATACTGAGAAATGTTAGTTTCTGCAACCCTGTTTTAAAAAAACTCCTACCCTTCTGCAGTTAGCAGCTTCCTGTCCTGATGTTTACAGCAAAAACATGCTCTTTCCAAGATTTTTGAAATGGCTTTATGGCACAACCCAGAGTGAGCAAGCATACTGCTGACAGTGTATGTGCAAACCAGAACGGAACAGCAGAAAATGGACTCATTATCATCCTTCAGTCCTTTGCTTCCTTTTACTTAAGTGATGCTTTGTGCACGTTATGTATGGAAATGAAGGATTGCCGATATTCTGATTCAATTTTATTAAGTATTAAGTACGTATTTAAGGCAAGCCCTCGGGATGTTAAAACATCTTTAGACGGAGATCCTCTAATAACTGAGAACAGATTGAACAAGTCACTAAATGACTGAACCAAAAATTGTATGATTAAAAGGAAAAAGAAATAGACTTATGTCTCATTTTAATAAAATCATAGTACTTCTCACGGGTGTCTTTATGTAAAATTTTTTCTTCCTGATCCTCTTGTTTTACCACTAAAACGTGACCCCTACTTTGTATATATGGGCTTTCATGCATGGGCTTCTTCAGCAGCCTTAGTGATATCCACTGTTGTTGTCATTTATTCCACACAAAGCTTGTGCAGCTCAGGACATGAAGTGTTTTTGTGGTGGAACAGGACTTTCAAGTAAGTGATACACTGTTTAAAAAACATACTTAGCTATACTGTCCAAAATATTTATTACACATTTGTCACTATTTTTAGCAGATGTTGATGTAATTTTGTATTAATATCTGGGGGTTTTAGAAATATGAGAATAGCACATTTAAATGACAAACAGTTGTGTCAGTTTATCTAGTACTTACATTTGCAATCGAAGCTTTCTTCCCGGGGGAATGAGAGGAATACTAATATTTTTGGTACTAATTTCCTTTATAATTTTTCTTTTACTTCTAGACCTTCCTGATGCTATCATCACCTTCCACATATAAATAGATGCAGCAGTTAATATGTCTGGAAGAAGGCAATTAACCTAGGTGTTTTTTCTTAATTAGGGTTGTAAAGAGAATATGTTTTAAAGTTTGATGCTAGTCATCCATGTGATTTTAGAGAAGCAGATAGCAGTCTAATTCTGCATTTCTGTGAAGTCTCCCAGGAAAATGAATTTCATGATGGAGTGCCAAGATCAAAGCTTATCTGAAAGCATCTGAGATTACAAAGATGCTAAGCTCATCCAGATCTTGCCTAAAGCAGTTTCCACCAAAAATCTGGCCTAGCATTCCCCTTTCTTGAAAGTAGAGTCAGATGGTTAATTCCTGGAGTGAAGAATATTTCTATAGATTTAAACAGTATCAGGAGATGTGGCCATCTTGCTGCCAGCTCTGCAGACAGTTTAATAACCCTGTTAATGATGCAGTACTGCATGCCAGAGGCTGGTGTTGACTTTGGATGAACAGATAATCTTGGCCTGCAAAGGGAAATGCAAGCTATCTTGCTTGGCATACAGAAGATGCTGAACTTAAAGAGACAACATCAAGACTTCCATGTGGAGTCAAATACATCCCAAGGAAGTTAAGGGAGGTGAGTCACCTGGAAATAATCAGGGATGCATTCTCATTATAAACTACTAAACACTCAAAAGCTCAACAGCAACCTTGCTTTATGCTGCCTTCAGGCCTTGATAAAATAACTTTTCTTATCCTGCTCATTTCCCTCCTCTCATTCCCTCTTGCCAATCACTTTGTCTTTCTCGAATGCAGTAGATTCCCTTTTCTGAATTGAATGTTGGGCTGTTTACCTACCTACATTTGGTTTTTAAAAAGGAGAATCACTATGTTTGACTGGAGTGTAAATTCCCAGGATGAATGTATGCGCTGTATGTAACCCCATTGATTACATACAGTTCTCTTTACACAGGCGGTAAAAAATAAAAGCAGCAGTCCTTTTTGGAGTAGCAAGTGTGGAAAGAAAGTGTTAGGATGCCTGATAAGAATTCTCAAAATGTAGCCAAGCCACGTTTTCTATAGGCATACCTGATGGGAAAGCAACACCACCAAAGTATGTTCCCCTGGTGCTGAGATACCCAAGTGTCTGTTACCGAACAGCTTAGAAGGAAACATTTTCCTTTTCTGTACTGGAGAACATCAGAATAGATCAATATTCAATATAGAAGTTTGCCTTGATCACTGTGGTCATTAACCAAAGTTGTTTATGAAAAATGCATCCATGAGACAGATAGTTCCTAAAAAATTTTGACTCAATCATGCAAGACTGAGGGGGCAAAAATTCCCTTTTGATGATTCAGGACATTGTGGCATACAGTTCTACCCCACTTTGTCAGTGCCTTTTCACTCTTCTTGTCAGAAGTAGAGGCTCTAACATGGGAATCGAATAGGTTTAGTAAATTAAAGTTTAAAAAACTCTGGCTATTAACTAAGTGATATGGAAAATTTTGCTTTAATATTTTTGATATAACTATCAAAAGACTGAAGTGCCTTTTGAGTTTAGGTTGGACTAAAAAGTAGGCATTGACGCTCCCTCTAAACATGGAATACGATGCAGAGTTCACTTAGTGCACTATTCCAGCTCCAGCAGTGAAAGGGCAAACAAGGCAAGGACATCCCCCTTGCAGCTCTTGCAAACCTCTCTTGCAGAGTTTGCATCCAGGCCTTCATTTGATATAGCTGGTCAAGCAAGATGCCAAAGTTTTGCTGCTCTTGAGGTGTCACATCCACAGAGTAGCACAGCCCAGATTTGGAAGGCTCCTCTTTGCAACTCAGTGCTGTTCATTATTCCTTTATTGTCTGCTCAGCTCTGCATACACAAACTGCAAATAAGTAATGAGATAAAAAGATGAATTCTGGGACCAAGAAATGTTTATTTTCCCAGAACTTGTGGTTTTAATCCAACAGCGAGCTCTGAGGCTGCATGGTCATTGTTCCCTTGAAACTGCAACACACAGTTCTTCACTCCCTGCCTGATTTATTGCCCACAAATATGAGCTTGTGTGCAGGTCTTGTCATCTGATAGACTTGTTTTAGTAGTCCATATAATATGAATTGACTACCAGAAAATGCATATTTGTTTCACAGCCAAGATGAAATACGAAACATATTTCCAGCTCCACCATTTGTTTTCCCCTGTTTATTAATATATGAAGCCCTATGCTATTACTCTTACTGAAGTCAGTGTGATTAGTTGGGCTAAGGAATGCTTTCATTTACATCAGGTTATCAATGTGCACTTTTGTGACCAGACTAAATTTAGGAGAGGAATTTTAGCAGCAGACAGAGAGCAAAAAGAGATGAAAGATGACAGCAGAAGGTGATGCTGCTGGAGGGGCAGAAAGCATGGGAGAGCTAAAGGCCCCTGAAAACCAGCCTTCGGGTGCCTCCCTAGGCCCCTCATCACTCAGGCTTTAATGACCACCAGGTATTCTGGTCACTTCAGCTACCTTTTTCTTCAGTATCCTGGTTGTAAATCAAGCATGACAACAGCAGTCCATTTTACCTGTCTGTCATGACATTAAATGTATGATGCATTCAAATAATATGAGCAACCCAAGAAGTCCATGAGGAAAACAACATTTCTGCCTTTAGCCCAGCACTTGCGTGGGGTGAAGGAAACAACAGCAGAAAAAATACTAAGACCTTTCCTTTGGAAAGTGGAGTCAGGGACAGGGATTCAGGAGAATGTTGCATATGCCTTGGGGAAACTGGTCTTCAAAGGAACCATCACACCGTGGCTGTCAGAAAGCATCTAAAAGTATCAGCCTAGGACTGCTCTGAGAGAATGGGGCTGGTTTAAAAGTAAACTGGTCAGAGAAATGAACCCCACTCAACCACCCCAAGAGAGATTGCAGGATGGAGTTACAATTTACTAAAGAGATTACAACAAATACAATGATACAGAGAAAACTGATTTTAACCCACAGCGTCAGAGTACAGCCTGGCACCTGTTGGTCAGAGCCATGGTCACAGTCCTGAGGAAGTTCTGGTCCTCCCCATGATCTATCAAATGGTGGCATCCCCAGTCCTCAAGCCAAAGATTTGCACATGCTTCGGCTCAGGGCTGGGAGTTTCACAGTGTAATGTAACAAATCATCATGGGATATTTTGGGAGTCCTTGATGGTCAGCTGCTGGTTCTGCTGGTGCCATTGATTCCACCACAGCCCATTAGCAGAGATGACCCCTCAGGCTGGGTGTAACTGTGCTGGTGCTTCCCCAGAGAGGATTTATCACAGGGGAGTTATTTGTGAAGAAAAAGAAACATTAGCCTGCCTTTCAGGGTTTTCCTCTTTTCCTTATCTCATTTAACACCCAGCTTGTAGCCTGAGGTGTTGGGTTCATGCACCGGGCAGCTCCTGCAAACGACCCATCATTTACAGCTCATCAGAAATGGTGTAGAGGGGAGTACAAGGCACAGTTTGGTTACACCCCCATAGTGCTACATTGGCACCCTACTCCTGTAACCAGGACAGGAACAAACTCTCACCCTTTGCACAGACTGGTTCCCAGGGTGTCACCATAGTCCATCTTGTCAACTGAGCCAAGTGCACATTTAAATCCTGCAGAAATTAAAGATATGATGAGGGCAAGATGGCTTTAGCACGGGAAACTGGTGCTGCTGACACTTGATGGTGCCTGGACTAGACATGAGTTCTTGATGGTGGTGAAACAGCAACTAGTGAGAGACAAATTGACTGCCCTCATAGTTGCTGAGTGTATTAATGCTAAAGAGATCTTTGTTTCATAAACTTTGACATGCACAAAAGCAAGATGAAAAAAAACAACACCAGATCCCCTGCTGCTCAGCTCCTCTGAAGTTCAAAGCCAGTAGCTAAATTTTTTTAATCTGTTGCACCAACATCTCATTAGTAAATGTCTCTAAGGCATTGATATGAAGAACAATTTTAACTTCAAATACCAAACTACTTTTCTGCTGATTGATTTCTGAATGATGTAAAAGCCTGACAGAGAGAGAACCAGGTAACATAGATGAGCCAAGGTGCTACTACAGCTCTGAGAACCTGAGGCTGAGATTTAGAAAAGAAAAAGAATAAACACACGTGAAAGTGAGAACACATAGGAAAATGAGAAGTCTGTAGCTTTCATTTTTAAAGAATACAAGCCTTTCTTCTGGCCCCAGAATTTTTGCTTTCTTTCCTGGGACACCCAGAGGTAGCCCTGACACAGGCAAATTGCTCTTAATTCTAGAAGGTGCCTTGCACAAGATTAAAATTTGAAGAGGTCTAAATCTTTAAAAACTATTTGTGCAAAGTTTGTTCACCTTTGGGATCTTGCTGGGGAAAAGTACCTGCCTCAGCAATCAGGAAGGATCTGTTCCAAGACATTTTTAAAGATGGTTTTTGGTGTTGTATTTTTTTTGTTGTTTTTTTTGTTTTTTAGATGCCAGGTATCATTGACAAAACAGCAGATAACAGTAGGAAGATCCTCCTTGATTTTAGTCGTCTCAGATTTCCCTGTTTTTGGAGAGGAGAGGAACCATTTATCTCCAGGAGCCTTGTGCCCTGACACCTATGGTTCTAGGGAGTGTAGTTTAGTAATAGTGACGCAGCACAAGTTATGGTGTTGGTTTGAACAAATGAATAGAGAAAAACTCAAAGTAGTTGCAAGGTAGTTGCAACTAAGAGAATCATTGCACAGAATAAGGAATTACATCATCCACTAGCAACAAGTAAAAAAATTAAAGATATAGGAAATCTGGTTTTGAATCTATACACATTTTAATTTAACAAGGAAAGTGTTATATATGTAGCAGGGAAATTACACCACTTTTTTTCCAGTAAGAGAACCAAGCTCAGAGCCTACAAGAAAATTATTTTGTGTAGAGTTTTCATACTGCTAAATATACTGTGAGAATAGAAGAACAATCACATTTCACAGGAGGGCTCCAAGCCAGCAAGTTGGTTGAGTGTTTACACTACCTAAGTCTCTATAGTTGGGGCATACAAATGTCATAAAAATTTGCTTGAGTTTTAAATGCCTTACTGAATGAAAATGAAAAAAGATACAGAAACTCAAGTTCACCCTGTAAATGCTTCCCATAAACTTGTTAATAAAAGCCATTTTCTGGCAAAGCTGAAGAAAAATGTTTCTGCCTGGTTTAGGCAATCCGTAGAGAATTCAACAGTGAAAGTGAACTCCAGGTATTTATTTGGGGTCCTAAATTAGCACGGAAGTAGCAAGAGAAAATATTTGAATTTCAAATTATGTTTGAAGCACCTAAAGCATTTTCTTGATACCTGGATGATGGACATAGCTGTCATTCTGGCGAGCTGGGAGTGACAAAGGCATGTCCTTCTCTGTCATTGCACTGGCAAGAGTCAGGGTGGTCATTTGTAGGACAAGTACTGAGAGCCAAGGAGCTTGGACAATTAGTTTTCCTTCTCAGGGGCCCTGGCATCATTCATCAATGTGCCCACAAAACAATCTGCAAGGATGCCCAAACTGTTCACATTCAGGTAGTTTTTCAAATCTCAGGTTCACCATCATCCCCTCTACTGCATTTTATTTCTATTGAATTTAAGGGGTTTTTTCTGTCTTTATTAGCCTTTTGCTTTTGTGTTTTTCCTAGTTCAAATTTAACAAAGGCCAGTTATTCGTGATACCTGATTAATCCAAGTGTTCACCGGGAAAGACCTTGCGGCAGCCTGATGGAGAAGGTGTGATGAACTAAGAAAGTCTTTTGAAAAACTTCACTGAATCTGAAACTAAAGAGAGAACTTTTATTCTGTTTTTTAATTCGTCTATTTAACTTTCACCAGGATTCATATAGGTCTCTGGCAATAGAGGAGACTGGAAGGTGGTTGATGTCCCTGTGACTGGATGCCCAGATCCATGAGAACCTTTGGGTCTGATCTCGCATTGATCAGGTTGGTCTCCTCTTGAGGTAAGGGGACAGGATTTTATTTTGTGTTCTGTTTTCTTTTTTTCCCTTTCCTTATTTTCTGGTGCAAAGAATATGATCTAATCTTTTCCCACTCCTGAAAAGTTTCCTTCTTTCTCAGTGCTCCTATCTACTCCAGCACTATGTACTTACCTATGTCAAATTGCAACACCGTTTTAAATTGTGGTTTCAGTTCAATGAAATACTCAAGTGTTAAAATGCTTTCCCACACAGCAACACCTTAATGTGCTAATAGCCACGCACTCATGTTAGAACTTCCTTCAGTGAACACTAGTAGCCAAACCAACTAACCCAGAAAAGTAATTTTTGCTTAGGCAATAAATTACTCTTCACCTTGCTATTAAAATAAAGCTAAAATGCAGTGGTAAGGATTGTAATAAAATTACATTTCCCACAGTATTTTAGGAGATTTATGCTGATAAATTTTAACTCTTAAATTTCAAGATGCCTGAAAGTTTTCATTAAACATTAGAAGACTGACGGTACCATCCTTTCACTTGAAATGACCAAAATCAGAAAATTTTTCTGAAAGGTACTATTTAATTTATTTTCTTCTATTCTAAAATTCCAGGTATTCTCATTTCTATGGAAAGGACTTCTATCTTCTTTGCTAATAATAAAAATAAAACAATCAAGAGTACAGAAAAATGCAGCCCTGGACCCTCTTGCTCAGTGGTGAGATATATGGTTTTTATTTGCCTAAGATTCTCAGTATGAATGGCAGGAGTAATTTAAAGATGGTAATCAATGAAATACTGCTTATCTACTTGGAAGGAATTAGGATGTGGAAATCAGAATTTAACAGAAATTTAGAATGAGAACAAAAATTAAACCTGACAAATTCCAAGTTTTATATCTCAAATTCACAAACCCACACAGAAAAAAAAACATTTACAAGGAAATCACCACACACTGAGAAGATCAATTGTTCTCTGTTTCCAGCACACTCCCTCTCTTTCTACATTATCTCTTCTGCAGCCAGTATCTCCTACTAGGTGCCACAAAAATAACGTTCTCCACCTTCTTTGGCAACTTCCTTCACGAAACAGAAGTAGCTTGCAATAAAATACTAAGTCAAACAGTGCTTAAAGGATTTTGAGCCACACAGGACATGAAACGAATCTCGTTTCACTTGTGAGAGTGATGCTCAAGAAATCAATAGCGCTCCACCAGAACAAAATAGATACCATGGAAAAGGACACTTAGTGATCCCCCTTTATCCTGCCCGTGCTAGTGATACAACCCATGGCTCCCATTTCTCTGCACCCCTTTCAAGAGGACACAAATCTAAAGACAGACCTCTTGAGAGGTATTACTAGCTCTGTTTCAAAAGAAATGCAGGAGATGAATGTTTTGGGTAGTTCTTGTTTGATTTATGAAATAGTTTGATTTTTTCCTTACATTGAATTTTTTGAAGGGTGCAAAAGCATATGCTCTCAGTTGCTCCCTTTTCCAAGCAGAGCAACTGAATTAATTCATAGTCCACTCGAAGAAAAAGCCAGGTTCTTTTCATAGTTCTTTGTCTTGTTTTAAAGCCAATTGTTTACTTCTGCCAACTTTTAATTGCACAGAAAACTTGATGTCTGTGAGTGTGAAAGGAGGTTTTCTATCATTATGTCTGATGGCTGTTCTGCTCTGTTGGTGATTACTCATTTACCTCTGATGTTTGTGGCTCTTGGCAGCAGCTGCTACAAAACTTGCAGCATTTCGGTGTTACTGCCTATTTGTCATTCACAGAATCATTTGTTTTCTGTTCTAGGAAAACATCAACATCTTAATGCAATTTATTCTTCTGATTAACGAGAGAAGTAAACCCATACATTTTTTTAGTTTACACTCATTTTATTCAATAAGCTGCAGTTGTACGTATTCAAGAATATTTGAACTGAAAGCACACCATGAAATTTTAATCCTCATGTGGAAAAGAAAAAATTTTAGCTGATTAGTCTCACTTTTTCCTATCATCTGCTAGAGGAAACAGAGATATTAGGGAAATGAATTTTGCAATAATCAAGTAAGCTTGGCTAAGCATATTTGGTTTCCACATGCTCACTGTGACCCATGAGGAGGTAGCTGGCTTTTATCTGCCATGAGCAATAGGTGTCTTATTGGGGAATATAAATCCCAATGTCCTCTTTGTGAATCCCAAGACTATGCCCAAAACACCATCAGCCACTTCAGAGACTAAAATTCACTTTTCCTAACTAGTCCAATTTAAAAGTCCATTTAGTCAAATAGTCTTTTTCTATAAAGGCTTTGGAATTAAATTATTTCCAATTTAAGTGTGAAACAGGTCAGAATCAGTCCTGGTATTTACTGAGGCGGTGCCATGGACATCAGTGGATAGATATGTATTTACAGAATATTCATTTGATCCAATCAAAGGTGAAAGGTATGAGACTGCATTTTACCTGACATCCTGACACCCTATGAACTTGGATGATAGTCTGAAGCCATGAGAGGCACCCATCACCCCACCTTTGGTTTTAGCAGACAGTTTTTCACTTAAAAGGAAGATAATTTCTGTAAGCCTTAAAGACAATGCTTTTCACTTAAATTTTTAGCAGGAAGAACTTAACTGCTTCTTACTGAATAAGTAATGATTCAATATATCTTAATCAGAGTGTATGTCCTTCAGAGACTGAAGGTCTTGGGAAATTTCACCTGCAGCCCACTTGTAACACCAGTTGGACAAAGTTCAGCACTTGTTTGGTACTGTAAAAAATGCGGATGCATTTCATCATCATCTCCCTTATGTTTTCTCTGAATGACATAAAGTTACCAGCCCAGACCTTTCTTGTAAAAATAGGTATCAAATGTATAATCTCTCATAGCAGTTATTATTTATCACCCCTCTTCTTGTATGGTCTGATATGGTATGGGTATGGATTTATACTGTCTTCCTGTACAATTTACATAGACCTTGGCACCGTTGACCCCATTTTTCCATGACAATGGAAATATCCATTTAATACTTAATAAAATAAGTATTTAGTCAGTGGCAAAGAGGCAGGAAGGGTATCTGCATGCCATTCCGGCAAGAGCATTTTATTGCATGCTCACTGCCAAAGGGTGGAGAGGCAAATACGAGGGAACATGGCTGCGCAGTCCAGGGGAAAGGTAGGATCAGGGAGCGGGAACCAATGGGAAAGCTTTGGAGGAGTGACCAGGCTGACAGACACCCGCGGAATCCAAACCGGGACCGGTCACCCCAAGGAGCAGTCCACCTCGGGGGGAAAACCCTCTGGCCACCCCCAGCACAATGTAAGTTCCCGGGCCACCACGTCCATTCAAGTGCAAACTCTACTGCAAAGTTTTTAGAATTAGTGGCTGAAAGATAACTTAGTTTGAAACTGAAAGATAAGTGAAAGTGGTTGAAAGATAAGTTGTTTGTTTTGCTGCGAGCAGCAGATGTCATCCATGGTAATGGATATGATCACCATCAACTTCTGAGTCCAAAGTGCTGCAATAGAATCTGAGAGCTCAGCAGCCCAAAACTTTCTCTGAAAAACAGCCAGTTCTGTGTAGTGAACAAAAAGCCTTGAGCTTCAGCTGGGGAGGGTTGTAGATTTGCTGCTGGGTGAAAATTTTCATCCTGTGAAATGTCTCCCAGGACTAATTCTGTAGGTATGAATAAGAGGCTTAGAAAGACAAATTTTGCCATGCAACTGAATAATCTATCAGTGGCCTTCCAGCAGTTTTACTGCTCTTAGTGGGCCTCATATGGGTCTTCCTGATATGCAATGTAAGGTTCTGGTAACTTTGAGTATATTTTACTAAAAGGCTAGATAATTTTGTGCAATCATTAACCACCTCTTGCTGCTTGGCACACTGAAATAATAAGGATAATTGAATATCATGCTTCTGGGTGTATGCTAATTGCCTACAGGGCTCCAGGAGGATGTTTCCTCCCTGTACACCACACAGCATAATTGGATAGGTAATGGGCATTATGGGAGCCTTCCACCCTCCTCAAGAATATCAGTGCAGAAGGCAAAATGTCAAGTTAGATGAACAAATGATTTAATACAGTCTGGCAAGCCCTCTGCTCCTATGGTGCCGTGGTGAGCAACTGATTGCAGGATGTGCACCTGCCATTGTGTAATGAGGTCCTGAGAAACCCAGGTCACTATTTTTAACCTGAAATGCCAGCAAAAGACCCAAACTTCACAACATGCTCATTTCTATGGCAATCTCCATATAAAGTATTGTTCAGTTGTGAATTACAATGTATTTATGCTTAAATGAGGATCAGGTGTGACTTTTCCTGGTTTTATAAACACACCACCCCCTGAATCCCTTTAATCTTCTCTGTGTGCTGCTGAATGTCAGGTAATGGTGAGGCACAGTGTGAGCTCAATTAGTTTAAAACCTTATCATTGTAATTGGGCAGGATGAGCTGTATTATCTTGCCAAATAGGACTCAACATTTTGAGGTTATTTACTCATTTTTTATATTCTTCCAAATGCAATTAATTGCATAACCATTAGAAGTTAATATTAATTAATTATCAGGGTTCCTACATAATTGGATGTGATAGAAGTGCCCAAATGAGTCCTTTGAGATGACTGGAAGGTAGGGAGGGGGATTGCTACCATGAATACCAAATCTCCTTGGCAGACTGAACATAAATGTTGTTCAGGTAAGATTAGAAAAATGGCCCATGCTAAAGATAACCCTAGAGCATGCACTGCCACACACATGCTTAGAGATGCAGCATATCATTAAATCAGAATGACCTTGGTGAAATCAGGACTCTAAAAAAAGCTGTCTATAAGAATGACCTCACTACTTTCATCTACCTTAAACAGCATTTCACTGACTTCAACAAATTTCTGTGTTCAAACTCTTTTTTACCAGCTAAATACTCTTCCCTACAGTTTCAGCTAACTGGGGCTAAAAACTTACCATGTAACAAGGTATTTCCTCTGTTGTTGTTCGCCAAGGACCCCTGCCCATGCTTGCCAGCATGCTGCTGCTCTGCTTTCTTCTCTTCACCCCCAAAATAGCCTCCTCCCAACAAAAGTAGGGACACTGAAGTGGTGCTCTGGGCTGCTATGCTGGCTGTCCTGTTTTCTTGCAGACAACAATGTGGGAGCCACACAAAATTATGTCACTGACGATCCGGCTGCTGAATTAAAGTCCCAGAGCACTGTTGCTATTCTGCCATTAGAAGTGCCACTGTTTATAGCAGCTGTAAACCCTGAATGCCTGTGCTTATCTCAGGTGCTGAACTGCCTTAGTAGCTGGAACAGGCTGTTATGATCCTGACCAGTGTTCTGATATTGTGTTCGTTGTGCATTAACAGGGTACTGCTGTTATGATCAAACTTTTCTGGAGCAGGAATTCATTTGATGTTCCTGACATGGGCTGTCTAGGGAGCCTGTGTTTTAGCAGGATGAGTATGTGAGCAGGGCTCCATCAATAGCCACTGATTTTTTGCAAAGACATTGAGCACCTCTGAGAGTCAGAAAGCATGTACTACCTAAACAAATTCAGAAAAAACTTGAAATTTGTGGGTTTTGATCAAAATACTAGCTCTAGGGTATGACAGGCAGATCAGATACCTTCCACATGATACCTGTAATACAAACAGGTTTGAACCAGGTAAGGGATGAGATGAAGTGAAATGTATTGTCAGAAAATTACTTTAGTTGAATATTCATTTTTAGCTACATTTTTTTGTGAAGGCCCCTGCTGTTTCTGCTGGATTCTGCTTTGCTTCTGTCCTTCACTACGGGACAGTGTTGTTATACACAATTAAACACATATCCAATTTGTGCTCCAGAGACTGTGGCAGCTGTACCTCAACAGAGGGTGAAGACACAGCAGATGGATAGAAGGTGAAGTGCTGTCAGTCCATTGGGATGGAATATGCCACAAAAATGCAAACAGGACCTCTAGTTTATAAGAGAAAATAATGTCTTGACAGCCTGATGAAAGACTAACTCAGAAACCCTCATTCCCCCAAAAAGTTAAGATCAGCTAAGATTGATATGGCTACACTGTCAAATGCTCCATCATTTTATCCTTTTTTATTTTTTTTTTTTTTTTTTAATGGGAAGCCAGAGCAATCTAATCTGAATGAGGAAAGTCACCTTCCCTGGTGCTCCATTTCATTTTCCTCAAGCAATAGAAGTGAAAATGAAAATTCCATTTTAAAAAACATGAAAGGGGGAATATTCTCATGAAGGTAGAAAAAAACCCCTTCAACAGCCCCACAAGAAAAACTTTAAAACTGTCACTCACATCCCTAAAAAATGAAGCCGTACAAAACAGGATGTTCAAACCCATATGTGGGTGCTGCATTTTCTTTTCCTCAAAGACCAATAGAAACTAAAGCGACTTAAAAATTCAATTAATGCATAGCAAGGGAACACTTGAGAAGGGAAGGAAGGAGGGAAGACAGAGATGGAGTCAAATTAATTTGGAAGACACTTTCAGAAAAGAATATGAACACTGTTCTGGAACTCTCAGTTCTGCACATCAATCAGTAACAAAAGAAGGTGCTGATGTGCAGATCAACATTTAAACCCATAACACTTTTGGCAAAGTGCTGTTTTTAGCTTTATTCTTTACTTCTTGTTTTCCACACTCTACCTATTTCACATGCACGTGTCCCTATTTCTTACAGGGCAGATGTTGCATATCTGAAGCAGTGCCAAGTCCCATGAGATCAATGAAACTTTTAACCTTAACCAGAAAGCAGGATATCAGTATGTTTTCATGTGTTAATCTTTCTGATCCTGATCAAAGCAATCACCTGTGGCAGGGTATGAATTTCCCAATCCCAGTGGAAGTAACTCTTCACCTCACCAGCTCTGGACCAGCCAGAAGCAATGAATTGTGTATCTGCTCCCCTGTCAGTTTACTGATCTGCCCTTTGTGTATATATTACAGCAAAGATTTCCAGTCAGCCAGCTTGACATTTTTCTATGAATTGACTATGAAATGATACAGCTAAAGGGCAGTATGCCAAGGAATGACCAATTCAAGCATGGCAAATATTGACTGAAATGGAATATTTCAGAGCATGAGGGGCTTGCTTGGGTTTTTCCATAAGCACCTCAGACATACTCAGCATTTGCATTCTCAAAATTTCCACCTGCTTTACAGCCATGCCTCCAGACCCAGCAGCAAGAGGAGCTCATAGCATTGTCTGCTCTGTAGAAAGAGAGCTGAAAAAATTGAAATTGCCCAAAATAGTTTAAAACAAAATTGTGTTTCTATAGGTACATGTTTTTATCCAGTAACAGAGAAGTAAAAGAAACAATGGAAATAAATCCTGCATTCTGAGGTCAGTGACCTGAAATCTCCCGGGAGAGAGGATGAGCAAGGACGGAGGAAGCCTGCTCTCACACCACGAGGTGCCCTGAGGACACGTAGCACTGGCACAGTCTGCTGCACTGTCAAGTGAGATCAAGACAAAGGCACTTTTAGGTGGGTCTCTCAGGAGCTGGCATCTTCCACAGCCAAGTGTTTTCCCTGCAAAGTGTTATCGAAGCTCCCTGAGGTCTCTTGTCAAGATATCCCCATTAGAGGGTTAATCACAGAAATTATGGGAAAAATGAGGTAAACTGTAGGGGAGGTTTGTCCTTCCTCAGTTTCACACTAACTTACAGATATTATAATGTTAAATGCTAGTATAAGAGAATGCATTTTTCCATGTAGTATCATGTAGGGAAGTAGAAGAAAATACAGTTTAAGAAAATTTGTGGTTACAATGTGGCTAGGTGCAGGATAAATGCCTGCTCTTTACCAAGAGCAAAAGCATTATGATACAGGATAGAAGGACAGGCCCACAGCAAAGGCAAAGTAATCCCCACAGAAGGTAGTATTAAAGGATCTTCTGTGGATTTCTGTATTTCCATATATATTCCATGTGTGGCTTTTTAGTCAGCAAGACACAGAACAAAATAAAACCTCAAGAAACAGCAATCTCTGTTTGAGCCCACATGTGGACAGGAGATTTTGAGGACAGACTTTTTTATTAGGATCCTATAAACATCAGGATCTGTGAATATAGAGCCTTTTTTCCTCCCACTTTCTTGGGGCTGGTGGGAACATTTTGACAGAGTTGCTAAATCACGCACACATTCACCGGGGTGATCTCTCATAGTTTCTTCTCCCGGTGTATTTTGCCTCACTTCCCAGGTCTCTCATTTCCTTTCCAACCTGGTTTCTCCAGCTATCCTGTTTTTATACTATTAAATAGGAGTTCATCCTTGTGCTTGGCTCTGCCTGCCTGCCCAGACAGGCTGTGGGGCAGTGTGACAGGCAGGCAGGAGGCCTGGGCTCTCCACTGCCCTCTGAAACACGCTGGCAGGATTTCAGCACAGCGTCCCAAACACATTTTGTGATGACTCTCAAAACCTTGCTCATACAAGGAGGCCATTGTGTGGCTTTTTTTAAGCATGAGTCTGTCTCTGTTTTTGTGCCCAGTTGCAAGGCTGACATTTTACAAACTCTGCCAAAGGCTAATCCCTGCAAGCCATGCTGAGACAGGGGCCCCTAACATGGCTTTGCTCTGCTTTTCTCCCTTCCATTCTCCCTGAGGGGAAGAGGTGCCCCAGGCCAGGAGTCTGGACTTCCAATGTCTACACCGCCACTGTGATGGGCACTCGCCAGCCTGGGGCCAAGGTGCTTAAAATTGTCCATAGCTCTGAGGTAGAGGGGCCAGTCTCCGCTGTGAGGCTGCCCTCAAACCCGATCCTCTGGCACATGGGCACCTCTCTGCAGGAGGGCACGACCTGTCTGAGCACAGCAGAGCTCTCCCAGATTGCACTGAACTCCCACAGCAACCAAAAAGTCATCCCTCACCTTGACACCCACTTTCAGGTCATGATTTCATATGTCCCATTTTTCACAAATATATTTCCGGAGGGAATTCAGTCTAGTTCAGAATTCCCCCACCGTGGGACAAGCTGTTTGAGAGTGGCAGGTGAAGATGGTTGGAATGGCTGCAAAGGCACCTGTCCTTTCTCTTTCCCTTCCTTCTCCCCCATATAGCTACCCTTGTTAGGAAACCACCAGTTAACCGGTGTTTTTTATGACTGCTCTCCAACTTAAGAGATAGTTTTTCCCTTTAAATTATTGTTTAAATGATTTGGTCATTTGGGGAAAAGAAGAAAAAGACAACAAGAAAATCAAATTCTTTACATTATAAACCTATAGTATTTCTCCATTCTGAGCTGGCAGTATACGGGTATCTTATATGGGCTAAGAATGAGAAGAAAGTAAATATTTCTCATTTGATGAGGCAACACCCAAACTTTCCTCTTTTTTTTTTCACTAGAAAATGTTGGAAGTTATTGAATAAAACAGTGATTGCACATACACAATTTTTTTGCCACTTACAGTAGATGACAGCCTCAGAAGAAGCTGAGATCCAAAAACTCCCTTAGGTTCTGGGGTGACAGTGGCGCCAGCATACAACACTTCCAGATCTTGTATACATCAGCTACCAGGGCTGGGATTTATAACATTGCAGATTCCTTAGTGAGTTTAGGCTTCAGAGCACAAATATCACTTACTGGTTGTGGGTATCTTGATGCTGGTGTGAACATGTGCTACCACTTCTCTCATTTCCTCTGAAACACCAGAGATTATGGTGGTATTTTTGGCATAATAGCTTCCTTCTAAGAATGCTGGCATTCAAAGTGAGCATAAAATCTGCAAGTTCCTTTACCAATATGATCTAGGCCAGGCTGCAGCATGGTGGGATCAAGTCACCCAATGCCCCTCAGCATCATGCCAGAACTGTGCCAGAGTGCAGAGCAGAATTCAAGTTTCATTGGGCCAGAGAGGGAAAGCACAACAGAGATGCTGATGGTGGGATCTGGGGACCAGGAGGCTCATGGTTGACAAGGAACCCAATAGTGTCTTTTCTGCTCTCCAGGATGTTTTTGGCTTGTTAAGGCTCTTTAACATAAATTTCCTTAACATGCTGTACAGCTCAGCATCTGGGGCCACATCCTGGGAGACACAATTGTGAAACATTTTGGGTGGAATTTTCTAGGCCAGTGTTTTAAGCCCTGAATAATTGCAATGAGCACTACAGCTATCACCCCTGTCCCACCACCCTGCAAGCAGCAACAAGCAGGAGTCAGCAACTTCATAACAAATAAGAGGTGTCTCCTCCAGGGATGATGCTATGCCCTATATCCCAGGCAGGTTGAAGTGTTTATCAGAAGTTCTCCTAAGCTAGGGACAGGTGCCAGATTTGCCTCTTACCTCTGATTTTCTGTTCAGTATCTCCATGTGTCTCCTCTGTCAGTATGCAGATGGCATATAGGGGCTAGGGACACCAAACAATATAGCTTCAGCTGGTCCCTAAAAGCCCTAACCTGTGTGGTTTGATGAAGTTTTTAGCTGGTTATTAAAACATTTTATTATGAAACTTCTTGCTGTCGGCTCTGTGGCTGGGCTATTACAACTGCAGGTCACGCAGAAATAAAGCTTTGGGGAAAGGGATGGGGACAAGGACTTTATGAGGCATTAGTCATAAACATGAGAACCTTTATTCCTTTAAGTTATCCTCCATTACTTCTAGGTCTTTTATCTGTGCATATATGCATCAGAATTTTCACAAATAAAATAAATCACCAGAGTTACATTAGCACAAGCACCCAGGGAGCCACACAAGCAATGCTAATGTGATGATTGCTTCCACTTGGTTGTTTAAGTACCTAGAAACAGCATTTGATGCTCAGAGGAGTTTTACTTCTTCAGGCTCTGTGAGATGGCAAGATAAGTGTAGATGCTCTTTTCCTTCTTTGTGCTGGTGGCCTCTGACCACAGGCAGTGAAAAAATGGAAAACAATGATAAGGAAGAGTTAAAAGAATGAAAGTTATGTGGGAATGTCATGCACATTTCATTGAATAACTTAATAAACCAGAAGGTTTTTGAGGCAGCAGATAACAAATAGGGACAGGGGGAAAAAGTTTGTCTCAAGGAAAGCAGAGGTTCAGAAGGGACATTTTAAATCTCTACACCTAAATGAAGGCTTGTAGCAGGGAGTTCTGCTTTAAAACAGAAAAAAAATTAGTTTAGTTCAGCTCCACAGCAATGCTGTTGGAGTCCTCAAGCTCAGCAAAGCATTTTCAGGTGAGATAGTGTTTAGGTTTGGGCTAAGGTTTTCTTAATTCCCAGTGGAGTTCATCAAGTGCTTAATATTCTGTTCTGTGTGTGCTTAACAGAGCACATGCTCTCAGATGGAGAAGGTGGAGAACAGATTAATCACACTCTGACTCTTCCAGTATGAAAGCTTGGGGATATGAAACACACTGCAAAACAAACAAAATAATGTGGTTGTTCTTCCAGCATGTAGCAGACTCATGGAGTTCCTTGCCAGAGGCCGCTATGAATACTTGAAGCTTATGCACACTGAAGACTGCAGAAGGACTTAAATAGAGATGCATTCTAGATTACTGAACAGAGAAATTATGTCAGCTCTGGAAATCTCTTGAGCTACAAATGCTCAGAGCCTGGGGGCAGCACAGTACCTTTGATGTTTGTCCTGGTCTCCCCCTGCCCTTGGCTTCTGCTCTCACCCACCATCCTAGTGGGGTGTTGGGCTGGGGGAACCCTCAGTGTGACCTCATCTCACTGTTCTGTGCAGCTGTGGCCTGCGGGAGGACAACTTTATTAGCCTCACTTTAGAAGGACTGATGGAAGAATCCTGCTCAGCTGTAGGATCTGGATTCTTCAGTAGGGAGATTTCTATCTATTTGCTATGATTTCTGCACATCTCCTGTGCGTGATTCAGAGCCATGCAGAATCCTCACATAGTTTTGTGTTTCTCTCCACTGAATTATAGAACTATGAAGAAACACAGGTGAAAAGAAGCAGCTGTGGCACCGAGGTATGTATAGTATTGCTTTGTTTTTTGGCAAGTCTGGAATGATTAAGTACCGAGATAGAGTACAGAAGCCCATGGAGAAAAAAATTCCACAAGTCAAAGAATTTTCCTCAGAATTTCTGTAGTATTTGAGTCTGTTTCAGATGGGAGGAGTAGCAGGGGGAGAAAGTAAGCAGAAATGTACAGGAGTAAATGTGTACACACTAGAGAAAAATGATGCTCATGCATAACACAACAGAAATATTGCTGAAAAATGCGGACTCTCACCAAGACACTGCAGAGCTTAGTTGCATTTCCAGCCTCTATGCATCTGACATGTACACCTCCATTCTTTTAATTTGCAGTCTTGAAAACCCTGATCTTGGGTTGGCTTGCTCTTCATTTTATTTGTTTTGCAGGGAGGCATGTGGCACGTGAACACAGATGCTCAGGAAACTCTGCTGGTGTGCACAACAGATATTGTCAGATATTGTTTGCGTGAAGAAGTTCCAACACTTATTACCACCCAATATCCTGAAAAACGAAGTGATTTCACTCTGCCACCTCACATAGCTTGTCTGAGTCACAGAGTCATGTAACAGGAGTGTGGCTTTAGCCTCATAATTAACGGCATTTGCTGGGGGCATTTTAGTTGCAGCAACAAACCAATTTTTAACTTGTTTCATCAAATATCATGGTGGAGAATGCAACAAAATGCTTGGGCACCATCTATAAGGTTTTCAACTTGAAATCCCTGTGACTATTCTGGTACTTAAATTTCCACAAGCTGTGTGTATTTTGTTAGATCAATTTGTATCTAAAGGATGTGACCTGAGCAGAAGCTTTCAGAGCACAGGAGGAGAATCAGCCAATCACCTGCCCAAGTCCACTGATAAAAAAAGGGAGGAAAGGTACACCAATGTGCACAGCTATGTTTGCTCTTTGACTTTAACAAGTTTTTCCAAATCATTTTCTCTCCTGTCTTGCCAAATGAAAAGCAGGTAACAGCAGGATAACAGAAGATTCTCGTAGCTACTCCATTTCTCATCAATGTTTGTTTCACAGGTGTGGGGATTTAAACAAAAATTTTAACACGGTGAACCTTGAATCTTCAAAACAATACAAAAACATAACAGTTTCAAACATGGTTTTATATTATCTGTGCCATCAAAGAATATATTTTAGTCAGGAATATAAGACAGTTGTAAGTATATAATATATACTGTTGATTAAAAGAAGATAACTGCACATTCTGAGTTTAGTAATACCTCAATAAACCAGACCTAAAAGCACAGAAATTATCCTATTGATACAATGTACATCAATTTCAGATACAATTCTTTGGGGGGTTGTTTTTTTTCTTTTTAAATCAGAGTGCCACTGAAAGATACCTAGAAATTACAGCTGTTCAGGAAAGGAATATAAAACCATGTTTATAGCTAAAATTAAGTTATTGATTTTAGCTCCGTAAGCAGAAATACACAAAAGGCAGAGCTCAGCATTTTCTAAAGTGTACTCAAGTCATGTTCCCAGCAATCAAGAGAGACCTAATCAGATTTTTTTCCTCTCAAAAATAATGATCTTGGCAGATTTTGTTAAATAGCTTGCCAGGCTTTGCTGTTCCCAAGGGTGCTGTGTGCTTAGGGTGATTGCTGGGTGCTGAGATGCATTTGCGCCTCACTGCTGCGTTTCCTCAGCCTGTGTCTGCTGGCAGCCGAACGAGGCATTTCCGAGTGCACTGAAACCCTGGAGAAGATGGGGTGCTGTGACTGCGGCCGTGGCTCTGCTGCTTCACTCAGCCCTGCCCGGACCTGCTCCCCTCCCTGTCCCCAGGCTGTGCTGCCAGCCTCACCTTCTCCTCTGCTTCTCCTCAGGTGACATGGGAGCTCAGGGAGGAAGGCTACCTGGCCACTTCCTCTGCCTTACCTCAGTAAACTGCTCATTTCCTCTGTTCACATATTTTCCTACTCCTGTTTCTCCATCTTCCTCTGCTGGCCTAGTATATCTAGTTATTGCCTTACAGAACATTTTGCAGTCCTTTGCATGAAAATTGCTGCAAAATAATGTATTTATTTTACCATATTGGAAGAGTGGAAGACTTCAAAAATTAAGAACAGTATTTTCTGCTTTGGTTGCCCATAGCTGGATATCTAAATTAAGCCTAATTAAAAAAAAAAAAAAAAAAAAAAACCACCCCACAAATGAGATTTTCAGTGGTGCTGAGAATACCCTATCATGATCACTTACATTATTCTTTGAAGAGGGCACTTAGATAGAAAGTGCCATAAGGCACCAAGAAAGCCACACTGAGTCTGGCTAAAGATGACAGTATCTGTTCATGTATCCTTGTTCCAGGTGAGTAAGGTATCTCAGGTGGGAAGAAGGCATGGTCAGAGTCCTGGCTCTTATTGCTAGACTGTGAGCTACCTGTGAGTGCCATTGAACTGCAATACTCACACATGGCAGGAAAGCATGTGGAGGTCATGGACAAATAAATCTCAGTGAAACTTAAGGCTGTCATTTAGACCATATTAACATGGAGTTCCAAAGTACCTGCCATACTGTCTGATCAAATTCCCACAGGCACCCCACAGCCACTGTGAGTGGAGGCACTGGGAACAGCAGTTCCCCCATTTAGTTACTGGTAGGGGACTGAGGGTGAATATCCTTTGTGTCACCTTAAGAAACAGAACAACTCAAGCAGAGAGATTAAACAATCCATGTCACCTGTAGCTGGTGTCAGGGCCACTGCTCCTATGTGAGGATTTCCCATTCTGGCTCTCTGGCTATAAGCACAAGTGTTGCAGGTTGGGAGACCTCTAAGAGGCTTGTCTGTTTCAGCAAGACACACATGAAGAGAAAGACTTCACCAAGACGTGTTTTTGTTTAGACTTCCCTCCAGAGCATAATTAAAGCCTATTTTAAGTGGTGCCCTTCCCATTAGCTCTTCTAAAGCACAGCCTTATCAATCCTATTTCTAAACCACACATCTCTACGCAAAGGATTTATGTGACTGCCAAACCACAGGGCACCAGCAACCATTTCTGTGCTCACAAAGCCTCACCAGCTTGAGAATACTCCATGAATCCAACTGGTCTGTGTTCTTGAAGGCTTACCCTTCCACATTTTTTTAATAAATATTGCTAATATTGCTAAATATTAGCTAAATATTGCAAACTGCATTTTAAGCCTAAATACAGTCTTTCATTCTTAACCTCTGCGTTTATGCATTCCATTGAATTTTTGAAGATTGGATTAATTTTCAGCATATGATTTGTTGCAGTGACTGTGGGCTAGCTGCCCAACTTAACCATGGCTGCTACTCTTGGATGATGGCCTGACCATTAATTATTTCCCTGCTGAAATTGCATTACCACAAAATAAATTTTGTTATAATGACATTAAGTAAAGGCCACAGAAACCTGTCCAGCATTAGAAATTTCTTCTTGGCAGCTGTTTTATGCTTTTTCCTCACATTATCTAAATCAAGAATGAGATATCATTTAATATTTTACCAGCTCATGAATAAACAGGCCTTCTATTTTCCTTGATGTAAATATAATAACATTGGCATTGAAGTAATTATCAAATCACAGACATTATCCTGCAATCTTTATAAATTCAATCTCCCAAATAAGACAACACATTTAAGCACAAAAAGATTGAATGATGTCGGGTTAAGTTAGTTACCAGCTTTAGTTCACAGAGCATAACAGTTCTTACTTTGTAGGACAAGTCTCAGTGTGTAAAAAGGGTTTAATAAAATACTCATTAGTCATCCTCACAAATATGGAAACTTTTAGCTGCAAAATTAAAAAGTAAACCATTTAGGCTTGTAGCGAAAGACCTTGAGGTGAAAGGAAGAATGACAGGAAAATATGTATAATTAAGAATGAACACCCCACGAGTTCACTGTTAGAACAACTGAAGTGCCAACAGTATGTATTTTGGCTGCTTGTATCAAAATCATGCAATTATGCTAATATATGGTAATGTCATTGCCCTTGAAAATACTGTTTTCCTCTAAAAATTTAGGAAGGACACCAATTATGAAGTCATGTGGTTTGGTCTTGCTGGTGGTGATGTTACTCTTGTTGCTGAAAAACATGAAAATTATTAATTCCTTTCCACTTCTACCATTCCAGTCTGCTCCATCATAGCAGCCCCTCTCCCTTCATGTTATATTCATGTGGAAAATAAACCACAATTTTTTTCCCAGCAGAATATTTTTTAAGAAATACCTGCAGAGGTGATTTACCACTGAGAATGTAAACAGAGTTGGAGACATGCAGCAATCCTTTGCTGCATTAAACCAATTCCATTTTAGGTAACAGCAGCCTGATGTTCATTATCCTTCCAGAAGGTAACTCTTCCTTGCCAAATATATGCTTTTCCAGTAGTTATTATGCTTGTAAGTATTTTCTCATTGTTTTCTGCTGCACAGTGTATTTTTTAAAAGAATAACTTTTTTTTGTAACTTCATCACTGGTTTGAAACATCTCACTGCAATTTAATTGTGATGAATAAAAGGAGAAACAGGGTAATACAGTTACAGCAAATGTCTTTGGCTACTTCAAATAATTTTTTCCCCTTCAATTACAGAGCAGTAAATTCAGTGGGTTTCATAGATTAGAGCTCAAACAGTCCATCATGATAGGTAATGGAGTACATCTGACTTTTTGCATTCTTGTTTTAAATATGGATTTTATTACCTGCTCCTGCACAATCTACAGCCTTTTTTCTTTACCATTGCCCAAGTGCACTTGACTGGCAGCCTCCAATTTTAATTCCATTCCAGAGTGGAGAGACTGTTTGGCACATGATTTTGTGCAGCACACAGAACTCAGCTGCCAGGTTTCAGACTTTTCAATCACAGAGAACAGCCTGCTATCAAACCTGCAGCCAGAGCTTCATTGTGCTTGATGCTGTACGGAGAGGGAAGATCATAAAGTTACAACACAAGCAAAGGGACCAAAGTTCAAAGCGTAAAGTAGCAAGTAAGGAGTAAGGGAGAAGGGAAGGTGTCACACCAGCCAGACCAGTCCCTTTTCATCAGGTTGCATCACCAATCTAAAACGTCCTGCAGAAGATTGTCTCTAGTACTTTTCTGATGACCAAAGGAAAAATATTCACGAAATGATACCCCTCAAAGCCTGACCCATCCCTCAAGGGGCTGTGCCAGTTCCAAAATCACTTGTAAGAGAATTGCTTAGCTCCTGCATGTGCACAGCCCTGGGAAAGAATTTATACTATTGTTTGGCCTTATAATGACATTGAGATACACTAACTACCTGGAGATGTTCCCATTTCAAGCAGCAAATTCTACTTTAATTTAATGGAGATAAAAACATGGCTGTAACAGGGCAGAGAATACTGATGCTAAGCATCACAACTGTTTTCCCCAGCTGATGCTCTTCTGTGATGAGTTATCAAAATATTTCTACCTGGTTCCCATTATTGTCTGTGTATCAGTTTGGCTTCTTGGGCCCCCTCCAAAGTAACTATTACTGTCTATCTATTTCTAATTCTTTTTGTAGGAACTGTTCTCTAAATTTTGTAGTGCTTTAGGACTAAAGTAGCAAGGAAATCTACAAGTACATAAACAAGAGTCTGTCCTGATCCTTTCATCCAAATTACATCAAGAGGCTAGTCTGTGGAAAGGGCTAATGATCCAATCAGCATAAGAACACATTACAAATTTGAAATCTAATCCATAATCTCTAGATGCGGATTTATTATGTAATTATACATTAGAAGAAATTGAGTATTTTATATGGTTGATTTTTCTGTTGCTGTAGTCTCTTGCAATGATCCCTTTAACATTTGAGCTCCTAGTAGCACTCCACAGAAAAGGCTTTGAATGAATGTTGCTTGACAGAGTGTCCTTCAATGACGAAGGCAGGAAGGTAGCAATGAGGAAAAAAAAGGATGCTACAAATAGGCTCAAAGGGACTGCAAGCCCCTAGGATCCCCCAGGATGTCTCTGCACTCTTTGTTAACACGATGTTGGCAAGTTGCTTTCATGCTGTTCATGAGCTAATGCAATCTCTATGGTATGTGCTCCCACACAGCTCAGCAGAGAAGCAAACTGAAGTGGCAATAAGCAATGAATCAACAACCCCTTGCTGAAATGACAGCAAACAATGAATTAACAGCCTGCTAGGGCATCCTTGAATCTGTGACTCCTGTGTTGTATGAATTCCTGCCCTACAAATGAAACACCAGTCTGCTTCCATTGCCGATAAAAACAGAATTATGAAGTAGCCGATACAGAGTGGCTGTACCTACTTAGCCATATATTTGTTTGTGCCATGTCATGTGCTGCTCAATCCCGAGAGCCCTACAACATATATATATATAGTTACCTGTGGAACAAGAATCAAATGTACAGGTATTTGCCCCAACATTTATTACAAGTTGCATCTGACAGAAACGGCTGTCAGCGATGCTTGGAAACACATTTTAAGCTTGGGGTTTTAAATATATCTCAACAGAAATGTAAAACTTAAGCAAGTTGTACTCTCTACTTCTTATGCCATTCTTCTTCTCTCAGTGCTTGATTTTGAGAAGAACATGGTAGCAAAAGCTCACCAATTTTACTTTAAACTCAGTCAAAATGAGATAACTCCTGGGCAGGCAACTGTAGCTCTGCCCATTTGCATGTGAGCCCAACAGCCAGATAGGAGCACTCACACACTCCCTCTGCTCTCTGCGAATTTTAGTTCACTCCTGGGCTAGGAGAAGAAACACCTATTTTTGTTTTTGACCAGAGGTGCCATATAATCCACACACCTTTGCTGTGCCATTTTTTGAGATTTCCTGTCAAACTGACACATGGGCTGTTACCATTAAAGTGGCTGGTTCCACTTCTGCATAGAAATATCAGTCATGACCCCTTTTGCTATTTGTGAAATTGGGAGACAAAGACATGACAAAATGGGCTGTCGGAATTGTCATTTTGTCTTTATTTAACAAAGAACTTTTCTCATCCATTTTCTAAACAGGCAGTGTTATTTCAAAAAATCCGAAACAAAGTCACGATCAAAACCACACATAGAATAACTTAAATAAATATTTTTCCTTTTCAAGATAATTGAAGCATAGGATAAATAAAACATACTATTTTGGACACTCTCCATAAACAGTTCATACATAATATTTCTCCATTAAGTATTCAGAAAATCAATATATATCAGTTAAACTACTCTGTCACTGACCACATCCTTAGAGGAACAAGTTGGCTGGAAAAAATGAGATTTCACTGAAGAATAAACCTATAGAAATTAGGTTTCTTAATGTTTATGCATCCTTAATCCTCTCTTCTCTCTTGAACTCAACCTACAGCAAACTGGTTTTATCTGCATGGGACTGGAAGCTGTTGTTGTCACTGCTTAGTTTAGCTAAGGGACCAAGCAGCAATGGAAAACATTAGGGATCATCCACAAAGCTAACACTGAGGCTAAGCTCCTCCTGAGAAACGATCCTCTGCAGAGTTGCTCCTTGCTCCTGTAAAGGAATGTATTCAGTTCCTTCAGCCCAGCATTCACTTCACAGCCCAGCATTAGCTTCAACCAGCTAAACCTAACACACGCCCACTGCTTGCACAAGGAGAGGCTTTTGCTGTTCTGAAGATATTAATCCAGGTCAGCAGCCCAGAGGCTGTGGTGCCAGTCATGCACACAGGCTTATCACACAATTCCTATCGGTCCTGTCTTGCCCCAGTGGTTACTGCTCAGACTGACCTGGCACCTAAGGGCGCCCACTGCACAGCACTGCATGGAGCAGAGGAGCACAATGTAGCTGCAACTCCCAGAACTCACAGCCTAGGATAATGGAATAAACAGTGGTCCTTCCCCACAATAGAGCAAGACTGCCACAGCTGGAGCTGTTTCCTCTCTTCGTGCTACATGCCAGCATAACCCCAATGTCATAAAAGAATGTTGCTGGAGCTCCTAATATTTAACATTAACTAGATAGACAAGGAGCAAATTTTAGTTCACTGCATTAGACATTAGCTTTTTGTTTTTAAACACTGAGTTGAAGAACCGGTTTCCTTCTGGTCTTTCTCATTAATACCACTTGTCTACAGAATTACTACAAAACACTGCTAATATCTGCCTAAAATAACTGAGCAGCTTTGATGATCTGCTCCATTCTAACCTGAACCTTAATCCAGTCAACCTTTGTATTTTTTTCTTGTCACTGAAATATTGCCCACTCTATTTCACCTCACATCTTGTTTAGTGTCTACCCTAAAACCTCAGTACCTATAGGCAAGTAGTTAAAACAAAATCTTGCTTCACTTTGCAGAGTTTCTAGGTCTCGTATATGCACCAAAAGGCTTGAAAACATGAATCGCGTCAGTTTAAAGCAAATAAAAAACACTCGAAGGCACTTTTCGAACAAAATTCTCATCAGTTTTACAAGAAGCTTATAATCAGAAGAAGTGAGGTGGGTGCCTGTCTCACAGAAATTTCTAAGTACTTGGGGTTCAAATGTAAGGATTCCTCTTCACCTTCCTTTTCCTCTTCTGCTTTTCTACTCTTGTATTTGGTATGAGGAACGAAGATGCCCAAATTTCTGGTAGAAATCATCTTCAGCACGATTCAGAGCTTCCTCATCTATGTAGACAGCTGGTCTCCGGGAAGCCAAGAAGTACTGCACTTTCCGCAGGCTCCATCCCATCACGTACTTCAGCCAGCCACTGACAGCAGCTGTGGACCTGCCAACGCCAGCATTGCAATGCACATAGACAGTGTGTCCATTCTCCAGCAGCCCGTGCAGCAGGCACACAGCTTGTGGCAACATCTGTATTCTTCCTAAGGTTAAAAACAAGGCACGTTCATTTGCACTGGACAAAGTCAGTTCATGGCTGAGATTCTGTCTGTGCAGCCTGACCAACTGTGAAATATAATGGCAAACCTGACATATACAGCTTTTTTCTTTCTTTCCTCAAATCACCTTCTAGGCTAACTTGGTTTTTTTCTTGCAACATAGAATCAGATCACACAAAACTGTAAAATGCCCCTAGTCTTCTCTAAATATACATTTTGATTAACATCTGGTGTGTGTGGAATATTCATTTTCAAAGGAACTGAGACAAGGCAGCACATTTTAGAGAACAGCACAACTTACATTGCATTTAAGTTAGCAAGCCAAAAATGAAATGGTTTTTTTAATATCAGAGGTTTGTGAAGGTACCTACATACTGCTGATTTCCAAAGCATTGTAATGAAGGCCATCAGGGGAGGGAGGGAGAGCAGAACATTTTACTATACAACTTAAGATTGTAATAATTTCATTGTATACTAAGAATACAGTTATAGAACAGCATTTCTCACTACCAAAAGGATGAATATACCATATTTTCTGACACTTTTCTTCCTGCTATCCTGAGAACCAGAGCTGCAAACAGCAGAGCCCAACTTCTCCTCATGGCACATATGAGGACTGACGTTAAGCCCTTTCAAATCCCTGTTTTAAGGTCTCCTGTCTTCCCTGATGTCCTGTTGCTGATATGACAGTTCTCTGTTTGGGGCAGCAGTATTTAACTGAGTTGAAAGCACTCTCTTCTGCTGGCAGGCTGCTCTCTTGAAAACACACTCACTTTCTAACCTTCTGGTTGGAAACGAGACTTTGAACTGAGCATTCCAACCAAGAATTTAAAAGTACTAGTAATTGATGTTACAGATCAGGTGCTATGAGTATTTTAAATTAATTGCAAATTATTATATAAATGTCTCTATGGAGTTTCATCAGACTGGGATACTACAGTTAAAGTATTTGCTGGGAAGGGAACAGCAGACACACAACACTGTTGCTCCATTTTTAATTTTCTAGGGTGGCAAGCTGCCCTGCTGTACAAACTTTCAGTCTTCCACCTACACAGCATATTTTCATTATATAGGCTGAATTCAAGCTGAAAGCAAAAACAGGCAAGCAGTTACTGACGTCAGATGGCTTTAAACTCAAATACACATAATACTGCCAGACACAAAGTACTTCAGATGGCCTCTCTGCCTACAAGAAAATATGAATAATTTGTTAAAGACAGCGCACAAACAAATTATGCCTTGTGTGCTGGCTATATTTTCATGCAAAATGTACACAGAAACACCCTCCCCCCCCGAACTGTCATGAAAGTGACAGATTAGTAACTCAAAGTGTTTGCTATAATTTACTGCAAGAGTGACGTGAGCATTACCTTCAGTGCTCATGTCTGCAGTTGGCAGCCAGACATAGGCAAGACCTTCTTCCTTATACAGTTTCATTAGGATTTCAGGGCTCATGGGCTCCGGGTAGCGGTTGCAGCCCCAGGAATTTTGAACAATGTCAGATTCAGTCTGGAAGTTCATCACAGCTGTAATACCCAGCTCATGCTTCAGCTTGATGGTCACGTGCTCCAGCTGCCGAGGGCAGCTTCCCAGCCAGATGTTTGGCAGAATCCTAGCATTGAGAAAACATTGCAGTGGGATTGATTACAACATCTTAACAAGGAAACTGCCAAGTACATCGGTGTTCCAGTTCCAAACCTGCTCGACATCATCACACAAACACTGCTAAGTGCAGACTTTTCATGTCAGGCAGTAAGAAACTTCTTGTTTCATTACAGCTTCTTATTTTGTTACAGTTGAGTTGGTGATGTCTGATGCTGGGGATCAAGTTCCTAGCCTACCACAAAGAGCCAGATGAACTGACAAAAAAATTCAGAGCATAGTGATAGCACAGGTCTCCAAGGCATCATTCATCACTAAGCTTGCAGTAGAAGCTTACTAACATCAGAGATTATAAAAAGAAAACCCTGAAGATTCATGCAATTTGCACACAGGACAAAAAAAAAAAAAATCTAAAGAATTCACATGATCAAGGTCTGAATTACTTTAGTAATTACTTAGTAATAAGTCAAACATAAAGAACTCTTCCAACTCTTTAGCTACCACCATAATGAGGGAAGTTGGAAAAAAAAAAAGCAATTTGAACTATCCTTCTGTGATGAAACTTAAAAATTAATGAGTAATTTTCTTGTAATTTTTCTCTGATCTCTTGGAGTCTAGTGGGAATCAAATACAGAATTACAATATATGTCTAGCTTCCCTCAAGGCTTGAAGGACCAGAAATTTTTCAGGAAAGCAAGAGAGTTACATAGGACGGGTAAGGACCAGAAATAAGGTTGTTTATCTAAATCAAACTTCGAGACTTCTATGGTTTTCCCGTTGCTAATTATCATAAAACTATTGTATACTTCAACAGATTTTGACATTATAAACTGAATATTAAGAAGCTTGTTTTCAAATGAGGGGTTCTAATATGCACATGCAATTAAATTGGTGGTATCCACAATGGATTATCTAGATGCTCAAATTATTAGTGATCTACTTTAATCTTTTTATGCTTCCATAAACTTCAATTTTGAAGGTGCAATCCACAAACTACACAAAATATCCCTGCATTTAATATTTAACAACTTTGCAAATGTTAACAGCAACAAATCTGCAACACTATTAACTGTGAATTTAGTAAACACTATTAAATGCAAATCTACAACAAAAGCAAGATCCTCAAAAATAAAATGTCTGCCATGCCTGTCTTATGATCTTTCCCAATTTTAACCTCAGCAACAAATAAGGAAAGTTTTATGTTTCTTCAGGAGCCTATAAACCACTCTTAAATTATCAGGTAGCTATTTCCATTTCACTATCACAGTCATAAGTGCTTACTAGCATTTAATTAAGACTGTAATTATTAAATCCTGCTATATTAGTACTGAAATATTATCAAAAAGAAAAATTCAAATCCAGGAAGCATTAATTATCATTGTTTCGTGTTTGTCAGCTGCATCCATGGTGAGTTGCATACCAGTCACAAAAACAGTCTTTGGCCTTAACAACCACTGCTTCAGTGGGACAATACCCTTGATCTCAATATATGGTAACTGAGACCAATTTAAACAAATACATTACATAACAAATAACGATTTCAACCATGTTCCAACACTGAGACCACTTGAAAAGATTTGACTTAGTTGTTATTTCACATACATGTTCAAGAATTGCCCAAAATGCAACACAACCAGCTCGAGCCTTCTCACTGATCAGAGAGATGCACAAAGCTCCACTGCAACAACTGCTTCACTGACCCCCTTCCCATGTGCCAGCCCCACAGCAACAACTGCTTCTCTGAGCCCCTTCCCATGTGCCAGCCCCACAGCAACCCCCATCCCAACCTGAACAAGTGATCGCTGTCAGGGCTCTACCACAGGAACCTGCCACAATGACTAGAGCGTTTCAAGGTGGCAAATGTGAGTTAGAGTGCCCTAAACAGATGCTGACAAATGGCTGGAGATGAGCAATGCCCACAAAACTCCATTCCCCAGAAAGAAAAATGGCAATTTCACTAATACCTTGTGACAATATGAGGATATTATTTCAAGAACAAGAACATTACTACCCTTCCTTCAAAGGCTTTCCTGGAGACTCATACATATGTAATTCACTTGATACTTTATGAAACATCTAATACACTAAATTACCTTGATGGAAGAAAAAATGTGTGTTTTCTAGGATTTGATTGAATTAAGAGTGACTAAAGCATTCCCGAGATAAATAAAATTCTGGGTAGTACTCTTGCTTACTGATAAATCAATGCTTTATAACATTTTCCCCCAATTATTTTTTAATGGGAGGACATCACAGCTGTGCTATCTGTAAGCCCCTGGGATATCCCATAGGATATGTTTATTTTGTTCTTGCAGCCTAACAGGTCCTGTACATGACAAGACCCCCTATATTGCACAACACTAATTGCATTTACCGAACAATCTGAAGAGTTTACCAAGTTTTTACCACTGTCTTTCCCTGTAATTACCCAAACTAGTGGAGGCATTCAGAGAATGATGTAAAATATGTATTTAAGACAGGAATTTCTTGTGAATTAATTTTATCATCAGGTCCTAAAGTTTAGCCTTTGAGAGGATCAAGATGTAGCCTTGACCTTGGTCATCAAGCCCCTTGTCTACCCACTTGCAAATAACTGTCATTAATGGTCTTGCTGGACAAGGCCTACTGCATAGTACCTACATTTCTATTTGGCTTTATCTAATTCAGACCTTACCTTTTTCTGACATCAGAAGGAAAGAATAAAAGGGGTTAGTACATGTGCAAATACAGAGAGTAACGGAGAGTTTAGGAGCTATATTTTATATATTGATTTTTTGATAGCCCTACTGAGGGTTTCATTATGCTGAGGACCACGAAAACATACATATTGAACCAAGCAAGAATGTCGTAATTTCATTTTTACATCTCTCTCCTTAATAATATAACTTAGATTTCCTTTCCAATGCGGCCTTTCATCTTTAAATTGGCACTGTACTTCAGCAGGTAGCTAGATTTAAGCCACAAGACTATTTGGCATGGGAAAGAGAGCTCTTTTACCTTCCCCTCTAAACTGTCATGTTATAGTGCTCTGAGCTCTCTGACAGCCACTGCTTTCCAGCTCACATGTGGTGAGCACATAATCTCCAGCAGCACATTATGTGATCCTAAGCACAGTTCAGAAAACATTAGAAATTATTAGTGTTCAATAGACCTTTAAACCTTTCATCCATTAACCCCTTTGATGTTCCCCAAATATCAAAACAGAATCGTGTTTTAGCAAAATTCTACTTGGAATTCTGCTTTAATATAAAAATGGCACTTTGTCACTGTACATCTTAACTCTCTGCATTAAGGACAGTAAACCATGTTCAGCCCCAGAAGACATGGTCAATTCAGTCAGAGACAGTTTATCAATGAAGAAATCACCTAGAGTGATTTAAACATCAAAAATATTCAGCAGTATTCTGAGATTAAGACTTGCTGATTGTCTGTAAGCTCTTTCTTTATTAGGTACTTTCTGTCAACTACTTTCAGCCTGCCCTACACTTCAACTCTCCACTAGTAATATGGATACAATATTCACCTACCTCAAGGGGACTTCCAGGGGTCAAATGGATGAATTAATGTGAGAAGCTTGAGTTTGTGGTAAGACTAAATTTACTAAAGTTACTCTATTTACTTTACAGAGCCCAGACTGAAGGCTGACATATTTAAAACCTGTCTTTTGACTTATAAACTGAGAAAACCAACAATTATTTATCATTACCATGAAGTAAATACAGAACACCTGCAATCACTTGTACACTTCTTTTCCAGCACACTTAAATTATTTTTAATGATCTAGACATATATTGTATTTGTTGGCTTCCCCCCAGAACCCTGCACAGCCTGAATTAAAATATAACAATTCAGTGTGAGTGCATCCAAAATAATAAATGCATTCCATTTAATCAATGAGTATGCAAATGGTCTTCCCTTCCCTAAGGAGAAGATGAGTCTGAGACAATGAAAAATTAGCATTGTGAAACTTTTTTTTCAACGGTGCAGACTAATTTTCAGGCTGGTTCACAAAGCATGACACACTGTACCTTTCAATCCTAGTACAGTATAAAACCAGCCCAGCAACTGTAATTGTAGGGATCTGATTCCCAGGGAAGGTGACCTGACCCAGGGGAAGACACCAGGTTACTGCATCAGGCAGTCAGCTCTTCCTCCATGACACCAATGTCTACTCTGCTTCCTCAGCAGCTCCTGTCTCACTTTTGTTAATAATGCTTTGAGAAAGATGCTAAATTCAAATTTCCTTAAAATGCTGAGTTGTAAGCTGGGATGACTCAGGTGCTGCTTCCAGATCTGAGCAATCATCAGTGTGCTAGGAGGAGGCATCTTAGAATCTACCCTAAAATCAATCAGCCCTCTGAGGAGTCACAGCTCTCATGGAAAAGGGTAGGATTCGGCACTTTAGGGGCACATTTCATCAGAGTATCTATCAGGTGCAGTATTTCAAAAGTCCTTCTATCCTGATAGTTGCCAGCTTTAATCAAAAGAGAGGACTTTGCCAAGCTAAGGAAAAATAGTAGGGTATTTGTCATTGGTTATTGGCAACAGAATGATCCATCAGTGATGCCATTTGTTTGTATCAGTAATATTTTTGACCAAGGTCCAGTCTATTATTTTAAATGAAAAGTGATGGATTGATTCATCCCTCAGTGCCAGGTCAAGATGCAGCCTGTGTTAAATCTTGCACTTCACTTCTCTTGTCTACACTGGACTTCCTTAGATCCTGTTAAGCATCTGATGACAGGGAGATGAGTCCTAATATATACGTACAACAAAACAGAGCAATTTAGCTGAAACAACAAACAATATAATGATTAAATTGACTCTGTCCTCCCTCAAGACTCTTATTTCCTTAAGGTATAGCATGCAACCACAGCAATATGGAACTTGCAGCAAAACTTATTCTGCATTCCCAGAAGAGCAACATACATAATTCAGTCAATTTACCCCCAGCATTTTGTGTTGCTTCTGGGCATACAGAGTGGTTTTTGGTACCAATGTAGTGCTCTTACCCTTGTACCACTACAAGCAAGCAACCCAGAGGGAATATAGGCCTGAAGTACAACTCAGTTACAGATGATTTGTGCAGCACTTGAACTACTAGAGACTGTTTCCAATTACACTGCATTCCTATTTCCTCCCCTGATGGCACTGAAGTAGGAACTCATTCAGAATTTTTTTATAAGGTGGATTTTTAATGGAAAATTGTGATCTGTCTGAACCAAAAGCTTCATAGAAACTTTCAACTTTCAGCCCAGTTTAAACTAGTTCAAAGACCAGATGTCTGTTCCCTGTCTCATTTGACACAAAAAAAAAAAAAGAGATTTCCAGAAGTATTGCTTTGGGCATATCCAAAATGAATATATAGGAAATCCTACCAGCTATAGCTGAGATGTTCTTTCATTTTTACTCTATTCTATGCCTTGTGGCAAGGCACGTCACTTTAAATGGTGATACCACTGGATTATGATGACCCAGAAGTATCATTCTGCATGTGCTCCTTCTCTTGCCAGTGGCATCCTTCTAACAACATACAGTAGCTTATTCTTAGGTCTGTGTGTGCCTTCCCTGAAGTACTATATTAGACATCTCTCTTCCAGGCCTTCCTTGTTCTTTTCTCTGAACCTGTGACAGTGAGCACTTGCTAGAAATCAGATGAGGTTCCTGTACTTTTGTCAGAGCAATCTAGAAACATTACTTAGAGTGCTGTTAAATGCCCTGAAATGCATTCACAAACTGAGACGGATTTTCAAATGACCAAATTCTGTTCTCCAGTGGAAGATCTGAGCATGTTCAAATATTCTTTGATATGTAGAAAACACACTGATTACTATCCTCACCTCAGAAAAAAATTTCTATTGTCCAGTATGAATAGTGCAGTCCCAGGTCATGGAGACACCTTCTTGCCTCTTGTTCACAATGCACATAAAGAACAGATTATTTCCTTCCATTCTGCAACATCCTTTTACTTATCTCTAAGTTACTAACACCCTCCAACACAGCTTTGCATTCTTCACACATACACACACACACACACTTGTCACATATTCAAAGCATCTGATCACTCTTGCTTGCCTTTGGACTCCCTCTCTTTTTGAATATGTTATGCCCAGTACTGAAAAGAGTACATTTCTGAGAAGAACCAAAGATTACTTACTTCTTGTGCTTCAAAGGCTTTATCCCTCTTTATAGCTCCCTGGCAGTCCTTCTACAGCATGTCATTGCTGACCTACATTCAACATGGGATTCTTCTTTCAAGTTAAGATCTTTCCAAACAGATGAACCTACTCAAGGAAAGACCAAAGTTTGTCCAAACCAGAAGTATCAGTTTCAACTGCCAGTGGTGTCAAATTAAACTAAATGAATATGCAGCAAAGGAACAGATGAGATTCACAGCTGATGAATGCACCTCAGCAATCTGTCTTGGAATAAATAATCTCACATGCACATCACTGTGTTATAAGATAACTATATACAAATAGAAAGGGAAACAGTACCTGCTTGTAGTGATGCTTGGTGAAAACACTGCTTTATAAAGGGGTTAAGTGGTAATATCAGCCTGTACCAAGAAGTGACCTGAAAGTAACAGAAAATTTATAGTAATGGTCTAAAAATCACTGATCCTATTCTATGCACTCAAACTTTGAACTTTCTACTAATATTTTATTGTATCAAGAAAGATACATAAAATTGAAAACATTCAAAATACAGAAGATTCCAGATATTTCTTGTGAAAATATTTTCATATTAGAGCAGACTGAGAATTTAACATTCTTAAGAGGGAATTGGACCACTGCTTAAAGATAACATATATGGGATGGGCAAATCAACTGGCTTTGTCTACATAAGAGAGGTAAAGAATATCAAATTCCATATAGTTTCACCTATAAAGCAACTACCAAGATATGACAAAAATGGCAACATTTTTTAATAATTTTTTTAGTCTTGCGTCTTCTTCCAAAATACAGACAACATAAGCAGATATCAAAACAGAGGAGTCCCTGGTTTGGTCTTGTACAGGAATTCTGGTTTCACTATAGTCTGTTTAAACAAAGGACAGAAAGATCTCTCAGTAAAATGCCTCCTTACGAATGAAATACTAAGGTAGAACTGAGGGGTTACGACACTGACATTTCACTGCATATTGCATAGGGCACAAGGGTAAATGGCTGTGGTCTTAATCCCTTCTCCTGTTGACTGACTGATAAAGTCTCCTTGCAGAAGACAAACTGATGGACCCCTCATGATGACAGACCTGACTTAAGCAGGACTGACTGGGAACAGTTGGATGCACTTGATTTCCCAGCCCAGAGTCAAGCAGTAGTGGCCAGAGCAGGAGAGTAAGGTTTGGTGATGCTATGGTCTAACTCCAAGAGAGTTAGACCAAACAGGCTTAATAAGATCACTCTTATCAAGAAAGATGGAATAAATGGCCATAACCTTAGCAGAAGCCATCAGAGAAAAGCACTGATTAATGATAAAACTATATCCTACTGAAACGACACAGCTGTAGGCCTTGTAGAAACTACTTATATCCTTGAACAAAAAATTGCTCTTACCTAAATGTCAAACGTAGAAGGAGCACAAGTCATTGCTTATAAATTTGTTCTGCTTTACCACTGAAAGAGTGCAGTTTATTGTGAAGTTAAGAATTCTACCTCAGGGCTTTAAACAAGGAAAATTAAGCAGACTACAATGTAGTTCCAAGGTGGTTTTTTCACTTCTTCTTACTTGGCACTCTGATGAAAAGCAATTAAGGTCTGGCAAATTTTCTCCTTAGATGTAATTTGAACTACTTATCTAGCCTCTCACATGGGAGCAGACTTGTAATGTAAAAAGAAACACCTGCTTTTATCACTTTAGAACAACACTTTGTCAGCTTAGCAATACACAAAGTTTCTCAAGCCCTTGAATTCTGAGGCTTATGCTTAATAGTATCTTATTTATTCCATGTTCACAAATCTGTGGCATAAAACTACCTCATTTGCTGATATGTCATAAGCAAATAAGCCATTAATGTTTGACCTCAAGCTGACAATGTGCTAAAAGTAAAGCAGGTATAGTATCAAACCTGTAACTGAAATACAGTATTGCCCAGACATTCAGCTACAAAGTAGTTCCAGTGGTACTCTGCCCTCAGGTTCTGCTGTCTCAGGAAAAGACTTCCATAGCAGCAGCTTGATGGTACAAAAGGACTTGACTGTCCTCACTTTATCCACCAAGCTGCTCTTAGAGCAGGCACTCTTCAGGTTATGAGACACTGAGCAACCGTGCTAATGCCTGAGCACAGCACAGCTCTTCTCATCCACAACCTTCTGGTGCATTTTGTAGGCTACGTGTCCTTCAGGATTGTCCCAGCTTTGAATTCACCAGGGATACAGGATAAAAAGATCCACGTGGGAAGAATTAAAGTCAGTCACATAAGAGTTTAGTATAGACAGATCCACAACATTTTCTCTTTATGGCCCATTTTCCCCTTCCATAGCAATCCTAAACATTCCCTTAGAAGGAGCATAAGAGCTTTGCTAGAAGAAACTCACAAAGAACATTTCATAAGGACAGATGCAGAGATCAAGGACATTCCTAACATCCTATACCCTGCCACAGCAGGGAACTTACTTGATGAAAACACCTAGACAACTGGGAAGTAAACCACATCCCACACTGCAAAAATGACAATAATACTTGGATAAGCCGTAGCACTATGCTTGAAAGATACAAAATAATCCTTCTATTGTATTCACTACTTACCAGTAGTGGACCATCATCAGGAGAAATAGAATGAAGGAAGAGAAACACCTGGAAAGCCCAGCAGAGAGTGCCAGAACAATCAGAGTTCTAGAGACAAGTTTTCACAGGAAAGACTGAAAGATCCAAGGCCTAATATCAGAATGAATACACTGAAATATTCCAAAGCCAACCACTCTGCAATTCTGGGAAAAAAAAGGAGTTTCCAATCATATTCTAAAGGGCTATAGAGAGACAGGATACTAATTTGTTCTCCAAGTCTTCTGTGGAGAGAACAAGAAGAAATTAACTTAAATTGCACTAGGAAGACTGAAATTGAGGTTAGTAAAGCTTTTTAATGGTTGGAATAGTGAGGTAATTGAACAGAAGAGTAACAGGCCTATAGAGCCTCATCACTAAGATGAGATCATATTTTAGATCAGGCTGGATAAACCTGAAATGATTTAAATGTAATTGAGATTAAGTTGGGGCAAGGAAATGGACTGAATACTTTCTGAGGTCTCTTTGAGCCTATGATCTATGGTACTATAATCATAAACTTTAATTTCCATTTCTGGAATCACTACCTATATTCATTTATCAACCTCCATGTTGAAATAATTCAGGTTCCTTGTCCTTCCTGCCCTATTTGAAAGGTCATGCCAGAATTCAGACATCATTCCTTTGATGACAGAAACCTTTTTCTAATTTACACTCTAAATTCATTGAGAAGCAATTAATATCCATTTGATCTTAAAACAGGTTAAATTTCAATAATTCTTCTTCTCCCTTTTTACTAATTCCTGAATGTCTTTTACAAATATTAATAGATACTCTTTCTTAGTCTTCATTAAACTATGCTGTCTATCCCAGGCACCAGAAGTAGTCAAACCATGGTAGCACAGAGTTCTTTTCAAGCCAATTTATCTTGCTTCAACTCAAGTGGCATAAAAGCTATGCATCCTACAGAAAATGCACTCATTCATTGCATGCTTGTTCTCTGGACACAATAATGGATCAAATTTATCTAATTTTGTCTCTAAACTAAGCTCTCATACTTCAGTAAGTTCAGTGGAATTGCTGTTATCAACCTTGCAGTACATTCAAATCTATACAGTGAAAAGACCCACAACATAAACTCTTCTCCCCTCTTTTTCACTTCATTCCATTAAGAAGCTTAAAGCAAATTAGTTTATCTCTTATACATTTTTATAATCTATTTTGTCTCTGGTCTAGATATGAACTAAAATAACATGGTCACACAAGACTTTATGTACATAGCAAAAACTAAAATGTGGAAGACTAAATGTTATCCTCCCTGTATTCAAAGTGAAATATTTAATGTCATATTTCTCTACATATTTCTACTGTGAAGATAAGAAAGAAATTATTCACAAGCACACCAATGCCTTGTGGGACAGGGTGTCCAGATCCAGCCTTACAGGACTTAGCCAGAATTTATTTCCAAACATACACATAAGGTTTCACCTGATGCCTACGGACCACACCGTATGTAGCAGAAAGCAGGGTTTGCCTTTGTAAGGAAAGACTCTTCTCGTACGTTCATTTTATAAACATTCTCTGAAAGCAGACCGTGTGCCAATTACAAAATTACAGCCTGAGAAGGGAATCGGGTTCCAAAGCTTGTACTGAACAACCTGGAAAGGGCTCCTCCATTGGCTCATGAGTATTAATGCCTAAATGCTCCAATTATAGAATCTTGTCTCATGCAACCATGGTTGCCAATGGTTACTTCCTACATATGTCTCTGTTAGATTGCCAACATTCCCATTTGTTTTGAATTAGAACAAATACCCGGAAACACAAGAACAACAGGCTGCTAAACTCAGCCAGATTGCAATAAGCCATGAATCTCTTGGCATTAGGAATGAGAATTTCTAACATTAATGCTTAGAAATGGGAATGATGCCACTGCTGGCACTTGTAAGTTAAAGCATTTCAACAAAATTGACTTAAACTGCTACAATTGACTAACTACTCTAAGTTAGTGCCCGAGAAGATTCGGGAATCATTGATAAAAATATATTTTGTCTTCTTTCAGAGTTTACCTATTAGCAGCTGCTTAGGAACCTAGACTGCAAAACCAATAAAGGATAAATCCACTTTTCAAAATGTAGCATTTCAGATCCAATGGAAATACATTCCAATGCTTCAGAAACAAGTACATATTCATGAAAATTACATAATTGCAAAGCACAGATTATTGCTAGGCCTTGTGATCCACAGGGCACCACAAGCGCATGTACAAAATAATGGAATCGCTCAGAACTCCAACAAGTCAGAGGAAGATGCACATTCATCCCTTGTGGGACCATCTGAAAGCCGCCTTGAAGAGCTCTGTATCCATGTTCATTCCAATTTATTCACAATTTCTAAAACCATATCAGTTCATTCATTTGAATTTTAAAGAGGGACAGATACATACTAGAGAAGCACAGGCTGGGGGACAGCATCTTAGAAATATGGAGAAAAATTGAATTAATTCCTCACCACAGTCAGCTACATAAATATCTAAAATAAGGTGTTCTCACAGCAAAGTCAAATCAAGGGAACAACAGCTGTATAGTGCTACCATAACAAAATTGTCACAAAACTTCACTTTAGCTAATGTACCTGGTTATGAGATTCTAAACATAAGATTAACAACCCTGGTGGATGAGCCAAAGGTTGAGGCTGGGATGGTAATGGAGCTACTGAGAGGCCCCAGAAGAACCTATGTATGTCTTTAACTCAAAACTACAAAGTATAGTGGAATCTCTTGAAGAAGTCTTGGATGACAAAAGGGGAAAAAATCATGAGAGTTAAATTTATGAACAATCAATGCTGCAGTTTTTATTGGAGCTCAAAGATTGACAAGAATTACCAGGGGTTCTCTATTTTTTAAAAACGTCTTTTTTTTCCTTTCAGATTTCTTTCTTTTCCTAGCAGTATCATTGCATCTGCTTGGAAATTGAAATTGCAAGCATTTGAACAAATATATTAAAATGATCTACTGTTACTAGAGTTTGTTTAAATGTGTTTATATTATCAGCTGAAGCTTGACTTTGTAAATTTGTTAAACATACTGGACAGCCTTATTACCAAGACTACAGATATATTTGAGAAGCTTTTTCCTCTTTTTATCTCACCAGATTGAAGCAACTCATAATTACAAGGAAGGTGAGAAATTCTTCTGCGGTGAAAGCAGTATTTAACACTCTTTAGGACTGGTCTGCACATGGCTGGCAGCCAGACCACAGAAAGAAGGAACATTAGAGAAATTATTTTATTAGGGAAGCTGCATATCCTCCTTTTCAGATCACCACCTTGGGAAAATGAAGGCACTGGATATAACTGCTCTGGAGAGCTTTTAAAAGGCAGTCCTGGAGAAGTTAGTTAAACTAAAAAATAATAATTTTAAAAGAAAAGGCTCTAGAAGCCCACCACCATCCACCCACATGTACTAATGCCCAGCACCCAGCCCCTGGAATAAATGACAGAGTCATGGAGAGTCTTGCTGCTGACCCACAGCTCATAGATGGGAGGGGAGAGGAGGGAAGGAAAGGGGAGAAAGGGACAAAGGGACAAAGTAAGCACCTGTTTTGTTATTAATTTTATATATATTCTACATTTTCTTGTATCTGTATTAAAACTGAAATGCATATTTCCCCTTTATCCTCTTCTTGATGCTTAAAATCATATATTCTATTACTAAGTTTTTCACATCAAAGAAAAAAAAGACATTTCATTTAAACTTACAAAGCCTGCTGTCTACTGAACCAATAAAGAAGAAATCCACATTTCTTAAAGCTTGGCAATGTCTATGACATTTGACTCAATTTTTATCACAGTTCATGGGAGGACACACATTAAACTTCTGAACAACAGCAGGGATTATGTACCTGACTCCCTGAAATTAAATTTCCCAAAGTACAAGCATTAAAGGAGGGAACAAGAGATTTTCAGTTCAGCCTTTTAATATGTTCCCTGGGAAAACAAATGTAGTTCATTTCTTTGTTGGGTTTTTCTTTCTTACAGAGAGAAAATTATGTATGGGAAAATACAGCAACAATTTGATAATCCCTATTTACTCTTGGGAAATAAAATACTTATGTTTCTGAGACACACTTCAAAGGAACTAGAGCTATATTCCAGTTTCCTTTCTAATAAATAATCTTTTATCCTTTAAGTAGGACTCTCCACATTTTCATATGGAGGTGCATTTTTAAAATTGTCTTGTAAATATCTAGAGCATTTAAGCATGAAAACCTGCATTTATATCTCTCAGAATTTAAAAAAATTATTGAAGATGGAGGTAGAATTCACAAGTTAATAGCTTCAGCTTGCTACTGTTTCAAATGAAGTATCTTTAATGCTTTTCCCATTTCATTTGAAATAACTATGCAGTTGTTTATTTCAGATTTTTTTGACTTTCAGGTCACCTCTTTCAGAAATATAGCATACACTGAACAAGTAAGCAAACACCAAAGCAGCTGGTGGTAATAAAACATCTGATGGCGTCACCTTTCACATTTGGGGACTAAAAACCCTCTTGTTCTGAGACATCTCTTCTTGAAGAGTCAGCCTCAGGCTGGCTGGGCCAACCTGCCCCGAGAGCTGTGTCTGCAAAAAAATCCCGGGAAGGGGCAGGCAGAGTGGGTTTACTCTGCAAATACGTGTCCCTGGTTCAACAGGTTCACCAGGAGTTGCATTAATGAAGTTTTTCCAACAACAACTAGAAATCTGAATTCACTCCCTCCTGGTAAGCTAAATAGCAATAAGGATGAGTACACAATCTCTGCTTTTCAGAAAGAGTTCTGCTATCTTTAGATAAACTGTATTAAGAAATGCCAGCAATTACCCGGCACCTAATAAATGCATGTAAAAGCTGGGAGGAAATAAATATCTGCAAGACAACTGGAACATCATCTTCAGTGAGAGAGTGATGCTGCCCCTTCCTTGTCATCCCAGCTGTGAGCTAAATTGCCCAGGATTTCACAATCTCAGTCAATTTCATTCACAGCCGGCAACACCAGCAAATTGCTTTCCTATGGAGACAGAACTTTACTTCCTCGCTGACAGCCTGAATGTTAAAGAGTAAAGAGGCAGGAAAAAGGGCTGAAAACCTCCAGAAGAAATATGGACAAGCGGCAGGGAGACACAGCAAAACACACAGAGAAATTAGAAGCAACAATAGTTTCTGCTCCCTAACAGTGATCCCCAACATCAAATTCATACTTACTGGACTATCAACATTTTTCTGTTACATCCCACAGAGAAAAACAGAACTACGTTTACTCCTCCAGGTTTTTCCATGGAGGGTTCCCAATCTTCTTTCTGTTTTTTTTCTCCCAGAATGACAAAGAATTATGAGTTTTTCTTTAGCAGTAAGGAAATAATTTTGTGCAGAGGCACATCTATGAAAAGATCCATTTTAAAGAGTAACAGTAGTTTTAAGTAAAAGTAAAGTAAATATCACCCATTATCAACCAATTCATTTAAGGCCTCATCTTCTCACCAACAGCCAGTTTCTGCTTGCTGCCATTTTATTAATAAAATATTCATTCCTGAACAATCATCCTTCTAAGTAAAAAATTCTCAATCAAACACCCATTGCAGAAACCATACATGAATGGCAGAAGGGTAAAGAAAAATACAGAAAAACACCTCCAGGAAAATGCACAAAACTAACCAGACACCACGCTAAGATCCCCTGTAGCTTATTCACACAGGTAATGTACCATTCATGAGACATTACTTCAACTTCATCCCAAAGTCTAGCCAATAATTTGTGTCCCTCAGCCTCTGCAGGAGGCAACAAACCTGGCAGCCTGGTGGCTAATAGCCATTCATCAGGTTTAACAGACCAGTCACTGTAGGTAGAAGCAACACTGGGAATTCAAACACTGGTGACAGTCATGCAAAAATCTTCAATCTAGAAGCTCTCTACCCTTTTTTCTTCTGGCAAAATCACCCTTTCTAAAGGTAGATTTTGCTTGCTACTATGGCACTCACAAGTAATGCCATTAGAAATGAGTGACATCCAGGAGCTTCCACGTCAAGTTCCTTTTGGGTGCTCAAGCAGTAGGTCACAGCAAGACAGCCAGAGCTCTGCTGGCAAAGGCTGTTTGCTAATACTCAGAAAAACAAAATAAAGGAAAAGCGAGTTCCTGCCATCTAGTTCACCCACAGTAATCAACCTCATGGCGTGTGACTGCACTGCTGGCATATCCTAACTCTATTTCGGTTCACATTTCACAAGACTGGGATTTGCAGTTAATTCATCAATAGCCTGGCTTGGGCTATCCCAGCTGAGTGCCATCCTGCCCATGCAAGATCACAAAACTTGGAAAAATAGAATAATTTTTCCTTGTTTTAGCCATTGTTATGTAGGGCAAAGTGTGGGGAGTTCATAAAAGGAGAAGCTTTTTGTTTGGATGGACAACAAATGTGGAAGAAAAACGCATTTGTTACCCAATACAGAGATCACCCAAATCAAATAAATGAAAACAAATAAGGACTAAAAACTGATCAAATTCTAGCCTCATAATTTTTCTTCTCACTCTTGCTCCTAGTTCCTCACACTCCCTCTTAATTTTCAAGATTTTAAATTAAAAAATGCCTAAATGTCACTTCTTATACTGATTTGAAACCCATTTTCTTCACAACAGTGGCTAGTAAAAGCATTTCACAGCTCCAGTTAGGGGTGTTGTAGAAAAAAATGAAGATTCACAAAGGACAAAAAATAGAATTAACCTTTAAACCATTCTATAAAATGTGATTCCCACTGGTAAGTAAACAATGGTTCTAATTTAGATTCATTTCAGACTATAGCTCAGTACAATAAAACAATATTCAAAGTAGTAGTCAGATGTCCTAGTTCATGGGACAAATACATCACAAAATGTGCCTTAGAATATTTTCATTACTTAATGTATAAAATGACCAGATAACTTTACAGTTAGAGCCCCAAGTACTGAAATCAAAGGCTGAACTCTTATTGATGTAAAGTTCTTTTGATCAGGACTATTTTACTAGAAGACAATCAACGAATTTTGTTCCAGAGCTCATTATTTCTTATTCTTTTCTCTAATATCACAAGCATTCTTTAGGCACAGGGGACAGCTAGCTCAGCTTTTAATGTTAATTATGGTAATCTCTGTAGACATCATCAGCTCTTCTCTTAATTGATAATGTAGGCATAAAATATCAGTGCAGCTTTCTATTACAGTAGCATAGGTCACTGCACTCTAGGGGCTTTTTGCGGCAGCTTACTCTTTAAAGCCTCTTTTATAATTCAGTAATAAAAAAATTGGTTCAGAATTATATTTAAAACAGAAGGGTATTTTATTTTGTGAATGAATTACAACCAGTAAGAAAAACTAAAGACTAAAAAAAAAAAGTGCTCTATTGTACTTTTTTCAAAGGTAATTCTAATTTCATACTGAACCAAATATACTCAACCAGGTTCTTGTTTTCCACCCCACTTAAAGAAGCATATCAATCAAGTAAATGCTCATTTTTCCCATAGAAAGAAATTCTGTGCTCCATCAGGAAAATACTGCTCTAGGGCCCCCAAAAGGTAAACAAGAAGCATCTCCATTTTGTCCAGGATCATTCTTCATTCACTCACCTGTCTTCATTAACATTTAGTACAAAGCAGGAACACACACTTTATGTGACTCTCCTGATCATTCCCACTTAACCAATATTACTGGCAGTGTTGAAGGAAACTGTCTTACCAACAAGCCACAAAGCATTTGTAAATACTCCATCATAAATTGTGTTTCATTTGTGACCATTGAGAAACAAAAATAGTTCCAAGCATGGGAGTCAATTTTCTTTTACCGTTACCCTAATTTTGTCTTAGGGAAAAAAAATTAGGGACATAAACACTGATGTGATCAACATGTTTGTCAACTTCCCAATCACTCCATAAACATGAACATGAAATATTAGTATTTGATGGCCTATATATATATAGATATATGTAATGCAAAAAACCTACTAAAGAAACCTGTACCTCAAAAAATTTTTGTCAGGACCCATAGCTACTCTCATGTAGTGACTCCCCTGATTGTGGATTGCTAATTGTGTATTTTCCTCCAAAATGATTAGCAGCCATACAATACCTCAGTTACAGATTAGCTATCATTGTTGTCTAAGGAATTCACTTACAGATTCCAGTTTATCTGCATTTTACATGCAAAGCATGTAAAAATTATTTTTCTTTGTCAGAGAAATATGATTCACACAAAGCACACACTTAAAATCAGTCTGAAAATAGCAAACTAACTAGATGGCTTATCCTACCAGAGATATTCATTTCCATAGCACCTAATTCTGCCATCAAGCATCGTCTTCAACAAGTTACTTAAGGATTTTGTAATTGCAGGTGTCACTCCTTCTTTCGCTCTTTTCTTCCAAGAAATACAGATGTTTTCATATAAATAACAAGGTATACTACATCTACGAATTAGGAACTTCCACCTTTCACAGATGGGACTGAAACAGAGATAGTGGCCCAGATTCACAAACTCTGAAGTTATCTTCTCCCAGAAGAGATTACAATAATTCTAATTTACTTTGGAAAATTACTGCATCCTAAGTGAACTCCTGCAATTTGAAGTCATCTTATTGCAGTAATTATCTCACACAAAAGATAAATTGATTGTTATTTCTTTTCCTGAGTCAGATTTTGGTTACAGGTGTTATTACATGTTCAAACCAAGTGAATATTAATGCCATGGAGGTATCACTCATGACTCTAGCTGTGGGAAAGCTCCATTTCACATATACAAGAAATTTTTTCAAATCCTGCTGTGCTTAAAAACCACATTATATACTCTCCTACCTGAATGACCAACACAAAATGAGTTCTCTAAAAATAAGTTTAAATGTAAGTTCACTGACTTATGAGTGATACATCTATATTAAATAAGAAAATTCTGATTCCTCAGAGCACTGTCATCAGCCTCAGCATAATGCAAAATTGGTTTTGGCCCCATCCAGAAGCAGGCCCTTCTTATCCTGCTGCAGCCCATTTAAAGCAGAATGTTTTATAAAGAAGCGAGATGGCAGCAAAGCTCAGAGGAACTGTTTCTAATTGTGACTCAACAGAGGACAAGTAAAATCAGTCCCAGGGCTGATGTGGGAAGCCCCTTTGACAGAGGAAAACCTTCCTTTCTCATTAATTCACACATAGCAATCCTATCAAGTGGAGCAACATAGAAGGGGGGCTCACATCAAAAGTTTTCATTAGTAAATCACTTTCTTCCAGCCTCCACCACTCTGTAAAGATCCTACAAGTGGTGACAGAACTCAGAATTTGTGGTCATTATGCTCCCTGCAGCACTGCTGCCTTCACTACAACATGGAAAAATGTAATCATAGCTGGAAAACCATGATCTGATCATAATCTGAGATTTAACTGTACAGTCAGAGGGACTTTTGCTTGTTTGGGTTTGTTTTGTTTGGGGTTTTTTTGGCTTTTTGGTATGGTTTGGTTTGGTGTTTTTTTTGTTGGTTTTTGGTTGTGGGGGTTTTTTTTTTTTTTTTTTTGTTTTTTTTTTTTTTTTTGCTTTGGGGAGGATGGGGATATATAGGTATGTTTTTAAAAGTTTTTATTAGATTAATATTCATAGTACTCCTCTGAATCAATAAATCCACTGCAAAATAAAGGCATTTTCATTGGCTCACTTCAGCTGCTCTGCCAACAACAACAAAAAAGGAATCTAAAATAGCTGGTATTTTTGGGCTGCTTTATTATCACCAGCAGAACGGTGAATCTGCCCCCAACAGTTAATAATTAAAAAAACATTTAAGGCTGCATATCTTCAAAGTATTAGAAGTAATTATGTGACAGGACTGCTACAGAGTATGCTTACTTAATATAGCTCAAAGAAATGAGATAAGAATTACTAAGACGTAAATATAAGGCTGCCTTTCAATGAAGGTACATTGTGTGTGAGAAGGGAATGAAGGAGAAGATCCTCATCTGCAAAAGACTACACAGCTCAGAAAATTTTCTTCAAATATTCTCTAGCAGAATCTGCAGCTTTTTACCTAATCTTTGAAACACATAGTCATGCAGATAAGGCAGCATTAAATGGATCACTGCTGCCTCTGGAAAGGAAGATAAGTTAGCCTTTGGTACTTAGATATTCACTTTCTGACAGCTGTTCTTCTTTCTCAAAAAATTTCTCTGCCAAGCAAAGATTATTTGGGATTGACAAATCTGTGCTTTGGAATAAACAAGATCTTTACTCTGATAGGACACTGGAAACAGATGTTTAAGATCCACATAACACTACAGTCTATCAGGCATACTATATAACTCAAGGGGGTCTCAGGGAAAAGGTCCCACAAATACCTACATATGCCTGACTGTTTATGAGTCCATGCTATTCCAAAAGATGCCAAGGGGAAGAAATCTTTCCCTCACACACTGCAAGTCCAATGAGGAAAAGACAATTCTCCTTCCTACCCTGTGAGAGGGTGGAAATAAAGAGCACAAAGAGGAGACAAGATGGTGAGGTTGGGGTAGCCGATACAGTGGTCTGGAGAAATTCACACAAAGCCTAATAAAAGTACAAGGTGGTTTGATTTCTTAAAAAAATGCATATCCCTGTGGGATAACTAACTGCTCTGTAATGCATGTGGCATATCAGGATGGTCAGCATTCACACAACTTATCAACCCACAAACTTGCTGCTGTACCCATTGACTGGAGAAGGGGAAAAAAGCTACAAAAGGTCTCAAATTCCTCAGTGCCACTTTGTTAACCACCAGTGCTCAGGCTGTTGTCCTAAATACAGCCCGTGCTTCATCCGCAGCTGTAAAGGGTAGGTGCCCTCCTTGACATTTACTGTCTCCTAGTTCAAGCCAGGATGCTTCAGCAGTGGGACAGTGGACTCAAGGGAACACTACGGAATACAAACATTTTAAGATTTGTCTAAGTTTTAGTATTTTGTTAAATATATGTCCAGAAGCAGAAGTCATCTACAGCAGCTGTCACTAATTGCAGTTGTTGCCACACACAAGCAACAACATGTAACCTTTAAGTTCTGCTGCTGGAATATATTCTTTTTGTTTCCCAGGACATGTTCTTCAGTAAAATCATCCCAAACCAAACACATAGCATACTTGAAATTTTACATGTGTATATAGACACGTATTTGAAAATGACTGCCACAAAACTTTTTCAGATGTGATGCAACATAACACACCCATACAGGGTGCAGGTATCCTTGAACTTAGGATCTGCTAAACTGACATTTAATTGCAAAGAGGTGCTGAATCTTTGTTAAAGTTAACTGTTACACACATACAAACATTCACTACTTCAAATGTAGTTTTCTGACATGCCAGTTCAGATTTTCTGTTTGCAACATTTGACACCAGCCAAGCTCTGCACATTTCTTTTACCTGGAGTAATGGATAGCTTGATGTCCTGCAATACTAAAATAGAAATCCGTTGTGTGCTTCATCTCATCAGTATGTCCAGAGACTTCAATCCAGTGTGCTATTGGGAGGCAGTAAACTCCATCTACTATGTTGCTCTGGTTGTAAACACAACTTCGATCGTGATGGGGCCCACTACCTAGAAGAGAAGAAAGGACAATTGCAGGCTCTGTATCTGGATAGTCTTAAAAAAAAATTGCTGGGAGATTTGAACTGAGCATTCAAGGCCTGGAGTGGTGTTTCCTGCCTCTTCAAACTGCATTTCTCACAACACACTATTAACAACTGAAATAGTCACAACAGAAGCACTGCCACAAAGCAAATGTTCAGCATTAAACTAAAATACTGCAAATTATTTTTAAAAATAGATTTTAATTATTTATTTTAAAACTCCCACAATATTAAAGACTCCTAAATCACTTAAAATTTAAGGAATAATTGATGTCATTTAAGTTCCTCGTTTGATGTCTTATAGTATATGACCTCAGTGTTTTATGTTCGTGCTCTGTGACCTCTCTCTAGGGGGTCAAAGTAGCTGTGGTTCAGACACGCCAGGGCAGCCTCACCTTGGTTCAGGCTGACTTCTAAGAAGTTGCCAAGATATGGGAAAGACCTCAGAGAAAGTTCAGAGGACAGCCATGCATGATCAGAAAGGTAAAACCACAAAAAGAGGTAGGACTGGTGACACGGAATTTGCTACCAGCTTAAGGATTCAAGAGGAAAACATCAATGTGGAAAGGCGTCAAAGCCCCAAGAAGGTGGCAGACAGCAACCTAGAAATGATGCACACTTGTTTAAAGGAGCAAAGAAGGGTGGCCCTCTTCCACTTCATTCACAGCTGCCTGGCTCTTTAGATTCCTGTTGCAGACCAGACCCATAGGGATATCTAGCCAAAGAGTTCATTAAATCCTATCTGTCTTTTATGTTTGCTGACCAATAAACATTCACTTTGGTGTCTTCAAATGCACATCTCACTTTGAGTCTGTTCATACACAGTAGAAGTTGCTCAAGGTGACCCACAGACAGACAGTCACAACTGCAACAGTGAACAATCACAACTACCTTAAATGGCCTAGTTTAAAGTCAGACTCTTTTTCTTATGATTTTCCACTAATATTCATTACCCCTTCTTCTCTTACAGCAATAGTGTGAGTTTTAGTCAGAAAACGGGTTTGTAACACCATGCCAGAGTAAGTAACTTGAATTGAAATGGGTCGTGTTATTAATCAAAAGGTTATCTAGCCTCCAAAAAATCCAGTACATGTATATTCTCCCCCTCACCCCTATTTTTACATACTTATTGTAATACTAATTGCCATGTAGGAATAATTATTGTGCAGATCAGAAGTGACCTAGTCTATGGCTTGCTTAAGCATGTTACACTTATACATTATTAATGGTGTTAAAACATTTCTGAGCAAAATTATGCCCAAAGGAATATCTTCAATTTCACATTGCACGTAAATGCATGACCAGTTCTCAAGCACCACAGTTAGGGAAATTTGCTAGAGCAAGAGCATTTTGGGAGATGTATTAATGCAATGATTAGAGAGTGAAAATAACATGTTAAGAGGAAAGCTCAAACCACCTCCTTATTTTGAAATGACATGCAGCCCATTTTATCATAACTGTGAAATATTATTATTTACCAAAATAAAAAATAAAATACTAGGCAGAAAACTATTTCCTCTTTCACATTACTAAGCAATTATGCATCACATAGTTTTTGATTATTGTGATTATAAATAAGGTAAGCAAAATCAGTACATAGTTTCAGAAGCTACAAATCTTATCACTATATTTTTATCTCACATTTCCAATTGTTTATATATTCTTACCACTTTTAAACAATACGAGAAGACAACAGCATAAATCAACACACACAACAGTAACAAAATCTATGGATGTTTATGACATGTAATTGACTTCATGCATTCAGCAAAATACAACCACAAACACCACATCTTGCCTTCCCCACTCTACTCTCCACCAGCTGTCTGTAGGGATGCACACCTCCATGGCCATGTCCTGCCATCATAAGGCTGCCCCTAATCCTAACCCCCACAAGCCCAGGGGCCCATGTCCTATCCCAGCCTCAGCCTGTCCCCACCCGATGCTCAGGGCTTGGGCTGCCCTCTTGCCCCCGGCTGTCTGCTCCTGACTGCCAGTGCCATGGGGTGTCCCTGCAGTCCCCAGGGAGTCAGTCACCAGCCATCACATCACCCTGGCAGTTTTGAACCATGGTCTCAGAATCTCTGGCTTTTTTGCTACTCCCAACCTTGTGTTTCCTTGTACTCAGGTACCCACCATGTGCTTTCTACTGCCCCATTTCCAACTGCTGCTGCTTGAGGTGCACGTGCTTCTGCCATCTGCCAGTTTTGCAGTTCTTCCTCCTTCTCCAGCTTTAATTCTTGTCTCTTTTTTGCCCTTCCTCCTTCTCTCTGCCTTCTTAAAAAGCTGCAACCTCTTTGCCTTGTAACCTTACCACCTTCACCATCGTTAATTCCCTTAAATAGCTTACAATCACATATGGAAATGGGGCCAAGAGTAAGTTGCCAAGAGCTGTTTATTTGTCCCCTCAGACAGGTTTGGTAAAATCTCATTCTGAAATGCTTCCTTCTGTAATCAATATTTATCGCTGTTTATTTTTCTGCACCACTCAGTCTCAACCTTCCTTTTGTGGCCTGCAGTCAAACCTGAATCTCAAAAAGGTATGGTTCTGGTTTGCCTTTAATAATCAGGTAAACAGTAACAGCTTGCATTCATATCATATTTCATGAGAATTGCCTAGCTCTTTACTACTCCTTATGTTATACCCTGATCTATGAATTAAACAACTTTCTGATTGAAATAAGACATCTGTGCACAGAATGTATATCAACGTATTTTCAACACATACACATATACTCACAGTTTCATACAGGAAGGAGAGAGTGCTACCAGCTTCAAGAAATACTAATTTACAGAACAGTATGATCAAACTGGACTGTGTTCAGAAAGCTGAATTCACTACACTTCTTAAGAGAGTTAAGAAAATCTGCAATTACCAAAAAAGAGCAGGTTTCACTACCTAGGTAATATCCACATGATTACACAAGTGCTTCTCACCACAGTTTGCTTCACAAGACGCATTTAAGAAGTTTCAAAAAAAGAAAAAGCTGTTGTATCAGTTCACATCATGCTTCTGCTAGCACAGTTTGTCACAGGAAATCCATAATATTTTGGATGCCATAAGACAACAATGCAATTTATATAGTATTTCAACTTTTCTGTTCCTAGAGACTGTAGTAAAGCCAAGAACATAAAATGTTTTCCATTCAACTGCTCATCTTTGCAGAAAGCAAACACAAATGTCCTTTCGGAAAGGGCTCACACAACAGCAGATACATAGTTTTACAACTAAACCCATTTCTGTATCAGTATTTTTCTTCATCTTGTTTTTATTCATATTCCAAGTGGCAAAACATAGGTTTAATTATTTATCGTTGGGAAGCAAATACACAATCATCTGAAAACATGTAAAATTCAACCATAAAAAAGGATAAGTTAAATATTTGAATAGTACTGATCTTCCTGTTAATTGATCATGTTGGCTTTCCTAATTAAAGAAGAAAATAATTTTGGAAGAGTTTATTAGAATATACAGGTCCTAGTTTAACTTCTAGGACAGCATTTTTTTCATTTAATTAGGTCCATATTTTTTAATTCAAAACCCATCTTTGTGATTCTTCTCAGCAAAAACGTTTATTTGAAAGAGAAATATTAAGATAAGTTTCTAGGCAATAAAGCTTTCCATTGCTTTTGCCCTTGTTGCTCTGTACTGCAGATGGTTGTGTGGCAGAATCCACTGACGTAGGGAATTGCTGAAGAGCAAAGCAACCAACTAGCCCCACTCACAGCTCAAGCCTCACAGAGGGCTCTTTCAAAATCTGCATGACTGCAGTTTATGGCTCCTTGTTTAATGAAGGATGATCAAAGTAGCGTAAGAAGTGGCTGTACAAATAACTAAACAAAATAATAAAACCAAAGATCTCCAAATAGCTGATAAATGGCACTGGCAAAAGAAGGGAGACCGGAATGAAGCAAAGGAAAGCTTTGGTTTTGATCCTCCTTGAGCAGGGAGGTTGGATCAGATGACCCACTGTGGTCCCTTCCAGCCTCATCGATTCTGTGAAAACCAGATGAAGATATAGTAAGCAATACAAGACATGCAAAGATCTAGACTGGAAGAAGGTAAGCAGAGACTAGAAGAGGATGTTCTGAAATTCAGTCTAATGAGGCACAACAACAAAATGCAAAGAAAAACCTGCAGTTACTATTTTCTTACAGCTGTACTGCAGGGATAAAAGAAGTATAGTCCAGCAGTCTGCCAACAGCACAGACACATCTTGACACAGCAGAGAACTGCACACAGATTGCACAAAAGAGTCACAGTGGAGAAATTACCAGCTTGATCTTAAAAGATAATAAACAAAATCTGGGTCAATGAAATTTCTCATCACCATTAAGGGTGAACCACATGAACAAATGAAAAAATAAGACTGCCTCTCCCACTGTCTCTGCAGAGCTCTTTGCAGCAAAGGCTCTGCTCAGCCACTGCTCTTTCAGCTACCAGGTTGTTGCACACCTTGCTCTAAGTTTTAATTTTTCCTGTTCTGTGTTGCACAAGGAGAGGTATGCAGGAACTCCAGGGCACAACAGCAGCCATAAAGGTGCTGGGTATCTTATCCGTGCCTTAGCCTGACCTTAAAACAGCAACATGCAACTTCCAAGCCTTCAAAACCCAGTGAGGTAAGGGCATTCCTCAGTTCACTGCTACCTCTTTAATCACCACAAGGCTACTTAGATAACCTTAGACACACACATCAACTTCAACAGCAACTAACTAACCCAAACCACAAGCAGCCAGGCAATTTTCAGATCACCCACTCACAAATCAGTTAGAGCAAAGACTAACTCCTATAATCTTTGTCATAAATTTTGCATGAACCAGTACACTTAAAGTGTCAGTTCAAAATTTTAACTATGTCTAAATATTTTAAGTAATTCCATTTGCTGTATCAAATGAGGTCCTTTAACAAGGTAAATTAGTATCTTAAGTTCATGCTTAGAAATTCCCCTGAAGGAGTTTAATTATAATAAGCACTCTGGGGGCAGAGAAACAGGGAGGGGAAGGAATAAAAGACTTAAAAAAAAAAAAAAAGTTGTAGAACAGGAAGTAAAGAAAACATATCAAAAAAAATCTCCAAAATAAAGCATTTAAAAGGTCAAGTTTTTGCCAGCTTCCTTACCTTTTATACCAACATTACAATGAAGAAGTCTCAAATCCTATTTTGAATACAATTCTCAGTTATCTGAATGTGCCACTGCAGTGTTGTTATCACACATCACTCTAACTGAACTTCCTTCAGTACACTCACAATATTCAAATTTACTTACCCTTCACACCAGATTCTGTCACAAAAGTCTCCCTGCTGCCTGTGAATAAAATTCAATCTCTGATGTTTTGAAATAGGATCTGTCTCAATCTTGCCAAGGCTGAATTGCTATTGATTGTTAAAAGACAGAGGTAGGGGAGGCTGAATTCCCCTCGTTGGAACTGCACGGGGTCAAGTTTTGGAGAGTTTGAGTCTGCCACAGGCTCAGGAGTCCCACCCTCCTCAAGTCTCAGCAAAGCCCTCAGTAGCAGCCCTCTGTTTTTACAGCTCTGACAAACAGCTCCAATTCGGTATGCCATGTACAAAACCTAACTTGCATGCCTAAGAAAAGCATACTTTGATTTTTAATGCTGTTTTTTTTCTGCAGTCAGTAAACCATCCTCCCCTTAGATTCTGTAAACAGTAGATCAATTTATTGGATTACTTAAACACCTAGTGTTAATATAAGACAAAATCGTTAATTTGCCACACGTAGTTCAGTAACTCCTTCATAACAAGTTTGATTTTCAGAAACGTTTCCTTGCATTTGCAAGCCCAAAAAGAGATACCCAAAAAGTAGAAAACTATTTGTATCATACACCACATGTTTATATTTTACCAGACTTAAACCAGACCGTTCCAACTTCCCTTTAGGTAGAGCTGATACATAGAACCATGGAAACAAGTTTTAATTCAATTAAAATCCAGGCTGAATTTGAGACTTGTCTATACAAATATCCTAACACAATTCTTTTATGGAACTATATTTTGAAATTATGCCAGAATTAGAGCTAAATGGTTTACAAGAAAGCCATTCTCAGCACTTAAAGCTATTAATCACCAAGGCGTTTTTTATTTTTCTTTTGTTTTTTAATCAAACATAAGAAAATTAGAATTTTTCAAAGGCAACTTTCAAAAACATGTTTTATTTCTCTCTCTAGGTCTGCTCAGGCATGGGTGCTTCTTAGTGGGAACTTCTACTGTACTAAGAGATTTTAACCAAATGCCTGGTTTAATGATGGAGATGAAGTCAGAGAAAAGCAACAAAAAGGAAATGTCTCTCATGTAAAAGTTTCTTTTCTGACAGATGGTAGAAATAAGACTAAAGGAAATACAGATGAGAGAATAATGGCTGATAGCAACAAAATTATAATCTAATACCGTCTTCCTGTTTGCTTTGACACTCTCTGCTGTACTGTCTACTACTGATAGCTACTTTTTATCATACCAGAAGAGGAATAGGCAGGAAACAAACCACATGGAAACAGCAACCATGGCAATACCTTAACCAAAGTGTCATCCCAGTTACTTATCACTTCTCTGTGTGTCCTGCCATTGAAAATATGTTGTTGAGCTCCATTGAATGCTACCATCTCTTGGAAGTGAGGGGTGGGAAAAATGGTAAATACAGGATTTGCATAAATAACGCATTTATCGTAAATTTGCCATTATAACCACAAAGGCTTTAATTAGACTCTCACAGCAATCAGAACTGGCCTCTGATTAACTCTGTGGGTAGGAAAAGATACATACCTGACAAATGCAGAGGAATGCAAGTGTATGTATTTATTCTTCTAATTTTGCAGTTTCACATAGGCAACTCTGCATTGTTTTATTGATGTCTGGTTGTCTGCTCAGTATAAGCTGACTAATGCTGATAAGCAGATAGAAAGTAATGAGAAACTTGCTACCACTTAATTGCACCAAAATGCATGCTACATTTATGTCTTGAGGGGGGCTGAAGAACAAAACACCAGGAGCTATTGCACTTTGTAACCAAAATTTCTTTCCGTTCTGCAAAGAGGTATTGGGTCATAGAATTCAAAGCAACCCACTTTTACTCATTAAATTTCATCACATCTGAAAGGTGTTAAGGTATCTAGCACTGTCCAGAAAGCAACAGCCTTGCAGGAACAAAATGCCTGGGATACACAATTATTCAACTATCAACACCCAGCTGTGCTTTATCTTCATTTCTAGTCACCACCTACTTCAGAACAAGACTGGGATAGGGAAAGTAAGTAAAACTCTGGATTATTTTCAAAAGCAGAACAGATAACACTAAATACTAATGAAACATGCAGGTAGCTGCAAGACACTAGGCAGCCACTGGCTATACACAGGGAATATGGCACCACCCAGTGGGAACAGCACTGCATGAAATACCTGCTTTGAAAGAGATAGGAAAAAATGTAACTCTCCAGGGTTTGCTGGGGTTTTTTGTTTGGTTTTGGTTTGTTTGTTTGTTTTTAATAATGGAACTGCTACCTATTTCGAGGATCTGTAGATTAGCTTTGGAGGAAAAAAAAAGAAAAAAAATGGATCTCAGTTACAGAAATTAGCACTGTATCTAACTGTACTTTTCAGAATGGCCTCAACATAATTTTTGTGTATCCTCCTAAGGCTTAGTGCCAAGTATTTTTCGTTCTGTTACAATATATCCATTGCAAATGGCAACGCGGCCCTACCTTCTCATACAGCCTTACAGGAATCTCCTCCTTTAAATTAAGAAATTATACCTGTTTTGTTTCAAAGAGCTGAGGCCAAGAAGTCAGATCGCTTGAAGTTTGTCAACACACTTTAAAAATGAAATTCTAATGTGCTTAACTATGACTGATATTTTCAACCAATTGGGTGCTCAATCCTTGAAACCTATGAACAGAATTTACTTCTGATATTTTCACTGATTGTATTACAATAATACGTAAACCTTTATTACTTGATAAATCTGATCTTTAGGTTTCTATGAACAAGCTCACAGGAGCTGGAAATGTTGGAAGGCCAACATACCACAGGCTGAATAGCGTAACTGTTTCTAAACTGAACTGTATTGTACTGTTTGTTTTGTCTTGCAAACAAGACATCTCCTTTTCTCTCCTCCCCCCTCACCAAAACTAGAGATGGGGGGTTTTTTTGGAAGGATTAAGGCTCTGCTCACCTGAACAAATGACTAGAATATAGGCCGACCCTGCTTTCGAGCTTCCACTGGCCATACTGTATCTGTCAAGCTTCAAGCAAGTTCCATCTACACCAAACTAACACCTACACGAAAATCACAGAATCATAGAATGGTTTGGGTTGGAAGGGGCCTTAAAGATCATCCAGTTCCAAGCCCCCCACTTCCTCTCCAAGCAGGGACACTTTTCACTTGACCAAGGTTGCTCAGGGCCCCATCCAACTTGGCCTTCAACACTCCAAGGAAGGGGCATCCACAACTTCTCTGGGCAACATTTTACAATACAAGTATATGGTGTTTATATAATCTATTTTTCCCCTTGTCAAAAATGTAAGGTGTCAGCAGACTGTATTCTATCATCTCAAAATACACTTTGGGGCATAACCCTAGTAAGTTCTCTGTTCTTTTATAGAGCATGTTTCTTGATTAGTACCTAGTTTATTTAGATGAAAGTAAGGGGGTAAAACCACAGATGAGTGTTCCATCATAAACTCACAAAAACAAATTCAAGTATAAGTTTCATCTTGCATTTATTTCATTTTGACATTAGGCACAAAACACTTTTAGTTTCCAAGCTGAGAGACGTTATGTTTTGAAGAATCACCATCAGAAACAAAGTACACAGACAGACACAGGTGCAGTTGGAGGAAAAAAGGTATATACATGAATTTAGGGGTTTTTTCTAAACCTGCTCCCAAATTCTAAAGCTCAACATAACCAACCTGTTTCCATAGATACCATAGCACATCACAAACCCTCCTGGATAGCAGGCTTCAGCTTTCACAGCAGGTAAGCAAGTACCCCACACAGCTCATGATCTGAGCCAGAAATGCTCAGAGGCTTTAAGTGACAGGTCCTGGGTGCAGACCAGCAACATCTGCCGGGGACAGCAGAGGCAAGCACCTGATCCTTCAGGAGCACAGGGGAGTGTCCTCTCCCACCTCCTCCTCCTCCTAGGGAGGGGAACTTGTTCCCTCTGGGCACAAGCAACAACCCAGCGAATCTTGAATCTCACACAGGCCAAGCCTTGCCTGAAAGCTTCCTACCAAACGCCACAGAACACAGGCCTGTGACTTTGACCCTTCTAGCCCACAGAAATAACGACCCTCACTTTATCTTTCAGTCTCCCCACGGCACTGGAATGGCTGCAATTTGTACTCAAAATATATGATACAGTAGGGACTGTACTATAATAAAAACAATACGCACTGCCAGTAGAATTCTCACACACATACATGTCTTAATAAAAAAATTGAAGCAATTTTCTTAAATACAGCACATGATTTCAACATCCAGTATACATGAAGATCTGACATCCATAAATGGAGTAGAGTTTCTCTGGTTACAGATGAATGTCTCAACTCATAAACTTAGAGCAAGTATCATTCTGTACTTTCCTCTATCCCTCATAACCACATCTTCAAAACTGCAAATGTTCTGCAAGTGCAAAATGTTTTCCAAAGCACATTTTAATTCTAAACATGCAGAATACTAAAGTGACAATGCACACCATTTGTTTAGCACAAAAAAAAAAGTTGTTTTCTTAAAAAAGGGAGTCATCTTTTCAAATTGTGATTTTTATAAGAATAAACAGGTGACAGCCAAAACTTTCATTGATCAAGAGTTAAAAAAATAAAACCCAAAAAACACTAAAACAAATTAGATAAAAAAGAACTGTAAGATTACTCAATTATTGGATAGGAAAATATCCTTAGGCTCCCTTCACGTAATACATGAAGAACAATAAATTTTCAAGGTTTAAGCAAATTTGTTCTTTCCTGTAAATATCAACTTAGGAAAAAATTGATGGTATGAGTGACTAATTACAAAACTCTTCTGCATTTGGATGATATGCCCATTTGATGTCTCTCATTCCAGCTAAGCAATGAGCTCAAAACCCTGAGCATTCACAATGACAAGAACAAAATGCCACACAGGTTAATCCTAAAATGGCAAATCTGCCAAAACACAGGATGTTTATTACTCTGACTACATTTCCTAAGTGTGTTCCCTGGAACAGACAATCATGTGGCCTACCACTGCTTCCAAACCAGACAGTAACCATCAACCTTACAATGGCTGATTCTCTGTTGTTATTCTCTGTTATTTCTCTAGAATTCTTATTATTTCTAATTCTACTATTATTTCTCTATTCTGTGTGGTGAGGACAGCTTTATATACCAGTATCATTTTCTTATTATATACAACTTGGCACCTTCAAAAGAGACCCAATTCTCCTTCCTTGGACAGATGTAAAGATTTTTATTCCATAAATTCACTTTTCCTGCAATTCTGGAAAAGAAAAACATGGTTAAAACAGGCAGAATATACTACTTGTTTTAGCTGCTAAATAAAACAATTACTATTGCATGATGTATATAGTCCTTCAGGATGTAAACCTCTGTGAATGCAGGATTAACACATAGCCTTTTATTAGTATAAAGAGAACAAAAAACGCAACAGTTACAACAACACGCATGTTTTAGTCTACATGACAGAAAGGCAGCTCAGAAGTGTGGTATGTATTCTTAAAACAGGTGAAGAGTAACTGCTCTACAATGTGTTATTTTGGTACATGGATTATAAAGCTGAGTTAAAAAAAACTCCTCACAAATTACCTAGTGATCTGTCTTCCTTTCACTAGGTCAGATCCATTCCTCAGTAACAAGAGGTATATTTAGAGCTTTATTTGACTCAGCAGACTATTGTCTGAGTGTTCTCTTGTATTTAAGATACTTAAACATACTAGAACAGCACATGGAAACTGACTAGAGTTATTCAACACATAGCAGGAGAAAAATACAGTGGAAGTACCACTGAAACAGCAAGAAGATAGGAAAAGCTGGAACTGAACTTCTCCCTGGGTTTTTCTTTAAGAAATCACAATAGTAAAATTTACCAGCCTGAAAATGCCATCATGACATTTCACCTACTGAAATAAAGTAACCACCCACACCATAGTGCGTAAGATACTGAATCCTTTACTTCTGGGGGAAGAAAAAAACCAAAACATCATGACAATGGATGCCTAAAATGGGGGGGGGGGGGGGGGGGGGGAATAATCACACCGTTTCAAATAACTTTTACCAACCGAGAAGGGCAGCTTCCTTCTGCGTTCACCCGCCTCCATCACACGCTTAAAAAAATGTTTTTGTTTGCAAGAACTCACGTCCCGCCAGGACAGCCCTGGGCGGCTCCGCCTGCAGGCACAGCTCAGGCGGGAGCATCGGCAGCACCGGCAGGAACCGGGACAGCCTCCCGGCCCCGCAGGAACGGGGCGGAGCTGCCGGAGCGGGCTGCAGCCCAAGCCATCCCTCAAGGAGAAGCGCTCGCAGCGCCGCTCCGCCCCTCCGGCAGGGCCGGCGGGCGGGCACGTCCCTGCGGCCCAGCAGCGCCGGGGGTGCGAGGGGCGGCGAGGGGGTCCCTCCGTTACCTTCCCAGAGGAAGTGGCCGCCCTCCCGCCGCAGGAACTTGTACCAGAAGGGGCTGGCGGCGTCCTCGTCCGGCAGCGCCACCTCCGCCAGCCACAGCCCGGGCTCCTGGGCGGGCAGCGGGGCGCTCGGCCGCGCCCGCCGCATGGGCACGGCGCGCCGCGGGTCCCACTCGCCCAGCTCCGGCCGCGACCCGGCCACCAGCAGCTCCGCGCCGCCCTCCGTCACCCGGGCGGGCAGCACCACGCCGAAGCGGAACAGCATTGTACCGCCGCACAGAGAATGCGGTTTAGTGAAGAGCTCTGCTGCAGGGCCCGCCCTTCCGCCGGGGCCGGGGGCCGGGCACCGGGCACCGGCCCTGCCCCGGACACCGGCCCTGCCCCGGACACCGGCAATGCCCCGGACACCGGCCCTGCCCCGGGCACCGGCCCTGCCCCTGGGCTCGGGCTCCCGGCTCCTTCGGGCGGGGCTGTTCCCGGTGCGGTTGTTTGGGACGCTTGGCTGCCGCACTCCCGCAGCCCAGGGAGCTCCCCCTCCGAAGGCACCGGCTGGGAGCTCAAACAACAGCGACCCCCGATCGCCTCCTAAAGCGGGGACTGGGATGGAAAATCCTCCCTGCAGATAAACACTGGCTCTCCTGGTTGCCAAAGGCTACGCATCATGTATGCTGACTTTAACAAGGATTATTACTGCGTTAAAGGAAGCCACTGCAATTACTCCGAAGAGCCCAGGCTTAATTTAGCGCAGCAAACACATCATTAAAAATTGCCATACGTGCAGCTACAAACAAGGACTGGCTGCAAATAATGCTGTAGTGTTCATGATGTTTGTATCTTCCCCGCTGACAGACAGCCAGTCGTTGTGAGAGCAGAAATGTGAAATTCTGAGGGAGGTTAGAAAGCTTTATTAAAAAATCTAGAGCTCACTGCACGCATTCTGTTTACAACCAGAAGGGAAAAAATTGGCAACTCCTACATGTAGCAATATTCAGGACTTAAAAGACTGACTGAGGAAGAGGATGCAATCCAACCATTTATAGGGTGGTCCCTGCTTGAATACACTTCATTTCAGAAGCTTTTAAGGACAGAAACAGAGGAGTGGTAACTTTATTTAGGTCAAGTTCTGGGAACAGGATGAAGGCCTTTCAGTGAGTCAAAAGAAATCCTGCCTCAAAAGATGGCTGTTTGTTTCCTGTATTCGAGGGTGGCGACACTGAAGTGTATGTGCTGCCAAATTTAAGAGTGCTTTAGCTAATTTTCGCTGATACTCATTGAACTTGTGCAAGTGATATGCCACCACTTTTCCAGACATAACCAAAGCTAATGGAATTCTCGCTGTCCTCCATTTCTGCTAGCAGCCATCTTCACTGTAGCACTGCTGCCACTGTGGCACAGTGCATTAGATTTTAATCTTTGTTTTTGCTCAACGTTGCAGTTACTCTCTCTCATAATTGTCTTTCAAATATCTATCTCTTTACCATACACCTTCATTTTAACAGTACAGACAAGACAATATGACAACTTCAGGGTTTTATCCTAAAGCTCAAGCATGACAGGAGTGCTAAAACCACCCCAGCATATTGTGTCTACATAAAACCACATGCTTCTGTTCATTCCAGTCACAGTCTCAGCTAAGAAACTGCAGAAATAGTACATCTGATTGACAGTTTAGTTCCTGGCTGTTGTCTAAACTTCAGTGTAAAGACAGACCAGCAACTTTCATCTCTGGACAAATACAAACTGCTTTATGCCTGTAACTATTTAGTCCTCATCTTACGACGTGTAAGCCTTGTGGAACAATAAAAAATTGTTCCATAGACTCTGATGTGTCAAGTACTATCTTTAAAAATAATTCAGTCCATTTCTTCTCCGAGATCTGCCTTAATCCATTTTGTGGCAGTCAATATTGTGTGTTAGATTAAGGCTAAAGATGACAGAAAGTGGCCAGCTTGATTTCCTGTGGTTTCCTCAAAAACCCTTGTGCCGATTAGGATTAGGTTGAGAAGACAACAGGAAGGACTGAAAAACTGGATCTACTGATGGATCCTGCAAGACTGAGATAAAAACTAGAAATGTAGATTGGCGTGGGACATCCCATGGCTGGGGATAGTGGGAATAGAAGAACAGTTTATATTGGTGAAATTGCAGGATGACTGAGGGCTGTAGACAGGATAAAATGCATTAGCATTAGATCTGAGACTGAGGAGCTAAAGGTACTGTAAGGTTTGTGTTTAAGGTCAAGAAGCAAAGGCAAATGTATGGTTTTGCCCTGCTAGATTAGCATGGTCTATGATTTGTCATCTAAACTGGAAGTTCAGCTGGAGTAAAGGCAGGGAAGGTGGGGAGGAGTTACATTTACTGGTAGTATTTGGGATTGAAGGAGTTGATGAAGTACTTCCACAGTTGAGCCATTGCCATAACACTAAATTTAGTTTTAAGTGTCACCCTAAGCCTCTTAAGGAATTAACAATAGTTTCCTTTGCCAAAATGACCTGTTACTCTAGTACTGCCTGGCCTGTGCTCTTCCCCTGCAGTCCTCAACACTATTCTGAAACCGAAAAGCTTTCCCTATAATCCAGTCATCTTTTACAACCATGAATTATACATGACTATTTCCTTTTTTTTTCCCCACTATAGTAAGTCCTCATTCCAACTTGGCAAGCCGTACAGTTCCCATCAAAAAGCTGTGGCATAAAGGGGCCAAAACCCTAATAATCAAGTTGCTTTTAACTGTCAGGAAAGCTACTGTCAGTTGTTGATTCCTGTGGGAACAAACCACCATCTTAGTGGTCTGCCTGAATTGTAATAATAAACGTTGTACATTTGTGTCCCTCACAGCTGTTCAGGATCTCTCAGTATACTTAACTTACAGCAGCCACTTGCTGAGTGGAAGCCTCGATTAACCTCAAATCAAACAGTGAACTAGCAAGACAGTGAGGCTTAGTGCCAAGTTTATTTTAAAGCCTTCAGTTTACTGTTGCTGCTACCATCCCAGGCATTTGCTAAAGCTGTTTCTAACTGGCAAAAGGGGAATTGTATGAAAAAAAAAGCTTATTTTTTCACAACATTAGTGTGCAAGAACGGACTCTAGAGATCACAGTCTCTGCAAGAATGAATTGCTTCATGGATTTCGCCTAAATTGTGCCAAGATGTAGTAGCCTAATGTAATTTCCAGCTAATTAGCTGGTTTATTATCCAAAATTTGTGCAGGTGATGGGGATCTCACAGGAGGACTCACCGAGGCTGTGTACCAACTTAACAGCAACCAACAGTTATGCCTTCAGTTTCTGCCTAATGTATCCAAATGCTGTATCCAAAAGGATTCTAGGGAAACGTTTCAATGCCCAGAAATTGGAGCTGTGACTTTATTTGCAGACATGTAAAACACATTATGGGCATTTTCACTTGCTGTGCACTAAACTTTTGCAGAATCACAGTTCTAACTTTCTGCAGAAGTCCCTTTAATTTCTTATAGTGTCTCTTCCAGGCATAAAATTATCATGATATTTTTGTGAACCTAGGAGTTTTGAACCATTTTTTACCGTCAAAAAACTTGGGCAAAGTATTGCTGGCTGAAATTTTAGTGAAGAGAGTAGTTAAGAAGTTTGACAATATATAGCAGTTCAAAATTCAGCTTTTCAAGTGGAAAGTAGTATTTTTCTTCACAATTTTCTTATTTGAAAAGTGTCTAGTAGGTATAGAGACAGCACACAGTTACCTGATCAACGTGAACACTACTAAAATGACAGATGAACTTTATAGTTCCGTGTTGAGGTAGCCTGTGTCTGCAGTGTACGTGTTCTTTACTGATTCCAAACTTTTACCCCATGGCCCAGTTTGCAGCTTGGAACAGCTTTATCTGTTTTTGCTGTACAGTGATCTCAAATGATAATATTTCCAAGTAGGGAAATCTGTAGTGAAGAGAGAGAGTTTGAATAACAAAAACAAAACACAAATACAGAAAGGATCTGGTTGGAGAAGCGGGGGGGTGTCCCTGATTGCAAGTTGTGGGTGATGTTTAGATTAGCTGTGCTCCTTCCTAGACTTGCCTTTCTTCCCTTTTTAGGTCATTTTCTTTCTTGTAAAGATACAGAGAAAGTGTTATTGCAATTTCCAAATGCTTCTGCTAATTATAGAAAAGAGAAAGGCAGCACAGGGTATGCAGTCTTGCTTGTAAAGAGGCAAACATTTATATTATGTGATAAGCTGATTTAGATGTATTAGTGATTTGGGTAAAATGTTCATTGCTGAAAAATGTTCATTGCTGAAAAAGCCAGTATTTCTTCAAAGAGATTGAGATAAATATAAAAGAAACCCTATTCTAGTGCAAATAATTTAAGACCACTGGTTTAAATTAAAGTTGATTATGTTGATTAGTCTAAACTAATCAATCTATGGACCCAAACCTTCTAATTGAATTCTAACTGTCCCTCTCATAACAATTATGATAGAACTATGAACTAATGCTCTCACCATTAGTTCTAATTTGACAATACAGCAGCTAAGGAATACCTTTATAGTCTGAAGGCTGAAAGAAGACTAAGAATTAAAGAACTTGTTACCAGATAAGCACTGCTATTCATAATTTTTAGTTTTAAGTTGAGCTATGTGAGAGCAGTGATAACTGCATGAACCATTTTAGCTGCTTATTGCTAGGAGTAGCCTTTTGTGCAGACTAAGCTCCAGAAGTTCTGTCAGGACTGACCATTTTAGGGATTGTGTTGGAAAATTATACTGCAACGATAGGTAGGACACTACTGGAGATGGTTTCCACTTTCTGCATGGGGGTTTATGCAGCATGTTTTAAAAAAAGTGTGTTATTTTTAGAAGTAACTAGGCAGTATAAATATGCAATAACATTACAGTAAACATTACAGAAATACATACAGGAATAACTGATCTGGTAGGTTTCTTTTTTCAACATCCAATAAAGCTGTCTCTGCATCCTGCCCAGCCTCGTACACCTTGGGAGCTGGAAAAAGCCCCAGCATATTTCAGCACGGGGTCCTTTCAGGATGTTCTATCAGCCTCATCAATGCCCAGAAAACAACAAATATTGCAGACTAGTCCAGCACATGGCTCCTTTCCTGCTCCGAGAGAGCCACACAGTTTTTGAAGGCATGCTCCAGGCCATCTGTGGTGCATTTGCACTGGGATGCTGTGAACACAAAATTCTGGTAGCCCTAGCAGGAGCCTGGCTCTTCTGCCTGGCACAAAGGGATGAGAGAGGCCAAGTGCTTACTTGGAGATCAAAGTACCTTGAGCTTCTGGAGTGAAAAACAGTATAATCATTAGTCATTGTAATACTCATTTTAAATACCAACTCATTATAAGCTTAGTTTCTGAAACCAGCCTTTTACCACCAATGTTATACCAAGCTTCGAATTAAAATATCTACATCAGGGAAAAAAGAATCATTTTGTCTGTTTAGAAACAAGACAGTGTAAAAACAAATACTTGACTGTATGGAATAGCAAAACTTCATTTCATTAGTTAGGAGGATGCAATCTGACCCAAAACTTACGTGCAATATGACAGATTAATTTTTAAGTAGAACAATGTGCCTGCCTTTTTTCTGTGGACACTTAAATAATACTTCCACTTTCAAAAGCAGATGCTCACAGATCCTAATAACTGTGCTCCAGTCTAATGCACCCTCTCTGCCTGTGCAGGGTTGCAGTGTTCTTGGGATCCCCAGCAAATTACTGATTGATAGAAAGTTCCTGTATATTATACTCCTGGGGCCATTTTAAGAAAAATTTAATTGTTTACTTTTCATTATGCAGACTTCTTAATTGCAATTGTTTTATGTATGACCAAAACAAAAAACCAAAATTTTAGGAAGTCACACACAGCATTAGATATTGAGTAAAAGGTGAGAGAAGCAACCATGGGAAAGGAAGTTTTACAAGAAAACTTTCTCCTCAATATGTGCTTAAGCAATAGGTTTCTAGCTCCAAAGCTGACTGGAATTTAATACACAGTCTAGAAAAAAATTGTAGTCTTGCTGAAAAGTCTGACTAGATTTTAGGTAAGTTAGAAATAGAACCATTTTATTGTATCATGATTAAACAGCTTTGGAACAAAAGCTGTTCAGAACAGTTAAGAGAAAGCTTTACTGTTTTTTAAAAAATTAAGCAAATGCAAACTGAAGGATATGATCCTTCAAGCCACGGCCCTGTATCAGAAAAGGGAACAAAAAAAGATGAAATGTAGAAACAATTATTCATTTAAGTATACAATTCTCAGTATATATATATATATATGTATATGTATGAGGAGCATATATACAATATGCTCCTCATAGTACAAGAAATCAAACTTACTGGTGACTGACCCTACCAATCAATTTATTTTTCCAATTGTATTAAAAAAAGTAAAAACAACTTACAGCCTTTTTCTTAGATTGAAACTGGATCAAAAAATAAATCCAGAAGTTATCTTTACAGCAACACATTATTTTTAAGGTCTAGGAAAAGTGGCAGCAGAAGTAAAAGAAAAATAATTCAGAAACCACCCTGCTCCCTACCCAGTAGTCCCACCACATACGAAAAATAAGAAGAGGTTGTATCACCAGCCAAATCTAATAAAACAGAGATTTATTGCTCAAGTATATAACAGTGTACAGAGTATCTACTCTCTTATCTTCTTTCCATATATGAATCTGTTGCTGTATCACTGCATCAATACAACACATTGCTGCTGCTTATGTTCTTGGTTTCATGTATTTACCAAATTTTCCAATGCACATCTCTTTATTTTAAAGAAACTTTATTTTGGCTGATTTGGCAAGCTTCCCTAAATTCACTTACCTGGCACACAAATAATCCTTGCTAAGACACAGACACTACTTTCATCCAGATATAAAGAAACCTTTGAAAATAGGAATTGCAGTCTAGAGTCTAGAGAGTGTAAACAGCCTGCAACTTAGCAACCTTCCACAGGCCATGGCAACAGCTTGCAGCCAAGAACCAGATGTGTATGACATACTTTGCAGACTAGATCATAGACAGGGGACTCCTGCTACTTAATTTGGTGTGTGTATGTTGTTGTGTACCATAGTAACCTGTTTCCACTTGAGCTCAAGTTCTCACACAGATGCCTCCCCATTAGCACAGCCACCCCTCAAGGTAATGCCACAGAAGCACAGCTGGCTACTCAAGAGCTGTACCTGGCCCCTAAGTCAGCAGCTGACCACTTGGGTTTTTCTTCACCTGTTTTGAAGGAGCAATGGATTTTGAAGATCAGTCCAAAACCATTTCAGTCATGTTCATGAACAGTATTACAACAGCCCTTGAAGTACAGCACACACTTCAAATATTCTCCATGTAGAGCTACACTTGAATTACACATACATTGCCTTGAACAGCTATGAGAACACTTGAAGTTTCAAATGACATTATCTTTCTCACTGCTTACTTTTTATTCCTTACTGAATGAAACTATAATTATACAAGCTGTCTGAAACTTCTTACATCTGCTCCTTCTAAAGTGGTTTTAAGTTTACTGAAAAATTGCACTGAGATCTAATTCTTAGAGATTCCTTCTTGGTTTACTTTTATACATTAAGTAATCTGCACTCTTCCATAAGCACAAATTCTCAAGCCAAGATCTTTAAGGCTTAGTGCTATATAAAATATTGTTGCCAAATACCTTATCTATTCTGAGACGAATCTAAATAGAAAAGTCAACAAATTCATATATTAATAACAGGCATTAATTTGGCCAAAATTGTATTATTCTCAAGTATTACACTCATGACCTCAAATTCCAGGTAAGTGGAATTATTTTATTAAATGATCAGAATTAGTTTTTGCTTGATAGCAAAGCCCTTGTCTGCGAAACTTGTAGAATAAATTCTTATCGGATCTCTCACTTTTTAGGTTCCTGCCCATAAAATGATGGGAGTTTTTTAAAAACTCCAATGAAATGGAGTTTTTAAAAAATCTATTTATATAGGAATTGTTGGAACTAGTTCCTTGCAAACTTGAAGCATTTTTGAGTTCCTGTCAGCCAACTAACAATTCTTTGTAGCACGTTCCAAGTTCTGAGGAACTTAAAGAACAGGTTTTTTACACTGCACACATTTATGAGTAATTTTAATTTATTACCAAATACAGCTATCCCAGTGGATAAAATGTTTATAAGAAAGAAAAGGCAAAGGGAATAGAGCTGTTAGACTGGCATGATGGCCAGTGTGGATTGACAGGGGCAGCACAGTGAAGCACTTGATGTGCTACTATTAGATTTCCTTTGGAAGCATCCACATTCTAAATGAAAGCAACAATTAAACTCTGCATTTTCATTTTAACTCTAAGTATGAATATGCAAATAAAATAACTTATTTTACTTTAGTGATCAATGATACTGATATTGTTAGTGTTCACTACCTGAACTACATTAAATGACACATAAAATAAACTACCCTTCAGCATTTTGCAAAGACTGGGGTGTGATAACTCAATCTGTTGCTTCCATAATCAGAAATTCTGAGAGTATCACTCCTGGCCTAATGAATGTAACTGTTGTGTTACTGCACAGTTCCTCCTCACCAGGAACAAGAGTGTGTTACTTGAGGTAGTGACTCTGGGTTCCAAGTGTAACAACACTTGTCTTATCACCTTTGCTTTCTGAATTACCTCACTTTCAGCTGTACACACATTGCTTTCAAACTACATAAATTCTATCAATATAAAATAATAAGCTAAAATAATTGACAGTGTTTCCTTCAACTCTGTTTCCAAAGAGTGATTATGCACACAAAAGGCACATTTAATATTTGCATGTTGATCTCCATGCTCCCTTAGTCACTGCAGATACTTGTTTGTCTCTATCAACCATCCTCCTGTGAGCTGGAAGTAAACAGTGTGGCAAGTTATCAGTGTCAATTTAAAAAAAAAAAAAAAATCAAGCCTGTTTCCATGTGTGACCAGTGGAACAATCCATGCTACAGCAGGGTCAAAGCCAAGCTCTGCAGAAGACGTGGCAATCACAGACCTATGCACATCTGTATGAAACAACCATCTGCAGCACAGCAACATCGGTGTTTGATTCCAGAAAGATCCCATGCCAAACAAGCGTAAGACTTCGACTTTTTTTAGATCTAACACTGCAAGAGGTGAGCCCATCATTATTTGCCTCCAAAAACTGAGCCAAGGTGGTTAATTGTGTTATAACAACTCAATTATATCTACCTTCTAATGCTTTTCCTTTTAATATTTTTAAGGAGAAAGACAAACCAGTATTCATATCATTCTGGTCTCCATGTCTTTGTAGGGAAAGTTAAAGCAATCTTACTCAAATAAGGTTCTCTAACATTGTTAAAAACTAAACCTCAGAAGGTAGGTTTTTCTTTCTTCATAATTTAAAAAGCATGAAATAAAAAGCACTGACTGTCAGTGCCTTCATTTGCTAGTAGAAAGATTCAAAGTGACTTCAGCAAAAACATTATTTTTTTGAAGTTGAAAGCTAGTATTTTATGAGCGGTAACAGATAAATCCATATCCTCCTTTGATTTTATCACCACATAAAAGATTTCGTACCTCTGGAAAAATATTATTACATTTTCTGTGCTTTTTCAAACCATCTATTTTAAGCCATGGGTTTTAACATAGGTGCAAGTTTTAACTTAACATTTTATGAAAATAAAATTGCTGTTTATAAAGCTATGCAAAATGGCCTTTTACATACATAATTTATGCTAATATGACTGCAGATTAAAAGTCTCTGTGGGAACAGCCAGTGGGATATTATTTTTGGAACACTGGCAAGAAAATAACAGAAATTAAGAAAAAAGGTAGTATTGTAAAGAAGCTGTTCTCTCTCTGAACTATCCAGACAGCAAGAGAGAATGATTCTTTTCCTACTGCTTCCCTTAGCCATGTTTTCTGGAAAGCTCTGTGGATTTCACAAAAGCTCACAAACAACCAGCTCAAAATGTAAAGGGGACTATTAAACTTTAGCTACTGATTTGTATACTATATACTTTTTTTTTTGAAAATTGCAATTCTCTGCCATTCAGAAATGCTTGCAAATATAACAGCTTTTTCTTTAGGGACATGTCATTGACTGGAGGCCTATAAAAGGGAAAGCTACTCAATTGTTTCATGGCAGTGGACTGGAGTGATGGATGAATGGCACATTATTACCTAGAAGGGCTTATTCCAGACCTGGAGAGTTAGTACTTTGGTTTAGAATGGGGACATATTACAAGCAGCAACCCATGTGAGCTGGATTAGAACAGCCTGAAAACTGCATGGAAGTCAAATGAATCTTCTCATTTCCCCACAAACACCTCTTTATGTAAATTTAGTAATAGTGTTGACATATGACAGAACATGAGTATGTACAAACGTCTATGTCATGAATACGTATAACACATAAGCTAACAAACTTCAGACTGTTCTACTGAGACCAAAAATGCTCCAAAATATGTGAAAAGTTGTTATTTACATAGTAAATCCATCTGGTATCACTTTTCACAAAGTTACTGGTAGTTTTTCCTAAGTTCTGCTAAGGTTTATGTCCATACCACTAGAGAATGAGTGTTTTTACATTTATTATTCTGTATTTATTAATATTTGCTTTGCTGTAGCACATCTTTGTTCAAACATTACTACCTGCATGAATTCAAGGAGATAGAAACCAACACATTTGATACATTGATCCAACTAAGCATAAAATTAACTCTACGTGGATTTCAAAGAATTACTATAGTCATATAGCTTTAGCATCTCACTTCACTTAAATGTGACCACATCTATATGATCCATATAGCAATAAATAGTGATTTTTCTTTTTTCCTGACACAAGCTACATTATGGGTAAGTTCATGAGAACAATTGCAGTTACAAGCTGTGTGGTCACATGTGTCTGGCCAGTTACCCTTACCACGGGCGAGTCCCCAGATAATGATCCTCATGGTAGTTTCAGCTTGAGCACAACTCTAAAACTCCACCTCCATGGATACAAGTAGTCACTCTAACCTGGTCAAAGTATGGAAGAAAAACATGCTCATATGATCTTCATGCAACCATAAGGTACTTTGCCCAAGATGTGAAGTCACACAGCATGCATCAGTTGGCCACTTGTTAACTATTCCCTGAGCTCTGCTAGGTCACCACAGCTGCCAGGGAATATTCATTCACTTTGTGTGTTGTTCTCACTAAGTACCATAGTTAACAGTAAGTTGCTCAATTTCTGTCAACCAAGAGTGGCTTAAAGTTCAAATAGAATATTCCAAAGGCAAGCTGTGCCCTATCTTTAGAGTAGTAGTTTTTTTGCTGAGAGCATACCTGTGGTCAGAGCAAAATTAAAGACCAGTTACAATTTATCTTAACTGTCAAAACCATAAATAATTCCATATTCTCCACCTATTTTGATGATTTCTTACTTACATTTTATTTCATCTCTGGATGTTCTGGCCAACCTTATTTACACAAGGTAACTAATTCATACAGGTTTCTGTATGTTATTCTGGGACTAGTTAATGTAGTAGCCACAAAGCCTGCTCCTGCACAGACTCCCTTCCATGGGCAGAATCTCCTGGCAGAAGCCTGCTCCTGTGGGGGCTTTCCACAGACCACAGCTTCTGTCAAGGTAGATCCACCTGCACCCCACATGGGGTCCTTCACTGGCTGCAGAGCTGATGCCTGCTCCTCTGCAGCAATGTCCTGAGTTACCATGGTCTTCTCTACAGGTTACAGGGGAATCTCGGTTCCCACATCAGGGACCTCCTCCCCCTGACCCTTTGTGAACAGCAGGGATGTTTGTCTCACATTTTTGTCACTCTTCTCTCACAGCTGCTACTTAGCATTTTTCACACTCTCTTAAATGTTTTCACAAAGGCATCACTACCTTCATTGATGGGCTTAGCTTTGGCCAGCAGTGGGGTCACTGCAGAACCATCTAGAACCGACTTGTGACCAGCATGTTTGGTCTCTTCTCACAGAGCTTCCTCCCTCCCAGCCCCCTGCTACCAAATCCTTGCCATGTAAACCCAGCACTGTCCTGTTCATGTTTTACACCCTCAAGAGGAAGACACTTGTTAATTTAGTTTGTGATACCTAACCTGGCACACATTCCAAATTACTTGAAACATGAATACTTAAGCATAGAGTTTTAAGTGTTCCAGGTTTTTTCATGTAAACTTCCCTGCTAAGTATAAAAGCTATTTCTCCTACAAAACCCGGACAATACTTGAAATAAAACATTAAGTGCAAAACATAAAAACAGTGACATGAGATGAAGCCCCTGTAGATTCAATGACTCCTAGAAAACAAGAGCTTCAAGATGGTATTGAGGATCATATAAGAACCGTGCTTCTCCCTGATCTTCAATACAAGGCTGAAAAGATGATCTCATTGCATCTGACATACACAATAACCACCATCTCAGCAAAGACCCCCTACAATCATGACAAAGATCAGGGGTACAATATTGTACTTTAAACTGTCTCAGCCCAATAAACACCTATAAAAGCCTTGAGATTTCTTTTTCCCCCTGCTATTTACATACTTCAACTAGTCAAAGAGAATACAAAAATCTGGATGGTAAAATTAGCAAATCTAGTATCATTTAAGTTTCACTTGACGATTAGAAGGACAGTAGAAAAGTTATATTGCCAATCATACAGCTTTTGTAAACATGCTTTGTTTTGGCTTTTTCATTAAAAAGATGCACTTCCTTGTCTACATGCAGGAGATTTCATTTGAACAAAATATAGAAACTGAGTGTTCTATTTACTTCCCAGGCTCTCCTAACGAACATTAATCAATGCTGTTTATACACTAAAAAAACACATTGCTAAGAATGTTTCCAGTTGTTGGGGTGAGTTGTTTTTCTTGGTTGGTTTGGTTCTACCCTTTAATATAAAGGCTTCTGTGTGTATCTAAAATGGCATCAGCTGAAAAATATGATTACCAGTTTTAACTCCATTTAACTGATGTCAAAGATGCAGGCCACTTGGACAGAGCCCAAAACAGACTTTGTTTTATCACAAAATATGGAAGCAATTTTTGTTGTATGCAATCCCATCTACTCAGTAGTCTTACTGCATTGTTAATTCAAGTACATCCTATCCATCTGCGTATTAATAAACACATGCCCAGTGCCATACCATATAAAAATCTTCTTGGTTGTAAGTATAGCCACCTTGCTTAGGCAACAAGGCATCCAGTCATCCCTTCCTCTTCAAATACACAATGACATGAAACTTGGGACAGCTGATGTCCATAAACAGCTGTCACAGTTCATAGCACTAATATTTTACCTTAACCAAGGTTCAAATCTCTTTAAGCAGCACACTATTTCCTGTTTGCTGCAAAGGCCTCCAGAATCACACGTGGAACACAACTACATAATTACAATACCAAAGAGAATACAATATTCAGAAGATTACACAACACATAACAATCAAACATTAACACTTCTGAACAAAGTCCAACGTAGGGTCACACCAGGTCATTGATTGTTCTTTTGCTAACCAGTCACATAATCAGATTAGTTTTGTCCTGCAGCCTGGCCCTGTGGCATGAATACTAATGCAACCCAACTTTCATTTTACTAGCAGAATTGCCTCCATTTAAAATCACAAACTTGAAGGTAGCTCTGCTGTTACATACTTGAAAACATATAATAGGGGGAAAAAAAAGGAATGTCAAATGAAAAGCATGTATCAATCTATTTCTTCTGTTCCTTCTGTTAACATCTCATGAAATTCTCAGTTCAATACTACATTATGATACTACGAAACTGAAATAATCTTGTAATTTCATCTTTTCCTACTACTGTTTTCCTGCAGCTCATTCATTTTATGATTTAGTTAAATATAAAAATGTCAGCCGAATTAAAGACGAAACTAAGCACCAGAACACTGAAATATCCTCAAGGCAGAAATCACATTTTCCTGATTCATTGTACAAATCTAGCCCTATGTGAATTCATACCTAATGAAATTCTAGCTTTCTTATATTTTGCAGTTAAAATCATGTATGTTTATTCTGTATACATTTTTTTTTCTACTACCTGGGGCTGTAAGGAGTCTGTACACCTACTGCTGCACGTGTCACAGAATTTAGCTTGTCAAAATAGCAGAGGTGTAGACTTCTCTCATCATACTGCATCTAATGATGATTAATAATGTTTTCTTGACTACCAAGTTATTAGTGAGCTATACTGAATGCTATCAGTCTTGCTCCTTGCATTCCCTAACACATTTTTTTGTCCCTTTTTCTGGCAAAAATATGGATAAAAACCAAGCAAGTGAATCCTCTGTCTCTGAAGAACCTTATTTTTCTATTATTCTTACTAAATACTGCCTCTGATACCACCAGCATGTAGAATCTACATCAAATACATACCTTGCATTCAGTAGAGAGGACTGCATTCACCTTAACTAGTATTTCATTCAGGAATGGAAGCAGTGCTTGGAGACAGTTTACAACTAAAGCCCACTAAAGCACAAGTAGCAGCAGATAACTGCTGCTATTATGGAAAAACTGATAAATCACTACTGAAACACAGCTGCAGCATGCACAAGTCAAACTCCCAGTATTCTCACACAGTGTCTAAGAAGAGTCTGTGTTTGCTGGGACTTGATGCTGGAGTTATTCTATCTCTTCTTTCAGTTTCTCTCTCCAGTTTAGATTACTCCTTCAATATTCACCACATGCCAAAAGGTCACAGTGTGAGACTCCCATTCTTCAAACCCTGCTTTACGTGCCATAACTTTTTATAAATCCTATCTGAATACTACTTTTTTCCTCAGTGCTGTAAACAACTGCTACATTCTGCTCATCTGAAGATGACCAAAGCTGCCTGAACAGACAATTCTGACTAAAGGAATTTAAATCTGATATTACATCAGGTATTGAACTCTCCACTGAACTTAAACTTCATTTTAGAAAATTACACGCAAAAGAGTCAGGAAGACAGTTTCAGCAGTAGTAATCTCACAAAAACAACCTAAAACATACAGGCAAATCCTCTAGAATACTTTAAGTATCAAGGAAGGTAAACTGAAAGAAAAATATTTCCTTACACAGCAGAATATCTAATCTGGTTATGGAAGAGAAAGCCAAAATGTGGTCTGTCGAAAAAGTGAAATAGTCACAAGTTTTTACAGCTGAACTTAGTGTAGTATGGGTACCATTTTTATTTGTAAAGACTATTAGCATGGCAGGATTAGCAAATGTCAGGGCAAAATGTTGATTTCTGAGCAGTCTTCTATTTTAATGATGCTTTATGTTTTGCCATTCTGTAAGCAATCTGAAAGACAACCATTATCTGAACACCCTAAATTTTTGTTCTTGACTATTCTAACCAACAACTTTCTACAGAAAACTTTACTCATGAAACAACACACTGAAAGTATTCTTTGCAAACCAGCAGCATATCATATTGATCAGATAATCTTTCCATTTTATTATTCAGAAAAATTAATTAGAACAAACCTACAAGCTACAATATATGTCTTCAATGTTACATACTCAAATCTTTAATTGTGGAAGGGAGACTATGCTGCGTAATAGATCAAAGCAACAGAAATGGGTAGATGATCTAAAAATGAGTCTTCATACTGAAATGAATATGTATAAATATTGATCACTTCCAAATTATGCAATGTTTGAATGTTTGTAAATAGTTTCCTGTTTGTAACTTTATTTTTTGAGTACTTACTGGAATCCCATAAGCAGACACTGAGCACCATGCTTGAACACCAGAAGGCAGGGGATAAGCTTTAAAGAAAATACAGTCATACTAAAAGAGAAACTCCAAAAGTTTTATTAGAATTTCAACAGACATTGAAAAAAAATATTGCATAATGATTGAAAACATAATATTTTAAACAAAGTAGCAATGTGGTATCAAGTAAAAGAAAGACTGGAACAGCTGTCTATATATGCTGTACGGAACATGTACCAGGAAAGGGACATGACATTTTCAAAATTCAAGGGCAAATGTGAACAAGTCACATTTTGATAGACTGACTATACACCATAGATGTTTTACAAACTGCATAGCAGTGTAAAAAAAAAAGTTTTATCCTAAGTATACTGTATTCCTGCATTTGGAGCAGTTTACAAGGCAGAGATGTTGTTTACAACATTGATATTTTAATAGCTCTGGATTCTCATAAAAAATAAACTAATTTAACAAAAAAGCCTGTATCTACATTTGAAAATAAAAGTGCATGTATTGAGAAATAGTGTTATTTTTTAAGAAGAGTACTTAAAAAGTTCATTTTTATAGATCAACAATTGATGATACTTTAGATGCAGTTCTGCACTGTGCTACAAGCAAAGTTTTAACACCAGTTCCTCTAACTGAACATCCTCTTTTCCATAAGCACCAAGACACGTGCCTGCCTACCATACTTATCAGGGTTCTGGGGAGTTACAAAGAGTGTAGAGTACCAAAACCACCACATTGCTCACTAAAAAATACCAGTAACCCAAGACAGATGTTTTAAAGTAGATTTAGCCATAAATGCAAGCATTATCTCCTCAACATTCAGGATCCTTCCAGTCACACAAGTACTTTTAAACACTGGAGAGCAGCAGCAAGGAGCCATTAGAGCTAAAAGACAAGAACTGATGAAAGTCTCTCTCCTGCCTTGTACCTTAGAATTTGTGGGTAATGAGCACTTCAGTGCATCCAAAGAACTGGGCTGCAGGTGTAAGATTCCTACCTAAGGCCCAGCTGGTATAGTCAGATCTGTACTTGAATCTAGATTCTCCTTTCCAGATAACTGTGGTAACAGCTAAGAATTACTGCAAATGTTGCTAATTTCTGTAGAGGGTTTACTCCTTTCTTCTCTTCAAACAACAAAGAAGAGAAGTTGTGGAACGAGAACATGCAGTTTGAAGATCCAGGCAAAGCTTCTATTTGAGCTCTTATAATTTCAACTCATGGCACTGAAGAACTAGATTTTTTTGTTTTCTGGGCACCTGTAGCACTCTGAATAGAAAAAAGGCAGTGAATGTTTAGCTGGACTGAATCCAGAATGGGAAACGCAAAGTTGTGAACTGCAGCCAGACTAGCCATAAACAAGTATCCGGTACAGAAATTACAAGTAATAAATTTAGCCATTTTTGTAAACATCTCCTCCTTACTAATCTCTTTTTTTTCCCTATAATGGAAATACGTACTGTATTTCATTGTTCCAAGCTCTGGTCTGTTTCTGTTTTAGCTTTGTGGCACAGTTGCTAAGTGCAACAGGCTAGAGACACCGACAGTAATACAAACAAGTTGGAAAGTCAGTTCAAGTTATTACAGTTTTGCTATACCAGGCCATTTTTCATAGCATGGATTCTCTGTTCACAAATGCTTTGAAAGATCTTTTTTTATGGAAGACTGGAAGCAAATTGAAGTTACTGGTTTAACAAGTGTGGTTTAACATAACATTTCTGATATGCCTTATGCAATTAACAAGTCATGTCTCATCTTATGAAGATGATACATTTGCTATACATACCAGTAATTTAAAATGCTCCTTTAAAAAGCAGCATTTTTATACACAAATTAACAGAAAAGGAGACAATACATCTCACAATACCATAGAACAAGTAAAGCCCTTTCATTAGCTGCATTATAAATTCATAACTGTTCATCACATACTTTGAATTTCTGACTGCTCAAGCAATTTAACCCTCAGCCAACTGCAGGACAAGGAAAAATTTTCTGAACATTTGACATTGATATCGTTGTAGGTGCAAGAGTAAAAACTAGTATTCCATGGTTTTAGCTCTAAAAGTTTTGCTCCCAGAAGTAAAACAACTGTTAAGAGTTCTGAAGAAAAATAGCAATTGTTGACATGTCAAAACAAAGTTGTACTAAAAATTAAGCTGCTGTAAATCTGAGTTCACTTAGACCATTCCTAAAAAACCTTTTTTTTTAAAAAAAAAGCTGATCCTAGATCACTTGTTAACTAGGAAGAGCAGCAGAACACTGATTTCATGAGAAAAGATATGCTTAAAAGCTGTGTTTGAGACATCTATTATAAAGATTTGAATTCATCCTTATCTTTCAAATATTTGGATTATAATTTGTTTAAAAAAAAAATAGACCAGATACAGAAGCTACAGAATTTGGACAGGACTTTTCTCTCACTACAATTCAGCGTTTCCTATCCAAATGTAGATACCATTTAGAGGCCATTTTTGAAATGTTATCAGTCAACAGCAACATGGGCACCAGTGAATCAGAAAACACACCTTAGGATTTTGTTCTTAAATTATATAAGTTAGATAAAACTACCCTGTCCAGCAAGTTCCGAATTTTTCAAACGTTAAGGCAACTTTCATTACTTTCCAGCTAAACAGTATTATAAAAAATAAATGTCACTTCAAACCTTATATACACAGTGACAGAGTAGATTTAGCTAGAAAGTATCTTTAGTACATTAATAAAGTGTCTCGTAATATTACCGAGGTTATATCAGGTGCTTGAGTGTATGTGCAATTGGAGTGGCTGCAATCTCTAAAGTACTGGTTTCAAAACAGAGCGCAGTGAGCGTCCCTCCTTGGTGAGCTCTCGCGTCACACACATGCACGGCAGAGGAACAGCCTCCTCTCTCCTCTCCACGGCGTTGTAGCTGCACTTCTTCAAGTGGTCAGCCATGCTCACGATGTCAGCAAACTTCCACTCGTTTACAGTACAGAACGCTGTACTGAAGCGCCAAACCTAGAAAATAAGCTGCACTTAGGCTCACTATGTTTTAAGATACCTGAAGTCAGAGCAAGAAACTACATCCTTGTATTATAAAACTTCCAGGTGATGTTGTCTATAAATCACACTAAAAATCAACATGATAAGGATATACTATACAGAATTTATCACTGTCAGTCCCAGGCTGATTCAGACTCCAAGACAACCCTGAACACTGGGAAGAAACAAAGGCAATGTTTTTTGTGTCTACAAAATAGATACAATCAGAAGTTAAATGACAAGGTATTATAAGACCAACCACAACAATTTATTTCTTATCAGCTTCTGCAATCCCAAATGAGTGTTGCAAATACTCTGCAACTTGAGGTGGGGAAAATGGTAAAAACTGTATTCCACAAAAGTCATCCAAAGGTTTTAAATTATTTCAGTATTTAAGGCACTCAGTAGTACCAAGGCAATAGACAGGATATCAACAGGTTTGAAAAAAAAAATTGCTCTTAACACTACACAGACAAGAAAAGCAAACTTTGTAGGCAGCTTTCCCACTTCTATGGAATATTGATCTTAAAGCAAATCATGAAGTAATCTTTTAACACTTTAAAATATTGGAAAAAACATAAATTAATTTACTTACATCCAGTAAAAACTAGACAGACTCTACTTCTACTTCTCCAAGTGTGGAGAAGACTGAGACAACTTGCAGCAATTTTCACTTTTTCTATACAATGATCTCTTTCTTGAAGGGTTATTATACCAAAATCCAGTAGTAACAGACATAGTATTAAGAGAAAAAGCAGAAACAGGCCCAATGTAATAGTTTCACTTTCAAGATAAAAAACCCCCAAACTTACCTTCTCTTTTACCTGCCAAGAACTTCCTTCTGGGTGCTTTCTCTTCTCCCAAAGCAGTATCACCATTCCACGTGCTTGAAGCAAGCTTCCACACACATCTCTCATTAAACGTGACACTCTTGAAAGCTGACATAAACTAAAGCCATCTAGAAAACTAGCAATGTGCTGCAGCACCTCAAAAGGTAGACTACTCAGATGGTCATTGTGTAGTCCAATTAAGCAGCTTTTTGCTGGTTCTACTAATACTGTGGATATACAAGGCTGAACTCCAAATGACCTTAAGTGGCGGTCATGAATAATTTTTGCCCCTTGTGTTGAAGGGCAAAACCTTCGTTGAGAATATGTGCACCCATAATATGCCAAAGGACACCTCTGCTCCATCCAGCCATTAAGGCCAGCATGAATGTCTCCATGCACATTCTTAAAATGCGATGAAAATTCATTCCTTCTAAACAACTGTCCACAAACAAATGTAAACATTGAACGCTGTTTTGTTTGGTATCTAGCCACATATTCCAATACCAAATCCAATCCAAGGGTCTGGAATGGACTCGGATTTGAGAGCTGTGGGTTGGCATGATCACATGCAGAAGCTGAAGCTATTTCCCCCACCATTGTATTTGTGGCCAATATAGCAGATGGGAGAGAAAATGTTTGGGTCCCAAAGTCAACGTGATACACATCGACAGCGCGACTTTCTGATATCCCCCTACCTCCGGGAGAGTCTCCTAGGCAAAACAACAGAGCTGCAGTGATTAGATCAATTCCCTGAAGACCCATAGGATCTTCTGTTATCTCCAAATCTGATGTATCAACAGCTTTGTCTTCTTTTGGTGTTGACCAGTAGTGGTTAACAAGAAATCTGTACGATCGATGCCGTAAAAGTGAAAAAGCATCTATGTTTCTCAATCTTTCTTGCTCCACTTGTCTCTCTAACATTTCTTCTTCATTAGCATTATGGGGAAGTAGTACATTATTAACATTGCCATTAACTAAGTGATCAGCTGATATTACTTCAACTTGTGCTGTTACAGGAAAGGAGCTGCAAGACTGTAATGCTTCATCATCATGAGATGCAGTACATTCACCATTTGCTACACTGGACGGTTTTGAATTAGATACACCAAGATCTTCACTGTGGTCCAACACCTTTGAACATTCATTTTCTACATGAAAGCCATTGCACAAAAGTGAGGAGTTACTGAGGTTTTGATTTAAGTCATGGTTTTGCACTACATCACAGCAAGTATCACTAGAACCATTTTGCTCCATTTGTGAATTTTGACTCAGGCTATCAAAGTTAATTCCCCCAACTGCTCCTACATTATCTTCATCTGGATTTTCAGAGTCAGACTTTTTATCCTGAATAATGCCACTGGAAGCTTGTTCTTTAATCTTGGGATCTTCTTTCATTTCATGTGGTGAAATGCAGCGGTTTGAACTTAACATACCAATGTCCCTTGTAGCAGTGTTCAGGATATCCAGAGCAGCAGCTAAACTCCTCGTTGTTTCTACAGTAGCTTGATAAAGTGCACCATAGGACTCTTCATCTACAGGCATCAAACCATTGGTATGCACAGTATCGGGGGCACTTGATTTGACAGAGGTTTGCTCTCTGGATTCTGGTATTTGATCACCTGCTTTTGACATCATAGTTGCTACTTTAAGTGATTCTAATAACATGCGCTGGTCTTGAAGAGCTAAAGCCATATCTAGCTGCTCCACTTCATCAACATCTTTACTCAGGTTTTCATAAGATTTTCGGTCAGCATAACTGACTGGCCATCTATTCCACTCCATGGTACAACATACCACACTTGCAGGACAAACTTCTAGATGATCAGCAATTTTATTTCGGGCTACTATGAAGGGACATCCAAAGCCACTATTCAAACAAGGCACTCTTTCAAGTGGACACAACATGCGATGTTCCTCAGCTTTACACGAGTGAAAAACTGCTCCACAAACCAAGGGGCAGCCAATCAAATCACAGGAAATGCCCGGCTCTGGTCTGGTCATACAACGACGGCTGACACAGTTCACACAGTGTAAGTGCTGCTGATGTTCCTCCATGATTGTAAATCCAATTCTGAGTGAAGAGAAAGGAGACAACAGCATAGAATGAATATTAACTCAATACTGTTAATATTTACTAGCTACTATTTGCAGTTTTGCATCCTTGGTCAGTAGACATTCTAAGAAAACAAGTATGTAACACCTTATTTCAAAGAAATGGTGCTTAAAAGTTCATCTGAAAATTAAAAATACACATTTGTATCAGAGTTCAGAACACAGTCTATGCAATTATTTTACCAGGTCTAATATATGCAACTTAAGTAAAAACATTGTATAATCCTTCACTCTGGAATAGCCCTTTTTCCCTGCCCATTGCAAATAGATCATTCCATGGAAAACAAAGCATGACTCTTGACTATACAGCCTACTACCTAAAATCATAAATTACACAATTGCACAGAGTACAGAGACAAAACAAAGGAATCCAGATTCATCCTCATGTCCAATTCTCTAAATTAAACAGAGGCAACCTGTTCCCCAGGCTACCTGCTACCACCTAAGCTGCTGACACCCTCTTCTTGCAGTTCTGTTTAAGGCTATCTGCAGCCTTCTGTGAGTTTCTCAATCCCATGTCATGTCCCATTCTCTCCCCACTCCATGCTTCTGACAGACTGCAGTCCTTTACAACAGCTCTTCAGTCTTTTTCTTCATCTACAGCCTCTGCATTTTCTACAGTTGTTGTTGTACAAGGGTAGCAATTATACTATACAATTACACTACACATTAAGTAAGTCCTTTTATTTCACTGAAAACATTTACTTAAAACTTAAGTTGCCAACATGGTCCTATTTATATGTCCAGTTCAACCCACAAAAGGTAATTTTTTAATGCATCCTATGGCCATCCTGATCACAATTCAAAACACCAGCAATTCAAAGTGTAAGGATAACAACAACTCTACATAACAAGGCCAAACAGCAATAAAAATCAAAATACATATGCATGTATGGTGCAATCTATAATAACACATTGATACCAACAAAAAAATTCAATTCTTTGTTGTGGCAAGGAAAAAGAAAATAAAAAAGAAAGAAAAAAGAAAAGAAGAGGAGTAAACTTAGTGTCTTTGTACCATACCTTAGAAAAGTCTGAAACTGCTCTCTAGCTGGAGTGCAGGCCCACACAAGTTACCAAGCTCTCCCCTACGCTCTTACAAACTCCTTCTCAGAAGTGATACCAGTAGGGATTAAAGTTCAGAGGTATCACAAAATTACTTGCAGAGCCAAATCTCAAAAATACTGTTTCAAACATACATTGCTCAGTTCCACCTTTTCCCTACTCCTCATCCTCTAGCAATTTTCTTGAGAAAGAAAATGCTCAAGGAATTTAAGATTAATAAAAATGGTTCCTTATTCTGCTAACAAGTGCTCTCACACAGTCTTTAGACTAAACACTTCAGTTTTCATGCATTAAACCTTTTTAAGTTAAAATTACTCTAAACTATAAAAAGAAAACTGCTTAGTATCATTCCTTCTTTTCAAACTGAAGGTAAAAGGAAACAGAAGTGCCTTTTAGACACTCCACTTTAAATAACTTAAAGCATTTAAATAGAAATCTGTGTGACACTTCACTCACTTGTATTCTTTTATAATGCTTTGAAATTCATGCCAACTTTAAGTAGCAATCAGTGCTCATCCCCCATCCATCGTAATTTGGATAACTTAAATATTTTAGCCACCCACTCTCCTGAACACTTTTAACAAAAAAACATATGTGCTACACTTAGCAGGCAAAACACAGCTGAATTCCCTCCACCATACCTTAGCATTTATATGCTGAGTAACAGTAAGTTTCAAATAAATCAAGTGTATCAGTCACTAGACGCAGTGACTGACTTGCTCACGCATTTTTGCAAACCTCTCTGGCACACAACCTGTTTTCAACTTGCAAATTAAGCCAGATAGCATCTACTACAAAGAGATGAAACATGTTCAGTAAAGAATGAAAAAATTATTTGACTTCTCTGAAGATATTTTTGGTTCTTCCAGCAAAGCTCTCTCGAAGTAATTCTTGCCAAATACCTCTGCCTGTTGCTAGACCAAAGAAAATCTCAGAAATTTCCATCAGTACTGAAACCAAGGTACTTCTCCTCAAGTCAACAGGTGAGCAGAGATCACAAGGAAGCTCTCAGGTTATGTGTGCATTTTAAAGTGCATAAGACAAAATGGAAACAGCACTGAAAAAGACAATTGCTCGTTTCTAATGCCAGGGCCTTTAGAGAGCCCAGCCCCTGCTTCATCTTCTAAACAGAGTCAGTCCTGTTGCTCCCATAAAACAACAGCCTGCTCCCTTCAGGCTGGCCAGCAGTGAGCCACTTGGAGAGCAGCACGTGGGTGCGTCAGGGGCAGGAGTATCTGTGACTCCCGTAAGAAAGACGGGGGACAGAGTGTTGCTAACTGGGCTCAGCTGCACAGGTCCCACCTGCCCGTGAGGGTAACCGAGATCACCTCTGCCTCACTGTGGGGGTTATGGATGCTCTCACCCTATCAAGCGGCTTCACCACCCACCGGAAAGTATCCCAGGCGAAAAGAGGGCACTCATGCCATGAGCTGCCAATGCCCTCTGCCCACGGGGTGGAAAAGCTGGGTACAGCCTGACAGCAGCCCGGGGGTAGTGCTGTCAGGACTCAGAGGATGCCCACAGGAGCAGGCATACTCCTCCACAGCAGAGAGGGCAGGCCCGGGCTGCCCTGTGCGCTGCCACTGCACAGCTCCATGCTGGGCACAACCCAGGCACACATCCATTCCAGACCCTCATGGCTGGCTGCAGCCCCTTCCTTACCAATTGTGACACTTGGACTTCAGGGGGAATCTCACATCAATACCATCATCATGTCAAGATGTGTTGCATGACAGCAATTTGGGGCAAAATTTTACTGATTTTGAGCAAGGCAGACGAGCCACCTTCACTTAACCCAGAAAGGGGACATATGTCAATTATGTTGGAAAAACAGCACACACTGCTAAGCCAGTACTATTCTACTGCTTCTAGGCCAAAGCTGGCTCACACGCAGCAGCTCAGAACACAGTCAAACTAAGCTCATGTTTGCCTGCACCATTTCTGTAGACATACCCTAAATTAGTCAACCATCATTAAATACTATCTTTAAATAGCATGAGCTTAAACAGAACATTCTATTAAGACAGTAAAACATCCTCCTCCCCAGCACACTATCTTGGTCTTTAAAAGTCAGATTGTGAAACCTGAGTTGCACAATGATACTGGCTTTTCTCAGGCTCCTAAACTCCTTTCACACATAAGCTAATATTCAAAACTTTATTATTCCATATAAGCAAATGACATTTCAAAGTATGAAGGAAAAAAAATCTGGTGAAAACATCAAATATGACCAACAGACAGTCTATGAAAGCCAAAGCTGACGCTAAAATCCAAGTCTTATCAATAGCTAGATGCTAATTTGTTCTGTAACAGGTGCTTCAGGTTGTTTTCATCAAGAAACAGTTATGCACAAAACCAATTCAATAGCCGAAGTAACTTATGCTCTCAGTTTCTATAAATAAGAAACTGGTCACCAAGAAGCCTGATAGTAGCTGCCATTTATCTTAAAATTCAAATCCTTTGTCTCATTATCTAAATATATAATTCGAAATATCTTCAGACATCCATTGACCTTCCAGCAGAACATTCACTAAAATTCTGCATTCTGCTTACAATCCTAACTCCTCAGCACCTGCTGCAAAACTTCAATTTAGTCAGAATGTCATATTTCATTTACAGGTTACTACAAAGTTTCTTTATAGGTATTAAATGTCCTTTTATGCATTTTTAATTTTAATACTTGAGCTTCAAACCCAACAGCTGTTTTGGGTAGTCATGAGTTCCTAGACTGCTTGAACTACTTAAGGTTTCTGATATAATTCCACTCTTAAATTGCAAATTAAGTCCAAAGGAAAAAAAAAACAAATGACCCTATCAAACTGGTGAAATAAATGGATAAGACCTCAAGAATTAGCACACTGATTAATCAGCAAATGGCCATGACTCATTCTATTTTGTAAGCTAACTCTGTAAACCGCAGAACTTAGCACCTCTTTCATTCACAGATTAAGAGCATTCACATATTAGTAATTTCCCATCAAAGAACCATAACCAGTATATCATCAGCTCTACACTGAGAACAAGAACCACCCTCTTCCCAAATACTGCCTTGTAAGGATAAAAACCTGTTGGGTAAAGGGTAGATAAAGAAAATTCTCGCTGGAGGTAACAAAGTCCTTTCATTTCCTCTAATAGAGCAAATTGAAAGGGCTAACAAATAATGTCATTGCTGACCTAAAGAAAAATACCTGTCATTAAAACATGTACCAATAATATTTACAGAGTTTATATCCCACTGTGTTCCTTGTCACAATATGGTGAGAAGACAGTGTCAGATCAATGACTACAGCAAGAACGAACAGCTGTCCTTTTCTAATAGTGTAGTGTCAGCAACCAGCTTCAGCTCCTGCAGTTCAGGGTGCCTAAGTACACACACTTGACTGTTACTAGCAGAGAAACCTAAAAATACATCCCGTTCCAGTGAGGTGACCACTGCTCTCAGAATTTGTGCAATCACTTGATGTTATTGTACATGCTATACAGTCAGCTGACCAAATCAGCCAGAACATGCTTTGAAAATCTGTCATAATTAAAAGGATTAAAATTCCAGCTGCTACAGTCACATGATTTCCAGTTGCTGTTGTAACACAAACATTAAAATAGCATAATAAGAGTTTCAGACTCACACAATGCTTCAGCTGCAAGTGCGAGCTCTCACTTTCTTCTATATCACAAGAACTGTACTTAGTATTATCAAACCCAAAGCCTGCTTGCTCACTTTCTCCTACAGGAATTCTTTGGGGCCAATAAGACAGGATATCACAGCAATCATTTCTGCTATTGGAGGCCTCCATTACTCAGACAGCTTTTATTCACCAAACCTATAAAGTTCAACTACCTTTGAGACTTTTCTATCAAATTCAACTGAATAAGCCAACAGGTTCTTAAATTACTGCTTCAAGGAAGTAGAAGACTAGAGACACACAAGTTGTATTACAGGTTTAAACTCCCAGGAGCATCCACATCCACCCACAAGCAAACACATGCAAACCATACCAAAAAAAATCCCTTTTGTTTTGGACACTGTAGAAATGACAGCTGCATTTCTGAATCTCCCATCTTTTATGCAGGTTTCTGTCAGAAGCTTCTCTTTCAGATGCCAAACTTAAATTCTCAACCTTGCATGATATTAATTACTACCCCCCACCCCTAAGTTCATCAGGACAACCCTGATTTCTGTTACAAGAAGGCAGACCAGGGAAACCAAAACTATATTCAAAACAGTTGGATAAATGAGTGTTCACTGCATTGTCAAACATAAATTCATCCACAACAAAGATGAAAGCATCTTCCTTGGCTGGTAGTGACTGCACATACTAAACATACTAGAATGAGTCTACATTAATTTATTGTTAATCACTGAAAACATGAGAAGAGCTCCAATTACTAAAGCCCAAACGACTATATAAGTAGGATGCAACTTCAACCATTATCATCATAGTCTACAGCTATTATTATGTACTACACAAAGGTGGCAGAAAAAGGTTATGCTCAAAACATGGCTTTTTACTGCAAGAAAAAAACCTCAGGGGGACACATACTTCTGGAAAGATTCTAGTTTCATCAGTGGTCTAGCATCAAAGGAATATATACTAGCTGCTTTTTTAAGCACAAATCCAAATAACTTACCCACCTCACAAAAAAAAAAAAAAGAACAGACTAAAAAGAAATCTCTAACTACAGCAGAAATAATGAGCACTAGAATTATAGGGAAGTGCAACCATTTTTATGCCAACCTTATAAAGAAAACTTTTCCATGTCTGCCCCTGCCCCAAACATCCTTTCTTCTTAGTGGCAAACCATACTCCTACCATTCAGAGATTACAGGGAGATCACTTCCTCCCAAATCATTGCAGCCAAAAAAAAAAAAAAATAGAATTCAAGGGGAAAATGACCCAAAGTAAAACACCGTTTGACTTAAGTGGACCTTCTACTGATGCCCTACATGTCTGGCTTTGTTACATTTCAGAATAGAAGCTATGATGAAATGATGGAACACTTTCTTCAATCCCTGTTAAACTCAGTTAAAGGAGTGCCAAAAATCAAAAGCAAAACTAGTAGGCTTTTCTTTAGAGTACTTTTGTGACAGATCTGCCATGCATTCTTGCTTCCTTGACACATTCCCCAGAGAAGAAACCCAAAGAGCTCAATGTGCCCCTGGCCACACACTGACACAGGACAACCACACGAGGAACAGCTACACTTGCTGCATGGCTCAGGCACAAAAGCACTCTACCTGTTGAGATGGTGACAGGGCAGAATCAGCTAGAGAGCCAGTAGATTTCATGTGTAATGCACTTCTGAACTTGAACACAGTGTGACTCCTCGACTGCTGCAGATTCTGCAAGAAATGAGATCAGAAGTAAGGTTTCATTTAAGGTATAGACATTGCTTTCCGTATGTACAAGCCCCTGAAAAGGCCATGTTCTTACACTGTCTGGGGCTACAAACACTGAAATTTTTTGTAGCTTTTACGAGAATATGAACAAGTTTTAAACAGACTTCCCAAGCACAGCCTAAGTTCTGTCATTTTAGCATATTGCTAGCTGTTAGTCACACTGGATGGTAACCTAATTATATTTAAGCTGTAAGAGATTATTAGAAGTTGTTATTCTGACCTACTGCACTTAATCCACTGCTCTAACCACTTCAGGAAAAAAACAAACTCGAATGAAAGATTGCAACAGCTGGAGAACTAAAAGAAATAAATAAAGTTGGATTCTTTTACAAACTGAATTTTAGTCCGGTTAAAATGTGTCCATCATCAGTTTTCATACATGGGAACTTATTAAGGGGATCCTTACTATTAAAAAGCTTTTTACTGTCATAAGATGCTTTTGCATTCTTTCATGCCCAAGGATTATCACTAAAATTTAAGAGAGGTGAAACTGACGTGATATGCCCAAAGGAACAATGACATTCTTATCCCAGTACCAACTCACGAATCCTCCAGAAAAGTAGAAAAGAAAGTAAGCCATTCCTCAGAAACCAGAAACAGAACTACTGGAAAAAATAATGCATTCTGTATTACAGTAGGTAGTTTAAACCACCCAAAAGAAACCAAAAATAAATCCTTCTTACGTAATATTTTAATTCATACATGCTGCTGCTGAAGAATTCCTGACCTCTGCATACTTACAGAAATCAGGCCAAACACCTCATTAATATGCTGTTTCAGGTTTTACTACACAAATTTAACCAGGTCCCATAGCAAAATGAGAAAACAACTTTAAAGTAAATAGACTATGAAAGCAACTTCTCTCCAACATCCTACACCGAAGCGCAATCTCCTGTATTCTGTACATATCAGGTTATTTTTTCTGTTAAAAACACACTCTTGTTAGTAGACAATGGCCTAATATGCAGCAAAACAGACAGTACACAAAAAAAATTAACAGAAATCCCCTCACAGATACCTTATCAGATTACATTGAAGTAGAAATGATGGGAGTTTGTCCCAAAATATTTTGAAAATTTTGAAGTAAAACAATATTATAAGACAGTTTTAACAACTTAAATCTATTCTATTTTCAGGTATTTCCCTATCTTATCAAATGAAAGACACTTTTTTCAGCAACAGTTAGGCATTCCCCCCTTCCAAACTGCGTGGTTTTAAAACCAACAAAACACAGACAAAAAAATATAAACAGTAAAAAAATAAACAGTTTTAAATAAAACTATTGTCTAAACAAAACCTCACCTATTTCAAATAGTTGATGACAGAAATCTGGGAATATATCTCATAGTGAGCATGTTATACCAGCTCTTTCAATATGTTTCTAACATGAATGAAGAACTGGAAAACATAACCATCTTCACTACAAGCTTGTGCAGGGTTTTAGGACATTCGATGATTCATCGATTTGTTATCTCCAATATCATTTAGACCGCCTTTTCCAAATGTCAACAGGCTTGATGCTATTTCTTTTTGCCCAAAGACTGCAGCCAAATGATCCTATCCAAACACATTCCTTATCTGGTGACAATAGTGACTCAGCCAAAACAAGGTTTTGTAAGAGCATTAAAGCTTTGCCAATAAAGCACACTCCTATAAAGATCCTATTTGCAATGAATCTATCACACCAACAGATTTCTCTGTTAAACAGGACTTTTGGAAAACTGCAGGTTGTACTAGAGATGTTTCTAAATAGACAAATAAAAGTCTGAACTTCAACAAAACACCACCCACCTTCCAGCACCTCTGTAGCCAAGTCTGAACCAGGTATCACAATCAGCCTGAACCACTACCTAAAGTTTTACCTGAACAGCTGTAACTACACCACTCAGAAATTTACCTCACCATGCCTCTCATTCTCAAGCCTTAAGTTTAGACCTATCATCTTTTTAATCACGATTTCACATAAAGATAAGAGCTTAGATCAGTGTTGGACATTGGGTAGGGAACAGCACAATCTACTCAACTGGATGTTCTACTGACTTGCAGTGGTTTGCAGGGTACTGAAGCTTCAAACAGCATTAACAGATTACTATAAAATTATAACAAGACACCAAGTGTCACATCAGAAACTATTAAAAACAGTAGCTTGCAAAGTAAGTCAGAATCTAGAGCCTCCTTGTCATTTCAACTCTCTTGGCCTGTTTCAGACCAGTTTATATTACAAGACTTTTGAGTCTTTTTCCTTCATTCAATATTGATACTAGACAGTGTCCAGACATTTCAGACAGCTTACACAGATTTCTCTGTAACCATCAATAATGTAAGTATTTGTTTCTCTGTGGTCTGTTCAGGAATACTTACCACCCCTTAAACAATCTAACCGTCTCACCAACAAATACATTATTTTTATTCTTATTATGCAGATAAGGAAACTGAAGGGAAATTGTCACCAGTACAATGATGACTACATATGATTCCCTGCTCCCATCTCTATACCACTGGATCTCATTGCCAGAGGCAAACAGCATTTGTATCCTTTTAGACAGAGCCCACCAAAGAAACAGGTCTATCGATATGAGGGAAATTTTGTTACTTTCAGTTCAATTGGACTGAGTGCAGAACAAGGGTTTCTTACACAGCTGAAATCTGCAGCAGCTACAGAACTCATTTGGAGACTAATAACCATATGCTTTCTTCTTTACAATTGTAGACTACACCCTCTGTTGCAGACACTCTTTATGACCTAAAAACCTGGCTGTCCAAAAACATGCAGAAATCTTGTCCAGAAAGTTTCCAACCAGACATTGCTTGTTAAATGCAGCACTTATTTCGCCCATTAGACTTCTAACATCCAAGTAGGAGGCAAGGGAAATATAACCCAAATTTAAGAAGTTAATTGAATAAATGCAGAATTTAGTGCAAAAGAAAGAATGTTCAGGCAGCAGAGTAAAAACACTTTTGCCTAACTTTTGTCCATTCTCCTGGGATTCTCTAACACCTAACTTTGGAAGAAAATGAGACAAAAGACCCCACAAACAGTCTCAGCTTGCAATACAATCCCAATTCACCCTCTCTAATCTATTTCTTCTCTCGATGAAACTTGACCACTATGGAGAAATTACAGATACTCACATGCATACAGAGTGGAGCAGAGTAAAGCTGCATTTTTCAGTATTCCAGGTACCCAACTTGTTTACCAACAAAGTTCTTCTAATACTTTTTGTATTTCTGGGAGAGGGGTGCAGAGGGGAAGGTCATAAATTCCTAACATCCCCATCAAATGGGATGTATGAACCTTAACCCCCAAATCACAGCACAAGTTAAGGTGTATCACATCAATGTGCAGCAGAAGGCAGCAGGTGTCCAGGTGAAGGACTTAAATATCAAGTATTCCACACCAATTCTAGAGAAAGCGGAGGAAACATCTTGCCTTAAGTGCTAGCACAGGCAAGGTGAGGCTGTTACTTCTGGGGCACTGGGTTTGGACTAGTATGCTAACACTTATCTGGCATATTAACAACATAATGAGCAAAAGGGAAACAAGGATTATGAAAATCTCCTCAGCCAAATCCGAGTAGAGCTTTACAGAACAAAAGAAAGCCACCTCTCCAGCCCACGGGTTATTTCCCTTAAGAATTCCGAAGACCTACTGCGAACAACAGCGACGCTAGAACTTTTGGAAGTGAGGCCACACAACTGTTCCAATAGGCGAGCCGTTCAACAAGCTGCTGTCATCTCCCTGTATGCTTCTGATTGCCGACCCGTGGGGTTACAGGAGTACAACCACACAATCCTCTTTACCTTCATGAAGGAGGGAAACAAAGGCTCCACCGCACGTCAAAAAACTGCCATCAAAAAAAGGAACTGCGAGACAAAACACCACCTCTTACATGGTCTGAGCACATCTACTCGAAATAACATGAACACGGGGGATTAGAGGAGGATTTCAGCAATACCTCTGGATTATTTGCTCTCTTCCCCCTCCTTTCACGCAGAAAGGCGACTCTCCGAGTGCGGTCTCCGCAGCACCAGGCAGACCCCGGCCCTATGCCCTTCCCACGTGCTATCGCGACACCCCGGCAGCACGGCGGGGCCGGAGGAAGCGGCGGCGGCAGAGCTCGGTCCGCCGCCGCCCGTGGGCCCGGCGCGGGGGCGGGGCGGCAGCGGTCACCCTACATGGCCCGGCACGGCCGGCGCACACCCGGCGCTGAGGGCCCCGCGGGGCGGCCGGGGAGGAGGCGGCGCCGGCGGAGCCGCGCACCGAGCCCCCGTGGCCTCTTCCAGCCGCGACCTGTCAGGGGCGGCGGCGGGGAGACGCCCCCGGGCGCTGGGGCCCCGCCGGGCCGCCATTTGTTTACCGCCGGGCTGCCGGGCAGCGGGCGCGGCCCCGGCGGGACGCAGGGCCCGGCTCTCCCCGCCGGTCGCGGACAGCAGCAGCAGCAGCGGCGGCTCACCCGTCCCCGTCGCTCCGCAGGCAGCCAAGCAGGCGCGGGAGCCTGCGCTGCACCTCGCCCTTTCCCCCCGCCGGGCTCCGGCCGCCGCCGCCGCGCTCGGTCCGCTTCGCTTCTCTTCTCTCCTCTTCGCTTCTCTTCGCTCCGCCTCTCCCGGCCCGGCCTCACCGCCCGCGGGGCTCCCGGCGCGGCCCCGCTGCGGCCGCGCCCCCGCCGGACGCGCGCGCGCGTGCCGGGGACAGGGCCGGGAGCGCGCGGGGCGGGGCGGGGCCGCCGGGGGGCGGGGCCGGGCACCGGGAGCGCGCGCGCGCCTCGGCGGAGGGGGCGGGGTGCCCAAGCGGATGTCGCGCGCGTGCAGGCGGCCGGCGCTGGGCTGGGGAGCGGCGGAGGAGCGGCGGCCTCGGGCCCCGGGCCCCGGGCCCTGCCCTGCCCTGCCCTGCCCTGCCCTGCCCGTGCGGGAGCCGGGATCCGGGGACACTGCTCCCGCAGCTCTCCCCAGCCCCCGGGGTCCCTGCAGGCGGACGGCACCGCGAGCACGGCTGCTGCCTTGGGTGCGGACAGCCGCGCTCCGCTCGCCTGGGGCCGGATCACCGGCTTCGGTTCCAGCACAGATCCGGCACGGCCACAATACATCCCGTAACCAAAGTCACTTTTTCTGGGCCTCTGCAGACGCCGGGGCTGCTAAAGCTGTCGCCTCCAGAGAACCTTTCCTGCCAGCCATCACAGCACGCCTTTTACTGGCAATGCTGCTCTAACACCTTTCTTGGATTGTGGTGGACTTCTGGTCCAGAACTTTCTTGCCAGGAACTTGGCCATGTGCCCACAAAGTGCAGGTTGTTGAGCCTTCCTTTGGAGGTTCTGCCCTTTAGCCTATGGAAGCCAGTCTTTTAAGAGGCTGTAGCTAGGTAGGAGTTATACAGGGTGTTAGGCCTGTAAAGGTTCTTATTCCTGATACGCATGCCATGTTTTAAGGGGCTGCAGTGTGTCTTACAGTCCTGAGGGAAAAAAAACAATTTTAACTTTGACCATGCCCTTTTTTCAGAGGGAAAATACTAAACGTACAGATAGATATGTTGCAGCCACAGAAGATACAGAGCGGGGAGATTAGTTTGTTAATTCACAAGAAAAATTATTCTTTCTTTAAACTTCCAGGAAAACCTTGTTGGTCTGCACCCAGTTTCTGAAGACCTTATTTCCCTGCCATCTGTGTAAGAGAGATAATACATGTTTAAGAGCTAGCCAGATAGATACTCTAGTATCTCAGCACCTCACCCGTGTTTGGTGGGGAGTAAGTAAAAATGTGACTGATGCAAGTTTGAACATTTATCATCTTAGAAGAGTCTTTCTTACTCTAAGATTAAGAGAGTATGAAAGAAAGACGTAAGTAATCATTGTCATGTTAGCTATGTAGACATAACATAAGATGACCTTAATATTGAGGCATCATTGCCAGCACTTCCTATAATAAGCACTCTCAGATTTGCCCCACCCTTATATGACAGCCTTGGTCTTCCTTGATCCTGAGGACAGGCCCTTTTTTCCCTCATAGGTTTGATTATAGGATCAGTATATAATAATCTAGCCAAATGAGCTGCAGAAGATGGTAGGGATTGGCACCGTGACTCAGAGAAGCCAAGCAAAATCATTTCATCTGCTCGGCAGACAATTATGTAAATTGCTGGGCAGAATCCATGTAGACAGTGACTGGTTTTCACAACTGCCTCTTGCTGGCAGTGCCTGCTGTGGGACAGGTGAGGTTGTTACTGTGCTGCTTACTCTCACCACAGTGCTCACGGGCTGGCTGAGGTATTAATTACAGGGGGTGTTGCAGAGCTTTTGTCACCGACTGGCTCAGTGCTGGCACTGGGCTTCTATGACAGAAGTGGGGCTTTTTATTTTAATTGCTTCTTTTGAGTGAGGAGAATGAATTTCTGTGGCTTGGACTTCTGTTCTCATACCTCAGCTGAGACTTCCCTGGTCATTCAGGGAATAGTCTGCTTCTTTAGTGCTTTGCTGCATCTACTTGCTCATGGTCCCAGAGCTATCCCATTGTACCTCCCCTGACAATTATCATCCTTCTCATGAACTGCTATTTAAGGTAAACAGGCAAGTTTTAATCATACAATTTGGCCTAGTACCACTGACCTACAAGCCAGGAGGTCTTTGAGGATTCACTGGCTGAACTGCTGAAGGGGTTATTTTCTACTGGCTTAAATCCAAAATGACTGAAACTTCGTTCTGGTTGCTCATGAATGGAAAATGAATATCCGTGTCTGGTCCACTATTGTTCTGTACATGACACTGTCACTGAAGCCAACAGGAGGGTGAAGTGTAAATTCATTCTTGAGGCAGTGTGATTTGTGTCTTTCCCCTCATCTGAAGCAAAGTCTACATCAAATGCCTAGGCAGTTGCTGAGGTGTGCAAACACTCTCCTGTAGGTGGGTGACTGTGTGTGAAATAAACCACATTTATTCTTAAGGTTGTGGGTAGTGCAATTTGTTTGCTGTCACTTTCTACAAAATGTGAATTATTTAAGCACTTTCTAATTTCAAATTCAATCTATCACAGTCCTTTTTCACTGATGGGTATTTATGTCTGGAAATTCTTTCAACATGGAAATACAGAGCAGGAAAACAAATTACAAGTGTTTCCGAAATGCATTTGCAAGTAGATTTACTAATGTATGAGCATTCGTATTTAGCAGTGTGTAAAAATAAACAGCTGAGATCTGCCCACAAAGCCACATATGCAATTTGCACTGCACAGCTTTGACAGCAGGATGTTTCCAAACAACAGAGGCCTCAAAAGAAGTTTTTTGCAGCTCTTGAGCTTGTGTTTTCAACCTAGACCCATCAAGAGGTCTGATACTGACTTTAATGCCTTTATGGTTATACCTTTTCAAGAAAAGCCTCTCCTCTTTAACAAGGTACTTTGTCTGTCATTAAGAAAAAGGCCAGTAAATAGCCTAGAGACTTGAAGTAGAATAGTAATCATAGTAATCTCTTTACTAAAGCTTTTTTATAGTAGTAACAGTGGATATTGTAGAACGTCTGGAACATTGATTGTACAATAAGCTCCTAGGTAAGCTAATGAATTTGGGGATTTTGTCTTGGTTTGTTTTTTTTTTTTTTTTTTTTTTTTTTTTTTTTTTTTTTTTTTGTCATCATATTCTATCTTTGGCGTAAGAAGGGTTTTTGGTAGGAAAATCTACCCTCTGAGGTCAGATGTTTCTGTGTCTGCATAATTTCCCACCTACCTAGTTACAACCACTAAAGCTGCGGTGGGTGGTTGCTACAGATGTTTTGTGGGAATTCTTGGTCCTCTGACTCAGGTACTGGGATATGAACACCTTCAGAATCACAGAATGGTTGGGGCTTGAAGGGACCTCTGGAGACCGTATAGTCCAGCCCCTTGCCAAAGCAGATTCACCCAGAATGGGTTACACTGGATTGCATCCAAGCAGGTTTTGAATATTTCCAGAGAAGGAGATTCCACAACCTAAAATAGTCAACAAAATTTTAATCCTGCCAAATGGAACTCCCTTGGTTGATTGTAGACCTAGGATGAAGAGTGTGATTGTTAGAAGAATTAAACATCACAGTGATGGTCTTCTAAACAAAAGAAACTAAAAATTATTGAGTGCTATACACATGTGTAGGGTACAATTTTCTGGGATACAATTCTGCCTCTTCAACTCAGGACTTGCTTTCATGGGGAGGAGCTGTTTTCAGCCGTGTGGGTCTCTCCTGTGGTTTCACAGGGGCTCCATCCTGTATGATCCAACCTCTATGAGAGGATGGATCAGTCTCCAGTCGGAAGGGAAAACTGTCCATGATGTGGATTTGCATCTTCCATTATGGATGGCAGCTAGGCTAGACAGGACTTCAGGACTGAATTGTTCTTAAAGTTAAGTACAGCATAGGCCTAGTGAACCTGAGGGAGCTGTGGCTGATTTGGAGTAGTGGAAAGAGGTAACAGATGGGGCCTCTGACACCACATTTAAGAGAAGCTGTGTGAATGGCTGGGTTTTATATAGCAGCATCAGGAGACCTCTCTGAGCTCATGGGAAGTTTGACTTGGAAGCTGCAGTGCTCAGGAGGATCATTGCACCTCCTGGGCTTAATAGCACCAAACTGGGTTTTAGCAGAGATGGAAATGCCCCTTAAACACATAAAATAACAATGATGTAACACCTTCACTGGATTTAATTCTCCTTGGCACTAGCAAGTTCTTTGTATAGCTACACTTCAGCAATTTTTATGTGTTAGTATTTTGATTTTTTCCTTATTTTTGGGAATATTCTTACTATACAACCTTGCCATACTGTGTGACCTCTGGTATAGTGATTCCAAGCTACGTCATTTGTTTTAGAAGTAAAAGCAAAAAGCTAACTAGCATTGACATGGGTGATTAATTCAGAAGATTTAGAAAGATTCTGTCAGCCACTAGTGCTTTTCATTCCTTTTCATTTTTCCCTTTACAAAACTGAACTGGTGGTGTGACAAATGTTGCCTCAGTGCTTTATCTGAGGGGGTAAGGAGCTGAAAGTCAAGTCGTGGAACTGCTGAAATGTTTGAACTTGGGAGTGTCATGCAGGGCTGCAAGGGAAGCAAGGGTCGAAATATCATATACATACTACTGCCTGCTGCACGACACCCTAGCTTATTTCTGGCTTTGGCAGTATCATGATAGTGAGAAGAAGAGTCAGGACTATCAGGAGTGCACTTAGACCTCACTGATTGCCCAGTAAACTATAAACCATTTGTGCCTCAAAACGTCTGGCTTTAGTTTTTACGAAAGCTTGCTGACAGGGAGGCATGGTAGCTCCCAACCCTTCGGAATGATCAGGAAGCAGTGTGTTCATTAGTCATACAGGAACGTGGGGGTGGGCTGTGCACACATGTGCTCGTCCAAAAGAGGGTAGTGGCAAGGAGAGCAAGCCACATCATGACATGAATATATTTAAGTTCTTTTACATTTTGAGTCTCAAGACAGTGGTAAGAATTCAAAGCAGTGTCACAGTTTTTACTTCAAAAACATGATGGTGATCTGCAGTAAGGCTGCATAGAATTTTCTTGTTTCTAGTGAAACTTAGTTGGAGTTGCTTCCCTGTTGCCTGTTAGCTTTTGCTTAATAGGACCATGAGAGACCATGTGAATGGGAAATGAAGTTGAATCTTTTATTTCTGATCATTCTGCTATAATTAGTAAAAAATGGCAAATTATGAGGCATGTATATACTTCTCTAAAATGAAAAGTCAATGCACAAAACTGCTTGCTCAGGAACAAAAGCTGAACAAGAAGAGGAAGGAACGGCTCTGCCAGCTCTCTGAGGCTGTGTATAGGAGCTGTCTTCTTTCAAGAGAGGGCTCTGACACCTGTGTATGCAAACCAATACATCATGTATCCCACAGGCGCAAGACAGCTTGTCCTGCAGCCAAAGCAGGACTGCCTGCTGCTTAGGGGACTTGTGGTGGAACGCTAACTTTTTTTTGCAGACAGGCTCATTTGAAGTCATTTGAGGTCAACAGTGGCCTGAACCTGCACACGAAGAGGTGGAGCTGCAGACAGCCCAGGGCAGCTTGCACAAGTGTAGCTGCACTGGAGCTCATGTTCCACAGCTGCAAATCAATGCATTTCTTGCAAAAGTTGTGAGGTTTTTTTTTTTTGCAGAAGTATTGTTCACAAAGAGGTACTAACAGTCTCTGAGAATTAATTCCTAATCAAATATGATTTTAGTCATACAAGGGATACGCCCAGCAACAAGAACAATGAAAGTAAGTTAACAGGGCTTTATTGACTCTCCCAATTGTACTTATGGTTCAGAACTGTTATCAGCAATGCTGATCACATCCAAAATGGGGAAGTTATTTGTACATGTTAGTGCGAATTACTAGGATGGTAAAAGACATACTAGAAGATATGTTAGGATTTGAGCTCAGGTTTGAAAGATATACTTTTAATTAGTGAGCTTGAAAGATTTCTGTTTCTTGGGCCCTAGTATTTGCAAATTTGACAAGTAGAAATATCCATATTTACTTTTGTTTCTGTCTACAGTATATAGAATAATACATATTTACATATAATACCTTTAAATATTATATTTATATATTAAACATAATTATATGTAATTTCTATATATTATATAAAAATAAAATTATTTTCTTGCCAGATCTTAGTGTTACATGGAACAAACTTCCATGTATATCAGAAAATCTTAAGTTTTGGTGACTTGCAGATGCAAAGACAAGTAATCACTGTGGCTGTTTCAAAGAATGGCTAAAACACTTACCTCTTCATGACAAAATTGACAGATGCATCATAAGCAGATAAATCAGAGGCAGTTTTGGCATGACAATGAAAGACACAGGGCTGTCAATGTGATCCTAAAAGGAAGAATTCTAGTAGAATTTAACCAAGAGAGTGATATTACGAAGAATGCTCATATTTAGAAGTATATGGACAAAATTATGTACAGTAACAGTTTGTTTTTAAGCTATTTCTAAAATTTACCTTTTACAGTAATGTCCTTTTTTCCACTTTTTTTTTCTAAGCAGGCTGATTCAGTTGAGACTCTCTGCACAGAGAAGATAGGTTATTCCTTCATATTAATTGCTTGTGCCTGCAATGACAGGTTTAATCTGGCATCCTGCACACTCCCTTTTTCCAAGGACAAAGCCTTCCCTCTGCCCAAGCCCTATATATAGAGATCAAGTGAATGATGCTGGGGAACTCCAGTGAGCAATGCTAGTGAATCTCTCAGCATCTTGGTTGGAATGGGGAAGGGAATTCCCCAAGTGCTCAGTCATCTGGGGAGAGATCTTGATGTGCATGTCATTGTCCTGATTCAGTTCTGCGAAAATAGTGAATTTCAAAAACAAGACTGCAAATTAAGGAAGAACTTTCACCATCCATAATAAAACAGATCAGGATTCAGAAATTCTACCCCTTTCACACCCTTGCAACATACCCAGAACTGAACATCCAGGTCAGCTGCGCAGACAAAAATAAAAACTTGCTTCACTGATTGGGCTCTCAGCCCATAACTCCCTCCTGTCACAGCTGTGCGTGGAAGTTACTGGGGCTGTAGCTATCTCTTCTGCTTCATAAACACACGTGCTGGAGGCTTGGGTATGTCCCAGTTAAAGACATTTTGCAATACCAAAGAAAGGGGTCTGCAGAAGGATTAATTAGGCAGAACTTTCATTTCTTGCCTGGAAGCAGGGGACTGAATCCTGTCAGATTTATGGATGTTAGACCTCATAAGCGCTAACAAATGTGTAAGGCTGAGGAAGGCCACTTGTCATATGATGGGCTAAGAAATCACTTTGTTCCAAAACCCAAAAAACTGCATGGCAAAAATCTACCCTACTCCACAAAGAGAAGATGACGTTAACTACAGCAAATAGATGGTGTTGTTATTAGGCTGCACATTTTGAAGAAGATAAAAGGCCAGCAATGCATTTTTAAGGGTTTTTTTTAAGGGTTTCTTATTCTTCCCCATCAATTTTATTCATATGGATGAGTAAATGTAAAACAGCTGTAGTTTATAGTAATAGTCACAAAAGGAAATTCAGGTCCCTTTAAGACAACCTCTAATGGATAACCCCCTATGATGAAATCAAGACCCACTCTGTAGATACATCCTAGGTGTCTTTGTTCCTCACATTAGGTCCTCCTAGGAAAAATAAAATAATTCAGGTGCAATGGTGAATTACTTATTTATGCCCTCCAAAGGTATTTTATGATGACATTGGTTTTCCAAGGTTTTGAATCACTAGGTGAGCTAAGCACTGGTTTAACAGGATCACATGTTCCTAAAGTTTTGGGGGTTTTGTCTTTTTATAGGAAGTCCATGTTGTTGTGTGGACAACTTATCTAACAAGGTCTGAAGCAATAGCTGACATTTATATCTGGAAGCATAAGCAAACCCTAGAACTGTTTTTCTAAGACTTTGTTTGTTGGGTGCATTTACAATCTTGTGACTGTCAAACCTAGCATCTGTTTTGGAGTCCATTTCCAAAATGTCAGAGTGTCTTCTGCTTTGATTTCTTTCCTTGTTTAATGTCAGTGTGGTGACTTTCAGATATATCTTTAAAGAGACAAACTAGTTCATTAAACTTTGTTGCCATGAGGCAGCTGCCATTAATGATTAAACCTCTACCACCTGAAACCTATCAAGTATTGCATTTTGTGTCATGGTATCTCATAAGCACTAGGAATATAGTATAATATTTTCTCCTCTGATCTACAAAGTATTCTCCCTCTGGGATTTGAATAATAAATCTTCTTGCTATTATCATCACTTTAGGATGCCCCAGCATAAAACATTCTGTTCTTCTGGAATATTATAGTGCTCGCATTAGAGAACTCCTGTTTCAAGACCCCATAATTCATTAGCTGAATGCTTGTAAATGTCACCTAGTCATAACTCCTGTAGGAGCAAGTCCTATCGTGTGCTTTCTGGCACTACAGACCTTGTCTGATCAGCCAGAGACAGATTCTTTGCTGTTTGTTTTCCTTCGGGACTACAAGCGTGTCATTTAAGCTGTAAACTACCATTGCTATGGAACTTCTTTTCTTTCTGTGCACATCACTGGACAGGCTGCTCTAGAAATAATATAAAGTATCAGTCTAAATAATGTAGACAAAACACAAACTGGTTTTAATGGGAGTTTTGCCTCTCTAATAATGGTTAAATGGTTTGATATCTAGCTGTAATAGTAATGCTGAAGTAAAAACCTGCAGTGATTGTGCCTTAGTTTCATTTCTGCCAAGTCATTTCAGAGGGTTGCTGCAAGAATTATTATTCTTGTAAATGGAGATGTTAAAACCCTATGGTTGAACACTCTGCTCTGGGCTAAGTATCAGCTAAATGATGGCAGCTGGGATTCAGGAACTGCCATGTAGGAGACCTGCTCTCTTGGCTCAGCAGTAATGTAACTTCATCTTTAACGTCACATCAGACATGCAAATCTTAGGGGCTTTCAAGCAGCTGCTGTGACACATCTGAATCCTGCAATGCAGAAGAATTTAATTGTAAGAGACACCGACAAATCTGAACACCTGGATCCTAAACGCTGCTTCTGCTCCTTTTCCATTTATCAGTATAAATGGGGTTTCATCCTTGGCAACTTTTGGGCAACTATATAAAATAAAAGCTATGATGCAGTTAGATCCACTAAATTTTTCCACTGTGGAACTGGTTTTATCGGACATTGACGTGTTTTAACTTAACATTCCACAAAATAACCTAATTGTGAACTGAAGGAATCAAAATCATATTGAGAAAAGCAGTGAGAATTTGCTAAATTTCAGTAATAAAGCGGTTACTTATTCAGAAGACTCTTTAGAAAAAGGTACTGACTCCATTTCACTATTAGAAGTCCCAATTTCCACTTCATTTTCAAATAATAATTTTAGATTTTCACACTACTTTTTAAACATTTTTAATTTTTCCAGATTTGCCAGAGGATGGAAAAAGTGAAGGGCTGCAAGGAAAAAAACCATTTATCTTGCTATTTTGTCTGCACTTTCTTCTGTGAGAGTTTGAGTAAAAGCAAAAACCAAAAGCAAAAAATTCCTGGGACAGAGTCACAAAATATTATTTTAAGAACAAGGAGGTGTCTAAACAACAGTGTTGGCCATTGTGCTGCATGTTATACAACCCCAGGTGTGTTTTTACAGCATTTCTTGCCTCCCCTTGCCCATGCCTGTTGTTTGCCTGGTGCTCAGAGATCCCTCCCAGGCCCCTGGCCTTTCTTTGAGCCAAGGGGCTGCCACAGGAGCTGGAGCAGGCAACCTCTCTGCTGTTGTTCCTGAGACAGATGTGATTTAATGCTAGGAGTGTACAAAGGCCTCAAAAGTATTTTAATGCTTGTTCAAAAAGCTGTTGCAGTGAAATGCTGAGTTTGTTTCATCTGCAAGCAGTCTTTGTGTGTGACTTCTTGCAAACATTTGACTGTAGAGGAAGGCATATTTGATGCTTAGAGAAGAATACAATATTGTAAGTTCTCAATATCAGTGAAAAAAAAGGGGGGTTTTCTTGTTGGGCCAATTTGATGGTCACAAAAGAAAATTAATTCCTAGTGGGAGGTGTAGATCCAGCACCCTATAATCTGGATACTCTGGAGATGTTACAGATTTTATGATATCTTCCATATTAAAAAAAAAAAAAAATGTAGGCAGAAAAACTTTTTTGTAGAGGAGAATTGGATCACAGAGTAAGTAAACTCTGACTCCAGGGAACATGGTGCCATCCTGAATCAACATGGTTTGGATTTGAGTTTTTAATGAAATATGCAAACGGGTAGTATACTTGGAGCAGGGCAGGGAAGAGTTATTGTAAATAAATTTACCTCAATTAAGTTTTTCACTAGTTGAAATGTTCAGTAGCTCTTATTTCTTTTAATTTATTTCAAGCCTTTACATGTATTAGTTTTTCTGCACACTGTAAAATTTTATATTGTCCCTTTCAGTGAAAGCTGTGACGATCATTTTATTGAAAGATTTAACTTGAAATTGCAAGACAGACTACCCTAAAATTACTGGCATGCCTGTTTTTGGATTCATTCCAGAAGTATTCGAGCGCTCCCACCAAAAATTGCACGAAGGGTTACATGCATCCAGCTGCAGTCCCTGAGGGAAAGGGCATACAGTGTAAAGGATCCTGCTGGGGGGAACAGCTTCTGCTGACTTGCCCATTTGGCTCATAGTCAGTAACCTGCCTTTGCACAGTGGTCCAGATTAAAACCTGCTGCTGTGTGAAATACTTGCTTCCCTTGGTAACCCAGAGCTCTTGGCCGAGCTGGTAAACCAGCCGAGATGAGGATTTAGAGAGGAAGATGTGATGGGCAGCTGGGAGACAGCAATTTAGTGATATCTGAACCTGGATCAAGAGCAGCTGGTGGTTTGTCAGACTGGAGCCCACGTCCCAGTCCCAGCAGTCTGAAGCACCAGCTATTGCTCATCCCTGGCTTGTCATTCCATTTATTACTGGCAGATAAACGCATTATCTTGGTGTTTCTGCTCAGATTATCATCAGTGAAAAGGTAATACATTTAAATTATGGTCAGTCTTCATTTTAGTAATTCACAGAGACAAACAGCAAGGTCCTCTCAGAAGGAAGCGTTTTGTGCAGGTTTACAGAGGTGTCAGAATGCAAATTGCATTTACTTAACAAGTTCTCTTTCCCACCTGCATTAGCTAGTGACTATTTTTAAGCTTTTTTTAAATTCTGGAGTAAAATTACATGGGAACTTATACAAATAGGAAAATATGTATGACTTTATGGTCAGACTGTACATGTTCAGTACATGAACATGTACATGAACATGTACAGACAGCTAATGATACTGCAATAGAATTGGTCAATGTAGAGAACTTCTCTGTGGTAGATCTCTGCTTTGACTTTTCCTTTTGACCTGAATTGGAAGGAAAACTTAATATTTTTTTGTTCCCCATGAAGTAAGTATTCAAGAAATTATTATTTTAAAATTTCAAACAGCTCTTTTTCAAGTATTTAATCTCATGAAGTAAAGACCTTTGTTTGGAATAGCTTCAACCTCATTCATAACCTTTTAAGTTCAAATGAAACACACTGAATTTCTTCAAAGCAGTGATTCTTTCCATTATTTTCTTATAAAATTCAATTTTCTCCTGTGAAAAAAATATTCGATTTCACTGCATATTTTCTCCAATAAAAATATGCTGTTCAGAAAAATTGCAGTCAACCCTAGATTCAGAATAATGTTTAATTGTGGTATAGGAATACAAGCCTTTCTTCTATAAAGGAGTACTGGACAGCATGGGAAGGCTCCTTTGTTGTTGTAGACCAACAGTTTTCAATGGGAATTATTAAATGTCCCGGAACCTGAAGGAGACAGACACAATTTTGTGATGATTATAAATCCTTAGCTTCAAAGCTATTGTTTGTGCCTACATCTAATTGGTGCTTGTGAGAAACTCAGAAGGGAGAAGTTATTGTTGGGTGAAAATTTTTGTAGTAGTAACTGATTCAGACTTTCAATTGAGTTTACATCTTTTTAAATATGACAATTCTTTATAATAAATTCCCTTCAAATCCATTGTGGAAGGAGGCTTAATGTAACACATTTCAGTTAAGCAACCAGTTTTGTCTAAAAGGGAGAAAGGACTTCATTGAAATATTTTTCAACATTTTTTCCAACAGTTTTAACACAAAAATTGCCAACTCTCAAATTTCAAATAATACTTTTCTTTTAGAAATCTATATTTTACTGAAAGTTAGAATGATTTCATAACCTGTGGCTAACTAAAATGTTTTCACTTAAAGATTTTTTGATTTTTTTTGGGTTTTTTGTGGGGGGGAGTTGTTTGTTTTGTTTTGGGGGGGTTTTTTGTTTGTTTTGTTTTGGTTTGGTTGTTTTGTTTTTTTTTTCCTGGTGGTTTCATCTTACTTTGAGAAAAAGAAATCTACTGAAAGGGGTCAGCCTTTGAAAGTTGCATGCCACAGGTATCATGGCTGGAGGCAGGCTGCTGGGGACAGAAAAGCTGTGGGAGCACAGGGCTGTGCAGTCCATATCCAGGGAGGGTGGATGAGTGAACCAGAGCAAATACACAGTGAGAAATACCAGGTATGGACACAGGAGAGCAAAGCTGAGGTCTTCTGTGCAGGGACATCTCCTCAAAAGTAGGAGAGCCAGGCAGAGAGCTCCAGAGACAAGAGAAAAGACAACCCAGGAGAAAATGAACCACAGAAGTACTGGGGCCGCTGTTTGGCCTGACTCTGCCACTGACTCATGGCAGCAGGGATGCCTGTTCCATTGGTCAGCTGCAGCAGGTGAGTCAGATGAGGCTTTGTGTTTCTCAAGCCTCCCATTCTCTGTGATCTCCTCTCTTGACCAAAAGCCATGCACTATGTCCCAGCTAGGTGAGGATACAAGCTTTCTGGCGGCATCCTTTATGTGTAATATCCATGAAATGCATTTTTCTTGTGGGTTGTTTACTTTCCATCCCCATCTGGCTGCCTCCGTCATTGTGGGGAAACAACAAAGGGTGCCTTTCCACCAGCTCAGGATAGGAAAGGCCAAGGCTCAAAACCTGAGGCAAGCCACATCACTCCATCACTCATTATGCTAATCTAAAAGCATGATCTAACTGCGTAATGGATCTTCCCTATGAAAAGAGAAAACTTTAGGAACTAGAATGAAGCATGAGTAGGGAAGCATAAACAGGAGTCAAGAGAAGGACCTGGGGATTACATCTCGGGGTAGTCATAGTGTTGGTCATCACTGTGACAGAAAGGGCACAGAACCCCATGGCAGAGCTCTTTTTTCTTCTCTGCTATCTTACTGTCATTTCAGCACTCTGGCCTCAGAGGAAATGTGGTAGTCACTGTCCTTCAAAGGGTTTTTTAATTTAATTCACTCTTAATGAGAATATTTATGTTAAAACTCCCTGTGCTTAACAACTGAAATTATTCCTTTGTTACATCATTAAATCTCTTCCCTTGATTAAATGTTGATGCTTATGAAGTATCATTGAGAAATCTCTTTTGTTCACAGTTGGACTTGATGATCTTAAAGATCTTTTCCAACTTAAATGATTCTGTGATTGTGAAGCACAGTAGTGGTAATTGCTTTTTGGCATCAGTGTCTGTCCTCCAGCCTTCACCTCAGAAGTATTTAGAAAAAAAATCACTTTGATGGATTGACCCTGGCTGACATCAGATACCCAACAAAGCCATTCTGTCACTCCCCTACTCAGACGGACGGGAGAGAAAATGGAATACAGGGCTCATGGGTTGAGATAAGGACAGGCAGAGGTCATGCACCTGTTACCATCATAAGCAAAACAGACTCGACTTGGGGCAAATAAATTGAATTTATTACCAATCAAAATCAGAGTAGAATAGTGATAAATAAAACCAAATCTTAAAATCACCTTTCTCCCACCCCTCCCTTCTTTCCATGTTCAACTTCACTTCTGATTTCTCTGCCTGCTCCCCTGAGTTGCACAGGGAAAAGTAGAATGGGGGCTTGCAGTCAGTTCATCACACATTGCCTCTCCTTCCTCCTCAGGGGAAGGACTCCTCCCACTCTTCTGCTTCAGTGTGAGGTCACTTCCATGAGAGACAATCTTCCATGGACTTCTCCAACCTGAGTCCTTCCCATGGGCTGCAGTTCTTCACAAACTGTTCCAGTGGAGGCTCCTCTCTCTCTGTACAGGGCCACGGGTCCTGCCAGAATCCTGCTCCAGCACGGGCTTCCCGTGGAGTCACAAGCCTCCTCTGGGCATCTGCCTGCTCTGGCATGGGACTGCTCCATGGGCTGCAGGTGGATCTCTGCTCCACCATGGACCTCCAGGAGCTGCAGGGGCACAGCTGCCTCACCATGGGCTGCACCACAGGCTGCAGGGGAATCCCAGCTGTGGTTCCTGAAGCACCTCCTGCCCCTCCTGCACTGGCTTTGGTGCCTGCAGAGCTGTTCCTCTCCATTTGCATGCCTCTCTCCAGGTGTTGCTCTGCAGCAGGGTTTTTTCCCCCTTCTCAAATACATGACCCCAGAGGCACTGGCACTGTGACTGATGGGCTTGGTCTCAGCTGCTGGTGGGTCTGTCCTGGAACCAGGTGGCCTTGACTCTGTCAGACACAGAGGAAGCTTCTGGCAGCTTCTCACAGAAGCCATGTCTGTAGCCCCCCCCACAACAAAAAGCTTATCACTCTACCAAAATATAAGCACATAACTTACCAAATTGATTTTAACAAAAATGCTGTCCTTCAGAGTTAAAAGTGCTGTAACAGTTCATATCTTCTCAAATTTGCATAGACAGAGAAGTTACCATCTTCTGTATTTGGTGTAATTGTTCTGTGAACTATTCAGGTCACTCACATAGTTACAGTGAAACAGTCCATGAACAGTTCATAAAAAGCATGTCTGAACTGAAAAATCACTCTTTGCATGCATCTATCCATATATTGGTACTTTTAATTTGCCTTCTTGTGTGTTTGAATAGCCTCTTATTTTAAGAAACAAAATTACTGTTTTTGAAATAAAATAAGGCAGTATATTTTCCAAACTTTGGTGGTGCCAGACACACCGTGCTACTGATGTCACTCTTTGTCAGCTGACAGATGAAACTGAGTTCAGCAAAGCCAGAAATTAAACCTCAAACCCTACACAAGTCACTAGGGCACAGGCACCGTAACTGCAGCATGAGCTCAGTGCTCTGCTGAATTGGGATCTGTGATGTGAAGGCTACACTGAACTTTTCACAGGAATGCTGAAGTTGGCCAGACCTGCCCACACTGTCAGATCAGCCCATGGTCCTGCCAGTGTATCCTGCTGCCCCTGTGTCACTGCTCTGTGCAGGTGAAATGAGGTGCTTGGGCTCCGTGCTTCCAAAGCCCTTGGTCCACTTGGGCACATCCCCTGCACGTTGTTGACATGGGGTGGTTCTGACATTATTCCAGTGCATGACCCAGAAATTCCCCATTCAAAACCACGGGACACTAGATTACCACAAAAAAGAGAAGTGGCCAGTCCTGTGAATCATCTCCCCCCAGGTGGGGGAAGCCGTTTGTAGTGTTTGTCACAATCCCTGTGGCAAAGTAAGCATTAGCTCAAGAGCTTTCTGACTCCAAGACTTTTATCTATAGGATCCCAGTAAGTGTGCTGAAAATTTGTAGGGCTTCATGGCCTGAGGAGGGGCCACAGCTGCAGTTAGTTATTGTACATGTGTAAGTTAATCATGTGATCTTACAGTTTGCAGCAGACCAGAGCCCACTCTGCCAGCCTCATCCTTTATTACAGAGGCCATGTGAAAAGGCACTCTTTTAAGGTGGGGAACATCCCTAGACCTTAATTTTTCTCTTACTGGGTCTTTAAACAGACCAGTTTATTAGCTCCAGTTAAGGGGAAAACCAGAATTATCTAAAGTCAATACCAATTTTATTCTACCTGTCAGGCCATTGTGACATGTAACTAATAGGATGGGTATTGGCAAGCAAACACAGTACTGATAAAGGTTCTTGCAATTATACTGGAGAAGTTGCTCTGTATTGTGTTTGTGAAGACAATATGTGCACCAGCAGAAGTCTGAAGGTTAATGAAGAAATATTAGGAGACAAGGAGACTTGTCAGCAGCTGCTGTTTGTACAAACTTTCATAAAGGGAACATTTCCATCTTTATGCACACACAGCTCCATTAATAGCAGTCATTATTAGTAGCAATTATGTTTATTTTGTTAGCACTGAGACATGAAGAGATCTCTGTTCTCCAGAGGTCTGCAGTCTGCTCTGCTCCAGAGTCTGGCTTTTGAAATGATGTGGTTTGAGGGGATCCTTAGACACGTGTTCCAGGCTTGCTTTTGCTCTCACCCTAATACCACCGTAGTGCCTCCAAGGGGGCACTTCAGTACCTCGCAGTGAGGCACCCAGAGACGGAGCCGCAGGGATTTCCCGGAGCACCACACCCTCTGTTGCCAGCACGGTCCTGGCAGCTTTCAAGCCTGCAGCCCACCCTCCACCATATTTGGTGGAGGGGTAGCTGCCAGGGACAGTAAGGTTCCACGCGTGTCACTCGGCAAAGAATGCCCAGATGAGAAGGGAAACCTTGTCAGTGTTGAGAGGGAGAAGGGCCACATCTCCCCCTTCCCTTTCTGGGAAGTGAGCTGCTGGCAGCCCCACTGGCACATTGGCCCAATGAACATGTGGCTCACTAGCCCCAGGCTGCCTTCCAGCCAGCCACAGACCGCGGTGGGGTGGGTGGTGAGTGCTGGTGAAGGACCAAAAGGGATGTGAAGGGCGCTAGGGGCATTACTGTGCGAGTGTCTAGGGGAAGGAACACCCCAGGCTTGCGCTGATGAGCTCCTGGATGAGCACCAGCTTTAGGCAGTAGCTGGGACCACACGATCTCCAGGGTCCCTTCCAGCCCAGGGGCTCTGGAACAGATTCTCTGAATGCTTGGCAGAAGGTAGATGCTCTAGAAAACCTGAAAGGAAACAAAACTTTGCGGTGAAGGGGTTGACAGAGGCTGGTGCCATGGCAGCGGGGTGAAGGTAGGAGGTGACATGCAAATTAATACGGAGACAGGCTTTGTTAGCTCTCAAAGCAGAGCAGCTTAAGAGGAGAAAATGAACATTCATTAGTATAATTTCAAACTAACAGCTGGTGCCAGACATGATTAAACTCACACTGTGTAAGGCAGTGAAGCCAAAAGTACACATCACCTTTTCTGCAATAGGTGTTCAAAACCTAAAACTCAGGCAGTCTCAGTGACATGTCCCCTCCTTCCACATGCAGCGCACCCTGGCTTCTGGGAAACTGTTTTTCTTCTCATTTCCCCAAAGTGCACATCTATTTGTCATGATGTTTTGCACATTTTAACAATTCACATTGTGAATGATAATTATGGCTATTAATCCTAGGAATGTAAGTGCAGAAAGCTGATGGACTTTTTCCTCTCAAATTACACCTACAGTAAATCTTCTGAATTTGATCTTGCTTTGTAGTTGTGAGGTTCTTTCTTTAATGCATATTGTGAAACTGCACACATAGCAAGTTTTTGTTCTTGTCTGTGGAAAGATATATTCCCATGGATTTTGAGCAACATCAGCTTCTTACTTAGTGTCTGTCAGTCTTTTAAAGAAAATTTACAGTTTTGCAGAATGGGCATAGCTGCTCTTATTGCCTAATGCTACTAATATCTAACTTATTCAAATGGTGCATTAAATTTACACAAATTCTTCATGGTCATAAAATTTTCTGGAAACATCAGGAAGCCTCACAGATGTTCAAATGAATAAAATGAAACTAGGTCAGGTCAATAGTGTGAAGGACAGAGAAGGCCCAGAACTGTGTGCTTAATCCTCAAACATGTGTGCTATTCTGCAGTTGAAGCCATCCCATCTGCAGCACCAGAAGAAATAAACACAGCATTTGGGGAAAAATAGGTTTCTTTTTGAGACCAGGCCATTGCACATATTGCCACTCTTCTTCCTCATTTGGTCAAATTGTTTCTAATTCTGAGCACAAGCATTTGCCTTTTCAAAACCATGGCATTTGGGGTCATTCACGTGTAATCTGGATCTGGAATAAAATAATAACTTTTAGCAGCTTGTTATGTGTTAACATCAGGTCGTTTTGTAACTAGATTATATACACGTGTTCCAGGCTCTGAAAGAGAAACACTTCATTTCTAAATAATAAAGTAAACAAGGAGCTATTAATTATAGCTATGTACTACAGCAGAAAGGCCATAGGTTCAAAATATCGAAATAGGGGCTTGGGTCTTTTCATAGAATCAAGCTTTCAGCCATGGCATGGGGAACTCTGAACCGCACACCCACAGGATGCACAGTTGATATCTAGGAGCAGTACTGATGGAAGATGCTGAGTTGCAGGAGATTTATATCCTCATTTACCCAGAATTTCTTTGGTAGCTGAGCAGAGCTCCCATTTTGGCTCTGAACACAGCCCTGAAATAATGCAGGCAGAAGCACTGGGTTTTTTCTTGCAGAGTTTTGCTGTTGAATTGTGAGAGGCCAATCTCTTGTGTCTGATCATCTGTCTGGATCATCTGATTTGGAAGGCAGCCGGAATAAAATCCTCTGAGCTTGATTTAAGGAGCTCCAGTATAAGTCTTGTTCCACTTTTACTCTTTGATTTTTGCTGCAAAACATCTTCTTACTGTGCTGGTTTTGGCTTGGATAGAGTTAATTTTCTTCACAGTGGCTGGTGCAGGGCTGTGGTTTGGCTTTTTGCTGTAAATGGTGTTGATAACACAGAGATGTTTTTGTTACTGCTGATCAGGGCTTACACAAAGCCAAGGCCTTTTCTGCCTCTCACCCCACCAGTGAGGGGGCTGGGGGTGCACAAGGATTTTGAAGGGGACACAGCTGGGGCAGCTGACACCAACTGACCACAGGGATATTCCAAACCATGCAGCATCATCCTTAGCATACAGAGCTGGGGGAAGAAGGAGAACATCTGGGGACACTTCAGGGTACATCTGAGGTGATGGTGTTTGTCTTCCAAAGTAATCGACACATGTAATGAGCGTTGCTTTCCTGGGGATGGCTGAGCACCTGCCTGCCCATGGGAAGCAGTGAAGGAACTCCTTGTTTTGTTTTGCTCATGCACCCAGCTCTTGTTTTCCCATCTGTATCTCAAGCCACGAGTTCTGTCACTTTTCTGATTCTCTCCCCCATCCCACCAGTGGGGAGGAAGTGAGTGTCTGTGTGGGGCTTCGTCGGTAGCTGGGGTTAAACCACACACTTACATAACAGATGACATTTCCATAGCTTGAATCTAAGTTTAGGCAAATAAACACTATTTTGAATCAATTGCCAAACCAAAGAAAGAAAACAACAACAAAAAAATTGTCTGGATGGAAATTAGATGGATATTTATCTCTGATAAAACAAGCAGCCCAACAAACAGGAACATTTTGAATCAATTCAAATGTTCAGATTTTCCTGCAGGTTAATTGCAAAATGAGAAATATGATTTTGAAGCAAACTGATATATTTCTTTCTGGAGGCATTGAAATTATTTATTTACTTTTCCAGCATGAAACAATTTGTTAAAATATCAAATATTTCAGTATTTTTATAATTCTGTCCTCTTTGGTTTAACTGATGCACATTGCCAAATTCGACTTCAAATGGTATGTTTCTGTCCCCCCCCCCTTCTTACCACACAAAAATTAATTTTTCAGCTAGGTTTGATTAATGGTCTGAGAGAATGATAAATTGCTCAGCATGATATAAGAAGTCAAAGCACAACAGTAAACACCAGGTAGGTGCTTCCTATCTAGTTCCAGCAGATGCATGCAAAGAACAGCTGGATTTTCTTATATTCATGCTATTTTCCACATTACCTGTTCTTGCACCCTGAAATGCAAGTCACTGTACACTGTTGACTGTAGGCAGGCAACAAGTAGGAATGCAAGTCTCTCACAGCTCAGCAAAATACATAGTAAAGTGAGAAAATAGAAGATTCTTAACACATTTTCATTTGACTCAAATAGGACAAAAAATGGATTTTCACGTGACAAACTGAGTCAAGTGTAATTTTATATCACTTGTGATACAGGATGTAGAGATTGTTACCTGTTTATGTGAAAGTTAAAGAAAAGAGACAGATGAAATATTCCAGGGTGGGAAATGCAAAGCAAACCTTTGCTCTTGTAGAAATATTAATAGAACTATGATAAGACCAAGGTTTCATTGCAAGCTTTCTTGTATTTAAAGACTCCTGGTATTTTTTTAACATGCCATCCATCAAAACTCACAGTGAATGAGGCAAGATTCCCAGCTACTGATGGAGGGGACAGTGACAAAGGCCTGACAATTCCTTGTCAATGCTTCAGAAACCCATGACTGAGTGACAGGAGTAACCTCTTACCAATTCAGGAAAGAGCCTGTAGGAAAGATCTTTCTCTTCTGACTTCTCTGTGCCTCTGCTGATTTATGCCAGATGGGAAACAGGTCTTGTGTCATGTCAAGTCCTTGCAATGATCAGACAAAATTCAGCTGAAGAGGTTTGCAGCTGAACTTATGAAAGGAATGGGATAGACATTGTTTTGTCATTTGTGTTCTAACATTCTGGTCTTTCACCATGTTGATGGCCTGGAGTTGTCTCCTTGAGCAACCACCACTATTTCTATTTTCAAAAAAGAAAAATTCTATTTTCTTTACTCTTGAAACAATTATAAAGAAATAAAGACAAAATGGTTTATCATTTTTGCTCTTTCCTCTGACACAAGGATGTCTAGTGAGTCATCTAAATTCAGATTAAAGTCTAGAGAGCTACAGCAGGAGCTGTTTCTACATGACATTCACTGTGTAACATTATCTGTCTGTCCAAATCTGGTAAGTTTTACATTATTCAGTGAGTCTGACTACAGGAATATGAAATTGTCACTGAGATCAAATGAAATTATACAGATTACAAGGGAAAAAAGCCCATCAGATGAAGGCATAAAAATACTTTATTTGTTTCATGTGGATGAATACTTTCTAGAATTTGAGGATTCTTTTTCAAAAGAAATGTACTTGGAACCTCCACCTCAGTCAGGTCCTTGGCACCAACAAGGGTTTCATTGATTTCTGTGTAAACATTAAAATTAAAGATTTGCATTCATACAGCCAAGGCCAGTTTGATTCTTCATCCTATTAATCCTAATTCGGATTTAACGTAACCCTCTTACCTAAAGACCTACAAAAGATTGCTGGATTGAAATTTATGTAGAAATACATCTGTTCTGAGGCTGTCACAAAAAGTACAGTGAAAGAAGTACACTAAGGAAAAGAAGTCAGAATATCTACTTCTCATAATTTCCTAATACTTTGAGCTTTATGTATATCCTGAATAGAAAACGGTGTCTTCTCCATAAAACAGATTTTTGAAAATGCCGATTCAAAAACATAAAAAAAATTAAATTTTTTGACATTTAAGAATGAACAGTTCTTATTTCAAGTCAATGGGAAATCGAATTGTGAAATTCTTGCTCAAACCCTTCATGCTTCCACTCCATCCTGTAGGCTGTTTTCTTCCCTGTGACATACCTCTTGCCACTCATGAAGCTTTCCCATAAATCCCATAGTGCACCATGAAGTAAAGAACTTGGCCCCTGGGATATGTGAGGCATTTAGACTAGCACTCTCAAAGGAAAATGACTCAGGGAAAACTTTTACAGAAACTGGGTATTGTATTTTAGGTATATTTTGCCTAGAAATCCAGGTCAGCAGAGCAACCAGAGCAGAGTAACAACTTTGCTCTCTGCTTACTGGTACTGCCTTGTGAGCCCCTAATTATGTGTTATGCTGTCTGCAGTACAGAACTAGTCCAGCTCATAGACAGGTTTAATTTTTAGGAAAATATTTCTTCTCTTTGACTCACGTTCGGATCGATCTTTTACCCCAAGCATGGACTTTCATGAAGAGCTTTGCGTTGTTCTGCAAAAGGTGAAAGGTACCTAAAGCCTGTGAGTGCCTGGTCTCAGCAATGGTGCAACATGTACCCGTTGAGGAGAGCAGTCAGCAGCTCTTAGGGATGTTTCCTTGGCTCTGCTTGGCTGTGCTTGGCAGCCCTTTCCATTAGGAGACTAATGCAGTGGGGATGGACATCTCGGGAGACAAAGCTTAGTCTGGGAACTCTCATCCCTGGTTGTTTGAGGGGGTGACTCAGACCCCCTTCATGAAATATTATCATGCTCTGATCTAATTTAGTACTTCCCTGACTCAGAGATCGCTGGAACAATATGTCAGAAATACAGTAATTACTGCCCCACACCTTGTCACACAGGGTGGTTAATTAGGAACCAGCCCAGCACCTTTTCCACTGGTAGCAATAGAGACTCAATAAATCTTTTATTTATGATAGCAAACAACTTCCATCATTAAAACAATTCTGTTATTCTTTTTTCTTTTACATAGGCCAGTTTTTTCAGTTGCGAAATACATTGCAATCTTGAAAGACTTCCTTTGGGAAATAATTTAAGCAGCTATTTGAACCTGATGCCTTCCTTTTTCTTACATAAGCCACCCACCCACAATTTCCTTAATAAATTACATCACATTAATTCATAGAAATGCAAACCTCTCCTATGCCAGTGTCTTCTTAACAAGAGCAGCAAAAGTCTTCTGAGTGAAGACTGAAGAAGAAACCAAGCCTATCCTATGCTCCAGTATTAGTAGTACTACAGGTTCCTCCTTCTGAGCTTTACCAAGGGGCCTCACAGCCACAGCACAGAGGTAGGGCTGAGATCAGCAGCTGATCAGTTGTCATGTGGCCCTGGAATTCAAATGAGGGAACCAGTACAGCAACCTGGAGAATGGTTAAAGGATTATGAATAGGAAAAAAAAAGTCATCTGTTAAATGCAACCCAAGGAGTTTATTTTAAGTTTCATTAGTGCTATTAAACATAGATTCTGGAGAACTGGAGATTGGCTGGTGGAGATCCAGAATATTTATGTGTTGTGTGCAAGAGTTGAAGCACCTGTTTCCTCACATCTGTGCCTAGCACACAGTGTCTCCAGAAAAAAACACAGGAATGGGAAAAAACATCCTTTGTTTCTCCTGTTAGATGCAGGACCCTTCTGCTCAGGTCTCAGCAATCAGTGCAAGGAGCAAATCCTAATGTGGAGTTTGCGTTAGGGCAAGTGTAGCTCGTTTTTCAGGTTCTTGTTTGCAATGACCCTCTTGGGGCTGAAGGCAGAGTGCGCCACTTACACAGCCACTTCCAAAAGCTGATTGTACCTGATTGTATCTGTACAAGCATAGATACTGAGCAGCTGGGATGTACTGACACCTTTGGATGGGGTAGGGAAGAGTGGAATGTTTATCACAGTCTGTGCACCAAAGTTTGGAGGCTTTCCTGCCTCTCGGTGTGAAATGGTAATTTTGATGAGCTGCCCAGTAAGGATGCTGGAACCAGAAGGATTTGGAGGCGTGTACTCCGACACCAAATGGTGGCTGGACAGCTCTCCACATCACTGTGCAACAGTCCCTGAAAGTTCCCTTTTCCCATGCACAGCTCACTCTGATGTACAGGTGCCTTGGCAGCAGAGCAACTCACAGCCGAGTACCAGAGGAGCTGAAAAGCACCTCCTGCATCACCAGAGCAGTGACCCATAGACACATCCAGACGAGACTGTAGTAATCTCCTCCTGTTGGCAGTGTGGGAAGAGCAGCCCTCCAGCTGAAAAATGACCTGATAGAGGAAGGTCCAGCTGTGCCTTTCCTTTCCTTTAGTGTGTATGTGAACTCTTTGGGAAAAGTAACAAGGAAATGCTGAGTATTGCATTAGTAGCAGACAGGTGATATTCAGCTTCACTTTGCTGCAACAGCAAATCTAGCTGGTGATGTGGAAGGGATGGTCTCCAGCCACATGAGATGTTAACTTGAATATGACATCCTCAGGGGCTCAGTTTTGGACCAAGGGAAGCCATGCTGGTAGAGTTGCTGAAAACAGCACCAGCAAGAAGTACTGAACTTCCCCCTCTGGTAAATGAGGGACAGACCTCCAGCAACATCTCTGGTTCAAGGCTGGTGCTGAGATCCTGAGAAGGTGATCATGTCAGGGAGAGTTTTAATTATATTGGCCAGGGTTTGTAATTATTTATACAGCCTCTGGTATTTTGCAAAATGAAGGGGAGATTATTTCTCGTGTTTGCAGAGTTTGCACAGGGAGAGCTCCAGCTCTCTGTTTACCACTGAGTCACCAGCTTAACATCAACTTGACCAACCCACGTTAAGCTGCAGCCAGTTACTTCCACCTCGGCGGCAGCAGTTCCCTCTCACTGCCAGCTAACCCCTGGCACAGAGCTCTGCAAATGCTCTCGCCACACTGCAGACAGAAAGTTCCTGCTGCTTTAGGACCAGTTCTTGCTGTAACTGAAGCAGCTTACGAAGGTTTTTATGTGCTAATTGTCATCCAAATTGTCACGGTGGCTATTCATTTTAACTTTACGTGCTGGAGTGGCTTGTGAGCTGCAGGACGTAGAAAAATAGGCTATATCAGTTTCTGCTCTGAATGGATGATTTGTGTTTAAGAAGGGGTTTAACTGAGAAACAGAAATGTAACCATACAGTGTCTCTAACTCAGAAAATCTCAAAAAATTAGGTTCAGGTACAATGGGAAGTGCCTCTAAAATACAGCTTTCCCTTTCTAAATATTCATCATCTTTATCCTCAGTTTTCATAGTTCACTTACTGTTCTCTTGGAACACAGGCTGAGCCTGTAATTACCAAGTGATGCATGCCCTGGCTCAAGGTAGACTGAGGTTGTAACTCCCAAGGGATGGGAGACAGTTGCTCAGCACCCATTACCATTTCACTGACACTTAGGAGAATTAGTGCAATTAGAAATTTCAAGACACAGGAAATTCTCAAGCTGACTCCAGGAATCTATGGAGGCTAATTTTAATCTTCATGAATGCAGGTTTTCCTGCAGAACAGAAATCTGGGAGCAGATGCTGCCCTAGAGAGCTGAAATATTTTTCTTGGAAGAAACTCTATGCTCCTGTGAAATAGTTAGCAGGAGGCTGATCCATCTCTCCTTTCTGTAAACATCCTAATGTTTACAGCAACATCACAATGTTAAGTATTACTGTACCAAATCCAGATGTCCCAACTCATGAAAAACTTCTATGAAGGCAACAGGAATTCTTCTGTGGATAAGGCAAGCTGCAGCTTGCTCTAGATGGATGTAACCAGAGCCAAAGTTTACTCTCAGTTGCACTGGCAGGAGCACAACAAAACTCCATAAAGGTCCAGATTTATGGTGGACTGACTGACAGCAAAGCATGTCCCTAGATACTGAAACATACCCAGAGGAACCAGCCTGTTTGAACATCTCATTGGAAATGGCCAGTAGCACACCTTACCTTGTGATCTTTCACTCCAGCTGTGACTTCTGTTTAGCTTTTAACTGCCAGAAGTCCAGATTTTCCCTTTTCCTTTGCCATAGGAATGCCTAACAATTTTTGTTCTATTAACACGCCATCTTCCTTATTCAGGATACAATGGACAGCTAAGCAAAGGAAAATTACATGTAGCAATAATTTTTTATTTTGGGTGCTAGAAGGAAAAAGTTTCTACCCCCAGGCATTACCCATGCACTCCCACTTCTTTTATTGCAGTTCTACTTCACACATCCCTGTTCCCATGCTCCCTGGATGAGGATTACAGGTCTCAGTCATCACTAGCATGCACTCACAGTTCCTTAAGGCAGGGGCTCACTGCAGGGGCTTGTGGAATTGACACAAGGACCATCCTGTGCAGTATCGGCCAGGAGGGAGTCAAGAGCCAGCTTCTGACTCAGCCTTCAGTCATTTGCCATGGGTAACACAACCTCACCTGCCCAAAGCCAGAGGGGCTTTCTGATTCCTTCCCAGTCAAACCTCAATATGAAATGGATGTTTTCAGGATGATTCCATTGAAATCCTGCCTTTCATTTCTCACCCTGTACATCCTATTACAGTATTTAAAATGGAAGGGATTTCCCTCTCTGCAGCAAGGTGGAGTGCGCTTCATCAGTGTGAGTGCTGGTACAGGTGATGCTCTCATCATAACACGAGGTAACAAAAGCCTGCATGTCACCCCCCCTGAGCTATTGAATCAACAAGACTCCACTGAGGACTTTCTGTGCAATCATCTTCTAATAACTGCACCCAAAGAGCCTTGGTGCCTTCCTCTTGCATCCTTATCACTTTGCTATTTGTTCGTTCCCAGGTGTAACAGATACATAAAAGCCCTGATCAATGCATGCAGCATTTTTGACTGGTGTACTGCCTTTTTGATTGGAAAACTTTATCTCCTGCCTGTTTACACTGTAAGTACTTCAGCCTATCCGGTCATAACATGCTCTGGTCTGTTAACAGATGTGGTGTTTTTCCCAAGGTCACACTTTTTTCCGCATTATTTCTAGGACTGACATCTCTCGAGGAAGAAAGCCTGGCTGCTCAGTGCAGGGCGGCTGTGGAGAGCTGTCAGCTGAGTGTGGGGGACATGGAAGACAATCCTGCTCTGCCTGCACACAACATTCAGTAGCAGGGAACGTTGCAAGGAGCCCAGCAAGTCACAAGAGCCTTTGTGGAGCTGCATCAATGTACAATAAATAGCACAGTAAGAGCAGGAACAGGATCCCGTTGTGTGCCAGCAGGCACCGTGCACAACAGCTTGTGCTGAATGGCTCCAACAGCACCGTGCCAGCAGCTCTGGGCAAGGCAGGCAGCCTGAGACCAGCACTGTGCCAGTGCTGCCTGCCCCTGGCCCAGGTGGGTCTGGCCAGAGCCTGGTCCCCCCACGGGATGGGGGAGGCTGGGGCTCCATCTCCACTCCACTGCCATCTGGCTTTGGGCTCTTCACCCTCACACCCTTTGCAGCTGCTGTGCAGTGTGGCTGCAGGCTGTCCCTCCCTGGATAACTGCTCCACAGACCATTTAACTCGACAGAGAATATCCCATTTTGGACTTGTACTTTGGATTGTATCCCAAGCACTTGTACAGTGCCCAAAACAATAAGGCCCTGCTGGACTGACATATTAAAACTCACACAAGATACCTTTTTTCAATGTAATTTCTCGTCCATTGTCAAGAAGAGTGGTTTTATGAAATGTATCAGCTATTTTCTTTATTTTTTAGGTTCTATCTAGGTATAACTAAGTGCACATTTTTTTATATTTTATTAAATTTTTAAAATCTTAAAAGGAATTATAAACAGTAACACATAAACTGCAATACACCAGAGGGCCAAAGAGGTCTCCTAATTATACCACTCTCTTAAAAATAGTTGGTATATATTGGGATTGACCAGGGCTGATTTACAGTTCTAGGAAGGAAAATATGATACAACTGATCCAACAGATAACTTTATCAAGGAGATGTCACAGGCCTGGTCTCCATGGAGCAGGAGACTGTAATGAAGAATTGCTGTAGGGAAGTGTCAGCTGTTTCCAAAGTCAGCAGTTTTGGAGCTGCCTTCAACCAACCACACTGGAAAGAATAATTATGGATCCCTGTGCTTCTACACATATTGTAATTGCAGTTTTGAATAACACTTATTTACACATGCAGAGCATTCCTATCAATAGGAACTATTTAACAGGTAACATCTATCAGACAATTCAGTTACAGACTGAGGAACAAGAACACAAATGACTAAGCTCTGTCTCCCAGAAGAGGCACCAGCTATTTTTCCACAAACCAGGAAGATGGAAAGAAAAGGTATCAAATGTTACATCAGTCAGTATTATTTCAGTAGCAGGATAATTTAAGACAAAAATTTATATTCACAAAGGCTTTGAAATAGCTGCAAAGCTCAAGAGACACTATGATGTAATTTTGAGAGCAAACTGTGAGTGCAAAAGAAAGGCTATTGACGAGAATGTTAAGTTACTCAGAGACCAAAGGAACATAAGGTTGTGCATTTATCCATATCTGATAATTTTCAAATGAAAATTTAGCTTTGGTACTTCCTAAATAAATTATTTCACTGAAATTACAATAGCTATATAAAGCAAGGAAACACAGAGGTAATCAAAATACACTTTTCTTGGCTTATCATCCAGGAATTTCAGTTTTGGAACACAATTGAAATCTGCTCTTTTCTCTCCTGTGGGTTGTTTTCTAGAAGTCATTAACTTGCTGCTGCAAAAGCTGATTACTTTCAGTATTCTGTTACTAGAACAATTAAATTACACGACATCAAATCGCTTGCAAATGCCTGGCAAAGTATCTGTTAATATGCAGTTATATGAAAGAAAACATTTTCTATCAAAATGTGTGTAATTATAGATTTAAGTCCAAGGTCATGGCTTTGGGCTTCAAGACCTCTCCACAGAATCAAGTGCCTCAAAAATGGTCAAACAGTGTCCTGTGCCCAACAACAGGATTCCTAAAGTGCAGAGTGAGTGGAAACTTTAACACTGCTCAGAAAACCTTTCCTCTCTATTTTAGAATCAAATTCCCCAGGACAGGGCTGGACACCCCTCTCTATTATTCCCCCACTGTCACTTTTGTCTTCTGTGTTACAGGAGCAGCAGTGTGCCCTTTAGTAAACACAAGTTCATTCACTTCATTCACTTTTTCTACCCCTTTGGTGTTTCATGTCCTTTAATTCCATTCCTAGAGGCTTTTAATGAGAGCTGTAAATGGTTCAGGGTCACCCACATTTGCTAAGACAAGGTAACAGGAAAGAAATACACACTCCACAAGGAAAAAAAAAAGTCCTACAGAACAGTAGTAGCTTGTTGATGAAGGAAGCATATGTTAAGAATTCTAGAAACTTTACAGAAAATCTATGCTTACAAGATGCTTGAATATTACAGTACGCAAAAGGAGAGATTCTCCAGAAATATCCATGACATGTCCCTCATTTGACACAGCAGGCTCAAACCTTTGGCTAGATTTCTCAGTTCTCGTTTCCCTGCACAAGAGGGCTGGGCTGGGCTTACTGCCTTTCACCCACGCTGCAGAAATGGAGGTTCAGGAGGTGCAGAATTTCCCAAGTGACAATTACTGAGTCCTGTGTTCTTGCCCCTTCAGAGACACTTGTTAAATTTACAGCAGAAGTGATTAATTACCTTGCCTCTATTAAGCAAAGCCTTTCTGTTTGGTTCAGGGAGGTTAATCTATAAAAATGTATTTTACAAGTTTAAACTGTTATCCTTCACAAATCCACAGCATTTGACTAGGAAGTCCTATGACTTAGGTGCACATTAAAACATGTATCCCAGGGGCTAAAAATTTTCAGTATTCCCATTTGTTCAAACACTGCAAAGCCCTGTATGTTCACAGCCCAAGAACTTTCAGTAAGAAAGTGACTAGTATCTCAAATCTGGAACACAAAAATGTGCCACTGCATTTAGATGAACATTTAGCTCCAATGAATAGGCTACACTTACAATCTTTCACCCTTTGTTTATTCATTGCTCCTATCAGTGACTCATTCCTCCCACAGAAAAATCAGCAGAAGGGCACTCACAGGAACATTTTACAATTATTCCTCATTTTTTGCCCTCAACCTCCTCCCATCTCCCCCAACTCCATCTAGAACAGATTCCACCTCCACTGCAGCATGTACAACAGCAGCAGATATGAATGGATCACCTGGTCTCAGAGATATCCCCTCCACCTCTTTTCTGGCTGGTGGTGAAGTGCTCTGGGCTTTCTACCTGTGACAGGAACTGTAGGGTAGAATGTCTTTTAACCAGATCTGCTTACGAGATCTAACACTGGGGGCAGCAGTTACCACAGGGTAATCATGTCCACAACTCCTACATTGCTGCACTAAGATTTTGTACAAGACTAGAAGAGAAACAACACATGTATATGTCTTTCAATAATACTTGTATAATAAATATAACTGAGGTTAGACTAGAAGTCTGTAGTTTGCTGGCTCTTCCCTCCTGTCCTTCTGGTAAACTGGCACAGCATTAGCCACCTTCCAGTCAGCAGGGAGCTCCCCAGACCTTTGGTAGGTGATCAAGAGGGATTCTTCCATACCATACACCAGCTCCTTCCAAATGTTGGGATGAATCCCATCAGGCCCCATGAACATTCAGCCAATACAGCTAGTCCCTTGCAATTTCAGCACTCACAAATGCAATGTCACTGTTCCCACACTCATGAACCTCCGTCTCGGGAGATTCCAAGAGTCACAAGGCAAAATTCCATCAAGGTAACAAGAAAGGTAGTCTAGATTTTCTTCCTTAACCAAATGACATAGTCAAGAGAAAGTCTGACAAATGGATCATCTGTTAGCATAAAGAAGGGACAATTCCTAGCAACATGAATCCCGTTAGCTCACTTGCTTCCACAGGATAGAAGGAAAGCAGCATAAAACTCCCCACAACTCTCTAAGCCAGCCTAAACCAACAATTTACATTTCGAGACACTCTGTAAGCAGTCAGACCTCATACTTGGTAGAATTTGGAAAGGTAGTTTCTACCCAGTGTGAAGGTTGCTATCAAAACAAGAGATATTACATCATGGAAATAATGACACCTGTTCCTAAACTGATAAAATGTGGTTTGTGTCCAGTACAATGAATGGGGCTGGGCACTTGCTTGTGTAAGCTCTATAAATACACAAAACAAAGGAACTTGGAAGTTAGCCCAGGAAGGCTGATATCTTGTTCATAGAAGAAAACCAAACCAGAGATTTACAGGTATCTCACAATCCAATTGCCTAAGAATTATTCTAGTACTTAGAAACCCTATGGCATCTACTTCTACTCCAGGTGACTGAATTCCTTAACAACATTTGAAAGCTACAATTTCAACTAACTATCCTCTTTACACAGTGTATGACTGCAGAATACAGCGTGCCTACTTGGGACCTGAATGCAATACTACCATGAATCAGTAGTTACCTGTTCCTTTATCCTTCTCTAAAGAAGAGAAGACAGCGGATGCACTGTGATTTGTGACAGTGCTTCAGGTGCACTTTATGAATCCCGAAACTATAGGCTTGGCAAGCAAAACCTGTAAGCCTCACTGCTTACTCAGTAAGCAGATTACTGGGTTCCTTTTTGTATGTCAGATGTATGACATAAAACCAGATACATAAAAGTTAACAGATTGAAATTGAGGACCTGCTGCTAGAGTGATGAAGAAGAGGGGTAAATAAAAATATTATAGGTACAAAAAGGAATTTGTAACAGGCTAAAATTCCCTTTACCTCAGATACTTTTCCTGTGATGCAGTAAGCTAGTTTTACTGTAGCCATTTTATGGATTGTAACTCTTTTACTCTACTTCCACGGACCAAACACAAACATTCTTTGTAATAAACTGAGCAAGCTGAGGGTGGGTGGAGGGTGGAATGAGATGACTGACACAGAAAAAAACACAGGCAGAGGGAAAGACAGATGTCTTGCACCTTATTTTTTTCTCCATTATGAAATCCATTTAATTTTATAGCATATAATCTTGTAAAGACCTCACTTGTTTCAGGCAATCAAAAAAAGGAAGAAAAAAAAAAGCACAGGCATGGTGGCTTTGTAACTTGCCTTTCAGCCTAGAGAAAAGCATAGCATACAGATTTTAAGCAGTAAGTCTTTTGATTAAGCTTCAGAAACAGGCTTTATTTACAGCTAGAAGAACCCTAGATTTCTAGGTTTCCTTAGAAACTCATCTAATTGCTTACCTTGGGAGAGCAATACATTTCAAGGTTAATTTTTTTCTTACACTGGTCAGTGCGAGATTGACCAATACAGACTTCTTCCCTGCAAATTAATGGAAGCACAGTTTGAACAAATAATTCTGTGACTCCTGAAAAAGGTAATGTAGTCACAAGGACTGCAAAACTGGATGGAAAGTGGACAGCATGTTTGTGTCAGAAGAGACAGTGGTAGAGAGCTTTTAGCTGGTGCCCAGCTACTAGTCCAGACAAAATTGTACAGGAGGATGTACATCTAATTATGGGTTTAACCAGACACAACTATTTTTTTTATTTCTGTAAGATCCCTAGTCTAATACATCTGCTCACGTTGGCAGACATGGTTTGGAAGGCCTATCTCACAAAAAGCATAATCAACTCTTATGTCCAGTCCTTAATATGGAATTTGAACATGCAAGAGAACACAGAGGTAAATATCCTTTTGTGGTACCTGACCTGCATGAAAATTGTAGTATATCTTGGACTTTCCTTAGTATGTCAAAACGTTACCTAACAGGTTAAGATGTAAACCTTTTCATGGCACAGGCTGATTTAGAGACCAAGAGGGAATCTTAACTGACAAATTCTCTCAAAGATCCACATGACATTCACAGAGCTCAATTTAACACCAGAAGTTTAACACCTCTGTTTCCAAGACGATCATATTGTGTGGTTCAAGGAAGTTCACTATTTGCATCAAGCTTTTACAGATACCAAAATGACAGCTCTGTTCTACAAGGCACTGAACTTTATATACAGTGAGAAAACCTGTCCCAAAATCCTCACCAGCTCCAGTCAAAAAAACTCCTAACATCTTTTGTCATGGAAATGGAGGAGATAAAAAGTCAGCACTGAGGTCTTTGATGAAGCTTCATTTTTCAAGGGACTGACTTCACTGGCTAAGTAATACTGTTAACTTGGATCCCATTTACATGTTTTAGCAGGAGAACACACGAGAATCTGGTACATGACTCTGGTATGTCCACATGAATGTTATGCAAATGCTCCAGTCAGTATTTACAGGTTTCTGTCTTCCGTGGAAAGTGCCATTTCTAGGAGTATACTGGAAGTCTTACGATAGGGCAGACTTTGTTTTCAGCTAAGGTACTGTCTTTCAAAAGTGTTCTGGTAGAGAGCAAAACCATGACAGCACCATGAAAACAAGCTTGTTGTGCTTTGATACGAGAAAGCACGGAAGATGTACAAGCTGCACTCTCAGCAAGAAGGAAAAAAAAAAGAATTCATTTCATGAGAAGTCTCTTAAGATGTCTGAAAGAAAAACCTTTGTCAAAGAAACTAAATGTTGCAAAGAATAGAAAAAAGCATTAAATTTGGTCTCCGTATTATGTGAAACTTGAAGAATTCATTCTACTATTGACACTGGCTATATACTCCAGTGGTTCAACCCTCCAATTCCAAGAGGTGCTTTAACAGGACTCATGCCCACTTTTTAATGTAGTATCTCCAGAGGTCTAGGTGCTGGTGCTCCAGGGCAGTCAGGAGAGCACCTAGAACCAGATTTTCTGGCATTCCATGCTGTTATGTGAGTATAAAACAAGGTAAGCCAGGACTAAAGACTCATGCAGTGCTTGATGAGAAGCTATGCTTTTGGTTAGGAATTCAAAAGCCACATGTTTATAAATAAACAATGAAACCATCATGTTTATATAAATAAGCCAAAACTTGAAGAGCTTGGGAAATCTCCCATAGCTGACATTTTTCAGTTTGCCTCTCTGTCTTCATATTCATTGACAACTATTCTTCCCACATCTAGTTAATTAAAACGGGAGCCATGAATGTAAACACTATGTGCTTCCACCGTTTTTAGCACAGATATGTAATTTCTCGGAGTGAATAGCAGCTTCTTGTGCAGTCACACTGTGTTGCACAATATCAAAATTATCTGAAGATGATGGGGAAATTGGAATGTTGCTGCCCTCAGAGTTCCTGGAGTGTCTGTACAGCATGATCTCCAGTACACTGTAAAATAATTTAGGCTGGAAAGGATCCATGGAGGTCATCTGGTCCAACACACCACACATAGCAGGACCAACTTTGAAGGTGGATCAGGTTGCTCAGGGTTATTTGAGTTCCCAATATGTTCAAGGATGGAGATGTCACAATTTCTGTGTAAACTGCTTGATCAATCTTATCTAAAGAAGAGTCTACTACCTATTCCATTTCGCTTGCTGCAAACTGTAATCTGCAAAGACAAAAATCAGTCCTCTCCAAAATGAAATGTACACAGAGAATCATAGAATGGTTTGGTGAGAAGGCACCTTAAAGATCATCATTGCAACCCCCTGCTGTGGGTAGGGACACTTTCCACTAGACAAAGGTCCCATTTAACCTAGCCTTGAACACTTCCAGGGATGGGGAGTCCACAGTCTCTCTCAGCAACCTGTTCCAATGCCTCACCACCCTTGTAGCAGAGAAATTTTTCCCAACATCCAATCTAAACTTGCCCTCCTTCATCTTATGGCCATTCCCTGTTGTCTTGTCACTGCAGGCCCTTGTCAAAAGTCATTCTCCAGCTTTCTTGCAGCCCCACTGTAGGTACTGGTAGGTGCTGCAAGGTCTCCCTGGAGCCTTCTCTTCTCCAGGCTGAACAGCCCCCACTGTCTCAGCTGTTCTTCATGGGAGAGGTGCTCCCACCCTGTGAAGAACTTGGTGTCTCTCCTCTGGACTTAATCCAACAGGTTGATGTCCTTCCTGTGCTGGGGACCCCAGAACTGGACACAGCACTCCAGGTGGGGCCTCACCTGGGCAGAGCAGAGGAGCAGAATCCCCTCCCTCATATCCTCCTGGTCACACTTCCTCTGATGCAGCCCAGGATGTGGTCGGCTTTCTGGGCTAAGCCAACTAAGACTAACACCTATTACAAATACGGGAAACAAAGATACATTTTCTGTAAAGTTGCTCAAATACTCTTGAGAAAAAGTATCCAATTGGTCCAGAAGGCCAACAGAACATGAATTCCAGAAAAACACTTTTTAATACAGTATTATTCGTGCAAATTCTATTCACATTTGTTGTCAGCAGCAGAAAACTTGTCTGCCATGTGGATAAACTGACCTGCACTACTCAAATGTATGACTGAAGGCAGAACCCAAGCAGATCAATAACTAATGGCTCATCTATTTAGCAGACGTGATTAAAAATTCTAAGATGAGATTTCTTAAAGGACTCATTTTAATTTCAGCCTCAAGTAAGATTTCTGAAATACACAAAAATCATTGTCTACTGTAACAGCAAAATCCTGTAATTTGAGGGAAGTAGCCTGTTGCTTATGCATACCCATTTTCCCATACAAACACAAAACTGTGTTTAACGCCAACTGCATAGTTGAGCTTGCTTCTTTGGAATAATACCTTTGGAAATGAATGTTATGTAAATGCACATCCATACCCTATGCCAAACAGCTTAAAAATTATCTTGCCTACCTTCAGCAATCTAGAAGTTAGCCTAGATTTGTTTTCCAAACGATCTACTGTCAACAGAGATGGGTAATCTCGCATATCTAAAGATGAAGCTTCAGAAAAATTCCATTTCTCTCCACTGTTTTTCTAACTTAGACCAGGCACTTAATAACTAGACTGCCTAGTATAATTTCTTGCATTTTATATATTTAGATTGCTGCATCTTTAAGGAGAAGAACTAGACAAAAAGATCAGGGTGATAAAATGCACAGAAGCACCAAATAATTATGAAGTGATCAGCAGTGTAACCAATTAATTTTTGAAAATTCTGTAACAAGTGCTTTTTTTTTTTCAAACAGAGCACTAAATTAGTCAGAGCTTCAAGTGAAAACATGTACAGCAAGTCTTTAACTGATCACCAGACCAACACACATACAAAAAGCATAATTTAATTATCATCTTTTTGCAGTGAGTAAGCATTAACAATGAAATATTTAACTGTCAAAAGTCTTTATGAATATCTAAAAGCCTAATACAAATATCCAAATTATTAGTAAAGATTAGTAATTTGAAGTGTTAACAATAAGACATTTAATAACTCTGCATTAAATCTAACAAGCCCTTTCTAGAAGAATATTAATTTACAGTCATTCTTTCTAACAACTCTTTGTACAGTAAAAAAAATTAGATTTGTATTTTTCTGCTTCCCTTTCCCACCCAACCACCCACATAGCTTTGCTCTCAGACTGAGCTACTAGCCAATCAAACCTGATGGTAAAAATCTTCTCAACCAAGGGTCCAAGATCTCAGTTTTAGCATCCAGCTCAAATGCTCTTTGGGAATAAAATCCATGTTTTTGTATAATGTGCAAAGTGCAACTTTTATCCAGTGCCATCAGAAGTGTGTGGTGCTATGAATGTCACCAAAGAATAAATCAGTAACAATTAAGACTTCTCAGTTTCCAACTGCTCTGTTATGGACAAATGTTAGATGATGTCTACAGGAATGACAGATCAAGTAGATTATATCCTGGTGCTTATTGGGTCAGGTACTTTCCAATTTCATTAGATTAAACCGATGTTTCTACTCAAGTTCTTCAGTTTCCTCTGTAAAAAGGTCAGCCAAATCTGCCACTGTCAACACTGAGGCTTCTGACTGTTTCATGGAAGAGCTCGTGTGGCTGTGGGAAAAAATTGCATGCAGGCATCAGAGAAAGAACCAATGTAAGTACAAGCTGTGTGCACTGAAGACAGAACACACAGTTCAGAGTCAATACCTGCTCAGCCTTGAAGCTCAGCAGGAAAACACAGCTTCTGTCCAGGAAAACACATACACTCATCAGCTACTGCTCTTGCACATTCCAAGTAAGATACAAAGTTCATCCACTGTCCCCAGGTGACCAACACCAAACACTGCAAAGGCAGCAGAAGAAGGAATAATCCGCTTTGACCTCTTAACATTCAAGGGATTGGCTTCAGCTTCCAAGCATGAGGTTTAATACAACGTTCAAAACATTAGCCCTCATGGGATCATTCAACCACTGTACGTTCATCCAAATTTTATGTGCAAAAGCAGTGCTACTTCACGGATAAGGAGAATAAATCATTCTTCAAGAACTAAAACTGAAATCTTTTATAACTACAGCCAAAGACGTGCATGTAAATTTTTAGTTTCATTACCTGTAACAGGCAAAATTTCCTTAAACTAAGGCCTCCTTCTAGATTTCTCATGTGTATACAATCTAGTTAAAAAGTACAAACCTCTTACACTGTCTGCATAAAGAATGTAAACAGCAGTTTTGGTCTCACTCCAATCCATCACTGCTTGTAGATTTTGGAAAGACAAACACAGTGAGAACTGCTTTCTGTGTCTGCACACCAGCCTGATGCATGACTTAGCATCTGGGTAGTGCTTGCATGGACTGTGAAACCAAGGAGTGTGACACAGCACCATCAGATGGGGTTTGTAGGATTTAAGAATAACAAAAGAAAGAACCCATGTTCTGTATTAGAGTTTATAACAGATGCTGTTGCTCTAGTGGCAGGTTTAGTACTACTCCATCAATTGCAATGTTTTTATACTAACAGAAATAGGTAAAGCTAAAAGATAAATCATATCGTAATACACAATTTATTAACTGGGCTTTTATGAAATAAAATACACAAAACATAACCAAAATATTTTTCAGAGAATTAAAATACCTCAAGCTGCAAGATACTGGAACCTGGTTAAAATTTTTGAAGTCTTAAAACTGTTTTGACAATCAGAACAGTTTGAAGAACAGCTGAAGTTTATATATAAGATATACACACCTAACCATAATAAAAGTATGGTGGAGAAGCAACTTTTCATTTTCAGTGCAATAATGATGTTTTAATAAAATTCAACACATACCTTCTATCTACAGTTTTCAGCATAGTCTGCATTCTCTCTTCTATTGTTGCTTTTATCAGGAACCTATGAACAATTGTAGATCTGAATGTGTTTAAAAAAAAAAGAAAACATCACCATAAGTGAACAGAAGTTACAATTATTGCCACTGTTAGTGCCAAAGTTTATAACCATATTTTTGTCTCATACTAATTCTTGTAAAAGTGTTGAAAACATGCCTCTCAATTTTAAGAAATAAATGTTACAGGTGATTAGCAACTTCCATTGACATTTCAGGGTGCTTAGTGCTTCCCTGTAAACACACTTTCACTTTTCTGATCACATATTAAATGAATGTAAGCTGTATTAGCTAAAATCCTGATGTAGATACTGGGGAAAGTTCTGCTTTCTGTGTCCTTACTAGAAACATTCCTCCAGAGCCTAAAGAAAAAAGAGCTTTGCCCACTGGTTATATACAATGTTCATACTTCATTGTCACAAATTATTCCAAGAGACAAGGGCTCAATGTGATGGATAATTAAATCTAATACCCAGAGTTTTAATAATATTATTTTTGAAGGCAGAAAAATATTGTAATTTTTTTTAAAAGAAGTTAGCAATTGTTGTCAGTAAACATCGGTAAAACATAAAACCCAAAATGTCAACAAACATAACACAAAATGAAAACTCCATTTATGAAATAAAATTTCAAAAAAGAAAGCAGTAACTAAGAAAAGTGCCGGGCACAAGAAAGTGAAACGGAAAAGAGTCAGATCCAAATATAAAAATGAAAAATCAACCCATGCTCCCCAGTATAAACATTTTTCAAGGTAAGAACCCCTGAAAATGTTTACATGGTTTTCAGATCTTAGGCTGAAACTTTGGCAGGTAACATTTCACAGAAGAATGCAGGGGGAATACTTTCAGATTCATAGGCAATGGTCTACCCCAAAAAAAGCAAAGTAACTAAGAACTGAACTGGTAATAGTTGCACCAGTGACACTAAACAGAGTATTCCCTAATGCTCAGTGTACTTGGAACACAGCCCTTTTTCAAACAAGCCTTGCCGAAGTCTTAATTCTTAAAAAGTACAATGTATCTTGGTGGTTTTACTGCAAGGTTTTTGCCAGACGTCTTGTGCCAGCATCACGTAAAATTACACTGTGGGCTGTTGCAATCTGTCTTTCCTATGCCCTCACAGTTAATTCAAAATCTTTACCCACACCCACCAATATCCTCCTGTTCATAAACATTCTCTCATATACATGCTCCTTCATGTGCTCTCTCTTTGCTTTCATTTCCAGAACACAAACTCCACTATTATTCTACAGCAGTATTATCCCAGAATTGACTGCAACTATTTTTCTTCCTCATGTACTGGGCTTTAATTATTTTTCAAGTGACATGAGACCTTAGGAAAAACATATACATCTCATATGTTGAGGACAAACTTCCTAAAAAGTTTGTTAAGTGTTCAGTAGTACCTATGTCAGAGCAACAACACTGAAACAAGCAAGAGACATGCAAACTCATTAATGTCTTCAAAAAGATCTAGACAGGGGTGAGGGTAGAACTGTGATTTAAAAACTTACCAGTTCTAAAGACAGTGTGCTATAGCTTTTTTCTTGGAAAAAAACCCCAACCAAAAAAGGCCCCAAAACAACGAAACAACTCTTAACAATTCATGCAGCTCCTTATCTGGAGATGAGAATGATCAGTTAGAAGGAGCCTCTCAAGGAAACTCAGACAGGCCATGCCTGAATTTAGCCTAATATGACATAAATGATGAGTTGCTTGGACCTGCAAAGCTAAGACATTTCTGGACATTTTTGCAAGCAGAACTCCAAAGTCAAAAACTAAGGCATCAATGGCACACAAATAAATTAGGGCAGCAGCTGAACAAGGTTTTTCAGAATTTTAGACTCAAGAGCCTATACTCTTCCTAAATGCCCAAATGCAATTTATTTTTGCATCTTACCCCTGTAGCACAAAAGAACTCTCTAAAATACACAATGTGATTATTCAGCCAACTTTTTTTATTTTAATCTTTCTGTCCCTTACATGATCATCTTTAAAACCAGGATTCCCATGAACACCCTCATCTCCAAAATTGGGCAGTTCAGTGGACTAGAGTAATTCTAATTTAGAGCATGCAGATCTGTTCTGGGCCATATCTAAACCACTGCACACAGCTGTAAATCTTACTTTGTTTGGCCAATACGATGCACTCTGCCAATAGCCTGTAGCTCATGTGCTGGATTCAGAATGGGCTCCACAAGCAGAACATGAGTTGCTTCAATGATGTTTAGTCCATTGGAACCAGTGTGAAGAGGCAGCAGTAAAATATTGATGTTGGGATCATATTTAAATGCAGACAGGTTTTCCTAAAAGGCAAACATCACAGCAGTGTGACACAAGTTCCTCAACGAGGAGTGTGGGAGACAGAACTATATTTTCAACAAATTATAGCAGCTAATACAGGCTCCAGAGTGACAATCTTGCAGATCTGATCCAAGACTTGCCATCTCAGAACAGATACATGACAGTTTCAGGAAGGCATGAACTTCTTGCAACACTGATCAGTGTGTCTCATCCTTAATTCCATGCCAGTGCATCTTTCTCAAAAGTGAATGTACTGCTTATCTCCAAACGCTTTAAACTGGGGCTTTTTGAGATTGTGATTTTTAGAATTAATGAGTTAGAGATCAAAGTTTCTGCCAAACAAATTTGCTGTTCTTTTAGTTTCTGAAATGAAGCAACGAAGTAAAAGGATCAGATTAACTTCTATGAACTATGTTTTTCCCAGTGAAAATAATTTAAGAAAAATATCCTTTATGTACCTGAAATTTACTAATTCCATTGATCTGAGAAAAAATCATGTTGTTGTCATACAAAGCTTTTGAAATTATATCCAACACATCTTGCCACTGTAAAAAAAAACAAAACAAAACCACACAACACAATAAAAGTAACTCAACATTACAAACAGCAATGACAACTAAAAACTACTAATTAACTTCCTTCCCTAACAAAGAGTAGATTAAGAAGCTTTTCAAAATGCTAGCACTTGCAATTAAAAAAAATAAATTGTGAGCTAGAAACCAAATCTTTCATAAAACTAAGTAAGGCAGGTAATTAGAAAGATCAGCTTGAATAAAAGAAATTGGTAGCCATTGCAAAAACAGTTTTACAATGTATCAAAAACATTTGGACATTACATTTAAAAGTATCTAGAATTTCTACTGCTCCCATACAAATCTTAGGTGTTTGCCCTTTAAAGACAAGCTTTTACATCTGCTGACTATGATCATTATTCTTGTTCCCATTACAGGACTTGCCCTACAAATCCTCAAAACAATCAAGTGGTTGTACAGAATGATTCAACATTTTGGTATCTAAACTAGTTCCTGAAAATATTATGAATGCTTTAAACTCAAAACACACACAAAAAGACAAGACAGAAAATGGTGATTAATACCGTGGAGAAAACTAAGGACTTAGCCCCTGGATCTTTAAATTGAATTCTCTTGAGTGTTCGGACCACAGCTTCCACTTTGGTGGAGTGACTTCCCTTTGAAAAGGCAAAGCAGCACATTAGTAAAGCAGGATAGCAAACACTCCTTCCACATTCATTGCTTTATTAAATGATCCCATATTAAGTCTCTTACATATCTTACACCAAGTTAAAAATTATCAGCCTTGAGGAAGCACAGGTTAGGTAGCACTGAACTGCTTTTGCCTCTCCCTTACAGTGCACTGCATTAGGATCAGCAGTGTGTAACAGCACGTGCAGCACATGAAAAATGAAGTGCCATCCAAACACAGCATCCAGTTCTGCATGAAGCAAAACAGATGGCCCAAGCAGTGCAGTGGCACCTAACATGCCCATGAGGCCTCCTGCAGTTTAACTCTGTGGCACAGTCTTTAGAGACTCTTCCAAATGCACTTTAAAATTTCCGTACCTTCACACTTCTTGAAAATGGACCAAGAAAGAAACCCACCTGAATCCTGTTTCTGTTGCTTTTGTTTCTCATTCTGGCAACATCAAACTTACATTCAGTACTATGAAGCTTGTTAATTATATTTAAAACAGTTAGAAAATTGTAAATATAATTAAATTAATTTTTGAATGATGGTGAGCTGCAATGAAAACATCTTCATATTCTGCATTCAGAAGAATTTCAGTGCTTAATGAATCCAACCCTTTATTCTACTTCTTGTCCATTTTGGTTTATGTACTCTTCCCTTTCCCCTTAGGTCAGCAAGAGGATACAATGAGAAGCAATTCTTTTTTCCATCTCCTTCAGTATGTACTTTGCATTACACCTAATGTCTTTTTTAAAGAAGACTTTACTTTCTTACAAGTTGCTACATGCAAAGTGATTTCAAGCTGTGCTAGATTCAGCTGAACAAATACTGTTTTATTTCTGTCTGCACCTGTCTTTTGAACATTGAATTAACTATGTTGGCTCACTACAATGACAGATCAAATTTACTGAAGTCATGCTGCTTGCAGCATTGGCTGGGAAGGATGTCAGCAGTCTCAGCACAAGCTGGGAACCAATGCTGGGCTGCTTGATCATTCACACATTAGATAGCCAACATGTAAAAGACAGTTTGACCAAAGGCTGCAGTAAGCAGTAGCATTTTACTACCCAGGGTCCTCCACAGAAATTCCAACTCTGCAATGTCACAGACAGAAATTAACCAGCTTTCTTCCATGTCATTTCTATTGCAGCTGGTATACATCGACACTGTTTGCAAAGTCAGATGGACAATTAAAAATGCTTATGCTGGCAGGTGTTCTGATCTGAAAGGATGCCACATTTGCAGCCCTACAGCAGCTGCCTGCCAGTCATAAAGACTTACATTAGGAGATCCAAGCCTAGCTTTTAGTACTTCTTACATAATTCCAGGGTCGTATATGTGCTTTTCCAATACCATTCATCTCTGATTCAGTGATGACAATCCTAGCTAATCTGCTTTGTCTTTTCCTCAGAAACTGTTTTTAGACCTCATCATAGGTTCTATTTTAACCTACTATAACAGATAGTAGCTTAAGCCACTGTTGATTTTTCCACCCTTTGGATTCCTGTGATTCAGGTGTCACAAAGGTGACTTCGTGCAAGATCAGTAAGAGGAACTATGGCAGAGAAAAGAACAGCACAATGCTCAAAGTAGTCACAGTCTTTTTGCTCTGTTTTTAAAACAAGATAACTAAGTGTATAAAGTTCTTCATCCTTTTGCCTACATTATATTAAACTATATTAGACTTACTGAATTTACAAGTGACTAAAACTTTGGCTTACAGCACACAAAAAAATTTCAATTTTCTTCTGAAAATTTATGGACATGAAACTGACATTCAGTCTGTATTAAGAAAAGTTACCCCACTCATTACCCCTACACCATGAGTCATTTTGTTGAATATTCAGATGTCTATTTATAAAGAAATTGGTTAGTTCCAATGAATTATGGAACAGTAAACATTAGAACCAAAACTACCCTCTAACAAACAATTTCTGTCTCAGATGACAGGCTGGCAACACCCACTGTAATACTGACCAGACACAGGAAGCTTTTACAAAACCAAAACATGCAGGGATGCCAGTAATCTCTCTCAGTATAAAATGCTTCCATTTACAGCAGTCTTTTTGCATCTAAGGCATTACCTTAAGATGGTTAGTGTTGGTACAATAAAGAGTAAGATAGAATGAAAGAGAGGTAGTAAATACTTTAAGAGACTGGAGGGATTAAGAAAGATCAGATTAAAACAAACTGAATAAATCACACAATTTTCATATCTATACTGAAAGATACTGATCTTAACCTCAGTATTCTATAGAAACCATAGAAAGTTTGTTATTCTTTGTTAACTGTCCTTTAAAAGCATGAGGCAGAAATTTTTATTTTTAACAATGTTGCTTGTTTAGATAGTAAATACAGTGAAGCTAGAGTGTAAATTTTTAATTTTTCATGAACTAAGAATGAGATTTGCTCAAGCAAATTCACACAGAATTCATATTTTTGCTTTATTTTTGCTTTGTTCAAAGTTTTTGATGCAGAAATACTACAAGAAAACACTACAACTTTTTACACAGGACAGCAGATGACAGGCTCTTGAAGTGTCTTATTTATGAAATTTGGTTATTCTAGTTATTTTTTAATGTAATTTATGAAACATATTTGAAATTTTGTTAGAAACAGAGTGATATCTCTAAACTGTATATGGAATTAATCTGTAAAAAGCCCTGCATGAAGTGATGTTGAAGAAGTAGCACTTGAAAAATACAGCTTATTTACTCCCCCTGGTGCCACACACTGTCAACTACTTTACTAATTTGAGTTAGGAATCATCTACTCATAAAATGGAATTCTATCTGTCCAGGGAGGTTGAAATAACCAGTGTGAATGTGGTAGCATTGTCTTCAATACAGGGCGGCAACCCTAGAAATTGTGCAAGGTTCAAGGAGACTTGCACAGATATCATATCAGTCTGTCAGCACAACTAGTTATTAGTTTTAACTATACTAATCAGATTAAAATGATGGTAAATTATGTCCAGCTGTATTATAATCATATTTTAATGAAAGACAGCAGTATTATCTAAACCAAAATATTATCAATGACTTTTACCTTTTCATTTTAGCCCAGAATCCTCTATTTTTTCCACAACTGCAATAAGCACAGGTTTTTTGTTTCTACAACAGTCTACAAGACATTCATGGAGAGCAAACATGTATCTATGCACTACGCATATGTCAGTATTGCTAAAGACTCTTCCTCCAGCCCTGCCTTCAACCCAATGAAAACCCTCCACTACTAAGAAAAACAGATGCAACAGTGCAATCAGGACTGAAATCCTCCACATTTGTGTCTAGAGGTTTTGCCATTAGGCCAAACTATTTATAAAACTATCTAGTACACTTGTCTGCCTAAATGCAGTATGCAACAAAACACAATAAATATGCACTGCTGAAAGTTTGGCCCACAGAGCTCCTGTAAACAACTCACCTTGACAGGAATATCATCCTCCTGATTTGCAGCTTCTGCAGTGAAGACATAAGATATTTCTTTATGAGAGGTTGTCTGCCTGCAAATGGCACATTTAATCGAGCTGCGGCGGGTGCCAACGCTGTACTGCTGGATGATGATTGCTATGCACTCGTTACAAAAACAGTGTCCACATGTCAGCACTGCCCACTGTGCAGGAAATGAAAAAAAACCCAAACACAACACAGTTTCAGTTTTGGACCAATGCAAAAGAAAAACAGTGTACTAATCTATGATAAATTACATTTTCATAGAGAAATCACGTTATTTTCATCATACTCATCAGATTAAAGAAGAATTTTAGAATTGTTGCACTCCAGCTGCTAAAAAGTCTGAATTTCAAAGTTTTCCAGTACAGAGACATTCACGATCTAAAGAAAGTCTTTGCATTTTTTGTTCAATTTTTGCATTTTCTCAGTTTTTAACTTCAGGAAAGACTTTCATTTCTATGAAAGATGATTCTTAATGCTTTACATAAACGCAGATGAAGTATTTACACAATTTAAAAAAAAAAGTTTGTATTTGCCTTTTGTGAAATTCTTTATCTGTGCATTCAGACTAGATTGGTCTTATTTAATAAGTGACAGAAAAAATTCTTTCGTTTTTTCCCTACTGCTAAGTCCTAGACAACATCTTTGGACTTAAGAAGAAAGATTTTGTACACAGTGTCCTAATCTCTTTTTGACAGAATGTGTGTGAAACAAAAGATTGCATTGCAGAAGCCGTTCTCCTTTGTGAGCCTAGAGTATCTACATGTCAGCCATAACCTTCCCTAACAGAAAAGCAATTTGTACATCAGTGGTTTTGAAACTCAAAATAGTGTATTTTGAGGTACTAGTCAGTCCTATAGGCCATTCCAAGAGGAAAAACTAAAAGTTTTCATGGGACCAAGTAGCAAAAGGAATTGACCAAACCAAGCAGAATGTCTTTTAGGCTTTGTAAGGTTCTTTCAATTGTGCAGAAACAGGATGCAAAGTATTTTAAAACTTCTTTGCAACATGAAAGCTGCTATCATCCAAAGCAGCAGTCTTGCTGTTAAGAAAAGATAAAGAAAGTTAAGAGATTATTTTCCCTTTCAGCGAGCTCCTCCAGCTCTGAGATAAAGCATAATGGCAGTTAACAGGACTAACAGCTGTTCTCTGTAAAAACCTGTATTACTCTTGGAAGAAGAGCACAGGGGATTTTGGAAACATGGCAGGACAGCAGTTCATGCTTATACATGTCTATAAAGCAAAGAGAAGCTAAACCTCCTTAAAACAGCTACCCTAAAAAAAGAGACAATTTAGTGCGATGGTAAAGGAGTCCTTTCATGTTTTTCCCTAATGCACGGTAAGTCGTTTAACCTATGGCTTTGTACCTTATGATATAGATTAAGTCTCACTTGAATTTCAACTCCTGCAGTTCAGAAGGGAAGTGGAGGGGAAAGAAATCCTCATTGCCAGTATTTATTCTATTGGATTTTGCTATGCTTACATAAGTAATATCCTTTTCTTTAGAAGAAAACAGTACTATCAATAAGAACAATTATAGTAAAATACAATAGTATACAACAGACATTTTCCTACTTAGTTCTGTTAGCTAATAATTGGGAAATAAACGTTTCTGACAAAAGTATAACTTCAGAGTTATAAAACAATCATGAACACACATTTTTGGAACACCTAAGCACTGATGTCAAAAGCTGAAAGCAGTAGAGGTGCTTGCATTTGAGAAAGATGTTTTTTCAGGAGAGAGACTGACTGGTACATTACAGGAAACAGCTCATTTCCCCCATTTCAATACAACATTCATTTAAAATCAGATCTTGACAATCTGACACACAACTGGCTCAGCTCTAGCTAAAGATGTTCTAAAACTAAAACCTGCTGAGTAAGTATCTTACCTGTCTTCCCAGTTGGCGTGCACAGATTGGACATGGTTCTGGGTTAACTCCCCCAGTAGTTTTATCCTGAGACTATAAATTAGAAAAAAAAAAAAAAAAGCTTTGTGTTTTGTTATTCTATATTTAAAACAAGCTTCTAGAAAAAATGAAAAATTAATCCCTTAAAAGAAACCAAATCAAATCAAAACACTGTGTCTTAAAAACATATTCATGTACTTAAGTCCATCTTGAGGAATTAAAAAAATATGTAACTTATGGTAAACAAAAGGACCACTTTTCATACTGCAGTCCTTCTGATGGCATCTGCAGCTCTATGACAGCTCTGAAAAATCCTGGTAAAATACAAGCTTCAAACAAGCAACTCCTCATATTTTCTATCAACTTCACATTGTTGTAAAAACACTTAAATTTTGCTTAACTATGCTTACTTTAACATAATTGCACTTACTCAATCACCACGATTAAAGTAACATATAATACATGGGGGTTGTCTGTTTTGGTTTGTTTTTTGGGGTTTTTTTAATACTTATTTAATCTCCAGACAGGACTGTCCTTCAGTTTAAGGTAAGCTCTTTATAAAATACCAAAGGTATGCACAGATGTACATAATTTTATAAGGCTTCTACTAAACATGGCCCAGTTTGTTTTAATGAAAACTTTAAGCATCTAAAACTAGTTCATAGTTTAATAAGCATGTAATCAAGCAAGTAACTAAAATATATAATGCAATAAATAATTTTATGAGCACACAGTAACACAAAGAACAGCGCACTGAATTTCAAAATGTGATAAATCTTCACAGAAAATACAATTTCTTTAAGATGGAAGTTTTAAATACAAATAATGATAGGTTTCTTCCACTAGGTAAACAGAGTACATGACTTAGTAAAGACCAAGGAACCATTAATCTTACTTTCTCCAGATTAGTGAGGTACAGAAGTTGTCCTAATTTCTTTTGAAGCTGTGATTTGGCAACTGCCTTGTCATTCAGAAGCTTAACTCGATTTTGCTCTACCTGTGAAAACAAAATTAAATATGTATTAGAAAAAAAAACCCCTAAGTTTTACAATAAGGCTTGAATTAGTTTTTTTGTGAAATTCAGCTGAGTAATTTACTGGGGACAGACAGACAAACAGCTCATGCTGGAAATTTAAGATGTGCTTCTCCCCACTCTCCTGTACCCAGTTTGAACACAGCACTGTGAATTGGCTGAGATACAGAAGGTACACAAAATTGTTTTCTGTTGTTTCATTTGCATTATTGGTTCTTTACAGAAACAAAATTAAATTAAAATAACCCAATTTTTTAGAAATTTCTTTTGAACTTCAGTCAATTTATCATCTATTTTCTTACAGTCATGTATATACATCCTAGACTCAACTGCTAGTTCTAAAACCAATGTGTAAGAAACAAGTATTTTCTTTACACTTCTAAGAAATTTCCACTTTTCATTTAACCTATACAAAGACAGAAACATTAAGCTGACTTTTTTTTTAGATTAATTACAGCTGGTAGTGGAGCAGCTATTAATACTGAAGAAGAGGCAGGCACCTGCAGGATAAAGGCCAAAGTAATGGGTGTTTCTTTCATGGCTGCATACACATACATACATCTTAAGATTTTATTAGGCATTTGTTAAGCAAAGTGCTCCTTTAAAACATTGTTTCAATATGGAGATGAAATTTATTTCCTTATAGAAAGAAGCTCTTTTGTCTAACTGAATCTCACTGAAAAAACCCCACAGAATGTGTCTACAGAAAATATACTTCTACTGGTGAAAAAAAAAAGAAAAAAGGTTAAATCAACTCAGCATTTTCTCTATCACTATAAACAGAGTCTCTCAGGGGTAGCTCAGAAATTTCAAAATGCTGAAAAGAAGATTTGTCTTTTAGGTGCTCACTTCTGTTTTATATAGGTGTTTGTGGAAAGTACCAATACAGGTAAGGAATCAGGTCAACTTAATTTTCCACCAGCTTGGCAAACTGGGAAATTGTAGAGAAAGGAAGGAAGTTGCTGCTGTTGAAAGGACAGCAGTCTTTTGGAAACATGCCACTCTGTCAGAAGGCTGACAAAAATATATCAAAATAACAGTTACAAGCTCAAAATGGCCCATGTACTGAATGCAGAAATAGGTAATAATTCTATACTCTGCCAAGGCTTTCTGAAATGGAAACAGAGACATAACAGAGACCTTATACAGAGCTCCAGATGCAGATTTTATTTTTGTAGGGGGTAGGTTCCTTCAGAAAGAAACCATTTTTTCCTGGCCAGTACTCTACCTCATGTGGTTCTATAATGTGGAGAACTGGTGGATTTGGTTTTGGCTCATCAGGGTGCCGCACTCTCAGCCGCTCTGTCGCCATTGCCAGCTCATCAATAGCAGACACGTGATCCCTAAGGACCATCCAGTACTCATGAAGTAACTGTAAGAAAACCCCAAACAAGCAAACAGCAGAACTGAACTGAGTTACACTTACATGACTCTGCCATACAATGTAAAATAAAATGTGAGAATCTTTTTGGAGGAAAGGATAATATTTCTTTACAGTATTCAGCCACAACAACAACAAATTACAAAGGAAAACAAGCAGTATAGACATGATTTTGCCTGCTTTCTTTTCCAGCCTCTCTGTATAAATAACTATAAATAGCTGTCTCTTATTTCTTCTACAGCTATTAGTATTACAATAACTAATGCAACTAAAAAGTCAGAAACCAAATGCCTTGCAAAACTAAACAAATGCTGAATAAAATAAGTTATTTCATGGAGTATAATCCTTGTAGCTCAATGCAGATTAGAGTAGTACAGACCACTGAATCAGTATTTCCAAGTCACAACAGATGGAATCATAACACTGTCTTCATTCTCATTGACATGTTAGTCCTACTTTTTGTTTCCTAACATAAAGGCACATGAAAAAACTCTGTTCCTTCTTCACAAGACTGAAGGTAAACTGAATTACAGAAGGGACCAGTGTGTTGGATTTGCTGAGTCTTGCTACATTCTGATTTAAGTAAACAGATGAACACATAAAATTATATCCTTACACTGTCTTAATAGATGCAATTACATTGCTTAGTAATTTCATTAGTCGCCAGCATAGCTTTTAGAAACTCTTAAATCATATATAAATAATTTAAAATCAAATCCTGTAATAAGCACTGTGGAAAAGGTTGGAGTAGGCAAAGCCTAATTTCAGGAATACAACTTAGATGTGCTAATATTCAGCTTCAATTTGTTTATAATAAATTAAATGGACCACACAACTGTTTCATCACCATGTAATTTACTGCACCTTATATTCCTTTTTCCATGCTTCAAAGAGCTCCAGGAATATGCTTCCTTCTTCAGTTATCCTAGCATCCATTCGGTGAGCTTTGGCAAAGGAGAGAAGAGCTTTCAAGGCACGTTCAGTTTCACTGGTTGCCCAGAGCCCTCTGCTTGTGGTGGGCAAACGATCATCGACGAGCCCTTCTTGGTCCTCTATCATCTCCTCAAAGATTGCCATCTGACCTTTAACACTTCAACACAAACCCAGCACAGCACTTAGCACTGATTTTGCACTTCCACATCCATCTGTACTTATTCATCATCTATTTCAGCCTTCTTATATGTGATTAAAGGATAATGCAAACCAAGCAAATATAAACAGCTGTTTTACTACCTAATGTATCAAAAGCTTACTTTGAACACAGTGACCTCAGTACCAATCCTCAGGCCATTTTGTCAGCTCAAAATCATCAATAGCTTTTGTAAAGGCTTACATATCTAAATCATCTTTCAGTAGTTATTAATGTCATATTCATTAAAATTTTTCAATTCCAACTTTTTATATAAGCAAGAATTACAGTTAAACTGATACAAAATTTGCTGTGTATTGCACTGTGTAAAAACAGTACTGCTTCACAGTTCTCTCCTTGACAAATAACACTAATTTACAAATACATTGATGCTTCCTGATTCCAGCAGTCATGAGGCAACAGAGCTCCCACTGGTAAAGACTTCTCAAAATGTTTTCTCAGCGACCTCAAGACTTTTCAATCCAATTTTGACATTGTGAGAGATAGAAGCCTAAGCGAAAGCATGCAGAGGGCTGTAATCTGTCTCTCAGTACTGCCCACTGTGCATACTTCTCTGACACCTGTGCTGGTGTCACTCTTCTTTCAGCTTCATCCTGAGACCTCTTCTCTCACTTTAACATCGAATGAGGATGGTATTATATATATTGCAGCTGGACTGCAAATAAATATTTGCACAAATAGGAGTATGTGTTAAAATAACAGACTTGTATTTACACACATGCTTTCTGAACATAGCAACACTTCATTTCAAATGGTCATATTATAGCAGCTTCATAGAAAGTGGTGTGTATTTATTCCTTGGATACAGCTTGTTCGAATGAAATTTACATAGAAAATTAAACCTAATAGAACTGCTGTCAAAGCCATTAGCAAGAAGTTGCTGTCATTCGGTCACAAAGTTATTTCAGAAAACATAAACCAATCCAACTCTCCTATTTTCTGACAGCGATAAATTTATAAAGCTATGAACTTACCTATGCATAAAGAGCTTTGACTCATATTCTGTGAACAATTCATCAGCCTTACAAAAGACACAGCTGCAATACAGGAAATTGAAAAAAGATGCACTCAGATTTCATCAGAAACCAAATTATCATAAGCCCCTATTCCAACACATAAAACTACACAAATTTCTTAAAAACCAATAAAATAACAGTCATATATACACTAATATAGCTTACACGAGAAGATTTTATAAAAATAAAACAAAAGGTCATGATTCTAACGAAGGGATCTGCGACATCTGTGTGCATACAGCTCCTGAGTACATAATCAAGATTTTAGTATGTTATTTCAAATAAAGGAAAATTTGGTAATGCACATCTAAGGTATATTTTCTGTTTTCAAGACATACTTGTTAAGTGGAAGTCTAACAGGTCGCAAATGGCAGATAGTGGCAGCCTCAATGACCTGCTTAGAAGGAGGCCCTTCTAAGTTTTTCACTGCTTCTCTTACAATCTTCTGGAACTTCTTCACTTCATCCAGCTGGGTTGTAAGTAGGAATTGAAGGCCTCTGCAGTCACGGAATCTGATTTAAAGAAAAAGGGAAATTATTGTACACCAAGACATCAAATCCAAACTTGATTCAGTATTTTAAAGTAGAAGAGAAGTAGCTAAACAGCAATCTAGGACAACATACAAAGTTTGTACCACAAGCTTATTACTACTACATGTAGTGCTGTCAGAAATCACTCCAGCGTATCCCCAGAGCCGATGCCTGGTATTTTTAGAACAGGAAGACTCTTTCCAAGACCTGAGAGATGCAACCAAACACCAGTAGTGAACACCAACCAGCAATATTCTGGTCCACAATGCACATCTACTAAAGATAAACCACTGCACATACTTACAGTCTTATTTGTGTCTGTTGGCCAACAAAATGATTTTCAATGCACCTGTGCAATTCACAGCAGACACATGCGCCCATCACAAAAATACACTTCATTCAGCACGCTAGCTTTCTAAGTTAAATTTATTAGATGGACTTAACAGTAAACTGTTTTCCTAAAACCTAGCTGTCTTTTGTGATTGGAGGAGAAACATGAACACAAGTTAAGTACTTCCCACATTGTGTTTTTTCTGTGAGTAGAAGTCTCTTGCTGAAAGAAAGTGCACCATTCCTACAAGGTCTGACATTGATGTACAAGACTGTGTACATCTACACCACATGGAAAGTTTGATCCAAATCATCCATTTTGTAAAGTGCAGAGAGCAAAGCACAGGTTTAACACTACTAAAGCTTGGCATTCAATAAGACCTACTTAAGTGATGTGCATTTTAAAATAACATAGACTGGGTTTGCCTAACCAGGTAGTCTGAAAATAAATGTAAATTGCAACCACGAGTCTGCTGTTAATACCATCAGTTGCCAAAAAATACCAGCTTTATAAAAATCTCCCTCACTGCACCATGGATTAATCATATCCAATACTCCATTAAGAGTACTTGTTGCTCCCACCACTGACCAAGCTGCACTTGATAAGACACTGTTTTTTATCTCATATGCTAAAATAAATTGAAATGGAAAAAAGTTTTATCCCTGTGTTATAAAAGAAAGTTTAGTCACAGATAGCTTTTCCAAAGTTATACAATCTGTAAGCAGCAACAATTTCAGAAGATACCTTCTAAATACCTAAATTCAATCGAGGGGGAAAAAAAAAAAAAATCGATGTGACATGAGCTAACATAAAGGTAGATGCACAGGCATGAAAGTTTTGCAGGAACATCCAAACGATCCTTTCCTCATATTTATTTGGACCAGAATGTGATGCTATCATTCTCAAATAACCATGAAGTGTTCATATCCAGACTCACACACTGGTTGAGGTTGGAAGGGGCCTCGGGGTGTTGTCTTGTTCAAATGCTCTAGGGTTATCTAGAGCTGCTTGCCCAGGACCATGCCCAGACAAGTTTTGAGTATCTCAAGGATGGAGACCCCACAACCTCTCTGGGCTACCTGTTCCAGTGCTCAGTCACCCTCACAGTAAAAAAGCATTCCCTGATGTACAGAGGGAACATCTTGTGCTTCAGTTTGTGCCCATTGCCTCTTGTGCTGAAGAAAAAAGAGGTTAAGTTTTGTATCTTTATTTAGATTATTCAATAGAATTATGTTAAATACTGAAAAGTAAAAGACATGTTTACTTCCAGCAAGAAGAAATTGCAACCTTTTGGAAGCATGACGGCAGAGTAGTCAGAGTGAAGGATACCTCTTTACGTATGGAATTATGTGTGTATCTTAAATGTTTACATTTATATACATATACACCTTCTGTAAGCACATTAGATGTTAGTACACAGATGTATATACATTTATATACATCTATTTATATATATCATAAATGTAATAAAAAAAGTGTTTGACTAAAACATGATTCAGAACGACTGTATTTAAGAGCATAAGTTCATCTATCTGAGAAAATTGCCTGAAGTTAAACTATGAGAGCACTGTCCTTCCTATGTCTCCCTTTTCTGTGATGAACTTACAGACCTTCAGCCAGAATGTACAAGAGCAGGTTAGGAGAGAACGGTCTGTTCAACCCTAAAATTCAGGGGAGAGTTTACTGCTTTCTATATCTAACTGGAAGGTACAGAGAAGACTGAGTCAAACTTCCCTCAAAGGCACCCAGTGAAAGAACAAGAGACCGTGTACACAACATGAAACACAGGAAAGATTAACCAGGTAAAAGGATTTTAATGTCTCCTTTTATTTTTCCACCAAGTGGGCCAAACACTGGAACAGGCTACACATAGAGACTACTGGATCTCCCTCCCTGGAGATACTTAACAGGTCAAATCCCTGTGCAACCTTGCTGGATTGAACGAGCATGGGTCTGGATCTGTAAGCTGAGGGTTGATCTACCTGACCTCTGACTGTTCCTTCTGAATTCATTATTCTGTAACTGAACCCCAAAAGAAGTGGTATACTGCTGTCTTGAACATGAAATCAACCTCAAATTCTTTGCACAGAGAAACAGTGATGCTATTTTATGGTGTTACAAAAGCATCTTCTGATATTGTCTACTTTCTATTCAAGCAAGCCAATTTCTTTTAGAGGTTACTCAATTTTAATGCAATAAACTTCAAATTCTTCTTACCCAGCAGTTTCATGAGTATAGAAGACTGTAAAACCACAGTAGATAATACAGAAGAACACTTCAAAGAACGCCTAAGAGAAAACAGTAATTTTCCTACTTTTCTTTCCAAGTCTTCTATCTAGTTGCACTTTTTTTCAGGGACTGGTTTTGAAACATAATTGCAGTCCAGATGCTCTGAAGCAAAAATGTCTGCTATCTAATTGCAGCTTCTAGCACAAACTAGTAAAAAGACCTGAGTACATTTAACTGTATTTCTGAGCCCATTTCAGTTATTCTCTTACTTCTCTGCCATGGAGAGTTTACTCGTCTGCTGTTTGTAGTTGCAGGTTATTTCATTCTGCACACGCTGAACAAGCTCCTCATCGATGGCATACTGTATTGCTGTCTGGATGACATCCAACCACCAAGGAGAACCTGAATGTATCTGTATGAAAAAGAAAGGATTTATCCTTGAACATTCAATAGAAAACCAATCTATTCATTGCAGCAGAGGCTGCTCTTTAAGCCATGGTCAAACACAGACTGGCTAATTCCATGAAAAGTGGAGGATGAGAGTATGATTAAAAAATATCTTCTGCTGAATTGTAAACGCATGACGAAGAAACTGTCTACATTCTCCACACCTTTATATTCCTTCAGTAGAGTCAGATTCACCAAGGCTTTCTACACAGAACAGCCACATAGAGATACTGTGATCTCAAAGTTTCTTCCTTCTCTCGCTCTCAAAAGGACATGAAAAGATCATTTAATCAGAGAAAGCAAAGCTCTCTGTGAAATTAATAGAGCAACACTGAAGTGATCTTATAATTTTAACGGGTGAAAGAAGCTGCATAAGTTTACTTCCTCATGTGCCATTTGTCCTCATTTCTTTACTATTTCTTGACTATTATGCAAGTGACAAGCACCATTTCAACTCAGGTGTTCATCAATTGATTAAGGGTTTGCTCCATTCCATGAAATCTGAGTTTTCACATTGACTAAACATAATTAAGCCATAAGCACACTAACAAATGAATGTCAAAAACCATTTCTCTTCAAAGTAACTGAAATACCATCCGACACACCACAGAAATGTTTCAAACACCAAACCCCACAACTTATTTACCTAAATTACAGGTGAAGCACAGTTAATTTAAAAAATCAAGAACATACTAGACTCATTCCCCCACCATGTACTTATGTTTTCAGTCATCTGTTCATCAAGTTCATGTGTGCGGAGAACACAGATTATGTTTTGGGCCTGTGGTGAGTGTGCCCAAGCCCCATCCCAAACAGGGCTTCAGAAACTGTTAGAAATAGTAAACAGCTAGAGTTCTGGATAAACAGATGAAAATAATATTTTTTAAAAATGCCAAAAATCAGAGACAAAATATATAAGAGGTACCTGCCTTTCTTTGAAGCTCCCGAATGGTTTGAACAACTGGCTGTAAGGCCTGATGGGCTTCTGCAACTTCTGCGTTGGATTTACTCATATAATGCTGGCGAAGCTGTTCTGCCTGTGTAAGAAATATGAGCTTAAACTATGCACAAATCATATCTGGGAGGAACATTGCACATGTAAAAACTCCCCAGCTACCACAGTGTTTTTAAATGGTTATCTATTGATGTGCTACCCACTTTCATTTGTAAGCAATTTTTTTTTTTCTCTAGAATACAGCATTTATTAGTAAGCCAAAAATAAAACATTTGAGAAGACAAATTACTACAAAGATGCCAACTGTGTAACTTTGCTTTTGGATAAGCCCAAACAGCACAATAGAAATACATTGCACTACAAAAGAGAACTGGAATCTAACTCAGAATTCTTACTTATCTGTGTTGAATAAGCAAACAATAAAAAGATACCAGAACAGTCTGAGAGCAGGACAATTGAAATTACCTACACATAAAACTTACTCATAAAATAACAAGAAGGCTTAAATTTCATTATTTATAAGTGCATCAGATATTATTTTTTTCAGAGAAATTACTTCTAACAGTGGAAACCCCTCTTAGCATGTAAGCGCCTCCACTATAAAAGCAACCCAGGTCTCTATTTTAAAAACTAATGAACAAACAACTTACAAGTAACACGTATCTCTCACCATTACATACTGATTTCACAACATACATTTATTTTGTGCATTTTAGTGTATGTTTAAGTCTTTTTTTGTTTGCTACTACTAAGATAATTACATTGTTGTTACAGAGCCAAGTTCATCTGGAGTGGACAGGACTCTTGGGTACTTAGATGAGCTACTGGCAAAAGGTAGCTATGAAACCCAACCTCTGCATCACATTTATAAACAAAACAAATTTTCCAACTGCTTTCTTTATAATCATGTCAGGATAACGTGGTATTTAAAAATTGCTAGAATTACAGGTCGAGAAAAAACAGGCAGTACTTCTACAGAATTTCTATAAGGCACTAACTTTATATATTTAGGAGAACAAATCTCAACAGAACAGAAAAATCTGACACCCCTACGTAGAATTTGCACAAAAAATGATAAAATATCAGAACATATCCAAATAATAAGACAGATACTCATCACAACCACAAAACAGGAGAGGCTGTAAGAACTGGGCCTGTGCAGCTTGAAGGAGAAAGATTACTAAAGATCAGCCTTCCAGCAGGCAGAAGGAAATCACCAAAATTGGGAGCCCAGGCATTTTACTCAAGTACACGGCAAGTGAACAAGGGACAATGGCTATAAACTGAAACAGGAAAAGAATTCACACAGAACATCCCTACTATGAGAATTATGAAGTACTGCAACAGGCTACTCAGCTAAACTGTGAAATCTCTTTCCTGGGAGGTTTTAAAAGTCCAATTGGATACAGCCCTGAGATACCTGGACAGAAATCCATGTTGACCTTGCTCTGAGGGGGAAGTTCAGCTAGAGATGTCCCAAGGTCCCCTTCAGCCCAAACAGTGACACAATAATGACATTCTTTTGCAAATGTTGTCCTTATGTCCACTGCAAGTAACCAGTGGGGAAGAGTAATCCCAGCTATTTTGCCAGATACTTGCCCAATTAAGATTAAGGATATAGTTAAGCTTATGCATACAGAAAGGGATATACAATGACTTGCTCACCTGGCCAAAGAAAAATAAACTTCACCTACAGAAAGCTCTGACTATTTGAAGTTAAAAATGAGGGAAGCTAAAGAAAATGTGAGGAAATAAAGGACTCAGAAGAATTTAGGATGACACACTCTTTATCAGTAACATCTATATAAGTTATTTCCACAGGAACATGGGGGTGGGGAAACAGCATTTTAGAGGCAAAAATTATTAAAAGTTCCATAAAACACCCTCACAACATAACAGAGGCCACCAGCATTGAGAACAGCAATATTTTACTGGATATTTCTGCTCTCATCACACAGTAAACAATTGTTGATTTTACTAAGTTTAAGGGAAATGTATGTCGTTAACTCAAAAAATATTTCTTTTGAAATGAAAAGAATTGCTTCTTTAGTTAGAGAAAATACTGAGGGGACAAAAAATAAAGATGTGCTCTTCAATATTTATGTAAAAACAAAATATGTTTACCTCTTCTGCAAGTCGGCTATCACGCAACGTCGGGGGAATTCCTGGGTGCTTTGCCAACAATTCCATCAAATTGTGTGTAGAATGAAGCCTCTAAATATACACAAAGTCAAGAGCAATCATGAAAAAATCCATTGCAACATCTGTGACAGGAAAACCCTGAACACCAATGAAAGCTTACAGCAAGAAATTAGCACGCATTTAAAATCAGTTTTGTTTTTCTCTGCTAATCTGCAAGCGTTTTCCAAAGAAAAGAGAGATTCCTTTCCTCATTTTACTGGGATAGGAAATGACAGGAATGAAATATTAAAAAGACCTTCTTTAACAGCTCAAAAGCAAATCAGCAGGCATGTGTGATACCAGGTCATCAGATCTGGTACCATACGCATCCTCCTAATTAAAACAGCCCTTGACTATTATGGAAAACAAATTATTTATCTCAGAGCACATTCTTTTGTAAGTGTCTTTTAGAATATTCTAAGGAAACAATTCATTTAGCCTATCTAAAGCAAAATAAAGTATAAGGAAAAGACTAGATACCAAGAGCTTCAATAATTTTTCGTATTTTTCAGCTCTGTGAAATTAAAGTTACTGAAAAACACATGACCTTTTTGTTTCCTTTTAGGGAAAATAAACTTGATTGTTAATATAAGTAAACTCTGCTCCTCTTCTCTGGCCCCACCCTTTGTTTCTCAAACCAGACCAATAGTATTATGATTCTTGCAAAGCTCCAACAAACCCATACTAATACTCTCCACTTTCATAAACGGGTGCCCTTCTCACATCCTGGACTCCCTTCACCTTTGCCCTATTACTATCTCAGCCACTTAAGAGGACTGGCCAGCAGTGGTTTGCCATTATCCCAAAGAGCTAAGCCTACACAACTGAGAAGAATTTAACAGAAGTCAAATTTTATTATACTAAGGCAATATTAGGCAGCATATATTTTGAGGAGAAAAAAAAAAAGCCTTATTGGATTGCATAATCCAGTATAACAATTTAATTAACAACCTATGAGCAGCTTAACAAGTTTATGCTAATATGTCTATGCTAAGCCAAAAAATCCACCAGAAAGTCAAAAAGGAAAAGGAAGAATCAAAGAAGCTCAACAGTGATATTAGGTGACCACATGCAACATAATCAAAGAATAATTCACTCAGAGAAGCAAGTACAGAAACAGACAACTGATCACGTCTTATCTATGTGTCACTAACATTTTAAATCTCTTGTTATGCTGAAGAAGATTTTGGTCACTTTAGAACTGATAGTTCTTGAAGAACTATAAATATGTTACTTAGAGAACCATGACTTTTTTACCAGGAAAATATATTCATATTTTTAATATAGTATTCAAAAAGGCATGAAGTCAAATGCCCAAAGAGAAAAGGCACTTTGATTCTTTTCCATGTTTTGATGGCCTTTTATCTTCTGCAGTGCAACTATTTTATTATTCTCTATCATTTGGCACATTAATATCACTCTCAGTGCAAACCCTGCATTCTGTAATTGCAGGATGTAATATAGCACTGTTAACGTGAGCAGTCACAAGTCACATGCACAAGTCTAGGAATTCAGCTTGTTAAGTTTACTGCAGAACAGCAGGTGGAGATCATACACTGCTTCAGGGACATCATGAAAACTCACAAGCAAGTTTTTAGAAATACATTAGCTTTTTTTTTGTCAAAAAACAGAAAAGGAAACATGAAGGTCACAGGACAGATTCCTGTCTAAAGATTGCGATCAAAAGACTGTGATCATTACATCAGGCTGAAAGAGTAATTCAGCACACCACTGGGAGGAAGAAAAGACTGACCTGTTAAATTAAATCTAAAGTATTCCAGTTCTTAACTACGTCTCTTTACATTTCAATGCTCACTCACTTGCAAGGAATCTGTTTTGAGCTTTTCTTTGTGCTCTTCAGATGACCTTAATACTTCTCGGTACAGCTCCGCAGCCAATGCATATTCTCCTGAATTAAAAAGAGTAGCAAAAACACAGACATATTTGTTGGTCTTTAAATATACAGGCAGCCATGACTGACCTTACAAGTGCTACATTACTTGTAACATACTAAGATGCTCTCAGAGAGCCTGTATAGTGCCTGTCTTCAAGCAGCTCTTTCCTAGTCATTCCATGCCTCCCCCCAAAAAAACTGTTAAAAGACAGAACATTATATTCTACAAAGACTAATGCAGTTTCCAAATTAAATATCTTCTGTGACTGTAAGATCTGTAAACCTCTTAATCTTAAAATAGGTATTCATGGTTGCATAAATCCAAAAAAATCTCATGATGCACTTAAAAAAATCATCTACAACTCACTGCATTGATGCATTGCTAAATTTGCACTGTAAATATATTATTCACTCTCCCAGTGAAAACCATGAAAATTCTGTCATACTTCAGAAATGCAGAAATGATTAGGTACATGCAGGGAGCATAACTATTGATGTAAGCTGCCACCATCACAATCACTTCTCAGAAAATAGCTTATACAAATTAAAAAGAAATACAAAATTAAAGTTGTGTATGGAAAAGCAGTGAAAAAATAAATCCATTTTAATTTTCTTTCCTCAACTGCTGGAAATTTACTTAGCCAGTAATAGTCTTACAGACTCTTAAAACATAGAAAAGTACAGGGACAAGAAATGCACGAAGACAGAAAACAGAGTAAAACAAAAAACATCACCCTGTCCATATGGAAGTGTAACAATTCTATGTCAACAAGATTTGCTGCTTCTTACATTGAAAGAGTTGCAGTTGTAAGGGTGTAGCCCTGCAGTACAGGATTGCCATTATTAGTACCGGCCAAAAGCTATGTGCTGAATTTGCAAGGCCTCAAGCTTGAAGCTTGTCAGGCCTGCCTTGAATTTTTCTTTACCTGCCTGGACCTTTTCCTTGGCTTAGCTGTGATGGCAATTTCTGTAATTCACTAGGTGTCTATGGCTAATTTTTAGTATTTTTTTTAAACTTTTGTTTATCTTTGTGTGGTACAAACACAGCTTTATATAGATAGCAGTAACAAGCAGTTATTCCATGTAGAATGAGATATTTACAACTACCACAATGATGTAGTGTAGGGAAATACAGGCCTAGCAACAATAGCAGAGGCTATTGACAAGTAAAGATATAGGATGCAGTGTAGAGTACAGCCATGGGATGCTAAGAGATGGTGCACAGGCTTGGCAGTGAATAAGAAAGCCATGGCTATAAACAACTCACCCACAGTCAAAGAAATGCAGACTTAGAGCTGGACAAAACTGGTTTTAGGGGCAACAAAGAGAACAAAGAAAGAGTATGTAACATTCATAAAAGGCATCATGTACACTTAATTTGGTGTTTTCATGGAGCTGCAGACCAATGAAGAAAGAGAAAGATGCAAACATGCCAGCAAACATAAAAATGACCCTCATTGGATTCTTGTGTGAGAAAGAAACCATCAACATAAACATCTTATTCCTCCTGATGAAGGCAGTGACAACTGGCCATTGCACTGCCGCCACATCTATGAAACCACTGACCTCAGGATCCAGATGGGCTTAAGTAGAAAAGGGAGCATAAAAGCAGGACAAGCAGTAGAAACAAGTAAAGTGTGATTGTTAGTCTTTTCTTTGCCTGTAGCAATTAAACTTGGACCAATAATAATTAGACCTATAAGTTTTCAATTATACTAAGAAAAAATTCATGGCCTCACTTTTAATTAAGGTGTGCTTCCTCCTTCCTGGTAAAGAAGACTGAGTTTAAGGGTAATAAGGGTGGGGGGGAAAGTTACAGACTAGAGCTCTGCCTCTTTTGTCCTGCTTTTGTTTCTCACCACATGAAATTTTTATCAATCTGGTTTTCAAAACAGGCCATACTTAATTTTTGCTACTAGTGTATTTTAGAAGCACTACATCTCTATGCAACTCTTTTTAAGCACTTGCTCAGAAACGCTTATTTCCATGCTGCAATTGTAACAAAGTATTTCAACCCTACTAATTACAGATTAAAGAATCTGAATATAGTCTTTCTGAGAGGCAAGTAAGAGAAAAGGCAGTTTGCCTGTTCTCTTTGAAGGAAGACTTGGACATGAGCTGGAAAAATAAATAACAGCTTGTCAACTTTAGAAGAACTTGGAAAAGAGGCATTTTTACACATTCATAACTAAGAAATTTAAATTCATTTTTATTTTGTTTAGGGGGATACTCAAGATTCATGTAATTATTTTTTACTGTTTCTCATTCAAAGCTTTTTTTTTCCTTATAATTCAGACAAAATCTACATTGACAGAGCTGTCTAGCAGGAGCAGCAAAAGGAATCCACAGTCAGCACAGCTGTTTGCACGGCCAGGGGCACAAGGGAAGTCCAGAAAGCAGTACTGATAAAACAAAAGCAGGTTAAGAACAATTACACAAGTATGACTTCTTTTATCCTCCCAGTACACAGAGATGGAGCATATTCTTTACTCCTGCACTGAAAGGAGTAAAGAATATGCTACAGCCCTCCGGTCTCACCTTTAATGATATGGATACCGGCTAAGCCATTAAGAGCACACACCAGCTGTCGGTGAGCTTCTTCACACTCCGTCCGACACTTCTTTTGCAGAGATGCCAACAGCTCCTCCATGGTCATGGTGCTGAAAAGGAGACCAAATGGCTCAAATTTGAAACAAAATCAGAGTACTAGAAAAGTAAGAGAGTCCTGCTAAGCAACACAGAAGATCATTACATGCATCCAACATACTGCAAATGTTTTTTTGAGATTTCTTTACTTATTAAAAAACCTCTAGTTGTCAGATTTTCTTCCTGCTAGAGCTTTAACCTAACTTGAGTGTGTCCAGAGGTTGACATCTCCTGGAACACAAAGAGATAAGAAGCAAGAAGAAAAATAGAACTTGGTAAAATAATCCTTCATAAGGCAAAATATTTTTCTCTTTCTGTTAGTGGTGAACTGGAAACAAGCAAACTAGACCTCGTTTTGTCAAGAGCTGTTCAGATGAAAATAGCTATGACAGACTACACTTCTACCCTCTGCTACCAATCTAAACACAAAACACATGAAGTGTCAATGTAAAGAGGAAAATGTGTGAAATCAGAAAAGAGAAGACTAGCAAAAATCATTCTAAACTTCTTTTTCTACATTTGTCATATTTGCAAATTATGAGAGGGGTTTCACCAGAAGAGAATTAGCTTAACATAAAAATACCAGAAATGGAGAGGAAAAAGAGAGAGAAGCAGGAACATAAACGAGGAGAACGCAAGAAGGAAGCTTGAAGGATACCTTGGAGTAAGGCCACAGGTTAAAGAATCAGAGGACTGATATGAAGAGACAGGAGAGAAAACAGTAACAACAGCCTAGAACAGCTGACCCGAGGCTGCTGTTAGACCAGACAACACCCCCCTCCCCTGAAACCCTGCTCCTCAGCCTCATTCACCTTCAGGAGAACCATTTACTATTTGGTGTTTAGCACTGTGGAACAGAGTAAGAGGTGACATAGCTCTTGCACAGACTGGGCTCAAATTACGCTGGAAGGATACTCTTGCACAGGCCTTAATTTTACTCTCCTTGCAACATGGTTCCAGTTGCAGCAACTGATTCTTGGTTTTACAGTACAGTGTTACACCAGAGTCAGCTTTAAATCAATATAATCACTATTCATAATTACTGAATTCTGCAAAGGCAATGGTAAATACACATAGCACCTGCATATGCTGATTCTTCCACCATTGCTACTTACCTTTTATTTTCAAAACCATCAGCAGTTCCAAGAAAAATTATAACAGCAAAAGGATGTACATATAAAATATGCAATTTGATATACAGCCTGAGACTACCAATTAAGGCAAAAAGAAGGGCTTCTTTATTCAGTTAAACTAGGAGAATGTAGAAAAATCTCTTTTGAGTGCTTTTTTTTTTATTCTTTTGCTGAGTAGATCTCATTTACTGCCTTCACTACAGAGGTGGGGAAAAAAGTCATCTATCATAGAATATGCTCCTAAGTTAGGTTTTTATTCCAGGCCCATGTCTCTTATCTATATGCTCCAGCATCAACTTTCTTGTTTCAGTAAATTTCTCTTATTCATCAGAAGTCCTAGCAGTGAATTTCTTCATTATTCTCCTACATATAACCAAAGACAGGGATCAAATCTTCTCTCAGTTCTGGGAATGTCCACTGCTGCAGCTGAGTTTGGTTCACAAAAAAGGGTATGCAAACAGTGCTGGGAATAACTTTTCGTTGCACATGTGATTTTATTTTAAGGAAGATTTAATTTTCATTGCTGGTTTTTCCACTAATTACTATGCAGCTGTCACTGTGCAACCATTCCACCAAAATCAACACAGTACAAAGCTGTTCCCACCACACTCTGCTCAGTTTACACATTTCATTTATACTACACTGGCTCATGTTAATGCAAATGATCTTGTATGATGGGTGGGAATATTAATTTCTCCTATGTTTCAGTCCTTGCTTCCACATTGGCACACTGCTACAGAAAGGGCTGCAGCACAGTGTCTAACTACAGGTCTGTTCAAGTAGGTGCAAAGTCAGCTTCAGCTGCTTAGGCACTTCAGGTGCCCTGTATAACAAAGAGCAAGGAGCAGGACACAAAACCTCTTACAAGGATTGAAAGAAAGTGAATAGAATGGATGGACTAGGAAACAGTAGCAATAACACTGGCAGTGTTAAAAACTGAAGTTCTTCCCTACCTGCAGCTTGAAAAAGAAACATAGACAGCGCTGTGAGAGTCTGGAATGGAAACAGTCTATTCCTTCACAGCCTCCTAACTGAAAAAACAGCAGCTACATTTCGCACTAGTGACAACACGCTTTTGGTCTAACAAGTGCTAAGACCAAAATGATACTTGCAGGGCACTTGTGAGGGAAGATGATCTTGAAAGCATGCAAAAAAAAGAGCATTTGAACAGTTTTCAAGTTTCAATTTACATTTACAAATTCTGCAACCTCACATTAACATTTTCTTTGAACTAAAGAATTATTCCAGTCTGTTGATCCAGTTTGTTCACTGTTCTCATTTATGAACATGAGTTCTTTAAGAGAAAAAAAAAAAATCTGGTTTGTTTCACATTCAATCTGTCACCTGCAACACCCCAGTTATGCTAAGGTTAGAATGCCACTGGAGAATCAAATGCCTTCAGTACTATGTTCTTTAACACAAGAATTACACTAACGACCCCACTGCGCCATGTTCAGCCTCTGAGGTCAGATTACTATGGTGTGCCACAGTCACACATTTAACTAGAGAAGCATAAAATTAGGCTTATTTGAGGACTGTACAAGAACTTCACTGCTGGGGACAATCAGAGTTTTGCTTTGAATAAAGCAGGACATTTAAGAAATGACAGAAATTCACCTTTTCTGTAGTGGCAAGAACTCTCCCCGAACAGCTTGTGGGTGACAGCAGGCCTGCCTCAGCCGTAGCAAAGGGTATAGAATAGAAGTCACAGTCCTTCTATCTAGGCTGCTGAGCTTGAGAGTCCAGTCTGAAATTTTCCTGAGTTTTGCCAATGCATCCTGGCAGCACACCTCATGCTGCCGATGATAGAAGTGTCTCTCCACGGGAGAGAAGTGAAGCCAGTGTATATTTTCTGTCTGAGGGGGGATTTGAATCTGAAATCAAAAAAGTAAGTAGGTAATTTGCAAATAAAACTATCGATAAATGAAGTTCAGGAATTCTAAAATTCAAAACTTTTATTTACTTGGTCAATCACATCCTTCTTTGCTGATCTCCACATTATCTTTGCAATTAGACTGTAGAGAGGCCGGGGATTTTTCCTACAATAAGGTCGATATAAAAGTTGGTCCCACCAATGTTTGACCCAGTAAGGGTCAACTCCAAGAAAAAGGACTAATCCATACAAATCTGCCAAGAAAAGAAAGTATTTATGTTTTAATACTCCACAACATGCCTCAAAAGAAATCATCTTTCATACAAAGGCTATTAGGCATAACGTATCAACATTCTGGCCATTATCTCTTCCACTTGTTTTCCAGTCACTACCCCAGCAAAATATTTCATTTGAGGCAGGGGACTGGTTCGTGGAAGGTGGGGCTTCTCTTGTGAGAATATAGCTATTTCCTAATTTCAAGTTTAGCAGAAGCCAGCAAAGAATTTAAACCTATTCAGAGCAGAGGCAAGAGGCAGAAATTACATGATTGCATATGGTTAACTGGGTTTGCCAGGTTTTTCTAAAGCAATATTGCTCAGCAGCATTACTTCAGAGCCTGCTGTGCACCAACTGTCTGCTGCCCACAATCCCAGAAGGGGCTGCAATTCAGAACAATTTTCACTTCTCTACTAATGCATAAGAAATTAACAAAAGACACTTAAATTGTTTTCTTGCAAATTGAGAGACTACATCTGCCTAATTCAGAAACCCATCACTTTTTGGATTGAAAATTAAGGACATACTGACTTTAAATTTCTGTCTAAATCTTACTGGAAAAATACAGAAGTACACATTTAAATGCTGCATGTGGATATTGCAGAAACAGAGATATGTGATAGTATCTTATAGTTCCTAAAAATTTCGTGGCTACATTCCTTATTCTGTTAGCTTTATGGTAATTCAGTATTCAGCTGAAAGCATCAAGACATTCACCAAATACATCATAGACCAGAGGAAGAAAAATCCTGGGAATCACTGCTATGCAAGAAGCAATTGTTTACCCAGAAGTCCTATCCCACTGCATTACAGCAGCAATGGCACAGATTGAAATGAGTCAGCAGTTTTCATCCCTGATGTGACAAGGGCTGCCTTAGTATAGCCTGAAAGTCTGTCAACATGTATTATGAACTATATGACATTTCAGATATGTATTAAATCAACACTATTACACACAGGCCCTTGAAGAAGTTAATCATGTTAGTTAGTTAATCACTAAAATCAATCACTTCTTTCTACAGCTTTGCTTTATTAACTATGTATTTTCACAACTATCAAGTGTATTTATAAATTTAATTCACAATTCCATAATGAATTAATCTAAAATATTGATTTTTACAACTTAGTATCCAAGCAACAGTCCACAAATGCTTACACTGATTTATCCACTTTCAAATGCATTGCCCCAATGTGTACCATATATTCCAAAATCCATCAGAGAACACAGGGAGACAAAGCAGTTAAGTCAGTTCCCTTTTATTCTATCTCTGTCTGAAGCCTTTCTACAGAAACTGAGTGCCACACAAAAAAAAGACAAGATAAATGACACCTGCTAACATACAGCTACCTATTCCACACATCTCAATTCATTAAGTCCTTACATAAGGACTTGAGACAGTTTCATAAGCTTTAACACAATGTTTAGAATTTATATTCATGGCAGTGGATGCCCACCGTAGTTCATACAGAGCTATGCAAAAAGCAAATACAGCTTTGCTTGCTGTATTTGACAGTTCAAAGGATTCTGTAACCAGAGCAGACTAACTATAGCTGCAAAAGAGACGGGTTAGTATTCACCCACTCTGCTAAGTGAAAACTGAAGAGCAGACTTGAGTCAGCTATTAGACATACAGCTTCTCTGCTCCCCAAAGTACTTGTCTAACTCAGGGAGACAAAAAGATTCCAGCTTTTCAATTTTTATATTGACACATGTATTGATGGCTTTATTATCATGCTTAAAGTTTATGGCTTACAAAGTTAGAGCACCTAATGAATTCAGAATGAAACTAGTAGACACTGTAACTGCTTCAAAGCCCTACCTAATTATCAGGATAAGGAAACCCCACAGATTACAGTGCTACATAAAACCTCACCTTCTAATCCTCGCTGCACAGGAGTGCCACTGACACACCAGCGATTGATTCCACTCAAACGGAGAGCCATTTCAGCAGCCTAATAAAAGGACATAGAGCCAATGGTAGGGAAGGAAAAACAGAGCAGAACACGTGGACCTCATGTTTGAGAAGTCTGAACATCTTTTCAGTATGTACCCTTAGCAGACCCAGAAGCAGTATTGGTACAATAGATCATAAAAACATATATAAAATTTTTTATCTTTTTAGCAGGTAACTGAAAGCTGATAAAAGCCATGTCCTCTTCCAAGTAATCAAGTGCAATTAAGGGCTCACAGAAGGCAAACAAATAGCAAAATAAACTGTAGGTTAAAAAAAATTAAACATTAAAGGCTGTAAGACATTACGTAAATAGCATTTTTGTCTTCCTGTCTTGGGCAAGAAGACTGGACAAACACTAATTAAAATAATCCCCCCTGCAGATTGTATCCCTCAAGTCTGCAGACCAACCACTGACTATTTTAGCTTCTAGACCCAAAGGACATATCTATGCCTCAGAACCACATCACTGAACAGGCTGCAGTCTTGTTTGAAACTATCAAACACCATATACAACACGATGACCTAGTTCTTTAAACTGTCAGTATAGATTATGTTAAGTATTTTTTGAGCTGGATATATTTCACAATCTGCCAAAATTCCAACAGGAGAACCATTTAACAGTAAGTATCTCCAACAGAACATTCACTTCTAAAGAACACGGGACAAGGACAAATTACATGAGTGTACTCTGAACGTTAAGAGGGGGAGAGGAAAGACTACTCTATTATTTACAACAAACTTGTCAAAACATTTTCAAGTGCAGTGAATGCATGCCCAGGAATGTCATACCTTTGCAGTAGTGCACTCAACCATTTGTGCTTCGTCGAGGCAGATCCTCCACCACTCCACTGCCACTAAGGGGCTGGGGATGGCCATGTAGCGCTTCTGGTTCCTGAAGCGGCGCCCGTCCTCACTGTTGCTGTGGGGAATGTCCACGTAGTTCAGCTCCGTGCGCAGGACGTCGTACGTGGTGATAACCACCTCCTGCTCCGCCAGCATGTGCGGCTGCAAGAAGCCATGCTTCTTCACACCCTGATACACCTACACAGATTTACAGTCAACAGCACAACAGCAGAGAAGGAAGGTGAGAGACACTTGGATAAAAATCCCATAATATCACTACAGCTTTATATGTGCACGCTTTTAGAAGTGTTGCTCATATAAAAAGAAAATATTCATAAAATCTGTATTAATATAGTAGTATGGTAGGAAACTCATCTAAGTAACCTAATAAACAGAATAGTCATTGATGCAAAATTTGTATGTATAATTTTTTGTAACTTTGCAAAACATTTATTTCCTCCTTTGAGAGGACTTCATTATTTTCTACAACACTTGTAACAGCTGTTTGAAGATTAAGTACACTGTAATGTTTTATGGAACAACACCATGTAAGTCATCGTTACACATCCAGTCTTCTCCTCTCCTTTACTGTAGTGGGTAAATTTTTTCTCCCAAAAGTTTTACCCACTAAAATTTAATGGATGATTAGGCAAAGACATCAATATGCATCTATATATATATACACACATATATATAAAAAACCAAAAATGATACTCCGAGTAAAGTTTTACCTACACAAGGATTTCTACAGAGATTTAGGAGATGAAAAAAAATACCCTAGGTAAGAAACAATCCCTGTACACTACCAGAAACCTTTCATATTGACATTTGTTCTATTAGCAGAAGTATTTTTCTTAATCTCCCTCATAGTGTTAAGCCAAATCCTTTTAGAAACACACAGAAGTTAAAACAACTGCTCTTCACCCCTTGACGATCAGCACAGGATTTCACCTTTAATTTCACGACCCTACTTTTTTCCCAGTAATACTCTTCCTCTACACTTGTGCATATGGCAACAGTGTTTCTGTCAACTGAAAGAAACACCTGCAGATAGTTTCTTTCTGTTCAGCCCCAGAGTGGGACAACAGAGCAACCAGGTCATTGCACATGAAACAAATGAGAGAAGGGGGGTTGGAAGGGGAAGAAAAAAGAAACAAATTAACCAAAAAGAACATACTCTCTGAAGCAACCAAGAAGAAATAAACAGCTGTAGAAGTCTTAATGATTTCTTCCAGCATTTATGAATAGTTTTTCTGGAGATTTATAACTTGGCCAAGTTTTGGTTGTTTTCACACCAGCAGGAAAAGACAATCTGCCACAAAGCAAGACCTACTGATAAATTTTAATTCCTTGATCTATCACATAAAACCATTAGAATTTCCCATGGGCTGTAAGCAGTTGAAGAGCAATAAACACACTTCACATGCAAGGCAGAAGTTGTTAACAAGGGAAACTGATTCTTTGAAACAATCTCCACTACTTTCATTTTACATTTACTGAAAATAAAACATCGAATTTTCATTTTGAAGCAACACTGAAAATAAGTCTCACAGTAGACAGTTAAAAGAAAATGAAAACAATCTTGTAGAATGGAAGATGTCACACAGTTTAAAGTACTGACATTCAGTATTTAAACTATTTTACTGTTACCATGTAAATCTATTTCTGATAATTTTCATCATTAATCAAAGCTGGTAATTAACTTGGACTGGGCCATAGGAAAACCATGCGAGTTTTACACATTTGTTAGTTCCTGCATTAAATCTAATTAGACTGCTCACACAAACAGCACTGGAGGCCTAGAATTCATTTATATATTCGGCAACTATGCATAACAGCTGAAGGTACCAGATACATCCCTGAATAAAAAGTTATATCAACCTGATACTACTTTGTTCAAAATACAAGTGATTGATGGTTTTCAAAGCTCTTGATCATTACAAAGGTTCTTGACTGCTAAAAATATGAAGGACAAAACTTGACAGCATTGGTAATAAAAGACTCTTGAATACTGTGATAATTGTATTTTTAAAAATCCTGTATAGCCATTTTCACTACAAATATAATTAGGTTTATTCTAGTGACAGGGCTATTAGAAATCAAATAAAAGGACAATACATGGTCTCCAAATAAGCAACATCCTAATAAATATGGCAGATATTATAGAGACAGCACCCAAATTGTAACAATACTGTTTTCAGCAAACACCAACACCCAAGACTTCTTTTATAAAGCCTAAGAACCAGAAATGCAAAACTACAGGCTTTACCTACTGAAATATTTTTTAATCAAGAATGAAATGAGGAGCAACAGTCAGAGAATCACTAAAGTGCAAGTGTACAGTGAGACAACACTCAAAACACCTATAGGTCTTTTTAAGTTCCTTGGTAGCCTCCCAAACAGCTGTCCCTCCCAGAAATCATGTGTTACAACTGCTCAAAATTTGTTTCCAGTTGCTATACAATCTAGTCCACTGATTTATCTCCCAGTGACCAACTAAAACAGAAGAAAAAATGAATATTAATTGCAGACTGTCTTTCTGGGACACTGATGCACCATATAATGCCGAAGCATTGGTCTAGCAGCAAGGAATGTAGAATTCTGACACAGAGGACAAAGACCACTGAACTTCAAGTGATGCAGAATGTCAGACAGGAAGCCTTGAGCCTTGATAAAAATAACTCTCCAGAATATGAAGATACAGAATCTTACCAGAACTCGAAGAGATGATGATCTTACATGCCTGTTGATCTCATCTACCCACTGGTGACAAATAGAACTCGGAGAAATGATCAGAGTCGCTCCAGTGGGAACTGGCTTCATTGCCACAAGGCAATGGGGACAGTAGAAGGGCCTGCTCTTTAGGTTTTCTTCTTTGTAGTTGACACATTCTGCATGCTGCCACAGGTAACATTTCAGGCACTGCACACGAGCTTTGTAGTCAGCCAATCCGAGCTCACCACAGATGCATTCAAAACGATATTCAGAGGTATTAAATGGAAATACAGAACTGGTATGTTGTACACTACTGCCAGCATGCTCTTGGGAATGTGAGGACTGGACCTTTGGGATTTCCTGCTGGACATCAGCTGTAGTTCCAGAAACATCAACATCAGGACCACTGCTCACGTCACTGGAGACGAGGCTGCCGGGCAAATCAGGAGACTTTGGGACCACAGTTTCCTGCTTAACTTTTTTCTCTTCTACAGAGTTCTCATGATCTGCTTCAGATTTCCTGTTATTTTTACTAGTTGTACAATAATCATGTTCTTCCATGGCGATATTCTCATGTGAAGCAGTTTTAAACACATTTTCAGATGTTACATCACTGTTTCTTGATTCTTTGGTTTGAGTTTTAGCATCAATCAATTGCTTCTTCTGAGTGTTTTCTGAAGTCCTTGCTACCTGAGAAGTAAAATTAACCAAGGATGTCAGACTTAACATTCAGACTTGTCCAATGACATTTAACATCTACCAGTGCTACTTAATGTCTTCATTAATGACATAACCAGAGGGATCAAGTGCACCCGCAGCAAATTTGCAGGTGACAAGTTGAATGGTGCAGCTGCCACATCTGAAGGACGGGATACCATCCAGAGGGACCTGGACAAACTTGAGAAGAGGGCCCATGGGAATCTCATGCAGTTTAACAAGACCAAGTGCAAGGTGCTACACCTGGATTGGAGGATGAACAGTTTGAAAGCAGCCCTGCTGAGGAGGACTTGGGGGTGCTGGTGGGTGACAGGCTGGACATGACCCAGGAAATGTGCACCTGCACGTCTGAGAGCCCAGAAAGCCAGACATGTCCTGAGCTGCATCCAAAGCAGCATGGGCAGCAGGGCCAGGGAGCGGATCCTGCCTATTTATTCATTCTTGTGAGACCCCACCTGGAGTACTGCAATCCAGCTCTGGGACCCCCAACATAAGGAGGATGTGGACCTGTTGTAGTAAGTCTAGAGGAGGGCCATGAAATGAACAGAGGGCTGGAACACCTCCCCTATGAGGAAAGGCTGAGAGAGTTGGGATTGTTCAGCCTGGAGAAGAGAAAGCTTCTGGGTGAGGTAATTATGGCCTTCCAGTACCTGAGGGAAGGCTACAAGAAGCTGCAAAGGGTCTATTTACAAGAGCACGTAGTGACAGGACAAGGGGGAATAGTTTTTAAATGAAAGAGAGGTTTCAGTGACACATTAGGAAGAAATTCTTCACTGTGAGAGTGGTGAGACACTGGAACAGGTTGCCCAGATGATGCCCGAACCCTGCAAGTGCCCAGGGCCAGGTTGGATGGGGCTTTGAGCAAACTGGTCCAGTGGAAGGTGTTCTCATGGCAAGGGGGTTTGGAATCAGATGAAAGTCCCTTCCAACCAAACAACTTTCTCCTCACCTTCTTCTTTTTAATGAACATATAAACACATCTATACATAGATATTAAGAGTTTGTATCAATTTCCAGTTTGAGGATTTGGTTAATGTTTACCAGTGTTTAAAAAACAACTTCACAGTAAGAACAATGCACCTCCCAGTGACACTATTTTAGAAGACTTATGACAGATAATATTTTAGCCCCAAATTTGATCTACTTATGATTCCTGCTTCTTTATTTATGAATGCCAAAGCAATTGCTGCAGTTTTCTTCATTTTTACCACTAAGTCAGTGTCACTGAACTAGTGCACACAGACAGTACAGCAGACAGGAACACGCAATTCACAGAAAAAAGAACAGCCTTTGCAACAGTCTTTGAAATAACTATGGCAGCATGTTTTACCTGCTCTTTGGTTCTTTCTCGCTTCTTCTGTTCCTTGTAATTCTTTCCCAGCTTGAAAGACCCAGCCAGACCATGTCCTTTAACTTGCTCTACCACCTGTTCTGCAATGAGCTTTTCTAGAGTTCTTTTGAGAAGCCGTCTATTTCTCTGGGTGTCGTACCTATACATGGAACTGATGTACTTAAATATTGCAATAATGGATGCTCCTTTCTTCACGTTCATTTCCTTTACAGCTGTTAATATCATTACTCTTAAGCCTGTTTGAAGAACCAAAAGAAAACAACTTACAGCTTAAGACAAAATTAAAGTTACATTGAAAGTATGACAGAATGTGTATTAAGGGAACTCTAACCATAGTGCTCATCTAAAAAATGCAAAACGGACAGGCAGCAGTTTTGACAGGCTTTTGCTTGAGGTAGCTCTACAAATTGCTATTTTGCAGTGATTCTAAAACAATTTTGGATAGCAATAAAAATAAGTCGCTCGATTTTCTTACTGAGACATAAAAAAGACAGCTTATTTCATTTAAATGCATAAACTCTACCAAGACCTCTAGTTACATGGAGCTCTGTAGAACAGAGTCCTGAGTTGGTAACTTTACTTTTAACTGTGGGTCACTTGTTTGTAGCATGCAGTCCCACATGACAGTGCTCAGCAAAAGAATAATTTCATTCTGAAGAAGTGAAGAGTAACCTTGAACTCATAGTCAGTGGTCAATATAAGATAATGCTAAAAGCAAAATATATTTTAGAAGTCATCAGAAATACTTACTGGGATACTGTATTTTTTCCTTTAATTTAGGCTCCATTTCCTTTGGTTTTTTCTTTTTATTTCCCTCTAAGGGTTGAGGTGGAACAAAGAAGTTCACAAGCTTACCCTAATGCAGACAACATTAAATAGTTATTAGCACATGTCTCTTCACAGTCACTCTGACCTTCATTAATCTTTTCACATTTGAAAATAAGCATGAGCTGCTACAGATGTATGTTCTGATCTCACTAATTTGCTCAGATAGCTCATTTTTAATGTACAGAGTGACACATCATTCAGTTCAGTTTCTTGGCAAACAGAGTTCAGCACTCTAGCTGAAACACAAAGAGCAGCCCTGAAAGCCTCTTGGGTCCTCCACTGCTTCAGCATTAAGTTGCAGGAATCTACAGCTGTCAGGGATCTAGGTTACTGATGTGAGAGGAAAATACATATTTAATATACAGCTAGAAACACAAAAAGTGGTAAGCAATATAGATGAAGAGGCCTAGTCAGCTGCATAAAAAGTATGCTTCTCTTTTTAGGGATTGCCTCCCAAAATTTTACTCAATTATTAGAGTAATACATTAGCTAAGATGTCTGTTCCAACCACTTACATGATGAAACAGTTTTACTCACTCCAGCTCTGCAAAAGCTCTGGTCTCTAGCTATTGCTGTCATTCGGCATCCAGGCACTTTAGTGCTTATACTCCCCTCTTTGCACTCCTTGGTGCTGATCCTCTTATATATTTAAGAATCATCTTATTCTCTCTAAGAATTGAGTCCTTTTAAGCAATAAAATTACAAGCAGGCAGGGGATCACTATGATAAATGTACAATGAAACTGACTGCTATGATTTCCAAGGGATGGAACTCACAAAGTGGTAAGAGTTTACTTAAGAATAAAGATTCCTTCCCTTCAGAAAGAATTTTTGGGTTTAGTGGATGTGCCAAGTTTTCACAGTATGCATGATGAGGAAAGTGAAAAGATGGAAAACTGTTGCTAAATAAGCTCATTTATTATATGAAAGAAAGGGAGAGTAGAAATCTTTATTCAGAACATAAGCTGTCCCTATTTTAGGACAGAACAAGTGTCTAATGGACATCTGACACTCATCAATACAATGAAGTGGAGAATGACCTCCAACACAGTAAATTAAATTCTGTATTTATACACTCCTGAAGCCTGTGCAAACTATATTAACAGTGCAGTTGCCTGATAAAACCATTCAACAATGGCAAAGGATCAACAGCTTCTCGTGCAAACTATTCCACCATTTATGCTGCCAAATATCATGTCCTACAAAGGGGAAAACTTCCACAGTAAAACAGCTTTAAATAGAGACTTCTATAAACCAGAAAGCAATAAATTCAAGAAGTGCACTTGCATTAATTCTGAAAAGCATTTTCTTCATAATAACTCTCACCCTGGTTTCCTCACCTCAGGTAATGTCAGATCATCTTGTTTAATGTCTGGTCCAGTATGATTCAGAATAAGAGCCAACACTTCTACTGTTTTTCCAAGACCCATCTCATCTGCCAAAATACCTCCAGGCCACTGGGGTCCAGCAGTTGGATATTCACGGATAATACTAAAATTCAAGTACATTCCCAGTGAAAGTCAGTAACTACAGAGTGGTGTGACAGAGAAGCGTGAGTTCAGGGGCACACAGCATAGCTTCAGCAAGGCAAACTTTGTAAGGTGAGGCACTATCTTTCAGCAGTTAAACCGAGATTAACAACAACTAGCAAGCTTTTTCAGTGTATGAACCTGACCAAGACAAATTATGTATGCCAGAATTTTTGGAATTTTTTCACCTCCTAATAGGCCTTGCCCTGCTAACCTTAGCATATCATTAGTCTCAAAAACTTTGAAATATTTTTATATTCACATGACAAAGATCTGAAAGTTATATAGGGGGAAAAAAAAAGCAAACTAGCAATCAAAAGGTTTTATTCTAACCGAATTAATGAGGAAAGAGAAAAAGATCTAGTAATGCAATACCTAGCATAAATAAAAAGCATTATACTACCCCCTTCCTTTGGACTTTAAAAACATTGGATCAGAAGGTCACAGCCTCCAATAAGTTCAAAAAATGTTAATATTAAACCACTAAACTGTTGACTTTTTTTAAAAAAAGCTTTAATAATTACGTCTTCAACTTGAGATCTACGTATTTACCTGTGTATTACATACTCTAGTCTGTGCTTTTTTTTTCAAATTAAAGGTATCATTGCTCTAATTCTTTAGTTGCTAACTGAAAAACAAGTAATGGAATATCTTATACCATAGGGGATAAAGCTACCTATATGGTTTTCACAAAACACAACCCTGAGGTGTCCCCAGAAAGAGTAACTATAAAAACGTACCAGCCAGTAAATGGATTGTAGTAGATTTTTACTCCATCCAGAGTGATCACCTCCCGCCATAAGAAGTGCAGCGCATTTTCTACGGAGAAAGTGTTCAAGTTACTATGATGAGGTTTCTCTATCAACAGCACACTCCTTAGAATTATTCAGCTTCTTTGTGACATTAAGAGACAAAACACTGAAGTCCACCTCCACAGAGCTTCATGACCAACAGGATACATTAACTGCTGTTCAGCAAGACCTAGCTTATAATTTAGCATACTAACAAACAGCAACTTTTATGAAAATATTAATGAAATAATTCACAAAACTTCTAATCAAACAGCAAGGAAACATTACTGCTGACAACACAATTACACTTTCCTCAATTATGCAAGTTTTTCAGATCATATACTTGCCACTACTCGGAGTACTTGTGTGGTTCTCTCGGTGAAGCATCCAATTGACAGCCTCACTCTGGTATGGCCTCAGAATGGGAATTAATGCAGGATGCTGCACATCCTTTCTCAGTAATTGGACATCCTGCTGATGGGTGTGCCTTACGAAGTCATAAAGCTCTTCAATATTTTGTCGCTCTAGTTCCGTGTCAGATTCTTCCTCGTCTTCCTCCAGCTCATCTGCATACAAAAATAATTCAAGGCATGCATTGCCAATCACCTTGGGACAACCTTTCCGTAAATTTTTCTGCAACATATTTAGTTTACACATACGAAAACAAACAAAGCAAAATGTCATTTAAACATATGCCATGACTGCATCTGACTCAGCTAGCAGCAGTAGCAAACAATGAGCAGTTTAATACTTGAAATAAAGCAAAACATCGTAATAATAACAACAACAGTAACAGTAATAGCAATGAAAAGTAAAAAGAGATTAAGAAAACCCAAGAAACAAGTGATGCACAATACCATTGCTCATCTCTCACTGATCAATTCCCAGCACATTCCCAAGTAGCAGCTGGTAGCTCCCAGCCAACGTCCATCAGTTTATAAGCTGAGGATGTTGTTATTCCTCACTTTATAAACTGAGGAATATCCCTTTGGCTGTCCTGCCCATGCTCCCTCCCTTCTTGTGCACCTGCTCACCAGCAGACCAAGGACAGAAAAGTCCTTGACTTGGGGTAAGCACCACAGAGCAAGAAGTTGCACATCACTGTGTTACAAACATTACTGTCACCCTGAACCCAAACACATGGCACAGGATCAGCTACTAAGAAGAAAATTAACTCTACCCCAGCTGGAACCAGGACACACAAAAGTTAACATGCTGTGGTGATTGCAGATGCACACATATTTAGGAAAGATCTTTCTTTAGAATTTAGTATTTAATAAAGACCTTCCACTAAAAAATTCCAATTGGTACAGAATCACAAGTACCTCATGTTTCTGATTTAAGTATTAATATGGGTCAATGACCTTACAGAAAGGTAAAAAATACAGTGGGATGTCAAGGATATACACATTTTTCATGTAATAAAGTCTTTCTTTACAGAATTACACATTTAAAAAAACAATACAGGACAGTCTCTTTAGAGACCTTTCAAGTTAACTTTAATTTTTTCATCTGGATAAGAAAATTATAGCAGCAGGACAATGCCATTCTCACCACTTGCATCACTGCAAAAATTCAGACAAGGCATACTTTCAAAATTAGAAACACACCTCAAAAGAAGTGTGCACCCTTCAGGACAGAAAGCCTACTCTTCTTTTCTACCCTCTAGGAAAGAAGGCCTTGTGCTTATGTATTTTTCACATTATTTGCATATATGGGCAGACACAAAACTTAAACAACATAGAACAAAAAATTCATGAAAAATCCAAGTGTTGGCATTCTAGAAAACAGATATGAGAGAATGAAAGACTTGGAGGACAAGTTTTGACAGTGTTTTAGGCCCAAAATTAAAACATCAGTATCAAAAAAATACAGACCGATTCTAACCCTAGCTAGCATTGGAGATAAATTCACCCTGCATAATTTTGATTAAAAAAAAACCCAAACTGGAAGCAAGTCAAGGCCATCGTTTTCAGCATGTTAAAGTATATTTAACATTCTAATAAAACAGCTAACAGCTGGCACACTTAAATTTTAATTCTGATGCCTCGGGCTAACAAGGAAGAGATGTACCTGGCAAAAACCAGAAAGCTTAATCTTAAGATAAGGTTCAGGCTCTGCTATTGGGACTTTCCTTCATGAAAAGCAAAAGCTTTCTTTCATTCAAATGGGTGGTTAAGGTAAAGAATGATTTCCAAAACAAAAGCAGGAAATTATAGGCCTATATATGGCAGACATCAGTGCCTCCCCCCTAATCCTTTTAAATCAAAAGAACAGTTCCAGTGCTTTACAAGGGAAGCAAGAATATGGAAAGACATTAAGTTTCTACATATTCATGAAAACTATACATATGACTTGTAATGTAAAGAAGGCAATCAGAGAGCACATGTGGGGTTATTAATGATCCAGCCAAATGAAAAGCACCAAGCAAAGCACTCAGCTTTGTATATTAAAGAAACCATTCAAAGGGAGCCTGTAACACACATCCCTCACTTTAGGAAAAGAGCAGAAAATAACAGTGTTTGCAAAGTATAACTCTGATCAATGAATTTGATATATAATGACACCTATTACTATACTTGCTAAAATAACAGTCTTCAAATCTCACATTTTTAAGCATAATAAATTGACTTCTATATAAACTAGGTCTATCCAGAATTTTACAGGGGAGCAAAGACCAAAACATAATTTAAAGCAATTTTTTTTTTAATACAATTGGACATTTTTTGTACATACCTCTCGTTTTGTTCATTCTTTCAGAGATTACTTTTCCATGATTACATGGTTCTATGTACCACAGGGATTTTGAAAAGGATGCTAGGAAAGTTTACCCCTCTCTCAGTTATTTATTAAACAGCGAATATTTAATTATACTTTCAACCATTTCAAAATGTAATTCAATTACAGAGGTCTCATCTTAATCATTTTTACATTTGAAAAACAGATGGTATTGTGCTATCTAAAAATTCAGTTTCTCTGATGCTTTTCAAGTACCGTATTTAATTCCTTCAATGACTGAACTACAGTTCTGCTATTGCATCTGCAGTAGGATCTTTCCTTTTCCAGATTGCTGTATAACAATATCTGCATTAATGAAAACAGCCTAGATGAATGGAAAACTTGCTGCCTCACATGTGGTAGTAAATAACGCAAATACCAAAACCATCATTGTACAAAGAATTTATTTTTCTTAAGGAAACTGAAGGCAAATGGTGTATGATACATGCCATTGCCAGCTACTGTTGTTCCATGACACTATGGGAAAACAAAATCTGAGACATGTACCATTCACTGGAACAGACAATTCAACAGACTTTTTAATCTTTTTTTTTTTAGTTTTAATTATAAAGATGTTGGGGTTTAGGATTTTAGCCTGTTTTTTTTCTCTTAAAGAATTTTACCCATACTAGTTGCTAGGGGACAAACCGCTGGATACTTAAAAGAAACAAAAGACCTGGCCACAGAGGCGGGGTGGGACTGGCCACCCTTTTGTCACCTGGGGGGGTTGAGACACCCGGGGGGGGGCTGCCTGGTGTGCTCAGCGTTTAGTCTGGGAGCTGCCTGCCTTCGGTGTGGACTCTTGGTCAGCACTGCGGGCTTCTGATTCTTCGGCTGTTTTGTTTTCTGCGGGCAAACCCCGGGATCTCTAAGCCTGCTCTGCTCCCTGCCCGCTGGGGGCTGGGCACCGCCACTCTGCCCTGCCGCTGGTCGTCGCTACTCTGTAGCCCCTGCGCTGGGACCTGCCGGGTTTTCCTGCTGCAGCGCCGGAGTTCAGTCCCGAGATCTGTGCTCGCCCCGGCTGTTCCAGCCTGCTGTTCCTGAGGATCCAGCCAGACGCCCAGGAGTTTGTGAGGTTTTTCGTCCCTCCCTCCCAGCACCCCGCGCCGCCATTCCCGGTGCTCCCGAGCTCGCTGCGGAGCGCCCCCTGCAGCCGCGGGGGAACCATCGCACCCGCCCTGCTCAGCGGGAGCCGCCCCGGAGGAACTGCACCCAGGGGAAAGGGCCCGAGGCCGAGTGAGGCTGCACTGAGTTTGGGCTGCTGTTTGCTGTGACTGCCACAGCTATTGCTGTTTGTTTGTGTTGTTATACATATATATTTATTAGTAAAGAACTGTTATTCCTATCCCTTATATCTTTGCCTGAAAGCCCCTCATTTTCAAATTTATAATAATTCGCAGGGAAGGGGGTTGCATTTTCCATTTCAGGGGAGGCTCCTGCCTTTCCTGTCTGACACCTGTCTTTCAAACCAAGACAAAAGACTATGGGTTTTTTCATACTAAGAAAACATTTTGTTGTATCTGTAAGCAATTTATGCCTGTGTGTTCACTGAAGCTACGAGAAGCAGCATGTAATACTATATAGAAGATACATGATACAAGCTATTATAAAACCAGCAACTTATTAAAATAAACAAAATAAATATCCACAAACGATTTTCTCAAAAAGGTGGTTAACTCTGCAAGCAGTTTTTGAAACTCATGCAGCTTCTCCATAACGTGCACCATTATCGAGCCAGTAGGGAAGGTGTCCTGCTGGATGCATTGTCTGTGTCTGCAAAGAAAGAAGGGCTGGCAGGTGATGTGATGGCTGGAGACTGTCTTGAGTATGGCAGCCACGAAATGATGTTTTTGATTCTTGGAGAAGTAAGGTGGGGTGCCAGCAGAACTGCTACCTTGGACTTCCAGAGTGCAGACTTTGGCCATTTAGGAGTCTGTCTGACAGAGTCCCTTGGAAGGCAGTCCTGAAAGGCAAAGGGGCTGGACACTCCTCAAGAATGAAATCTTAAAGGTACAGGAGCAGGCCAGCTCCATGTGCCAAAAGAAAAGATGGCAGAGAACATCTGGCTGAACAGGGAGATTTGGCTGAAACTCAGGGAAAAAAGAGAGTTTACTACCCTTGGAAGGAAGGGCTGGCAGTTCAGGAGGACTACAAGGATGTTGTGAGGTTATTGTATTCAATTTTGGGTCCCTCACTACAAGAAAGATGTGGAAGCGCTGGAGCATGTCCAGAGCAGAGCAATGAAGCCGGTAACAGATCTGGAACACAACTCTCGTGAGGAGCAGCTGAGGGAGCTGGGGTCATTTAGCCTGGAGAAAAAGGAGATGGGGGGGGGACCTTAGTCCTCTCTACAACTACCTGAAAAGAGGTTGTAGTGAAGTGGGGGTTGGTCCCTTCTCCCAAGTAACTGAACAAGAAGAAATGGCCTCAAGTTGCACCAGGGGAAGGTTAGACTGGGTAACAGGGAAAAATTTCTTCCCATAAAGGGTTGTCAAGCATAAGAACAGGCTGCCCAGGGAAGTGGTTGAGTCACCATCACTGGAAATATTCAAAGGACATGCAAACATGGCACTTAGGGACACGGTTGAGTGATTGACTTAGCAGTGCTGGGTTAAAACCTAAATGATTCAATGATTCAATATTAAATATTTTATCACTTTTTTTTCAGATTACTTAATGCATCTATGCTATGCTTGCCATAGCATAGACAAACTTCCTGCCACAAAGTCTCAAAACCATCTACAAGGATATTAACATAATTAACAGAGTACAGTGAGAAAAACAAATAAGTAAAAATTAAATGTAGCAATAGAGAGGTTGTATCCTTTATTTGTGTAAACCCTTGTGCACAACTCCATCAGCACTAGAATTTGTTCATCAGTGGGGAGTACAAGAAGCTTCATCTTGGAATGTTATTGTATAGATTTCACTTTAGATGGATATTGACAGGTGTTAAAATACGTACTAAGGTGTAATTTTACAAAAAACTCAACTAATTCTGTTTAAAAACAGGTGGAATTTAAACAGAGACTAAGTTGTTAGAGACCTTTAAGAGGAATGCATTCATCAGCACAGAATCAAGGCCATATCATTTTATGCTACGTCAGTAAGTAGGTGCTCACAAACTGTTAGGAAATGAAACTAGTTTCACAGTGTATAGTCACCTGGGGTCTTCCCTCACAAGTATTTTTTACTTCTGTGACATGCTTTTTCTGAATTCAAAGCAGAGCATAATGCACACCGTGGACTTACGTAGTGGTTTAGTGACCATGTTTTGTTCTCTAACCTTTCAGGATAATTCTTTACCTTTGATTTGGTTTCACTAACACTGAACATTAAAATTGATGCATTTACTGAGCTATACACCTACCTAATGAACTGCAATCCTACTTGCAACAGTTAGCAAAAGGCCATAATTTTTTTCTTCTGCATTGCTTTATATTCATCTGTTGAACTTCTACTGAAACTCCATTGCCTAGTCTGCCTGCAAGCTTTTAGCTGTTCTTCATCTCCGTTATGCTGAATAATACATTTAAACATTGTTGATACCATTTCACCAATCATTCTTTTTCTCAAAGCATTAGTAATAAATTAAGCTGCACATGCCTTTGTAGGGCTTGACTGGTGATTAGCAATCATTTCTTTCTGTTCTCCATGTCAGCTATTTTACTTCATCATTTACATGTAATTCATTGGCATGAAATCAAGACTCTATTATTATTTCACAGCACATAAAAATGCACACGCTGAAAAACAGTCAGAGTTTTTACCAGCTGGCAATGTAGCTCCTGTATGAACCTGAGCTGGTGGCATGGCTTCTGAAAAGCTAAGGCATGACAACCCAGCTGCTCAGGTCTACATTCTTGCTCCAGTAACATCAAGGGGCACGTCTTCCCTCTCAAAAAGTGCCTCTACACCTGTAAGCTACACTGAACCAGGCAGTCCAAATAAACACGCCCTTTAGTGTACTGAAGACAAATGGCCCAGGTTCCAGCAGAAAATCTGGACCTCAAAAAGGTCACCAGTCATTTTCTTCACAAACTCTCTCCCCAACTCTTCCACAATGAGAAGATACGCAGAGAAGAAAACTGTGCTTTCTGCTATAGCATTACTTTCATTTTGGCACGCTATCATATGCCTTAGACATCTCAAGTCTACAAATTCTCTGGCAACTATTCTGCTTCTAATGCATTTATGATAACATATTTCTCCTAATGGACTTAAAACCATTACTATTCATTTCTAGACCTTAAACTATTTATTCTTGAGACCGCTTCTTGGATCTGCTTTATTGTGCTTTCAAACCTAAACTGACATATTTGTGTCAGTCAGACTTCAGTTTCTGGAAGGATGATTTCTTATGTGAAGTATCTTCCCCACTTACTGAGTTGTACTGGCCCATCCCTTGGTACATCTCAAGTCTTTCCTTACAGTTGCACGCTTGTTCTTCACAGCAGGTAAGGATGTTCAGATTTTATTCTGTTAGCTCTTCCTTTTAGCTTCTCTTTAGCAAAGTTGCCTGATTTTTTTATACAACTCTGCCTTTTCTAATTAACTGCAGTTATATTTGGGGGGAGTGCTAGGCTTCTGGTGCAAGAACACAAACTCACTATATTACAGTCATTGAACCAGTCTCCAGCCAACATTTTGAATCAATTCTATACTCAGGAACGAGACAAAGGTTGGTTGGGTTGTTTGTTTTGGTTTGGTTTTTTGTCCACAAGTTTCCTAAGACATCACAACATAAAGTCATTGTTTATCACCCTACAAATCTGTAATACTACTAAGTGTAATCTGGCAAATGTATCTTTAATTCTAAAATGATAGCAAGGCCCATGTTTATCAATCTGCAGTGGTATATTCTCAAAACTGTCATAAAGCTGCATTTTGTAGTATTTTACATTGTAACTTCTTTACAATATAAACCAAACAGAAATCTATTGCTGCAGTTGTGTGATGGGCATCAACCTGGGAACAAACTTTCCAGATTTAATTCCTGGTTCTTTTAAACTGCTCCTGTATAATTTGGACAAGATACTGTAGATCTGTTCAAACAAACCCACATGAGCCGGTGAAAACTGCAAAAGTAAGGATACAAAACATCTCTGTGCTTCAGTACCTTATCTGTAGAGAAGAATTATCACCTCTAATTTCAGCATAAACAAATTAGCATATGATTAATGGTCAGATAACAGTATTGAGTGAATTACCTAATAACAAGCTTTAACAACCAAAAATGTTCCTCTTCATCAACATTCAACTTTCTGGCATTACCTGGAATTAAAAAACTGTAGAACTTTTCCATGAGTTTTTGAATCATCTGATTAGCTTTTTTGGGTCTTCCACCTCCATCACTGAGAAACTCTGGTTTACTTAGCCCAGCTTCGAGAAGGTAAATTCCAACCTGTGAAAAGGTTATACAGTTAACAATTCAACTAACTGTTAAATTGACAAGAATATTATAAATGGAAGAGCATGAAAATGACAACAGTGGTTTGAAAATTAGCAGGTATAGACAGATATAATAAATCTGCTAAAAAACATGTAGAGGAATTATAGCTAAAAGCTTTTGTGATTCCTTCAAGTAATACATTGCTAATGGTGAAAAAAACAGTATTTCTAGGAGAAAACACACTGAAAAAATTACAAAAGCCTTTAGAAACTATACATTTTCATTACATTATATAGTAGCTGCCGGACTTTGTTGTTCAGATGTTTTTATCTTATATTTCAAACAAACAAACAAACAAAAAAAGAACATTCAAAATGCAAAACAAGTATAACACATGCAAACCTTTAAAGCCTGAGCCTCTCCAGGTCTTTGATAAAGTCCAATTATCTTTTTCTTTTGCAACCATCTCAAGCCTTCCAATATTTCACCACTTAAAGTTGCTTCCACCAAAACACGTTGTTCATAAGCGCCCAGGTATTCTTTTGTTTCATTACTGTACTCTTCTTCACTTCTTTCATGAACACAGACCTGCAGCTCATCATCAGAGTCTCCTCTCATTAAAGTAAAGCTCCTGTCCCGGAATTCATCAGCTAGAATTTGCTCGGAAGGCAGACGAAGAGCAAATTCTCCCAACAAAGCCTTCCAGGACCTATCTGCACGGTATGGCAAGACTATAATATTTAGCTGTACAGACACAGGAGTCAAGATGGAGTAAGAGTCTTCTTCATCGTTAACTGTCAAAAACTTCACAGATTTTGAGCCCCTGCCTTCTTTCTGTACAAGATCTTCATCAACGCTATCATCGTTTATAACAATGAAGGATGAAGAAGTGCTTGGAACTGGAATATGGTCCTCATTTGTTAGCTCATCATCTAATGTCACCACCTCATTTCTCCGGTCTTCATGCATATTCCAGCAGAGCTTTTTCTTCTTCTCCTCATCCACTTTGGATGGAGGTGCACGCTTTCGACGACTGCTCATTTTGCCGTTTTCTCAATGGTATTTTCAGTATCTGCAAGGTGAAGTAAATCAGTCAACAACAGGCGTTACAAAAATCAATGCCCTCACTAGAATTTCACTGTGCAAAATTCTGGGACACAAACATAAGCACTATGCACTCAAACTGTTCAGAAGTATTAGCTTTAGAGGGCCTCTGCTGTTCCTGCGCCATCACACAAAGCTGGACATGAAGCACAGTCTCGTACCACATCTTCTAATTTTGCCAGACAGCTACAGACAAAGATCAACATGAGTGCTTCATTTCAGAGCTGTTACTCAGAATCTTGTGGGACAGATATAAACCAAGAAACAGTGGAATCCTTCAAAGCTGGGGGTGGAGGGAGACAGCAAAAAAACCCAAAACAAACCTCCGCAAACAAAAGTGCAGGAAGTATAGGAGATTTGGGGGCGGGTGTGGGGTAAATACACATAAAATTCCTTCTTCCTTTCAAAGCCTACACGGAACTGAAACTTAAAGCAAACTTGACACAGGGCTAGTCTGAAGCTGCCACTACATAAGATACAGTTTAGAGCCCAAGCTATCAAGTTCTGTCCTTCCAAGTCCCCACTGACCTTCCTACTAGTACTGAACAATTTTCCCAGGAAACTGTGCATCCTGGGCCCTGGCTATACAAAGTGCTTGCAGAAGAGCCCTTAGTTATCTATTATGCATTTCAGGGAAGCCAATCACCAAACCAAATGCAAAGCCCTACTGATTCCAACTAACTGCAAACCTAAGTCAAGACGGACATCCAACTCCTTAACTGAACCTGAGCACAGAACTAATTTCGTGGATAAAATACTAGAAAATGAAGTACACCCGCTGAACGGTATATATGAAGAAGGAAATTATAGAATATTAGACCCATCTGGGAAACTAATAACTACATAGTCAAAAGCCCATGCTCTTAATTGAATACTCAAACAAGTAGTAACTTTTTTTCAAGAAAAATTTTTTACAAGGAGCTTGAACACAGCAATAGATCTATGACCTCATATTACATTTTGTCAGTATAGACATTGGTGTCAACTCAGCTTGTGCAAACAACTTTTAAAGGAATGTAGGAAGATGAGAGGAAGCTCATTCCAAGCTATTAAATCCAGTACGCCATACCCTAATGTTAAAGGGGCTTATGTGGGAACAGAACAGAATTCCTGTTACTGAATAATTTTAGAAGGGTCTAGGAAAAAAAAACCCAAACAAAAACCATAACAAACAAACACTAATTGATAATTCATGAAAGCCGAAGGAAATATCCTAGAATATACAAATCTTGTTGTGTTTGAATTTCAAACACAGGATCACAAAAATCAATTAGGTTGGAAAAGACCTCTGAGATCATTGAGTCCAGCCAGTGACTGAATACCATCTTGTCAACTACCAGACCATGGCACTCAGTGCCACATCCAATCTCACCTTAAACACAGTGACTCTACCACCCCCCTGGGCAACCCATTCCAATGCCTAATCACCCTTTCTGTGAAGAAATTCTTCCAAAGGTTCAACCTAAACATTCCCTGGCGCATCTTAAGGCCATTTGTTCTCATCCTGTCACAGCTGTCAGAGAGAAGAGGCCGACCCCCACCTGGCTACAGCCTCCTTTCAGGCAGTTGGAGAGAGCGATAGTCTCCCATAATTACACAACAGAATTAAGGGAAGGAAGGGCGAGTTTTCCAAAAGGATGCCCATGCACACGGAGCGATGCTGACAGCACTCGAAGCAAACCCCAACGGCGAGCTAACACCGCATTTAACGGTGCAGAGGCAGAAGGGTCCCTGCGGCATCCCGGCCTACAGGTGCCCAGCAGCTTGGGCACCGCACTGCGAGGGACAAACGGGAGGGAAGCGCTCGGAGTGAGCGGGCTCTGCTCAGAGCGCCCGCGGCCAGCAGCTGCCCCCGGGGCAGCTGACACGGCCGGAGCTCTCCGCACAGGCAGCGCCAAGGCTTCACCGCCGCTCCGAGAGCTCTCCGCCCGCGGGGCCGGGGCCTCCCGCACCGCGCTCCGCCGCAGGGACGCGGACAGCTCTCGCCGTCTCGGAGGAAAGTGACTGGCAGCCCGGGAAGGCGAGCGCAGCAGCGGGATGCGATACCCTCGCCAGCCGGCACTGCACCACCGCGACAGCTACCCCCGGCGGGCTCTGCGCGGCTGCGGCGACCCCGGTCACCGCGCAATGGGCCCGCGGCACTCCCGGGGCCACTCGCACAGGCCCCGGGCCGCCCGGCCCCGCCGCCGCCGACCGCGGCACGGCCGCCCCGAGGCGCAGGGCGAGCGGGGCGAGCGGGGCGGGCGGAGCGGCGGCTCAGGGCCGTAGCGGAGGGCAGGGGGCGGGGGGCGGCCCCGGCGGCGCGGGGCGAGGGCGCGGAGCCGCGGACGTACCGGAGCGGGGGCGCTGCTGCTGCCCCGGCGGCCGCGGCTCCTCCCGGCTCGGGCAGGGGCGGGGCCCCCCCGCGCGGCGGGTACGGGGGGGCGCGAGACCGCACCGCCCCTGGCAGCGCCGGCCGGGGCCCCCGGGCACAGGGAGGGGGGCACGCGGGCTGCGCGCGCCCGCGCCTGCCCGAGCAGCAGCCAATGGGCTCCGGGAGCCGCGGCGTTTGCCCCGCCCCTCGGAACGTCAGCGGAACTAAGGGACGGGAAGGGCTGGGGGCGGCGCAGGCGCAGTTGGGCGGGGGGGGGCAGGGAAAGAGCCGTGCCCTCAGCGGGGCGGGGCAAGGGCGGGACTGTGACGTCACGCGGGGTGGGCGCGGCCGCGCGGCACGCGGCAGGGGGGGCGCTGGGGGGGGTGGTGCTGAGGGGGGGCGGTGGTGCTGAGGGGGCGGTGGTGCTGGGGGGGGGTGGTGCTGGGGGGGGATGGTGCTGGAAGGGCACGGGAAGCTGGTGCGATTCCGGGAACGCACGGGACTCCCACCCCAATGTGGGGAAGTGCTGCACTGTGCGGGTGGCCGTGCGCTGGAGCCCGCTGTCCGCAGAGGCTGCGGAGTCTCCCTCACTGGAGATACTCGAGGACCGTCTGGTCGCGGTCCTGTGCCACGTGCTCCAGGATGATCCCGCTTGAGCGGGGAGGTTGGACCAGGTGACCACTGTGGTCCCTTCCAGCCTCGCCCACGCTGTGATTTTGTGCGTGAAACACTTGGCAGAAGAGAGGGGACTGTTCAGGCATCTGACAAAAGCGATTAAAAGAGCGAGTTTCTGGGCTGTCAGCCCTGTGAAAAGGCAAAATCAGGCCAATTAATTTTAAACAACAATTATCGCTTCAGTAAAAACTATGGAAAGAAGCTGGTGAAGTTGCTGAAGGGTCTGAAGCACAAGTCCTACGAGGAGTGGCTGAGGGAGTCGGGGTTGTTTAGCCTGGAAAAAAAGAGTCACAGGTGTGATAAATAGAGGCTATAATATTGGCTTTCTGCAAATGTTAAAATAAGTAATGTTAAAAGTAGTGGCTTTGTCACAAATAAATGTTATATATCTATATTAGCTTTATTACAAAATAGATGCTATTTAAGGTAGCTTGGTTGTGAAGATGTGGTTTTAATACTTTTTTTTATTCAACCAAAAACTTAGAAATAGCTATGCTTACGAACTATTTGCTTGGACTGCCAAATAAGGTAATATTCATCGCCAAGAGACCTATCTCCACAGCAATCGCTGATTTTGGGAAGAGGAGAGCTGTTCCTGGAAAGGGTGTTGAATATGTAATAAGTCGATGTGTATGTAAAGGGAGTCCCCAGGGGTCTCAAGGATAGCAGGGGTGCTCTTGGCAGAGCGCCAAAGCACCCAGTGCTGTGACTTTTGCTTTATTCTCTTTGTCCCTTATTGTCCTTTATTAAACTTTTCAGTCCTAACAGGAGAGTGAACCTTGTTTTTCACACGGGGGAACCTTACCATTCTCTACAGCTCCATGAAGGGTGTAGCCAGGCGGGGTTTGGCCTCTTCTCTCAGGCACCCAGCGACAGGATGAGAGGACATAACCTCAGGCTGTGCCAAGGGAGGTTTAGGTTGGACATTGGCAGTAATTTCTATACAGAAAGAGCAATTTAACATTGGAATGGCCTGCCCAGGGAGGTGGTGGAGTCACCTGTGCCTGGAGGTGCTCAGAAAAAGACTGGACATGGCACTGAGTGCCATGGTATAGCTGACAAGGTGGTGTTCGGTCCGAGGTTGGACTCGATGACCTGAGGTCTTTTCCAGCGTAAGTGATTCTGTGATTCTGTGAAATACACAGATTGACACTTGGAGACAGCTGTAAGTACACAAATAGGAAGCCCTTTACAACAAGAAGGCAGGGTTCTCTTTTTTAACAATTCTTTCAGCCATTTTTTAGTATTAGTTTTTACAGTTTAATTCCTTACTTGCCCGTGTTGATTTTCTACCATTTTCAGCCCTTCTGAAAGGATAAAGCCCCTGTGGGTTTAGAAGAGCTGCTCAAAACCATGCTGTGCAGTAGCTTTGAAGTGTTGGCCCTTATGCAATGGTGGTTTGGCTGTTTTAATTTGCAGTGTTTATTTTCACATTCCTAAATTAAATTTAGCTTAAAAAGCATCTCTTGGTCCCATGTTACAACAGGAAATTTCAGCCGAACAGAGATGAAAGGGAGGACACAATCACATAGAATCATTTATGTTGAAAAAGATCTCTGAGATCAAGTCCAGCCTCTGACTTGTCAATTAGATCATGACATTAAGTGCCACATTCAGTCTTTCCTTTAAACACCTCCAGGGACAGTGACTCTACCACCTTCCTGTGAGCAGTCCATTCTGATGTTTAATCACCCTTTTTGTGATGAAAGTCTTCCTAATGTCCAACCTGAACCTCCCCTGGCACAGCTTGAGGCTATGTCCTTTCATCCTGTTGCTGGTTGCCTGGGAGAAGAGGCTGAGACCCACACGGCTAGGATCTTCTTTCAGGGAGTTGTAGAGAGCAGTAAGATCCTCCCTGAGCCCACTTTTCTCCAGGCTCAGCACCCCCAGCTCCCTCAGCTGTTCCGCATATGATTTGTGCTCCAGACCCTTCCCCAGCTCTGTTGCCCTTCTCTGGACTTGCTCCAGCATCTCAGTGTCTCTCTCGAAGTGAGGGGCCCTGAACTGAACACGGAACTCGAGGTGTGGCCTCACCAGTGGCAAGTACAGGGAGGGAATCACTTCCCTGTTCCTGCTGGCTGCTCTGTTGCTGATACAGGCCAGGATGCCTCTTGGCTCAATCCGTCAGACAGTGAGCAGCTGAAGTGATGCACTTCACTAGGAATTTGTGAAGCTACCTTGTTTCACTTCCTACTACTGGTATGCATCCATATACCTGGGTAGGCAGCTCCCTTCAGAGGAAGGACATCCAGGTTTATGTTGCAAGATGTGAATATCAAGTTTTCCGTTCTGGACCGGCTTTGTTGATGGCAGGAGTCAGGGCAGCCAGAGAACAGCAACTTCCATCGCAGTTACTGAGGTGATGGGGGCATCGCTGTCAAGTCTGGGGCGGCACAGAGTCCCCCCACATGGGACCTCAAAGGTGTGACCCCTCATGTGAGTGTCCTGCACCTGCTGTTGATGACCTGATGCTGTGAGAAAGTCCCACAAGTGACTGCTGCTCCCCCTCCTCCACTTGGTGAAGCTGGACTCCACCAGCAGTGGGAAACAGGAAAGAAAATCATACACTTGCAGAAGCCTTATAGAAATAGCAGACAATAGTTCATGCCTCTGGTCACAGGCTCATTTACAGGGCTGTTCACAGGGCCACGAATCTCCTAATGAGACCCTGAGTTAGCTTTTCTATTTCTATATTGTCCATGTCTTCTATTAATTTCCTCTCCTGGGTTGGGATTTTTGCTTTCTTTGGTAATGATGATGGTCTTCAAAGAGTTATAATATAAAGCATTTGTGAAACTGAACTTTATTTTCTCATCTATATGTCATGAAAACTAGTAAGCAAGAAAGGAACATTTCTGCTTTCAGAAGAGGGGGAAAGCACAATGGCCCCAAGAGAGTGCCTGTTCTGCATGACAGTATCTGTCTGAGCCTCTCTTTTTCTCACCTTCATTTGGTAAAAAATATCTTTCCTAGTTCTCAGGATAAACAACCTTGTCACTGTCCTTCTGCCGAGGGCAGGAGGAGATAACTCCAAACAGGGTAACAGTCAAGCTCTGGCCCTTTCCCAGGTAGCCATTGTCCTGGCACTGCTCCAACCCCTCCTGGCTTAAAGCTGAGAAGCTCTCCCTGCCCACTCACTGGGTCAAGACTTGGTACCCCTTAGGACTTCTGGGTAAAAGTGTAGTGGCACAACACTAGAGGTCCTTTAACAAGTAACTATTTTATTTGAAGAAAAATTCACATTTGTTAATGCAAAGATGAAAGCACACGGTTAGGAAAAGTCTGCATTGGCAAACCTTGCAATATCATATGAGAAGAGGAGGGTGGGAAAAAAGTAGAGAGAGGAAGGAAAAAAGAGGGGGGAAGAGAGAGACATCATTGGTCCTGGATCCAGCGTGGAGCCGGATAGTGGAGATCTCTGGTGTGTCAGGAGCACTCATTCTGAAGTTCTTGAGCATACTCCAACACTGTCAGAGGCACAAATCTTACCAAAGAGGTGTCCCTGCTTTGGGGAAGAAAGGGGAGCAAGCCTGTTGATTTGTCTGTAAGGTGATGGTATTCTCAGCCTCTGCCATGAAGGATTTCAAATGCCAGTTTATACTTTTGGAAGACGTGGAGGTGAGACTGTGCTGCCATCGTAAGTGGTGGCAGGGCAGCCAATTTATACGTAAAAGGAACAATTTATACATAGAGGAACAAAGAGAGGGATCACAAAGACTGTGGGTCTAGTGGAAGGGCAGACCAGAGCCATGACACCTTAGCATCACTCCCTCATCCACCTGACTGCGGTGATAAGGGTCATCTCCCCTCAGCACACCATTCACTCATCTCATGGAAATCTCTCAGCTACATCTCATGGCATGTCTCATGGAACACCTGACTGTTACCTTGCCTGTTGTGGCTCCATAGTAGTGTTTAAGACATTTTCTGGAAGGATAAAAAGGGGTCTCCACCCGCTGTGTCCATCCTTTGTCTGAAGGAGTTTTGATTTTCTGTTTAGCCACTTACAAACCTATATTTTGAAATAATGTTTGAGAGCAGGTGGAAAAATCCCCGTTTCTATTCAGCAGCTAATGACTAAGGATCCTAGCGATTAGCACCCAGTAATTTCTCTCCTGTTCTAAAGAACTTCAGTGCATGAAGGAAGATAATTGCCATTTGATCTAACAAAATAAAAAGGAACAGTATAAAGAGAAGAGAATATGACATGAAATAAGACCATGTAATTTTTTTGACCACACTTGAGAACATAGCCTCCCTTGCCCATGAATAAAAATTCCCCTATGCTTTCAGTAGCAACTCTTAAAGCCCAGAAAGAGTAAGCAAATAAAATCAGGAGATGTGCTACTTTTCAAAGGGTTTCTTTTTTGAAGAAGAATGGAGAAAACAGCATGTTAGTTGTTGTGGTATTTTAAATCCCTTTTTTAGTTGCAAAGGCAAGCAGAAATCTTCTAAAGAAAATCAAAATTGTATTTGTCTCCAGATTGGTTCTGGCAGGAAATGTGAATGCTTGTAGTAAATGAATACAACTGAGGGCAGATAGACTCTATTCCCTGCACTACAGTGAGTGCACGTAATGCTGTGCCTCAGCAAACTCATGTGTTACCCGGGTAGTTAACTAGCAGGACAAATCTATTGAGCTCCTTTGATAAAAATCACCATGTGACAGAAAGATGGATCCCGGTGGAGGCATAATATCGTTCCAGTCTATTCCAGATTAATAAAATTGTAAGCAGTATTCTGTGCCCTGGTAGGAAGTTATTTTCATAGGTTAAGCTCTTACCCAACTTCCATAGTGTTTGGTATATGTAATAGAAAATAATATAACTATGGTAGTGGGACTTTGAAAGTGTTATCACATAATTGCTACCATCCACAGTGCATAATGCTGCTTTGGGCAAAAGAGTGGAGGATTTAAATATTTTTTGGAGAGCTACAAAGAGCAGAATGTTATTGTGTGCCAGAAGCAATCATGTAAGCCAGTAAGCTAAGAACCCAGCATGCAAAAATACCATGGAGCTATGATGGCAAGCCTCCTCCTTTTCACTTCTTCAGGGCTTCCACTGTGTTCTGTTTCCTCAAAACAGAGAAGTTCAACACATCACTCGTGCCCTTCTGCCTCTTAGCACAGCATCTCCTGGGGGAATCTACCTGCACCCCACAGAATAACACACCTCAGGCCATCTGTCTCAGCTCACGTGCACGCACAATTCTTGTGCGCCCTTGTCCATCTGCCACTCAGCTGAGCTACGTGCTGGTTTTGTGAAAACCAGGTGATACACCTGACCTCAGGACTGACAGCAGCAGCTGATCTGTCACTGGTGGGAGTTAAGCCCATCTCCCTTTTTCCAAGAGAAAAGGACAGTTGAAAAGACTATCTAAATATAGAGCAGAAAAAAAAATAACCATGTCATTGCATCTAGGACATCGTCTAGAGTTACTATGTAGGATTTGGAATCCAGTTCTTGGGGTTATTTAAATATATACCTAAATAAGGTGTTTTCATTGCTTTAATATTCTTTTTATAAGCCTTTTTTTTTAATGTGACAAAAATGCATGAAGGAAAAGTTTGCAGTTCCTGAGAAAAAACAAACCTTCTAATAAAACTGGAATTAAGTAAATAAAATATTTATAATAAAATCAGTAAAAGCATTTGGAAATTTAGGCTCAAAATACAGATGTTTGTAACATAATAAAGGGCACAGTGGTTTGGAAGAAAGCTGAAAGATGCTCACAACAAAGAGATTATTTCAGACTTTATCTATTAGAGATATACTTCTTGGCAGTGAAAAATGCTGATTTTCACACTCTGGCAAGAGAGGATTTGAATTTATAACTTGCTCTGTAATATAAAAATTAAGCAAACCAAAACAGCTTGCAAAATTCTTATCTATGTTTTATACTATGGATAAAAAGGCAAATCAAATTGAATTTGAAACAAAAATGTGCAGTCTTCTGGAACAACTTTATTTTGGCCTCTTTCCTCATAAATAAGTGATAAGCAGTCTTGGTAGTTTCTGTCAAAGAAAATATTAACTTCATCAGGGTTGTTATTTCTTTGATTTATCAACTTAGATGTATAGAAAGATCTGCAGTTCTCAAGCCAGAAATCAATGTATTTATTTAACACAGATCAAAATCTGCCTCTGCAGATGTTTTCTTTGAGTTTAACAAGGTTTGATGTTAAAAGAAGTACATAAAGATTGATGTCGCTTCATTTGCAGAGGGTTAATAATCATTCTCTTCAGAAGAGTATTATATTAAATTATCTGTCCGAAATTCACCTTGGAGGCCGCCTGGGTGATTACCTGAGTCCGAGAAAGCAGCAGGTTTCAGAGGGGGCAGGCTGTGCCAGCATTTGCTCTGGCTCTGGGCTGCAGGAGCAGGCAGTGCTGACTCACGGACTGCACAGGGCACGGGAGAGCCGAGGAGACGCCACAAAGCTGCCAGCAAAGTGCCCGGTGCTTCGGGGGATCTATGCCTTACCTGGGAGGTGTTAGTGCCAGGCAGCATTTCTGATGGGAGCCATAGGGATGTTTCTCCCTGCAGGATCCTTGGGAGGTGAATACTGTGCGACACTAAGCCACAGGGGAATTAGAGCCAGGCAGTTCTCAGCTGGGCAGCAGAACTGGCTGCTTTCTGCTGCTGTTGGGACCTGGTCCCTTATAACTATTCCCTGAAAGATGCAGTAAATCTGGAAGAGGAGAGGCTCGAGTGTGGTGGTACAAGGTTGGTGCTGCTGTTCGGGGAGAAATGTTAAGACAGCAGAAGCCTCTAGAGCCCCTGCCGTGTGGGTCACTGTGAGTCCCTGGAGCAAGTCTGTAGTGGAAAGGTGCCTGAATCACCCCTGAGTTAAGATTTTACTTTGGCCTGGGGCATTAACTCACTAAGGCAACAACCTTAACTAATGAGAAAGGATGTTTTCTCTATAAAGGATATAAATGTCATTGTATTTCTAAACATACATACACTTAGGCTTATTAATTGAACTGTATTTTTGCATGTCTTTGGCCAAAAATTTAGAAATTAAATGAGCAGTGAGCAATGAAAAGTTAGTTTGGGGCTTCAAATGTGTGTTTTGTTTTGTTTTCCTACATGGTACCACAGGGAGCCCAGCCTAGTGGGGACTGATGGAATGGCCCACGTGAATGAGCAGCTCATGTTATGGCTGATCACCAGCACAAGTGGTGCAAGCAATTTAAGTATTTTGGTACTTCTATACGTATTTGCCACTTCAAATCACAGAAACTTGTAATTGAGTTTTTATATTTTTCTTTAATATCCAGCAACTGTAGATATTTTCTTGTTGTTACTCTCTACTTGCCTTTCCCCATCCAACCAAAACCAGATGTATGGATTGTGTTCTAGCTGTAAAACAGTAACAAAAAATTATTCTGTGTCTACTGTGCTTTCTCTAGGGTAGATGCATAACCTATTATGTAGCTCTGCAGTTCCAAAGTTTGTACACGAATGTCAATAATAAGCCGTGCTTCAGTCCAGGTCTTTCCTGCTTTCAGTGCTCTGGGGGGTTTTCTTTTTGGCTTGTTTTGTCCTGAGGCATTTTCCTACATGGTGCCCCATCTGTGTGCCACGGGGCTGCTCATGCCTCCTAGCTGGGCTGGGTAGCATCCACGTTCTCTGACTGGGGAAATGAGTCAGCAGAAATGACTCTGCATCACTGAGCACAGTCTCAGGGAAAGAAACCCTCCCTTGTCACACAATGAAACAATGAAATATTACATCTCATGACCCTGCTTGAGTAAAAATAAACCTTTTTAATTGAGGAGGTAATTGGAAGCTACCGAGAGATGAGAGAACAGGCTTTTATTTGAAAAATAATTGTGAGAGAAAGTAATGGGGTCAGAACAAAATAAATATTTTCCCTTTTTTTCCAACAAAGTATTACTTTTCATTAACTATGGTTTGTTTCTCTAGGCGATAGGAACATAATACAAAAATTTTGCAAAAATAGTCTCCTGGGATGCTTATGGACCTGCAGATGTTCCTAGCTGATGAAGTCCTGGGACTGCAGCACAGATGGAGAGTGATAAATGATTAAGATGTTATAGGATATAAATAACAATACTACAACGTTGTGTGTAGAGATATCAGCAAAACAAGGAATGCTTATCTGCTGGCTTGGTAAGCATCTTGTTTACGGCTGATCAGTTTTGCAACAGTTCTGGCTCCTGCCCAAAGCATAAGTTGGTATGTTGCTGCCAGGGCCCTGGGGCCACCAGCAGCCCTGACTGACCCTTCCTGGTTACTCCTTCTGGGCTGGGGAGATGGGATGGGCCCTGGCTGCCAGGCTCTGCCCTGACGGACACCTATTGGGATCTCCCACCACCACCAGTCCCCAATATTTGGTCCACAAAGAGAGCAACGAGGGTCCCAAGGCCAAGGGTGGTTTTTCCTTTCACCCATACTTGGAAACCACATTTCCCATTTGTCAGGAAGCCTTCCAGAAAACCTGGTGGGAAATATCTGCATTATCCAGTTTTAACCCAAATGACTGCAAGTATGGCAGTGCCGTGTGCAGCTGCTGATGGGATCCTAGAAAGGAGAAGAGTCCAATGAGCTCCCTGCACTTGCTGATGCCCTGGGGTTGGTCCTGCTCTGGGCACAGATCAGGGCATTGTTGATGAGTGTGATGTCAGAAGACCTGAAGACACATCTCTGGCAGTGCAGAAAGGTTAGGTTATTTGCAGAGAACCAGCCACTCACTGTTATTTGTAAGTTATCCGCTGAAAGCAACCCTGGATGCTAAGTTGTGTTTTGCTTTGCTACACTGGTAAATCCAGAAGAATTATTGCAGCTGCTGGTCTTATTTAAAAATATTTTCTCCTTTTTCCTAAGCCAAAAACCCAGCATCATTTCAGATGGGAAATAGAGGTAGCTTGTACGCCAAGTAAACCCTTACAGAATTTTTGTTTCAGCTTCTTGTGACTTGAGAGCTTGCCCAGTTTGCCCTGATTGTACCCAGCCAAAATTTTTCCAGCTTGGGTTTGGTTTACCTGATGAGAATTTGGTGTGGTTTGGACTTTTTGGTGCCACCTTTCCCAGGCAATAGGTCCCTTTCACATCTGCTTCTGCACAGGCAAGGGGGTTTCCTGAGGAGCCAAGCTGATTGTTCCCCATTCTTACCTTGCATTTCTGAGGGATTCTGGTGAAGTTAGTGTTGTTTGGAGCAAGAAAACTTCAAGAGACGTCTTTAAGATATGTATAAAGGGAAGCAACATAAGGACAACCAACTCTCAAGCAGTGTTTGTTGTTTGTCCTTCAACTGCAGATACTTCCCTATCTCACATGCCTAAGCTATTATATGCTAAACAAATGGCTTTGTCCTGAACAGCTGACTTCCAACACACAATTACCATAATTATTGTAGGTACTGTATGCTTCTGTCCACAGAGTAAGAACTGCATCTAATCAAAATTATCCCATAAACTGTGTAAAGATTTGATACTCTTTACCAGCATTGAATGCAGATTGCCTCCAAAGCAAAGGTTTCTGAATACATTATCTACACTATGAAATTAAAAATAGCATCCAACTGCATAACATCTTCCTCTCACCCACATTTCATATCTTCAACCAAGATACTTAAATTGGAAAAAGAGATAAAGCAGTTTAATCTCAGCATTCTAAAAAGTACAATTTACAACTGTGAAGCGTTAAGAGACTCTCTTTTTAACACTACTTAGAGATCTGCCACACCCTCACATGCACCCTGCAGCCTCAAGGAGCCACTGTGAGCTCTGGTCTTACAGCATCAGGTTTTCCTTTTAACAGCAAATGGGCCAGGATTTCTGTCTCCTCAGCTGTGAGGGTTTTGAGCTAGAAAGTTTATGCCCAGGTGGAAGGCATAGCCGTGATGCAGGGAACACACATGTGGTCCTTGCTTCATAGGATAGTACCTCCTCTGAACTTATACTGGGCAGATTTTTTTTATTATTTTACTGTAATTTTTAATTTTACTTAATTAGAAGTGAATAAACAAAATTTAAAATGGACTACACAATCAAAGCTGAAGGCAGTCTTCTCACCACATATCCCTGGATTCTTCTCCTTACCCTCCTCCTCAATTTCTAAATAGAAAAATGAGGGCACAAACTTAAAAGCTGTGTTAAATGAGAGTGGAGTTAAGCATATGTCCAAATGTCTTTGGGATTAAGTTCTATACATGTCTCATCAGTCTATTTACATGTAGCCACAAAATGAAAGCACACAAAGACTTTTCATGTATATTTAGGCTGAAGAATCAAATTTTAGGATGATTTGTAAAATAGGTTAAAAATGTATAATTTGAGTGGTGTATATTACATTGTCTGGTAAAGGAGAGCAAGAAGAAAGAATGATGTACAGATTTGCATCCCCTGTTGACAGCATTTGGAATTTAGAGAAAAATAAAAGCCAGCTAAAGAAAAGATAAACTAAGTGCAAGTATTATTTAGAAATCAGAAACACAATAGGAATTAAATGTTTATATGCAGCACAAGTGAGTATCAGCTGAATTTAAATCAAGACATGGAAATCAATAGCTGTCTGTTACTGTAGTGACAGCAGCTGCCAGATTGGTTGAGCTGGTTTGGGTTAATTTATTGGGGACTTATGGTTTGCAGCAAAATACAAAGTGCAGTGGTGATGAAAAGTCTTTTTGGAAGCTGTTGCTAAGAAAAGAGGAAACAAAACCACGCATATGCTATGAAAACAAACACATTTTAGTTATTGAGAAAACATCCTCTAGAATGGAAATAAAGGCTATGCCATGAAATTAGTATGTGCTTACACAACAGACTTGTACAGAAAATTTGCAAACCACAAGGATACACTGTTTACATAGAATCATCATGTATGTGTGGACATTCTCTAAACAGGGCAACTAACTCCTATTTAGAAATTTTCTCTTCAGTGAGGTCTCGTAATTTATTGAAGCAAAGGTTGATTACCTGTGACCATTATTTACAGTATGACAATGCAGCACCTCAGCCATGTATTCTTTCTGTCCCTTTCATCTCCTCATTGCTAAACAAGTTTCAAGAATCACCTTGTGAGTTACAATGGATAATCTACACATTATTTACATACATGCGGGGAATAGTGGTTCCATGAGGACCTCACTTTCCCACACAAACCTAGTAATCAGGAACATATCACCAGCCTGCCTAGGATTGCTCTATCCTCCCCCCCTGGAAGTCATCTCTCGTGAGGACTCAGTTGTACCTCCCCAGGACAGAGACACCCCAGCTGCAGCTGGCCTGGAGCTGTGCTGACTGGGCTCCTGGTTGCAACTGCTGTTTTGTTCATAGAATCATAGGATGGTTTGGGTTGGAAGGAACCTTAAAGACCACCTAGTTCCAAGCCCCCTGCCCTAGGCTGGGACATCTTCCACTAGACCAGGTTGCTCAAAGCCCCATTCAACTTAGTTTTACACATTTCCTGGGATGGGGCATCCACAGTTTCTCTGGACAACCTGTACCTGTGTCTCACTTCCCCCAGACTGAAGAATTTTACCTCTCTCCCAGTGTGGGTATTTATGTCAGTCCACTTCTTCTAGTTGACTACCGACATTCAAAAATTTGAACAAATGTTTACCTTGGAGACCTTTTCAAATTTCAGTGAATATTTTTCCCCAATCACAAACTGACTATTTTTGGTGTTTTGTCAGGAAGGGCTGCAGAGGCAGTAGGCACAGTTAACATGCTAGCTTTATTTCCTTAGACAAAGAAGATAAAAGTGTTCTTTAATTGAGTGAGGTTCTTCTCTTTGAGTTTTCTTCACTGCTCATGGCCTTCCTTTTTGATCATTTTCAATTCAGCCCCATGGCTACAGATAGTAAGTAAGATTTTTAAAAGAAATTAATGATTTTAGACACATTCTTAATGTCCTATTCAAAGCATATGAGAGGGTCTGGTATTTCAGAACATTATTACTTTGATGTTTGTAGAAAATCAGAATCTGTTAATGCCTCGTAAGCATGTTTTGCTCAGGTAGAGCCAAAAAATTATAACAGTGGTTAAGGAAGATATGAAGGAGAGCAAACATCATCCAAGTATGATGTTTGAAGCTCTGTCATCTAATCCATGAACCAAATATGAGCCATTAATCATAAGTGGACTAGAGATATAAATGAAATATTGCCTACTTAGAGAAAGGATGACAAAAGGCAACCACCTGATGGAAATTCAAGATAAAAAGCATTTGAATGTACTTACTGAGGACAGGCATTCACAGTCAATGAATTCAAGCTGCTGGATCAGCTGGACCTCAGCCATTTTATCACCGATGGTCGTGTTACACTTGATATTTGTTTTCCTGCCTTAATAAAGGCAATTTTTGTGATAAATCCAATGTTAAGTCAAACAGAGTTGCATTGGTGGACAAGACTGAGAATGTCTGATTCTGAAGGAAGTGGGATGCTGGGATTTGAAACACCCCAAGGACCAAGCAGTTAAAGCAACTAACTGAGGAGTCAGGCAACCCAGTGAGGATCAAGGTCTTGACATCCCTGCAGTGGCAGGTGGCCAGTGAGACTGTGCAGCCACTTCACCAGAAGGAAATCACAGAGAAAAAGCAATTAATGTGTCATCAAAGCCACAGCAGCATACTGTCAGGGAAATGAGAGGAAAGAGAGCTACAACAATGATTCTAATAGATCCTGAAGTAATGAAATGCTTCCAGAAATGCCTTGCTTGGATAGAAAGTCAAAATGATAAAGTCTGTGCAATTTCTGTTATCAAGGCAACTCCTTATGATGACTATAAATAAGTATTTAAAGAAACATATGTCATCTGATACTGTTCTCTTTTTTGTTGTAGCACAGATGTCAGAAGATGTGTAAGCACTTAGTGAGAACTATTTTTTGTAGTGCTGTGAACTATCCTCTGATTTTTTAGGATGCTTTTCTGCATCAACTTTTTGAACAAATACATCAAGTAATTTGCAAATAGTTGGAGGAGCATAGTTTGTACACCATATCCTCATTCTATTTCTGGGTATCAGATTCTTGTTGTGTATGTCTTGCTTTAAGTAATAGCTATATAAAACAAATAAATACAGTATTATTGGTATTTTATGAGAAAATTCATGGGTTAAGATGAAGACAATTTAAGAGAGAAAGTAAAAGCCATGCACAGAAGCAAAGCAAAATAAGGAATTCATTCCCTCCTTCCCATGAGCAGATGGGTGTCCAGCCATCCCTGGGAAAGCAGGGCTCCATTACGTGTAATGGCCACTTGGGAAGAAAACCGCTGTTGTTCCAAATGTCCCCTCCTTGCTCCTTCTTCCCCCAGCTCTGTATGCTAAGGATGATGCTGTATGGTTTGGAATATCCCTGTGGTCAGTTGTGTCAGCTGCCCTAGCTGTGTCCCCTTCAAAATCCTTGTGCACCCCTCACTGGTGGGGTGAGAGGCAGAAAAGGCCTTGGCTTTGTGTAAGCCCTGATCAGCAGTAACAAAAACATCTCTGTGTTATCAACACCATTTACAGCAAAAAGCCAAACCACAGCCCTGCACCAGCTAGAGTGAAGAAAATTAACTCTAGTCCAGCCCAAACCAGCACAGATTTACATTATTTTATTGAGTAACTACACAATGATGCGCTATTCTGTCACATTACCTACATTTAGAAAAAATAATGAAAATAATGGTTGTGAAACTAGAACAATAGGCTGGAAGTTCCCCTTGTTGACAGCACTTCAGTTCATTTGCAACCAGGTATAGTGAGAAAAAAGTGAATAAAAGCTGACCAGTCTGCCAGCAGTAATTTTAAGGCATCCTTTCCATCCATCCCGAACAATTGCATAAAGAAGGTGCAGTGTAGAAAATGAGATCATTTCAGTTAAAGGTCACCACAAAATCCTACTAGTCTTTAAGGTATTCCATTCCTCCTTTTTTTATTTGCTATTGATGACTTCAAAAATAGGTATTTAGGGAAGCTGATAAAGTATCCTGTGTACAGTGTTACATAAAAAATAGTAGACTGCAAATGGGAAAATTAACATTCAGAGGTATTCAGCATGTTCATTTGGGATTTTTTTCTTTTTTTTTTATGAGCACTGGAAGGGTTCTTTAAAGTATGTCAGATATTTGTCACACATTGTTTGATTGCTAAACTTGTATTTGTAAAACTTCCTTTGATTCTTTAGTTGTGTGTAAAAGCTTCTCATTTTGAAAAGACTGCTAGCCTTTTCCATCTCTGGTATTTGTGATTTTTAATAATTTTTTTTCTGGTTTTTTGTTTTACAAAATGTCTGTAAGGGCTCAATGTGGAGAAATGAAGGACACAAAGAACACCCAGTAAACAGAGAGCTGTTTTCTTCAGTGCTAATTGTAGTCATGGGGAAAATTTCAGAACTTACTAGCTGCCTGCAGTTTCTCTCAGAGCAGTGCAGAGATGTGTTGTTACATTGTACAGTCTGAGTAAACTTTCGATCTTAGCAAGTTACTCGTTCCTTTCCTAAGTGCAATCTGCAGCATGAGGTCTTTCTCACCCACGGCTGCAGCCTGAAAGCCGAGATGGCAGGAGAGAGCAAGAACACCTTTCCCTCCTCTACACAGCAAGGACTTCCTTGCCATATGTAGGTGTTCCCAGTTTTCTGTGGTACCAGACTGGATTCCTGCAGATGGCTTTACACAGAGCCGTCCTTGAAAATCACTAGAAAATTTGGCTAGCAGATGCTTCAGCTGCCATGTTTCCCACAGAGTACCAAATCTGTCTCCATAAGGTATGGTGACTTCTTGTTAAATTCCTTGTCCTGTTAGTTACAATCTAATTAAGTAGACCTGTCTCATTAATCTGTATTAAATCCCATATATTCAAGGTACTATGTCTCCTTTCACACTTATATAAGTCCCTGTCCGGTGAGTTCAGCCAGAATGATTCAGACTGACATTTCCAAATTAAATTAGAGGTCTGTGCATTTTAAATGGAGGGTCTGAAGCTCAGGAACTGTGAACCTTTGACTTTGAAATGCACTTTTCCTTTTGGCCTGATATAGCATAAGCTTGTTGCGATGCAAGTCCCAGCACACATTTATCTATTTACTCATGTAGTTTCTCAGGGAATAATTTCAGGGAAACCAGGGGATTTCAGGGCAAGGGAGTTTCACCAAAATTAATTGAACTGGATAGAATTGGTGTAAGCAGATGTTGTAAACATTGTGTAGTATCTTGGCCTAGGGGGCACCCTAAGTACATTTTTGCAGTGAAGAAATAAATACAGGAATGATTTTAAACATTATCCAGGACTGAACAGTCACGTTGTTTAGCAGAGAAGACATTCAGCTGACATCTCGTTCACTCTTTGGGAGAGTCCCCATTGCCATCAGACCACCAAAATTTGTCACTGGGTTTCACAAGAGCAGGTGCCCAGGAAACCTTCAAGATTTGAGACATGTGCCCTCTCTGTAAGGAAGGGAAACCAGCTGCCTTTGAGTATTGCATGGCATTGCTTGGAGGGCACAGGCTTGTGGCAAGGAAACCATTTGTGAGATGAGTTTTCCCTGAGGAGAAACTAGGCCCGTTGTCTTCTGGACCATGTTCTTCCAGTCTTTCTCCTTAGCAGTTGGCACAAAGCACTTCTGCTGAAAGTTTTTTAATATTGAGTTATAAAAGCAATCAGTTACTTATTTTTAAATGTGGAAAGAATTACTCTTAGCTTACTAACAGCTTTGCTAGCCAGAGATGAAAACTGCTGAATGTCTGAATGAATCTGCTCTATTCATCAATTCATGGAGTCTATAATCCTCAGAGAGTGTAAAAGATTTACAAGACATCCGTCAATACTGAATTTTGCATTGATTTGGATTTCACATTTGTTTGAAAGACATCTGAAATCATAACCAGGCAGACACTTTCCTCCTGAGAAAGCCTTGGAGGAGGAGCTTTTTTTAAAAGGATGTAAAATCACCTAAATCTGTAAAATATGCGGACGACAGTGTGACTTGAGACAGTAGACAAGAGGGTGTTGGATGATTATCAATGCTAGTTTTTAAATTTCTGGGAATCCTTGGGTTCAAGGGGTGTCTAGTCCTGTCAAAAAAAAAAAAAACAAAAAAAAACAACAAACTAAAAACAAACCCAGAGAGGAAGTAACCCCATACAGTCATAGGTTTGTGTAGAAGCTATTGCAAGTTTCTAAGTATCTCAGAAGTGAGTCCTAAATTTCATGAGTTAATCCTATTTAATTTTAATGGATCTACTAGTACAAGGAAGAGCTGAGCCATCAGACCTTTACAAAGCTCCATATATACAGACATTGATCCATTTATGTTCATTTCTTAGCAGTTGCAGCAAATAAGTGTAAGCAATCAAAACTTAAAAATGCTGTTGCTTTGTTTCTTACAGATAGGGCAACTTGAAAGCCTAAATACAAGAAAGGAGGTGAAAACGATGCTGTAGCTGGCACATTTTAAACAAAAACCTATGAGAAATGTTTACTTTGCTAAAAGAAAAGGAGAAAAAATGTTGACTATATTAGTAAGATTAAATCCCTGTTTTATCTGAACAAGGCTGATAGATGATGATGATGATTCTTAATCTTTGTTCACAAGCAAACAATTCAGTGTCTATAACTGTGGGCTACCTATGCATGTTTTGCACTGTTCATATATAGCAGGTGGCTTTTGTAAATCATGAAAGGAAAGCAGCTGAGTGAGCAGAATAAAAAGGACTGGAGACAATTTATCAGATAGCTGGTATATGTTTCAACTTACTTCAGACAGGAATACACGAGCCTTCTACTTGTTTCCAAGGCAGAATAAAATTGTATAATTTTAGCAGCATTGATCCTTGCAGAATAGCTTTATATCTCCCCAATAATTTAGCTAGAGAGTCTGCACAACTAGACAGTCAATCTGACCTGTCTCTCTTGGCAGGAAGCAGAGGAGGGAGTAGCCATGTTAGGAAAACCAAAAGTGGAATTTCAACAAACCAGGTTTCCAGGCTTCAGCCATTGCTATTCCAAACAAATCTCCTTTCAAACCATTTTCTACAATACACTGGACTTTTTTATAAGAGCTGAACAGAACTTTTCCAGTAGAAAATCTTCTATCGAAAGAGGTAATTCTGATGAAATAGGAGTAGAAAAAAAGAATTATTTTTAAATAAATACTGGAACATCCATTTTATGTTAATGATTGATTTTATCTGAAGTAAAAACTGTCTGGCATTGTATAAAATGCTTAAAAAGAAAACAGGACAAAACACTTTGGATGCCATCAAAACAGAGTATTTCAATCAACCTCCAAGTGATTTTTAAATTGTGTAACATGGGAATATGAAAATTATTCACTTGTCCTTCATTTCAGAAAGAAAAATTATTCAACAGCAGGCAATTTCCCTTAGAAAGCAACCACTGCCTACAAGACAGCTCCAGCCCTGCTCTGCTTTTGCCCTGATTCCCTCCTTGATGGCAGCTCATATCTCTGCAAAAAATGCCTCAAGGATGGTTACCAGATGATAAAGGTACCATATGTTAAGAAATTTGTGAAGGTGGTAAGACTTCGGATGTGGGCTGTTTCTGAGGGAAGAAATGTTAGATCTGTGAGCCACAGTAGGATCAGGATGTGTAGGAGTCAGGGACAAAAGGCAGTGGAATGGCTCTGGCCTCTTTGGTGAGACAAAGACAACAGTACTAGTGGTGCTACCTCCCGATGGTGAAACCCTTTTCTTCCCCCATGATGGTCCGTCCGGTGTCATGGTTTAGCACAGTTTGGGTTTTTAGTTAAGGAGGGGCTCTATCAGCCACGGAAGTGATTCTTTGCAAAGAGATCAAAGCCACTGCAGTCCCAGTGCTGTCTTTCCTTAGCCTTTCCTAAAGCCTCTTGATATCCCAGGTGTCTTCATATGAGCCCCGACTTTTGTCCATTTCCACCTGCTCCTACCTGCTGCTGCAGGGGTTGGAGAGGCAGCACTTGCAGCCATGGCTGGGCATCAGGACCCAGTGACCTGCTTTCCCATCTCAGCAAAACTCAGACCATCACAGAGGAGAACAGCCCTGTGTGACAGCTCTGCATGAGCCTCAGCATAAGGACCGGCTGTCTTTGTGAGTGCCAGGTTAGAAGGGATGAAGGCTACAGGGTGCTATATGTTAGGAAGAACCAATGGGAGCATTTGCAAATGCTTTCCCTGCCAAAGCCAGAGAAGCAACCCAAAACTTAACCACTGGAATAATTTGCTGTCGTGCTGCAGGTTCGTTGTGTCAAGGGCAGAAACTGAAGTTTAGTCATTAAAACGTGGGTGAAGGGGAATTTGTTCCCCCTTTTTGTGCACATCTGAATGTTTCTCCACATCTGGCCCCAGCAGGAATGCCCTATGCTGGCCTTGGAGAAGCTTCATGACCACGAGCAGAGGACAGGAAGCCCCTCTGACCCTGATTCCCTCCTTGGGAAACATTACCTGCAGGAAAAGGGGGCACCAGCAACCCCCTGGGCTGGGTCCTCCATAATAAACATAGCTCATGGATAAACACAGTGTAGACAAATAACTAGCTGTGTGACAGTAGAAACCGCTCAGATATTGACACAAGGGGAAGACACCCCTGAGGCAGCACTCACTGCAAACCTGTCTCCGAATAAGCAATAGTTAAATGTTTGTCCTTGCCTCTTTCTTTCAAAAGTAGGGCAAATATCTATAGAGTTCCCAGCGGGGAGGTAATCTAACTTTAACTTTCAAACAGTCAAGTAAAACACCCGAGACCTGTGTTAGGGATGCAAGCAGGTCGTCTGAATTATGATTATTCAATCTGGTATTATTTTAATCTGGCATGCCTCTCACGTGCTTCATTTAGGTTCATCTTGACCTGAAAACTGCAATCTCAATGCCTTTTATGCCTTTATCCTTACAGGCGATTTATCTTGTTGCAGTGTATTTTTTCTTTTCTTTTTTTTCTCCCCAATTATAAATATTAATGTTAGTAGCGAAGCCCTGCCCGTGAGGCAGACCGGCACATTTCATTGTCTCGGGTCTTCCGAGCTTGGTCTGGGTCCCCTTCTATCAGCAGCCTCTTGGTTTAACTCTCTCTCTTGCTAATTGAGGCAGGAAGAATATGAATTAAGAGCCACGGGGGGTGAAAGCAAACACCTCCCCTACAGCCGCAGCGTGCTCCGGGTGATGCTTCCTTACTCGTTTACAAGACAATAGCCGAAAAAATTAAGGAGGGGGAGAAAATGACTGATCCTTCTGTATGAGATAATGGATGAGCCCGGGATGACCTGTTTTTTTCCTTGCGCTGGAGCGGTGCTGAAGACAGAGGGCACCCGCGCCCAGCCCACAGCCGTCGCCCCGCCGCCAGCGCGCCAGCTCGGGGCGGCCGGAGAGCCGCCAATGCCCGCTCCCAGCAGCCAGGGAGCCGCTGCCTCACCCGGCCAGGTACGTCTCGGGGGTGGCCCTCGGAGCGGACCGCGGGGCTGCCGCGGGGCGGGCCGGGCAGGCGGATGGCCGGGAGGAGACGGGCTGCGGGCTGCCCGCGGGAGGCTGCTCCGGGGGCTCTGCCTGCCTGCCTGCCTGCCTGCGGGGCGGACGCGCAGCCAGGACGGCGGCTCCCCTCGGAGCCTCGCCTTCCTCAGGACCGTCTCCAGCCCCCCGCACCTCTGGGCGGACACGCAGCCCCGCCGGCCCCGGCCCCGCTGCCCGGCGGCGGGAGGGACGGGAGCGGCGGGCAGCCCGCGGCGGTGCGAGCCCCGGCAGGGCTGTGCGAGCAGGGTGTGAGCGAGCGCGGAGCCTGTGCGTGCGGGGACACCGCGGCAGCAGCGCCTGGCCGGGGGCAGAAGTTTTGGGGAAGCGCCCCGCAGCGCTGGCGGGCGGCCGAGCCGGAGGTGGCGGGGCCGGGACAGCGGGACGCTGGAGCACCGCGGCAGCGGGGTGCCGGGACAGCGCGACGGGAGGCTGCGGGCAGGGGCAGCGGGACGGGGACACCGCGGCCGGGGGGCGGGGGGCTGGGGCCGCGGTCCGTCCCTGCCCCGGCCGTGCCGGGCGCTGTCTCGGGTGCTGACGGCTCGGCGTGCAACAGGGAGCCAGCCCGGGCGCGCTCCCGGGCGGCGGCGGCGCTGGCATCTTCCCTCCCTGCCGCCGAGCCCTGTCGCCGGGCTCCCGCCGCTCCCCGCCCGAAGCCTGTCTGCACGGCACATCGGGGCTTTTGCCCGCGGTTGCCTTAGTAACTAATATGTATTTTCCCCTGCTTTCATGTGTGTGTCCCTGACTGAATTACGGTTTTGCCCCCTACACACGGAAAAGTTAATCTAAACTGTAGAGTGCTTCCTTTCTTCCTCCCTTCGCTGACCTTTAAATGACATTTCCCGTGGCTGGCAGGGCAGACTGCTCGCTTTCTCTTTTCACTCACATTATGGATAGAGAAAGGAAATGTCTAAACTGAGAAAGATGCCTTCAGGTAATCAGAACGCAAAAGAAAGAAGCTCTTGTCACCCTGCTTTCAGGGCTGGGGCTTCTGGGGCCGGGCTAGGGCTCTTCTCCGACGAGCTACCTTCCTCCTCAAACTTTCAAAACTTCCCGGGGGCAGAGGGGGTGTGTGTACTGGCTGGAGGTGCGGGAAGTAGCCGCCTTGGCTTGAAAAGCAGACGCAAAAAGGATTGTAGAAACTCAGCATATGGGAGTATGCCTGATCGTATATCAAGGCAAATAAATACATGTTTTAATCCCTCTTGAAACTTCTTGTTGAGAGGCTTATCGAAACAAATTGCCCTGGGCATTTGCGAAGCAGCCATCTCTGTGTGGGATTGCTTTATCGAGCTCAGGTTTGACACCGATTTCCCGGTTAGCCCGTTTTATCCCCTATTTCTATGCCACCAGGTTAAAAGTCACTAGGATGACGGCTGTCTTGGCACCTTCAAGAGTGATGCTGTGAGGCTTCGCTGTGATGGTATTTGAAGCAACTTGGCCGTCGTCAGGGAGAAGCAGATGCCATTTCCTACATGTCCTTAAACCATGTGCAGGCAAGGGGAGCCCATGAAATTCGTAACCTGGGTCTGGATGACATCGTGCAACAAAATGATTGGTGTGCTGCTGGTCTTTTTCCCTGCTCTGCTCCTGGAGATGGACGTGCTGCCCAGGAGTGGTGGTCGGAAGGTTCTTCTCTCTGCAGCCTCCTCACAGCGGTCGGTGGCTCGGATGGACGGGGATGTCATCATCGGGGCCCTCTTCTCTGTCCATCACCAGCCGCCAGCTGAGAAAGTGCCCGAGAGGAAGTGCGGAGAAATCCGGGAGCAATACGGCATCCAGAGAGTAGAAGCCATGTTTCACACTTTGGATAAAATCAACGCAGACCCGGTCCTGCTACCTAACATCACTCTGGGCAGCGAGATCCGAGACTCCTGCTGGCACTCCTCCGTGGCCCTGGAGCAGAGTATCGAGTTCATACGGGACTCTCTCATCTCCATCAGGGACGACAGGGACGGAGGCACCCGCTGCATTTCCGACTCGCAGACCCAGCCCCAGACCAGAGTGAAAAAGCCCATCGCGGGGGTCATCGGCCCCGGCTCCAGCTCAGTTGCTATCCAAGTCCAAAATCTACTCCAACTCTTCGACATCCCCCAGATCGCTTACTCCGCCACCAGCATCGACCTGAGCGACAAAACGCTGTACAAGTACTTCCTCAGGGTGGTCCCCTCCGACACGCTGCAAGCCAGGGCCATGCTTGACATCGTCAAGCGCTACAACTGGACCTACGTGTCCGCCGTCCACACGGAAGGTGGGTATGGGGCAGCCCTGGCCTCGCCGGCCCGGCCCCGGGGCGCTGCGCCAGGATGCGCTGGTGCCGGCTCATCCTCCGGGACCCGGGGCCGGGGCTGCGGCTCCGCCCCGGCAAAGCGCCGGCCGCTGCCGCCCGCGGAGACCGGGAGGCGAGCGTGGAAAAGCGGGAGGGGTGCGGGGGTGCCGCTCCGGCGGCGCGGAGGGACCCCCGGCTGCGGGCAGCGGGAGCGGGGCTCGGCGGCGCAGGAGCGCCCGCAAGAGATCGGGCGTCTCCCCGGCGGTGCCGGCCCCGTCCCCGTCCCCGTCCCCATCCGCACGCAGCGTGGTTCCGGTGTTCCTAAATAAAAGTGTACAGATGTGAGCAGCTGGAGCTGGGGCGGGCGGCCGCTGCCCTCCGGCGGGTCCGTGGGGCCGCTTGGTCCGTGGGGCTGACGCGCTCGGTCGCTGCCATCGCGGGGAGTTTGGCAAAAGGGAATCAGGGCTCGGCAGGGACTCCGGGATTAGCTGCTGGCTTTGCTGCATGTGAACTGATTTCCTGGGTCTGCGGACAGAGAGGAAAGAAACCTGAAAGCCCCTCCCCTGTCCAGGTAGCCCCTGCAAAAGCAGGTGCCGTGGGAAAGGGCAGGCAGAGGCTCGCCAGCCAGCCAGTCTGGGCAAGCGTGCTTGCATGCAGCTTGAGCAGTAGCCAAAGCTAACGCTCTGCACAATCTGTTCATAGTCAACAGGTCCTCTTCATTTTAAATGTCAAAAGAAAAATAGCAATAGTAAGGTTATTTTAAAGAGGAGACATTGGTTTATAGCCAGGCTAGGTGGACCAACATAAATTACAGCAGTAACTGCATTTGATAGAAAACAAACTCTTGTGATATATTATTGGGGTATTCCTGTAGTCCAGTTGTGGTCCTCAAAATGGGATTTTTAAGTATGAAATTGCAAATCTGACCACATTATTGCTATAGCTATGCAACTATTCTGTTTATCTGAGTGTATCTCTTGTATAGATTTGATTTATGATTCCCTCTGCTTACTGAGCTGACTCCACACCTTTCATTCTCACAGAGATGACTAAGTAAAATGAGGTAAGAATATATTTTGTGACAAAAAAATAAAAGAATCTCCAGGAAGAGTTCCATATTTACATCATTCAGAAGGGAACTGGATTGATTTTCACACCAAAATCAGAAAGTACTGCAATTTGAGGGGGCTGGGGGACAAGTGAGAGCATGAAGCAATGACCTGACATTTGCAGTTAATTTATGCCCTGCTCAGATGAGAAAATAATCTGCTAGTAAGACTCCAACACGAGCTATTAAGATTCTTTATTGTTGAGAGATATGATTAGATCCTGTGGAAGGCCAGGATGACAAATAAACATGGAAGGGGTACATTCTTTGTTGATGTAAATAGCCATCTCTCCCTTCAAGGCACTCTGGGGAGCTCTGCTAACTCACTGTGCCTGAGGAGTTGCCTCGAGGGACTGGTTGCCTCTCTGTCCCACTCCTGTTAACATCAGTGGGCTTTACCTCTTTTGGAAAAGACAACACCTTCTGAAGGTTCATTAAAAAAAAGGATCATTAAAAGTAGCAACTTCAGTCATTGCTTGTGAGAAATTTTAATTAGATACCTATTTTTATGAATGTTACTGACTGATGAAAAATAATTGTTGCAAGATATTTTTAGACTTTGAAGTGATACTTCTGAAAATAGGGATAGCCCACAAGGCAGCACTCTCCTCTTAGGAAAGGTCACAAGGATTTTGCAGGTCATGCAGCTTGAGATTCAGATTTACTTTTTTATTATTAATCTCTGTCTGCCATTCCCTTATTGTTAAATCTAAGCCAAAAATGTCACTGAAAATATGTAACAAGCTTAAACTTTTGCATTTGTTTCCAGAAAGACAAGCTATTGACCCCCACCCAATTGCTGTTTGGTAGATTCCAAAGATTATTTTTCTCTTCTATTTAAAGTGAAATTAGTATTCATGAAAATCGGTGAAAATGGTTGCATTTCTGTTGTTTCAAATCCCATGCATTCACTGTATTGTTAAAGGTGAAATCATTCTTTGCAGACAACACACAGCCACTCCGAATAATAGTCTGTGTGAGCAGAGCTGCTCCATCCACGCTGTGTTTGAAAATAAAGGGATAAAATGTAGTCAGAAACATTCCTCCTCCACAATTACTCATAGGCCTCTACACTGTCTTAATGGTGGGCTGCAAAATGTGCTGGGAGGAATTCTAGGGCATCACTGGTTGGAGAATCTCTTCAACAAGGACTGTGAGGAAGGGGTATGTTTCTAGGAAATGCACAGGCTGTCACTGTGAAGAAGTTAATTCCTTCCCCTTCCAGGTGCTCCAGATCCAGTCTGACCCCCTCTCCAGAGCAGAAAAGCTGCTTAGTTCCGCCCTGACCTCTGGTTCTCATGGGGATGGCCAATGCTCAGCTCCTGCAGGCGCCCAGCCACAAGGGGATGCAGTGAGACCACTGAGCTGACTGCCCGCCTGTGTCAGCGAGCCCGCAGTCCGCACTGAGCCGGGGCAGGGTCACTGAAACTGCCCAGAGACATGAGCCCTTTCCCAGCCTCAGCCATCCAACTCCTCTGCTTACCCTTCCTCTACTCCTGCAGCCGAACTGAAGTTGGCTGAATGCCCAAACCAACACCTGGGTACACAATCACAGCTTCAATGACAATCACAAGTGAATGCCACACAATTTGTTGCCCGAGTTTCTAAACATGAAACCTACACATGGCACAAGGATGAACATAAAGAAGTCATCTATATAGGATGATGTCTTTAAGTAGTTTGCATATGACATGTAAGTTTATTCTTCATGGGTCAATATGATAATTAATTAGTGATGATGACTTGTAACTATGCTCAGTCTCTACACTCTGGTACATGAAGCTGCATGGAGATGTGCCAGACCTGTTGGGGTTTTTTACATAGTGGTTTAAGACGTATAAACACTGCACCTGGGTAAAAACTTCTCAGTTAGTGAATAAAATCTGTTTTCAAAGGTCCACATAGCACAGTGCTCCTTGTACATAAAAATTGACACATAAAACTCCACATTAAAGATGAAAGAAAGGAGTTACTGTGTTTTGGTTATTTTATTATGTATCTCAGGTGAGCATAGTTGCCCACCATGAGAGTCAGTTTTTTCCAGAGTGGGCAACAATCATTAAATGCTGTAACAAATCTGTGCATCTGTCAGTGGAAGGCTGTATGACCATATAGTAGTTATATATAAGTCAACACTTATTTTTTAAATTTTCTTCAAAGGTAATTCAGTGTTTGAGTTCTTGGTGTGTCTACATCTCAGGTTTTAGGCTTGAAAGTCATTCTTGAAATGCGCATAAGTGGATGATTAATTTTGAGGCGAAGCTCCCGAAGGAAATCAAAGGCATCAAAAAGCACGTCTTAAATTGGGCACAATCCTTAGTGTGATGAGGGCAGAAGGAGCTATGCTTGCTTAGGGTAACCTTCCAAGTGAGATATTCTGGTCTTTAGCAGGATAACCTCAGAGTCAGGTATTACTCTCAATTTAGACCAGGCAGCCACTGGTGATTTGGTAACACTGTGAAGAACTACAGGGGACAGTCTTTCTGGTCTGGAGAAGAGCCCCCGGGCTGCCTGTGGAACAAGGCAAGAGATAGCAAGCACCACTGCTGTGCTGCTTTCATGCTGAAGGCACGGAAATTAATGGGGTTGCCCCTGGAAAATGCAGAATGCTCATGAGATTGATGTAGGTGATGCTGGCTTCCAAAACCCACAAGACACCTGCACCCTGGCTAGTGATTAGCATGAACTCTCCACCAAATCCCTCACTTTTACCTGTTCCTCTTGTACATGGAGCAGGAGAGATGATGGTGTAAGTAGTCCTTTCATCACCTCTTCTTTTAAGTACACCACTTCTGGATAAGCAAATAGAAATACTTAGTGCCCGTACCTGGCTTTTCATTTAAATCATTGCCTACCTATTAGCCACATAAAATGTATGTGAGATTTTTGATTCTGTGAAAACAAAATCTAAATAGATTCATTCGAATGCTGTTTGCAATGTATGGACCATGCTTACTCTTTATTGTAAAAATAACCCTTTATTAAAAAAAATTCCATTCCAACAGATTAACATGCAGACTTCCCAGAAGCAATTTTGGAAATGGAATGATTAAGTTAATTGCACCAAATTTGGACTGTTTAGAAATTAATTTTAGAGAAAAGTGAGATGTTTCTGGACTTGATTAAATTTTATCAGATTTGTATTGCCAGGCTGTTCCTTTTTCTTGAGTATAAGGCTTAAAATGAACTATGATGAAGCAGATGGCACATCTGTAAAGACTTGCACATCAAAGTAAGTAAGTATATTATCTTCACAATGATTTTTGATAACTTGACTGCTGCACACTATCCATCGTACAGGAAACTCATAAACATGGTTATATTTGTTGGAAAGAGGGTGGAAAGGAGTGAATCCTGCACTTTATTGCAAATCTCACAAGAAATAAATTAATTCAGTAGAACCCACTAAAGTAGCTTTAGATATGCTGGAAGATAATACTTCTTTTTAAAGATAAGTGGGGCTATATTGATCAAATTACTCAAAGGAATGATTTTCATAAAATTGTGTTTAATTTCTCAGAAGGTGTTTCTAAAGATGTTCTATTACTAATTCTATGGTGTCACTCAGTGATTAATACTTTTTGATAAAAATATTGTCAGGCAACAGAGATGAGGAATTCCAGTTCAAATGCTTGAAATTTTAGAGTGTGCCAATATTTGTATAGACACCAACAATTACAAAAATGCTCTTAAAGGTTAAGTTCATGTAGTGGTATGAATTGTGCTGAGATGTGTGTTCATAAATGCATATTTCAATCTACTTTCTTCTGTGTTTAAGTTGCTTCACTAACCACCTTCGGAGGCTTTGTGACAGGAAAAAAGGGAGAGGCATATGCCCAAGAAAAACAGAAATTAGTTTCAAAACAAGTATCCATACATTGGATGCATTAATTGTATTAATTAGAAGGTGCTGGGAAAATCATTTACATAGATTAAAGTTGAAAAAGTTATGGTTGGTGACAAACACTGTAGAGATCAAGAGAAATTCCTTCTCGAAGATATATTGCTTTGCATTACTCCTAAATTCACAAATAGTATCGTTTTTCAACTACGCAACTGGCAGCTGCATGAGTTAAATCATCTCAAAAGGTTCATCGAACTCCTGTGCCTGCCTTCTCAGCAATACTGCTAGAGTTCATATTTATCAGTCAGCACAACGGGTTCATTTGTGCTTTTATTTTTTCTACATTATGTCCTTGCTATCAGATTTCTATGTCCTACAATCCTTGTTAACTCTGAAGGTTTCTTGTCTCACTGAAGACTTTTAAAAATGTTAAATGAACTTAGCTTTCTCAAAAAGCTATGAGAAAATGCCTCTAAAATATACCTTCGAACCTGTGGTTCATAACATGGAGGTGCTTGCACTAGGTTTCTCAGACAGAAAACAAAAAGCTATGTGGAGTAAAAATCATATAACTAGAAGCAGTGTCATCCACTGAGAAACCTTCTTTAGGGGTCTGGTACATCAGTGAGCTGGTAACTGTAGCGAGATCCCAGAAGCATTGCACCTGGCACATGCAGCCCAGAAAAATGCTGATCCAAGTTGTTACTAAGTGGTGCTCACGCAAAGCAATACAGGGATTTCAGTTTATCTCCTGGGTGGCAGGTGTGCTTGGGGCATAAGCCACTGTCACAGATGGCAGAAATTAACACCTGTGCCTGCAGTCTGAACTGGAGGGCCAGGAACTGATTGGACATGATTGCACCTAATGAAACTGTCCTTTCACCCGTGGGTATCTAAGGAATGCTAAGGGTTATCACCAGAGATGCTTGGAGAGAGGTGTGCAAGGGACAAATGCCATCCAGCGGGTAACCAGCTCAGATTTGCAGTCTAATTTTTCAATAGTGTTTCCTTAAACACTGTTATTACTATTAATGTACATCTTAAAGAACAATTTCTAAATCTGGTTTGCCATCAGAAAGTTGGCTGTTGAGAGAGAGGTTGAATATGAAAAGAAACAGGAGCAGGACAGAGCATACCTCCACAGTTCCAGTCGGTAGCAAGTTCCCAAGTCCTAGGTCTACCAGCCACCAGCGAAGGTTTCCTTTAGGAGTTTGTCCAATCCCATTTTGTATCATTTATACTTTGGTCTCTAGAGCATCACACAATCACAGAATAATTAAGATTGGAACAGACCACTGGAAGTCATCTCATCCAGCCTCCCTGCTCAAGCAGGGTCCAATAAAGCATGTTATTCAGGATTTTGTCCAGATGTCTTTTGATTATCTCCTGGAGAGGAGATTCCACAATCTCTCTGGTTAGCCCGTTCCAGTGCTCAGTAACACTCACAGTAAGAAGTTCTCCCTCAATCTTATAAATTAATAAGTACCTTGTGTGAACAAATGTTTCCTGTTATTCACTTAAAATTATTCTTTGGTAACTGCATTACCTTCAGAAGTTCATACAAAACTGTTCATCATTTGTTAATCCTGATCATTATTCTGTACTCCTAATTCCAGTATGAAATGTGGGCAAGCAGAGCTATATTCAGTATTCAGGGTGGGGGTACACCATGGTTAAACTCGCTTGTGAGGTAACAATTTCAGTATTACTCTCAGACCTTTCCTGATAAAACTTCCAGTAGTCCACTACTTTTTTAATTACCACCATGCACTGAATGGATGTTGTCAGAAAATATCTTAATATTACCACAAAACCTGGTTCTTAAATGGTAAGGCTTACTTCAGAGGCCATCACACACAGGGTTATCCTCATGTGTGTTGCCCTTAATTTATTAACACAAATTTTATTTCCTACACTTTGGTTCCTATCTGTTAACCAATTATTAATCCAGGACCTTCTGTTGTATCTCATAATACCTCTATTTCTGTCAGAGACTTTAACAAGAGACCTCATCAAAAGCTTCTTAAATCCTAATTACTCTATAGTGATTGTATTATTTTGGAGCAGGGTTACCTGCTCCAAAAAAAAAGTCCAATTAGCTTCTGAGGTATTTTTTTCTGAAAAGTTATGTTATTTTTTCCCTGATATGGCATATTTATTTATTTGTACCTTAATACGGTTTTGTTGTTGTCCCTACCAATTAGTTTTGTGAAGAAATACCTAAAGTCTGCAGAAATATCATGTCTGTTGTTCACTGGATTACACACTATGCCTCTCTACTCTCCATAAATTCAGTTAAAAATGAAAACTGATACGTGAATATATAAAATTGCTTTTTCTACTTTACTGCTTGTTTTTGTGCTAAGGCCCCTTTTACTGGTGTTAACATGCCACAATAGAAAATTAGCTGGTATTGGAAATTTGTTGAAGTCCACCTTATGAATTTGGATTTGCTCTAAAATACATTCTATTGACACTGAGACAATGGTTCACTTCTATCCTGTATAGACAATGACCTTTGTGTGAGAACTGTCCTATCCGCCTTTTCAGGCAGTGCAGACTGAGAGAATTAATTTAACTTTTCTGTTGTGGTTTTATCTTCCCTGAGTGCTCTCTTTATATAATTGGTTATCACTGAATATCAGGCAAGTTTCCCATTTCTTGAATATTTGAAGAATGGTGGGTTATTAAATTCTATTCCTTTATGTCTCAGTATTGTTTCATCTTGTTTTTTTGTGGTTTTATATTTCAATAGTCAAGGTATTCTCTGTTCTCTTTCCCTCATTAGGACACAAGTTAGACTTTTCAAAGTATTTGTTCTATTTATTTTGTTTTGTTTGTTTTAATAGCATGATGAAATTTACTTTTCTGCTTTATCATGCCAGTTTTTTTGATCTTTTTGGAACTTCGGCTCTCAGCCTCTCATATATTGCTGACTAGTCTTCATGGGATTTGTTCATATTTCACTCTTTTGGCTACTCCTTTTAATGTCCTTGAAACTAGCCTTCTCATTCTGATATAATTTATTTTGCTTTGAATTAAACATTACATTTACTGATTTTTTTATTTCACATGAAGCTTTTTTCTGTCCAGATATCACTAAAGTATAGTCAAAATTGCAGACTACTTTTTGGATAGTTAGGTCTTAACGATTTGTGTATGGCTTAAGACTAAATCAAGAGTTGCTTCTTCCTTTGTGAGTTCAATGAGCAAATGAGTAACACATGAAACACATGAAAAATAAATCAATACAGAGTACGTAAGATTTGCCTTCATTTTCCATTGTCTAACCTGCAGTCTGGCAGTGCTACCTACAGAGCCAGAGTGTCTTAGCAGCATTTTGTGACATGGGTATTGTGCATCACAATGCCATCTTTTCCTCTTCTATGGAGCCACTGCCTAGTGTCTTGTGTCTATCAAAAACCAAGGTGACAGGTATTTAATTTTACTGAAAAGTCATATTGTTATCTGTGGTGTCACGGTCCTTTGTTCAAACAGTTTTCATTCATAATCTCTCTTGAATATTTTTATAAACACATGAATTTCAAATTCTGAATTTGAATGATGCTAACAGCCATCAATGATTTATAAGTCCCTTGGAAATTTGGCAGTAATGTTGTAAGCATGGGCATTTGGCAGTTCTGGTAGACAAAGCAGAGAAGACCATGTCTGGTGCTGGTGCAGAGAGTAAATGTAGCTGTAAGGGTCCTGATCCAATGCTCATTGAAGTTAATTGGTAGCCTTCTGTTGAGTCCAATGGATCCTGAATGGGGCTCAGCACGGCCATCAGATGTTGTCTTTTCAGGTTATTGAGCTGAAATTTCTCAGAAAGCCAGAAAAATCCACAGGGGCTGTGAATCCCACATCTAGGTGTATGCCATAATTAATTGAAAATAGTGTAAAATTGTGTGAAAACAAGCTGTGTTTGCTGGATTTGCATAGATATTAGGAGGTATTCAGATACATAAGTTTTTCCTTCCAGCTAGAAGAAGGCTGAATCTAGTTCTTCCCATACAAGTTCCCCAGCAAATTTAACACTTGCTTCTCTTTGCAAAATGTTTGAGAAACAAACCTTCATTTTCTTAACTACAGTTGTTTCACCAGCAACTTTCATCCTTATTCATCTGTGGATACAGATGGGTTTGTACAAGCTAGTAATTTCCCAAACATTTATTCAAACAAAACTTATCCTGGCAAACAGCAATAAGAACCAAACATGAATATTGCTGAAATGACAACTATTGGAAATCTGAATAAGTGTTCATAAATACTCTCTTAAAATGTTTGGCCAGGCTCCATTGAACATTGAATATCTTTTCCTAGGTAGAGTAGAATGTAAAAGATAAATTTGCAATTAATTGTCAGGAAGTGAGAAAACCTTTCAAGCTTGTTTATAAGCCTTTTTTACCCACCTAGTGTTGTGGAGAGGCTTCAGCAAATGGAAATTTGACATGTAGAAGTTCGTGCTGGGTATTGAAATTGGTGATCCTCCTAATGAGAATGTATTTCTCTGACTGCAAGCTGCACACGAGTAAAACACAGTCTCTTGCCAAAACAGCAAATACATGAAAATGAATATTGGTAGTACTGTTAGGAAATGCTGTATTATGAGCACTGGAAAACTGTACGATTATTTGAAAGACTGGAAAGTAAAAATCCACTCCTATTGAATTATTCAGAAAGGGTTACGGTAGCAGGCTGACAGCATTCTTTTGGAGGATGCCCTTATTTGCCAGGCCATATTTCCTGGGAGGATAATTCAGGAGCAGATTAAAAACTCTACAGCTATCAGCTCTATGAAACAACGTGTTGAGCTGGGACAGTTGCTCCACTGGAACAAAAGTGTTGAAGATTTTGAGAAGGGGGCATGAGCCAGACAGCAGCCCTGACAGGAGCCCTGGCAAACTGGGTATCACTTAGTCCTTTCTTGTTCCCTTCCACCCTCAAGGCACTACAGTTGTGGCTCTCAGGTGTCACTGCATTTCCTGTTAAATAGGCTTAGCCTTCCTCTTTCAGGTGGATACCTGCACAACTCAAACCATTCTTTGTCCACTGTCAAGTTTGGGCACCAGCATCTGACAGCTCAGTCATAGTAAGTGACACAGTGCCAGTGTGTGTCAGCTAGAGCCAGAATTCCTTCCCTTCCCAGAGACTGCCAACCTGCAAATGAGATTACAATGACAGGAAGGTTCTCCAGGAGTTCCTTATGGATTTGTCACCAAACTCAGAAAGAGACAAACAATACTCTATTAAACATATGCCCATAACCATGGCCCAATCATGTCCTTCAATGTTGGCATCCTGAAAAAGGACAGGAGAAGGGTGTAGTAAAAGTGGCGTTGAGACAGTAATGTGCAAAACTGATGCTATGAGGTTGAGTGAGTCAACAAATATTGATTTCAATATATTATACAACAGCCAAAAATGGACAGTGTTGAGTTATGCCAAAAATCCAAACATGAAAGACAAATGAGCTACGCCAGACAGCTCTGGCCACCAAGACAGCTATCCCCAGAAAAATAATAAGATGGTGATGCATCAGATTTTGTCAGACTTCAGCTGACAAAAAATTGTAATTAAATTAAAACCAATCAGTGTGACACTATGAAGAATAGCTCTTCTCAAACAAACCTGATTTTATTCCCTGATGAAAATGCAAACTTGGTAGCTACAGATTGAAAGTGCAGATGAAGTATCTTAGATTTCTTTTCAGGCACTGAATCAGTATTACAGAATATTTTTATTAAAAAAGCACTGTGCAATGTCAGAAAAACAGACGTCCCATAAATTTAAACTCCACACATTGATCTCAGCGAGTAAAGAGTGATCATCAAATAAGATGATGCAGAGAGCTTGACAAAGAGTCTAATACCTCACCGTCTTCATCAATGATATACTAAGCATAATTGCTGACAAGACATGCAGATTTGTGAAATGGCAATTAATGGTGAGAAAAGGGAAGATTCAAATCTCTTGTAAGGTAGGCCCAGTCTAAGAAAATGCATTCCAATACAGTCAAATGTCAACCATAAATACAGAATAAAGCACATGTGCAGCTTACATAGGAGAATTGTGTCCTTGAAGGAAGTCCTAAATACACTTAATGATTATAGAGGAACTACATAAAAAAATCCCTAATTTCCCATAAAAGCTAATGCCATCCTTGAGAAAGTGGGAACTTCAACTCAATCTAAGGATTATTACTTCTAATTTTGGTATTTTTTCAGTTCTGTTGTCAACTTTTAAAAACCAATATTAAAATATTGAAAAGAGATAGGGATAAAACTCTGAATGATTTGAGGGCTGAAGAAAGTGCTTAGTAGCAGGAATCTAAATCAGCTCAATCTATCTGGTTTTTCGAAAGGAGATACAGTTTGATTTATCAAAAATGCCTCATTTCCTCCAAGCAAACAAAGCCACTGGGAACTACAGGGCTCTGCATCCTAATGGGTACATGCAAAGCAAGCACTGATTGCTGGTAGGCCAACAAATTCCAATTAGAAAAAAGACCAATGTTTTTAGTCATGCTGGTGATTAACCACTGAGATAAATGGCTGAGGAAAGTTCAAACTTTGGATGTTGTTTAATCAAAATTATCTGCAGATATTCCAGAACAGTTTTATTTGAAATGCATCTCACTGGACACAGTGCAGTTGGATCTGGAGTGAATGTATGGGCTGGGATTTGATTGGTGGTCAGATAATAAGAGCTGACAATTCTTTTGTCATTAAATCTTGGTCATTTTTGAATAGTTTTAATTATGTAAGGAGGTGAGAAAAATGTTTTATTTAAGGAGTAGCTTAATATTGGGCTTATTCAGCTGCTTAGGAACACCCAAAGTATCATGTGCTGTGGATAGTGATTGTAGAGGAAGAGACACTCAGGACAAATTAATCCCATCATTAAAATTCAGCCCACTATTTCAGTTTACATGCAGTATTTTAAGTCAGTATTTGTCCTCTCATCAGCAGTTGGTGCCTGTAATGCATTTTGCCCTTACACTACAGAGCCCCAGTTCCTATTGGTTTTGTTTGCTTGGGGGAAATTTCTGTTTCCATGTGGAATTTATACTTCACTTACTCTCTTACTTGTGACATAGATGTTGGCCCCTGCGACTGAAAAAACCAGTAAGTTTTCCAAAAGGATGCAATGACATTTTCCAGTGGTCTCACTAATTAGAATACTGCTTTGTACCTAAAATGATTTAATTCATGTGACAGCCCATGCAATGTAAATGAAAAAAAAAATCCACTGTGAAAGAAAACAAGAACTTGACAGCTAAGTTAATTAACATTTTTACCCAGCAGTTTTTATAGAAATTAATTCAGTGTTGAATTTCTGAATCTGTTTTAATTTTAACAGATATAATATGGACATCAATATTTTCTGGTTGTTTCAGATCCCAACCAACATGTTATAACACAATCCCTTCATGCAATGAACATCTTAATGTCCTTTTACAAGGCAACTTAGTGTATAGCCATGTTTGTAAAATCCTTTGTCCTTGTCACATCTACTTCTGACTTTTCTACTGAGTCCAAATATATGTGAAATAATGCATTCCACATTTATCATAGATGTGTTGTTTTCTGTGAAGTGAGAAACAGAAATGTACTGGTACCACGAATATCCAAAGTCACATCACTGCTTTTTATAGTTCATATCCTGAGGACATATGAATAATAAAAGCGTCTCCAAAGTTCTCGTAAAACATCTGTATTCAAAACTATGGTTTGGCTTTAATGAAGTCAATAGGAGCTATTGACTGAAATTTCGCTGTGATGATGCTGCGTGATGATCCTGTAAGGTGCAGAATGCTCTTGCTTAATCCCAAATGGCATGTGAATGCTATCTTAACTTTAAGCTTGGATTATGGAGGGCAAGAACTAATCACACGCTTGGACAATACAGTTTCTGGGGGTAGCTGGCATCGCAGCAGTACCCAGTGCCTCACAAGATGAGGCCGGGTGTGCTCATCTCACATTAAAGACAGGCTTTCTGCTGGTGAAGCAGACATTTCTAAGCCTTGTAGGGACTCCGTAGTGGGTTAGTCTAGGGGGAAACCAAAGAGCCTTAGTACTGTGCATATCAAGGGATTATGAAATCTGATGAGTGGGTTAAATAAAGACAGGCTGCAACCCACTGGAGAAAAAGGGCAGGATTTTGGATGTGCTGTTTTGAAGTGACAGTTGCTTCTGTCCTTCGTAATTTAAAGTGAAGTGCCAAAATAACTGATTAGCTTGGCTTTCTAATTTCTAATTATTTTCTAATTTTATGAAGAGAAGATCAAGGTAAGTAGGCAGCCAACTGAGTGTTGAAACTTAATTGTATTTAACCATGCAAAAAACTAAGATTTATTTTGAAGTATTTTGTTTGTTTTGCTCTAATTACTCATTTGCTATATTGGATTACACTATGGTAAATGTCACCTGGATTTTTTTCCTCTCTCCTTTATAATGAATAATTTTAGAGTGCTAATTTGCATGTGCTTAAATTTTTGAGCTTAGACAGCTCTTTTATCATAATACATGCAGGAAAATAACACACAAAGCAGAAAAAGAAACTACTTCCGTGTCTCCATCACACAAAGACTTCTGATGTAAAAGGCTATTGGCTTTTTGGTGTAACCAGGCTTCTTATACTTGTACAAACATTAACTTCCAAGGACACTATCTTAAATTATCTAGCCTCTACGAAATACAAATTTAAAACTCAGAACACACCATGTTTTGTGAAACAGAAATTAAAAAAAATATATATAGATCATATTTAGAATAAGCACTGTATGTGCTTCATTTCTTTGGAGGCAGGTTTCATTTTCTAGCCAGCAGCATGCAGAAGGTGTCTGGCAGCTACCGTGAAAAGGCACTGGGCTGCCTTGTTTTGGGGAGAAATTTGTGGATATGATAGGATTTTTGTTGAATCATTTGCTGTTGCTGAATCAGCAACTTAGAAAAAGGGAAATATCCTATAGGAATCTTCTAACTGGCTCTAGCTCTGACTAGCTCGGTCTCATCATCCCATCCCATAACAATCATAGCCTGTACCTTTCTGTATGTTTTCTCCTAGTCTTTTTACAACTTCCTCTCCCAGGCCCGTATCTCAGAATCTATACTGAAACTTAGTCTCTAAAAAGCTCAGTTGACTTTTCATTGTTTTCAGAAGGTAGGGCCTTCTGGAAAAGTACACAAGTACTGCAAAATCACTCATCTTCAGTGCTGTTCTTTTCATGTTTTTAACACAATCCACCAGATTTTGGTAATTTGAAAAACTAGGCATAAGCATCTCTGAACCACACAGAATGTATGATCATGCCCTAAGCCAATGGCAAGCGCATTTTCTTTAGACTGAAAAAAACTAAATGCCTAAGCTGACCTGCAAGCTTAGTTTTCAGACAGGCAAAGAATTTGAAAAAAGCTTTGTAACCATTACAATCAGATCATAATTAGCTTTTTATTTCTCTAGGTTATTTTAATATAAGAGTAAAATTAACTTTCAATCTAATTTCATTGATGTCCATTAAAGATTTGCCACTGATTTCTGTAGAAAGAAGTTTTGTTTTAATTATTATACAATTTCAAGGCATATATACACGCATATAAGTGAAATGTACATGTACATGAGGAAAGAGGGTTATAAAACACAAAACCTGAGGGAAGGCCTGTACATCTTATTAATAGAAACAGTATTTCTTCTGTTTGCCTTATTTTTGTGTAGAAAGTCTTCAGGGGTACATTCTAACAATGTAAATCTTTATAAAGAATTGCTCTATGGTAATGTATATTTGAATTTGAATCTTAGGGAAACTTTATGCTGCTACTAATGATCTTTGTGGTGACAAAGGCCGTTACTTAGAATAAAGGGAAAAGGGTGTTCTCTATACTGTACTCAGGAGCGCCAATAGGCAAAAGCATACATTTTAATAAAAAGAGGAAAGGAGTGGAGCACATGTGCAAGCACAGATGCCTTACCATTAATTTCTACAACTTTGATTTTATTCAGAGCATTTAAGTTCTGTATGTAGCAAGAAGTTCTGCATCACTGCTAATTAGGAGTAGACCCAGTAGAAAAGAGGGATCTAAATATGTGTCGCGGTTACATGAAGAGAACAAAACAAAACAAGAAGTTTTACCTTAAGCCTAACACACCTTGAAACGGTGACTGTCTGCACCTTAGCTGTAGAGATAAGTGATTTGTTAATGTATTTATTATGAAAAGGTGCTTCAGACAACTGAAATTATTTCAACATTAAGAAAATGTTTTATCCTGGGGCATTCTTAAGAGCCAAGGAAGGACACATGATAGGGGTTCTTATTATAAATGTTAACACACATCGCACTAACTGAAGAGGTTCTGGGTCAACTTTACCCTGAGAAGACGAGAATAATCATTTTTTGAAGCATGACTGTCAAATGTGACACGGCTGTATTTTGCAAGAACTAACTCTGTGTTCATTATTCCAAGTGGAGGATTGATCCTGACCAGTGGCCAACCACCCACACAGCCACTTGCTCACTCCTCCCCCTCTGTACCATGGGGACAAGGAGAGAAAATAGGTAGAACTAGAGTGAATCCAAATAGCTGCAAATCCAAAACACAGCCCATACAGGCTGCTGTGAGGAAAGTTCACTCCATTGCAGCCAGATCCAGTAGAGTCCAGCTCAAGAAACACCTTATTCAGTGATTAAGCCACTCTTCTATGTGAAAGGTGTATTTTCTTACCCTCTCATGTTGAAATTGAAGCTATATTGCCCACTTCTCTGATGAGTGCTCTAAATGCTGAACTGCTTGATTTGAACTTTTATGTCTGCAGAGGCCTCATTGAGTTTGTAACATCACACTGAAACTTTCACAACTAATACCTTAGAGATAACAGCATTAGCATTTCAAACTCTGGCCGCTCAAGGACTTAGGAGTGTAAAATTATTTAATCTTGATTTACAGCCTAGAGCACTCTTACGGACAATTCCTATATTGCACGTTTTATGCTTAAAAGCCTGGATACCTGAATGACCAACTGTTCTGATGAGATATAGAAATATATTAAAGATAAATGACATTTCATACACTTCAGTTGGAAAGTTTCTCCATTTTTTAAGATGTTCCCAAGCATTGTAGAAGTTGTGGTGTTATGAGAACTTCAACTGTTTTGAAATAGGAGACATATTTTAGGAATGCATAGTAGAGACAGAGGTATAGCCTTAGTGCCACTTGAGCAGAAGTTTCCCAAGACACAGTCCAACTCAAAAATCACACAATTCTCCAAGCATCTTCTTCAAGGTTTCCTTACATATTGTAATTGTATGTGTGCACTTAATCCACTTTGAAATCCAGCCTGGTAAGTTTTTTTAACACCAATAGATCTCTTGAAATGCTGTTCTAGAATTAAATTCCTTTTACAATTAAAAGCTGCTTAATACTTTACTTTTGAATGTTGCTATAGAGTTTGTTTATTTGTTTTTGATCTGAGAAGGAGACTCTGCCCTTGTATAGCTCACTTGAAGTCACATCTTCCTGTCTCTCATGATCTTGATGGCTACTCTTTGAGATTTCACCATTTTTCCATTATCTTGTAATGCTGGATATCAGTGCAGAAGTAGTAGTAATACTGTGAAATAGAGTTAAGGTAGTGTAATCTCTCTGTTACTACAGTACTACACTTATTTACATAACTAAACCTCAATTCTACTGGTTTTTTAGCCACAGCATTACCTTCAATGCTTATCTATTATAATTGCCAAGCCAGTAACTGCATCCTCTGATGGACTCCAAGATCTCGTATGTGCAGCATTTTTAGTTCCTGAAAGTTTAAATGTATGTGTGTATTTAACTGTGTATTTCCTTGTCTATGTCCAGTTTACTGATTAATTGGGCTGCATTGGTAACTCGTCTCCCAATCTTTCTGTCATTTGCAAATGTTATTGGTAATGCTTTTGTATTTTTGCTTTTCCAGGTCACTGATTAATGTTAACCTGTAAAATCTAAGAACAGATCCTTATGGGACACAATAAAGACACCCACTCAGTTAGTGCTCATTTACTGCAAGTATATGTTGAAACCTACCAGCCAGACTTTAATCTGTTTCATATCTGCAGCACTGATTCTTGTCATTCCAGGTTCATAGCCAAGATGTCACGCAAAATAAAGGTAGATGTCCTGTGGAAACTGAACTGTAGTGCATTGCCAATATTACTTTTGATCACCAGGGCTATAAATCCAATGATAAAAGATGATTTGGATAACTGTATTGGAAACACACATACACGTAATGATTGGCAACTCTTGCACTGCCCCATTCCCTTAATTTTTTTGTACACAAATTCCATGTCAGCTGACAAAATAACCTGGATTTTTGTCCAAAATGGATGTCAGGCTGACAGACCTGTAATTACTCAGCTTAACTCACTTACCCTTTTAAATATTGCACAATGCTGCTTTTGTTGCAGTCCTCTGGCACGTCACAACTTCCAACAGCTATTGAAAATAGTTTCTAGTAGTTCAGAGGCTTGTCAGCAACTTCTGTCAGAAGTTATCTGAACACATCCATTTAAAAATGCCTGCCTTTTGGAGCTGCCACTTGATTTCCTTCTGAGTTGGGAAGGGAAATTGCCATTCATCATCCCCATCAACACCGTCATCATCTTCTGGTATGTATACATTATCTGTCTCTTTCCCAAAGTACAGAAAATAAAAACTTTTTAAATGATTCTTTCTGTTCTGCAGAATCCTTTCTAGCACTGACCCACCATCATGATCCTTTTTCTTTCTTTCTTTCTTTTCCAAAATTCCCAGCTTCTAAAGTTTCTCTGTTACCTTTTGGACTGCAATATCACCAGCAAAATGGCAAAATTTCATTTTTTCCATAAGAGGAAGGCGAGTTCAGATCTAAGCAAAGAAAATGGCTGGGAGGGATTACTGGGAGACGCAGAGGAAGGCCCAGCTCTGCTGCCCAGTTTGACTGTGCTTATTCTGGAAGGAGGAGCTGGTTGGTGTCATTAAGGCGATGACACACAAGGCAGTAGCTGCTGCTGTGGGAATGACAGCTCCCAAGAGTAGTGGTCAGGGCTGCTGGCATCCGCATTTTAGGATCTGCCAGGGGCAACCAACCTGCTGCCCCAAAACTTTCACCCTGCCCTGAATCCCAGGGCCCTTCCTCCCATCTGCTAATGCTTTTGACTAACTTTGAGCCAGCTCCAGTCACAGAGCTCCCTGTGTAGCAGATGGCTGGTGGTGCTGTGTGTTCAGAAGATGGAAAATCTCCAATGGGGTTGCTCAGAAAGACTACCCAGTCAACATTTGGCCACTTGAGTCATTGTTGTGCCTTCAGTTGTGCCTACAGTTGGGTTTTGCATTGGAGAAGCAATGGTATTTTGTTTCTCAAGGATGGTAAGCACAGCAGTTTTCTCAGGGGAAGTGTCTATTCCAAGTGTAGTGTTCTGACATAACTCTATGAGAAAAGAAAGAAAAATGGTCATTTGTGGTTAAAAAAACCAACTCCATAGCATCCCATTGGTAAGAGACAAAACCAGTTCACCTGTCTCTTGCTCTTTATACATACATGAACATACAGAAATGCTTCAGATATTTTTCATTGACATTGTGTTTTACGTTCATCAACATCTGTTAATATGAATATCCACTCAGAATAAAACATTGCTTAAGTGAGAAAAAACCCCTACTAATCCACTCAAATTAAGTTGTCAAGAAAAAAAATAGTTTGCAGAGATCTCGAGAAATGTTAAGGAAACTAGAAAGCTTTCTGCCTTTGCATTTTCTTCAGATTTGTTAAATTAGAGTGCAGGCATCATGTCAGATGAGCAGCAGGGCTTGTGAGAGTGCATTTATCAAGTCCTAACAAGAGGATGAAGAAAAACTGAAATGCCGTTAAAATCTTATTCTTGGTTAAAAGTGAAGTACTAAATTTTGCACAAATTCATTCTGACAGATGATATTCTGACAGAACTGACATCTCTAACAAAATGTGACTAAAGTGGATGCAATTCAGGAAGTGATGTTTCATTTTTTTTTTCCAGCACTGTGATGTCAAAGTAATAGATAAGTCGGAGTTGGATTTCTTTTGTCTTAAATCCATTTATCATAGATCATCAATACTTTTCGTTATAGCCAGACATCTACTTACAAAAATAGCAAAATCATTAGCTTCTTAGATTGTAAGAAAAATGAAGTAATTAGTCTGATTAATATCGCCAAGGAAAACTGTCCTATCTAACCTCTATTCCCAGGCACTATGTGTGATAACATTTTAAAGTATGATATTGTTAGCAGCCTTTTCTGTCTCAGGTTGGATTTTTCGTTGGAAATGCAAACATTATTTTATTATAACTGCTGATGAGACTTAAGAGAAGATCAAGTGCTGAGGGGGGAACTCTTGCAAGTCGCTTTTCTATAAAACTTCAGTTACAGCTCTCTTTGGGGCATAGGGTTGAAAGCAAGGCTGGCAGTGAGCGTTCCAACAAGATATTGCAGGGTTATTTCAGATAAAATTATTACTCATGATTGTTTGCTGGTTGTTGAGATAAACTCTAATCGTTGTCTGAGAAGTGCCAAGTGAAACTCATCACACCAGGGCTTTAGTCCAGATAAACACCCTGCTGTTCCTGAGCTTTTCTTGAGATGCTACAATGAGGCTTCTTTAACGGTCACCGAGTGAAAGTGGTTACAAGGAAAGCATCACCCACAATTACTTTTAGCAAGCAGTACACGGCACAAAGCTGCCAGGCCACTGCACCAGTTCAGAGGTCGAGTAATGCTTACATGAAGAGAGGTGATTCTCCCTGGGCAGGTGTACTTGGAGTGTGCCACCAAACTTGGTCCCAGTGCCACTGGGAACATAGCTACTCAGCTGTCCTTCTGAGAGCATTTGCTTTTCCTCCACAACTGAAAAATGAAAAAATCTTAGTGAACAGAGAGGACAAAAAGGATAATCAGATACAGTTCCTTTGGCTGCAAACTGCTATGCAATAGATTACTTCAAAATGTTCCTGTATGTTAATTCAATAAATAAAGTTTGCCTGTTTTTCCTTTTTTTTAATAATTGTAGTAAAGTGTCAGATGATGCACTAAAAATACTATCTTTAAATATCATCTTTAAATAAGAAGTTAAACTTACCCCTAGCAGAGTCTGGTGATTTAAATTTTTTATTAGATCCTATTTGGTTTCCTCTCTAATCTCTTCATTTTGTTTTTAGCATGTCTTATTAGTTTGATATGCCCACTTTGTCAGCTAAGGAAGTTGCAGTAAGACAGTTTGGAAATACTGTCATTCAGTGCATTGTAAGAATTCTCAGAGGTATTGTATAAGCCTGCAACCCTCATTTTTTTCAGCAATCATTTGCTCGAGCCTCTGTTTTTGAAAAATAAAATCAATAGATATTCAGTCCAGATAATTTTAGACTTTTTTTAAAGTCTAAATTTTTCACCATGGAAAAGTTTGTTTTCAATTTAATAGGAGCTCGAAATTTCTCAGAAAGCACTAACCTAAGATTAGGGCAGACAAACCATTTAAGTAAAAATGGAAATCCTTATGCAAAAATACCATGCCAGTAATCATCAGCCTTTATTATTGTTATAGAGTAAAGCCTTTTCACAGAATCACAGAATCACAGAATATTCTGAATTGGAAGGCACCCACAAGGATTGAGTCCAACTCTTAAGTGAAGAGCCCATACAGGGGTCAGAAAAATGAATACATTGATACATCTTTCACTTCAGCTGACCTTTAGCAGACTTCAAAAGTTTTTTGCAGGATCATTTGTCTTTTCTGAGTCTTTGGTAATCTTGCCTTGGCTCTTTCACTCATAAATAAGATGTATTTTATGGTTTTCCAGAGCTCAGTAACAATTTTGGGGGTTTTCTTATATTGCTCTTAGATTTTTTCACTCAGTACACTGAGGGTTCCTTTAATTAATCTCAGAAGATAATTGGTTTATCTCTTAGGTTCCCAAAAGCCTATGAGTGGGCCTTGTCAAGTATGGCTTTGTGCTTTTTAACATGCCCTGCTGTACTGCTGTATCTATCCTGGAAATACAGTCCCCTTGCTTCTGTACAGACAACAGGCCCCCAAGGAATATATAGAGGAATGTTGGAACCAAGAAAGGCAAAAGTGAGAAGACAAGTGTTGCTGATATTTATTAAAATCTCCACACTTACACAACCTTTACCCCTTGGCCTTCCTTTGCATCAAATTACAACAACATTTGTAAAACTGTCAGAAATATAAGCCCCAATTCCCTGCTGTTTTTGCACTTGTATATGCATGTAACCCCAGATTCAATCAGTGAAATCTGCATCCTCAAAACAGTAGTTTTTTTGTCTTCACTCTGTCATTGAATGTGCTTTCCAACATTTTATAAATAGTCATGTTATCAAAGCTGAAAATTGAGGTCTGCCTAACGCATCTCCTTCTCATAGTATGTTAATATGCATAACCATATGCTTTTCTGATTATATTAAAACCTGGACAGATGTATATGATAAGATTGTAGTTCATTTGGAAATACCATAGCAATGTAAAATATATTTTTGAGGATAAAGCTAATCTTAGACACAAAGTCTCATGCACATAAAATACAAAACCTAATTGTTGTTATGTAGGAGGGAGGATTATAGAAAAGGCTAACAAATGTATTTAAAGTTAATACAAATTCTGTCCATGATTTTTAGGTTCATTGTTGCCAATGATTTTGCCAGAAAGGGCTTGCTCATGGTTGTGCCAGTAACGTCTGTCATCAGGCTGACATTTCAAGAGCAGCCTTCTGCATTTGTACTCCTCCTCCCAGACACACCAAAAACACATTCACACCCTCCCCTAAGCCCTGCCCCCAGTAAGGGGCTGCAGTGATAGTGGGAGAGAGGCCATTGCATTACCCAAGTAGGCAGTCCAGACAGTCATTGGTGGGCATCTTTCGCACTCCATATGGGAGAGCAACAGCTTGGAATGAGTGGCTTTGCATTGCTCATGGAATTAGCGCAGATTGCATACACGAAGGAGTTTCTTATCTCCTTATTCCTCTGGGTAAGCATCCTAGAGGGGTTTAAGCTGAATCCATGAAGAAAATAGGCTGAAATCTGTGACAACAATTTGTGTATGGTTTTATTTATCACCGAAAATCTTTTCTCCCTCCCTTCCCCATTGATGTTTTATCTGTGCAATCAGGAAATCTTGAGCTGGATCCTGATGGCACCAAAGGAAATGAACAGTGGCTGATTTCAATACTACCTTCTGAGGCTCAAACAGTCTCAAAGGAGACAGAGAAAAATTTGCATTCAGACCATATTTTAAACAAAACCACTGTTCACTGTTTTTTGAACACATGGATGGTGAAAAATACACCAGAATTTTAGAAACAGAGAAATACTGCTGATAAGGAAACAGCTTAATGTGTTCTGCACCATCAAGGGGAATCCCTGTCCTGTAAGTGGGATATGCCCAGTCCTTGAGCATCGCTGCTCTCATGTAGTGCAAGCTCACAGATGCTCCAAAATTCCCTATTCCAAGCAGCTGTCGGTTTGTTTCCTTATACAACTACGTACAGAAATATCACCCTTTTAATCCAATTTAATCATAGAGCCTAACAGGAGAGTGCTCTTCAAAACAGGGTAAGGCAAACCTCATTTAAAGGTGTCCTGTAAGATCACTGCATCATGATCAGCTTCTAAAAAGACAAGTGCATGCAAACCATAGAAACAAAGTATTCATCTCCATGAAAAAGAGAACATTTACAATTAATAAAAGGGACATATCAGTGCCATCCAAAGTAGTATATGACTTGTGTATCTCTTAGTTACATCCTAAGAAGAATCATTATTTTCTTTCTACAGCAGCGGGTGAGGCATTGGTATTTTCTATGCTACTTTGATGAAATCTTGGTTCTGTACTAACAATCATCAAATCTAATAAATATTACGGAGGAGAGGAGATTATGTGAGACTTCTATAAAAAACTAACGGATCTTATTTTAAGTGCCAGAAATGCTTTGTTGGAGAGAGAAAGAGTTTGTGTGAAACCTCAGTGGTATACAGAATTTGCAGTGGCCTTTGCACTGCTGATTTTTTCTCTAAGAACACCCATTTCTCTTCCGCATCTATTTAACATTTTTATGAACCTTTCATGAGCTTGTTGTCATAAAGACCCTCTCTGGTTTTTTGGTTTTCTTTTCTTTTAACATTTGGCCAACTTAACATCTCTGCTTAAATTTGTATTTCTGAAGGTTAATGGTAATTACATGAAATAAAAGAGAAAGTGATTTTTTTCTGAAAAAAGAAGGAAAGAAAGGAACAAGAAAAGAAATTATAAAGTGTCCAATAGAATAGAAACTGGAAAATTGTTTATTTTTTGATCTCACATGTTTTGCTATCAGCACCAATTCACTCATTTATATTTGGATTAGATACAAGAAGGCGATGATATATAGCCTGAAAACATTCTATGCATCTGAAAGATTCAGTATCTTCTCACTCATTGTTGCTTACGTCTTGTCACAGAACATTATGTTATTTCATACCAGAGGCATGTTAGTGATGTCAGGTTATACAATGCCAAAATGGAACTGCAGTGTCTTGTGCTTTTGGATCAGAGAGAGAAAGAAATAGGAAGAGGAGAAGGAAGGTTGGGGAGAGAAAGAAAAAAAGTGTCAGAGAGACAGATTAAGTGGAAAGATATTCACCACCCTCATGGATCTAGCAGTGTCCTGTTTGTTCTCTTCTTCTGGTCTTCTTGGTGGTGGGGGTCCCACAAAACATACAGTTCAGTGGAATAAAGTACATTCAGGTGTCTGTGGGAATGTGCCAGGCACCTCCCCTGCGCTGGGGAGTTTTACACTGGCTTTTGCAACACGCTCCAGATCTGTTGCAACACTTGTGGATCAGGTGGAAGGCCTTAGGAATGAGTCTGGGGGACACTTCAGGGGTCTTTGATGGTTTATGACCCTTTTTAAAACAAGACACCTGCCTCTTACGTGAATGTCCTGTGTGAATGTGACATTCCCAGGGGTTGGAGGAGTTTTACAACTGAGCCAGTTTGTCTGAGGGAAGACTCTTGGTAGGGTCTGCTTCTTATCTGGCTTGTAGCCTCTGGTGATGGGTGTTCAGCCCCTCTGTATTAGAAGTTTTGCCATCATACACACAAAAGCTCTTCTCCTCCTTGGTTGGTGGGGAGAGTGTGCAAACCTGGCCTCAGCAAATGAGTCTGGCTGGGCTTGGGGCAGGCCTCCCTGCCCCAAACCCAGCCAGAGCTGATTTTCAGCAGAGCTGCTGCGTTTGGCTTTCCTTGTGGATTCATTCTTCTCCTTCAGCCTTGGTTAGTTCTCCTTAGACCTGAGATAATTGAGACCTTTATTTTATCTCAAGTTCCCATCAGGTGACTTAACTCACAGTCCAAACTGCCAAAATCCAAGAGACATATTTGCAGTGGGATGGTGGTGACAGTGATGGTGAGAAGGTGAACTTTGATGGTAGCAGCCTCTTAATACAGTTTGACCAAAGTCCTTTGGTGATCTTAATAGTGTTTATGGCAATTATGGTTTTTAAGTCTCTTATATAGCCACCCCATGGTGCCCAGTCAGCTTTAGGGATGGATTTCCGACACTCCCAGTGGAAGAAGTACATCTGTTGAACTACTATATTCCTCCTTGTCAAAAATAGGTTTGTTTCTGGAGAGAAATATATGGAATATTTTAGCGTGCAGATCAGACCTACCACACATGTTCTCATAAGATCAAGAGGCATCTCTGTCAATCATTTATTGATTCAGTCATGACAGAAGCATTGAACACACTGAAAATTGCTCCTTGATGAATACGTTCATCAAAACTCCTTGCACATGGCGGGCTGTGATGTTTCCCAATGCTGGAGCAACCACATAGACTGGCTGAGGAGTCCCCCGTAATGTTTTTCTATTTCTTAACCCGGCAAAGGGCCCTTCTGTTTTCTCTCCAATGAGCAATTTTACAGGCCTGTGTAGCAGCACTGCCCACAACTCCTCAAGGATGCACCACGCTTTAAGAACTGCATCAGGAGTGCTGCAAGGGCCTCCCGCCATGTCCTGAGGCCTCCCCCATTAGGTCCAGGAGCACAGAAGGTGACCTGGGAGCATTCCTGAATGTGGACATGGGTGAGGGTTTGGGAGGACTCAGCCTGATCGAGGCATCATCCCTGGGGTGAAGCCTCACAAAGCTGCACAAACCTGTGTGCAATATCTCACTATCTCATGCGTTCAGGCTTATCACTTTCTCCTACATGCATTTGGCCATTTTTTTCTAGCTCTCAAGCCTGCCTTTCTAGAGTTTATTCTTCTGTATTATCTCTGTGGGACCTATGTAAAGTAAACTACTAATTTACTCGTTACTTGTGGTAATTCAGCTTTTACATTAATTTCCTGTACTAGCTCTGCCTGGATTCTCAGCATTAATTCACCTTTTCATATGCAGATACTACGGTAGCCTTTGGGAAAAGGTATTTCAAATGTTTCACCATTCAGCAGCAGACATGACATTTAACATTGTGTAACTCAAACATTTATATTGTGTTAATCTTTGCAGTTATGAACTCAACTGGAAATGCTGGTACGAGTATCACTCCTCAACTTTATTACTGAGAGAACCTTTCAAACTGTTTTGAATTTATTTTAGATAATACTGTGAAATTATATTCATTTTCATCAAAACCTTTAATGGACATGTAAAGCAAGGCACCCACTGTTTTTCTTAAACACATTTAAATTAAACTACAATTATTTCTAAAATATTATAATATTCTTTTGAATAATAAGTCTAGAGTATCCAGGGATTTGCTAAAGCATACATCAAAAAGTTTATCTTCTGATTTGAAAAAACTGTAGGATTTATTCCAATTAGATGGACAGTTTCTCTTGTGATGGATAAGATAGAATTAGGTATATTTTTTAGTAAAAAGACTAAGATTTATTACTTAGATGTTATTCCAGATGAAATATAATTCACATCTACAGCTGTGACTCACATAAATGGAATGTATCAGTGTATCACAATCATATATAAGCTAAAACTGCCTTAAAGGTCATGAACATTTAACTCTAGGGTTGTACTTCAGTTCAGTAGCTTTTTAGATACTTTTTTTCAGTGGTGTGTGTTAACAGCCAGTAAAGAATAAAATTTAATAGTTATTTTGTCTCTCTTGAAACGTAATAAACATCTGACAGTTTAGCCACTGAAATTGCACTTCAGTAGGAGTAGGTCCAAGCGCTAACTCCTCTTTCATAAGAAAATGAGTACAAAATACTCCTCAGAAAGTAACCTCATTTCTAACATACTTTCCAGATACCTCCTGAAGCTATTAATAGTGCAGGTTATTGGGAAGTGGTCATAGTATGGCTGACTCTTTATGGAGCATTTAATCATGTTTGGCCTTCTAAGTGCAAGCCCATGAAAACATACAGTTTGTGAGTACCTTGAGTCACTAAAATAAAATAGCCATCTTTAAATCTCAAAATTATAGGGAATGGTCAGAAACTGATTATTATATGTCCTCAGGTTCAGAAAGCAGATAACCAGTAGAAATATATTTTAAAGTTTTCATTAATTCCATTATATTTAAATCCTCATAGTAGGATACTTGTATGCATGACTTTTGATTGCTCAAGGTTTTAAATCTTGTGCTTGAATGTGAGCTAACCTAATTGCAAAACCATCAAAACATGAGCAGAACTGAGGACATACTTCTTTCCTTCTTGAGATGTCTGCTCATATTAAAAAAAGAAAAGGGGAATATTGTTTTTTGATGTCACTTCTAGGTATCCTTGCTATAACTACCTTTGTAAATGATTTTACTAACTGCAATATTCACAGAAAGCTTAAACCAAAATGAGATTATTGTAGGAGTTGAAATTTTATTCCTATGTTTACTTTCCCCAGACTCATCAAGAAACATAAAAAAATGTGCAAGACTTTTTTCTACCTATGCCAACCAAGAGAAGCAACCAACAGTTAATGATAGGCATTACTAGATTAATTTTAATACTTTCTGAAGAAAACTAGAAGCTCCTTCCTGATAAATCATGATCAGAAAGATGAAGTTCAGCAAGCAAATTTGTTACAAGTACTGTGTGTCAGCTAGGTTTGGAGCTGAAATAGTTTCATTAGACTATAAACCTCTCAAACTTCTCATTAGATACATAATAAATAATCACTGGGTGTATGCTTTGAATACATTTAGGGGAAAAAAACCGGCATGATACCACATTTTGGCATTTTTCTTATTAGGGAAGTGTCGTTTAGCACTAGTAGTCTCATTACTTCAGACTGACTTCACCTGTGGCTGTATTTATGACAAGAATATCAATGAGTTGTTCAAGATGTTGCACCTGCTGCTTTCAGGATGAAGGCTTAAATACAACCACTTTAACAAGTGGCAAACCTTTTTACCTTTTTTTCTGTGTCTTCTTTACTGAGGTAACACATCATTATGGTGAGCTGTTGGCAAGATGTACTTTAATGACATGAAGTAGCTTAGCATTTAATAAAATTATGTGAGTTTTCTTGTTTGAAATATAATCTCATTTCTCTAATTGTGTTAGGCACAGTGTATTGTTTAATGGATGTAATAATCATCCAATTCAGCATTTCAGCTTTTTAAAAAATATTTTTCCTTGTACTCCATTTTGCTTAACACTAGAAAATGAAGAAAAGACTAGTCTGGCCTTAACAGCTCGCTTTCTGCTTTTCTAGAGGGGCCTGAAGAAAACAGGCTGTAAGCACAGATGGCTGAGATCTGCAGTGTACCAAAGATGACTCATGCCATTCATTTAATATATCCTTCTGGCCTTTGTAAGGCCTGAGTGCAGTTGCTTGGAAATCTCTGATGAATCCCGAAGCCTTTGTTAAGCTTAAATGAAGACGGAGTGCTTACAGTGCAGTTTTAATTTCTAGTAATGAGTTTCCTTCTCCACAGCTAAAGGATGGTGAGGCCTCCATCCAATACAAGATCTTTTTGACAATGTCAAAGAAAAACAGCTAGGGAAATGTAAGGGAAATGCTGACTTTCAGAGAGCTATGGGTTGGTCTGGAAGACAAGGGATGGTGGTAAGGAAGACTTTGATACCTGTGTGTGGTAGCAGGTTAAATGCAGCTTTAGAACTGAGGCGATGGACCCAATCTAAGCAGCAGGAAGCAGTGTCCAATCCAGCTGGTCTTCAGGAGAGGAAGACCTCTACAGGGTAGCAGTAATGTTCAACCTGTATTAAAATGTCCTTAGGGGCCAATGTTTGCAGGACTCATTTCTCCCTTCAAAGCCACTGTACTTTGAGAAATTGAAATAGCCACTTCAGCATTCTTTTTAAAGCAGTTTTTGGTTTGTTTCTTCCTTTGTAAACCACTCAGAATGAAATAGTGGTAAGCCACTTAGAATGAAATAAGAGGTTTTCCTTTAACTTTGCAGTTTTACTGAGATTTTAGGTCCAGTGAAGTTTGTAATTTGGATGTTTTCTCTGCTGTTTTGTCTTGACTGGTAACAGAATCAGAGCCCATGTCCATACAGAATTCTACTTATTGTAAAGTAGCCAGTACTTTAGGGTTTGTGAAGTGTTCTCATAGCCTAACTCACCTACTTTGAAGTTGTCCCTTAAAAAGACCTGAGGTGAGATTTATTAAGTGAAGGAAGCTTTCGCAATGTAATTTTCTATCTGAACTCTGAAAAGAAATTTTGTGGTAAAGGCCAGCAAAGTAGCAAAGTCAACATTAGGTGTAGAGAGTTCACTGAAAAAGAAAAAAACAAATCCTATTTGATTGAACTGATAACTGGTAAAATTTAGCTTCTCTTGACATCAGTGCAATCGCCTTGAAAAAGCTGTTCTGGGGAAACATGGAAGTGTTGGATCCTTGCCCTTTTGCCAGTGACAAAGAAGTCTGGCAGAGGCTGCATGGTGTCAGTTCAATGGCCCTGGAAGCTGTGTGCCAGCAGACCTGCTTTCTATGAACATTTATGTTTGGGACAGACCAAAATAACATACGTTGGCAGATCCAATTCTGCAACTTTTTTTTTTTTTGTCTTCTACCTTCAGGGAATAAATATGGACTTTGACTTTTATCTGTCAAAGGTGTGGACAAATTTTTCTCAATCAAAGGTGTGGACAAATAGATGTGAGTGGTTGAATTATTACGGCTTAGAAAGTGACTGCTAGTCATTTCAGATACATTAGCTGATGCTGTATGTGCTCCCAAGTGTTGCTAATGAACTCGTTTAAATCTGATGGATGAACTTCTCTAGTTTGTAATTAACTAAGAGTATACACATGATTATTTACTATGGTTATTAAATTCGTAAGAAATACATTAAAATTAGAGAACTTAATTTTCTTCCTTGTTTACTGACCCTATTCAAAGATTCTCCTGTGGCACAGGGAAGCATACCATATTATATGAGAGAAAACTGATGTTCTTTTTGCCTTTTTTTTTTCTGTTCAAGTGGTCCAAAATTTTCCCAACTTCTCAGACTTGTATTTGACAACTGTAAAGTTACTGTCTTATTTAATATTATCACTAGTTTTTGCAAATTATTTATTGCAATGTGTCAGGGACTAACTTGATAATCAGATCATGTCCTTGCTCTCCTCTTCCCAAATAATTTGCCTTTGCCGCAGCGAAGATTTTAAATAATTATTCCTTGCTGTTGTGTCATGCAGTCCTCTTGTTCTCATCTTATTTTCTCTGCCAGAAAGCAGTTGATTAGCTGAATAAAAGAGATGTCTTACAGTGAATCAATGCTGAACACTGAAACAGACTTCATACCTCCAGCAATGTGTTCAGAAGCTTTGGAGAGGTGAGCAAATAGATCATAACGTTGAGAGAGGAAAGAAGAGGACAAAAAACAGTTTCTCACTTGTTAATTTGAAAAGGGGAACTTTCTTGCAATATGACTTGTCTCTATGGTACCCTGAGGTGAAACTGGATTTTGTGGTTATCCTTTTTGGTGCATTACCTTTGTTGTGAGCTTGCAGAGTATATGGGATTTTTTGTGTCTTCACTTTTGATCAAGGATGTGGTTTAGAGGAATAAATGAAGCAAATAAGGTCCAAGTGGTGAACAATAGGTGACCCCACCTGAAGAGATTACTCATGGCCCAGGTAGGTGTAGTAACTCTTGCTCCCTAACTTTTGTCATTCTAAGCGCATTGGAGCATTCTTCCAGGCAGAGCTCTCTGCTGTGGGTTTTGCTCGTTTTGTAGGTGTTTCTCTAAATGGGCCTTAAAAGAGTAGTTAGTATTTCCTATTGACACTGAAAGCAGAGTGAGAAAGAACAGTCTCAGTCTTTCTCTCCAGCATTAGAGTCTTTAAGATTTTTTTTTTTTAAACAGTGATTAGCCTATATTTCAAGGAAATGTTCTGCTCAGCTCAAATATGAATGATTCATATTTCCTTATGTTATGGCACAAACAAATCAATGGCTGATTTCATTCAAAGATAGAGATTATGTGGGACACACTGTTTTGTTTTTAAGCCCCCTGAAAACACAATCCACTGTTATGTGGCTTGGGAAGACCCACACAGACATTCTATGCATCCCTTAAGGAAACAGTCTCCAGGATTCTCATAAGTGCCTCATTGCTGAGCCGTTTCTGCTCCATTTCATAAATGAAAAACAAATGGTTCTCTTGATAAAGAGAATGGGGACAAATTTGCAAAACAGCTGTAATAAAAAAAAATATATAAACCTTTAAGATGGAGCTCATGGGTTCTGCTCCCCACACCACTAGAGTGTTAATACAAGCAAGTAGTGCTAGTTTCAATATAGCTGTGGCACAAATAGAATACTTACTGGCTCACAGGAGCAATTTATGAGGCTCAATTTTTGTTAGTTTCTTCTTTTGTATGTCTTCTGTTGATAAAGATAACATCCTTGATTTTTATTACAGCATCTTAATGTTTTTGTTAAGATATTTAATGCACGGAATGCAAAGAGCGACAATAATTACCACTATAAGTAACCCTCAGCAACATATTTAGATATGTGGATCCCTCTCAGAAATGGCCTTATCTAGAATTTTTGCAGTGATGAAGCAAATCTTCCTTTGAAATTGAGAGAAAAGTATTATGAAAATCCTCTTGGTAAAATTGCAGTCATGATAGGTTTAGAATTTACTTTTATACTGCTGTACAGACTCTGCATGAAGCATATAAGGAAAACATCTGTTTTTTTTGAATAGAGTACTAGTTGAAGAGACCTTTAAAAAAGTTAAAGAACCACAAGGTATTGTGAGGCTCAAAGTATGTTACTGGCTCACCTAGTTTTGGGTAGAGGTCAGAAAGAAAATTACAATAATAATTATTCTGCCTTTCACAGCTGATCCAGGTGGCAAAAGGCAGATTCAGATAAGATCAGATCTTTTATTCAATGGCTCTTTCAAAGAAAGAAAAGGTCCTAGCCTGGGGCTCTGGTGTAACTCTTCACTGACTACAGTCATGCAGAGATTTCTTTCATTACATGTTTCCCCTCTCAGCTGTTCTCTGTGTGTGGATTGAAATGGATGTACCCACCAGGCTGGTACAGATGGCTGTGTCCTTGGCTGTTGCACAGAATTAACTGGCGTTTTCTATTCCATAGAATAGAAATTCCCTTACATTGTCCATACCCCAGTAGCTGAGTGCATTGAACGATCTATGTAACATATGTCACCTGTTCTTCTTCTCCCTGATCCTTTTCCCTAGAGGGGAAGGATGTGCAGCATGCTTTGCTCTGGGAGCATGGCAAACAGATATTAAGAGAACTGGGTCACCAAGTCTCATCTCTGGCTGTTGCAGAAACCTACTTTACATAATGCTCTTGTGAGCTGAGCAAGCTCCAGTCAAACTTCAGACTTCTTTTTGCTGCTACTGGAGAGCTGTTATGCTACTTTCACATAAGGACTGAAAATCTTTCATTTTGAGCTGCAGATTTTCTGCCTTGTTTTTTGCCTATTCCATCTTGTGTCCCTGTTGTTCTTGATCTTAATTAGCTTTTTTCCTTCTAGACTCTCTGTCACACTTACTGAATTTATAGACACCAATCTTTCTCTTAGCATATGTTTTGGTAGGCTGTTGTACTGTTAGTACGGGTTTGACTGTGTTTGATATAATTGTTATTTCATCAAAATTAAAGCTGAGAAAAATCATTCCAAATGGATTGCAATCTATTTCTTGCAATCATTAACTTGAACTACAGCAGAATTAGTGCTGTACTGATGTATGACAAAATCCTTCCTTAAGGTTTGGGTAAGAAACCCAATATTTTTTAAATACGCATTGCCTAAATATCTAATAGGATTCAGTTTAGTGTCCTGTCCCTCCTTAGGTAAGACTTTAAGAATAATCCTACTGGTTTAAAAGGAGTCTGTGTTGAACAAAGTTCCACATGAAATTTGGAAATATATCCTTCCAAAGCATTAAGTGCTTGCTAATGGCAAGTCAGTGATGAGGTCGTCCTGCCTCAGTCCTTACCTGAGGCAAGTAATCAAAGCAGTACAGCTCAAACTGTACTCCTTTGGAGTAAGTCCCTTGGTGACTGCAGGTCCTGGCCTATAAACACCTGGAAATGCCTCCATCTGTGTCATTCTCTGCATATGACAGGGCCACAGTGTTTACCCAAGCACAGGGTTGTGGGATGGGGCTGCAGTGCTGAGCCTACAGGGTGGGCTTCTCGGTGGTGAGTTCCCACCAGGCACAGATCTTCCTCTCTCCTCTCCTCCCCACAGCCATGCAGGACTGCTGCTCCAGAGTATGTCTGGCTCACGGAAAAAATAGCAGAATTGACCTAATTGCTGAATATGATGTTGAGTCACAGGCTAGAAAAGAGGCCATTCTGCTGCACTTCAAATTTATGAGAAAGTAGGGCAGTTCAGTGCAAAGGGCTGGGGAACAGCCCTTGTGTCAGTTTTGTGTTTGACACTGGACCTGTCAGGTTTGTCTGCAACTTAGTACGACAATGACTGCCCTAGTGTGTCTGCATAGTGTTGATCTGTGGCAAATGATCCATGTTTCTGGAAAAATGCATTTGTTTCTACTGGATTTACACAGAGTGCCTAAACTGTGTCTTGCTGCATTTTCTTTCTGATGGCTATACTTTTGAGGACTTTTAATTTTTCTTTTCTGTGAAGAAATTTAGCTGATTCAGAAGTCTTCCTCTTTGCAATTTGCTGTTTCAAACTGTTGCTGGAAACAGGGAAGAGGGACCTCTTCAGTCACCCCTTGCTTGAAAAGGTCTGGGTCTAGAAGTGATCAGCATATCTGATTTTAGTCCCTCATTAAATTGAGGAAACATCATGTATATGGATAGCATCAAATTAATGATTCTTGTTTTGAACCATCTCTTGTTACTGTTAATAGATACGGGTTTTTTCAATCCATCTGTTCCTCTTGTGTGATGGATGTTCATAAGTTCTGTGCTCATGTCAGGCATGAAATATTCAAAGAAAACTTAGGGTTTCACCTGTCTCCATAGCAGAAGGCAGTTTGAGTTTTGAAAAACTGTTGTTTTGGCTTGCATAATGTATAAATAGAAGTGAATTTGAGAATTAGTTTCTATATGTAGTTTGTATATAGTTTGGACCATACAGCTCAAATATTTCTGTCTTGGAAAGGGTTATTTCTGAAATTCTTTCAGATAGGAAGTCTCCTATTCTAAGAGAGACATCATCAATCCCAAATTTTAGCTGTCATGAACACTGCTTGGTCAAAGTAGCATAAGCGACTTTGAAAATGTTACTAGATCAGTGTGTTTTAAATTTGCATCCATCTTTCATTCACTTTTGTGAACATGGACTGCATGTGATACAGACAGCTTGGGATTAAATCCCCTTTTCTCTTTCCTATGGCTGTTTTCCTAAAGTAGCTCAACTGTGTTTTTTGCCATAGAAATGTTTATAAAACTTCATTCTTGCTGTCTGATCTGTCCCCTTTTCTTCCTATCCATCCCTTGTACAATATCCCCTTTACATTGTTAAGTCAATGTAAGAAAAGAAACTTGCAGTCTCCAGTTCTGTTAAGACCTACTGATACTTGGATATCGTTTTGCTCCACTGAACTCTGAGCATGTTCACTTTGATGGATCTCCTTTGCTCTTCCTTCTGATAATATGCTGATGCTACTTGACTTTGTGGGGAGAGATCTATCACTTTGCCATCACCATCCAATTGGTTACATGCATGATACAATTTTTTTTTTTTCTTTAACAGGAAATTATGGGGAAAGTGGAATGGAAGCCTTCAAAGAGCTGGCTGCCCAAGAGGGTCTCTGCATTGCTCACTCTGACAAGATCTACAGCAATGCTGGGGAAAAGAGCTTTGATCGCCTGCTCCGCAAGCTGCGAGAAAGGTTACCCAAGGCTAGAGTGGTGGTTTGCTTCTGCGAGGGAATGACAGTGAGGGGGATCCTCATTGCCATGAGGCGCCTGGGAGTGCTCGGGGAGTTCCTCTTAATTGGAAGGTAAGGCTCTGTGCATGTTTTCTCTGCCTCTCCCTCTCATCCTGTAGGCAGGCCTTTGATTTCAGAGCTGTGCTAGGTAGTTCAGGCTACCGGTAATTCCCATATTTACTTGTCTAAGGACCAAAAAGAAGTGGTAAGATGGTAGAGCAGATTCTCAGGAAGGACATATGAGGATGTATGTCAGCTTGATCAGTGGTGATAGCTTTTGCTGGAGTAAATGTTAATTACTATTTTATATGAATATATGACATTACTGTTTTTGTGCTTTTGCCCGTTTTAGAGGAACATTTCATGTGCAGATTTTTAGACCTGAAGTAGGGAGTGAAGAATTCTGGTTTGGGCATGTGATCTGTGACATGTGACAAAGTTTCACGTGTTTAACTAAAGATGGACCCTTATAATTTGAAACCCCAAATAACCAAATGTTTTTGATTACTGGAACTTTTTTCCAGCATTATGATTACAGCCCGGCATTCTCAGTTGTACATTTTACTGTGATCTTTGCTGTTGAAAGCTGGGGCACTGATATAATGCAAGTTGGTTTGTTTTTAAAACATCAAACTTGCTGATGGCTAAATGAGTATGTGTGTGTGTTTCTATATCACCAGAGCAACAGTGCAGATGCATGTCGGATAGAAAAAGGCTGTTTTTATCAAAATGAGAATGGTTTTGTTCTACTAGAGTTTATCTTTGCAGGTATTCACTGAAATACAGTCATTTTAGTTCTACCACACTTTATCCACCTTTCCCTTTTTGTGATAATTCTTATTTTGAGGCTTCTTTGACTTTCACCTTGATTTCTGCAAAGTCTTTGTCCATTTTTCTCTCTTTATGAACTTTGCTCAAATGATGAGGACGGATATTTTCTGTCTTCTCTGTTAGACCAATGTCTGCTTTAATCCTTCTATTTGCTCTCTTTCTTGTTTGTAATTTTAACATTTCTTGAAGGAATGTTTAAATTAATTCCTTCAAGGCCTTTGACAGTTGTTTTCATGCCTACTTAGCTTCTGTTGTCATCTGATCTTAACAGACTTCTTTTTGACAGGACAAAAGTCTTTGTGTCTGACATTGTTGTGACTGGAATCCTCTCCTTTTGCTCAGTGCTATGGTATTGTCCTCCCCTGACTGTTTTGCTCCTCAAAATCCACAGTTATGATTTCTACAAGTCAGATAGCTAATCTGGCCTAAGGAATAGACTGAAAACAATCAGCCACTCTCACAATTTTTTGTTTGTAACCTATTTGAAGTTGAGGTTGTATCCCTAGAAGGTTGTAAGATAAGATACAGCACATTTGGAGAACCATCAGCACTAAAATGAAACAAAGAGTAAGGCTGTATTGAAAATGGTATGTTCTAGATCATGCATGTTGAAGATCACATGCATCATTTAGTTTGCATCAATTGAAATGAATAATGGAAGGCTTCAGGAATGATATGTTTTAAGCATGGGTTTTCAGTGAATAAAAGAAACTGAATATAATTAAATTAGTCTCAGTGACAGGATCCCATGTGTTTTAGTAAATGCCCTGGAGCTTTAGGCAACGCTGCGCTTTCTTCGTGTATTGTCGCTGTAGCAGTGTCTCCCTGTTCACTGATTTTGGTGCTCCCTCTTGATACTGCCCATACAGAGAACCAAAGAAATTAAACCTCCTACATTAAGCCAGAAACCTCACTTTCCTAGACCATGTACTCCATCGCCTACTCCTTGGATGTGTGGAACATTTCAGCTTAAAATTGACTTCAAGCTCTCACCAAACATTACACTAGTCCATGAAGTTCATCTGTTTGTCTTAAAATTTGTCCAACAGTGTAGTTCTGAGCTTTTTGGTAGAAATGGTCACCTATTAAATATTAATAATGGAATTTCTTTGGAAATCGCTATGTATTTTTCAGGTGGATTTTTACATACCCTCCTTTCATGCTTGTAACCGAGTATTGGGATACTCCTTTTTAGGGCTGAGTGGGTTCTGTCAATTGTAAAACAGGCTGTTTATTGCTTTGCATAGTCTGGATTGTGCACAACAGCTGGTTGAAATAAAAACTATTATAGGGCTTGCACATCTTCTTACATGCTTGCAGAACTAAAAGAAAAAACATTTTCTTTGAATTGTCCTAATTAAGTGATTTTAAAAAATGGCAAATTTAGCAAACTTGTGAATAAGTAAGTTGCAGTGGAACTGCAGTGCTATGAATTTGGTCATCTATGTACAAACAGGAACCAAGACACACATTAACGTTACTTTGATGTGCTATTTAGTCTTTTTTATTCAAGTACCCATCTAAGCAAAAAGCTAAGAGCCTTTTAAGAACATTCTTTTAATTGAGGGAAGTGGGAGTGAATGTGAAATCAAGACTTTTTTTTTTTTTTTTTTGCAATAATGAGCTAAACAAAGCCTTTAGTTTGCCCACCGATTTATTATCAGCAACATGTTATCAGCCCCATTCTCTGCTCTGACTCACTGTAAAGAGGAAGCCTTTGCAAAGGAACACCTGGCTAAATAGTTCTCTTCCTGCTACATCCTCAGTATTGCTTTTTATCAAATCAGACAGGAACAGCTTAGCTTAACTAAATTCATGCCATCAGAAAGAGAGCTGGGAACTAAATTTGACTTCTGTTTAATCAGAAGTTCTTCTCCTTTACTACTGGGAGTCTGCTATCTTAGTGAGAAGGGAATTCCTCTTTCTGAATCTGGAGGGAAGCCGGAATTAAAACAGTACAATAGATGAGGTTACAATCCTGCCTGAGGCAGAATGGCAAATATTCTGAAATCAATAGTGTTGAAATGTAATGGAGAATCTGTGAGAAAATTTATGAAACTATGAAATTATGATGATAAATCTTAAAAGGGACTGATAATAAAAGGGAAAGAAGGCAAAACTTGACCATGGCTTTTTGTATAAAAAGAAATACTAGAATAGAATTGGAGTAAGCAAAGGCAAAAATGCTAAAAATTTAACTGTACTCTTAAAGGAGTTCAGGTGATAGCTCTTTTAGCAGATACTAGTTTTGATGTGAAGAGATTATGTGGGAAGATGCTCAACCTCATGTGTCTAATCATGTTTATGCAGGCCACTGGGTTTTATACTACTTAATAAGCATCAATTAGATTTTGTGAGAATCTTGCAAGATGGATGAATCTCTTATACATCCCCTGAGATCATGCATCAACAAAAGGCATGTAACTGACTTTTCAGCATCTGTATGGGTAATGGAATGCAGATGAAAAACAAATGAAATAACTGATTTTATGAGATACTCTGAGGTCATTGGACAAGAGAAATCTTAAGATAAACAGTTGGAAATCAAAATGCTCTTTCACAATTTCTTCTCTTAAACTCCTACACTCAATGGTTTGTGTAAAAGTATGAGGAACTTTATGAAGGAAGGGATATACTACTGTACATGCTGTTTTTCAGCACAGCCTTATGTAACAGACTAGGTACTGCTTTACTTTTGTAGGTTTTCTGATGCTTTATAGTCTCCATTAACGTTGCTATATGGGCTGTTGTAGAACCGTAAATTTTAAGTGTCAGTACAGTGATCTCTCCTGAAAGTCTGAATGCTTGGCAGTGAAGGTATGGTTGGATTCTCTGCTGTCAAGCCAGGACATTACAGAGTGCAAGTCTGTTCTTTCTATGTATATAATAAAACTCATTTAGCATAGGATGACAGAGCTTTCAGGATGCGTACTGTAGTGAAATTTTTCTGACTGCCCTCCCTCCAAAAGACAATTATTAATAATGGTTTTGGCATTTAAATTCACATTTTCTAAAATATTGACAAGGCATTATCACTGTAAGCTGTTTGGTCCTATTATCTGGTGTTGCTTGATAGGTGGAACTTGATTGCATCCAAGTGCAAGAGTAAACAACTTGTCGCCAAGCTGACAGAGAAATGCGACCTTCTGTGGGCAATCCCTGGGCAGCAGGGTGAGTGGGAGGATTTTGGCAGCTGCCTAGGGCAGCTATCACCTTCCAAAGCCTGGGATTTTATGGCAGAACAGACACGTAATCCCATTGAATTGGTACAGCCCTTGGCAGAAGAATGCTTTGCCTACCCCAGTCAGACCCATCAGTTCCTTAGCATTAAGACTACTGATCCTTCTTCAGTTCCACCACAGCAGAGGAAGGAGGGCCTCTGCACTTCAGGATGCCATGCCTAAGGCAGGGACCCAAACTATTGCTTTGCTGGGCGCCGCAGCTTCTGTGCCGTAGCGTGAGGTGCTGCAATCTTCCAAAAGTGTCTCCAAGGTGAAGCCGCTTGGCAGGACCAGCACACACACACACACACGTGTGCACACACACGGATAGCTCCAGAAAATGGGTTGATGGCAAAGAGGCAGGAAGGGTCTTCATGCAGAGTTCCATGGGAGAGGTTTATTGCAGCCACACCATGAAGGATTCCAGAGATGAAGACAAAGAGCATTGGAGGGTCCAGGCTTAAGTATGGGAGCAGGGAGAGCATCAAGGACCAATGATCTGAGGGTTTGGGGGTGGTACAAAGGTGGGACTAGGGAATGGGAGCCAATGGAGAAACCCTGGGGGAGTGGTGAGGGGCAAGGGCCAATGGGGAGAGCCTGGAGTGAAGAGCTTTCTAAGGCATGGAACTTAAAAGGTAACAAGGGGGTGGAGGGCCCACGGGCCAACCGGGAAAGTGGAACTGGGGTACATTAATGTAGCAGAAGGATGCATGCTTGGGGAAGCCTTTTCTGTTCACCCTAACTTGGGGAGGATCTCTGATACCAGGGACTGCCTCACCAGCGGACTCTCTTTGTCCCTTGTACCACTGGCTCACCAGCCACCACACCAAACCCTACAATAATAATAATTATATCCCAGTTGTCAGAAAGTGGTAGCAGAACTTGACAGATCCATAACATCATTTACTGAGGGAGGAAGAAGAATCTGGTCAGGAAGCTGGTCTTTCAGCAAGGAAGCAGGACAAGCAAGTGACAGAAGTTTCTCATTATTTGAATCTATTTTAATTGACAGTAAATCGTTTTAGTTTGCCCCAAGTTGAGTCTGTTGCCTGTACTGGTATCTGTTAAGCAACCTCCCCTTGCGTTAACTCGTGAGATTTTTTCCTCCCTGTTTTCTACCTTTGTCCTGTTCAGTGTGGTAGCTGGCAAGCGGCTGGGTGAGCATTTGGCTGCTGACCAAGGCTACAGATTACATAGTTTGCACTGCCAAAAGCACAATGTTATATATTTCTCTTTTGTTGCACTCTGACATCACAAATGACATAAATAAGAGTATCACAAATACCACTTCACATATGTGGCTAAGAACACTGCCTGCTTCTTGCTCCCTGATGAGTCCCTGGTGCCAGTGTGTCATGCATTTCTTACAAAATGACAGAATATTCTAATGATGATGGGATGTTCTTCATAAAGGAGATGACCATGAGAGGATATGGTGGTTGTTTTAAGTTTGACTAGCTGAAAGAAAGATGCTGTACTCTGCTCTCCAGTGCACAATGTCTTCATTTGTCACAGGGGCTGCCCCCTATTTATGAAAAATCAATGCCAAATATCCACATTCTCCCAAAAGAGCTGAAATGTTTTGCAGGGCCAATGTGTTCAATTCCATTAAGAAAAAATTAGCTATTTTTAGCTACTTAAGAGATTACAAAGAAATCGGTAAGAGCCAACAGCATGTTGTCAGTGGGGGGAAAAAATGCTGCCTTGTGCTAGCACAGATTATCTAGGAGAGGTTTGGGCCTTATAAAACTGACAAAAATAGTAGATACGGCGCAGTGTTGCTCTTGATACTGTTTTATGCCAGCTTGCTATGAATGGGAATGTGTTAAGAACACTGGTAGTAATCCAGCACTGACAAATGTATATGATTGAACCCAAACCATTCATATTCCATGTGCTGTTTTTTGAGAGGGCAGTCTGGGTGGTAAAACTCAGTGGTTCAAAAGCATAAAGTAGAGATGACAACACAATTGGTATGCTGAAAATAAAAACAGTAATTTAAGATCCAAAAGTTTACTTTCCGTGCATTTTACTGTAGAAAGAGGACCATTTTTTTTTTTCTGGTACCTCCATGACCAAAGATGTTTAGAATGACTACTTTTAATATTTCTGTTGTTGTTGACACTCCAAGTTAGTGGAAGACTGTATTTAAATTACTGTCTAGATGTAATCAGATGTTTAGCTGGGTTTGGATTCAAATTCCTGGATTAAAATTGAGGTATATTCTGTGAAATGCTGAAATAATTCATTATAATTTTTCAAATGCTTTCAGAGTCTAACTGAAGTTGACATTTAAGCAAAGTATTGTCAATTAAGATAGTCCCACCTGGCAACATCAGACCATTTCTTGAACATTATCAAGGTTTATAATAGGATCTACTGCTAACTTTAAAATCTGAAACCTCAGAACAGGTCCCTAGAAAATTTTATACCCTATTCATGGTTCAGTTTGTAGTTGCAGTCCATCACCTGTTTACTATGACAGGAATTTATAATCTGTGTGGATGAAAACAGAATTACATGATGCAAGAAGACTGAGCAAGCATATTTTGTTTACCTGCTAACCTACAATAACATCAATCCATGTAAAAATGTGATTGCATATTAAGTGCCAATTAAACAGCAATATATATGAGCAGAACTGCATTTTGAGTCTTAACAAAGGCAATGTTCACTTTTGCAGAGACAAGAAAATACAAGAAGGGTATGTATTTTTTATGTTAAATGGGGTTTATGTATTACAGAGGGCAGTTTTTTAAATATGGGGGTGTTCTTTTGTCTTTCCACTTCTTGCTTCTATGTGACACGAATTAAACTAAGTTTTGTATGTAATCAAACCTCTTTCATATGGGCATCCAGAATTAGTTTAAAAAAACATGTATTAACCCTTAGCTGTTCCTGTGTATCTGCTCAGTGCTTTAAATGAGGATAAAATTTACAGAAGTTGTAGGTGAGATTCTGGTGCTTTTGTAAATATTACTCAATTTTTTAAAAAAATCTGCCTTTTTTGGTTTTTTTGTGGGTTTTTTTTTTTTGGGGGGGGTCATGCAAAATGAGAATTTCTGCTTTATGCAATAAAAATGGGTACAGAATAGTAAACTTCAGCCCAGGTGTCTCTATGTTATTCCTAGTTAGAGAAGACTCTAACACACAACTTTCAGTATGGTGCTTACTAAAGTTAAGCCACTTTAGAGAAAAAAGATCGCATCACCAACAAGCATGAGACTCTTCTAGCGGTCCATGTACATTCCTGCCCACACTTCCAAGAGAGGTCCCATACTGACAGACATTAAATACTAGGTCTCCAATAGCTTGAAGACATAGGAAAAAGCCCAAAATATTCATCAGTCTTTCTGTGTTGGCTTTTCCTTATGATCTTTACAATTCTCTGTCTTGAGTTCCCAATGTATCCAAAGACTTCTTGAATATATGAGACTAAAGTGGAAGCAGCATTGATTATTAAATACAGATTTATAAATTAGGATGTTTTAATAAAGTAAATATTTATTTAATTTTTCTAAGTGATATGAAATTTTGCTGGTTTAACAAACAGGATGTGAAAACATGTTTTAAAACAATATACACTTTTTAATGGTAGCCATTAGTGTACCTTTTTCATAAGTGAGAGGAGGTAACAGACTAGTGTTTCTGAAGGTGTAGTGCAATTGATAATCAAAGCAAAAGAATGATATCTTTCACTTGCTTAAAACACTGGAATAGGAGAGGAAACAAATGCATACAGCTGAGTGTCTTAAAAGCATTACAAAATATGATGCTTGAACTTTATGGTAGTAAAACTTGTGGGGAAAACACCTTCACATTTCTAGATTTCTTAAAATCTTCTGGATTCTAAAGAAGTTTATGCTTCTTACATAGCAAAGGAAAACTGAGTTAAATTGAAATCTGAAAACACTTGGTTCAGTGTTTTCAAATTGTCTTGGCATGGGTTCTGCAGGAAGAGTTATCCAAGCTAGTAATGTCCATGTGAATTCAAGGAAGGACCAACGTGGACAGAAATAATTTACCTTTAAGTCTTTTGCAAAGTTTTCCAATGCTGTAAATGTGCAGAGGTTCAAGATCTGCTTGTTGTCTGTGAACTAATATGGATGTTAGATAATTGAGTTATTAAGTAGGGCTGTGTGTTGTAAATGGATTATTTATTAGGCAGGATATGTTTCATCATGCCCCTGTAGAAACCAGAAGCTGGATGGCTGCCGCTCACCTGGAAGATGATGCTGTACTTTTATGTGAATGAATCATATTGAATGATGTTATTTCAAGGGTCTTTGCATAATTTAGGTAGGGCCAGGCTTTTTTCAGGCATGTCTCTGTGAGGCTGGGATTCTTTGTAAATGGTTAAGAACCAAAGCAATGTTTTTTTGTCTCACAACAATTAAATACGACCCTGATACTGTGACCTTTCAAATTTCAACAGTTTACTTCCAGTTCCTTTTAATGCTCAAATAGAAATGAAACTTTAAAAAGTTCTGGTAAAAACATGAAGAACACCCTCCCTCAAAATATGAAACTCTACCATTTTTTGTCAGGTTTATTTTTTTAATTCTAAGCAGCAAATTAATAACTTTTTTTTTTTTTTTTGAGAAAAAACCAGAAATTGAGGATTAATCTTTCCTGGAATAATAATTATTCTTATTAATTATTATTTAAGAATAATTATTTTCATGTTTCCTGCCACATCTTGGTACAAAAATAGATTTTCCTCTTGCACTATTGGAATATATATCAACTGTTAGTAACAGTTCCAGTCCTTGGATCACTAGAAAAACATTGATAATAGGGTTAAGTTATTGACTGAAGTTAATGTAATTGCCTGAGCCATGCCCGTACAAACAACACTTATTTTGACAGGGACAAGCACATCAAGGGGAAAATAATTAAAGTTGCAATTAAAGCACCTTTCTACTGCATCCAGGAAAGGAGGGAATGAAAAGCTTTAGAGCTCCTGTGAATAATCAGTTGGCTGCACTTTCAGTGCAGAAACGTAGTGCTTGTTTGAACCGTTGGCTCATTGAGCAAAGAAGGTAAAATAAAAGCAGGGTAGGATGCTGTGGAGAAAGGCCATATATTTTCATATACTGCCTGATTTGCATTAATTTTTTCTTTCTTTCTTTTTGCAAATGCCCTTAACCTAATGGCCTTTGCTGGAGAGCCCTGGTACATTTCCAAGGCTGGAAAATGTGAAAAACTTTCAGCAGTCTGAGGAGCTGAATTCATCTGAAGGGAGGCTAGCCCTGAAGCATCTGTATGAACATTCACTGTGGAAATTTTAGGTCATGCAAATGCTGTAACCTGGCAGCCAAATACATAATGTCTCAAAAGCAGAAATTAAACTGGACTAAAGGCATTTGGCCCATGTTGGTAGATTATCAGTCTGGTTTTCTGCTGAATTTTTCAGCCAAGAAAAATCCTTTCAATTTCTGAGGCATAATAGTGCTTTAGGACCCAGTGGTGTCAGGAACTTGTTTCACAAAGTCAAAGCTGCTCTTTCATGTTTCACTATTGCCTCTTCAGCACCACTAGTCTGTTCTGGTGTAGGACTAAAAGACTGTGGAACTGGCAAGCTCTTGACCACATTTCACTCCAGTCATTACTTACCTGCATCTTAGTTCAGTTATTTGTACCTCAGAGAGGGAGAATCAAAAAAAGAATTTTGTTTCAAAGCCTTGCAAATTCACTGCTGCCTGATAAGTGACCTGGCACTTATTTTAACTGACTTTAAACCATATGCATTATTCACTATGAGCTATTTGTGGGTAAGCTTTGATACCTAGGGCTCACACAGTTATTTTCCATGCTGGTGATTTGTCTGTATTTATTCATTCTGCGGGGAGTCAGTTTTAAGGTTTTTTTCCTCCCGGCCCTCTTTGAGGTTATACCAGAAGGATGCAATGCGAGTCAAAGCTAGAAAGAAAAATACACTACTGTTGTTTAGCTTAATAGAAATGGAGTGAATTAATTTTTTTCTGCTTTGCAGAATAAAACTAAATTCTTTGGGTTTATTTCTAAGAAGAGGCTTAAAATCCTCTCTTGCATGTCAACATGAGGATCAGGAAAACTGCATAATAAGTCAGATTTAAGCAATTCTGTATGCAGAAATAGGAATGTGAATGTGACTCCAGTTGTGGTTTCTGCTTATTTCTCACAGCAGGTTGAATCATTGTGAGTTGCCATTTATAATCTATATCTTTTCTCTACTCTTCCTTTAGTGTATCTCTGAATATATACTTTTAGCTGCTCCCTTTTTGTTATATATTACTTGCATTCTTCAGTTCCTTACATACTGCATTTTGTTCCTTGTATCTTCATCCATCCTATCTTGGTCTTTCTGCCCCATTTACCTGAGTCTGGACTTTCTTGAACTCTTCAGCACTTGCTATTTTTTGTAGTAAAAAGTCTGCAGTGCAGGTGTAATTTCCTTTCTGTTAAGTCATGAAGAGTTTTAGCATTTCCTTAATCAGAAATGGAGATAAGCAAAACTTGCTGTTGAAATCTTACTCACATAAAGGAGATGCTTGAGGAACAGGTTATTTCATGACTCTTCTTCATCATCATTTTGTGTTACGCAGATGAACACCCTACACCTAAAGCCATAATTAAGTAAACCTACCAATTTAGGAATGATGTATCCTCTTTTTGTTTGTGGATGTGCAACAAGCAGTCAAAGAAAAGAGGCCCTCCCCCTCCAAAGTAGCTATGCAGCTGTGTAAGACTATTCCTTTTGTTGTTTTCAGCTGTTCTTGGGACTTTGCATTATAGTTGCCCTTAAAAAAATACAGGATGGAGTATTTGTTACCATATTAACCACTGCTGCCTTTACAGACCTGAAATACTGTAAAGGTAACTGACTTGAATCTGGTCTCATATGCTATCCCCAGTATTTTAAAACTAAGTTCTGAGGAGAGGCAATGGTATAAGGGAGAAAGACTAGGCCAGTGTTCTGACTTTGGAGGTTGAAAGTTGAACACTTTCAGATTTGCAAACTGAGTACCTGTGAGGTACTAAGAGTTAACATAATGTAAGCAAACAAACTGCTAAGGCCAGTGCCCAGACTGATTTCCAGTGGAACACCTAGTGTACAAAACTGGAGGTGTTAATCTGCACGTATCTCAAATTTGTCTCAGCAGGGTGATTACGCTGTATGTTAGAAGAACCTTGAATGGCAGTCAGGAGCTTTGAAGCATTTACAAGACACTCTCCACTGTCTCTAAGTTTAGTAAAAACAGAGGATGATAGAGCACAATGTTTCTCGAGAGGTCTATGTCCAAGTATGATTGATTTCTTTTATCTGTTTGCCATTATGTTTATGGGAAAACTTCTTAGATGGGGAGACTTAACTCAAGTAATTGTACAACCAGCTATTCCAGCAGGGTAAAAATTGCAGTTGTAGAGAGATGTAGGCAGAATTAGGAAGGAGAAAAGATAAAATGCTAAGAAAGGAGGAGCGGTGGTGCTAAAATGAGAAAAACATCCATTATAGGGCAGCAAATAGAATGTGGAAGTGGGAGAGGATGAGTTGTAAGAGTCTGTATGTAAGAGATGGAGAGTGATAGAGTTTTGGTTACAGGTAATGATTATTTTTTCTGGTCTAGACTAAGATATATTATGATGCATGAAAAAGCAGAATTGTGGCTCCAAACTGAAAAAGTGCTGGACTGCTAGCCCATCAGGCTTCCATGCAATAATGCTTTTTTGAACTGAACGTTTCCAGTAAAATATCAAGGTCTGAATTCTGTTTTCATGCTGCTGTGAAGCATGAGTGACATTCTGGACAACAGTGCTCTTAAAGCAAGTGTGAAATAAGAATATCTTTCTGATATGAAGTGCTTATCTGGAGAAAAGAGAAATATCCATATGTTCTAGGATCGTGTTGGTCAGTGGTGAACATCCAGCACATGTGATTGAAATAAAGATCTTTTACTTCCATTTTTTTTTCCCCTCTGTGAAGCAATTTATCTCCTAGAATGCTGTCTGGCTATTTTGTTTTCAAGCCAGGTGATTGACATTTCCTGTAATTTTCATGCTTAGTATAGAAATTCCTTATGTTGTCCTTGTTTAGAGCTTCCTAAGCTTTTTACTTTGAGAAAAACTAAGTGGTGTCTGTGAGTTCCCAACATTAGTCTGAATATAAGAGAATGTCTTCTTTGTATTTTACATTTGCTGGCTTTTAATTGAATCAAGTCTTTCTAATGGAACAGGGAATATGAGTCTACCTGGATTAATTTTCATCATTTATGTTATATATAGCATTATGTTTGTCCTCATGTCATTTTCTAACTAAATGCACTGTTTTTAAGGTTCTGCATGCTACAAACGCTTTGGGGAGGGGACAGTATTTTAGGTCTGTGAAGTGTCATACAAAGAAGGGTAACTTTGGTTCTTTACTGAGTTTGCTGATCACTACTGCAACTCATGCAAAAAGTAACAAAATTTAAAACTGAATAAAAATGGTTTAGGAAAGAATGTATAGGAAAGGCCAAACACCAAGCAGAAGATGGAGATAATTTATATGTACTTACGAAAATTTTATTTTGATGTTGCATGAGTGTCACAGCCCCACTGCTGAAGTGGAGGTGTTCAGCATCAGCATGAGCATCTGTGCCACGTGTCCTGATAACCATGGAAAGAGGTTCATGGGGAGCCTGGAGAAGAAAGTGTTTTTTAAAGTGCTGTGTTTCTTTCAGACTGTATAGACACACTGATAAAAGCTTCAGTTTATCTGACAAAGCTCCAGAAACAGAGTCTGCGAGGCAATGGAGACCTACTTAAAGTCATACTCCTCCTTTTCCTGGCTTGAGGGAATGAAAGTCGTAGTACCAAATCTAGTTCTTCATCTTTTAAAAATCGAAGCTTTCCTTAAGCCAGAGTCCTTGGATTAGAGAAAACTGGTTTTGTGAGCCCCTTGTAATATTCAGAGTTCCTTGTTATCTTTGATTTTGAGATTGTAGTTTCCACTGAAGAACGTGTCTGTTTCACTGACAGATGTTTTACCAGATTAAAATTCACTTTTCCTGTTAACCTCAAATCACTTTGAATCCCCAGACAAACAGACCTTCATATGCCTACTCCTTACCTATCCAAATTCTCCAGCTCTCTGCTCCTGGCAGCCTCTAAAATAAACTTCATACATTGTTAATGCCTAAACCTGCAACACAGTGAAAGCTGAAATAGTGTAGACACTGCAAGAATAAATTGAATTTAACATGAAAATAAGGCATCACTCTTGTATTGGCTGTGTTATTACATGTTGTATGTAACTTAATATGAAGCTCTGGGATCCATTTAAATGAAACTGCCAGAAATTTTCAGACTGAGAAGCAGAAGGAGCCTTGCAGTGTAACTGAAGTCTCCCTTTGAGGTAGGGAGTGATTTGCATACCTCTTGAAGGAGTCAGGTCTACTGATCCTTGTGGAGTATATGGAGAGCTAAATGATGGGGGCAGATGTACAGACAAACAGATGTACAGTGCTCCAAATGATATGTATCTGTTTTCTTGGGTTTGTAACATAGGAGGCCAATTTATGCTGCAGTGGCAGGTAGCTAAGGAAAAACAAACCTCAGGTCCTTGCTCTTTGAAAGGTATGTATCTCCAGTTGCTTTTCTCCCTGCTGCTTTTTCAAAGATCTGTAAAAATGATCCATTTTATCATCTTTTTGAAAGTTAAGTGGCTGAACTAAACATTTGGGAGGCAATGCTTATAACAACCTGGAACAACTTTTAATGACTTTAATAGTTTGTTTTCTTTTCTCAGCAGGGAGAAGAATTTTCTTTGCCAACCCAAACATTTTTGTTAAATCCAGAGCAATCTTGTGCTAATTTCAAAACAAATATGCTATTTCAAAATAGAAAGTCAGAATGCTCCTATTTTGAAAATGTTGAAACTATGTCTTCTAGAAAATGTCAAAATAAATTGTCATAACATTTAACCCTCCATCATTTCCAAATTGGTGAATAATTTTGATCTCCCCACAAGTGTAATTTCTAGCAGATGTATTATTCATCTATTTTTTTTAGTTTTACTAATGCTTTTGAAATCCCAGCTGATAGTGACTCCACAAATCATAATCTACTGCTATTTTCTCTAGTCTGAGTCTCCGTTCTGCTCTTAAGGATAATGATAATAATACAAGCCTCCTTTTTTTTCTCTGTGAACAACACAAATACAATGTAAGCTATGTAGACTCAAGTCCTTAGGAGCATGGGCCAGTGCTACGTGCCTTCTCAGCATCATGGAATACCCTGATGATAACCATCATCTGTTTCTTCGGCTCCCCATAGAATGGCTTGGCTTCAAAATCCTTATGTAACGTCAACTTTCCTTTTATCCTTAAGGAAAGTGTGGATCTTTGAAAAAGCTATTTAGAAGATGCCTTTGGCCAAAATGCCAAAAGGGAGTGTTCTGTAATAGCATGAAGCAGTGCTGTGAAAATACAAAGCTTCTGTCTGAGACTGGCCTTAGGAAATAGAGTATAGGGTATGCAGCTTAGCTGCTGGCTTCTCTTATCAATACTCATAAAAATATATGCATGAGAACACAGAACACCCCCTGAACTGCTGCAAACAAGCACTGCAACAGAGAAGCTCCATGATGTGTGCAATGCTCTATCAGCAAAAGGAGGAGAGACCCAAAGAGGAGGTTGCCCAGCTTCACAGTCCTCCTTTTAAAGGTTAGGATCTTCCTGCAGTACCAGAGCAAGGAGAGCAGTCATGCTGAGCTGTCTATACATGGCGAAGTTGACCTCTAAAGGCTCCTCTCTCTCTGTCCGTCCCCCTGTCTCCCTGCTCCCCTACTCCTTTGGCTACAGGGATAAGATATATGCAAAGTCATGCAAGAGAAATCCAGGAATTCCAGCATCAGGTAAGGAGGTTAGGAAGCATGTATACAGAAAGAAACAAATTTTTCTTTGTGAAACACTTCTGCCTTTCAGGACAGAAAATGATTCTGTGCTGGCACCATCCCTTCTGTTGCTGAGAAAGGAGGGAATATTGTCAGTAAAGAGAAAATAACCTCATTTCTGTTGCCCCTGGTTAATAGAGAGGTCCCTGTTAAAGTAAATGAAAGCTGTAGGGCACCTTTTGGTGTAGGTTTTTTTTTTTTTTTTCCTTAGATCATTTTGGTCCTCTGGGATATGAGGCCATGTGGGCCTCCCACTTTTGTCCTCACATTTCTTAATGAGGTTGTATGGGCAAGGGCAGGGACAACATTTTGTTCTGCATAGATTTGCTTATAAAAGGCAGCAAACATGAATTAGGCTCTGGTTTTAAATTATTATTCCAACAGTATGTGCTTATAATTTAACATTTTATTCTGGACTACTAAATAGCTATCTACTAGTATAGAATGTAAGCAGTAAGATTCTATTACAGTTTAAGAAGTGACATAGAATAACATCTAGTAGCAAAGAACGAGCAAAGTTATTGTCAATATATCTTTAGCTTGACTCTAATCATGCTAATTAAAATGACTACAACACAGAAGAGGATTCAGGAACAAGCTGAGACTTGCAGTCATGTAAGTCAGAAAAGCAGCTTGATTAAAAATCCAATAGATATATTTATAAGCATTGTATAGAATAAAATTGTTAACTGTAGTCATGGAGGAGAGTGACAATTTTATAGCAGTGATAAAGTGTTAAAGACACTGAAAACCAGCATTCTTTGTGCTTTTGTTTCCTGCATTTGTGCCTTGGTCCTTCTCTGGGGGTGCAGTAAGATTTTATTTGTAATTTTGTTTCTGAATTCAGTGTAATTGAGATTACAGTTCTTTCTAATAAATAGGCCATCTATTTGTGATTTTCAAGACAGAATATGTTCTTGGTCTAATCTTTATCTTATATTGTCTGTCTAACCACATATTTCATACAGCTGACATACGTGATTTCCTTGTTGTAAGAGTCTGTTGTATCTTATTGTTATTTATTTACTCACTCTGTGCTATATTTGATGTTTTTTTAAATTTTTTTTTCTTGTCTCATGCTGTAAGAACTAATCTTTAATTGAACCACCACAGCTCTCTTATAATTTCTAGAGCATATCTGGTAGCCAAAAAAGCTCTCGATGTTTTGAGAGGACAAAGGCATGTCTGTACACCAAAATATTTGTTAACCAGCAGATAAATTTGTGTCAATAGAATACCCAACCAAACATGCGGAAGTGAGAAAGGGCCATTTAGTAGGTGCTTCCTTACTATTTCTTGAGTCATATGCTTCCTATTGTCTAGATTTTCATGCCCCTTCACAGAATAAGTTTGTTTGGAAAATACATGCTTATATAATTTACCTACATTTCTTTGTTAGAAGCAGCATCCAAACTCTGCTCATATATAAAAAGAAGGTACATTTGTGATGTTGAGGCATTTTTGTTCTGGGTAGCTTTCCGTTTAGTTGTGAGATGGGACTAGAGTCTCTAGGATGTGGCGCTGTACTTGACAATTCCTGAAAAACTAGTTGAAGATGGGGCTCTTCAACTAAGAACTTGAAGAGTCTTCGTGGTTTCCCTTTTTAGGGAGAGAAAGGCCTGTAGTTGTCTCCAGTCTTTTTTGGTTCTGTTCAGGTGGGGACTACTTGACCTCAGGGTGGTGATTCAGAAAGCTGTGGTTCATAGCTAGGGCCAGCAGTGCTGGAGGCTCTTTTGTTCTCACAGAACCTCGAGAGGGGGAATCTCTTTGGAGCTTGTTCTGTGTCTGGGTCCTTGGTCAACTGCATGGATACATCTGGACTCCTTTTTGGTTTGTGGTTTCTGTTAAGTGGCACAAATGATCAGATTTCTCTTATGTTGAAAACTAAATTTCTCCTGAAGCTTTATAGCCTGTAGAGGTAGAACCTGTCACTGATGTAGTGTATTGAACTTTTCTTCAATTGAGTATTTTGTACTTTTAAGTGTTAGGCATTTTATACTGGCTTCTAAAAATTAGTATTTAGAGTTTCTCAAAGGATAAGAATGTCAGAAGGAATTTTTGGGCCATTTTAGAGAGAAAATAGGACCTAGATTTATGATTGGGTTTTTATCTATATTGAAGTTAGGGACTGTATCATATTTGTGATAATAGAATAGCAATTTGGCTTTACATCCACAATCAGTTTGGTATTAATACACATTGCAAATTAAGCAGAACAGAGTCCTAACTTTTCAGCTTAAAATAAGACTAATTTCCTGAATCTATTATTTGTATTGTAAAATTAGATTATATACTTTTCATTTACACCAGCCCTCAGACTAGGCATACATAATGCAATTGATACAGCTGGATGAAAGGGGATAAATTTCAAAACAGAGATGTGAATTGGTGATTCTCTTCCACAGAAGTATGTAATTAAGTAATCTTCTGCTCTGACCTGCAAAAGAAATGGAGCCTTGGCTGTAACTAACATGTAAATAGTAGCCCTGTATTTTGAGGAACAAAGGGTGATATTTACAACAAAGGCAGCCTGCTATCAGTGTCATCATCTCTCTGTAGTTAACAATACCTCTTTCTGAAGGGTCCCTCAATGTTACAAATTTTACCATTTAAGATCTGTAGAACACTGAACATTTGCTTTTGTTTTCCTTTTTTTTTTATAGAAAAATTCTCTCAATGGTCAATTGTGTATTCCAGGCTGCCATCTGCATTAAATCTGCTGATGCCATTTTAACTATCAGAGGCTGAGGTGCCAGGTAGAGCCTTTCCAGGTCCCTCATCTCCCAGGCAAGGTCTCCTGTCCCTGTTTCAGGTTTCTCTGCAGGACAAAATGCACAGTCCTTTTTGCACTGCTAGAGCCAAAAGATGTATTTGGTGGGCACATATGGCTGGCTTACAAATACTTCTGAATAATTCTCTTCTACCTTGAGAAGGGAAGCCAGCATTTCTTCTTCCTTCTTTTTCCATTTAATCAGTGTCACACTAGGTCACACTAGTCTGGATTTGAGTGGTGCAGGAGAGCTTTCTGAACTGCTCAACATCCCTAGGGACAGGTTTTTTCTCTGTGTTCTCAGCTCAGGACTTCTCATCTACTAAATTTCTTTTCTTCCGTCTTCTTCCTTCTTGATCTCTCATCAGACGCCTCCTGTCTTTGTTGGAATTCAGTGCAAGTAAGAAAATCTTGCTGAGCACTTTCTTACCCACTGACGTGCTCTGCTGCTGCATCAAGATGAAAAACCCTGTTCATCAACATCCTATAATTGATATTTGATACAAGATTCTTATTGGTTGATTACTTAGTATAGCTATGAGGCTAGGCTTAGGTTTATGTATTATGAGGTTGCTCAACCCAAAAAATATTCAAACAATGCCTCCCCCATTGGATACATGTGAATTTATAAGGTGGATTAACACATTTTCATGTTCTTTTCCCTATGTGCCGAGAAGAGGAGCAGAGAGAAAATCAGAGAACGTATGCTAATTAACATGTTCTAGTAACAGAGTGAGCCTGTCAGAGTCTCAAGCACCGAGGTTTACATAACTATTGGTTTCTTTTGCAGTTGCAATTATTCTGCATCAGTTGTTCCCTACCTTTCCCTTTTCACCAGGCCATCAGGTAAAAGCAGGACCTGATGCAAGGCTTGCTGAGCCCAGAGAATGTTTGGTGTCTCAGTTTATGTGGTGAGGGAGGGGTTGCAATGCTGTGCTGGAGATACAGACACAGACTTATCATAGTAGGTTATGGTGAAGTAATGGCTATTTACCATGCTTTGCTGATCAGATTTCAGGAACGACTACTGCAATGATCAGGCCTGGCTAAATGCATATTGGATTCATAAAGAAAGTATATTTATGCCTTGCAGTCTGGCAAGTGTTTTGTTTATGGCAGGGTGGAGCACTTAGGTAGTGGACAATACATGCAATCAAATGACTTTTTTTTGACCTTATAATGTGTCACAATGCATATTCTTTAGAGACTGTTTTTTGGGTTATGTTCACACTCTGTGGCTTGGACTTGCTTAAAAGGTTAAAGTCTGTGGCAGCTGATTTCTATTACTTCAGATCAGACTGAGAACTGCGACAAACTATATGAATCCTGAATTTTGTGGTTTTGGTCAGCTGCTGCTGAATTAGTACTGCATGTTTTTGAATCACTGTTTGACATTTCTAATACAGCTGATATTTGGATGATTTAGAGAAAATTAAGATTGGTCACAAAAATCATGAAGTAGGAGTTACTAAGAGAACAGAAACAAGTGTTGTATTTCATCCTTATTCCTATCAACACAAACACCTGTTCTTTGTTTTTTCCAGCATGCTTTGAAATAATAATGTTCAATGATTCTCGTTGTATGGGGCCATGGGCTACATTGTTGGCCTATTTTTAACTCAGAGTTGTAAGGATTATTCTGCTACTTCTCTTTGACTAATTTTTCTGAGTGCAAATGGGAATGTTTGTTGTTTTCAGCTTAAAGAAGGGAAATTGTAATCTTTATCTAAAGCTTGATAGCAAGAAAATACTGGTTTATCACCATTGTTTCTACTTTGTTGCCCTGAACAGATGACCCCTGCAAATATCTGGTCTTTCTGTAGTCTGTGAAATGAACATCGTAATGCTTTCTTGTCTTTGTTTCTCTGCAGGAGGGTTTTGAGAATTACTGTGTTGATGCTTTGCTGTTGTTTTATAGTTTAGAAGATCTGTGTATCCAGGTGTTATCTAGGAATAGTGCTTCTGACTGTATGCTTCCCTCAGTTGTCCCGAGGTAAAAATGTGCTGGAAGTCAAATGGTACTATGGTTATTTAAGAAAGATCACAAAGGACAAATATGTACCATCTAACTGGAATATATTACTAATTTTTAAAGTTATTTTGAGGCATAAAAGGGACTTCCCTTAATTTTTTGTATAACACACTAGAGGGAAAATGGCAGAAATCTACAGCCTTTACAGGCTGAACAGATCTAGTGCAACACCCAAAAATATAATGCTCCAAATGAAAGAGGACAACTGTCTTTGTCTCCTGAACGGTGATCCCAAACAATATGTCAGCTACATTTGTGTTCCAATGGGACTGCTTTTTTTCATGAGAAACTGGATTCTCATCAGTAAACAGTCAATAACAGACACTCATGGTGATCTCTGTAATTCTTTATTTTCAGTTGTATGGTTGGACCTAAATACTAATAGAAGTCTTCACATCTCATTTCCTGTTCTATAAACTATCCAGTTCTTATGGATATTGATTTCTTAAAAAATAAATTATTTGAAAGCACTGAGATGACTGTCTTTAACATAAACTTTTAAGTGTTTGTCAGTCATTATATGGGGTTTTTTTGTTTGTTTGTTTTAATTAAAAAATCCCTCTCATCAAAGGAAAAAAAGTGTGGATTTGAAGGAAAAAGTATAGATCTACAACTTGGTTCTGAATTGAAGTATCTGGTATTGGCAAGAAATGCACCATCAGTCAGTAATAAGAAATATCATATAAAAATATTCTAACAAAGACTAGAGTTCTGGGTAATGGAGAGAGATCCAAAAAGAAAAGAGGTCTATCATCCAGTTGTCTTTAAATATTACTACTAATAATAATATTAATAGGAGTTGGCTGTGTCTTGGGGAAGCTTAAGAATCTGGGACATTTCATTAGCAAGAATGATTGCATTTCTAAGCCTGCTGAAGTTCTTATTTCACAGCCTTGCTGGAATGCTTTTGAACTTAATACACAGCTCCCTTTCGCAAGGGAGAAAAAATAAGAAGGGGGCAAAAAATAGGAAAAAACTTTTGAGTGCACTCTTTAATAATGTAGTATAAATTTTACTTTATGGACAATCACACTTTCTACTGGCAAGGCTAAATCTGGAAGAGCTGAACATCTGAATTCTTAGTTATTAAAATTTTAGTTCTGAAAATGAACATGAAAGGGAATGAATCTAGTCAAAATTCACTTTCCCTTACCCTAGCCTCTACAGAAAAAAAAGTATAAAAAAGAATAAGTATTAAGACTCTTGGCCAATTTCAAATAGATTTGGCAGACAAGTAAAGTTCTTCAGAATTAAAGTTTGAATCAGTCTTACCACAACTGACGTGTGTCGAGGAGAAACCCCAAAGCAGTGTTCTTCAGCTCCATGAGAGCTAAAGTTACCTCTTCTGCTTCCTGCAGTCAGCATGGATGGGGCCAGAGGGACTCCTGCTGAGTCTGAGCTCAAAGAAAGGAAGCGCCAAGTTGAGGGTCTGTGGTTATTCACTGGGGGTCTGTGTAGAAATGCAGAAACCAACTACGTAGTGCATCAGTGCTTTCTTAGTTGTAGTACTGGAATTCATTTGTTACTGAAACAAATTGGTATAAATGACTTAGTGCTGCATATCCATTAGAAAATAATTCATTACAGTGAAATGCAAAATGCTGAGTTCTGGTGTAAGGAGGATGTAAGAAAACATAAAAGTGATATTGTTCTTTAATATAAGACAATTAGCATTGCACATGGAGTTTACTATTCCTTCAGCTTTCCAGTATTGTATTTGCACCCAAACAAGTAAACACTGTTGAAAACACTTTTAACTCTTACAAAAAATTAGATATTTCTTTCTTTTTACTGTTAGTATTTAAAGACCTTAGTAAGACCTCTGAAATCTGAACAGGATTGGTTTCTGGACATAAGGACTGATACAAAGTGAAGTCAAGTACAGTAACAGCCTTGGCCAAAGTAAAATAAAAAAATATGACCTTTGCCAAAACAAATGAGATTTGTTGGCTGCTTAGAAATTGTATCCACATGCTATGGCATAATAAAGTTAAAACGTGATGTAATAAAAAAAGAGGTCTTGTATCAGAGAATTTTAGTTAAGCTTTTGGCTGAATTGCAGAGTGTAGTGCCAAGTGAATCTACCAGAAAGCTGGTGGAATATATACATGCACACTATTCTGCTATACTAAGGCCTGTACAGGAATTGAAATTAAATTCCTTTGAGCTAATGAATTCTGAAAGTGATGAAATGGCTGTTGTTTTGTTTGTTTTCTCTGAAGATGCATTGCCTTCACACACTGTGTTATCTTGCCAAGTACCACAAATTACATCTTTTGCCAGTTTTCTTGGCGTGTTTCCATTAGTACAGTAACCTACGAAGCAAATTCACATTGACTGATCTAATATGCTTTAGTAACTTATCTGTGAAGACATCTTCACATTGCACAAATACAAGCTGGAGAGGGCATAGTGTGATGTGTGAGTAGCATGAGGTTACCTTTTATGGCACTAATAATACAAAGGAAAAAAGTAAAAGTAGCTTCCAGTAAAAAAAAAAAAACCAATTCATGGATGTTCAGTTGCTTCAATAAAGAGTGTAGTTGACAATTTTGGGATTCTTTTTACCAGCATACAAGGACATGACAGATGCATCTAACAGATTTAAATGTCTGGGCATTGTATCCGCAGAACTCAGGTGTTGTATTTGATATTTTGTGTCTCCAGCTGCTCTCATGTATCAACAAGAAAAGATAATGACCTGTGTTGCACCAGCCTTTTGGAAAATTATTAAAAATGGGACAGTATAGTTCCAGCCAAGCAGGGTGATGGATGTCCTCTGCTCAGGACTGATGGGTGCTGTGGGCTAAAATCGACATGTGGAGTGCATCAGAGATATGCCTTTTAATTTTGTACAGTGAAAATGAGCCAAACTTCCTAGCATCTGTCAGTATGTGCTCTTGGTACAGCTACCAGCAATAAAATACTCAGTGTTCTTCAATGTCAGAGGCCTAAATGATGCCTTGATGACATTTTTGACATATTGTTGTTCAGTATGTTTAAGACAGAATGAGTAAGCTAGATAGATGAATGGAGCCTGGAGAAAACTGCCCTATGCATCATTTATCTCAGAACATCTAGATGGGCCTCTTGCTTTATTATATAAAAAGGATTTTGCATATCAGGCTATAACAAAGACTGTTTTGAGGTAAGGAGCGGTTTTCATTAATACAATTTTTGTTTGATACTTGAAATTATATATTTGCACTTACAAGGTATCAGTGTTTTTGTTGTACCTGATACGTTGTTACTTTAATGTCAGAATCCCCGGCAGTGAAATTTCAGAAACTGTGTCAGACAGAGAAGCAAAACAATATATAAATTCTGTTCACAAACATGAGCAACTTAAATGATGTGGGACTGATCAGAAAACTATGTCTTTTCTTACTGCTTTTGAGGGGGTGGTAATTATTTATAATAATTTTTGGAGGAATTTTATCAGATCTATTTGACTTGGAAAATATATACCAAAGAGCATCCACCTTTAAAACTAATCAAATAACAGAGGCCTCAAAATGTAGGCCTCTGTTATTTGATTAGTTTTAAATGTGAATACACAATATATCTCACACTATCAATTCTGTCTTTGAACTATGAATGTCTTTTGTTGCCATACCAACAGTTTGGCTGGAAGCTGAAATCTGCTAGACATGTCTGTCTTGGATGTGAAGGACTTTTCCTTTCAATAATTTTGGCTTCCTTTTCACTTTTTGTAGGATAAACTCTTGTGAAATCCTGTGTTATGAATGGCAATATAACAATGTGAAAATAAACTGATTCTTTCATGTGGTATGAATAAAGTAAGGAACAATTTGATATAATAATGAGTTGGGGGTTTTGCAGTGAACACTTTTTTTTTTTTTTTTTTAAACTGGGACCTCCCCTGCATTCAAGCAGAAAGCTTTCATGAAACTAATTTTAAATTATTTTTACCTGATGACCTGTGGGTTTCCTTTCTATAAGGATTGCATCTTCCCTAAATCTTCTGCAGTCATCCAGTCTGTAAAGCAAAAGATGCTTCTTTGCTTAGCAACCTGGTGGATATACTAATCACAGCTTCCTTTTTTGGTTTCCATGATACCTATGCAACATCCATAAATATTTTAATCCCAGTCCTAGCACAGTGTGGGCTTGTTTTAAAATTTTATAAGTAAACAGTGAAAATAGATATGGATGTAGATGGAAGGTAGTTAAAACAGCAGGAAGTACTCATATGGAAGAAATCACATGATGGTGTCAATGTGTAGCAATCAAGATAAGAAAAGCTTTGGATGAAAAATTGTAGATTTTGCCTGTCACACTGCAGAATCACAAAATCTCAGAGTCAGCTGAGTTGGGAGGGACCCACAAGGATGACTGAATCCAAATTCAGGCCCTGCACAGCACCACCCCAATGAAAACGTATGTGTCATTCAAGTGGCATCTTGCTGTGAAATGAACTGGTCTGGGTTTGTGGAGACTATAAAGGACCAAATAGAAGATTAAAAGAGTAAGTTGTCTTTGAGAATTCTGAAGTCAGGGTTCAAAATGCTTTTTTAGGTTTTTCTTTTGGGATTTGGTCTGTTGGAATTTTTATCTGAGCAGATAGGTCAAAAGGGTTAGGGAAAGACTGGCATGTGCTTGAAAATATTATACATGTGCATCTTGTTACTCTGAAGCATAATATAGTCAACTAGACATACAAATACATCCTTGTGTATATCAGTATGTAGGTGACTTACCTAATTTCCCAGATCTTACATGGATGCATAATTCAACTACAACAGACTTATCTCACATATGGTGTTCAGAGGTAGATTCCAGATGCACTTTTGCTGTAGAAATCTGTCACTGATTTTTTTTTCTGTCCTAGAAACCACCAGCTAAGTTTATTTTTGTCTCTTCAAATGACATATGTAACCTTGTAGCCCAGTGAATTTGAGGACGGTTTTGCTTATAACAGGCCACAGATTTTCCCCTAGGCTCTATCTTGGCCTTCCTGGAGATTTGTTTTAGCTTGCAGCATTACTTATCTAATGACCAGGTGACTATCGCCTACTTTTTTTGGTGTTTAACTCCCTATGATTGTGTGGTTGTGATGATTATTGCTTTTTCTGCAACGAGTACACAATAAATAGTGTTAATTGTGTGTGGAATGAATTCCCTGTAAGGCTACAGTGAGCTGCAGCACAGAGAAGTAAAGGCACAGGGTGACAGACACAGGTCTTAAGCTGGAGACTCTGGGCTTTAAGCAGCTCTCCAGTCACCAGCAAAGGAATGAAACCTTGGCAAGTTTTTAATATCAGAAGCAGATTTACCAAGAGCAGTTAAAACCAAAACAACCCAGCAAATTGCCTCACTCTGTGGTCTTGCTGAACAATGAAGAAAAAACAAGGTGTGTAGAACATGTTATCAAACCTTAAAATTACTCTGAGTGAGGAGGATAGCTGTCCACACTGCTATCCTCCTGGAAAAATTCTCTTCATACTGCAGACTTGCCTTCTTCTCTCCTCTGCATCCCTTCATTTTCTCCCCTCTGCCCCCCACCAAGCTTTTCACCTTAAGAAGGTCAATAAAACATCACAACCATGAAAGTTTGGATACATATAATTTGAATTGTGTATAATACATGTGTGTAATACATTGTACTATGTTTTATACCATATTATGTATGTAATAAAATTTTAGTGTCTTTGCAACTAGGTTGAAAATAATGGGTCAGGTTGCTAAGACTAATTAAACTGCCAATAAATTCTTGGGTTTGCATATGAGGTGTGTTCCTTTTGCCCTTAATAAAAATTTTAGAGTAAGTGATGAGAATTAACAAATACTTGCCTTCCAAACTACAAATGGGCACACACATCTAGAGAACATGGTATAACTGGTGTCATCTTCTCTGTGCTGGAACCTTCTTCTAACCCTTTATAAAAAGAATATCTAAGTGTTGTGGCTCAAAGGCTGATTGCATTTCGATGGGATCTGAATCATTTCAGTTGAGTTCTCTATGGACACAGGTGATCTCTTGCACATTTCACTGCTAGTTCAGTTAAATAACCTCTGTTATAAATAAATTACCTGCACAACCCCATATAAATAAAATATTTCAGCATTAAATAAATAATGTGAACAAATAAAAAGGAAAGACTGAGATTTAGATGGCTTTAATTAAACTGGAGAGGAAATATGTTTTGCAAAAGGTTTTTTAAAGGATAATGAATTATTTTTCACTGTATCCCACTAAGTAATTCAGTGCTATTAATTTTGGGAGATAGCATTGCTTAAATGCCATTGTAAATGCATGGTTGCACAGAGATGGTACCACTGCAGTTACATTTGAGTTGGCATTTTCTCTAAATCCTTCTTTGGTAGTCACTTAGGATTTCCAAAAATACTTTTCATTTGACAAAATCTATCACCTTTGGTGTCTAACCAAAACTGCTTATATTGTTAATTTTCATCATAGGAGAGTTTGCTAGACTGTTAGCCAACGGGTTTTGCTTGTATTAATGTAAAAAAGAATGGAAAGTTAAATTTCACAGTCTGTCTCTTATTCATCTAGCTGAACACTTCCTTGCTGAAGTTGGCAGGATGACTTCAGTGGAAACATTCATGTACTTGTTCACCAGTGCAAGAACACATCATCAATAGAATATAGGATATTGTTATTTGCATTTATTTGAATAAAAGCTCATATATACTCCATAACAAGGGAAATAATTACCTGATTCAGTTTGCAGAATGGCTTAAATCTTAATAATTTATTAAGGATTAGTATACATGCATGCAAATCATACGATAATATATTTTTTGTTTGAAAATACTGGTAAGTCTTTCTAGTAGCTCAGTGGTTAAAAAACTGAAATGCTGCTTGCTCACTCTCAAAGTGGAGTGGTTAAACCTGGTACTACAAAAGGAAATGTAGCCTTTCAACACTGCTGAGATAAAAAAAGATAGTGCAGATGTGCTAGGTTTGTTGTTGTGTGTAATTAATGAATGTTTCCTGTGGGTTTTGGATACATTTCTGATAAAAAGAGTCAGATAAAAACAGAAATAAAAAGCAGTGTCTGCTTTGGAGCTGTGTTTCTGCCTCAAAAAAGAAAAATGCACTTGGTAAATCTGTTTAATTTTTTTTCTAGGAAACAGTGAATTTGAATATTGTTATGGTAAAGTTTAAAATTCATTGTGCTTTTATTTTTTTCACTGTTGCTCCTTTTTAAACTGAATTAAGCTATGGAGGTACATGAAATTTAACAATGGCAAGTGCCTGATTCTGCACTTTGGATGGAGCAACCCTGGTTGTGTGTACAGACTGGGGAATGAGATGCTGGAGAGCAGCACTGCAGAAAGGGATGTGGGGCTGCTGGTCTATGGCAAGTTGAACCTGAGTCAGCAGTGCCCTGGCAGCCAGGAGGGCCAACCCTGTCCTGGGGACATCAGGCACAGCATTGCCAGCCAGGCAAGGGAGGGGATTGTCCTGCTCTGCTCTGCAGTGGGGCGGCCTCACCTCCAGTGCTGGGGGCAGTTGTGGGCTCCACAACATGTGAAAGATATCAAGGTGTTGGGGAGCATCCAAAAGAGGGCCATGAGGATGGTGAAGTGTTGGAAGTGAAGCCATATGAGGAGTGGCTGAGGTCACTTGGTCTGCTCAGCCTGCAGGAAACCTGGGGTGAGACGTCATTGCAGTCTGCAACTTCCTCATGAGGGGAAGTGGAGGGGAAGGTACTGATCTGTTCGCTCTGGTGATCAATGACAGCATCCAATAAAATGGCATGAAGCTGTCAGGGGAAGTTTGGGCTGGATATCAGGAAATGGCTTTTAACTGAGAGGGCTGTTGTGCACTGGAACAGTGCTCCTCAGGGAAGTGTTCACAGCACCAAGCCTGAGAGAGTTCAAGGAGTATTGGGACAGCATTCTCAGGCACATGCTGTGGTTCTCGAGGTGTCCTGTACAGGAGTTGGACTCCATCATCCTGATGGGTCCCTTCCAACTGACCATGTTCTGTGATCCTATGTTTCTATGAATATGCTTGAGGTTGAGCTAAGCTGGTCCATGCTGTTAGAAAGGGGTGTAAGGACAGGAAGTCTCTCCAATAGTTGATTTGAATTGAATATATGCATGACAAAAATTTCTTTAATAGCACAGTTGAGTTAGATATTTTGCCAAGTAAATCCACCCCTGAGATAAGGTTCATTCCTTTGTAGGAGACCACACCAAGACCCTTTTACCTACTTTTCTGTATGAGCCTGGAGTTTCATATACTCCAAGCCAAGTTTTGGACTTCCAGATGAAAACATGCTGCATTACTATGGGGGAGGAATAGTACCCAAAAACAGCGCCTGTCTTTGCTCCTACTGCCTTTACAACTGCCCCCTGTATTATGTTATTCTAATATATAATGATTATACTCTTCAGATAAATGGTTGAGATTTATCTACAAATTAAGACATCTTAAGTGACATGTCTCAGTTTAGGTGTCAAAGTGTGTTATATGACTGAGATCTCACTACAGTTACTGCAGAGCAAGTCAAGACAATCTTTAAACCAGTCCAGTCCCAAAAACAGACACATGCTACCTCAAACATCATCTAGTCTCTGTTGCCTGTGTTTGATTATGTTTTCTTTGTAATTGCAACTTTGGCTCCTAACTCATAGGCATGTAAGTAAACACATGTCCATATATACACATAAATTAAGGTTTCATGCTCTGAGACTGAATCGTAACTGGTGTATCTGTTTTAAGATCATGTAGCATCTTGTACAATGTGTGGAATATAATTTGCATTGATTTTAATAGAAGTGTTTTTGAAAGATTTTTTTGAGACTGACGGGGTGAAGTGATACTTTCAGGCCTTCTATGAAAGCATGGAGTCTTAGTTTCTCTTTCCAAAACAACCTTTAAATAACTTTCATATGAAATACCAAACCAAAAACCACACAATTAATTTTTACAGGATTGTTTTGCTTGAAAGAGAACTTTTTTGTTTCTGAATTTCAAACCTACATAAGTCAAAACTAAATTCTGAAATCTGTACAATTGTCTTTCACAACTGTGATGAAAATTTCTATACCAAACCATGCAAAGTGTGATTTCATTTATGAACATATTTTAGAAGGGGTCAACCCTGGTCTTGTAGTATCTTTATTGTGTCTTCCCTCCTGAACTGCAAATACCAAACGTTGCACACTCAGAAAATGTGGCGTGCTTAGGGAGTATAACCCTAGAGAATATGCAATGTGAGTTTTACAGAAATGCAGGGTCTAGTGCAGGCTCAAATCCACAAAGATCT